>WWNC01000071.1:3460000-4860505 GCA_011125475.1 Melanerpes aurifrons | reverse complement strand
ATTAAATTGACTGAAAGTGTGATGACTATTGCAGCTTTCTCTAATTTTTAATTTTTTTAAAAAATGTGGATTAAAGCAATTGTAAGCAACAATTCCACCTCCACTGATTCACTACGCATTATGGAGTGCTAACTCACAAGATGGCCCTGACACCTCTCTGCAGTTGCCTCAGGAAGCCTTGAGGAGGGATGCAGGCTTCAGGCCCCTGGCACAGAGCACTCATCAGAGTGTGTCAGAACCTTTTGACAGTAAATCTCATCCAGGCATTTGCTGCAGCTCATCAGATGCTGAGAAAAATCAGAAGAGACAAGAACTCACTGTTCCCTAACCTAGGAGAGTAACAATTTACTGTGCCATAAATTCTTAATGTATTTCCCAACTCTTCTTCCAAGTCCAAGGTAGTGAGAGGCTTCACCAAGCAAGTGACACCTGCTATCCCCAGAACAGTTTCCAAAAAGGCACAACCAATGGGTTCGGTGACTTCAATTCAGACTAAACAGCAATGTCAGTAAGAACCCAACTGTCCACTCGTATTTTCCTGCATCTCAGCAGCTCTCTGTGTGCTGCACAAGTGTCAGTGAAGTGAAATAAAAAAACCTGATCTTCACCTATTTTTTTGTTTTTAAACTTTTGCCTGACTATTGTAACAGAAAGAAACTAACCAACCAATCACCTCACTCTCTGCATTAATTCTGCTTAGTTTCCCAGTCTGGTTCATAACAAACCCCACAAACACCTGTGTCAGACTTTGAAACAAATCGCTCCAGCAGAACTGATTCTTTCAGTTGCAATGCTAAAATACTATCAGCTTCAAATGTTTACAAAACTCTAACTTCAGAAATATTTTTTTTAATACCTTATGCTATGCAGAAGCTATGAAATGCTAATTTTCATAGCCACAGAATCACAGAATCACTAATGCTACAAAAGACTGTTAAGGTCATTGAGTCCAAATGTAACACAACTACCATGATCACTAAATCATGTCCTGAAGTGCCACACCTACAGGCTTCTTGAATACCACCAGGGATGGTAACTCCACCACCTCCCTTGGATAGCCTGTTCCAATGCCTCACCACTCTGTCAGTAACTAAGTTTTTCCTAGTGTACAATCTAAACCTCCCCTGGCACAACTTAAAATCACCACCTTTCATCCTATTGCTAGTTACGTGGGAGAAGAGACCAACATCAGCCTCACTACAACCTCCTTTCAGGTAGTTGCAGAGTGCAAGGAGATCTCCCCTTAGCCTTCTCTCCCCCAAGCAAAACAACCCCGGCTCTCTCAGCTGCTCTTCATGTGACATGCCCTTCATGTTGTTCTATGGACATGCTCCAGGACCTCAGCATCTTTCCTATACTGTGGCATCCAGAACTGAACACAGTACTTAAGCTGTGGCCTCAGCATCACCAGGGCTGAATACAGAGGCACAATCACTTCCCTACCGGACACACTGTTCTTGATACATGCTAGGATGCCATTGGCCACCTTGGCCACCCGGGCACACTGCTGGCTCATGTTCAGCTGGCCATCCACCAACAGCCCCAGATCTACCATGCTGCTTTCCAGCCACTCTTACCCAAGACTGTAGCGTTTCTTGGGGTTGTTGTGACCAAAGTGCAAGAGACAGCACTTGGTCTTGTTAAACCTCATTGCGTTGACCTCAGCCCATTGATTTAACCTGTCCAGATGTCTCTGCAGTACCTTCCTACTCTCAAGCAGACCAGCACTCCTGTTCAATTTAGTGTCATCTGCAAACTTCCTGATTTTTCATTTTCTGCCAGACACTACGGAAACAGGAAAGAAGTCACATTAGTGACTCTTAGTCAACATGCACAGCCTCACAATGTGTGAGCCAAAACAGTCAGCTCTTACATGGTTTTTAAGTCCAGTAGGTAAGGATGAAGTCTACACCTGAAAACTCTTGACTACTGTGGTTTATTTTTATTTTTTAAATACACCTCTTGAACTAGTACCTGGTTATTTCAACTATAAATGCTCACCTGAATTTTTAAAAAAGGGTAGTAATAAAATTGGAAAGAATAGAATGGAATGGAATGGAATGGAATGGAATGGAATGTATATTTTGGGTTTTTTGCTACTGCTGGTACACAGCAGGCTACATCAGGTGCCTAATAATATTCACTATGACAATGGGAGAGAACTTAAAGAGTAGGAGAAGATGCAACAGCCTTCAGAAAATTAAAGACAGCAACAATGTTCAAGGTTCAGGGTCTGAAGAAACAGAGAAAAAGAAAATAAAAACTCTTCCAAACTTTGGATTTATTTTCCCACAGTTGCTGTTTTTAATAGCCAGAAGTCTTCTGATTACAAAAAGGTTTCTAATTCTGTTCTACTGCAGAAACCGTATTGTAATGTCAAGGTGCATCTGAATAGCTCGTAAGCTACTGATACTGTCACTGATGTAATGTTTGCGTTTGTTGTAGAGAGGGCTCTTCCCTCACATCATACACACAAGGCACAGTTGCATTGCAAAATTCCAAACACAAGAATTCACCACAACTGACAAACTGACTACACCAGCCACCATTTAACTGAGGACCACAACTGGATATTCAAAACAATCTCAAAGCAACAGAGGGCAGACACAAATAGCTCTTACCAGTAAATAATCAAAAAAGAAGATTGCATCTGCAGTAATCTCAACATATGCAATAGAAAATGTTTTTTAAAAGAAACTAATCTCTAAATAATCTCAGTACAAAGCATAGTTGCTCCAAGGAGGCTTACTCATTGCAACTTACATTTTAAAGAAAATAACCCACTATTTTAACATGAAAAAAAATTATTTAGGTACATGGAAAGAAAAAAACTTTTAACAGCTGCTCTGATAAAACAATCTTCCCTTTTCATATGCTCAATAAACTCCAAGAGCTGTCTACAATTACTCTTGAGAGAATCACAAATCTGCAGAAGTCTACATTTCCAAATCTACAGAAGTCTTCTCTGTTAGATTAAATAAGACTGCATACACAATGTTGGCACATTGAGTAGTTAATTTCTAAAGAATAATAACAAGGATATACTTTGCAAATTATGTTGTTGCACATATTTAAGATTCAAAAAAAATAATAGAAAAGGATTTTTCCAACTATAGTTGGGAAAATTACAATCTACAGGTGGTACATTTCAACATATTTTCAGCAATACAATGACTTCCCAAAATGAAACTGCTCTATAATAAATGGTCCTCCAAGGCCTTCTGAATATAGAAGTTCAGGGTTATTAACATTGGTAAAATGAAAATCAGTAATGCATTTCTGACAACTCAGCTTCCTGTGACCGACATCAGAGCAATTTCATTGTTTAAGGGCCACTTACATCTATTTAAGAAATTATCGATGTTCTTGTTTTTCCTCAGTGCTGGATAATCCAGATCAAGTACCAAAGAATTCAAGCCATCCTGGAAAGAAAAAAAAAAAAAAGAAGGAAAAAAAGAAGTTAATTAAGTTCTAAAATCTTAATCAACAACTTTCTTAATCAGTCTCAGTGTGGTAGTTTTATCTATCAATCCATCTCTGGAGTTCCAGCATAAGACAGACATGTTTCTTTGGGTTTTTGAGCCTTGACAGAACAACACGGAGACTTAAGTCAGAGACCACATCATGTTTATTAAGAGGTAGTCAGTAGAAATAGACAATTTATCAGTCTTCTCAGTAACTGAGGCTATAGCTAAGAACCTGATTTTATTTTTTTCTTAATATACCAGGGGAAGACTAAGTTCTTGCAAATCAGCACCAGAACAAGAGGACACAGTCTCAAGCTGCACCAGGGGAGGCTCAGACTGGATGTTAGGAAGAAATTCTACACAGAGAGATTGCCCATTGCAATGTGCTGCTTAGGGAGGTGGTGGAGTCACCATCATCGGAGGTGTTTAGAAGGAGACTTAATAGGGTGCTTGGTTGCATGGTTTAGTTGATTAGGTGGTTTTGGATGATGGGTTGGACATGATGATCTTGAAGGTCTCTTCCAATCTATTCTATTCTATTCTATTCTATTCTATTCTATTCTATTCTATTCTATTCTATTCTATTCTATTCTATTCTATTCTATTCTATTCTATTCATTACAATTATCATGTTAATTCTAATAATACAACTACCTGGACAGAGTTAAAGGCAGGGTCCAAGATTATTAAACACATTTGGAATGCCAGACTAAGCTAAATATACACATAATCAAGTAAGACTTTGGAGATGTAGAGACATCGCTTTTCACCACAACACACATTAATGATTAAGCACATTTTCAAAATTAAGAGATTTGACCGCAATTTATTTATTGCGCTTTACCTTCTAACAAATCAAAGTGTCTTGGGAAGTGCCATATACAAGGTGACAAATTACAGGGTAGACAAATGAAAAGGATGAGAAACTAGCTGAACGACCAGGCCCAGTAAATTGTGATCACTAAGTCCAGTTGGATGTCACTCATCAGTAGTGCACTCCCACACTCAACATAGGCCAGTACTGTTTAACATCTTCATTGAGGGGACAGTCTCAGGCTGAGACTTGATGGGGTGCTTGGTGCCATGGTTTAGTTGTGTAGGTGGGTTGGATTGGTTGATGGGTTGGACGCGATGATCTTGAAGGTCTCTTCCAGTCTGGTCTGGTCTGGTCTACTCTATTCTATTCTATTCTATTCTATTCTATTCTATTCTATTCTATTCTATTCTATTCTATTCTATTCTATTCTATTCTATTCTATTCTATTCCTTTCATTACACCTGCTGGACCCTGCAGTCAATACAAAACTGGGGGTGTGGGTGACATACCAGATATTTGTGTTGTCTTTCAAAGGAACCTTGACAAGCTGAAGAATTGTGCAGAAAGCACTATCACAAATTTTGACAAGGAGAAATGCCAAGTCCTTTATCTGGGGACGAATAACACCAAGCACAGGTACAGGCAGGCCTTGACAAGCTAGAAGGTAGCTCTGCAAAGAACCACCTGAGAGTTCTGGTGGACAAGTGGACTGTGACCCAGAAATTCAGCCTCACCGTAAAAAATGGGCAATAACATCCTGGGCTGCATTTGGGAAATGAGTGTCAGCAGGGTAATGAAGGTGATCTTGCCTCTCTACTCAGTACTGGTGAGGTGACACCTGGAATGCACTGTCCACTCTCAGGCTCCCCAAACCAATAAAGGCAGGGACTTACTGGAGCAAGTCCATTAAAAGTCCATTATGAAGAATAAGGCACTGAAGCATTTCTCCTCAGAGGAAAGGCTCAAGGCAGCTAGGGCTATTCAGGCTGGAGAAGAAAAGACTCAAGGCACTGAATCTCATCAATGCGTACAACTACCTGATGGGAGGGAATGAAGGAAAGATAGTGCCCACTAACAGTAGAAGAGACAATGGGGTCAAGGCAAAATACATGAAATTTTATCTGAATGCAACTTTTTTTTTTTCTTGTGAGGGTGATCAAGCACTGGAACAGGTTTGCGAGATAGGTTGTGGAGTCTCCATCAGTGGAGATACTACAAACCTGACTAGATGCACGCCTGAGAAGCTGACTTTGCACTGAGCAGAGTGCTGGTCTGGATACGCTCCACAGGTCTTTGCCAATCTCAACCACTGATCACAGTATCACTTAGGTTGGAAAGGACCTCGAGGATCATTGAGTCCAACCTATCAACACAGACCCCATGACTAGACCATGGCACCAAGTGCCACGTCCAATCTCCCCTTGAACGCCTCCAGGGTCAATGACTCAACCCTGGATATAACCCTGGATATAACACTCAAAACTATTTTCACTGACACACAGAGAAATGGTGGAATTTTGTCATTCTGTTTAATCTGTGTTATGAAGGTCTTACCCATGCAGAAAAATACACAGTGTCAACAAGCAAGGCCAATGAAGATGACAAAGTATCAGCCTTGGTTACTTTATGAACAATATTTATAGGCCATATTTCAGCCTTTGACCATTATTGTTCCTACAAGACTCATGAAGGCTGATGAAGTGATGAATTAGGACAATATACTTATCTTTAAGAGGGAGAGAGGACTTACTATCTATTCTTAAATTTGATAACATTTTAATTATAAATTACTTTAAAATCAAGCTAAAATAATCAAATTGATACTTATGGATTAGTCCCTGCATGAGGTGCACAGGAACTGTCCAATAATCTGGACAAATTCAAAGGAAAGTACTGATTTGAGGTGATTTCCTGCAAAATAACATAACAGGATCTGTAACACCAAACTCAATTTAGCAAACACTGCCTGCAAAAAGGATATCTCATTCTCTAGCACTGTGTCATCAGAAAAGGACCGTATGAAATGCCATGATGGAGAACTGGACCATCTTTTGTGATTTTACCTAGCATGAGGAAGTCTCAATTTCAATTAGCTGGTATTTGACCCACAACAACTAAGTCAAACATTAAACACAACTGGAACTTACACTTTCATTAGTATATTTGCAGTGTAACTGCATCAATATATGCCTGTAGTTTACAGTATAAAATTACTAAATCAATGTCAGAGTCTTTCTTACTCCTCACCATCTTTTCATGCAGTTAGTTTCACTGTGTCCTGGACATAACTTTTCTGAATAATAAGAGTTCTTGTTTCTACTGCACAGATGGAAAAAAATTAGTTCTCTAGAGCTCTGAGCACCTTCTTACCCTACTTTCCTCTCCACAGTCTAATACATTATTTTCACTCTTTTTACATTTGGCTTTCATTGCTATTGAAACACTAACAACTGGGTAGACCGAGATGTAAATGCATTCTCTGCTAGCACAAAGCAGTTGAGCATACTGTTATTCTCCCTGTTTTGGGGGGAAAGAGATGAGATCACCTGGTATTTTAATCCTTTTTACACAGAGATTTATAATTTATATTTTAGAGAGAAAAAAGTATTTTAGAGGGGAAAAAATTTACAGCATTTCTTACTTTTATCTTATGCACAAAGTCAAGGAAAAGAATACAGTTATCATCCCAAATAGACATTTTAGTACTAAAGTTGAATTTCAAGGTCCAAAACAACTCTAACTCCCAAATTAAATGAGCTGTATATTATTATTATTTCAGATGTCACTGTTTTTCCCTTGTGTCATCCTAATCCCACAGCTTTTTGTGGGCTATAAAAACTGAGAACCATTTTTGCAGCTAATTGTTTTATTAGCCCTTTCTGCTTCCTTTTCATGAACTTCTGGTAACAATTTTCACAAGTAATTATTAATGAATTGAAATTTGAGAACAGCACAACTGCTTAGCCTTAACTATTTGGAACTATCCTAACTCTTGAGGACAGTCATCTACAGATGGCAGTAAAGAGAGATTATTAATATCAACATCATGAGGAACAGAAAAAGGGTCAAGGGATTTCAAGTTCGTATCAACAGGCAGTTTATGAAAGACCCGCCTTGTACACTAGCATTTTGTCAAAGGTGTTTCCTTAAAGCCTTACATTTTCACTAAAAGACCTAGTTTACATTACTTAAAACAAAAATTGCACTACAAGAAGCTGGGGCAAAAGATTACACAGTAAAAAAGTCCGTTCAAGAAGTAGTAGTAATCCAGGAAATGACATCTCCTCTGTCTAGGCCTCACAGATAAGTCACTTCAACCAGGAAATGTGTTATTAAAGTGATTTCACTGTTCACTTCCTCTTTCTGCTATTACAAAAGGCTCAGAAGCTAGCAGGCCAAAAATAGCAGCTTCCAAACAAACGCACTGTTGGCAAGGAACAGCTCTGCCCCCATCAAAAGTCTCTTGCTCATGGCAAACCTGCTAAAATGTTTTCCACAGATTGTTTTCCAAAAGAAAAGTCCAAAATTGGTATTTCTGCACCCTTCTACACCAGGAGAAGAGTTCCTGGCTACTCTAGCAGTGCTAGTCACAACCTCTAGGGACAACATGGAGCCTGGCTATAGCAATAAGCAGTTTGCACTGTTGCAGACCTGAATGAACTGAAGAAAAAATAAACAGAAAAAGTTCAGGAGATACAGGAACCAGATGTTTATGATGTTCTCTGACAAAAGGAGCAGTAATAGAGAACAAATAGTAGTAGCTTCTAAATGATAAGCTCAATGTTAATTCCAGAGAACCCCACAGTAGCCCTCACCAAATGAAACCATTCTGTACCGATACCAATTCCTTCGGAAAAGTAAACTCCACAGGGTGTCACAATAACTTTAGCTACTTTGATTTATTCCTCACTTCCATGATAAGGAAAAAAAAAGCAAAACTCAAGACCAAAAAGTGAGACAACTGAACAGAAGTGGTATTACAGATTGCATCAGGTTAGAAGGGACCCTCAAAGGTCACCTTGTCCAACCCCTCTGCAGTGAGCAAGCTCCCAGGGCCACATCGTCTGATCTTGAATGCTTCCAGGGATGGGGCCTCAAACACATCCCTGGGTTATTTAGTTCCTTCAGGAGACATTTCCTAATCCTGCAACAGCTGGAAAACTTTACAGGCCTGACCTAGTGAATGTCCCTGCCCCTGGCAGAAGGGTTGGACTAAATGATACTTTAAGGTCCCTTCTAACCCAGATTCATGTGATTCTATGAAAATGTCACTAAACCATTACACATAGAAAAATCAAACCACTATTCCTTTCCCTTTCTAAATCCACAAGATTTAATAAAACCTGCTGCAGCAGAAAGTAAGGATAGAATAATTTTTCACTTCAGATAACATTTTTCTACCTTTGTCTACATACTTTCTAAGGTAGAATGTCCTGAATCTATGCATACAGGAACGGACATCTACTGGATGAAACCCCCACTACAGTCCACCATATGCCAAATGGACCCTTAAGTAATACTAGTCTTCCCTAAGCAATTACTTCTTCCTGTATCATAGAAAATATCTTTGGATATGGAGTGAACAGCTCACAATGCAAAAGACAACTAAAAAAGCAAGGCAAATATGCCACTTCCCAAGCTTGTCCTACTCAATGATCTTCAGCATACATTGCAATTAATTTTTCTCTTACTTAAGCATAACTAATATGCAAAGAAATAACATGGGGCATAATAATGCAAGTGAGATTTACATTTGGAAGATCTTGCTATTCTAGAAATTCTCCAATAGTTCTACATTAATTAAAAGACTGAAGTTTTAATATTCTTGAGTATATGGTTTAGAAACCTAAAGCAGATGCTGTCCATGAATAAGTATGTAAATACTTAACAAGAGGTTTACACACAATCTGATTTCTCTATGTGAAAGTAAACAAATATTGAAATTATTTAAATTACTGAAATTATTTTAATGGTGTCTGCTCTTGAATAAATGAAAATTTTTCTTCCTTGTCCAAACATTATTTCTCAAGGACCATAATCTCAGGTGCTACATCCTACAAGTGTATTTTAATGGTCTTACACAATTTACCTTGCTATTTGAAAGACACAGTGCCAAACTGTTTCATTGTAACAGGATGATAAATAAAATTAGCTTCACCCTTAAATACTAACAAAAGAGTAAGCACAGAATTGTCCAAGATGCAACAAGAACTCTAAGAAACAAAACTATGATAGCAAAAACCTATAAATAAAGATCAGAAATGCAAAGGTATACCAGCTACACATTACAAGGGATAAGAGGAAATGACAGAATATATAAGGATGATGAGTACAGAAGTCCAGTAAGAGTTAAGAAAGGCAACAAAAACATAGAAGTCACTCTTGAGTTTTCTATGGTTTCTTCAACAGTTTGCTGCTGTTATTTTCTGTTTGGTTTTGGTTTGGTTTTTTTCTTAAATGTTATGTATCTGAACATATTTACATGGGGTAAGAATAGAAAAAAATCCTAAGAAAAATCACTATACATAAAGAAATGTGCTCAGGACAGTGAGATTAAATGAAATATGCCATAAAATATTTAAGAAGACTGTCTTAACCAATGTCCTTTGAGAAGTCAGGAGAACAGAAGAGGTTGTCAGGACTGAAAAGGGTAAATCAAGGCACTACCGTTAAAAGTGGGGGAGGACTTACCAAACTACAGATCAGAATACTTTGGGAGAGGGAGCTGGAACATGACATGAATCAATTTGAAAACACTTAAAGATTAACATGTAAGATCCAGAGTTTCAGGTATTTTGCATTCTTCTCAAAAACAAAGCAGTGTCATGTAACTGACTTCTGACAATATGTATGTTGTAGTCAATAAAAGAAAGCATCAACATAGGGGTAGAGCACAAGACTCATGATTCTCATTGGTGAAGTAAAAAACAAAACCAAAACCAACTGTATAGGAAATCATGGAGAACATGTCCAAAAGGTAATTATTAAGAGTTTGGCAATTATCAAGATTTGGAGAAGTGTGTCAAAAAGAAATTCCTCTGGGTTTGTCCTGTTCCCAGTCCTACAGAATATTTATTACCACAATAAGGCAAAAGATAAGTTTCTTATTTTGTTAAGAATAAGTATTAGCAACTGATATCAAACTCAGAATTCTGAGTATACGTGTTTTATTGCACTTTATCTCAAAATGAAGTAAAAATTTGTGGGGGAAAAAAAATACAATCAGATGTAACTCAAAGGATATACACAAGAAGAGTGGGAAATCCCCACCAACAAATGCTTCTGAAAAAAGTAAATGCACAGAACATGAAAATAGGAGTAATAAGTAAACAGGAAGATAAAAGATGAAGACACAGGGTTATAGCAGACTAGAAGTTCAGTCTAGGATGCATAAACAGGAGGTGCATTGTGTAAGACCTTACAGAGAGCTAAGGTTCTCTTGTAAATACAGATCAGAAATCATTTGATGATACTGTTATAGGCCAAGCCAGAATGTTGCGTCCAGCTTTGTGAGGACTGCAAAAGACAAGCTGCAAAAGAAATGAAGTTAACAAAAGCAGAGAAGCGATATGCAATTTGTGCTAGGGAAGACTGTCAAGACCAGAGACTTTGGTCTTAAGAAAGGTTAGCCTATGAGGAGACAGGACAAATTCTTTTAGAACATAAAAAGCTGTTATGAGTGATGATGATGGCCATTTCGTCACATCCCTAGAAACAGCCCAAAACATTATCTGAAAGAAGAGTGACAATTTAGGTCACAGAATAGGAAAAAACAAACAAACAAACCAACCACCAAAAAAAAAAATCACCAAAAAACCAAACCAAACCAAACCAAACCAACAAAAAACAAACCAACCTCTAAATAACATTACTGAAGAAATTACATAATGTATCTACTCATTGCAGCTGAGATCCCACCTTCACAAGAGAGTCACACATTAGAAAACAGTAGAACCAGCTATGGATCCTACTGCTGTGCAGATGACTTAACTAGTGATCTCTTAAATTCCTCCCAAGCCTGCCTGCAAACTCTTATGTATTAGTTGAAGAAACACTAGTTGAGAAAGAGGAGAAGGACAATAGCTGTGAATATACAACTTACATTTCTGAAATACTATTCACTTCAAAAAACACCCATGTATTAACATTTAAGCATGACAAAAATGCCTATTTTCTCCTCCAAAGCAGTTGCTGCTATTTTCTCCCTAAAGTTCAATAAAATAAAACTGGTCTTGCCTGTCTTGCTGGTTATCACTGTAGCCATGGAAATCCAGTAATTGAGCATAATCCCTCTTCATCTCAAATCACTGTATATTTCCAGGTTGTTTAGCATAAACTAGAACACTGGAGATTTCACTTCAACTGAAGGAAAAACTTTGAGAGTGACAGAGCACTTGAAAAGGGTGCCCAGAGAGGCTGTAGAATCTCCTTCTCCAGAGACTTTCAAACCCTGCCTGGACACATTCCTGAGCAACCTGATTCAGATGAGTAGATGATCTGCGGCGGTTCCTTTCCATCCCTACCATTCTGTGTTGCTGTGATTTCCCTCTTTCTAAACAGTGCTTTCATAGAGTCACAGAATCTTTTATGTTGGAAAAGATCTTCAAGCAAACTGAGTCCACCCATTTCAAAGGCTACAGCTGCAGGAATCAGAGGTAACACCAGGAACACAGATAAAAGCCCAGAGAGCTGTGGTTGAGGTAAGAGACAGATGTACAGTCTATTCTCAAACCCATGTTTTGTTCACAAGGCCATCCTTGTTTCATATTAAATAATGTTTTTGTACTCTCCAACAGTTCAGTCTGTGAAGTTAGTTTCAGCAGCTAGCTGTTGCACATTACACCATCAGAAAATGCTCAGCAGAAAGGGACTTGGGGGAGCTGCTTGACAGCTGGCTGAACATGAGCCAGCAGTGTGCCCGGGTGGCCAAGAAGGCCAATGGCATCCTGGCTTGCATCAGGAACAGTGTGGCCAGCAAGACTAGAGAGGTGATTGTCACACTGTACTCATCACTGGGGAGACCTCACCTTGAGTACTGTGTCCAGTTTTGGGGTCCACATTATAAGAGACACTGAAGTGCTGGAGAGCAGCCAGACAAGGGCAACAGAGCTGGTGAAAGCACCTGACATTAAGTCTTACGAGGAGGAGCTGAGGGAGCTGGGGTTGTTTAGTCTGAAGAAGGCTGAGACCAGACCTTACTGGAGGTTGTAGACAGGCAGGTGTTGATCTCGTCTCACAAGTCACAACTGACTGGACAAGAGAAGATGGCATCAAGTTATGCCAGTGGAGGTTTAGATTAGACATGAGGAAAAACTTCTAGACTGAAAGGGTTATCAAAGACTGGAACAGTCTTCCTAGGGAAATGGTTGAATCACCATCCCTGGATGTATTTAAAAGCTCTCTAGATATGGTGCTTAAGGACATGGTATAGCAGTGGTCCTGGTAGAGTTGGATAGTGGTTGGTCATGATGATCTTAAAGGTCTTTTCTAACCATTGTGATTCTGTGAATCATTGATCCCTTGATACCACTATGAACTTAGTTTTTGATAACTACATTTCCTACATATTCCTTCACATAATGCAAATACTTGTGTTATTTCATATATTTTTCCTAACTATTTAGCAGTCTTAGATAAATAAGATGCAAAAACACAACCTACTAAACTAAAAAATCTTACTAAATAATAAAAATTATAACAATCTGTTTCACAGCAACTAGAATTGCAAACAATGCTTGAAAGGAAAATCATGATACCATCTAGCATCTTCCCCTAAAAGCACAAATGACTAGAAGTAATAAATGGACTTGCTTGTTTCTAATCGCTGATCCAGAACAAACGATTACAAAATTTTCCTGTACTAAAAATATCAGCAACTGTTTAAAATCACTCTTTGGAACATTTCTAACCCAATAAATAACAGTCTGCCCACCATGTTATCTCCTTTCTTACTTCAACTTGATGTCAGCAGCATATTCTAATCAGCTGCACCACATACTTCTTAAAATACATGTGCTGTACTCTGCCATAATTCCACTAGTCCAAATTTCCAGTTAAAGTGACGGATAAAACTGAAGCAATCATCTATCTTTGGAGCACAGAATTTGATGACTGCATCAAATGGAGAAACACACAACCTTTATTGCCACAGATGGATATATATTTTTTTTTATGTCGAAATACCAAGACCAATCCATCAGATGTCAGGATACACTGACATATGCGCTAGCAGAAAAAGCCATTCTCAAAAGCAGCTGTATCTGTTCACAATCTGAATTAATACAGAAATTCTCTGTTATTAAAGAAAAAGAGAATACAGCTTGAAAAACACAGTTTTATGGGATACATTTGTAGAAATGTTTTTACAGGGCTTTTTTTTTTTTAGTAGAACACCGTGTTCACATAACCTAATTCTCATTTCATACATAATATTAATTTGGAGTTTCCAATAAGCACATTGTGACACACATAGTTCCACCTTCCCCATTATTAATCTGTTTGCAAAAGCTTTTAATGCTAATTGCAAATCATATCAGAGGGAAACGTATTTAAAAATAAGCTAAAGGTTACATAATACTAGACATCCAAGAAAAAACTCCAAACTATTGCAGCTTGAACAGACAAACCATAATGAATATTTTGTGTTAATACACAGCAATTCAATTTTGCTTCAATAAAGGAAAAAACATCACCTTATCGATGTTTCTGAGATATTCAAATGTCCTGCAACACCATAATAAAAGTGTATGATGCCACTTAGGTTATAGAATAGAATAGAATTAACCAGGTTAGAAAAGACCATTGATATCATTAAGTCCAAACTATCATCCAACACTACCTAATCCAACACTACCTAATCCAACATTACCTCACGTGGAGAGGGACCTGGGGGTACTGGTCGATGGTAGGCTGAACATGAGCCTGCAGTGTGCCCAGGCAGCCAAGAGGGCCAATGACATCCTGGCCTGCATCAGGAACAGTGTGGCCAGCAGGAGCAGGGAGGTCATTCTGCCCCTGTACACTGCACTGGTTAGGCCACACCTCGAGTCCTGTGTCCAGTTCGGGGCCCCTCAGTTTAGGAAGGAGGTTGACTTGCTGGAACGAGTCCAGAGAAGGGCAACAAAGTTGGTGAGGGGCTTGGAACACAAGCCCTATGAGGAGAGGCTGAGGGAGCTGGGGTTGCTCAGCCTGGAGAAGAGGAGACTCAGGGGTGACCTTATCACTCCCTACAATTACCTGAAGGGAGGTTGTAGACAGGCAGATGATGGTCTCTTCTCCCAGGCAGCCAGTACCAGAACAAGAGGACACAGTCTCAGGCTGCGCCAGGAGAGGTTTAGGTTGGATGTTAGGAAGAAGTTCTATGCAGAAAGAGTGATTGCCCATTGGAATGGGCTGCCCAGGGAGGTGGTAGAGTTGCCGTCATTGGAGGTGTTCAGGAGGAGACTTGATGGGGTGCTTGGTGAATTGTGTTAGTTGTTTAGGTGGGTTGGATTGGTTGATGGGTTGGACATGATGATCTTGAAGGTCTCTTCCAACCTGGTTTGGTTTATTCTGTTTTGTTGTTTTTTTTTTTAATTCTAATCAACTAAACCATGGCATGAAGCACCCCATCCAGTCTCCTCCTAAACACCTCCAGTGATGGTGACTCCACCACCTCCCTGGGCAGCCCATTCCAATGGCCAATCACTCTTTCTATCAAGAACTTCTTCCTAACATCCAGCCTAAACCTCCCCTGGCACAACATCCTATGCCAAGCATTGAAGAGCAGCTGTTTCTCTTAAACTGAGAAGCATTGAGAATTACACTGGCCCTAGCAAACCAGAATACACACACTTATATCCTCACACACAAGGACAGGTTCAGATCCTGCCAATGAAAGGGTATGAAGGACGTGAAGAAGGCTTCTATGAATAAATCCATGGCAAAAGAAAACAGGTGGGGACGCACTTTCTCAGTGAAGTAGGAGGCCTAGGGACAGAACACTTCCTGGCTAAACAGTGGCTTTGAAGAAAGGATCTGAGAGTCCTAGTGGAGAAGAAGCTGGCAATTAATCAAAAGTAGATCCTGTGGCAAAAGTCTATGACAAGTGGCAACAGACACAAGTTGCCACTCATGACACTGCAATTAGCTATACAGAGACACTTTTTCCCACCATGATTAAACATTGGAACAGATTTCCCAGTGAGGATGTGGCATCTTTGTAATTGGAGAATTTCAAAACTTAATTCTTCAACATCATCTAATGTAACCTGCTTAAGAGCAGCAGCTTGGACCAGAAGACCTCCAGACATCCCTTGTACTCAAAATTATCCTGTAATGGGTAATTGTGTTCTACTCTGAAAATAGCTTCAACCAGAGCTTCATTAGTGATAGCATGCCATGTAAATCTCCAGAAATACCACAAATTATTTGGCTAGACACTGCTGTTAGAAGAGCTGGCAGGGATATTTTGTGAAACAGTATTTCACCATGAATTGTATTATCAGCGTCATTGATCATGTACCAGGACGTCTCTGTGGAAGATCATGACTTCTTTTTGTTTTGTACTGCAGTCAAATCTAAGATAAGAGATGCCTGATAGAAGAGCACAGATTGAAATAAGCAGAGACATCAGACAGTATTACAAGCAACCAACTGAGATCTGGTCTGCTCTGTAGGTGGTGACTCACTGGCTAGCTGGATCCCCATTAATAAGGCGGAAAGCAAATTAAGATAGCATGCAAGAGATTCAAAAGACAAGGAAGAGTTATTTTCAAGTCTTAAGAGTTAAGCTATAACTTAGTGCACAGGATGTTTCTGCTGCCAGGAAGTTTACACTGGGCTGAAGGCTATTTGATTCAAGCAGTTGAAGCCATCAAGAGGACAACACAGAAAAACATTGTATTTATCTTGGAGAGTTCTCAAGTTGTCTCATCTCCGCAGCCCAGAGTATGTAATGGAATAGGAAGAGTCCTTCTGCACTCTCTCCCTGGCTGGCACTACTGAGTTATTGGCTATTACTGGAATAGGATAGTTTGGCTGACAAACTTCTGATTCTATCTAGTGAACCACCTTCATGTTACTACCTTGGGTAACTGACTGTTTTTATTCCTACATAGGCTGCTTCAATTCTTGCAATTTATTATAAGAAAAACAAGATAAAGACATTGTTTCAGCCCCGGTATTGTATGCTATGCAAAAAAATTAGCATCAAGTGTCAAACTCAAAATTACACCAGGAATAAGAGATGAGTTTCAACTAGAGACTAATAAGCACCATCCTGAAATGAGTGTATATTGCATTTTCACAGTATCACAGTATTGCTAAGGTTACAACAGACCTTGAGGATCATCGAGTCCAACCTGTCACCACAGACCTCATGACTAGACCATGGCACCAAGTGCCACGTGCAATCTCCCCTTGACCACCTCCAGGGATGGTGACTCCACCACCTCCCTGGGCAGCCCATTCCAATGACTAATGACTCTCTCCATGAAGAACTTTCTCCTCACCTCGAGTCTAAACCTCCCCTGGCGCAGCTTGAGATTGTGTCCCCTTGTTCTGGTGCTGGTTGCCTGGGAGAAGAGGCCAACCCCTTCCTGGCTACAACCACCTTTCATGTAGTCGTAAAGGGCAATGAGGTCACTCCTGAGCCTCCTCTTCGCCAGGCTAAACAAATCCTGCCTAGGTTCAAATGCCAGCTCTGGCAACAGCCAAACCAGGTGCCACTGCTATAAAGGAGGCTATGTGCTTGAAGAAAACATTTGAAAGGCTTTAGTACTAGCCCTGTGTGGAATAAAACAATTTTTCTAATGCTGGCAAGATATAAAACACGAAAACTGTTTCTCAATAAGTGATGTTTTGAAGTAATAATGCATCTATTGTAAGCTTACTTGTAAATCTTTAGAGTGGCATTACAACTACATACACATACACCTATATTAAGAGGAAAAATATTTAAAACTTATGATAGAATAGAATAAAAGTTGAGTGCCCAATCTTCCGTCATTTTCCCTGTCACAACAAGGTGATCCTTCCAGTATGGAATGGGTGGCTGTTCAATGTTGCTTTGTGTCCTCTTTCCCAGGTGCAACTTCTTCTCTCAGTGAAAACAAAACCAACAGAGCTAAGTGTATAAAATTTCTCTCTGGCAGTTTAAAAACAACATTTCAGGTACACTCAGTGTTCTAGGAACTTGATTTTCATTACGGCACAGACAATGTAAAAACTACTCACACTGCAGTTTCTGAAATACCATGACTGATCATCAATTTTACAGTTGGTTAAACTTCATTCTAGTTTAAAAAGGCTATTTGTTGTGGTAATACTCTAGATAGTAAGTCTGAAATAAAGTGGGACACTTGGTCTGGTATTTGCATAACAAGTTGCCAGAACATTCTTCTCCCCAGTGTTCCAGTTGTAGGTGCAAATCAAACAGTTGGGTGCGCTTATGTAGACAAGATTTTTGTTTGCATTTCTGAACTGGAATCATATCAAATTAGCAAAGGAAACTGTAGTCTTCTTAAAAGAAACTCAAAATCATAATGCAGTTCCTTAGTTTTTTACTACTAAGAGTGAGAACACTTTTAATTTCTTTCTTTAAGAGAACTCCAGTAACGTAATTTTTAAAGATAGAATGATGACTGAGATCCATTTTCAATATAACATTAACTGTACAATTTCTTCAGCCTAGCAAATTACTATTTTTAAATCCAATTCAAAAGAAGATTATCTCTACCAATACAAGCAGTATTGTGAAACTGTTCTGAAATTAGAAATACTAGAGCAATTATAATTTCTTCACAGTAAAGAGGTTCCTAGGCTATTGTACTCCTTCTTCTGCTCATTATAGATGAAGAAAAACTAAAGATTTTTCTGTACGTATGCACATGCATCCTTTTAGCTAGGAGACCTGTCATGTGGTTTTCAGATGGATATGCAAGTTTTCAAGCACTCAAGAAAAAAAAAGCCTAAAAACCAAAAACTAAGACAAAACCAACCAACCAAAGACAAACCCAATCCAAAACCACTACATTTTGAAGTTCACATGCATATTTACCTCCTTTTACTTTTTAGGAGAGTTCCTGGTCCCTAATATCCTATACACAGGAAGATGAAGGCATGCAGGTAAGAGGTAAAAAGGATCCCATTTTCACTTTTGACTCACAAGAAAACATTTCAATACTAATGCACAAACACAGCACTATAAAAAGCTAGCGTGCAGATATTAATCACTTTAAACAAATGTGCAATAACCCACACGGCAACTTACTTTCCAATACTGATTTCTAAGTTTTGGTATCACCCTGAACTACACACTATGCAACTCTATATTTAAGTAATCTCTTCACTCAGAATGCCATTACTCTCAGTGGAAATACTTCAGTTAGATATCAAAATAGAACTCCTAGAAGCACTAATCCTTTATGCTGACTCATTTATCTGAAAATAAAACTTAATTTCTTCGAAAGCAGATACCTAACCTCATAAGTGCTCACCCATGTTTGAGCATACTTTTAAGAAACACTGAATTAGTTATTAATTGTACAACAACTATTTATGAAACTTCACTAATGTGCAATAAATTCCTACCTTTTTGTCTGATCCTACAGCAATTTAAGAACATCTGAGTAATAAACTGACCATAGAGTGCCTGTTTGACAAGTAGGTATAACTGTATTTGCCTAATATCAACAATGCAAAGGAGGAATGCAAAGGAAGAATGAAAATCAACAGACAGGTTTCTAGAGTAAATCATGGTAATGAAAATCCACATTTATACTAAAATGACCAGAAAAAAAAAAAATAGGCCCGAGTTCTAGCAGACAACTCAGATAGAAAGGGCGTCAACAGTTAAAAAGATGAAAAGGATAGAAAAGGATTACCCAGGCAAATGCCAAAGATCATTCCAAAGACATTTTGAAAGGAATTCAAAATATTGTTATCACTTAGACTTGGACAAAAGGAAAACAGGAACAGATAAAATAGTTACAGTTTTTTTAATCAGAATTGTTTCATTCAAATGATAAATTAATGTTTCTGCCTTGACTTTAAATCCCATCAGCTTCTAAATTATATAACAAAATTTAATTAGATATTAAAATTATGAAAAGTGTCAGCAAATGAATTGAAATCTAACTAACTACTACCATTGAACCATGCTGTGGGAGAAACTGATGCTGGTCATTTAAAAAAGTGAGCTTTCTTAATAATACAATAATACAATAATAATACAATAAACCAGGTTGGAAGAGACCTTCAAGATCATCACGTCCAACCTATCACCCAACACCACCTAATCAACTAACCCATGTAACCAAGCACCCTGTCAAGTCTCCTCCTGAACACCTCCAGTGACGGCGACTCCACCACCTCCCCAACTTATAAAATTGTAGAATTTTATAATACTATTAACACAAACTAGCGTTAGGATTCTAGAACCAGTTCTAGAACTATTTATAATTTCTTCATAAATTTATTTAGTAAAGGAACTGTGTAATTTTTTTTTTTGCAAGTATTCCAACATTTGAAAAAAAAAAAAAAAGGCACAGCAATAAAGCATCGTAAATTGATCATCAGATTTTACAACCTCTTATCTAAGTCCTTCCCATTTTCAACTAGGGAAAAATACAAGTGCTTGAAAGTTGCTTGTTGAGACAGTAAGATTCCTCTGAGGTCATTCACCAACACATGTACATCACACAGCATATGATTCATTATCTGTAAACAGTTTCCAGGATCCCCCACATTGCATGCATGGGAATAATATGGGGGTAAATAATCTGGAAATTGAAGTTTGTTGTTTAGTAGTATTAATGGCTGGACTCAACAATCTCCAACCTAAATGATTCTATGATTAGCGATTCAGTACTCTTACAAAGTAAGAGTGGGGATGGTAGCACCTCAGACACAATGGCACAGACAAATGGGATGCTTTTCAGGTAGGCAGTGCAGGATGCATAGGGTACAGGTCAAATAAACAAAAAAAAAACCCTGCAACTATCTTCTGCCAAGATGGTAGGAACAATCAGTCCTGATTTCAGAATCACAAGAGCCCCAAGTTCACAGAGAACGGAACTTTACAACCCAGAGAAATCTTCCCCAGTGAAAATACCCAAGACAGTGACTGTACAGGTGTATTTTATGCCCATGAATATTTCAGAGCTGTATCAGCAGCAAAGATTACACCCATAGCCTTATTGTTGCACTGCCAATGAAAAAGCAGGTGATCTCAACAGCTGTTACTAGTACTTTCCATTGTAAACTGAAACACGGCAGATGTCAAGACTTCTGTCCGGTGTAGGTGCACAACATTGCAAAATTACTGATGGACTTCCTTTCTCCTCCCTCTTAATAATTTTCACTCTTAACAGTGTCATACTTCATAGCTCACCCAAGCTGCAAACTCAACACTCAGGTGAGCAACTCACTTTGTTGGAAAACTGGATCAGTTTAACAAAAGTGCTGCATTTCCATTCCTTTATTAACCAAAACCAGCGAGAGCATGTACACTGTGAATGACAGGCAAATGGCCTCAAGATCAAAGGTAAGTTTGTGAGGTGTCATAAATTAAAACAAGACAATTTTTACTAGAATCATCCATTAGTAAAAAAATAATCTACGCATGCAATGAAACAACTAGAGCAGCTTAGTACAATCATTTTCTGTTCTATCTCCTGCTTCTTTCCACCTTGGCACAAGTTTCTAGAGTTCAAGGGTTACTCAACACTTAGAAATCTTGTACTTACTTAAGTGTTGTGCGTCTATAGTTGTGTAAATTGATTTGTTAAAACTGGCTAAGTGCTGTATATGGTAAGAGCACTTTAAATAAACCAAGCATAGTATCTCTTTATCAAGTATCTTTCAAAGTATTAAAACCTGTAACTTATTTAAACCTGGGAAAAATCTTCATGGTCCACCATTATTCAGAACTGCACAACATGACACTATTACCGAGGGTCAGCTGATCAAAATTCTAGAGATAGTTATTTGCCTTTAAAAAACACCAATCACTTGGACCAAATACACAAAATATACTACATCCAAATACATATTTAAAAGAGATCTATTGCTTTTACCCTACTCAAACACTTTAAAACAACAGCCATTCTGTAGCAGAAGCATATATCACAGCAGCAGCCTCGCAGCAAGCGGAGACTGTCTGACACACAGAGCAGTGCTGAAAGCAGAGCAGGAATGGTAGCCAAGACAGGGCACAGCTGCTCTGGTCCTGTTCTCCCACACCTACAGGTGTGGTCAGTTACATGGGCTTTATGTCCCATTATACATTCAGAAGAACCAGAATTCCTCTGCTGTGACAAGAAGCCTTCAGAGTTGCCCCCCTGACAGTATTTGCAGACTCTTCCTCTCCACTTCACAGCAGTATCTGTCTGCAAACTGCAAAAAGGAAGAAACGCACAGACAATCATTTTCCAAACTAGGAGACTATCCTTGAGTTACACATGACAGCCAACAGTGCCCTTGAGAGCAGAAGCCTTGTCCTTATCTCTGACGTAAGAGTTCTCTCTAATTAAGCATTCTTCACCGAAGTTGAAGAATCAGAGATCAGGGTTGTTTGCTAGGACGCGTTACATTTATAGTTGTGCTATTCAATTAACGAGAATACTAATGAAGGTATTAACCCACTCATTTTGTCATGAAGAAATATTTCAAATAGGAAAGGGCTAGATAAAGATCTACTATGAGAAAATTAGTAAAAATATGACACTTGCCCAAGCTACAAATTTGCAAGCCAATCTCTGTAACATACATAGAAACTTACAATGCTTTGATATATATATATTAATTTCTACCCCCTCAGTTGCTGCAATTAAGATTATATGTGCAAAGTTGATGATACAACTTTACATCTTTCAAAAAGCTTAGGTAATTGCAATCATACTTTGCTTCATTTTAAAAATATCTTCCACTCCCTACAGGAAGCAGTTGAACAAAGACAGAACAGGGCACCTGCCCACTCCTATGAACAGCTGCTCAAATACTATACTCTAGTAAATAGATGTTTAGATGGGATAATTATTTAATTTCCTCATATGCTTCAACTCTAAGGTGCTGAATAGCACATAGCCACCTGCATGAGATACTGTGTGAGTGTGTGGGTGAAAAGCAGGAATTTTCAACAATATGGTGATGACTCCTAGTTTATTGATGTATCTATCGAACAAAGCATCAGACTGCGATACCAGACGTTTGTTGTACTTTGACATTCACAATAAAAAGTGAAGCCACACTCAACGAAGCTGTGTCAATATAAATCACAATGCTCTATGCAAACACACTTTCTGATTACGTAATTACTGTAATTAAGTATAGTCTTGCAAGTAGCCATGATGTTTGTAAACCAACTCCCTCCTTTTAAATTTTCTCAAGTCAAAAATAAGGAAGCATTCAGAGACCTTCAACAACCTCTCCAAAAGTCCTTTGACATAGCCACCTCCCAGCTGCACAACCTGCCTGATGGCACCTCATGTCCCACTGAAAAGATCTAGGGCCTTCCTTGGACAGAAATGGACTGAATGCACATTTCCAACTCAGACAGAAGCACCGAAAACAATGGAAATTTATGCTGGGATATTTTCTTCTGGTAAGTCAGAGGAACATGAAGTACTGTCCCCGTAAATGCAGAGGTAAGCTATTCTATGCAGCAGGCAAGCCAAGTTCCAGCAGTTCTTTATGCTACAGAAAAAAAGAGGAAAAACTAAAAATGCCTTATTACTTCATGCTAAAATAAGGCACTTCAGTCAAGATTCACTTTATTTCTACTAAAGCCATCAGAATAGTCTTTGATATTTAAGGCTTTTTAAAAAATAGTGCTGTAATTGTGTCAGTAATGCAATGTCAGGAGTAGTTACTTAACAAAGACATGTTCCTGTTCCTTGTCACTTGTCTCTTGCTTTTTTCTTCATGGGTTTTCTTTCCTTGCTATAGCTCAATTTTAGCTTGGTTCCAAGGCAAAATTTCATTCTCTGAAAACTGACCTTGCATTATTTCCATAATTTGTCATTAACTATCTTAACATGAAATGTTTGATTACAGTCAAATATCTTCCTCAGAGGCACAATGTGTTACTCAGCCAACACATTTACAGCTTTTTAAACTTCTCTATACAGTAGAGGTAGCCATGCTGTTTTCCCCTGCATTGTTTTAACTCATTACATGTAACGAGGTCTGACTGTATTAACAGTGCATGCTACTTTTCTCATCAGATCACTCAGTAAAAGACCCTTGCAAACCTTCAGACTAAAAAGACCATGACCTTTTGAAGACTAGAGACTTTCTGGAAAACTCAAGCTTTTAAACAGTAATTTTCAGAATTCTTCTCTTTATATCACAGCAAGTTCAGCTGGTCTCTAAACCTCTGAAGGTTTTGTGCTTTTTGGTCTACTTCCTACTTCACAAAAGCTGAGAAATTCTAAATAACAACTATTAATAAACATTTAGAGGGGTGTTCTGGATGTCTGCTGCATGGAATTATACCATCTCAGCATTTTCTGTGAAAGTATTACATTTACTGCACAATTTTAATTAAGTTGTAGACTTTTTAATATGTATTTAACTTCCATATGCTTCAAAGAGAATTTTTGAGTTAACTGGACTACACAATAAAATGAAACCGAAGTTATCCAAGGTAAATGAAAAAAGCCATTAGTAAATTACCAAATGTTTTATAGAAATGTTATTTAAGACCACTTCAAAAACTTGACTGAGAAGCAAGAGTATCTAGCCTGGCACCATGTCCTAAGGAGACACATGTCACTGCATAAACCACTGGGGTTTTAGAATACCAACACTGCCAGAGAGCCTGGGTGGCCATATAAAGTTGCAGATACACATTTGTACTATTCATTTTCCATAATTTCTTGGAAAGCAGTTCCTTGTTTAACAGAAGTCATTCTTATCTTGAAGTTCTGGCTGTGTGATGTCATTTCATCTCTAACTGAAGATCCGGCTGTCAGTCGATTAAGCCTTTCATTATAAACATTATGTAAATAAGAACATTATTCCCCCCTTATACAGTCCTTGCCTAAGATGACATTAACATTAACACATCTAAGAAACTTATAAATAAAATCTACGCACTCTATCACTCCTACAATGCCTCAACTTTTCAATTTATCTGGCCTATACAAAACAAATCATAATAGATATTGCATACATTAACTGTATGGAATGTATAAAAGCTATTTTAAAATGCGAGTTCTAAAAAATAAAGTTAATCAATTTGAAACTGAGGTCTAAATATGTTAAAGTCCATTAAAATCATTTAAATAGGACTATGTTAAAGGTAAAACGGGAAAAAAAGCCTAGAAGCTGTGCTAAGTTGACTCTCAAAATGCATGAAGAAGTACTTGTTACATCTTTTAACAAAGCCCAAAGGATTTCCACAAGTAACAAATGTGAAAATGTTGAAATTGTAAAATATGTTGGCAATTGTTTTGTTCTAATTCACTGAAGAAAAGTTACCATAAATAGTTCTATGGGAGGGGTTTTGCTATGGAATTTAGTGAACAGCTTGTACTTTTCTTAAGACTGACCAATTTTGGTAATTTTCATATAAAATAATTGTCATTATATGGCATGCTAATATACATGTATCAAGGACAAGTGTAAAGGAAATTTTTTAAGCTTTTTTTTTTCCATTTGCAAGCTGTAGATAACAGCCATCACACTGCTGATGCTATCAAAAAGCATTTGAATAAAAACTGCAGAGAAATCAGAAGCTGAAGCATATGCTATCCTTAACTGAAACGTGATATCCACAGAAGATAGATGTCTCAAGCACTTATCCACCTGAGTCTTCCCAAAACAAACTTTATCATTTGCTTCCAAAGCTGTGTATATTGTAAGCATCTAACAACAACTAAGTAAGTTACAGCAACTCATTGTAATTTTCAGGGCTGTAGATTAACCAGTTAGACAGCCTATGTTTGCATACAGCAATGATCTCTTTATAGATTTATAGAATGGCTTGGGCTGGATGGGACCTTAAAGATCATCTAATTCCAATCCCCTTGCCCATGGCAAGGGGACCCTCTGCCTAGAATCACATTCTTCTTGAGCAAAGAGGTTTTTAACAACAGAGATGAGTTTTAAAGCTTAGGCTTCTAAACAGAGATGATAGGAAGATGGCCCAAAACTAGGGAAAGAAATTCCACACATTATGGATCACAGAAAAGCTCACCAACTTCTCCTGGGCAATTTGCAGTTCTTAGTCAAATGTTGCTGCAGGATCACATATATCATATCTGAGGAAGCCAGCAGAACACTTTATGGAAAAGCAAATATAATTGTCCAAACTCTAAAGACAAAGAGAGCTTGTAGGAGCTATGAGGGTAGCCAGCTCTGCAAGTCTGAGAAAGACTGCAGTCATCTTCACGTATCCAGCTCATTTTCAAAATGTGTTTTGTAACACTTAGGTTCTTTCAACATTTTAAGTTTGTTGCAGAAAGTTTCTCCTACATACAATAAAGAGATTAGCAGTTACTACAATTACTTGCAAAATGGCCAGTAAAGAAATACTCATTTAACTCAAAATTTCAAAATATGTTTATTCTTTAAAGATGGCCTGTGTGCATATGCAAAGGGGAGAAGAACCAATAATATTTGGTTACTATTTGACGGTTTGGGTTGAAATTGCTCGTCAAAGACTAGTGTAATAGAAGTAGTGCAGCTTGCACTAAGATGAGCAAACTAGAGATA
Organism: Melanerpes aurifrons; assembly: GCA_011125475.1. Lineage (NCBI taxonomy): Eukaryota > Metazoa > Chordata > Aves > Piciformes > Picidae > Melanerpes > Melanerpes aurifrons. Next base: position 4,834,522 of record WWNC01000071.1, on the reverse strand, counting down.
AAATTGAAATAATTATCACCAAATGCTTGACAAAATGACATGAAGAGGACAGAACATCTGTCAGCCAGTATCACCTGATTAAACATATTTCTGAAAAGTTCAGAGGAAAGAATAGACAAAAATACAGTATGTAGCTACACAAGTCATGCACATGAAACACATCTCTGGCCAAAATTCACTTTCAGTAATAGAAGCAAATCACAGAATCATAGAATGCACTAGATTGGAAAGAACCTTTAAAGGTCATCTAATCCAAATTCCCTGCAGTAAGCAGGGACAACCCCAACGAGATCAGGTTACCGACTTCTAAGTACACATATTTATATGCCTAACAGAACACACTGCAGCTCCTACCAATGATCTCAAAGAAAAGCTGACAGTACCATGGAAAACCTGTGTCTTCATAATACAAGTCTTTAAGGAAATAATACACAGGTTCCATCAACTTGTCCATATTTAAAAGTGTGATAGTGAATTTTTTTTCTGTAATTTTCATCAGTGTCACAGTTGCAAATAATTACACTTCAAGTTTCATTCGGATATTCTAGTAAAAGAACAAAACATCTGGAGTCTGGAGAAAAAAAAAGAAGAAAAAAACAACAACAAAACCCCCAACAAAATCAAATCCAACACACAACACATCACTGGGCCCAGGATGTCTGCCCTTTCCTCTTCCTCCAATTATTTCTCTGTAAGGCATACAAAACTCAGTGCAAAAATACAATTAAACACCTGAGAGAGAATGGGTAGAATCCCAAGGAAGTAAGTTGAACGCATTACTAAATTACTGAATATATTGCTGCATTTCACAGAAGGCAAAACATTTGGCTTCAAAGCAGTAATGATTAAGCTCACAGAACTAGATGCTAGCAAAACGCACATTCAAACTTCAGGTCTGAGATATCAGGACTCCACTTAAACGAAACATATTTATTAGGAAATAGTTTGCTAGTTTCATTTCTTCATTTGCTAGTTTCAACTCAAATGGCTCTATGTTGCTCTAAGACGAGAATAAAGATTAACATGAAGCAGGTACAAGATGTAACTTGCATATCAAGATGACAAGAAAAAAAATAAATAATAGGATTTACACAGTCATTAGCAACAATCACCAAAGCCCTCTGGACTCAATCAACCTCATGTCTAATTCTGGGCCTGCAATTGTATTTACTAGAAAGTTTTAAGATAAACATACGTGCTAAGTGCTTGTAAAAGTGTGCCCTAATAATATTTCTGAGAAACACTACCCCTGCCACAAAATGCCTTTCAAAAGACTTTCAGGAATCCATCTTTCTAGGATCCATTTCACTTTCATGATTTATCTAATTTTTTTTTTTTTTTAAATCCTAATCTAGGTATCTAATCTGTTTATCTGGGGGAAAGGAATTTCTAATAAAAGAGATGAGAGAATGTACAAACAACCAAAGAAACTCCCAACCGTGACAGGGAAACTCGTTTCACCTTTTTTTTGTGAAAAGATGGTAACTTTGCATTTTGGGAACATCTGAACAGCACAGTAATACACATTTTGGCTTTGTTTTTGCTTTTTGCTCTCTGCAACTGCCTGAGGGGTGGTTATAGCTGGAGGGGGGTGGGGGGTGTGTGTGGGGGGGGTGTTGGGGGGGTGGTCTCTTCTCCCAGGCAACCAGCGCCAGGGCCAGAGGACGCAGTCTTGGGCTGCACCAGGGGAGGTTTGGGCTCCGGGTAAGGAGAAGGTTCTTCACTGAGAGAGTTGTTGGCCATTGGAGTGAGCTGGCCAGGGAGGTGGTGAAGTTGCCACCCCTGGAGGTGTTCGGGAGGGGACTGGACGTGGCACTTGGTGCCATGGTCTAGTGGGCATGGGGTCTTGGGTGACAGGTTGGACTTCATGATCTTTAAGGTCTTTTCCAACCTTGTCAATTCTATGATTCTACCTACTGGAAATGAAGCAGTATTAACACAGCACTAAGAGTAACTTCCAAATAAGCACTGGCAGCTAAGACCTCAAACTAGTTATTTTGGCATTTTGTATGTTGATGGATTCCACTATTTTCAGATATGTTTGTGAAGAAAATATGAGCCAGTATTCATCTTTATGACAAGTTTGTTTACACACACAATGCTGTTTTTTTCCTAAATCAGAGGGGAAGAAACAACAGATTAAAGCAACAGGCTACAATAAAAAAAAAATAGGTTTAAGTTACTTGAATCTAGACATAAACAAGTACTAACATGAACTGGCCTTACAAATGTTTCTTTTTAGAAACAGACCTTTCTAGTTTCTACAATTTTCTCTGTACATCAGCTGTACATCAGTGTGCTATTACTCCACTACCTTCTTGCATAGGTCTGAATATGACGGTAGAATTCATTTCACTCTTTTCCTAATTTGCTTTTCTTCTAAGTTTATATTAACAGATTGGAGTTCTCTGCAATTTTGAAAGCAACTAGTGTCTGCACAGCAGTACACAGAGCTTTACTCGTCCTCATGCTCCCTTCAAAGTTTCATTAGTGACACTGTGGAAGAGCACAGAGATGATGGCATGCATTCAAAGACAGTAGGCTGCATATTTGAATTAATAAACACACTATTCATTTCAAACCTAGTTCTTTGAGGAAAGGAGATACACTGGATTTTTTAATTTGTTTTGGACAGGCTTAGGACTGTGAGTCGTTTGGGGTTCTTTTAATGTCATAGTTGTAGTTACCACTGTATTCTGCAAATCTGCCAGGATTAACTGGGAAAATGTTTTAGATTAGTTTAAAACCAGATTAGTTACTCAAGTCCATTCACAACACACCAGCACAAACATTTGTGTCACTATCAAGGTGGTGCCCCATGGAAGCAGGTGGAGCTATTCCTCAAACTGATAGTGAAACTATCTGTGGAACTCTGTTAGCCATTTGTTTTTAACTGGATCTATACAACCAAGGGAGAAAGACATGGGTTAAAAAGTTTCTGGAATTGCTCAGATTGTTTCCCATGCTGAAAAACTTCTGTCTTCCTCAGATTTCTGAACATTTATTGTTCTAATTGTAAAAGCCGCTTGGTGTCTCCCTCCAACAGTATACAATTTTATTGGTTCATTTACAAACTCTTGGGAAATAAATAAATTTTTGTTAAATACACAAAACCTTGATTATGATTATCCTTCATGACCGAAGTCCTTAAAAAATACAAAAAATGTAAAACCAAATAAATATATTTATACATACACCCCTGCCCCCAAAGAATAATCCAGAAAACCTTATTTCAATTATGAAGACCATCATGTCTATTCCTTTCCTCAACATGCTACTCCTAAGACAGAAAAGCCAAGGTGGCTCCATTAATACTAATTTTTGCACATACATAGAAGGAGGATGCAATCTTTCCTCAGCTGTACCCACCTTTTTAAAGATAACAGGGTCACCGTTTTTGTTACATCTTTCTTCCTTCAGAGCATTATAGATTACCAGAGGACAGCTAGGTTAGTCTTCATTACCGCTCTATTTACCCTGCAGACCACCGTTGTCTGACTCAAGGACCATACATGCCTATTTAGTAAGCTAATCTCACCTCTTTCTGCTTCTAGAAGTCATTCAGAAACAGATACTGCATTTTAATGTTTCCCTAACCACTGACAATTCATGGCTCTTAAATTGATGACAACAGATCTTATCTGAAGAAACAGAAAGACATTCTAAAAGTCTTTGTCTATGGCTGATAGAGATCTTCACAAAGGAACCCACATCCTCAGGAATCTGTCTCAATTTGACAGTTAAGTACCTTGTACCTTCAGAATTGCAGGACTATTTCACAGCCTTTTCAAGATAAAGACATTACAGAAAGACTCTGAGGCACTATAAAGCTTAAACCAGGCATACAATTTTTCTTTCAATAGATAATATTTTGCAAAGCAGTGGTATTATCCTCACACATTTGGGCAATGAAATGTTGCCTTAATCACCATCTCATTTAACAGAAGAAATGCACGTCTGCCTTTAATGAGACAGTTAAATTACATCAGATTTTGTAAAAATACTGATATTCAAAACGTAAAATGAGATTACACTCGCTTGAAGACATTTTAAAATGTAAGAATATAGAATAGAATAGAATAGAATAGAATAGAATAGAATAGAATAGAATAGAATAGAATAGAATAGAATAGAATAGAATAGAATAGAATAGAATAGAATAGAATAGGACCATACCATGTTGGAAGAGACCTTCAAGATCATCACATCCAACCCATCATCCAACATCACCTAATCAACTAAACCGAGCACCCCATTAAGACTCCTTCTAAACACCTCCAATGATGGTGACTCCACCACCTTCCTGGGCAGCACATTCCAATGGCCAATCACTCTCTCTGTGTAGAATTTCTTCCTAACAGCCAGTCTAAACCTCCCCTGGTGCAGCTTGAGACTGTGTCCTCTTGTTCTGGTGCTGGTTGCCTGGGAGAAGAGACCAGCCCCCACCTGGCTACAACCTCCCTTCAGGTAGTTGAAGAGAGCAATAAGGTCTCCTCTGAGCCCCCTCTTCTCCAGGCTAAGCAACCCCAGCTCCCTCAGCCTCTCTTCATAGGGCTTGTGCTCCAAACCCCTCACCAACTTTGTTGCCCTTGTCTGGACACATTCCAGCAAGTCAACATCTTTCCTAAACTGAGGGGCTCAGAACTGGACACAGTGCTCAAGGTGTGGCCTAACCAGAGCAGTGTAAAACTAAAAACATTGCAAGAAATTCAGGACTAAGTGAATATTGTAAGTTACTTCGGAAAACCAAAGTAAAATAGCAGATTTCAAGTTCAACAAGGAAAATAAGTTTTCACATAGATAATAGTCTGACATTTCCTAAAACCTCCTTAAACTTTGACAACAAGTGATTCTGATGGTCAAATACACCGTTCCACCTTTCCCACAGGCCTGAGATCAACTGCAATAGGAGCAACATGAATCATCTGTTTTCTCAAGGAATACTTTTTTAATATATTTTTAAGGAAAATCTCCTTTGCATCAACATCACAAGCACCTGAAGAGCTGTATTCACTTGGCTAAATGTTGTAGGGGAGAAGAAAATTTACATACAACTCTTTTAAGAGCACTGCAGCATGCATCTGGTATGCATATACACTAACTACAGAGGACAGAGTCAATAAACTTACTGAAACAGGACAGCCACAACAGCGCTGCACTGCCGTACAGCAAGCAGAGATTGCTAGTAGTTACTAAAGCAGCATTAAAATCCAGGGAAACAAAATCTTTACATCAACAAAAAACAGTGTGTCAGCTTTACTGCACATCATTTAGGTGATGTTTCAGGCTATTTCAGACAAAGTTGTGTCCCTAATTGACTTGGGTTTCTTGTCATTCCTTAATACCCTACAATTAGCTATAAGCACCTTATTGTGCAAGGGCGTCCAAAAATACAAAAAAATTGATTTACAAAATGGGGCTACATCCCCTGACTCACAAACCAGCATTTTCAAAAAGTAAATACAGGAATAAGAGATGCATTATTTTAAAGATCACCCGCTACAATCTCTCACTGTGTTGCAAAAATGGTAATAGCAAATTTCACCACAGTCTTTCTTAGCCTGTTCTGTCATGCTGTATCTAATCCAGCAATTAAGTCAAAACCAGCAGAATAACCAGCAATCTATGCTTAAAATTAACCTTGACAGTGCACAGAGTGAATGATGGATTCCAAACTCAAATCTGTAGCAGCAACTGAAACAGCTGTACCTGATCCTCTCTGGGAGACCTCTATTCACCATGCTGTAACCAAGGCATGCATTTGGACAGCCACAGTCTAAAAGCTTAAAACTAGGTACAGAGCAATACTATGCCAGCTAAAGCACAACAGGACCCTCTACTATTGTAGATACAGACTTACAGCACTATTTTACTTTCATTACTTATTTTAATGCAATCACAAACAAAAAAAGCCCCATAACTATCTTCTCGTGATCTGAGTGTACTTTAAGCATCATTGACCATTTGGTATTACAGTAAATATCTGTTTCTTTCACTCCCACCCCCTTCCATTTTATAAGATGACTAACCAAATAGGTGTAGAATTTCATGTATTAGAGAATAAATCAAGACATGGCATCAGTAAAACAGTATCTATTCCACAATTCAGAAAACTACTCTGTGTAAAACCAACAGCAATTCTCATGTGCAACAAAGGAATCCAATCACACTGTAGCCTCTTGTGATAATTATGTTACAGAAATTCAGTTTTGAATCAAAATGTAACTACAAGGTTTTAGGATTAAACCCTGCTTAAGACTTCTCTTCTATTTTGCTTTCTATGTACTACAGAAAGTCAAAACATCTTACATCCAATGACATTCCTTTCTCCCCTCATACTCAGCATCCATTTGATGTAACACGTTGATAAACAGAAACAACATCACTGTACGTTGCGTGGTTTGGAATTAATAAAAATGTACTTGGATTGCAAGCATACAGAAACTTCACTAATGTACATCTAAGTCTGAAAGACATACAGTACATCTCCCCCCATATGTTTACACAGCATGATGTTCAATCTAACTAAAACACACCACAATGAAGAGAAAACTTAAATTCTGTGCTTAGGCTCAGCATTGTCTCTGGCTATCTGATTCAGTGATACCCTGCAGTACAGTCATATAAAATAGGGGGGGGCTTAATAATAAACAATGCTATACGTTACAAAATTGATTTTAAAGTTACATTTTCAATGTTTAATATGCCAAATTTAAGATATTTTCAGACAGAGAGGGGACACTTGGGACTTTGGGCATTTGAGAAACACTGCAGGACACACATGGGAAGAAACACTGGCATTTCTTCTGAAAAAAAATTAAGCACCCTGAAATAGTTTATTTTGACACAAACTGATGTTCTTCAGAAGCAGTCAACCATTAAAATATGTAAAGTGATTCAAATCTCATGGTGCTACTGTTTCAGTCTTCTACATATATGAACCATTCTTCATTATGCTGTCCGTACTAGGAGGCTTTCGTTTCAATCCTAACAGAAAATTTCAAAACAGAGAACTAGCAGGATGTTTTTCAAGAGATGCCACTTCTGAGGAGATGCAGCTTCTGCCAGTATATTATATATTTATCATCTAATTCTAGTTTAAAATATTTCCAAAACAGAACAAATGTGCACACACAAAACTGTGTTTCTGCTACCTATTTGCTGCTACATTCGCGTTTTGCCACCAGAATTCTAACATCTGGAGTTCTGCTGCTCCCCACCCTCGCTTTCATAAGCGTGTATGTTCATGTATGTTCAAGAAAGATGTTAGATTATGTAGGAATAAAATTAGGGAGGCAAAGGCCCAGCTGGAACTGAAGCTGGCCACCTCTGTCAAAGATAATAAAAAGCATTTTTATAAATATATTAACAATAAGAAGAAGGGTAGGAAGAACCTGCACTCCCTAGTGGACCTGGAGGGGAACACGGTGACTGAAGAGGAGGAAAAGGCTGAGGTCCTGAACGCCTTCTTTGCCTCAATTTTTAACAGCAAGGCAGGAGGAGTTCAGGACAAGTGGCCTCCTGAGCTGGGCAATGGGGTCGGGGAGCAGTGTAGTGCCCCGGTAATCCATGAGGAATTAGTTCAGGACCTGCTGAGCCACTTGGATATTCACAAGTCCATGGAACTGGATGGGATCCATCCTAGGGTGCTGAGAGAGCTGGCAGATGTGCTGGCCAGGCCACTCTCCATCATTTTCCTCCAGTCCTGGCTCACCGGTGAGGTCCCAGATGACTGGAAACTGGCCAGTGTGGTACCCATCCATAAGAAAGGTTGGATGGAGGAACCTGGAAACTCCAGACCAGTCAGCCTGACCTCAGTGCCAGGGAAAGTGATGGAGCAGATTATCCTGGAGACAATAACAGCACACCTGAAGGATGGCCAAGGGCTCAGGTCCAGCCAACATGGATTTATGAAGGGCAGGTCCTGCCTCTCCAACCTGATCTCTTTCTATGATCAGGTGACCCGTCTGGTGGACGTGGGGAGGCCTGTGGATGTGGTCTACCTGGACTTCAGCAAGGCCTTTGACACCGTCCCCCACAGCAAACTGCTGGCTAAGCTGTCAGCTCGTGGCTTGGACCACTACACTCTGTGCTGGGTTAGGAATTGGCTGGAGGGCCAGGCCCAGAGAGTGGTGGTGAACGGTGCCACATCCAGCTGGTGGCCAGTCACCAGTGGCGTCCCCCAGGGATCAGTGCTGGGCCCTGTCCTCTTCAACATCTTCATCGATGATCTGGATGAAGGGGTAGAGTCAGTCATCAGCAAGTTTGCAGATGACACAAAGTTAGGAGCAGATGTTAGTCAGTTAGAGGGTTGAAAGGCGCTGCAGAGGGACCTCGACCGACTGGACAGATGGGCAGAGTCCAATGGGATGGCATTCAACAAGTCCAAGTGCCGAGTGCTGCACTTTGGCTACGGCAACCCCATGCAGAGCTACAGGCTGGGGTCGGAGTGGCTGGAGAGCTCCCAAACAGAGAGGGACCTGGGGGTGCTGATCAACAGCCACCTGAATATGAGCCAGCAGTGTGCCCAGGTGGCCAGGAGGGCCAATGGCATCCTGGCCTGCATTAGGAATAGTGTGGCCAGCAGGAGCAGGGAGGTCATTGTGCCCCTGGACTCTGCTTTGGTTAGGCTGCACCTTGAGTCCTGTGTCCAGTTCTGAGCCCCTCAGTTTAAGAAGGGCATTGAAACACTTGAATGTGTCCAGAGAAGGGCAACAAGGCTGGGGAGAGGCCTTGAACACAAGCCCTATGAGGAGAGGCTGAGGGAGCTGGGATTGTTTAGCCTGGAGAAGAGGAGGCTCAGGGGTGACCTCATTGCCCTCTACAACTACCTGAGGGGTGGTTGTGGCCAGGAAGGGGTTGGTCTCTTCTCCCAGGCAACCAGCACCAGAACCAGGGGACACAGTCTCAAGCTGCGCCAGGGGAGGTTTAGACTCGAGGTGAGGAGGAAGTTCTTCACCGAGCGAGTCATTCATCATTGGAATGGGTTGCCCAGGGAGGTGGTTGAGTCACCATCCCTGAAGGCGTTCAAGAGGAGATTGGATGTGACACTTGGTGCCATGGTCTAGTCATGGGGTCTGTGTTGATAGGCTGGACTCGGTGATCCTCAAGGTCCTTTCCAACCTAAGTTATACTGTGATACTGTGATTTTCAGAGTCAAGACAAGCACTTCAATTCTGGGGAGATGAACAGTGGGGAAACCCATAGAAATGGGCGTTAAGGAAAGTGAATAAAATGACAAAGAAGCACATTTCATAAAACTCAAGTAATTTATTCATAGCAATGCCAAACAGTGAACTTGACAGCAATTAAAAAGCCAAAGGCTTTATAAAATGTTACGATTTAGTAATAGGAATACTTTTTATCTTGAAAGTACAGTTATTTTTAGCTTTCCCTACCAGATCTGTATCTTAGTGCAGGTGCTTATAATGGCAGCATGGATGCAGCTCTTAAGTTCAACAAAATTATTGCCTACTTTGTGCTTGCAGAGAAAAAAATAAACATAGAATGACAATTAAATTAATAGCAGTAGCTGGAATACAATAATGAACTGTCTTTACCTCCTTGCCACATGAGTAATTCAAGTGGTTGAATTCCACGTGAAAATACAAAAAGAACTGGGAAATACTTCACAGTACTTTAGACTTGTACACCCTAAAGAGGTCATTACACTGAATAGACCAAGAAATAAAAGCTATGGCTTAATGCCTGTGTGGGCTGACTTTTACTGTTGGAGGAAGAGGTCCTGAAATGTTCAGTAACAGAAACAGACCAAGCGTGCATGCAGCTGGCATTAGAAAGGTTTTCATTATCCACTAAACCAACAGCTTCCAACACAGTATTATTTCATGCTCTTTTCAATTTTCTATTTTCTTGCACTATTAGAGGGAATAGTTCTATTCTTAAAACAAGAGACTTCATGGTTGTTGTATTACAACAGTTTAAATATTCCATAAAAAAAAAAGAATTCACAAGTTAAGGATTGTTATAAAATTCTGTAAGGGGTGGAAACAGTATTAAGTAATGCCATAAAATCTGGTATCTACGTACTAAATCTTGTTCCAACAGATTTTAGCTGCTCGTATTAGAAGTCTACCTCAACATTCATTTTCCTTGTATACCAGATGATGCTAGAAGTAACTTACAAAGAAAAAAAAATCTGTCCTGTACATGCAACTAACAGAAGGTTTGTCTCCCTGATCTTGTACTCAATGTAATCAGAGCTAAACTGAAAATGCAGGCCAGAACAAACCAGTTTCAGAAACCACAGGGAAAACCAGTTTAAAACTAGTTTCCATATGAAATAGAACATTTTCATAGTACAGGGAAGCCAAATGATTGTATACCCCTTGACCAAAGCCTGCTGTATTACAGTTTTTTGAGCACCTCTTTGAAGACATATACAAGCACAGCACTGAATGTATTGATGCTTCATTTTTCATTTTGAACAAAGGGAAAATATAGAGGGTCAATCAAGTTGGACAGTAGCAATGAACACAAATACATTAAGTTTTCCAAGTTCACAGCTCATTCTATAAAAAGTAATTCCTGAGGAACACTTGAAGCTATTTCTCTACATCATCCCAGGGTAAATCAACACTGTTGAGATAGCAATTCCTGATATTTGATCAACAACTGATGTACAGACTTTGGATAACTCCTTATAACACAAGTGACAAACACGGACAAAGAACAGCTGATGTGCCAGAGCCTTTAAAGAGTAATCAAGATTTTAGTTAAACTTTAAATACCATTTGGAAGAACAAAATGGAACTTCAGCATTTTTTCCTTCTAGTTATTATTTGGTAATAATAACAGTCAACACTATTAATTTTGAGATTAAAAATAATAGAAAGAATATTTGGTAAAGATTATCTTTTCTTCTTTCATTGTGGCTCAAACCTTCTTTCATATCTGTATGGGAATTCCTCTTAATTTATTTCTGAAGAAAAGCATGAGTCACCCAAACTTTATCCTTCTTTATGATGAATCCTGTTATTCTTTACTTTAACACAGACTAATCAGTACCTATGATTCAGAACAGTCAAGAGGCAATAAATCAGCTAGTTATCTAAATCTTTAAGATTCACAATAATATACTTGGACATGACATTTCTGTATGATCACCTTTTTTTTGAGTTATTGAAGTTCATTCTAAATATTAAATTCTTCTCCAATACAGGTTTTAAAGAAAAAAAAAAACAACTCTATCATCTCAATTTCCTACAGCTGGAAACAAAGAAAAATTTGTTTGATGAAATACACTAATCAGAGTTCAGGCCTTCCTGCACACCATCCTTGTCATTCATCCCTCTGTCTGTACCACTTGGAACACCACCCTAACAAAAATGAATTAGAGTAGAAATGCCACACACTAACAACAAAACCCACAGGGAAAACACAAACTATGTGATTGGTGACCATTTCCAAAAGATTTGGTACAGGTAAATGATTCTACATAAAATAAAACCAGTGAAAGATGAGAATAATGAAAAAATGCCCATGTGTGATAGGCACACTGGTTTTCTTCTCATGTCTATCATCTTCCAGACCCTATAACAACTGAGGCAGAGATTGAACAGGGGGGATGTTTCACAAGCCAGTGAAGAAATCTGCACCCATCCTTTCACAACAAAAAAATTAAAGTGACTCTTTTAATAGCTGTATCAATAGCAGATGAACACAGAAAAAAAATCCAAACCAAACCAGAAAAAGCTAAGTCCACACCACATAAGCATCTGTTACTGTTTGAGATGATCCAACCCACTGAAATTTGGACAAAATTATCAGAATCACAACCTTACAAACCTCTGTACATTAGGGAGCGTCCAAGTCACTGTTTAAAGTATATGGTCTTAAAACACTGTTAGCACGTAATTACTGTAAGATTACAAGTGATGCTTCACCTGCTCTAAAGAAGCTGAACTATCACTGGCTGTGAAGACACTGCTTCTGGCAATGCAGGGAGTGTTTCGACATTTCATTATTGCAGCAGCAAAAGCTTCTCGCACAGTAAATATGGCTTCAGAACTGAGCACTACATTCAGTGCTCTGTTTACATAGCGAAAGACTCATTAAAATAAGTTTATTACCAGCAAAGACTGCCAATATAAACACAGTATTCTTGTTCTTAACCAATGGGATGTACCAAGAAAAAAGTATTGAAAATAAATTTGGTAACAGAAACATTTGTTGCTTTTCAGTATAACTGTTTAGAACGACCTTGGAACAAAACATAGCATTCTCCCATCAAAAACCCAAACATCCTTCCTTATGGGTTATTGAAAAATATTTTATTCTTCTTTTACATTTGTATTCTTTATGTAAAGCTCTACTACCAAGTTTCAGCAACTTTCATCCTTAAAAGCAAAGGTCAGCTCCTTGGGGGCAGTGATACAATTCCAGTCATATTTGGTAAATCAAACACTGGCAAGAAATCATCAACTGATAGCTGCAGAGATTGGTTACTGTGCTAGCATTTTTAAATTAGGCAGCTTTTGTTATGGATTGCATTACTAGGCAAATAGCCAAATACTTTGGCATGGCCCTTCTATTAGTTAAAAACTTAAATGTACTTAAAAACTCAGGTTTTAATCAGCACTGGCACACATTCTCCAACTGACACTGAGACTACTAATATTTGGAAAAGTGAAGAGTTCCCAATTTTTTATTTCACCATGTATAAAGCAGAAGAGAACTGTGTTAATTTGATACCATTGCTGTCTGGATTCCACCCCCCTTGAGTTGTTACAGAAACTGAACAACTAAAGGATACTAATGACCCACTCTCATATGATCCATACAGATGAAATATCGGGAGTGAACATTCTTGTGAATGTACATGCAAAAGCCAAACACATCTCACATGTGGCAGTAAAAGCATTGAAGTTGAGTAAACTGTCTTTTTTCCTTTCTTAAATAAGTGAAATGCTTTAATCCTAGTGTGGAATGAACTAGAATACAAGAACTCCCTAAACCTGTCAGAAAATAGAACTGTCCTTTTCTAGTTAACTATATTGCTATATATAAATCCATCACATGAGAATAATGAATGAAAGACAATCCTGTTTCTTTAAAAATAATCTTTTTCATCTCTTCAGTAGTTCTGAAATTACAGACAAAACCAGAAAATTTACAGAAATAATCAGAATCTAAGAGGAATAACAGCAAAATAACTGTAAAAAAATAAGAAAAATATTTCTGCAAGAACAGAGAATCACTTGACTTTTGTACTACTCACTGGGCAACAAATATCAGATCAGATTCTGCCAACTGCTATTTTTTCAGTTCTCTGTGCTTACTGACTCAAATTAACACAGCAGATTGTTCTTACTGGTTCAAATCATGTGACAATACATTTAGAAAAATAAGACAGCTTTCATATGAAATATTCAACAGGTTGAAAGCTCAAAGTCCTGCAAAGGGATATATGTGTGTCAGCCATGATGACCTGGAGACCCTGTATTAACTGAGCTCAACCTAGTGATCTGCTAAATTAACACTCTTGGTATAAAGTTGCCATCAACCAGTTGAGGAGATTGCTATGGACAGATGCACTTACTGAAAGAATCAGAGTCACAGTGGTATCTGCAACCCACTTTTCATTAGGAATAAAATTCTAAGATCTCAATTACTATGATCAGCTTAGATGAACATTTATGTATGTTCAGACCAGTGTCAATACAGTTTGCCTGTAAATTTTATTTTAACAAATAAATAGTAAATTACTTCAGTTTTGGTGTCTTGGTTTTGGGTTTTTTTGGTGGGTTTGGGGTTTTTCACTTGTTTGTTTACTTTTAAAGCACATATACTCCAAGACACTTAAGAACTCTCCTGATAATCACCCCTCCATTCTTAGTCTGCCATGAATGTGTTCCCAGTGTAGCACTGAGCTCACAATTTCACTGCTGCACTACCTAATTAGCAGTTTTAAGAACTCCTTTCAAAGACTGACACAACCATAGCTGAGCAGGCAGCAGATACTTAACACTTTGCATCTCTAGTGTAATGCCAAGGTTTAACCTTAACACTAACATCTTGGCTTGCACTGAACAAAACCAAGGGCAGAGCACCAGTTACTTTCTCTATGCAACTGTACTGAACTGCAGCTCCACCAGAACAAGGCAGACAAGTGCAGAGAGGAGAATGGTAAGATTTATCAGAGCTGTTAGTCACCACCATAAATCTCTGAAGTTGGGTTCAGCATGTGCTGAAGTGATACAATTATTTAAGGCAAAGAAGTGTTGACCTGGATTAGTTTTACACAGCCCACACTGATCTATCTGCTATAGTTTTCAAACACATGAAGCATTCTGCTAACACCTAGCAAAGCAGCCCTAAATAACGTGTATTTAATACTATATAAAATAACTCAGTTAATACTGTCTATAGAGCATATATGCAAAAGCATGAATATACATATGTATTTAAGAACCCTTAAGCTCTTCTTATATGTAGCTGTCAACTAGGAACTATTTGGTAGGAATGTATTTATAGAAGGGTTTCTTACAGATCACTGAAGGTCAAATACCATTAAGCACTACTATCACTGTGTACATGCAGTAGACTTAAAAATGTCACTTCATTAGTGAATGATACAAACCTTCAGAAGAGTAAATAATAAGAATAAAGTAGTTTTGCAAAGTGATCTGCATGATCTAAATGTAATGTACAAAACTGGTTTTCAGAACCACTAATGCAATGTTACATGACCAAAAAGAGCAAGAGATCATATCACAGAAAGCTGTGACAAATAAAAAAGTTATTTATCTTGGCATAGGCAACGTAACACAGGCTTTCAACATGATACAATGAGAAAAGAGAAAAAAACACTCAGTGGATGCCTAAAGGAGGTTGCAAAAGCCACTTCCCTTTGTAGATGTCTTTTCTGAAACCTACCATGGAACAGTGTATACTGTTCTAGCATTCCCATTTTAATCTTTGTCCAACCAACCCCAGAAGAAAACCATCAAGTACAGGCTATGCATCTGAACCATGCTAATGAGTAGAAGCCCTCTGATGTTGTTGTTAAATTCAGCAGAAAAAGGAAAGTGATAATCATGTCACACATTTCAATTTGCATTTTTACACCATTTTCCTTTATTTTCTCTTAATAACTAACTACCAGGACAAGTTAAGTGGCAAGTTCTCCATCTCATAATGCCTCTGAATTGAGACTGCATGTCTTTTTCAAAGATATATTTTAATCAAACACAAATGATCATGCTCAACGCAGGCATAAACAGGCAAGTGTTAAAGCATACAATACAGCAAAAAATCACACCAGAATATTATAACAATCTCTCTTGAGCCCCTGTGGGGGATGGGAAGAGAATACCAATGTATTTGTCTTCATGGTGAAGAAACAGATGGATATGGTCAGCCATCCTGTGGTCAAGTAGGTACACAAAAAAAAGTATCTTCACTTAAAGCCACTAAATAAATTGTCTTGTTAGGCAGCGGAACTTGGTATCTAGAGAAAGACAGTTTATTATCTCAGCTCTTCACATCTTTCAAATTTGTACCATGTGTTGCAGATTAACAGTTAGTTTTTTCACTTTTTATGGCTTCCCAAAAATAAAGCATGCACACAAAATGCAGAATAGCAGCTGTTTATGACTTTTTACAGTGTAAGGAAATTAATTCCGTTTTGAATTCCATTCCACATTTTTAGTTTTGGTTATGTTATTTTTGGAGGATGAAATAGTGGCATTCCAGCTAGTCTTTTTCAGATGTTTTCCTTGACTATTAGTTTCTGTGACTGTATTTTTACTTTTAACTGAAAACACATTTCAATTTATGATACTATAGACTGAAAGTGAGCTGTTTAGTAAACAAGTAAATTTTGCAATTTGAATATGAAGTTTTCATACTCAGACTGTTTAGCAGAATGCCAATACAAAATCATAGCAATCAGCATAATGAAAAAATACTGAAGTCCAAAAGAAAAGGCTTTGACAGCATATCTGTTGCAAATTTCCTAAAGAAGAATAATACATAAACCTCAAAGAGTTCTTTATTCCATACACTGAAATGCTGAATCCATGTTTGTGTATCCTGAAAGATAGGCTATTGGATTGATTAGCATGGTATTTTACTTGCTGTCAATGTTTACACAATACTCACAGAGTGCAAAAAAACAAAGGGATGGCCTTTACTATTGAAAAAAAAAAACCCAGGCATTTACAATCCAGATAACACCGTGGTTTGGCAAATTATCCAACATATTACATGAAGTGGCCTACACCATAAGCAAACAAAACATTTAAAACAAACACAACCAACAACAACAAATCCAAAAAACGAAATGCCAGGCAACCCAATCTTAATATTGCAATAAGAATTTTTCTCCATAAACATAAACAGCTTTTAGTGTATCTAATCTATGTCCAAGGCAGAGGAGGCAAGAGAATAAAAGAAACACACTGGTGAGCAAAAAAGCAGAGTGTGAAGAAGTCTACTGGGGTTAAGTATTAACCTGATGCATTTTTCAGAATGACTGTACTATTTTTAACTGGTCTTTTTTGGCTACAGGTCAAAGTTTTCCTAGCAAAATACCAAAGTGAAAATGCTGGGAGCAAAGCCCAGAGGCAGCTTTCCTTGCTTTGGCCTAAGCAAAAACTTATCTGAATCCAGTTAGATATGTAGTACTGTTTCCCACCCCCTTTCATTGACCACTATGGCTGTCATTATGAACATCTAATGAAAGGCGCAATACAGTACCAAAGCCTCAAGAAGAACATTTTTCAGATGTTATAGGAAATTCCTATACTCTGTACACAGCACAGGCACGCATACTGTTCAGTCAGATCCTGTATTTTTGGCTAAACAGAAATAAGTAATTTGAAAGAAAAACAAACAACAAAAAAAACACCACCATAAACTCAGTGCCTTGAGCAACTCTTGGAAGAACCCCATTTCTGTTCTGAGGAAAGACTGAAAATCTTGAGATAGACTGAAAATAAAATAATAATAGTAATGCTAATGATATTAACGCTAATAATATTAATGACAACAATAATAGTAACTCCTCCCTTTCACTGTCTTTCCGGGGTTTGGATGTTCTAAATGGGAAAATACAACTCCCTTCCCACTCCTTCCCGAGGGCATGGATTTCTTACTAAAGGAAATTATATTTCATACATTTAAACGGAAAACTGCTACCTGAAATGGGAGACAGACGAATCAGTTTGCCCCAATGGAAAATAAACGTGACCCCACAGGACCCCCCAGTTACATTTCTCCCTTAGGCGTGTCCTTTTCCTGAATTATTTCCACAACGCACAGCAAATCTCAACTTCACTAGAGGACGCTTTTGCAGGAGGGTTGAAAAGATAGGTTCTGGGTGCCCAGTAGAGCACACAAAGGCAGGCACTTTTGGAAGGGACACGAAATAATTAGGAGGCGCGAAAGTAAAAGATGCTAGACAGAAAAAAAAACAAAACCAGGATGCGTTCCTCCCCATGTCTGATCTTTACAGAGACATACCTCACTTTCCCCAAAATAAGCTGTACCTAAATGGAGAGCTCTCGCTCTCGGCGCATTCCCTTCACTACCCACACCCACTCCTCCCTCAAACAGCCGCCGGGGGAAAGGGCCCGCTCCCTGCCACCTCCCGGCCCGGCGGGGCCCTCCCCTTAGGTGGCCGAGCGCCCTTCGGCCCCCATCGCCGGTAGCCCGGCCGGGGGCGTGGAGAGGCGTCGCCCCCCACCCCTGCCCGGGAAAGAAGCCTTCGTTCTCCCCCAGGAAAGTTCCTCCAGGACGCGAGAGCCCTTTCCTTCCTTCCTTCCTCCTCCCGCCCGCCCGCAGCGAGGGCAGTGTTCCCTTTGTTACCCCGCCAGGCGCTTCCCCCAGCGGCGCGGCCCGGCCGTCCCCCTCACCAGTAGGCTCTCCACGTTGACCGGCGATCGCGGGTCGCGGATCATGGACTCCAGTTTCCTCTGGCGGCCCTCGAGCATCCCCGCCGCCGAGTCCAGCGCCTCCGCCGTGAGGGGAGCCGCCGACATCTTCACCGCCGGCTGCTGGCTCATCCTCCGGCCCGCCTAGCGGCGGCGGACCATCCCCCGCTGCCGAGGAGGAGGGGACTGAGCGAGGTCGCCGGGCGAGCCGGCTCGGGGCCTAGCGAGGCGCAGAGCCCGGGGAAAGGGCGGGGGCCGTGGCGGGCCGGGCTTGGACAGCAAGGCGGGAGCAGAGGGCAGCGCGCTGCCGTTGGCCGCCTTGCGGCCGCCCGGACATTAAGAGCGCAGGGAAACGGCTACTGCTCCGCCTGGGTGCGGGGAGAGGGAGGAGAGATGTAGGAGGGAAGGAGCGCTTCCCGCCGCGCCCCCGCCTCTCCCCCTGCTCGGAGCGTCTCTCAGCGGCCGCCGGCTCACTGCCCGCTCGCAGTCTGCGGCCGGGCCATCGCACCGGCCGAACGCCCGCTCGGAGGGCGGAAGGAGGCGGGAAAGGAAGGGGGAAGCGACTGCCGTGGCGTCGGAGCGGGGAGTCTGGCCCCTTCTCCTCCACCTGGTCTTCTGCTCCGGCGGGAGGCGCGATCCCTTCCGGCCTCGCCTCACTCCGTGGTGCGGCCGCCTCCCGCCCGCGGCACGCTGCTACCGCTGCACCCGGCCCGGCCCGGCCCGAACCTCCTCCTCCTCCCCCGGCGCCGCGCCGCAGAGGCGGCCGCCCTTACCCACAAGGCCCCGCTGCGAGCGGCGGCGCATAGCTCAGCGCTCACTCACTGCCTAACTATAACCCTTAGCTCAACGCGCCGCGGCCGGTAGGCGAGGCCCGCGGCTGTGGTTGGGGTCGCAGCCGCTGCAGCCCCGCTGTACTTAACCTGTCGCCCAGCCGCAACACTAAGGTGACCTCTCTCTTTGCGGACCCCCGAGCAGCTGCCATGGGCAAGGCCCGGCAAAGATACCGGGCCTGGGCGCAGCAGTTGAAAGAAGAAAAGGCAGTGTGGTGATGGGGTGAATTTGGCTGAGATCTCATCCTGCCTGCGTAGTGTAACATTTGGAAAAGTGGACGAGCAGCCTTTCTGATAGAGCAGAAATGCTCAGTCACATGCAGGAGGAAGGATGGAGAGCTGGAAAGTGAGGACCTGTGTCAGGGAAGATGTAGAAAATGAACTTCCACACTCAGCAATGGATGTAGGGCCAGCTTGTCTCACTCAGGTAATTCAAGGGGGACTGGATGAAGTTTATCAGACCCAGGCAAGAGCCGGCTGTAGTGGGGAGAGCGCAGTTCACCGCCTGAGTGATAGCTGTGGACATGGAGGAGGCGAGTTGGACAGCAGGGATACTCCATGGGATGATGTGGTGAGGTTGTGGCCAAACTACCGTTTCAGCAACCTGGAGATGTGGCCAGTGTTAGTGGGCAGAATGAAAGTGACTGTAGAAGTGCCATCCACAGAGATGGAGAGAACTCAGGGAAGAAAAGTTAACAGTTTTATTGTGTTGACTTTAGCTGATAGCTGGATGTCAGTGAGCTGATGTCAGAAAGATGGGCCAATATTTTAACTTGAGGAGAGGGGGTCAAAGAAGAGTAAATATGTGAGTCACTTGCATGGTTTTGAGTGAGATCACTCTTTGAGATATTCTGAGTCAGGGCCATGGTGCTGAACAACCCCCAACTCAGGGAGGGTCAGGTTTGAATATCAACCCAAGCACCATAACTGGATTCTGTTTTACAGTCCACTGAATCAAAATCCTTGAACCTGACAGAAACACTTAAATACAGACACGTGAACACTTTGAAAAGTCAGACTGGGCGTTATGACTCATGCTTCTTTCACTGAATTGCATTGAGTCTGTGAGTTTTCTGAAGGAACTGGTGAAAATCTGTTTGGGAGAGGCACTGTTTATTTATATCATAAGACTGCTTAATCCCTTAAACAGATGAAGATGCATTTCACTGTGACACCACCAAAAAAACCTCATCATTTGCTCGAACAGTTTACTTTGCAATGAGATGAAGTAGGTGCGAAACCTAGCAGCTGCTAAGATAAGGGCACAGGTAGGACATGACGTTACATAGTCTGATATGTCAACCATTAATAGCTCTGAATTACCAAACACCCCCATTATTTCTTCATGTAAAGCCTGCTCATTGGCTAATTTCTTGTAAATGACACAGTAGAAACGTTTTGGTGCTTTTAAGAAGAGATTTAAAATAGTTTTGGACAAGAGACTAAATGGGGGTGTGGCTCCAGTGATCAATAAAGATTGTGTTGGGTTTTGCTCATAGCAGCAGTTTTGGGGCTGATTTCAGTGAGCACCGTGTGATAAGATTTAAGCTCTCTTCTCAATTTCCCCATGGCTATAGGCAAGCCGCTTCTCTTTTCCTCTTTTTTTTTTTTTTTAAATCTGTAAAACATTGGAAAGACTAATTTTTATCTAGCTTGTATGATATAGTGACATTGTTCAGGGCACTATTTAAACAAGAGTAGCAGAGATATTCTTAAATAAGTATAACAGTCCAACCCTGACTGATACTGTTTTGCATACAAAAAAAAGTGTGATTGTGACTTCAAAAGCAAGTGTGTACGAACAGTCTTGCTGAAATTCTTGCCCAATAGATCTGTTCCTCCAGCCTTCAGGATATATCTGTTCACTGACAAACAAGTTTTACTCGGCTACGAATTGATAGCGGCAATCAGCTGAATTCCTTTGCATAACACAGACCTTCAACAAAATCAGCAGAAGCTTTATTGCTGGTTTAAAGTAATTAAGTGCCAAAAAGAGTACCCAAAAAGTCAAATTCTTCCCTCACTATTTGTGAAAAACACTGTCTTAACATGTCCTGAAGAAAAAACACCATCACCCTCTGCAGTCTTGTTACCCTTTCTGCCTATCATGATATATATCTCTTAGGATAACACTTGTCCCTAGCAATGGCCATCTAAAGAACAATTGTTTTAACTTGATCTGCATACTGTCGTTTTGAACCCAGATGCGGTGAATTGTCAGATGTTATTTACCATGTTTGTAACATGGTGCAGCTTTAAGCCTATGAGTCCACAGCTGGATCCTTCACCACTCATCTAGTTCCTGAAAAGTCATTTAACTCTTCATGTGTCTATGATCCAGATATGTCTTAGGTGTTCTGAGGCAGCTGGGAATTTACAGTTGACTATTTTCAGAACAGGTTCCGTTCTTATGAGCAGATTTGCAAGAAATTAGTAAACTGGTCTTATTGGTTAAAAGTCATCAGCTTCAGGTCATTCCTTTAGGGTATTCTACAGGGATCAGGCCCTCTCACCAAGAAAGATTTGGCTTTAGGCCTCAGGATTTGGCTTTAGGCCTCAGGAATGGTTTCACTAATAGCTACTGGAGAAGAAGAAAAAGAAGACAAGCTACCCATCTGTGCATCTGCTTTAGAGAGAGGCTTGCTATGTTTTTAGTTCTTGCGGCTGGTTAGTTACGGCTTTTGCAGGTATTCTATTTAGACTCCCACTCACTGCAGGTATTATATGGAAAGCAACAGAGCACTATTGATTGGTTGATTCTACTAAGTGGTCGGCTCCCTAAAACTTAGGTGTAGAATCTCCTGTGGCTCTAGTCCATTTCTGTGTTTTGCATATGGGAAAACAGATGAATAGAAAAGTTGACAATGATCTCACAGACTATCTCTTTGTAGATACATGAATTGACTCTCATCCTGAATGAGAAACAAATGTGAGAACAGAATAAGAAGGACAAAAAAACCTCCAAACAATAGTCTAAGGAAATCCACAGTGAAAGCTGCCAAAATTAAGCCACGTCGAACTGCTACAGCAAAAGTGCGTAACTATAATCCTTCCTCACTGGGGCATCCAGGACTCCATGGTGATGCTTACAGCATCACAGTGGATCAGTGTTGTGATGTAAATAGGACAAGAGATGATTTTCTTTAGCTCAAGACCTTGGAGGTTATAGCTAAAGATGATAATTCTACATAATCTACATTTTTACATTGTGTATTATTTACATTAACTTCACTAGCATAAGTAGGGGGGGTGTTGTTGGTTTTTTGTTTGTTTTTGCTGTTGTTTAATAAATACAAATTAAGAATGGAAAGAAATAGGTTTATTGTGGGTTTTTTTAGTTTTCTGCTTTCTTGCATGCTACTGTTTAATCAGTCTATGGGTTAATAAATTATTTTTTTTAATTAAAAATAAACCTCTTTATCTTCATTATAAGTTAATGGAAATATATGGGGAGAAAGGTGCAACACTTCTGTGTCTAGGAGATCTAAAAGTACATTTTTAAAGAAGTCAAAAGTCAGCCACAGTCATCATCACTCTTGACATTCTGATTCCAGTGTTGTCTTGGTGCAAATACTATAGTTCTGTAAAGCCCACAAATCCCCATTTTTAAGCATTCTTTCACTTAATTCATAGCACAGCATCTGTTGCATTGCAACTACCAACGTTAAATACAAGCAACTTTTCAAACCCCATGTATTTCCAAACCAGCCTTCAGTAAGAATGACACTACCACATCAATCACTAGCACAGGCCAGCTATAAAATTACAAAACCACTCAGCCATCTGTATAATTAAATGCAAACCAAAGTAATCAAGCAAATGTTAAATGCCTTCATATGGTAAACTTCATAAGGCCTACATCTACTGTTTCTACTTGGGAAGGAACATATCTTTATCTCTCATGAGTATGCTTTCCACTCTTTTGAACAGCATTTACAGCTGATAGAGAAATATTAGCTGGTTCTGTCTGTGCTAGGTTGAATTCAGTATCTCAAACACAAATACCAGAGGATCAAGAAAAGATGTGAAACAAAAGTGGCTGCATAATGCCTGGGTGTGTCCTGATAACAGAGGATTTACTTGGTCTCTGCCTGTCTTTTAATTGATTACATAATCCCTGGCTAACTAACAGTGCTTTTGTTAATAAGTTAATTTCGTAGTTTCTTGAATGCATTGGGAAGACAGGAGTGAAACTGTGAATCTAGGTTAATTGAAATGCTTACATGATGTTGATGTGCCAGATTCTCTGTTGTAAGTCTCAGGAGGAAACCTGCAGTAAGTGTAGATTGGAGACTATGGGCAAAGTGACCTCAACTTTTCTTTTACTGTTTTCTGCATTTAGGCAAAGTTTAGGGCTCTGTGGGCTATAGGCATAAATCAAAGCAGTTCAAGGGGCTGCTCTGGTTTATGAAATCCTCCCCAGTGTGCTGCCAGTAGGCTGCTTACACCTCACAGTACCTTGGAGCAGAGAAGGGTTTTTGCCACTTTTATTCCTGCTGTGAACATTATCTCCAGTACTTGGCCCAGAAGGTGAGTTGCATCCTGGGCTGCATCAAAAGAGGTGTGGCCAACAGATCAAGCAAGGGGATTCTGCTACTCTATTTGGCTCTGGTGAGACCTCACTTGGAGTACTGTATCCAGCTATGGGACCTTCAACACAAGAAGGACATGGAGCTGATGGAGCAGGTTTAGAGGAGGGCCACAAAAATGATCAGGGGGTTAGAGCACCTCTGCTACAAAGACAGGATAAAGGGAGCCGGGGTTGTTCAGCGTGGAAAAGGGGGAAGCTCCGGAGAGACCTAATAGCAACCTTCCAGTACTTGAAGGGGGCCTACAAGAAGGATGGAGAGAGACAGTTACAAAGGTCTGTAGTGGTAGGATGAGGGGCAATAGCTTCAAACTAGAGAAGAGTAGATTTAGATTGGATGTTAGGAGCAAGTTCTTTACCATGAGGGTAGTGGAACACTGTTACAGATTGCCTGTGGAGGTGGTTGGGGCCCCATTCTTGGAGGTATTCAAAGTGAGGCTCAACATGGCTCTGGGCAACCTGATCTAGTTGAGGATGCCCCTGCTTACTGCAGACCGTCTTAGACTAGATGACCTTTGCAGGTCCCTTCCAAACCAGACCATTCTATGATTCTATTCTTCTTTACAGTGAGGGTGGTGGAACATTGGAACAGGTTTCTCAGGGAGGCTCTCTAACCTTTCAATGAGAGTGCTTAGGATGGAGGCAGAGAGGTAGAAAGCAGACTTGGTGACCTTCACAGTTACATGGCTATTGAGTATTTTTGGATTGTGATCTTGGATTTTGGTGTGGATACCTAATAAATCCTGTTGATCTGGCCTTTAAATATACAGGAGTTGGCTTGCAAAGTGATAGTAAAACCCTGGGCACTGAACACTCCCTGCAATTAGGGGGAAATGCCAGTACAAGATGACTTGTGTAGAATAGGCTAAATAAAGATGATTATTGCTGTAGTTCTGTGTGCATCTCTGAATACCCACATTATGTGTCTCAGTACTAGGACTGTCATTCATATGATCTGCTTTTCATCAAGACTTAGCTACTGTTAATTGTGGGGTAAAGAAGCTAGTCTAGCTGATAGTGGGGTGTAAACAACTATGGTTGCTGTGCTTGTTCTCAGGAAACCTGCAGGGGCTGTAAATGGTGAATACTGTAATGAAGATGAAACTGCACAGAAGGATTTACCAGTGTTGGAGAAATTACATCATTTGGTATTTAAACAACATCAGAGTCAAGCAGCAAAGTAAACAGCAGAGAAGGGGAAAGAACTATAGAAAAAGAGAGGAGGAAAGAGAGAAAGAAAAAGAAGGAAAGGAAGGAAGGAAAGAAAGAAAAAGAAGGAAAGAAAGAAAAGGGGAGAGAAAGAAACAACAAGTATAGATTTAATTCTCAAACAGAAAGTGGGGCAATGGTGTGACTGCTTCATCTAAGCTTTGGTGATAGATGATATTAAAACACTAAATGGTTAACAGAATTAAGATATGAAAATTGCCATAGAAGTGGCAACTACAACAAATTTGGAAGAAAAACTTGAAAGATTTAAATAAATTTGGTATCAGATAAGCATCAGAATTCTGAAATTAGTAAAACAATAACAAGTAATTTTTTTTAATGAATTGACAGGATGATGCCATATGATTTAAAATAGTAAGTATAGATCTGTATCTTAAAAGAAGACAAGTATTACAATTATCAAACTCTTCTGTGATCTCAATAGCATAAAATGTTTAAAAGCACATTCCTAGCAAGTAACAAAGATATGGAAGAAAATAGGAAACAGTCTGAATGTACACCATACCAGACTGATCACAGCTATAAAGCAACAGCAAAAAATAAGTGCAGTACTGAAGACATTTACCTTGTCTTCAGTAAATAATTTGATATGGTAAGGCTGCAGTTAATAGGAATTATTAAAGGAACTTTTCATGTACATTCTTTGTAGGAGTTCTATCTATAAAACATCCCAGAGCATAATATACTATTCCTAAACTACAAAGAACTGAATAGAATAGAATAGAATAAACCAGGTTGGAAGAGACCTTCAAGATCATCGTGTTCAACCTATCAACCAATCCAACCCACCTAATCAACTAAACCATGGCACCAAACACCCTATCAAGTCTCCTCCTGAACACCTCCAATGATGGTGACTCCACCACCTCCCTGGGCAGCCTATTCCTAGGGGAAATCACCCTATGGACAAGAACTTCTTCCTAAAATCCAGCCTAAACCTCCCCTGGCACAGCCTGAGACTGTGTCCTCTTGTTCTGGTGCTGGCTGCCTGGGAGAAGAGACCAACATCTGCCTGTCTACAACCTCTTTAGTCCAAGGCAAATCGAAGAATTCTGCTTCTTAGGAAACTGTCAAAGAACTGAGGATTCCTGAAGTGGGAGAAAAGAGAATATTCTTCCTTGTGTCAAAACTGTTGCCCTGCACAGAGGCACCAAGTTTGCTGGACCAGTGAGGAGGAGCATGAGGATGATGGGCTCCCACTCTGGAAACTTGTGAAGTATAAGAGTTTAACCCATCTACACAGACAGAGTAATATATAAGGACTTATTAATTATGTTGTTCTAGACTGCATGAGTCTTATTAGAACACTTAGAACTAATGCTTATTTCTTCAGCTTATCAATTTTTTCTTTGCAGCCCATCTGGTTCCATCATTTCAGTCAGTCCCTGTAGGAGAGGGAACTCTTCACTGTTAATTTTTTATCCTTTTCCAATCAACTAATTTAGAACTAATAAAAAGTACTTTTGTTATTGAGCATATTGCTAACTTGTTGGTTGTTTAAATAGATTATGCTGTGCCACAGCATACAAGCTACACCATAGGAAACAAATAATAAGGGAAAAAGGATAAAAGTGTAGATGTTACCTTAAATAGAATTCTTGCTCTGAACCGAGTGCTGGATGTGATACTGCCTGCAGAGTGGCAGCATGAATAGCAATTTCACTATAGAATACAACAAAATATGGGGTTTTGGAATTTTCCTCCACGGCTGATATCACAGGCAGACAGGCAGGCATAGGCCACAGAGTCAGTCCACTGGTACTGACATG
Source organism: Melanerpes aurifrons (assembly GCA_011125475.1). NCBI lineage: Eukaryota > Metazoa > Chordata > Aves > Piciformes > Picidae > Melanerpes > Melanerpes aurifrons. The sequence goes on along the minus strand of WWNC01000071.1, from coordinate 4,808,208 downwards.
GCCCAGACCCCCTGATCTTCCAAGAACTAGAAGCCCTTGAATTTGGGCTGTCAAAAAGACTTGAGTGGATCATGTCTGATGTGCTGGAAGGAAAGCAGCAGCTAGGGATCTGGGAGGAACCTGCTTGCTTTCCACCAAATTGGGATTTGATGGTGGAAAACTGTCAGGTCAAATGGGGCTTTGAGACACTTGTCTATTTGAAAATGACCCTGATTATTTCAGGGAGAGTTGGAAAAGATAACCTTTAAAGGTCGCTTCTGACCCAAAGCATTCTATCATTCTATGCTTCTGTGATTTCTGGTCAGCTCACTTGGACCTTGTGGTACTGTGGTGTGGCATCTTTTCAGATTGGTAGTTTCCAAATACTTTCCCTAGACCGTGATGCACAACACTCTGATGTATTATTTACAACGTATTCAATTACTGTTTGATGCTGAGCGTAATGATCACTGAAAGTAGCCGGTCAGAAATGTGAAGTGGTGATTCAGGGATTCAGCAGCTGGTGGAAGGATGGTTGCAGACATCCCTCTAGTGGCCCTGCGGCTTCTGGGAGGCTAGCGAACAGCTCTGGCCTTCCACAGGCTCAGCATGGATGTGGGTGCACACATGCTCCTCTATGCTTGTATCCTTCCATGCTGTGCACTTCAGTCAGTGTGGGGCTTGGACCTGTTGCCCTTGAAACTCTGCTAGATTGTTTATTGCACGCAAGCCACAATGCTGGAAGGACATACCCATATCAGTTCCTCTATGGCCACTGTAAAAAAGATGTTCTAGGAGATGGAAAAGGGGCAAGGGAAGGGTTAGTCCTATCTCTTGGCTTTCAAAAATTTCAGATTATTTAACCAAGAGAGAGAATAATTTTATCACTGCTGAAAAAAATACCAGTTATACTGAAGATTAATCAGATGTGTCAGATTTTCCTGTCTCACAATACAAGACTGATAGGATATCAAAAGAAAAAACATGAAACACTGTACGTGAAATAAACAGGGAACATTTAAGGAACATTCATATATTTTATCTTCTCAATTGACATTGTCAACAGGATGCTAATTTTGATTATGTGTTTAGAACACTGAATTTACTTTGCCATTTTAATTTATTAAAGGGCATACAGTAAAGACTGAGAGCATCAAGCCCTGGGGCAGCATCTTTCTTGATATCAGAGAGTTTTCCAGTGCTGTCTTCAGAAAAGATGCTCTTCTAGAACACCTGTTAGGTTCTGGCACCCACTGTAATTCTTTCGTGAAATGCAGCAAGAAGTCCAGATTCTGCCTGTATTGGTGCTGGGCAAGCATCCTATGGAGGGTCCTGGGGAAGCTGGTTTGCCCTTAGGAGTCACTGCAGAGCAGAATGGGTAGGAGTATGCAAAGGAGATCAAGGCCATCATTGCTTTTTTGCAAAGGGACACAAGACAAAGGAATGATTTGTCCAGAGGCAGCAAGTGCCTGATAGCAGTATGATGTGACATTGAAAGGGTCTTTGTAATTTGTATGTACTACCAGTATTGCATTCACCATTGTGAACCCAGTCTTTTAAACTGAGAATTACCTGCATGAAATATGGAACTGTAATAATTCAGCTTCAGGTATAAATTATTAACTGTACTTGTGCCCATTTCATAGCCATTTCCAGTTGAAGAGCAATTATGTTTAACTGATCAGAAGTGATTAATTGGATGAACAGACAACATCCTGATCAGGTTTTGATTTCACAGTATCATAGTATCATAGTATCAGTCAGGGTTGGAAGGGACCACAAGGATCATCTAGTTCCAACCCCCCTGCCATGGGCAGGGACACCCCACACTACATCAGGCTGGACAGAGCCTCATCCAGCCTGGTCCTAAACACCTCCAGGGACAGGGCCTCAACCACCTCCCTGGACAACCCATTCCAGGGTCTCACCACTCTCATGGGGAAGAACCTCCTCCTCACATCCAGCCTGAATCTCCCCACCTCCAGCTTCATTCCATTCCCCCTAGTCCTATCACTACCTGAGATCCTGAGAAGTCCTTCCCCAGCCTTCCTGTAGGCCCCCTTCAGATACTGGAAGGCCACAATTAGGTCACCTGGGAGCCTTCTCTTCTGCAGACTGAATAGCCCCAACTCCTTCAGTCTGTCCTCATAGGAGAGGTGCTCCAGCCCTCTGATCATCCTTGTGGCCCTTCTCTGGACACGCTCCAGCACCTCCACATCCCTCTTGTAATAGGGGCTGCAGAACTGGATGCAGTACTCCAGGTGGGGTCTCACCAGGGCTGAGTAGAGGGGGAGAATCACCTCCCTCGACCTGCAGGCCACACTTCTCCTGATGCAGCCCAGGATCTGATTGGCTTTGCAGGCTGCAAGTGCACATTGAGAGCTCATGTTGAGCTTTTTGTCCACCAGCACCCTCAAGTCTCTCTCCTCAGGGCTGCTTTCCAGCCAGTTACTGCCCAGCCTGTATTTGTGCCTGGGATTGCCTCGACCCAGATGCAGGACCCTGCACTTGCTCTTCTTGAACCTCATGAGGTTGGCTTGTGCCCACCTCTCCAGCCTGTCAAGGTCCCTCTGGATGGCCTCCCTTCCCTCCAGTGTGTCTGCTGCACCACACAGCTTGGTGTCATCAGCAAACTTGCTGAGGGTGCACTCAATGCCACTGTCCATGTCACCCACAAAGATGTTGAACAAGACAGGTCCCAGGACTGATCCCTGAGGGACTCCGCTTGTCCCTGGCCTCCACTGGGACATGGAGCCATTGACAGCCACTCTTTGGGTGCGGCCATCAAGCCAGTTCCTTATCCATCTAGTGGTCCACCCATCAAACCCAGTTTGGAGACCAGGATGTGGTGCGGGACAGTGTCGAAGGCTTTGCTCAGGCCCAGGTAAATGACATCAGTTGCTCGCCCCTCATCTATTAATTTTGTCACCTGCTCATAGAAGGCCACCAGGTTGGTCAGGCAGGATTTGCCCTTGGCAAAGCCATGCTGACTGTTCCCAATCACCTCTTCACTATTCTTCTGAGCCAAAAGTGCCTCCAGGAGGATCTGCTCCATGATCTTTCTGGGCACAGAGGTGAGACTGACTGGCCTGTAGTTCCCTGGTTCCTCCTTCTTACCTCTTTTGAAAATGGGGGTAATGTTTCCCCTTTTCCAGTCTGTGGGGACTTCCCCAGACTGCCATGACTTTTGAAATATAATAGAGAGGGGTTTAGCAACCTCATCTGCCAGTTCTCTCAGTACCCGTGGGTGTATCCCGTCGGGTCCCATGGACTTGAACATTTTCAGGTTCTTCAGGTGATCACGAACCTGAACTTCACTTACTTTTCACTTACTTTCAAAGGTGATAAACTTCTAAGTGTCATTGGGGGTAATTTTTTTTCCCCCTTTACATATATACTTTTCAAACCATAAACACCGTTTTGTTGGACTTCCCTCTTACCTTCCCCAAAATAGCTCCAACTTGTTAATTCAGGGAATGATCCATTGGCATAGCGCCAGCAGAGGGACCATAAATGCCTGCGAAGTTTTCAGGCAACATCTATGTAAACAATTACTGTTGTCTTGCTTTCATTTCTAGGCAACAGATCCTCAGAGACACATACAGAGGATACAGACAGTATCTGGACAGCCTTCCAAATCCTTCTCTCCCTATCAGTCTGTATTTGCTCCATGCATAGAGGAACAGTATTGTACAGAATGGGAATAGAAAGTATTTTCATTTGGAAGATAGTTGATTTTAAGACTCCCTGGAGTGATCATCTAATGTCATAAATTTAGTTTCTTTCTGGGCTTTGATCTATAGTAAATTTTTAATACAGTCTAGACTCTTTCAGCCTGGGAGAAACATGTAATTAATCAATAAATACACAGTGGTCCATGTTTTCCTTTTGTGCTATTCAGTGGCCCAGGGCTGTCAGTGTTTTTCAATGCTTTCCAAACAAATCCAAGCCACTGATCTGTGCCCTGAGACTGCCATTCTGTGTATCAGTTTTGACAACTGGAAGAGTGACATTTGTATTTTCCCTCTATTCAGTTCTCCAAGAAAAATCTGCAATTAAGACTCATTTGATCTCAAAAGAAAGGCACCACTAAGGTTTTCACAGTATTTTGCTTCTGTTTTCAAATCTCAAACCACACAAATAATTAATCCTGCCATTCTTAATGCAAATCTCTATTTCCCTCATGAATATTCTCCCAGGGTGCAATCATTTTCCATAATTTCCAAGGTGTTTGTTTTGTCTTCAGCTGAAGTGGGGCAGAAATCATAATCTCCAATAGCTTCTCACCAGTTTGAAGGACTTGCACATACTGCTGGGCAGTTAAGGTTGAATCTGTCTCTAACACACAAAACTCAAGTATTAGTGTTCTGGTTTCAGCTGAGATAGAGCTGTCTGGGTTCAAACCATGACATACTGGTACTGAACATAGGAACACTACTTGGTGGTCAAAAGGTTCTTTTATGATTTGTGGGGAGTAACCTTATCAAGTAAATCACAGTTCACTGTTCCCAATTACAAATTCTGTGCAGTCTGTTTTCATAGATGGATATTGTTTCATGGATATTGTCCTGTTTTCATAGGTGTTTTGGAGTTGGTGAAGAGATGACAACTAACTTCTGGGAAGTCTAGTTTGATCCTTGTGTGTCTAGCTAAAAGCAGAGTGTCTTATGTTACGCAAGAGTACTTTCATGGATGTGTATGACCAGGAAGAATGGCCTCACCAGAGGAAAATCATAGAATCTCTTAGACTGGAAAAGACCTTTCTATGATAAACCTAACAGTACCAAGTCTGCTGATAAAACCATGTCCCTAAGCACCACATCTACACAGCCAGAATCCCTAGAGATGTTCAAAAACCATGTAGACATGGCACTTCAGGATACGGTTTAATGGCGATGGTGGTGTTAGGTCAACAGTTTGACTCGATCCTAGAGGTCTTTTCCATCTGAAACAATTCTATGATTCTGTGAGAATGTCAGAACACAGCCTCATCAGTTTGCAGAAAGCTGGATCTTGCCAATAACACTGAGATACTTTGTGTCCTCCTTATAAAAATCACATTGATGCCTTCCCTCGTTCCAGACACCATGCTAAAATTTTACCACTTGTAATATTTAGTAGGATATGTTTCCTACTAAACACAAGGTATCTGTGTTCAGGAGTTTCTTTTTGTGCACTTGTGAAGAAAATAAAGAGTAAATAAAGAGTAAAAATAAAGAGAGTAAAATATAAAGAGTAAAAAATAAAGAGTAAAATAAAGAAAATGTAAAGTAACTGCCTACAGCTACCACTGCAAATAATAAAGGAAATTCTCCCTTTGCTGATGTTTCTAGATCCAGAATTATTCTGTTGGAATCACAGCTGTCTCAACTATTATTTCATGCTAAATCTCAGCCAAAAATCTCAGTCTTCAGAGAAGTCTGTATCTAGTTTCCGCCTTTACCATTAATGACTGGTATAATAAACATGGGGTTTATTGACCTTGGTGTACTTTCCAAGCTTGCAGGTATTTGTTTTGTAAGTTCTGCTCAAAGGTCTGGGCCCATCTCTAGTTTACAATCTTATTTAAAACTTTATTATGCAAATAAGATCTGAAATATTTTTACTGGACTTCAAATGACTTAACTTCTATTTTCACATTTGGAAATTCACTTTTAACATTAAGGTCACAGTTTGTGCACACACATGTTATCCTAGGTTTAAGGGAGTAAGCCTCTTAAGAATTTGTGTGCCTTTGTAATTAAAATACATATAAAAGCTGATTTCCCTTTTTTGGAGCTTGCTCAAAACTTTACATCATATCTGACACTTGCCTAATTTGCAAGGAAAACTTAATAAACTTTTGTTTAATTTTTCATGACATTACCTTTGGCTGTGTATTAGAGAAGCAACTACTGCCATAACCTGCTTGTGACATTTTTATGGTTATAGATGGGAAAAAACCCAAAGGGTTCCTTAGAAAATTGCATCCATACTACCAAAATTATCTGGAAAAGAGCCTTTTATTATCTAAAAGCAGATCTGTGCAGGTTTGTGTTATAATCTACAGAAGATGAAAGCAAAACTGTTTCAGGAGCATGAATAGCTTCCTGCAGATTTTTGGATTCCTCACTTGAAGTGCCAATGCCAAGTTTGCTTTTTGAAGAAAGATGCTCCGAAATGTTAAGAGGCCTAATAAAATTCAGGAAAAGACTATGTTCTGAGCTTGTATCTTTTGAATTTGCTGTTAAAACTTCTAGGATCACCTCCTGTAGCCCCATCACTTGATCCAGGAATGATTACAAACACTACCTCATACCTTAAACCCGTGTATACACATCAGGTGTCCCAGCAGCACAGCTACAGGCACTTGGACTGCTTGCCACCAGACTGCAGTGAGATGAAAGGAAGGGAAGGAGCCACATATAAGGTATGGAGAGTACCAGGCTTCTCTTTCTCTCCTTGCAAATTATTGTCACAGTCCTTCAGTAAACATCTATGTGAGAAGCCTCCTGATGATTTATATAAACTATATATGCCAAATATAATTTATGTGATTTTAACCTCAACACACTGCTCAGAGTTTACTACTGGCAGATCAGAAGTGGAACCAAAAATAGCAGATTCCTGCTCTGGATAAACACTTCAGCAGTTATTTAAGTCTCAGCAGAGTGCCAGAGCCAGCCTATACACCAAAATGGTGGAATTCACATACATTTAGAACTTACAGTCAGCTTGGGATCAGCAGATTGCCTAGCAAGCAGGCTAACTTCACCACTGAGTATTACAAGCACTAAAGAAGCTTTCAAAATCAGTGTAATTTAATTATGTTTATAAATGAGGCTCTTCACACGCAACAAAAAGTTTATTCAAAATGAAGGAATTTGCTGCCTTTAAAGTGCTTTCCAAAAGATAATGAAATAAGGCAGTCTTCTCTCTTCTTCACAAATTACATTATTTTAAAACTGCAATTCACATCTGAAAACTGTGATGAGTAATTTCCCATGCCCAGTAAGGGCTGAACTGGCAACATGTAGTGTTTGTTCCAGTTCCAGAGTCAGCATTTAGATGCTCAACCATTCTTGGTGAAGGAAAGACAAAAACATTATTATAGCTTTTCTAATTTATTACAAACAATCCTCAAATAGCTGCGGGAAGTGCTTACATGTACAAATACGCTGAAAATGGACAGATATGAACTCAACAAAAATACTTTCATCTTAATAACCTCTCCGAAAAACATCAAGCATTTTTATACAATTGAGAGTAAGATCCTGTCACATTTACTTTTTAAGTGAGCTTGTAACTTGTATGTAAATTCAGCATCACTCAGGAACTTTTCCTCAAGTCTAAGTGTCTAATCTTTTCATTGTACTGAGTTTATACAGTGCACTGTTTTCCAGTATTGCATGTGGATAATACTGTTTAGTGTCCAAGTAATAAAAAGTAGTAACAATAAAGTGGTTTAATCTGCAAAAGTCCATTTGTTCCAGTGAAGGTGCACTACAAAACAATAAACGTGTTTAAGAAAATTGTAATTATCATCTTACAGCTTCATCCACTTCACTGTAATAATTGTATAGCTTGAAGTTAAAATTCAGAAACACTAGATGTTTGTTCAAAGTGAAAAATCCTAATGTTTCAATTAAATTATGTGCTGCTTTTGAAGACAGACTTCCTGAATATAAATGATTATTTTGTAAAAGCGTATTTCCATACTCCACAGTTAAAAAAAAAATTAATTTCACTTTAAAGCATAGCATTCAGGATTGGTTTTTACTGCTGGAAATTTGTACCCATTTCACAACAAATGTTAATTCAAATTATTCAACTAGTTTAAGGGATCAATATGGCTCAGGCATAGACCTCCTTTCCCATCAAAAAGAGAACAGCTGTGTGTAAAAATCAATAGCAAGTTTGCCATGGAGTAAGGAAAAGGCAGCCACTGAATGAAAAGGACAGACTTTCTGTGTGAAAAGATAACTTTCTAATTTTAAAGCCCACACCCAGCTTCACTGGATGAGCATCATCACCATTTTTAGTGTTATCTACACTTTGTTGTTATTATTCTGACAGCTCAGCCTGCAGTCTTCATTTTATAGAGACACACCAAAATAGTATCTAACACTGAAGACCCACATCCTTGAGCTGGAATTTGGTAGCACACAGATTTCTTTCTGACACAAACTTGTTACTGCATTCCCCAATTTGCATAGTATACTACTATACATTTTCAGAAATAGTGAACCTTGTAGAAACCTGGATTAACTCTCAGTCTGTATTCAGGTATATTTAAGATCTTCATTGTCAACTGCCCTACCTTAACTGTATTTATTAGTAGAATACAGGGCATTTAATTTCACAGCATCTGTCTAAAATAGCTGAATAGTTCCTGGTTAAAACTTCCAGGGGTTTGTTGGCTTTGCTGTGTGTAGAGTACTTGTTGGTATTATGTGATCAGGAAAACAAGGACTAGGAGTTTGGATCTGAAAAGAAACCCTTCCCTGCTCACACAGAAAACTGAAGTACATTTTTCAGTCCTGGAGTGAAATGAGCCTAAGTATGGTGTTTGCACAGTGATGGTTAATACACTTAGAAAACTCTGCATCAAAATTCTGAGGTCTCATTTTACAGATGCTGAAGAGTGACAAATATAGATGTAGTTCTAAAATACTTCATGTATTTTTGCATGCTAAAGCCACAAAGAGATCATTGTACTGGGCTAAAGCTAGGCCGTATGTAAACTCTAGAAACTGGAAGGGACCAATTCAAGTAGTTATCAATCATAACGCTTCTTTGGAAAATGTTACAGGATTGTGGCATCACAAGTCAGATCTGCCTGCCTGTAACAGTTGTAAAATTTTCACATCAGTTTTAAAGTTTGCAGTGATTTCTGGTGAATTCCAATAAAGCCAACCCAAGATGTTTCATTAGACTGACCAATTAGACTAGTCAGTAGTTTTATAAGCTCATTTTATTTCTTTGCTGTACAAAGGCAGAAATGCAGACCATCTCAATAAATCTACATCAGTGACTACCTAGACATCATACAGATATATACAAAAAGCCCATTTATTTAACTTCACTGTTGATACCATAGTTGATGCAGAGCTGGATGCAAACAATGCAAACAGCATCTACACAGTGTAAGGCATAATTCATTGTATTTACATCTTGTTCCTTATAAAGAACACGCTACTTCTTTGTTACACTCCTATCTGACAATCCCGCTTAGTAGTAGTGCAGCTTCAGAACAAAAAAGTGCATTTCTTTATTATATACATTTTCATAAGAATTGTGGAACGTTCCAGAAATAGTTTTAAAATCTTAGTTTTTAGAATTGCCTGCCTATGTCTTCTGTCAATTAAAACGATTTAATAAACTAAAAATACCATTGACCCAAAGCTCCGTGGATCACATGCAATTATGAAAACAAAGCTCCTAAAAGCAACTCTAGGAACTCCTCTGCCTTTTGACTTGGAAAGATAAGCAATTCTCTGAAAGCACTCCACCAACTCATTGCTATTTTAAATTTAAAGCACTTTGGAACATTTCAGTTACTAAGTTTGCAGATCTGAGCAGCTTTGGAAAAGTTCTATAAAATAGATATTTACATTCTGTATTAGATTTTTGAGCTGTAATTAATTTGTCATCTCAGATGGTGTGGTGTTTTTCTTCCACCGGAGATCTCACTTTGAAAGAAAAGTGAAAAAAGGAATACAATTACTGTCATTGTAGGAACGACTCACCATCAAAAACGTAAAAAGTCAACTCTTTGCCTATAAAGCAGCACTGACAAAAATACTTTATCTTTTGTGTTCCAAGCTACTGCAATTCCTGACACATTTATTTTTATGCCACAACATCCTGCAGCACTGGGCTCTTGGAAGAGTGCATTCAGCCAATCTTGTTCTGTGTGCCCTCCCTTAGCACAGTCATGAGCAACAGCAGCACACTCTTTTGTTTGAAACAGCATCTTAACTCTCTCAACAACCACTTCCGCTGAGCTGCTGGAGTCTGCAGTGAGGCAGCGGAGAACTGACACACAGCTCCATCCGCACAGTGAAGCTCCAACAGGAAACCAGTAAGGAGCAAAGGAAGGAGAAGGTCAGGGAACGAGTGCTTCTCTGTGTGTGCACGTGCCTTGATTCTGACCTCCTGCTGCTGTGAGGTAACACAACAGCACAGACTTCTCTCCAGGCGTTTCCTATACTCCCACAGATCTTGGCCCACAAACTATGCCCAGAAAATTCTTTGTATAGTTTTCAACTGTACAGAATGGTATGACTCTCCTTAAGGAAAACAAAACAAAACAAAACAACAAGGTTACATGAGAGAAAAGTGTAAATGGAAGACACTACCTTCATCAGGAGGAACTGATATCTCAATTTCAGAAGTGACAGTATCCCTATCTTCCAAAGTTTTGGCACCTGGCTTCTCTTGTTCCACCTCACATAGGTATACATCAATGGGTCCTTTTGTGCTCTTCACACGTACTTCTATGCAATCCTGTAAAACAGACATTTGCATATAAACCAAAGAACAAATCTGACACATCAATTAGCTATTTTTGCACGTATTTTCAAGGCAATAGATTAAGAACAAAAATACTGGGATGACATAACTGTTCGAAATTGTTACTAGTTCTAGATAATTTATGACTATTGCATAGAATTGTAGGCCATTGATCAGTAAAACAGCATTTACATGTTATTAAGATCATTATCAAATCATGCTTATTGCTTTGGTTAGATATAAAAATTTTGTAGATTTTGACATAGAAACATTAGTAACTCTTCAAAAAGTTCTTTCATCCTAGTAAATTATCAAACTGATATTGGACATAAGTAGCATTCATTACAGCTGTTGCATTCTCCATTGTAGCAAAGCCAATTAACTAAAGCTCAGACACATTTATTGTTTAACAATTTAGGTAAACAGAAAAATACTGAAAATAAGTTTCTTAGACTATTAACTCTACAACATTCTTTAGTGGACTACAAGAACTATGAAATACTAATATTTGCTGTACACGTCAAAGAAACTGGAAGCAATTACAAACTGCTCTTGCAACATCAAATTTGAGAACTTTTATTCCCATAAATGTATAGAACTTACTTCTTTAGGAATTGGTATTTCCAATTTGGTTTCCTCTGGAGCTTTGATTGCAATCACAATCTGTCCTTGAAATGCCTGAATGCTACGGATATCCTGATAGGTCACATAAGCTAGTGTATACATTGGTCAAGGATTCTGTAAAGTCATTTGCTAATAGGCAGAAGCAAAGAGTACGATGTTAAGATACGCAGAGTATCAGCTTAAGAAAAGTGGTAGTTTAGCTGAAGTAACTTTAATACTAACTTTTTAAAATTAAGCATTAGCTAACAACCTGAAAACCTTTTTTCTTCATTTATACAGAGGAGAAATGCTTTTTACAAGAGTAGAGATATTCAATAATAAACATCCAAACACATCTGGCAAATGATTTTCAGAGTCATAAGTCCACAAAGTGGAGGGAACACTGCCCCTGAGAAACTACCTCTTTGGTTTGTAGCATCTACATAAGCAAGAATTTTCTAGAAAAACTGTAGGAGCAATGAAAATTTTTCCTGACATCATACAGAAAATGGCACATTTTGTTTGGCAGAATGTTGTCTCTGCTTAAACAAGGAACATAAGTTATATCTTATTGTAACCCAAAGCCAAAATCTAATGTTTATGTCATAGTAAAGCAAATCCCTTTATTATGAAAGCCTATCTGAAAGACAAGACCATACTGGAATCTCTCTCAATGAGACAAAGCATCACTAGGACAGGCCACCAGGAACTCTGCTTGGAATCTCTTTTTCATTTTCATTCTTCTGCAGTGCAAAGATCACACCAAGTAGCACTCCCTAGAGAACAGGCTAGACTGCATGCAATACTGAAAATTAGGGCACATGATTTGTATAGACTAAAATAACCCAAAAGTTGCCTATTATAAAACTTATTATCAACTACTACTGCATACCTGTGGTATCAGCCTATGCTTATTACTAGATATGTGAGTACTTGCAACCAAATCCATGTTAAAGTAAGAGTTAAAAGGATATTTTGCATTTTCTTTGTCATCTGTTAGCTTAAATAATTGATGAGCACAATCATGGATTAATTCATCCAGAGCTTCTTCCATGGTTGCTAAGTCAGAAAGTTCATCTTTAAGACTTTGCTTTTCTGGTGCTCTTCCAACAACGTGGTCAAGATTAGAACCTCTAGAAGGATATGAAATTTGGCTAGTATGTTTATTTATATAACAGCCTGTTCACTGAACACAAAGTATACTAAAGAAAACAAGTGGGAATTCTGGCATCCTTTACTCTGTCAAAACACCATTCATTGTGCATTTACACTCAATAATTGTTAATAGGGAAAATAATTCAGAGAGCCTAAAGACACAGAAGTAGTAAAATATTTTTATTACATGTAATTCAGTATGTTTAAAAATACTTCCAAAGTTACCAATATTATGAAACATAGTTGCATTTTACTGTTTCAGAAATTAGAAGCTTCAAAGCCAACTCACATCCACTGGATAAGATTCTTGGATCTTTTCTGAATTAAGTGAATTCCATCCAATACATTGGTGATGTCATACACTCTTCGTTTTCGTACTCCAAGTGTTGTTGCTACTTCATTTAAATCAAGAACACCGTCTGGAGCTGTTCTGACAAGATCCATGAATTTTCGGGTCAAATAAACCAAAGATGCATCAAATCGAGGTTTTCTGACTTTCAGAGCTCCTGTAAAGTTTTGATACAATATCTAGGGTAAACTACTACACAAGTATGAAGCATTCCTAAAAATACCCTACACAATAATGACAAAGTAGCAATGAAGATAAAGTCTGAAAGCAATGTGATTATTAACACTGACGTTGCAATGACATACCAAGTCTATTAACTACATATATCTTCATTTGTTTGCAATGACTGTACTGCTAGTATGGATATTAATAGTTGTGGAACTGTATGTTCTGTAGGACATGAGCTTGTACTACTGAATAAAAACCAGTGAAACCTTCAGTTAACTATAGATAGTGCTGGCCCTGCCAAAGAACTGCAGCACTATCATCTACTCCATGACACTGTACAAACATCTTTTTCCACACCCTTTTGGTCCAGATTAACCAGATGTTAAAAATAACATTCAAGTATGGTTCAGGATTTAGCTCAGCTTCAGGGAATGTTCCAGCCTGCACATGACCAACTTCTTCTAGAGTACAAGAATTTAAATACATGGATAAACTCTGGTTGTACCATTTGGCCTCAGGACAAAAACTAGTCATGTTATTGTTTAATTTACCAATTCAACAGTGTTCTAGATACCAGGACACCACTGTTTTCAGAGATATCCCTGTGCTATGTGTATCTATTACAAGCATACTTGCAGAAATAGCAGAGAAGTAACTGATGAACAGCTTGTTTAATTACATTGTTATTTATGTATGTGCTATGTATGTGCAAAGAATGTATTTGAGGCACAAAAGAGATGTGGTACATATGGACTCATGCCAGATTCAATGAATGACTGGCAAATCCTGATGTTACTTGTCCTTTGTCCTGCAAAACAAATCAGGTACTTTTTATCTGATCAAACTGTGTCACTGAATATTCCAGTCTAAAACGTCAAGAGAATGTGTATGCAAGTGTCAGGAAGCTTCCTTAGGAAGTGTTATACTTGAAACTTTTGGTATTTTTCCCAAGAATGAGATATGCACTTTTACTTGGTGTATTACATGTATTCTATGGCTACAACATTGTGCTCTCTTGAACATGAAGTGACAGGTTCAACAACTCAGTTTTGGACTATGTTACTGAGAGACATGCAATACTATTCATTTGGTGAGAAAAAAAATCCAAACCACAACACAAATTCACTCAAGCTTGTATTTTGTTAGCACCAGTTGAAAACCAACATTGGTCAGTACAATGTTCCAGTTTTCTCTAACTCACATTTCCAGTGGATTATTTTCTGTATAGCACTGGGAAGGTACACTTGCAGCAAATTCGAAGAGGAAAAGCTATGAAGACTGTGTTGCTTCATATCTGTTATTTCATTTAGTCTACAGCAGTGCTCCTGTTCTGCCTATATTACACACATAACAATTTCTCATTTGTTTACAGCACGTATTCCGCATTGTAAAAAACATGAAATAATCCAGGAATAATCTTCACACGTGGAATACAGCAACTTACTTCTCACAAACTGTACGTCCTTGTCCACATTCAGGTTGATCGTTGGTGTCTGGATAGAAAGAAAAAACAAACAACGAAAACCAACAGGCATAAAATGCTACCAAAACAGGAAGTTTCCTCCAGAAGAAACCCTCAAATCAATCCTAGATACTACAGCCATCTGACTGCTGACATTTCAGGACATTACTGTGAAGGATATTACTGATATTACTGTCAGGATTTGCAGCCCTTCACCTCAGCACATCTCCTTGTCTTGGCAAGCAGTGAAGTCCCTAATGCTCAGACAATGATCACAACACAGATACCTGCATAAACTCTATAAATGTAAGCTTCAGCTATTTCATGTAACAGCTTACATACAGGAAATACACTGCTATTATATGGCATTACAATTATACATCACAATAAAAGACTGAAGCAGAGTCTGCTCTGGTCAAGAAACTGACATGATGAGCCTAAGCAGGTACTTCATTCCACCCCTCATCCTAATTTAACAAAAAGAGTATTTTCAAATTTGTTCATTCCAGCTAGAAGAGATTTGAGGAAGTTCTTGGGTGCAACCTCCAACTTCATACAGGAAGAGCCATTAGATGTGGGCAGCTCACTCAAAGCTTTGTCCAGCTGGGTCTTGAAAATTTCAAGGGATGAAGGTTACAGCTCTGCTTGTCTGTACTTACAGTGAAAAAGTTTCACTTTACATCAAGTTGCAACCTCTCTTGCCTTTTTTATTTTTTTTTCTCCCCAATTCATGGCTATTTGCTTTCAGCTTCCCATCAGTTACAGAGCATCTGGTGACAGCTTGTTGTTTATGTCCAGGCAGGTCCTTTCAGCAAGATGGTCCTCTAGCCTGGGGTGACACCCTTGTACCACTGCAGGGTTTAGGCTGAGATGCAGGACTTCATAACTGGATTCTCAGCTTCCTTGGTTGAAGTTTATAAGGTGTTCGATAACTCATTCTCCAGCCATGCCTAGCTGTCTACAGCATCTTCCTCACTCATCAACAAGTGTGCATCTTATGTCCTCCCTATCGACAGGACAGGTGCCTGGACAGGCCCCTGAGGAACTCCATTTAACAGCCCACTTCTGGCTAAAGTATGAACCTCTTTGAGCCTAATGATCCAGACAGGTTTTTGAACTCATCTAGTAGCTTAAAATCTGTAACACCCCAACTCAAAGAGGAGGATACTACAGAAGACTGATTCAAAAGTCCTGCTAAAGCTAATTGAGATGACATCTAATAATTTCATCACAAAAGGTAATCAGATTGCAAGTATAGCCAAGTTGCCTATTTTCAATTGCTTTCTCTTTAATGAGCCTTGAAATAACTTCCAAGAGAACTTGCTTCATGATTTTCAAAGGGACTGAAGTGAAGCTGACCTCTCAAAGATCCTGACAGCAACTTCGCAATGACATCAGCCAGCTCTCTCAGGATGCAGACCTATGGGTTTGTTCGGGTTGAGAGTTCTCACGGGAGTCCTACCTCAACACCTTTCCACTGCTAGTCGTTCTCTCCTTGAATACTGTCTTCGACACAAAGCCTAGGAGACATCAGTTCTAAAGACCATGCAAGAAGGCTGAGTACTTCAGCCCTGTGTCATTTCTTCCTAAAGCATCTGTCCCATTTAAGAGCAGGTTCACATTTCCCTCCACCTCCTTGCCTATTATGTAGTTGTCACCTTTGACATTCCTTGCTAGCTTCAACATCAGAACTTTATATCTCCTAGCATCACATATATATATATATACATACATACATCTAGTATTTTTTATCCTCCTTTATGGCCTGTCCTTGCTTTCACCTTTCACTTCTGTTTGCCCTACCTAGAGTGCAGATATAGCTGTGTCTATTCCTCAATGCATCTAATTCTTGCCATGAATATCAGGACAAAATATCCCTGTCCTTACAGACCTTCAATTTTTTGCCTCTTCCATCTTTCAAAATTGCCTCCCCTAAAATCTCGACTACCTGTTGCCTGAATAAGCTAGAATCCAGGTTACTATACTCTACTAGCCTTCCTCATTACAGTCTTAAACTTCACTATTCCATCTCATGCTGCTAATATTTACTACATCCTTGACTTCTCTGTTCATGAGCAGCAGATTTAGGAAAGCATCACCTCTGGCTGCTTCATCCAAACACCTACATAAAGAAGCCGTGCCCAATGCCCTTTGTTTCTGACAATCATCTCCAATAGTAAGTAATTTCCAATTGCCAGCATAAAAGCTCATGTAAAATGTTTAGGACTTGAAGACATTAATACCCAGTAACATTTAAACCACAGTCCAGGTTGATAAAAATAAGCATTTATAGGAAGTTTCATAGAATTGAAAGTAGGCCTGTTTTTTCTTGTTACCCATCTCATAACATTAAAAGCAGTGGTGGAAGGTGCTGATCATCTGGACAGCACAGATGTCCCGAGAAGTACAAAATATACAGCTGTAGTCTGTGTTTCTTAAACATAGCTACAATGTATTTAACTCGATTAAGAGGCTACAGGTAACATAGATTTTTAAAAGGTATCCCTTTGTACTATGACTAACATCACTGCATTTTTCCTTCTCGGGCAGGCTCCTAAAATGCAGTGTAGGAAGGCTGTACCACAACACCCATTCGTGCACCACTCTGGCTAGGCCTGCTACATCTTTCCAGCTCAGGGATCCACCTCCTGCCGAACGGCCGAGAGGCAGGACTTTGGGGAATCTCCTTAAAACCTCCCGCAGCGGGGGCAAAGCGTTGCAGTGCTGTAGCGCCCTTTCGCCATCCATCGGCGGCACCTCCCTTCCCGGCCTGCCGTGTACCTCACTCACACGCAGCGTGTCCGGCCGCAGCGGCCTCAGACGCTCCCACTTGCCGGGGCTGGCCATGTTGGCCCAGCCCCTCCTCTTTCCTCTGGCCAGCCGGCCGCGGCCTAGCGCGGCGGGAGGCTTCGCCTGCCCTGGACAAGGCGGCGGAGGGCGGGCGCCTCAGACGCTTTCACGACGAACCTGCGTCTCCTTGTCCGAAGAAGGCGCCGCCATCCTCACTCCACCTCTGGGAGGAGGGGGCGGCAAGGGCCTTCCCGCCACCGCAGTCCGTTATGGCCGCCTCTCCCCTGCCGCCCTCCGCGAAAGGACGATTGGGCGGGAGAGCCGAGCGCGCGCAGGCGCCCTCCCGCCAGAGCCGCGGCGCTAGCGAAGGTAGCGACAACGGAACCTTCCTTCTCGGGGCTGCGGAGACCCCACTGCCCTCACCCAGCGGCCCCTGCGCTGCGCTCGCCCCGCCGCCCCGCCCACGCCGGCTTTGTTTCTCGCCCCTCTGCGGCCGGTGCGGTGTGTACTTTTCACGCCGTGCTTCCGTGTCTGTTGGGGGGAGTGCGCTCCTTTGAAAGCCGTGAGGAAGGAGACGTCGGGTTTCGCTTGGGCTGGTGTTTTCCTCCACTATCATCAACCTCCTGGGTGGCGGCGAAAATTTATTCACCGCTTCTGCCTTGTCTTAGAATCATAGAATGCCTTGTGTTGGAAAGGACCTCTAAAGATCATCTAGTCCACCCCTCCTGCAGTGAGCAGGGACATCTTTAAACAAGATCCGGTTGTTAGAGCCTCGTCCAACCTGCCCTCGAATGTTTCTATGGATGGGGCTTCTATTGCTTTTCTGGGCAACCTGTTCCAGGGCTTCACCACCCTCATTGTAAAAAATGTTGTCTTGTATCTAGTCTAAATCTTTCCTCTTTTAATTTAAAACCATCACCCCTTGTCTGTTGCCACAGGCTCTGCTAAAAATTCTGACCCCATCTTACAGGGCTCTTTAAGTATTCACAGGCAGCAAGAAGGTCTCCCTAGTGCCTTTTCTCCAGGCTAAACTACCCCAGCTCTCAGCCTTTCTTCACACAAGAGGTGTGCCTTCCCTCTAAGCATTTTTGCTCAGGTCCTCCTCTGGCCTTGTTCCAATAGGTCCATGTCTTTCTGTGCTGAGGGCCCCAGAACTAGGCATAGCACTGCAGATAAGGGTCTCACCAAAGCAGAGGGGCAGAATCCCCTCTCTTGACCTGCTGCCCATGCTGCTGGGGATACAGCCCAGGAGACAGTTGGCTTCTGTGCCATGAGTGCACAATGCTGGCTCCTGTCCAGCTTTGCTGGTCTTGCCGGTGAGGTGCGGCTGGCATGGTGATCTCCCTTAAGCACTGCAGTGGGCCAAAGTGGATTAAAATGAGGAAGTTCTCACCATTTCAGTTGCTGCAAGGAGGGAGTTTTTTCTTCCCTCAAAGTCCATCATGAGCATTGAGAGAGCACCCAGCACAATTCTGTTGTGTGAAAATAATTAGTATTACTTTCTTGCCAAATAATCTGATTCTGTCACAACCTGCTAGTGAAGAGCTAAGTATCTTCCTCCAGCACCAGAGAGGAGCCAAGACATGTGGCTTGTCTGAGCTAACCCTGTCAATTTACCTGCCAGCAAGAGGCCCTAGATCCTTTCACAAATTTCAATTCCGTTGCTAGTAGTTTCACATCACTTCAGGTTAGAGATTCCTTTGGAGTAGCTTATGTCACCACTGATACATCAGATGCCTTGGTAGAGGATGGACATTTCATAGAATCATAGAATCAAAAAGGTTGGAAGAGACCTCAAAGATCATCAAGTCCAACCTGTCACCCAATGTCTTCGATCAATTATTTGTGTTGTAGAGGTGTGTAGAACTAAGGTGGGTTCTTGCAGATACAAAACGTTTTCCTTCTCTGGAGACTTTCAAAACCCATCTGGATGCGTTTCTGTGTGGACTACCCTAGGCAATGCTGCTTTTGGCAGCGGGTTTGGACTCAATAATCTTTGGAGGTCCCTTCCAAACTCTAACATTCTGTGATGCTGTTATGGAATCAATGCATTACTGAAATGTAAAAATGCTGACTTTTGTATGAGCAATAGGAACCTTCCTAACTATCCTCTGGTGATAAATGTGGTTCCGTAAGGAATGAGTATTTATTCCTCTATGTCCTGTTCTTAACTGGAAGACATACCTTGCCATTGTAATCACAGATTCTACAAGCCCACTGTGATAAAGCAGAGTGGTTTTTTGCTGAAAGAACAGACTGGTATGAAATAGGTATCTTGGGCTGCTTTCATGTGGGGTGATATAAGGAATGTGCCATACAATATAAAAATCATCAAACAGGATTTTGATGATTGTTGGGTAGTCAGCTATTGAGGGAGGCTAACAAGTCATAGTTTGAGAATTAGGATACATGAATTTCTGTTTTAACCCACGTGGAAAACATTGCATCAATATTTAACTATGCTGTTGTTTTAGCCAGTCATAAGATCAAATTCTGTTGTTCCTGTGCTTCTCTGTCCTTGGCTGCTGAAATATCTAACTGAGCAAAGAAAAGCCCCACATAGGTTCAGATTCAGAAAGACTTTTCTGTATTTACATGAAAATTATAAAGCCTAATTTTTCTGTTAAATGAAAATTAGATTTTGAAGTAACTGACTGGACTATCCAGAGTTTTGGCTGTGACATTCTGTTGACTGAAGAGTTTGATTCTAGTGTGTTATTATTTACATTTTATAAAGCTGATAATGAAACTTATCCCACATGCTTTATTACTTTTGCTGAGGAAAATGTAAATTATACTCCATTTACTCTGATCTTATTGCATGTGAAAAAAGACTGTGCATTCTTCAGATATTAATCATGCAAAACATAATTCTTCAAATAGATGTTTATGTGAAAGTTTCCTTAGATTGATTTGATTCTTAATCTGCCACCAGGGGGCAATAATTCAATTTCCTAAATCTGATCTGTAAGCATCAATGCGTACTAGAACAGTGGTTTCATTAAAATTTTTGTGGGACTACACAGAATCATTAAGGTTGGAAAAGACCTTCAAGATCACTGAGTCTAACATACGAAAGCAAAACACAATAAAAAACCGAACCAAAATTCCCCCAACCAACCAAATGCAAACCAAAACAAACCAAGAAAATGCTTCACTTGTGTAATTTAATGTTTTACTCTGCACTACTTAGGCATGCAGGTTTTACTTCAATTTTAAGCAGCTGAAATTAGAGTGTTTGACAAAAGTTTTTACTGGTGAATGTCATGCAGCACTGTAATGGTACAAGGTTTGGAGTTTCATGGAAGACAGGATGTTTTGTGGCTTTTAAAATTGTCATTGTACTGTTTTAAAACTTGTCTATTTATTAGCTTATATATGTAATCCTGAATTTGGGAATTATACCACTTGATAGGTACCTCTATATCTCATTATGATATGTATTTGTTTTACTTATGTATGTAGTAGTTCCAACATACTGCAGTTAAAGACAGGGCCAACTGGTACACTTTTTATCAAATGCAGCCTTCCCTTTAACAGTGATACTCTTATAAATGGATCTTGTACTAAGTACATATTTACTGTTGAAAAGATGAGCCAGAGGAAACATCTTCCCACAAAGGTAAAAAAATACAAAATCATGAAAGGCAGAAATAGCTGTAAGAATCTGTTTAAAATACATAGATTCACAGAATCATCCATATTTTTGTATGAAATTATGTCTGGCTGTATAAAATTCCTAGCCTCCCTAAATCCTGGATGCTGCATGATTAGGCATAAGGGTGTGCGACATCACAGCTGCCACAGGAGGATGCTATTTACCTAACCTGTCTTCTGGATGGGTTTACATGGACCATCTTCTGCTGCCCTTAGATGTGTCATGCCTCTTAGCTGCCCTATGAAGCCGCCAAGAACAAAGAAGCACGGGCTAGAGTTTTAAAATAACTTGTAGTTATTATATCTTCCTTGTGTCTGACTTTGACCTTGCAGTAGCTAGCTCACTGCTTGATTTTATGCAGTAAGTAAAACAGACCTCATGAAGTAAGTGCCTAATACGTCTTCATACATTCCCAGAGAGTCAGGTGCCTCTCAAAACCTCCAGAGGGAGATCTTGTCCACTTAACTGAAGTGTTTAACCTTAAGCAGACAAGATATTTTAGAATTCTTCATCATCACCTGCCTCTCTCCACAGTCTCTGTAACAAGCATAAACACTTCAAAAGGAATAGTTTATTGCATATCTAAAATTAGGCCCTTAAGAAGAACATGCTGGCTAGCTGTAATTGCATGTGATTTTTGGAAGACAGGTACTAGCCTCCTATAGGGGGTCTCTCCTCATAACTACTGAAAGTGAAAAAAAGACCGCTTGAACACATTTATCATTGAAGCTGAAAAGTCAGAGGACTTGTGCCTGTGTTTTTCACGATCTTAAAGGTGATTATTTTACAGCTCATAACCTTTAAAATTTACCAGTAGTTACTTCCTTACTTCCATTCACTATTGTATCATTAGATTACACTGGTATTCAAGTCTGGCATTTCAGTGAAATGTTTGGAAGCTTCTTTTAAAAAGTCTGTTCAAAATAAGGGTTGAAAAACAAACGGCATAAACAATAGGCAAACTGGATTTGGGAGATAACTCATTTTCCAGGGCACTTTTCACTAATCTGTATGGATCTTTCAAACTAATCTCCAAGTGGCAGCCGTTGGCTACTGTGACTAGATTTCTTTCACACACAGATAAACAATCGAAGTTTCCAGTTTCTCCAGAATACTTCCACTTTCCCCTTATATCCCTGTTCTCCCCTGTGTACCTTCTGTTTTATAAACTCATCTTCTCCTAGAGCTGTTGAAATTGCCTGTGCTTTAGACCCTAGAGGCAAATGAGGCATGTCTACTTGGGAAGATACCATATTCAGTGCGAAGCAGGGGTGGGGATGAATGAGACTGGAGAAGAAAAGGCAGGGGGGAAGGGTGAGGGGGTTGTATTCTTGACCTTAGGTAGCTGGTGCTGAGAGGTAGCGTATTGTGTCGAAGTACAGGCAGAACCAGAGTTTATGTATGGGAAGGAGGGAGCAAGGAGGAGGGAGGAGGAAGCTGGGACAGTGAAAGGGGAGGAGGAGAGAGCAGCATCTCTATCTTTCTTTGCAGACCACGCTGCTAAACAGCGACGGGAGGCTCATGCTTCCCTAATATCCATCACTCCCTGCTTCCAGCGTGGTCAAAGACACAGCAACAAAGAGGGTCTCCGAGGTAAGATCTTTGCAACTTGCAAAGCTGTAGCGTCTGCAAAAATAAGAGAAGCAGCAGCAACGATACAGAAAAAAGATTATCAGTACCTGGGAATACTCAGAAACGGAAAGGGGGTAACTGGAAGCCCAGATCCCCTAAAGGCTGAGGAAGTGTTAATAGCAGCAGCAAGCAAGCAAAACGGAGTAAGAGGGGAGCAGATCAGGTTTGAAGGGGTCAGGATACCAGCCAGCAATATTCATCAGCGAGCAGTTTGTGTTCTAACTGCTTGTGTAGAAAGAGGAGATAAGTTAGAGCTATGAATGAGACCTGAAATACATTGTTAAATAAGGCTTAAGAAAATGGTTTACTTACCCAAAAATGTTTTCCTGGAGTGAACAAAACAATTAATTAATTTCTGCATGTCAGAAGAAAACAAAAACACCCCACCAAAACAACAACAAAAAAATCCTGAAAAGCAAAACTATGCCTGCATATTGTTTTGACCTTTTATTTATTTATTTATTTATTTTCAATATGAAAGTTTGGTTTTTCATCTTAGGACAATGTTTCAGTTTAAAAAAAATGCCTTTAGGGGCTACAAGTAGGTAAAAAAGAGGCAAAACCTGCAAATTAAATGTTTTGGGGGTTTTGAGTCAAACAAAATGGGCTGCTTGAAAATTGTTGTAAGAAGATATTTGTGATACCAAACCAAGGTATGCTGTCTGACCTGAGAAATACTGTTTCATTTCATTTAGGAAAAAACAACATAATTTGGTACTGACCTGAAATGAAATTTATGAATGTGTTTGATTCATCCACCCAGTCTAAAAGATCAATAATTTGGTTAGGTGTTTTTATGAAGTGAGCTGTTTATTTCTAGTTGTGGATCATGGAAGCTCAAAAGAAGAAGGCAGAAAATGCAGCATCTATATGCTGGAGAAACTGGCACTTTTTCCTTGTGCTTTGTCTCATTGAGTTTTTTGAAGTATGAGCTACCTTGGGTTTGATCTAACACCTTATGGACCCTTCTGAAAATTATGAACTCTTAATGGCAGTAATGGCAATGTTTGCTGTTAAACATGTTGAACCAGCTATGAAGAAAATTAACAGTGGCTTGTATGTCTTATGAGTAAGTCTTTATGGTTTAATGTATTTTCTTTTTATTTTTCTTCACCCCTCCCCCCCCCCCATGAGACACAGAATTTGACTGCAAAGATGGGCATTCTGGAATACTTGTGCTTAAATGGAAGTTTCTGTGTTTTCCTCTCCACAATAAGTAACTAAAGTAGCTGTAGTGAGTTCATTTTGTGTGTGAGTGGGGAAGTCAGAGCCACTATTCTCTGCTGCCTTAGGGAACTAAGAGATGGTGGACCTGATTTTTATTTGCTTTTTAATTGGTTTTCATTTACTGGTACAAGTGTGCATGGGATCAGCAACAGGTTCTGTACTGGTCTACTTTAGTGTTGCCCCATTTTTCTTATAAAAAGAGAGAAGAACCACACCACAGCAATGGGATCTTTCTTTCACCAGTTTTTCTAGTCATGTTAATCTCAGGGCTTACAGTTCTGTTATGATTTTCAAACAATAAATGGCAGTTTGGATTTGGTCATTTTATCTGGTGTGGTAGTTGGCAGCTGTAGCTCTGAAATGGACTTTGGTCAGTAGATAATCAGAGGGGTTATTAAAGTGAAAAACCAAAATAACTTCTTTTCCTGTCAGCCTAAACCCTTGCTTATGCAACTAGTTTTATTTTTTTTTTCAGTCTAGCTTTTGGTTTGCTGACTACGGAATGCCTAATATATGTTTTTGAAACCTCTTGTTCTGTCTTGTCCTTAATATCCAGCTGCTTAAGAAAACCTCAAATTGAGGTCTAAAAATTGAGGTCTTAAAAGGCTTTTTTTTTTTTTTTTTTTTTTTTTTTTTTTAAAGAAAAACTAAACTTCCTACCTTAAAAATTTGCCTGTTTATTTATATATTTGACTAAAGTCTGGATTTTCTGTGGCTGCTGCTAAAGAAATAGAGTAGTCTAACTGGGAAAGCTTCACTGTTTTATGTGCATATAAACCAATTGCAAACCAAACCTAACACAATTCTACTACTGCAGGTAAATTTTGTTTGAAGCTAACATTTTTTTCTACTTAAACAATAGTTAGCTATTGTTCTTTTAAAACAACCCTCTCTGAACTGTATTATTCTTGAAGTTTATAAGGCTAGAT
The DNA here is from genome assembly GCA_011125475.1 of Melanerpes aurifrons. Taxonomy (NCBI): domain Eukaryota; kingdom Metazoa; phylum Chordata; class Aves; order Piciformes; family Picidae; genus Melanerpes; species Melanerpes aurifrons. The sequence continues at coordinate 4,783,762 of WWNC01000071.1, read as the reverse complement.
GCAAAGCTCCCTGAAGTCAGGAAGAGGCATTCCTTTGACTTCAAATGGCTTTGGATCAAGCCTGTCATGTGAGATTAGCTCCTGACAGAAGATCTTATAGGCAAAAGCACAGAAGAGAATGATGTAAGGATGGAATTTCACTTATGCTGTGATCATCTTTGCTTTGTGAATATTTGTTAGGCACAATGTTTTTGAAGTAATGCTTCATTTATTTATTGTTAAAAATATCTGCATTCTTTGGTATTGTGAATATGTAGTTTTGCAGAAATTCTCTTCTTAGGTCTCAAATCTATTGTCTGTTTGTGTCTGTTTGAGGACTTTGTTAAGGGAGTCTGTCTTTCAATATGATAGTTCAGAATCTCTTAGATGAGATTTTAGGACTTCAATAATACTGTACATGCCATGCACAAATTTAAGGAAAGAGCTTTCTAATGTGAAATAGCAAGTTAAAAACAATTATTTGATTTGTTTTTCTTGTTAAACTCAAAGAACATACTCTGCATAAGAATCTAATGGCTTCTGTAGTTTACTAAAAGAAAATGCTCTATGAAATGTGAAAGTGGCTGTCTGACATTGCAGTTTTTCTGCATTTGAAAAATACGCAACTTACACAATGTGAAAGTAATCATGAGAAAAAAATGTTTTGCATAACAAAATAAAACAGAAACATTTTACAGCATACATAATGTAAGGCCAAATTTGGATTAGGAGTTTGTAAACCTTCAAAGGTGATTCCTGTTGACAAAAGCAAGCCTGTCAGACTCCTAAACCCTCTAGTGATGCTGAGAATAATTATCTCTAAGGAAAAATTGCCTTTGGTTTTATTGATTGTGGCTCTTATAATGAATACAGAATGTGCACAGCAAATGATAAGTGATTTGTCACTCTTTTTTTTCCATCTTCATACAACTAAATGCATGAACTGTAAGCTGAGATCAGGTACAGACAGAGGTTTATTGTATGTGAAAAAGCTACATGAAGGTGCTTAAAAGGCTAGTGTAACCAGCAACAACCAAAATCCACATTATAACATACCTACTTATACAAAACCATGACTGCATTCATGTATGACACACATGCACAGGGAAAACAATGAATCTTTAACTACAGATGAAAACTCTTTGCTTGGTTAATAATTCATTCAATCTGAAAATCTGACTTCCAAACTTCTTTTACACAGACTGTGGCAGGAGAAGAAACTATAATTTACTAAGGAAATGTAAAAGTTACGCTTGTTTTATAGACATTTATAGTTGTTCCTTTATAATTACATCTAAGGATTACAAAGAATATTGGCTTGATTTTCAGTTTGTCTTCATTTGCTATTATTCATGTGTTGCCTTTCATGCTTGAATGTTTATGTAAGGAGTAAATGAAGGCTAAGAAGTCAAATAGCCAGTGGTCTATTTCTGAATAGCAGTAAAGAACTTTTCCATTTGGTATTTTATATCTTAGAAAACATTGCTGTTAAACAGAAATACCCATTGAGTGTTGCACCAAGAAGGTACTCTCCTAGCTAAACAGCACATCAGTACTTAATGTGCAGAAAGCCATCTGTAATGATATTAGAAGCATAATTCATGTAATTATGAAGGAGATCAAAATAAAAAGTTTTTCATGGAAAGTATATTAACATCAGGGTGATAAAAATAGGCAGTACTGGTAAAGACTTGCCATCAAAGCTGTATTTATAGGTATAACTCATATTGATACTTAGCTTATTGACTCTTTTAACACTTTTTGTGTTGTTTTAAATGGTTGCCTGCACAACCTATCTTTGTTTTAACCTAGATGTATCACCTTATAGAGTTCCTTAGTGGGAAAGTGTGGAGCTAGGTCATCTGTTTTTGAGAGAGAAAATACACCATCCCTAGAGGCATTTTAAAGATGAATAGATGTGCTCCTTCCTGCTTTCCTGCCTGCCTTCCTTCCTTCCTGCTTCCCTCCCTCCCTGCCTTCCTGTCTTCCTTCCTCCCTCTCTTCCTTCCTGTCTTCCTTCCTCACTCCCTTCCTTCCTTCCTTCCTTCCTTCCTTCCTTCCTTCCTTCCTTCCTTCCTTCCTTCCTTCCTTCCTTCCTTCCTTCCTTCCTTCCTTCCTTCCTTCCTTCCTTCCTTCCTTCCTTCCTTCCTTCCTTCCTTCCTTCCTTCCTTCCTTCCTTCCTTCCTCCTCCCTCCTCCTTCCCCTCCTCCTTCCCCTCCTCCTTCCCCTCCTCCTTCCCCTCCTCCTTCCCCTCCTCCTTCCCCTCCTCCTTCCCCTCCTCCTTCCCCTCCTCCTTCCCTCCCCTTCTTTTTTCAAATGTTCTATATACTGTAACATTGAAGTACACCTTGCTATAATTCTTCATAGAGTTCATAGCAGGGTTGGGAGAGTTAGTGGGGGTTTCTGAAAGGCTAGCTATTAATTTCATGTACTCATCTATAAGCAATCTTTACACTGACAGTCTTACGTCTTCCAATTTAACAATCATATATGGAGGTTTAGTACAAAAAGCAAAAGGGCTTCTGTTCAGAGAAATACTCGAAGGAACAGCTAGGAAAATGGGCAGTGTTGCAGTTTTTTGGGAAGATGTACTTGACACAGGTGACAGAATAGAGGGAAAGTATAGTCAGCTTTTTTCCTTAGAATTATTGAACAGGCAGAGAGTTTGCTAATGCAAAACCTGGTTTTATTCATACCAGTTGAGATAGATGTGTTAATGAGGCTCTTTGATGAATGGACCTGCTAGTCTTTAATGCACCTGTCTTTGGCTGCGCCAGTGATCATTCTTGCTTTCTGTTATGTTCCTGTCCTGGATTTCTGTAGCTTAAGTCATGTATGTTTTGTATGGTCTAGAATATTGCTTCACAGGATTAATTTTATACTCCTAGCTGGGTAATCAAGCCATAAGATTACTATTCATATGGAAGCTTTTTCTATGGATCAAACATCTGTCTAGGGGGCTGCCTTCCCATGTAGAGGAGGCAATGATTCCATGTCCTGTGTGTGTCAGATAGGTGTTTTTATCTAGAGTTTCCATGGGAATTGATGATATTCTTCATGTATAATGCAAGCTTTCTACTGAATGTAACACCGCAATATTTTTGTACAAAAAAACCCCAACTTATCAAAAAGCTAGAGAATGACATTATAATCCCTGAAAATGCAAATGCTTTGTTTACATCTATGCATTTTTAGTATGCCATTATTACTGTGCCTTAAAGAATCCCTGCACACTCAAAAAGGCCAGTTTACCATTTTCAATTTCATAGGAATTAAAGGATTAACATCTGTAAAATCTCAGGCAGTGACTTGGGTGTAGTCTTCTCTACATGTTGGTATATATCTTTCCTGTGTCTACCTTGCTTTCTTTTATGCAGCAAAGTTTTCTGAGAAATTCTGATGCTTATTTTAGTTCTTTTTTGCCGCCAGCATTTGAAATGCACAAAGGGGAAGCCAAAGACATCTGAGGGGTACAACTGAGAGTATCACTGGGTATGAAAAAGTGCAGCAGGAAGGGCAGGGTGGTTTCTTAGTTTATTCCCAGGCTTCAGCCCACTGGTAACATTCCTTCTCTTTCACACTCTTTCACACTCTTTCACACTCTTTCACAGTGTTCTCTCTTTTACAGTAATTCAATGATTTCTCTCCAAGGCAAAACTTAAGCATTGTTCTGGAGCTAATTTATTTCAAAGACTGCTCCCACTAGGCAAAATGGATGACACGATTACTTGTGACTTTCTTAATCCTACACAATTTTCCAATGCTATTTAACTAAATCCCTTGCACTGTGTGTAATGTGATGCAACATCCTGGCTCATATATCACGTGCTTTTAGTTACTTGCCAAAAAATGTTGCTCTGATAAAATCTGCAACACTGCCTGCGTAATAATTGAATTAAATTGACTGCGGGGGAAAGACTACACACAAATATTTATGTCAGGGCCATGCAGGCCTAACAGAGGCCCAAAGACACTTTACCAAACATCAAAAGATGTGAATATGATCCTGTAAGCAATTCTCCATCCCTTAACATAAATGTCAGAACAGGTCTCTCTTTCTAGGCCAGATGCTTTTAGCAGTGGAGGTGTAAAGTAATTTTGGGAGGCCAATCTGGATGTGAAGTAATGATGTGTAGTATGGCAGCAAGAAAACAAAAATTTATGGATGGGACTATCCTAATCTCAAATTAGCTGCAGTGTTCCACAGCATTTTCATGGCTAGATTGCATTGCTTTTGCCTGTGATTTGGCTTCTTTGGCAGTATATCCACTTTCAAAAGAAAGATGGTTGTCTTGAATTTAAGCTAAATCTTGCTACGTGTAAGAATAATCTATTTAAACTTTGCAATTGCAGTTTTAATCCACAAGGAAAACTTCCCTGAGGTTCATTTTTTCCCATTGTGTGTTTCTGTGGATTCAGGATGAAATACTTTCTTTTTAAGGTGCATCTGAATATGATATATTCAATTAATAATTACTTATACAGTTGTCAGTATATGTGATGAAATTCCTAATGAGTTTGGAGAAGGAATAGTTTGCAGGACTGCAAAGGAATTCAGTATTCAGTATAATCTGTCCAATCTTTTATCTTCTACTTTCATCAGAATTAAGTGTAACTGCAGCCATAGAATTTGCCTGCATTCAGGGCCATGTATAAAAAGCATGCACATAACAATCTAGTGTGTTTTACTGAGACCTTCACACAGCCTCTTCCAACAGTGGCTGTGCTGGCAAAGAAGGTTGCTACCTCTAGTACCTCATTACTGCACTTCTGTCAGAGGTTATCACAGGTAACACTGCCAGCTGAATAGTTTCTGTGCATGGCTCTTAATCTACTTTGCTTGAAATGAATGGGCGTACTGAAGAGCTATTATTTTAACTTTTTTTACTTTTTTTGTTCCCCTCCCCCTCACTGCAGAGGGTCAGGGATAGCTCACAGGGGCAACCCTGTGGGTAAATCTGGCAGGACAATGATTTCCAGCATTAGAGCAATAATGAGCCTTGATAAAAGTGATGGTAATCTTTTCAGTGGATGCTGCCAGAACCGGGAGATTTATCTATGGCCTTGAATTAATGCCACTGATTGTTTAACTTTTGCATGTTGCTATATAGATATGACCTTAAGTTTATATATGTGTTGCCTGTTTGTGTGTAATTTATGTTACCCATAGTCAGGATTCAGTTAAATGAAAATATGTGCAGCATTATAGTTCAGTAGAGCTTTTTAAAGCTTGGTTTAATTTTATCTGGTTTACATTCACACTGGAGCTGCTCTGAGCACTCTGATTCAGAGTCAAGCTCCCAGTTCTGCCTAAGGACATGCAATTTATATTTAAAATAAGAAGAATAATAACTGAGCAAATATGCTCAGGGTCTGGTGTTGCTCAAAACCCACTAAGACCAATAAGAAAAATTCTAACAGCCCCTTGTATGGCTATCATCAGCATTTTGTCTGAGAACTTTGTGGATTTTAAGACTTAAAAAAAACCTGTTCTTTTCCCTCTTTTCTACTTCTTGCTGATATATGCCTTAATTTTTATGTTAGTAGATCAATACAGAAGAGATGAGCGTTTCTAAAGATGGCAATATTCTTGGTCATTCTCATCACATTCTTTTTGTCAGTTTGTTTTCACTCTTTTCTGATAGACATCTATGTTAAAGTAAATAAACATTGCCTGAACTGAGTAGATAATATTAGGTGATTTAGTTCTGGCTTTAAAACAAACATCATGAATGGCACTGTTTTATGATAAATTATGAATAGCTTTTTTTTTTTTTTTAATAATGCTGGCATGTATGCTTTCTTTATCTGTTTCATTATCACTGATATGTCATCAACCTATAAATTAGGAGTAACATACTCAGTGTGGAAAACAATATCTATAAATGGCAGTTAAAAAACAAAATCAATACAAAACACTTTACCACTTGTGCACAGGTTTTAAAATTAAGGTTAGTTTAGAAGAGTGCACATTGCAAAATCTATCAGATTTTGGATCAGAGTTTTTCCTCATTCCTAGCAACAGTACTTTATGGCAGGACAATATTTTAGTGGTGTGTTACAAAATTGATTGTCAAAGCACCAGAGATGGAATATAGACAGTACTTTGGCTGAATTCCAAATTTTGTTTATGTATCTAGAGTGGGTTTTCAGCAGGGCTTCCTATAATAATGAAGGAGAGAAGGGTGTTTCTCTGGGTGTTTTCCTGGCTGAGCTCCTGCAGAAAATGTTGTTTGAGTGTTATAGGGAATGTGTTGTGCTGGTAATGATGTTAAGGTACTCCCAGTGACTTGGCTAAATGTGTATTATGTCTATTCGACTATTTTGCTCAGAAAGGAGAAAACAAAACTACTTGGTTAAAAGTACTTAGTACCCATAATCATCTCTAATAGTTTTGTGTTTCTCTAAATATTCTGGAAGACAATGGGGAAAGGATCCAATTATAAACTTTGTAGGAAGGAAAACATTTTGAAATAAATTGAAATTACATTTCTTTTAAAAACATGAATGTATAAAAGTTGATATTGCTCCTTAAAATACAGCATACACACTGTTTAAAATATGTACCTTTATGGAGTGAAATTACATTAGCAACCAACATCTGCATGTTAGAAATGTAATTCTGTATGGCACTGGCTAGGTAGGAGTATTGTGAGTATGTGTGCATGACACGGCATCACCAAGTAGCTTTAGACAGAGTAGTTTAAGAATGGTTTACAAGCTGGAAAATTGGAAGTTTTCAATTTATGGCACATTTCCTTCCGCTCTTTTTTGGTAAAGTATTCTCAGCATTCCTACTGGTACGTTAAAACACAGAGCAATTATGAAAAGCAAATGAAATCCTTGGCTTATTGGGTAAATTTGGAAAGAATTTTTGACATGTCTAAGCATCCTTCAAATAAGGATGTCAGAGTGCAGAGGTCAGGGTATAGAAGCCTTCGGATATCAAAAGGTGGTGAGAAGAATGGCTGGGATTTCCAGCAGCCTTAAGAGTGTTCTTTTGTCTCCAGTGGTCAGTTGTCGACGATGATGCCTGTGGACATCAAAGAAATGTCTAAACAGTGTTATCTAGGCCTGTCCTTTGCCCCCTGCCATGTAATGGGCCTCTTTTCAGGAAAACATTGGGAAAGCTGAGAAAGCGAGTTCTCCTATACCAGTGCTATTAATTCAGCAAGAAAGCAGATCAATAACATTTGCACTAACCAGTAAAACAGTCTGTTAGTTTCTAAACATGCAGATTAGTACAGGCTACAAATTATACATTGCACATCCAAGAATCAATTTCAATGTTTTTTCATAATGCATAAGTAATGAGAACTTACTCTTTAACAAATTCCTTTTCTGCCTGCTTTGACATATTATGAGCAACTGTTCGGAGAAAATTAAGCAAAACAAACCCCTTGCCTTTCTTTAACACTTGCAGATAAATTTGGGGGTTTTTATTCATGAGTTGTATGTACTGAGATATTTTTAAAGTAAAAAATAAGAGAGCTGACATTTGACACAATTCATGCTGAAAATAGGCACTTCGTTTTCCTCTGTCATAGTTGCATTCTGATTTTACAAACATCTCTGTCTCTAGCTTTACACAAAAGAACATTTCCTATGAGTGAACAAGGACAAATCACATAAAAGGGGAGTGTTTGCAGAAGTGAGATCTTATGACTAAATAGATGAATCTAAATTTTTATCAAAGTGATATTTGTTTACAAGTATCATATTTAATCAGTGGCTTAGATACTAGACTTAGATAATGAACAAGTTACTGCTCTTTGCAAGTGAAAGCATGTTCTATTGTGTCATGAATGTATAATTTATAGGTAAGAATAAGAAGACAGAAGTCTAGGGAGCAAGAGAAAAATATAATTTCTCTCATGAAGATTTCCAGACCATCTCTGAGGTTTGCAGAATTGCCTCTTTATTTCTCTCTGTTCAACACTTTTGCAGAACTTTCTGCTATATGAATTTATGAACAGTCTATATTTCCCCACCACCACTGAAAGATGTACTTTAAAAACCAAATTTGCTATATAATACTCACAGTGACAGTGGCTGTTGTCACTTACTTGCTGCTGCTGGCCACTCATTCCCACAACAGTTGCACAGCTGTATAGGTGGCATATGTCTTTGTGTAGCTATATGGTGAAATGATCTAAACTTTAAGCTGCTGCAGAAGTAAATAGAATTTTTGTAAAAACAAGTCAGACATTATTGTAGCTGTTTGTCCCCAGTTCTCGAGTAGAATTATTAACCTGGTAATGAAAGGGTAGTTAATGTCTAATGTTACAGAAAATGAAAACTAATATGGCAACTAAATGTCCATGCATAGTGATGTGATTGGAATTAACTGTTCTTCCTGAAGAGATAGGATCTGAAAGTTTTTAGGTCAAACCTCAGTGGTAGTTAGGTAAGTAAGACATTAATAGCTATTAAAAGGAGGAAAAAAAAAGAAAAAAAGGAAGAAGGTATTTTGCCACTGTATTAATCTGTTGCCTACCCATTATCTTGAACAAAGTGTACAGTTCTGGTCTTAGAGCGGAGTAGAGCTAGAGGATTCCTGGAATGCAGCCAAAGATGACTGGAGGAGTTTTCATAGGAAAGGCTCAATGGGCAAGAGCTCTTCAGCTTTGGGAAGCAAGGGAAAAGGAACAGAGGTTCTAGGAGGTCTAGTAGGTAATGAAAAATAATTATACTGGAAAGACTTATTAAGGACTTTGACACAGCTGCCCATAACATCCTTCACATTAAATTGGAGAGATGGATTTGATGGAAGAACTGTTCAGTGGATGAGGAACTGGTTAGATGGTTGCATTCAGAGGGTAGTGGTTAATAGCTCAATGGCCCGATGGAGATTGATGGTGAGATGTGTCCCTCAGGTGTCCATATTGGACAAATGATGTTTAATATCTTAATAACACGGGTACTGAGATAGAGCTCAGGTTTGCAGATGACACCAGGCTGAGTGGTGCAGTTGACATGCCTGAAGGATGGGATGTCATCCAGAGGCACCTGCATAAGCTTGAGAAGTAAGCCTGTGTGAACCGTATGAGACTCAACAAGGCCAAGTGCAAGGTCCTGCACCTGGATCAGAGCAACCCCCACTGTCAGTACAGTACAGGCTCAGGATTGTAGAGGTGCTCCCAGCATAAGAAGGACATCAAATTGCTGGAGCGGTTCCAGAGGAGGGCCATGAAGATGATCAGAGGGCTGGAGCACCACTCCTGTGGGGACCACTGTTCATCCTGGAGAAGAGAAGGCTCCAGGGAGACCTTATAATGGCTTCCCAGTACCTGAAAGGAGTCTGCAAGAAAGCTGGGAAGAGACTTTTTGCAAAAGCTTGAAATCATAGGACAACAGGAGATGGATTGAAGCTTGAGGAGGGCAGATTTGAAGTGGATGTTAGGAAGAAATTCTTTACCGTAAGCATGGTGAGGCACTGGAACAGGTTGCCCAGAGAGGTCACAGATGCCCCCTCCCTGGAGGAATTCAAAGACAATTTGGATGAGGCCTTGAGCAATGTGGTCTAGTGGAAGATGTCCCTGTGCATGGCAGGGGGGTTGGAACCAGATGATCCAATGATCATCCAGATCATTTAAGGTCCCTTTCAACTCAATCCATTCTATGAATCTATGTGGTTGAATTTGCAGTTGTGTGAACCAGCTGCTCCTTCCAGTGCTCTTCACAGATTTTGGCACAGGAGACAATGAACGAAAGTAATATTTCTATATGAAAGTGACCTAGGCACCCTGTGGGTTTGCCTCCTGGTTTGGGTTTTTTTTTCAGCCACAGATCATGTTCCTGAGTCAGACAGCATGTAGACAAGGAACAATTACGATTATTCCTCAGTACTTACAGAGATGTTTGTCTACAAAGGATAAATTCCTTAAAATTGTTCATACATGGTTCATACATTATTTTGTCATAGAGCTACTGTTTGGGTACCTTTAATATAATGTTTTTCTTTATTTTTCAAAAGTTCAGGCCTAATGCAGTGCTGTTTCCTGAAAGTTGTGTAATAATGTTTACAAAATAGGCAGTAGTTCAAGGTACAAGGCATTTTTAAGAAACTACCTTTTCAGTAAGTAGAATTATCAGTATTTTTCAGTGAGTAACTATACAGGTTTAGAAACAAAAACAGAGACCATAATATTAATGTATTGGCATGATATAACAAGTTAGGTTAATCTTAAGTCTAACAAGAGATACAGAACAAAGTATGGGACCAAGGTGCCCTGTGGTGGGCAGGGGAAGTGGCCTTCTTGGAATCAAAGAAAACTGTCATTCTTGGAATCTGAATTAGAAGTCTAAACTTGCTGCCTGCTGATCTTGTCCTAGCTTTTCTGAATGCATTTTCTTTATGCTTTCAAATTATACCACAAAGCCAAGATATATTTTTCTGAAAGAGCCTGTCTGGGGAAAAAACCTGCCCATTATAAGACATGTTTACTTCTATTGAATGAGTTACATGTGTGTGTAAAATACAGTAAATGCATAACTACAGGAAAATTTATGCTGGCAGATGTGAAAGAGCCACCCTTTTAAGAAGAAAGTTTTGCACTTATAGAAATTACAGCTAAATGGATGCTGGCAGATGTCAAAGAGTCAGCCCTTTAAGGCAAAAGTTTTGCTGCTACATAAAAACTTGATCCTTACGTGCCATTTGGTACAATATGTCCAGTTATGATGATTCAGGCATACGATTTTGTTCATGCTGTCTGTTTAGAGTGCTGTTTCATCTAGTCACATGTGCTCTGTTCATTTAAATATTTCTTGACTGTGAGAAACTGTTCTCTGCTGCAGAGGCAGTGTATGATGGATAACTCTCAAATGTGAGAGCAGTGCCCTTTTTTATTTTTAAGAAATATGAGGCACTATCAACCAACTGAAATAACAACATTAAAAATAATATAAATTTTATACTCAAAGATAAACTGAACTGTGGGTTCTCCTGCACCCTTGATAAGCCAGTCATTATTTTGTAGACTTCTAGCATATGCCTTTAAGTCACCTTATTTCTGTTCTGAAGAATCCCAGTCATATAGATAGTCCTGAAGCTTGTTAACCTCTTGGTCTCCAGAGAGGGAGACTTCACAACCCCTGGGCAGGCTGTTCCAGTATTCTGTCACCCTCACAGTGAAAAAATTCTCCCTCCTGTTTCCATGGAACTTCCTATGCCTCAACTTCCACCCATTGCTCCTTGTCCTGGGCATCACCAAGAAGAGCCTGACTCCATACTCTTGGCACTCATCCTTTACATATTTGTAAAAATGAGTGAGGTCACCCCTTACTCTCCTTTTTTTCCAAGCTAAAGAGCCCCAGCTCCCTCAGTCTCTCCTTGTAAGGAAGATGTTCCACTCCCTTAATCATTTTTGTGGCTCTGTGCTGGACTCTCAAGCAGTTCCCTGCAGTCCTTCTTTAACTGAGGGCCCCAGAACTGGACACAATATTCCAGATGAGGCCTCACCAGGGCAGAGTAGAGAGGGTGGAGACCCTTTCTCTCCTACTAAGACCTACCAAGCATACCCCTTCTAATACATCCCAGAATGGCATTTGCCTTCTTGGCCACAAGAGCACATTGCTGGCTTGTGGTCAACCTTCCATCCACTAGGACCCCCAGGTCCTTTTCCCCTTCTCTGCTGTCCAACAAGTCAGTCCCCAGCCTATACTGGTACATGGAGTTGTTCTTTCCCTGTGCAAGAGGCATCCTCAGGGCAATCAGGAGGAAGTATTCCAAGCTCACAACCCTAGACTTTAGGTGTGCAGATTTTGATCGCTTCAGGGATCTGCTAGCCAAAGTGTCGTGGGACAAAGCCCTGGAGGGAAGAGGGACCCAGGACAGCTGGTCAGTATTCAAGGACCACCTCCTCTGTGTCCAGGAGCTCTGTATAGCAACAAAGAGAAAAGCAGGTAAGAATGCTAGGAGGCCTGCCTGGATGGGCAAGGAGCTACTGGACACACTATTACTTAAAAGGAAACTCTACAGGAAGTGGAGAGAAGGACAGCTAAAACAGGGGGAATATAAGGAAGCTGCCCGAGCAGCGAGAGTCCTGGTTAGGAAAGCCAAAGCAGAGTTTGAATTTAATCTAGCTAGGGAGATTAAAGGGAACACTAAGAACTTTTACAGGTATATTAATGGGAAGAAGGAGACTAGGGAAGGTGTGGGCCCCCTCAGAAAGGAAAATGGTGACATGTTCACAAGTGATGAGGAAAAGGCTGAGGTACTTAATAACTTCTTTACCTCAGTCATCACTGCAAGGGCCTCTAGCCACACTCCTGACGTTATGGAAGTCAAAGCCAGGGACGGGGAGGAAGAACTGCCCATGGTAAGTGCAGATCAGGTTCGTGATCATCTGAAGAACCTGAAAGTGTTCAAGTCCATGGGACCCGACGGGATACACCCACGGGTACTGAGAGAACTGGCAGATGAGGTTGCTAAACCCCTCTCTATTATATTTCAAAAGTCATGGCAATCTGGGGATTAACTGATTCTCATAAACAGAATGTGAGAAAAAGGATTCAAAGTTTGAAAAATGGTGTCCATAACTCTCCCAAGTACTACTTACTAGTGGTGTACCCCAGGGATCAGTGCTAGGCCCCATCCTGTTTAATGTCTTCATTGATGATCTGGATGAGGAGGTTGAGTCAGTCATCAGTAAATTTGTAGATGACACCAAGTTGGGAGCAGATATTGATCTGTTAGAGGGTAGAAAGGCTCTCCAGAGGGACCTTGACTGGCTGGACAGATGGGCAGAGTCCAACATGATGGCATTCAACAAGTCCAAGTGATGGATGCTGCACTTTGGCCACAAAAACCCCATGCAGCACTACAGGCTGGGGTTGGAGTGGTTGGAGAACTTCCAAACAGAGAGGGGCCTGGGGGTACTGATCGACAGCTGCCTAAACATGAGCCAGCAGTGTGCCCAGGTGGCCAAGAAGGCCAATGGCATCCTGTCCTGCATCAAGAATAGTGTGGCCAGCAGGAGCAGGGAAGTGATTGTGCCCCTGTACTCAGCACTGGTTAGGCCACACCTTGAGTCCTGTGTCCAGTTCTGGACCACTCAATTTAAGAAGGATATTGACACTCTTGAACATGTCCAGAGAAGGGCAATGAGGCTGGTGAGAGACCTCAAGCACAAGCTCAATGAGGAGAGGCTGAAGGAGCTGGGATTGTTTAGCCTGGAGAAGAGGAGGCTCAGGGGAGACCTTATTGCTCTCTACAACTACCTGAAGGGAGATTGTAGCCAGTAGGGGGTTGGTCTCTTCTCCCAGGCAACCAGCACCAGAACAAGAACATACAGTCTGAAACTGCACCAGGGGAAGTTTAGACTGGAGGTGAGGAGAAAGTTCTTCACCAAGAGAGTTCTTGGCTGTTGGAATGGGCTGGCCAGGGAGGTGGTTGAGTCACCATCCCTGGAGGTGTTCAAGAAGGGCTTGGATGTGGCACTTGGTGCCATGGTCTAGTAGTCATGGGGTCTGTGGTGGCAGGTTGAACTTGATGGTCTTTGAGGTCTTTTCCAAGCTTGTCAATTCTATGATTCTATTCTATGATTCTATTCTAAGTACCTGCCTTCCACTTTTATGTAAATAAAAAACAGAGGCAGCTGGATTCCCAGTCTACTAATACTATTTTATGCTATTTACAAATACTAGACCTGTTTTGATTTTTTTTAATCTATGTTAGCAAACTCCCTGTGTACAAGCAGCTTTACTGTCAGCTATAGAGCTTTCCTAGGTAATGGGATAGGTACCAGTTCATGATATGTGAAAAGTACAATAGATAGAGAGTCCTTTTAACTTGCCTTCAAGTTCTTCCATTTTTAGCAAACATGTAAAATTGACCATGTGAAATTGACCATATCTGTGTCATCTTGCCATATCTGTATAGTGCTCAATAAGCATGCAAAATAGCCATCAGTTGGTACACATGGGCATGATTTGTTCCCAAGAGTATGTAGACATTGGGAATACAGACCAATGGCAGTTTGGGAAATAGGTACAAAGCATGGCAATGTGTGGTGGGTTGAAATTACCCCCCAAAATAAATTCACTAGACCAGCTCAGTTGAAAGCAAATGAAGCTATATTTCCAGCACACTACAATCTAGAAATACAAAATGCAATGAATGTACAGAATATACAATATTTACAATTTACAAACAGCACAAGAACCCACCTCGACAAACCCAGGGGGCTACCAACAGCTTCCCCCTTCCTGCTTCCTTCCCCCCTGTACATGGCAAAAAAGAAAAAGGAGAAAAGCAGAAAGTAGTTTATTAGTACTTAGCTACAACAAAGAAACTCAGCCAAGGTCAGCGACAGCTAAGCAAAAGCAGCAGCAAGTATCTGCTAGAGCGAAGAAACTGAAAAGAGTTTTTCAGTTTATAAATAAACTTTATGTTAGTTACCAGGCCAATGGGATTAATTAGACCCTATCATTGTTTTCCCTTTTACATGCAATGGTAATTTATTTACATTCTAGTACTTTTCTGTTCAATCTGTGGAAAATTTTCCTAGGCACAACCTAAAACTGCCACACAATGACAGTGGAAATTGTCTCAGTATCTTTAGTATTTTGCAGCATCTTTGGAGACAGATAGCAGGTTAAAGCAAGCATGCTGAGTCACACACAGTGAGCACAATTTGTTCAATTAGCTTCAGTTCACATTTGCGACAGAATATAGTGTGTCTGCTCCCCAGGTGTAAGATGGTGCCACATCTTGTCTCCTGACCCAATGTACTATGCGGGTCCTGTGTCACGCGTCTTGGCTTATGAGGTCTTTCACAATGAAAGTGAAGAAAGTTGAGAGTCCTTAAGAGCTGTTTTTCCAAGCACTCCAATGGATGTTACTCAGTTTGGAGGTTCAGAGGTTTTTTGCCAGTACAATTACTAGAAATGAAGGAACACTTATGGAAGTGTGTTGGACAGCTAGAGCTGTTAATAGCTCCAGAAGTATCAGTCAGGCTGTATCTTTTACTTGTTTAAAAAAATAGTTCTTTGAACATTTATTTAAGATTTTTACAGACGTATAGCATGACTGAACAAGTAGCGAGTGCTTTTGTGCAGTGTGTGAAGAAAAAAAGTCATGTGGATGAGATATGAAAGCAGCAACAGTTTTGGTTGCTGTTAAGAGCAATGAAGAAACAATTGAGACACTCTGAAGTGTTCCTGTTGTGAACTTAGAAAACAAAGGCTTTTTCTGGCATACATGGTACCAGTTGTAAAACAATGTGGTTAATAATGCATTTTGTTGGAAAGGAATGGGAGGTTTACTTAGGTATGATTCATCGTTGTCTGTTGCAGTAATTAAGTCTGTTACTTGTCTTAAGGTCAACATGACCCTGTTTATTTTAATTTGTCAGTCTTGAGGGTCTGTGCAGTTGATGCTTAGGAAGGAATTAGCATGAGAGAGCAAGCTTTATTTAGTTTTTGGCCACAATTTTCTTTCACTTTTTTCTTTCATTTTTTCCCTTTCTTTTTTTTTCCTCCTATTATTTTTTCCTTTAATTTTTTTCCTTGCTTCCTTCCTTCCTGCCTTCCATTCTGCCTTCTTTCCTGCCTGCCTTACTTCCTTCCTTCTTCAATGTAGATATACCTGTAGAATTGCCAGTTTTTCAGTTGTGGTGAAAAAAAGGAGTGGGGTTTAGTTTGAGATTAAGGATTTCATTCTATTTCTTGTCTAACATGATTCTTTTGACATTTGAAATATCCTCGGGTATTCTGCCTGACT
This sequence comes from Melanerpes aurifrons, assembly GCA_011125475.1. NCBI lineage: Eukaryota > Metazoa > Chordata > Aves > Piciformes > Picidae > Melanerpes > Melanerpes aurifrons. The sequence goes on along the minus strand of WWNC01000071.1, from coordinate 4,768,056 downwards.
TGGTTTCTTGCAGGTTCTACACTGTGTTTGTGGGGTTTATGTAGCTATCCTAGATACCCTGGAGCTTATCAAAGACCGTGGAAAGTCCATGTGTAAGCAACAGTAGTGGCTGATCAGCTGAATCACTCTCTCACCTCCATTGATTTTATTGATCATAATGGAAACTTCTATCTAAAGTTGTCCACTCTGATTCAGTTGCCTGAATATAGATTCCCACATTGCACATGCACTTTGTTGGTTTATCTGAAATGCTGATAAAGGAGTTGCCTCAGACCTCTGCTTCTTTGCAGCAGCAGCTAGAATCCAGACAGTATATCTGTGGTTAGGAAGCTGAATCACACTGTATTTCTAGATAACCTTAAAGGTCCTTTTGTAGATGTCTGAAGTACAAGACTGAGCATATTTCTTGTGGAGACTGTCTGGTCTCCACACAGACATTTCTAGCCTATATATGTATGACATTTTGTATAAGATTTTGTAAACATTTCTATATTTCTGCATACATACAAAAGGCTGGTATGACTGCAATCATTTTTCTAACATTTTGAGAGGAAAAGTAATTGTCTTGCAATTACAGCAGTCATCCTGCTGGGCAGGACCCAGTTTTATTTCTTCCATACATAAACTGCATGCAAAATGCTTCAGGTACTAAGTTACTGAATGTTTTGGAGGGACAATCTTCATTTTCCCCTATAAAGCTGCTGAACAAATTGGTTATTTCATCACAAATAACTTTTGTATGTCTTTGTTGGAAAAAAACCCAAGGCATTAAACAACAATTAATTTTGCTTCTGGCTGCACAGTGAAACAACCCCATCCTTGTTCTTCCTTATAAATTAATGTCCTGATATTTTTGTTTTTGTTTTTGTTTTCATGATGCTGTTTTTCCATGTATCTTTGTCTGTACTTTGAACTTCTGAAAATCTTGTTAACCTGAGGTTATGGCCTCAGGTTATGTCCCTTGTTTCACTTCTGTTGCAGTGTTCTTAAACTTTGGAAAAAAAGATGCCCTGTTGATGTCTGTAAAAAAGATTCTTTCCTGTAAGTTTTTAGGATACAAGATATATATTTTACATATATTTTGTTGAAAAAATTATGTGATGAGGTTTTCCCTAACAGCTGTACTGACTCATTTCACAGTTTCAGCAGCTTATTTCAGCAGGCAGACCTGCTCTTTTCTGATGTCTGTTGCATCAGCAGCTTCGTACCAACTACCTCTACTGGTTCTGTAAAGGTTTCTTACATAAAATCTCCATGTTCATCACCCATTCCAGGGATTTCTGCTCTAGGTACTAGCCAAACACAATAGGCCCTTCTGAACTTGCTTACACTTTCTCTTCCTTCTCTGGAACTTCTGTTCCATGCCCTATATTCAAAGCAGACAGGCTCCTTTTACTTTCTGTGTTCCATTACTGAATATAATGTTGAGCACTTACCCTGTACTAATATTATTTAAGGGTGATGTGGTGTTTCCAGTCCCAAACCAAAATCAGAGATAGGCACTGCAGCATCCTAGACTTCTTTCTAGACAGGACCTATTGTTCACACATGAGCTACAGTTGTGGAGCAACGATGTTTAGTTGGTGTCAGTCAATTTATACCTCCTCAGAACGTGTATTTTCTGCCTTATATTATTGTTGACTTGGTAAATGATTAAAAGTGGCTCTTCAAAAATCATGTGCTTTCACGTGTCTAGCTATTTCTTGCAGTGCTTGCTTTCCTTTTGGATATGTCTAAACTTTGACTGTCAACACAGTCTTCGAAATGTCATCTTGTCAGGTTAATATGTTTAAGGTGCGCAATTGTACAGTACTGATTGGAAACCAGACAGTGATTTCTGCATTCCCTAGCTGAATGATTTTGTATAGTACTTGAAGATGACATGAGTGAGGTCTCTCATATTTGACGTCAAGTATAGAACATTTATAAAACTTCTAGTTCACTTCATAGCAACAGCAAAAACACACCAGTTACTTTCCTAGAGCATTACCTGGTACTTTCTGTAGAGTTTCTTTTTCACCTTCTTTCATACAGTGCTTGCATCTAAAATTTAAGTGTAGAACAGAATAGTCTTTCATTTGAAAGGGGCAACGCTCATCTAATTCAACTGCCTGGCCACTTTAGAGCATGTTGTTAAGGGCATTGTTCAAATGCCTTTTAAACACTGAGTATATATAGAGTGTAGAGTATACATGTAGAGAATGTATTTTTAAAAAATACCAAATAAACAATAAAATCTTTCCATTAGTATAAAAATTGATTTGAGTAAAAGCGCTAAATCACCTAAGTTTCCAAGGGATTCCTTGGCAGGCTTTTTAACCTTTTGGGTTATAGAAGAAAAAGCAAAGGTGTTGTATTTGATAATGTTCTTTAAAGCACTTTCATAGTCTGGAGAAAAAAAATTCTGCTCTCACTGCCATGCCTAGGGACATGTTCCTAGTCCTTTTCTTTTGCACATGTTAATGGTCATCTGCTTTATGCATAGTTAGTTGAGGGATCTGATCATGAACACAACGTGAGAAAAATTATTTTTCAACCACATCAGCTCAGATCCCTACCACTGAGCAACAGAGAGGAAACATATGATCAAGAGTGAGAGATGTTCCTTTTAAACTGTATCTTGAGTTTAGAGCATCTTGAATCAGTCGTGAAACCTGGAAACTACAAGCCAGTCAGCCTGACCTCAGTGCCAGGGAAAGTGATGGAGCAGATTATCCTGGCAGCAATAACTGTGCACCTGAAGAATGGCCAAGGGCTCAGGTCCAGCCAACATGGATTCAGGAAGGGCAGGTCCTGCCTCTCCAACCTGTTCTCCTTCTATGATCAGGTGACCCGTCTGGTGGACGTGGGGAGGCCTGTGGATGTGGTCTACCTGGACTTCAGCAAGGCCTTTGACATCGACTCCCAATGTAAACTGCTGTCTAAGCTGTCAGCTCATAGCTTGGACCACTACACTCTGTGCTGGGTTAGGAATTGGCTGGTGTGCCGTGCCCAGAGGGTGGTGGTGAATGGTGCCACATCCAGCTGGTGGCCAGTCACCAGTGGCGTCCCCCAGGGATCAGTGCTGGGCCCTGTCCTCTTTAACATCTTCATTGATGATCTGGATGAGGGGGTTGAGTCAGTCATCAGCAAGTTTGCAGATGACACCAAGTTAGGAGCAGATGTTAGTCAGTTAGAGAGTAGAAAGGCTCTGCAGAGGGACCTCGACTGACTGGACAGATGGGCAGAGTCCAATGGGATGGCATTCAACAAGTCCAAGTGCCGAGTGCTGCACTTTGGCTACGGCAATCCCATGCAGAGCTACAGGCTGGGGTCGGAGTGGCTGGAGAGCTCCCAAACAGAGAGGGACCTGGGTGTGCTGATTGACAGCTGCCTGAACATGAGCCAGCAGTGTTCCCAGGTGGCCAGGAGGGCCAATAGCATCCTGGCTTGCATTAGGAATAGTGTGGCCAGCAGGAGCAGGGAGGTCATTGTGCCCCTGGACTCTGCATTGGTTAGGCCGCACCTAGAGTACTGTGTCCAGTTCTGGGCCCCTCAGTTTAAGAAGGACATCGAAACACTTGAATGTGTCCAGAGAAGGGCAACAAGGCTGGGGAGAGGCCTTGAACACAAGCCCTATGAGGAGAGGCTGAGGGAGCTGGGATTGTTTAGCCTGGAGAAGAGGAGACTCAGGGGTGACCTGATTGCCCTCTACAGCTACCTGAAAGGTGGTTGTAGCCAGGAAGGGGTTGGCCTCTTCTCCCAGGCAACCAGCACCAGAACAAGGGGACACAGTCTCAAGCTGCGCCAGGGGAGGTTTAGACTTGAGGTGAGGAGGAAGTTCTTCACCGAGTGAGTTGTTTGTCATTGGAATGGGCTGCCCAGGTGGAGTCACCATCCCTGGAGATGTTCAAGAGGGGATTGGACGTGGCGCTTGGTGCCATGGTCTAGTCATGGGGTCTGTGTTGATAGGTTGGACTCAATGACCCTTGAGGTCTCTTCCAACTTTAGTTATACTGTGATACTGTGATACTGTGAAACTTGTAGCCTGAAAGTGAAGAGTGGAAACAGTTTTGCAAGCTGCACTGAAAAATAATCTCTTTTCATTATTTGGTGCATCCTGCGTACAAAGATTATACAGAACATTAATTCACCTGAAAACCTATGTAAATGCTTGATTTTTCTAATTTCAGTGATGCTTAACTGAGTTTAAAATCAAACACATGTCTGAATGTTTCATGACTTGGGGTCATAGGAAAAAGAAAGTTCAGTTTTCAGAATAAATGCTTTCATCTTCTGATATAATGTACTGCAACTTGTGACCTAAGAAAATGTCTGATAAATATGCCTTTACCAGAAATAAATGTTCTCTCTATATCTACTTTAGATGTATCTTCAAAGGATGCAGTGTTGGTTTAAACATGATGGAAGAGCTGTTTCTTTGCATATCTAGTATTATATTGAACATATTTTCTCCAATACTGTTTGGATTTTGTATCCTTTTATTCAGAAGATACAGACATAGTACCAACACAAAGATAATATTGCTACATATCTGGTTTCTCCTCTCCTGTTAATATTTTCTTCTTTCAAGCCCTTATCATTCTGTGATTCTGTAAGCAAAATGAAGTACTCATGGCATACACTTTGTGCTTTCTTTAGTGATTTTTTTTTAGCTATATAATGCAAAAGGGCACCTAAATTTCTTTAAAACAACTCACCTTCAGTGCTTCCAAAACCTGCAACAAAATTCTTGACATTAATAATATTTCAGACATGACAGATTGAGATGTGCTTGGCCAGGAGCACCATGACCCAGCACTTCTGAATTAATAAGACATAAAGTCAGACCATTTATCATTTTGTATAGCAAGCACACAAATTAGAGACCATCTTTCCAGGGCATATTGTGGTCTTATTACTTTGTTTTCATCATAGCTGCAGAATAGATAGCTTTGAAACCTTCCTGTGCTCCACTGTGACAGGAGAGTGTTCATGTCATGGTGACCCGACTGAGTTTTCAGTTGCATACAGTGCTGACTCAGGGGGCTTAAGTGTTCTAACCAATTTGCCAAGCAGCAGACTCTTCTAAATCAAAAGAAGGAAAACTCCATAACGATAAAATCACTGGCAGTTACCACAGGTATAAGATACTCAGCAGTTGAAGCAGAATATGAAACTCTGGAAGTAGTTTACTGAATGTCACTGAGGAGCACATGCTCTCAGTGTCATTTTTATTACACAACTAGTATTTTCATGCTGAAAAATACTGCTACTATTTAATGAAAACTTCAACATATCATATTCTGTGATTCTGTCTAGAACATAGGAACAAGTTCTTTACCATGAGGGTAGTGGAGCACTGGAACAAATAACGCAGGGAGGCAGTTGAAGCCCCATCCCTGAAGATATTAAAAGTGAGGTTTGACAGGGCTTTGGGCAACCTGATCTAGATGAGGATGCCCCTGCTGAATGCAGAGAGGGTTGGACTAGATCACCTTCGGATGTTCCTTCCAACCCAGACCATTCTGTGATTCTGTGAAATACAGCAGTTGAGAGGTATTTTACAGCTAATATATTTTATGTATATGCATTTGTATGAATTTTGTGTACCTCCTGTCTTGTCTGGGGTGAATAATTAAAAAAACTCCTAAAACCCACAAAACTTGAAATTTTAAAGCTTTAAGTAAACAATTCAGATCTCAAACTGCTAAGTTCAGTTGCATAAACTGATGAAACTTGGGCTTTGTTGTGGTTTTTTGACTAAAGAAGCTTATTTTAAACTTTTGGGTTGCAATGTTTGCAAATATTTCTCATTTAATGTTTTCATCCTATAATACATATGCAGCTGATCTCCTGACTGAATATACCTTGATGTTCAGTTTTATTTTGCAGTGTAATACATTCATTTGGAGATATATTTGCTATCCACAGATGGTGAAGCATAGTTTATTAAATAGAAAATATGATCCAGATACAGCATAGTGAGAAAAAAAATCAGTGAAGATCTCTTTCAAGCTGTGAGGCTTCTCTGTGAATTAGGTAAAGCCTCTAAACCTGTGGACTCTGTGTATATCCTTGGATAACTGCCACAGCAACTGTCTGGATCTGCCTCTGATACTCTGAGAGAGATGACTCCAAACTATCTTTAAGCTATACATTCTGGTCTCATCGTGTGCCTGTGGCTGTCCTATAGACTGCTGCTGCACTGCTTCCAGGAATGAGCTTACAAGGGTAGACTTGGGGTAAGTGAAAACAAAAGTCTGTTTTTAAGGATGGCTTAAAAGCTAACCTGTACAGTCAGTGTAGGATTACTGCTGTATATTCATTTTAGATTCTGAAAAGAATCTCTGAAACAGTCTCTAGCACCAGTAATTGGAAGAAAATAATATACCTCAAGTGCTGGTTTCTTAGAATTTCCTTTGGATAACGTTAATTTAAAGACAATCTCTCTCCTTCTGGCTTGCCAGTTTGCTTCCTACTACTTTAAGGTATCAAGTGCTGCTGTACTTGAAGGTACAGGGCAGATGTGTTAGGCAGTTCTTGGAAAGAGAGTTGAATCTCTTCCCTGGATAATAGTGAGAAAGCTCTTATGTGTCCAGAGTCCGCAAAGGGAGTGACCTAGACCTGTACAGCTTAGGGATCATTTTTTACTAATTTTCCAGTCTCCACTTTGATCATTGCTTCCTGGAGCTAATTTGTGGCACCTCCTTCTCTCTCTTTCTCCTCCCTCTACTTAGCTTCTTCCTGCTGCTTAACAAGCTCAATTGGTTTTATGCATGTAATTTATTTATTTATTTTTTTTTTTTAAAGAGAGTTTGAAGGTGGTCTCTAAAAGAGTTGCTTTCATCCAAAGCCAGCAGCTGATCAAAGCAGCACACAAAAGCCGAATGGGAGCCAAGGCAGAGCTGCCTGACCAGCCATAGGGTCAGTGCTCTGTGCAGTAGAAACAGTAAAGCACATCAGCTGAACTATGCTGGAAGCTGCTGATAAGGGATTTTCTCACCAGCAACACCTGCAAAGTTTATGAGATACTGCAGGAAAATCAAAGAAATCTGCATCAGAATACATTGTTTCCTGCAGAGAGGAATGTGAAAGCATTTACAAGATGAAGTGCCATTGCCTAAATGTATTTATTGCCATATCATATATTAGGCTCCTTCTGCACTCTTATTGCAACACTGGATTATCACCCACCTCTGCATTTGCTTTTATGGAGTGGCTCCTTAGCCCAGTTGTCAGGATATTAATGAATGACATGTAAGACTGTCTATGAAGAGAAGGTTTATGCTAAATCAAAAAAAGCAAGTAAATTAAAATCAGTGTTATGATGTCTGAAAACAGATTTCCAGTGAAAATTATAATTAAGAATAAAGTTAATATTAGATGCTTAGTTGTCTATAAAAAACCTAGTTAAGGTTTCTTTCTAATTCTTTTTTACAGATATGGATTTTTACCAGACACCAATCCTAGTAGTGACTATGATTTTTTAAACTATTGAGTAGTAATCCAATGACTTCTCATGAAGGACTTTCTACTATGATCAATTGAAAGTTCATCTGGCATTCTTTCTTCTATATTAAAATAGGGTGGAATTTTTAAACAAACCATTGCTTTGAATGTCTCAGAAAAGTTCAAGTCTGGTTTGAGAGTAGGCATAAAAGCTTGTAGGGTAAAGGAAGTTTAAGTTTTGCGTAGTCACAAAAGAAGATCAAGATATGTCTTGCAACCAAAATAACCTTTCCTCTCTAAATAATTAAAGGAATCTGGATGAAATTGGTGTTTTCTGTTTCAGAAAACTACGAAGTAGGCTGTCACAGATGAAATTCCATGTCACTAAATTACCAACATGCCTCAATCCGAATCTCTAAGCAGAGCTGTGTATTTCAATAGATTCATAATAAGTAAAGGTGCTTTGCATTTAGTCAAGCTTTATATTTTTTTTTTCAAAGTAAAGATGAATTTGTATGAGAAGTTTAAATATATATATAGTTTTTTTTTTAAAGACATATTGGAAAAATATTTTTTCCTTTTTCTGTTAAAAGTAAATTGCTGGTTTTGCTGCCGTTCTCTGCACGAGTTGTAGCATTTCCATCGAAAAATGAACGCTGTCCTCAAAAGTAATGCTTGCTGGTTTGCAGTTTAAAAATTTCAGCTGAAGTTCTCTTGCCACTGGTTTCATATTAAGAATGACATTTTAAATAGTTTGATGTACTATCTGCCTGAAGCAAAAAAAAAGAATGTAACAGCTTTTTAATAGTGTTTTTACTGAGGTTGTTTAACACCGATTTCCCCAACTCTGTTTTCATCCTGTTTGATATGGATCTGTCTGATTTTTTTTCAGGGGCACAGAGGTCAGTTAACAAATGAGTTGTGTTTGTTTGTTTTTGTTTTGGTAAGCAAAATTGCATACATTTAATTTAATTGCAAAAGTGTCTTATTAATCTCTACAGCAGTTTCCTAGAATTAGAGACATCTCTCTGTTTTTTACTTCAGTGGTTTCAGTGATTAATAGAAACAATTTGGCCTGAAATACGAAGTTGCCAAAAAACTTGAACTTATTGCCAAAAGACTAAGTTGTTGGTAATTAATTGTGTCCTCCTAATTTCCCACTTGAATCCCCTGACTATTTTTTCAAGCTTTCTTAACACAGCCCACATACATTCTTTATTTTATAGAGTTTCTGCTGAAAGTAGACTTTCTTTGTTAGTCTGTTTCAGTGGGAGTTACCAAAAGCCCCAAATTAATTTCCACCCTCTGAAGTTCCTTAGGTATAGGATAAATCTAGTCCAGAATTGCTGTGCTAGATCTTCATTCTTCACAAAAACTTAATACTGTTTTCAGATCTTTATCATCGAAAACTGCAACTAAAAAGTCGCTAGTGTCCTACCATCTTTGTTACACTGTACAAAAGATCTTCTATGCTCTAGGTAATGGGAACTTCAGGTCCTCCTGCTGCCATCAATGGCTCTGTATTGTTATGACCAATTACTGTCGTGGCTCTCATGTTAGGTACTACCCTCATGGCAGAGAGGCCACTTCTTTTCTAAATCACAGGAGATGGAGTACAGGATCATAGCAGAATAGTGCTGGTTCTCTTCAATTCCTCACTAGTTTAACAGCATCTGAACTTGAAGTTGACTCTATATGTGGCAGACGTTAACCCTTAAGAAGATCCCTGGTTTTCCAAGTCATGTAATCTCTATTTACCACAGGAACTCTGACAGGTTCCTTGTTTGGAATCTGAGGGCTGTTCTCTTTAGTGACAAACACACTTCCAGCATCATTTTCGGATGCCTGGACTTGGCATCTCTCTTTGGCAATGTTATTCACAGATTTCTAAGACATTTGCCTGACCTGCTTCATTTGTATCTGCAACTGTCTCTTAGGTTCCCAATATCCTTGGAGCTGTTTTCTTCTTTTTATCATGGATTTAAGCAGCTCTGCCAGGTTCAGGTCTTTCCCCTTTTTCTTCTTTTTGTATTGGCAAGTAATTTTGTCTGCATGCTCTCCATGGAAACTGACAGTAGGATAGAGAGGTGTCCTTTGATTTATCAGTAGTTGGGGTTGAGGGCTATCCTTCTTTGTCAGTGTGGATTGGATTTTTTTTAACAGATCTGGTCACCATCTGTATTCATGGATTGGAATTTCACAAGCATTTGAATGTTTAGCTCATGTCAAACACTTGTATCCAAGAGAGACATAAACCTGGGCTGGGAATGCCGAGTCCATTGAAGTGGGAAAATAGAACTCAAAGCCTTTGCTTCCTGGTGCCATGAAGTCAGCAACTGACAATTCAGGTACCAGCGTCTGAGAAGCTTTAAAGAGAAGAGTGAAAGACAACCATCACAGAGTTAGTGGGAAACAGCTTCTCCATTCCTTGTTTCATAGAAGAAATTTCTCCTGCAACTGAAAGAGTCACTGGGACTCTGAATGTCAAAGGCTGTTGCAGGAAAAAAACAAACCCTCTTGCAATGCTTAGTCTTCTGTTTCCAGTGGTGTGTCTTTGATGATGACAAATGGCTATAAAATATTTATCACATCTTCCAAAGTACGTTTCTGCATTTATGATTGTGTTTGGCACCATGATGATAAGATCTCACAGGTACATGCGAGCTTACCAGGTGCACAAATCCAGAAAGCATTTTTTGGGTTCATTTTACAAACCCAATACATTAAATTAGCACCTTAAAGAATAAACAAGCATGCTTACGTTGTAAAAGACTGCAGGACTTGCTCCTTGCACAAGTAACTTAACCTTAACTGATTCCTTATCTGTAACATCACATGGATAAGATACTGGTTTCTGCCACCCTCAGAGTAGGATAAACCTCTGCCACCGTGGTCAAACTTTTATATATTGTCTTTGTGTTGTATCAGTGATTTTTTTTAGGTGCAAAAAGTCTTTTGGATTTTGTATACATTTTTCATTATTTGGTTCTGTATTTAAATAAGGAGTCTACATAAGAAAGTGGAATGGATGGTAACTGAATGCTATATCCATTCCTCAGGGTGTCACTTTAAAGTTTCATATTACAGGCATGTCCATGGATTTTAATTTCTCTGTAGTCCAAACTTACAAGACTGTGATGAAGAGTTGTGCAGAACCATAGTGTACCTGCCAGAGAAAATCTAGAGATAGGTCCCTGAGCACACGAATGCCTCCAACTTAATGAAAGAGATTATGAGTTCATAATATAGGGAGAAATTAAGAGTAACAAGGATTAAATAGATACCTGTCAGATATCTTGATAATTGTTGTTTTGCCCTTGTTACATTAAATGTAAATGCAACATGAAATCTATGCAACACAGAGAAATATTATCAAGATACCTGATGATCATATAATGATGAAAAGATAGGTCAGAACTAAACATTCTCTTGTGCTTTTGTGTAGACAGAACATTTAGTGTAATTAATTTCAGAGCTTGACCTTGGATTTCCTGCAGTTACCTCTGATGAAGCTTTTAAAGGACAATAGTGACGTCAGGCTTTCCCTATGGTCTTAGCTGCCTTTGGTGTAGGTGAAGCAGTACTTAAAATAGGAGGTGTGGAATGAGAAATGTAATCTGCTTTTTGTGTTGGAAGAGAAGATGCATCCTCATTTCTGTATTAATGCTGAACATCACTAGCAGGTTTTGCAGCTTCCTATTTACCCTTCACCAAATGGATACATCAGTACTACTCACTGCAATGTCTGTGTTTGATTTTGTGTACAGATATGAACATATTGTTAGTAATGCCTGCATTTAGTCTAGATCATGTTCTTAAATGCTTCCTGCATTGTGTTGTACTACTTCTTGTGCTTCTATAAATACGATATAATACAAAATGCTATATTATATAGCATTAACTAGCTACACACAATATTAGCATGATACAAACAAGTATACAAAAATGTCATTATCTATGTAAAATGTGCTTTGTAAAGCTGTCAAAAGTGCTTTGTAAAGTCCTAAAATTAAACCCAAACTGTCAATTTTTTTTTTGGTATGTTGATCTTTTCAACCCCCTTTTCCCATCAAGAACAGTATGTGCTTTCACAGTAGTTTTTGTTGTTTTGCTTGACTGATTCCTACAGGATGCTTCTCAAAAGCCTCATTTCCCAAGCCGTACCCAGTGCTGAGGAGGGGCTGTTCAGTGTTTAGGAATTACTGCCACAAACAGGAAGCGTTTCATGCTTTCTATTCACAATTACTTGAGGAGGGAAAGGACATGGGGCCCAGGGCAAGAGCTACTTTGTAATAGGAAAAGAAAGCTGACATGGCTTTTGGTTATAGCAGTTCATTGTATCTGCTGTGGAAAGCAGGCGGCAGTTAAATACGTGGGAGATTCAGCTGGAATAGATTGACTACTCAATAACAGAATGAGTCAGTTATATGATTTCATTAACTGCCAAGTCTGAATAATTAAATGCAAAATCAAATAAATAATCAATAAATTCTTATTCTAAAAAAACAAAGGAAAAAAGAGGAAAAAACCCCATCTCTAAAACATATGTTGGACTTATTTAGCCATGAGTTTTCAGACATGATAAGCCATGCAAAGATAAATACTTACAACTTAATACTTACAATGTGAAGGTTTATCCTATTCAAATCACATAAACCAGAAAGAGTGATTGCTGACTATTGAAAATGGATATCTTCGCTTGCTATATAAACTAAGGAATTACTCAAATCAGATTTCCAGCACATCTTCAAGAAGGTGTCAAAGCTCACTGCCTTTCTGCTGAATTACAGAAAGCTGTTACTTTAGATAACTTCCTGTAATTTACCATCAGGATCTGCTCAGCAACTGCTGCAGTCAATGTTATTTTCCTTTGCCTTTCTTTGTGGACAATGAAGCTTCTCTCTTTTCTGAGAAATGTTGCAGTCTGACATCAACATGCAGTGATTGAGTTCTGAGTGCTGAAATTGAAATACCATTTTTTTTCACCTTTCCTGACTTTTTTTTCTTTTTAGAACATGGGAAATTCTTATGCTGGTCAGCTCAAGACAACAAGATTTGAAGAAGTGTTGCATAATTCTATTGAGGCTTCTCTCCGCTCAAACAACTTAGTGCCCCGACCAATCTTTTCTCAGTTGTACTTGGAAGCTGAACAGCAACTGTCATCATTGGAAGGTAGGAACTAGTAGAATTTATATTTCTGCTCAAAGACAATTCTGCTGTTTGCTCTCCCAAGGCTCAGCACACACATTTCAAATCAGAATACAGAAAACCAGCAGTATGTAAAGTCTGTATTTCTATGATCCACAATTGGCTTAAAAATACAAGTGGCATTGTCTTTCATTTTGACAAGATGTTTGTTTGCTCAGCCTCATCAATGTACATAAACTAAAGCACTAAGAATTGATTCCTTAAATGTGTGTGGGAATCTTTGGAGATTTGGAACGTAAATCTGTTATCCTATAATTTATTATACAGTACTGAAAGTTATACATAAGCAGTAAATTATGACAAGCACAAAGACACAACAGATTTATAAAAGATATATGATAAGAGTGATTTTCATTGTGGATAAATACAACAGAAATATTTGTAGCATCACCAGGGTGGTGTTTAATTTCTTTTGACCAAGTCTGCTTCCTCTGTCATACTTTGCTAAAGATGGCTTGGATACATATGTAATGAAAAATGCATAATTGTTAACATTCCACAGTAACAGAAAACCAAACCCCCAACAAACCAGTCCAACAAATAATACCACATAGTATTTTGCAAAGATTAAACTCTTTACTCTTTTCTCATGTTAATAGCTGACAAAACGTTTTGTCTTGAAAAAAACAAATGTGCTTACAGTTCACATATCATTAATAATTTCTTCTTATTTTTCTTTTTTTCCTTTTCTTTTAATATGAGGCATAAATAATGAATGTATATTTGTTGTTTAAATATCTATGCTACTTGTTCCCTACAAAATGTGTTCCTTCTATCAAACACATTAATGGGGATGTAATAAAATTTTCTCTAACAACCTACTGTGATATCACAAAATTGATTATAACATCAACTGGGAGAGATGTTACAAGATCAAATACATTGTTTAGGAACAAAAGTGAGATTTCACACTTCTGTAACTTCTTCCTTTCAGGGCTTTTAAAGGATTTTACCAAGTTGGGGCTGATTCTGTTTTCTTTGCAGTTAATGGAAACAGAATTGAACAATTAACAGAACTGAACAATTAACAGAACTGAATAGTTAATTAAAAGTCTCACAACAGCCAGGCAGAGGACATTGCTTTTATGAAAGTTTCAGACAAGGGGCACTTTGAAGAGACATGTAATAGAGATTCTTCTAAGTTGATCCTCAGATGGGAGAGATCTGCACCTTTTCATCATGCACTCCAGCCTCGTCATAAATCAAAATCTTCACTTCTGTCTGCATGAATCTTTGTGTTCTGAGGGCCAAGAGGAATCTGAAACAGCCATCCTTGGGATCTTGCATAGGCCTCTGTCCTCCGCTCTCCTTGTTATCATTTGTGTGCTCTCCCAATCTGCCATAGTGATAAACTCAGACTATTCATCACAGCTGCCTGATAGTCCTTAACATGTTCATTATTTTTCCAGTAGCATACAAGTCCTATACAACTGATATACCTGAAAATCCTACATCCTGCTCCCTCCAACTTCTCCTAGCCACATATTTTGATTTTCTTCCTTTTCATCAATTAAATAAATAAGTCCAGTTAAAAAAAAAACAACAACCAAACCAAACCAAAAATACTGGGTCACTTCTGTCTGCCTAGTTAGTTTCCTGCCAGATTAGCAAGCTGAAATGTCTCAGCACGGAATCCTGTAAGTGTCAGAATGGATACAAAGACGAAGGAAAGAACTTCATGGCTGGGAGTCTGCAGAAAGAGAAGAGAGCTAGAGTCTTACTTAAACACCTTTTTGCTTTGTTCACTTTCAGCATTTTTTCAATAGACTACATCCTTAAAACAGGTGTGTTCACCAGGACTGAAGCTTGATGTTTAGATACTAAAAAGTAAACATAACCTTCAAATCTGCTTCTAGATTGGGGTGTGTCTTAATAACCTTTAAAGAGGAATGTTCAAACACCAGAATTACTTTCATCAGCTTTCTTACTAATTTACCATGTAGCAGTTGTTTAGCTGATTCTACAATCATTTGTAAATAAAATAAAAAGGCATTCTGAGGAGGTTCATAGGGAAAAAATCCTTTATGAAGAATTATAAGTTCCTGACTCAAAGTCAGTTGGAGGATGAGGATAACTTCAGTGGGCTTAATTGTTTCTCTGTTTCAAGACTAAAAGCTGGATCAACAGGATAATGTAGAATCCTAACTACTTTACTTACCCAGGTCCAAAGAGCTATTTGGCCTCTTGTAGATCCTCAAGTACCTGCAGCTCTTCACCACTGAATTTTGCCAGTGTTTGCTGCAGACACGTTCCTGTAGAAGCCAAGAAATCAGAAGCCTAAGGCATAACCCCCACTGGGTTCACCTAGTTCTTGTGCCTGAAGCCTGTTGTATGTAAGACTGGATGTAGTCTGAAATTTTCATTAGTCCTGTTCCTGAAAGTGGTCTCCCAGTTTATCATTTGGATGTACTCCTCTGGGGGTTAGCTTTGGCTCATTTGCTATGAGAATGTCTGAAACATAAGAGGGAATAGTCAGTATGTTTTGCTGGGACTGTTGAAGAAACACCTGAACTCCTCTGAAAAATGAATCCTACATCCCATTTTCTTCTCTCTAGCATTTAGTATTGCCTCCCAGATTAGCACAGTCCATACACAGGCCGCTGTGAATCATGTTCCCAGATATCTGCCCTTCCTTGACACACTGCAGAACTCTGGATTCTGGTAGGAGACAGATAGACTGAGAATTAGATGTTCTTATTGCAGTATCATCTGTGATGAACCTTGTTTCAAGCAGGAACTGTTTCTTCAGTTTCCTGTACAACATCAAGGACATGGTCAATGCCTAATTAATAAAATCTGTACTTGGACTGTAGCCAGGACATTCTAAAGTGCCAAGAAGTAACGACTTCAGGTTTATATTAGCTGGTAATATTATAAACAAAGGATGTAGATACACTCTTGCTATCAGCAAGTGTTCAATCAGCAGGAGTTAAGTCTTGAGATCAGTTTTAAAGCAATTAAATTAAAAGAAAATATATATTGAAGCTTCTTTTTATTTGTCCTTTAGGTTCTTTTTACTTTCTGAGGTGCAGAGCTCAGAGCTTTTTACTTTCTGAGGTCAAGCTTTTGAACTTTGTTTTGCACAAGTGCTAAAAGATTATTTATGTATTTGTTTGTTTGTTTATTTATTTATTTTCCTGAAAGACATTCTGGAAGTTTGCGCTTTAAGGGACTGACAAACATCATTAGAATTGGCAACAGTAAAGTAATTTTCAAGAGGAGAGAATCCAGTTTGATGTAGTATTTTCTGTAACTGGGTCACTTGTTCATTCATTGGTTTGTTGTCAGTGTTGTCTGTTGTCTAAATAATTTATGCTACGATAATTTGTAGCAGGCAGCAGAGCAGACAATGAGGAAGAAGAAGAAGAGGAGGAGGAAGAAGGCTCAGAATCAAGTAGTCCTCCTGTTTCTTACCAGATGAAGCCTCCCCCAGAAGGATGTTGCACTACTGATGGTGAGAAGTGCACTAAACATGCTGTCAGAAGGCATTTGCCTTACTGGAAAAGATAGAATTGGGGCCATTTCCCCTATAATTCATCAGAAGGAGACAATCTATATGGTATAAAAATCCCCCAAATATCACTGTTTGTTACCTACCAGACAAAGCTGTATTGCTCGTTTGCTCTTATTTTTGACAGGGTCTTTCTCAGTGTGTTAGATAAACATTTGTGTTGGAACACCTGGCATGAGGGCAGCACTTCTATTCTCTTAGACAGCATGACCTTTAAAAGATTGAGTTTGCAGGCATGGCATTTGCTAAGATGAATGTGGTAATTCTTATGGCTTTTTCATTGCTCTTTTCTATTTAAAGTATGCCTCATTCATTGTAGCTGTAAAAAATGTTAAAAATCCCAAGAAAAGCCAGTGAAATTCACTAGATACAGAGAACTAATCTCTCTATCCTCAAGTGTCTGACCTAAGTCGTGATGATATTAGTAAATAATTCCATAAATATGTAGGTTGCAAGACATCATCAAGAGAAAATTCACTATACATTTTCAGAAGAAGGGAAGAAAAATATCACATGCTTTGCCCTCAACCTCAGAAGATACAACTTTGCATTTCACTAAAAATATACAAAGTCCTTTCATGAAGATAATTGTGAAGACTAAAAATAATGGGCAGACTCCAACATGATGGCATTCAACAAGTCCAAGTGATGGGTACTGCACTTTGGCCACAAAAACCCCATGCAGCGCTACAGGCTGGGGTTGGAGTGGTTGGAGAGCTTCCAAACAGAGAGGGGCCTGGGGGTACTGTTCGAAAGCTGCCTAAACATGAGCCAGCAGTGTGCCCAGGTGGCCAAGAAGGCCAATGGCATCCTGTCCTGCATCAAGAATAGTGTGGCCAGCAGGAGCAGGGAAGTGATTGTGCCCCTGTACTCAGCACTGGTTAGGCCACACCTTGAGTCCTGTGTCCAGTTCTGGGCCCCTCAATTTAAGAAGGACATTGAGACTTTTGAATGTGTCCAGAAAAGGGCAACGAGGCTGGTGAGAAGCTTCAAGCACAAGCCCTGTGAGGAGAGGCTGAAGGAGCTGGGATTGTTTAGCCTGGAGAAGAGGAGGCTCAGGGGAGACCTTATTGTTGTCTACAACTACCTGAGGGGTAGTTGTAGCCAGGGGGCAGCTGGCCTCTTCTCCCAGGCAATCAGCACCAGAACAAGAGGACACAGTCTGAAACTGCGTCAGGGGAAGTTTAGGCTCGAGGTGAGAAGAAAGTTCTTCCCAGAGAGAGTTGTTAGCCATTGGAATGTGCTTCTCAGGGAGGTGGTTGAGTCACCATCCCTGGAGGTGTTCAAGAGGGAATTGGATGTGGCACTTGGTGCCATGGTTTAGTAGTCATGAGGTGTTGGGTGACAGGTTGGACTTGATGATCTCTGAGGTCTCTTCCAAACTTATTGATTCTACTATTCTGTGATCTCATCAACTTAAAATACTCTGATTTGTTTTGTTTTGTTTTTTTTTCCCCTCTAGGTTTTTGCCAGGCTGGTAAAGATTTGAGGCTGATTTCAATTTCCAATGAACATATTGAGATACCATCAGGTTTTTTACTTGTTGGTGCAAAGTCACCAAGCTTACCTGATCACCTTTTAGTGTGTGCTGTGGATAAAAGATTCCTGCCAGATGACAATGGGCGCAATGCCCTGTTGGGTAAGTGTCTGTGATTGCAGTAAGTGGATTCTTCTGTGGGCTACAATTAATAGTTAATTAATATTTTTACAGAATGAGTTTGGCAGATGTTATTTCCATTCCACATCTACAGTAAGGCTTGCTGGTGATGCACAACATGATAACAACTCTGAGCTGGCTATGTTTGCTTTGGGAAGATACAGAATGAGCCAGTTAATTAGAAATGCTTCATCACCTCCTGTCCCTTAGTCCAATGCTAAAGTTGCTGTCCAGTCAGTTTATGTCCTGATTACTGGAACTGCCCATCCGGTATCTGGGCAAGTGGAGCTGCTGCCTGTCTCTATCTTGCCTTTCCACATACTGACATGGACAGACTATAGGGCTGTCAAGTGGAACTTTCAGGCTGTTATATATATGTGAAAAGTTTGCTGTATGACCTCTTTGATTTATCTCTTTGGGAAAGGGATAATATCCTCCACTGTGTTTGAACAGTAGCATATGTTCTGGATCCTAAACTAAGACTTTTTCCTATGATGACAATATAATTAAGTATGAATGAGTAGAAGTTGAATTTTTTCCTGTATATGCAATCAGGTAAATCTGTGTGTTTGAATAATACTGTTTGTAGGGTACTTCATTATCTTCCTTTTCAGCTATTTAAAATTCCAACTTCTGACATAAAACTAGGTCCTTCTATCCATATTATTATTTTATTAGCCTCATGCACGTGAACATAAATAGGAAAAATCTGCAGCCATGTGTATTAATGAACTGAAGATTATGAAATAGGTTTTATAGTGGGAAAAGTGGTATATAATTGGAGGGAGAACCCTTTTCAGTCAGACACTCTCAAGCTATTATGTATTGTTTTCTTAGTTAACCAAAAATCCTGCCTCCTTTATGTGTGTACCAGTTTGATCATTAAATAGCAAAAGGGAAAGACTTGTCACATCTTTTAACAGTTTTCTTTCACAAAGATGGAGGGATATGATTTGAAATCAATTGTTACCTCATCTTGAGCAACTCTTCAAGGCATTTGGGATGACAGAGTAGTGTGAAGGTGCATAATGTAATTCTATGTACAGTAATTTCTTTCCTCATGTCATCTTGCAGAGTTGGATTGGTCACAGTGTATTTGACCAGTGATTGTAAAGGAATTAAGAGAGCTGTAAATCACCCATGTGTTGTCATTTTAAAGATAAAGACAGGAATTTGTATCACTCAAGTCATTCAGTGCTAGTGCTATTAACAGCTTAAGTTCCTTAGGCTGTTGTTAGCAGAGAGGAAGTAGTATATTTGTTAATTGCATGTTAAACTAGAACAGAAAAAGGCAACAGGAACATAACTGTGAGGTTTTTATGCTACTCACATCCTCAACTTGCTTTTTTAATACATTTTGGTTTCCTGAAAGCATTTAAATGCTTATTTCGGACTGTTATACACTTAACCAGTGAATCACATTCTTTTGCAAAAGCATTTGAGTCATTCTGTAGGATGACTTCTATGTATTCTATAACTAGCTTAAATATGAAAGAGCTTACATCTTTGAGATCCAAAGCCTTCATCAGGTAGCTGGGAATAAAATAATATGCCTGGTCCCTCACCTATCAAAAACCATGAGATATCTTAATGACATGAGGATAACATACTATTCATGTATATAGAAATGATTGGTTCTGGTTTTCTTACACTGATGCAAGTCAAATCAGAGTAAGTAACATTAAAAGCAGACACGGAGAGTCTCATGGTTTCAGAGACAGGAAGATAAAAGACAGAACCATTCTTGCTTTACATTCTCTATTGATATAACACAGTGACCTCTTCTTGTAATGGATTTAATTTGAAAAGATTTCATATGAAGAAGGGAAGCTCTTTTAGTTATCCTGATTTAAAAACAGGATAAAAGTCTTATTTTCAGTATTCTAAGTTTAGGCAGTTCTCCTTCAAACATGGCCTTTTGCAATGGCATGGAAAGTGGTCCCTTCAAGCCTTTACAAGTTTAGAGGGAAACCAAAATGGATTAATTTTGATTCAAGAAGAGCTATCATCATGAGTTTAACTATGGCCCACACTTCTGGTAAGGCTTATTGCTGCTACAGGCACACCACTTGTAACCCGTCAGCCTCACTGCTTTTGTTTAATTTCATGGGTTTTTTCTCTAACTATATTGATTTTTTGCAAGGCAGCTCTTACCCAGTACTGTAGACTTTTTTTTCCCAAAAAACCAATGTATTTGAAGGGAAAGGATACTAATGAATTACCCAATAGCTTCATGTTTTCTCATAGTCTGAGTGCTTATGCTTGTGAAGATGCTTGTGGAGTGTACAAAAATCCCTGAGGAAAACAGCAAATGTCTTGGTAGTTTCCAGGATAACTTTTTACTTATGGTCTTGTTCCTATTAAGGGTGTTGATATACCTCTGGGGCATATGCCAGTTTACTGATTATGCTAATAAGTTATCTCACCATCAAGGCATATGTGACTGTGATTTGAAAGTAATTTCTATTGGAAATCATCTTGTTTCTTTGTTTTTACAATTGATGCATTATTCTGTAGAAAAAAAAATCCCATTTTCTAGAAAAGACTACATTTTTGGCAAGCAAAAAGTTCTCTGTGTCTGAACATGTGCCACATATGATTCTGTTAATCGAGTTAGATCACAGATCTACAAAACCGATTCAGATATTTGCCTTTAGGAAGATGTTTCTTAGGTTTTTTATGCAGCCGAAAGGGTGCTTAGATGGAGGAAACACTTCTGTGACAGTGTGGTATTTATTGTTTCCTAATAAAAGTAGCTAGCATGTACCACTCCCAAAGGCTTTTCCTCCTTTATTTCTGTTTTTTTTTTTTTTTTTTTTTTTTTTCCTCTCCAGTTCTCACTCTTAAGGAGAACCTCTCTTGACAAACAAAGCAGCTATTCAGCCATCATTTTCCTTCCCAGAAGACCAAACAGCTGCCCACTTTCCTACCAGGAAATAAGAAATCCTTTCTTTTCCACTGGGTCCCTGAGGTCAGAATGACAGAGGAAAAGATTAGTTTGCTTGCATTCTAAGCTATGTGTAAGGTGAAAACACTGAAGTATAAAATACTGTGGCTGCTTCTATTAAAATGTGCAGTGTTCCACTGGGCTTTTGTAATAGTACTGATTTCTTTATAGTGGAGCCCCCCAGCTTGGCCATATTGATTTAATTTAGTTAAATTTAGAACTTCACTCTTCAAATGGAGTGGTACTGTGTATGTGGGAAACGTGGACCATTGTCAGTGTTTATGTGGTTTTTAATTTGAGTAGAACTGAAAAGAAGAAATATTTTCACTGAAAAGTTGAAAGTATAATCAATCTTTGTTTAAGCAAGCTGCAATTTTTCTATGAGATGATTAACACTAATTAAAACCTTGCTATTAATTTAAAAAAGAAACAGGAAATAAATTTTGTCTGCTGATTTATGAGAGGCTAAATTGTGAAATATTAGGTTGTGAAATATTAGACGGATATCCTTCCATCCTAAGCCCTCTCTTTATTTCTAGCACAAGCTCGCTGTTGATCCAAAGGAACCATTTTCATTTCCCCAGTGAGGATGTAGGTCAGGTTTCACACTCTTTT
The DNA here is from genome assembly GCA_011125475.1 of Melanerpes aurifrons. Taxonomy (NCBI): domain Eukaryota; kingdom Metazoa; phylum Chordata; class Aves; order Piciformes; family Picidae; genus Melanerpes; species Melanerpes aurifrons. The sequence goes on along the minus strand of WWNC01000071.1, from coordinate 4,746,687 downwards.
AGTCCATGGTTCTTCTGAGCACAAGGTCCTTACTGTGGAAGAGCTTTTTAAATTATGGGTAATTGATCATTGTGACATGAGCAAATTCAAGCAAATGTATATGATAAAATACCAGATACAATCAAAGACCTTCTAATTAAACAATCTTCAGAGGGCAACAGCTTAAAGTCACTACTGAACTGAGTTGTATATGAAGTGGTGACCTAAAGGTGAAAGGCTTTTAGCCCCTAAACTCCAGGCATTGATTTCTAATTCTCTTGTGAAATCAATCCCATGACATAGATATATTGAGTCACCTTATGGCTGCCCTGACTCCCTTGACCTTTGTCCTCTCTATAATGTAGGGAAGAATATTTAATGCAGCTTGTTTATGAAACAAGCTGGCCCCTCTGTTAGCTGCTGCCTTGGGCCATGGCACATGAACAGGGCATTCAGAGAAATAAGGATGATGAAATGTTTGGGTTTTCCTGTGTTACTCAATCTGCTACACAAAGTGGTATGAGCTAGGCTGGCAAAGCTCTGCAATGAATAATGGCTGAAGAGCATTTTGTTGCAGAGGGATTATAAAATCACACGGTGTCCTGTCTGAGATGTCAGCTGCATCAATGAAGCAATGACTGCCATCACAGAAAGTGGTGGTCAGAATGAATGGGATGAAAAACGATGTTGGCAGGAGCTTGCAGAAAAGGAGACTCTGGGGATCTGGGGAAGCTTGAGGTGAAAGATGATAGCTTTTTCACTCAAAATGAAAATGATAATAATAAAAAAACTTCTAAAATGCTCTGCAAAACAAGTGGGCAATTTAGATCTTAATCCTTGCAAGGTCTCAGTTATGTGCTGTATGTAGTGTAAACTAATTTTCCAGTTGACCTCACAGAGTTAAAAATAGGTGATTAGAGCAAAAGATTATTTCAGGTAGAAGTTGTTGCTAAGTCCGGTTTAGGCTGATGATGGTTTATAAAAGTTACCAAAAATGATTGTATTGAACAAAATTTATACCCATGGCTTTAGCAATTGGCTGGACATTTCCAGGACAATGAAAAAACCTAAAAAATATGCAGGTACTTCTATTTTACTTTTGGAAATGGTTGCTTCATGCTTGTAAATTGAAAAGAAGGGAAGAGCTTGTAAGTGGCAACGAGGCGAAAAGTGCATCGCTACTGCTGGTCATGGTCAGTGTGCTGCCAAAGGGATGGGAAGTTTTCATTTACTAGCAGAAGCATTTTTCATGATTTCTTAATCTGCATAAAATGCATGCAAATTCTACAGCTTTTGCCACATCCGTCCTAATTTTGTTTCCTTTTGTTGTTGCTTTTATTGCAGCTACTGAAGGGCTCTGTGATGTTAGACAGATGCTTTTGTGCTGACTGATATAACACAGAGGATTCTGCAGAGTCATGGCTTGTCCTGATTTTATGAGTCATAATGACCTTTATCATCCTAGAGACCAGGATCAGAGAGATAATAGACAGCTTTCAATAGTTGTTAGCTACTTGTTCCCATGGCTACTAGACCCATTTCCAAGTGAAGTTAGGTTTTTAATAAATTCTCCCAAGCCAAATGAAAAGTAATGAAAGTGCTTGAGTTGTAAACTAAGCAACAGGTGTTTACAAAGCATTACATCTCAGTGTTTTTGTTTTAAAGAGGAAAAATGTATTAGTAATTAATTGGGAAAGGTAATTTGAAATATGAGACTGAAATTATAATTTTCATAAATTACTCTTATCTACTATGTTATTGATCCTTTACTCCAGTTATTTATCTTCAGTGTAATTGTACGTTATGCAAAATGTGTTTCCACTGTTTTCGCCATCTTCCAACTCAGAGAACAAGCCCTTTCTATTTCAATCCCTCTGACAGCACATAAAAAATGTTCATTAGATATGATTAAAATAAAAGAAAACTTCATGCTTCAGGTCACGTGCAGGGAACACAAGGAAAATTTCTCCAGGGAAGATTATCTTCTAATTACATGCTACAGAGTGTAGTAGATAATAATTTTCAGGCAGTTCCATTGGTCTAATGCAAGATTAAAATGTCTTAGGAAATCCTTCAAAAAAAGGACAAAACTTGTTGTTTAAGAATAAAAAGGCAGACAGCTGTACCAGGAATGCCTTTTATTTACAGTGGTAATAACATCACCATCACAAACTGCTCTTTGAGGCTCAAACTGTGTACCTCAGAATGAGAGGAAATGGCAGTATCCCTGGAAATACCTCATCAAGGCAGAGTACAATAAGCTTCTCTACTTACATAGTGCAAGAACTGTGTCTCTGTCATGTCTATAAAGTTGCAGACACTTTGTTTCCATAAACATTAAGTAGTTTGAACTTCTGTGAAGTGCTAGCACAGTCCAGCCATCATTTGAGGAAGCTACTTTAAATTAATAGCCCAGGAAGACTTTATTACTTTTTTCTTCTATGTGAAATCATGTGCAGTAGAAACTTGGTACTTAAAGACTCATACATCTAATTAAATGTCATAAATTGCATATATTTCATTTTTTGAGACTCAACTGCATGTGTAGTTTTAGTAAAAACTGAAACAGAAGTGAAGAAAGTAATTTCTGTGGTGTTGTGTAGGGCTGAGGTTAAGCATGTGTGATTCAGTACTCCTCAGTAAGAAATTCTTGGTTTAATGTTTCACAGGTAGGTAATAAATACAATTTGTGATTTTTTCTTTTTTTTTCTGGTGGGAGAAAATGGAAATTACAGCCTATTTTAATTGTTCTTCACCATGGGACTCTGGGTTTGCAATCTGGTGGCCAAAATGCAATACAATGGACTTAATGTAATATTTTTTAGAAGGGACATGTCAATAAAAAGTTCTCTCTGTTAAAAAGAAAATATAAATTCAGCTTTTTTCCAGGAAAGAATCATATATGAATGTTATTAATAACAAGCCACCTATCTCATTGGATTATTTGTATTGTTTATTTTATCAGGCTTCTCTGGCAGTTGTGTTGGCTGTGGCAAGAAGGGTTTCTGCTACTTTACAGAATTCTCAAATCACATTAATCTTAAACTGACCACTCAGCCCAAGAAACAGAAACACTTAAAGTATTATCTGGTCAGGAATGCACAGGGAGCTCTGACCAAAGGATCTGTAATCTGCTGGAAAGGGACAGGTAAGATAATGAAACTGTCTTCAACAAGCTCTGGTTTTCATCATCCAAGCTTAGCTATCAGAAGGGCTGGCGTCTGTGTAAAACCTAAGACAGATCAGTTGAAAGAAAGACTCTTTACAGCTAGGTGATTGCTAGAGCAGCTGTAAAAAGCAATTGACTGACCTAATGCAAGGATGGCATGTCTGAAGACATTGGTTCCTTCCTTTCCAACTACTGTAACCTCTATGTAATTCATGTGTGAAATTATGACATCAAATATGCAGAGAAAAAAACAAATGTCTCTGTGATCAGGGAATAAGAAGTTTCTTTTTTGTTAAGAGTTCAGAGGGCGTCAGTCTTCCTCCAGCACCTGCTCAAGCACATTGTTCCAGCTGCCAGAAAGTTCGGGCCTCTCAGGAAGCACCTCAAGCGAGTTACTCCCAGCAGCAAACCCAAGCGCTCCATCTGGGACTCAGCCAATAGGTACTGCTTAGAGAAACACACTGGGATTCCCCCTACTCTTACTCTTTTGTGCATGAGTATTTGTGTGTATTTGTGTGAATGGAAACACAAACAAAGCACACTGGCACATAAAATAAAATTTAACAAGATGACTGGAGATAAATTACAAACAAAGCAATCATACTTCAAAGGCTTCTCACTGTCCACTTTTCCTTCTCGGTTTTATGTGTAAAAGGTTGGCAAATGATGAAATAGGTGCTCTGCAGCTTACTCATAGCTAAAACAAATAAAAAAGTTTTAAAAGCAATTTTTTTAATTTTTTTTTTTTTTTTTTTTTTTTTTTTTAAATTGCAGGGAATAGGTAGTGCATTCCTAGAGCTATTGCTTGTCTGGTCACACAAAAAACATTACAGACATTTATATTACAGGCATTACAGTGGCATTTTGGCTTTTTCTTCTGATCTAGTCCATTTTATGCTATGATCAGAATTTTGTTTACTGTAAGCGTCTCATCAATGTGTATAAATATCTGAGGGGCAGGTGACAAGTGGAAGGGGCCAATCTCTTTTAGGTGGTGCACTCTAATAAGACAAGAAACAACAGGTTCAAGCTAGAACATAGAAGATTGCACCTCAAAATGAGGAGAAACTTCTTTACAGCGAGGGTGGCAGAGCTCTAGAGCAGGCTGCCCAGAGGGACTATGGAGTCGTGGTTTCTGGAGAATTTCAAAACCTACCTGGATCACCCTAAGTGATCCTGCTTTGGAAGGGGGGGTTAGACTCAATGATCTCTTGAGGTCCCTTCCAACCTCTAATGTACTGTGATGTTGTGAAGCATTACATGGGCATCAGCAGGAAAGCTTCAGAGATTAAAAAAAAGAGTCACTTTAATATTAGAAAATGAACTAATGATCAATATCTGTAACTTTTTTTTTCTCTCTCTTTTTTTTTTTTTAAATAAAAATTTCTTTCTGAAACATTTTCTTTTCCACTAGATGGACATAAACAAAAACTGGCAGATGATAGAGAATGATGATCTTTTAAGCTTCTTCATAATGAAAACAGCTCTTTAATGTCTTGTAGAGATTCACATAGGGCAACTTGGTGCTTATATTCTCTTTGTGAGATAGGAGCTTGTTAAGTAGTTGTGATCTGGAATACTGGTACCCTTGTTAAGGGTATTAATCTCCCTATAGTAGCAGACAAATATTCATTTATTTATTCATGGTGGAAGTTGCATATAAAAAATGCTATATTAGTTAGAAGCATACTAGGCTTGAGAAAACCTCTCTTTGTAATGCAGCATAGTGAAAAAGCAGCTTGGGAAGATAATTTCAAATTGGAAGGAAGACTTAGAATATTTTAAGTAAATTTTAAACAACCTCTATCACTCTCAGAGCTGGTTCTTATACAAACTTCATGTGAGAGCTAGGGTTCCCCTACAAAGAGCTGAAGGATCTGACATGTATTTAATTGCATAATAGGATCTTACCCAGTCATGAAATCAAAAGTGGCTTATTTTATTCAAAACTGCATTCACTCAGAGCAGATCCTGATGGCCCTTTTCAAGTAAATGATCACATAATCAATTTATTCTATCAGCTAGGGATCTTGACCTAGAAATGTTTAATGTATCTATCTTGCTTATTTCTTGCCAGTTGCAGCCACAGATCACCTCCCTTCAACAGCAGCTTTCAGCTCAGCAGTTTATGATGGCATAGAATCGTCTAAACAACAGCTGGTGAAAAATAATCTGTCTGCTCTGACAAGACCTTCAGTGTTAGGTATCTGTATGGATTTGTTATTTAATAACCCTAAACTCTATATTCCACGAATATAATAGAAGCAATGAACAAATTATATAATGATTGTAATATCCTGTTTGAATGTTTGAATAGGAACTGCTGTTCCCTTCCAAGTCCTTTCTGACTGTAAGAGTATTTTTTTCTGTGTTAATTTTCAGAAAATGAATTGTTTATGTTTTCAGCCACAGCCTTGTTACATTTCAGATTATTAATTGCAAGTTTTTTGTTACAGTTACAGTTTGTCCATTTAATAGAAGCACAGACTGGATTCTGAATCCAAATTCTTAAAGGAATTAGTTTGCATCAATCTAGCGAATAGATTTTTTAGAGGGACTTAAGAAAGATCTACAAGTAATTGTTCACAGGATGATTCCTGTGTTGCAGTTCACCTTGTGATGGAGCACTAGACTTTGACAGCTGGCTCCAAATTAAAGAGACTGTCTTCACTGCACCATTATTACAATGATGTGTATCAACTTTTTCATTACAGACTGTATTCTGTGTCACTGGCCTTTTTAAGCAAGAAAATTATTGTACGCTATGGCTAGAAACATGCTGTAGCTCTACTTTAGAATAAATCTTCCCAAGTTTCCCTGCTGCTTCTGTGTTGAAATTTCCCCTTCAAGCAGTAACTAAATTTTAAAGGTGTAGCCTAAAACTACCACAGCTTCACAGCCAAATGCTTTTTCACTGCCTGTCCAGGATCTTGGTCTCTTTCTTCCATGCAGCAACATACTCTTGCCAATTGACTTCAGATTAATAACTTCCACATATGAACGTACCCGTAGGAAAGATTACAGAGTTTTTCAACTTAAAAAATCTATGTATTGCTCTAGCTAGCTTGTGACTTTTCTCAGGCCAGGAGACTAAGTGAGAGTATGAGGAGCCCACATGGCAAACTACTGCCCTCACGTGGTGAAAGGTTAAAGGACAAAGGCATCTTAGTTTCATAGTTTCATTCAGGGTTGGAAGGGACCACAAGGATCATCTAGTTCCAACCCCCCTGCCATGGGCAGGGAAACCCCACACTAGATCAGGCTGGACAGAGCCTCATCCAGCCTGCTCTTAAACACCCCCAGGGACGGGGCCTCGACCACCTCCCTGGACAACCCATTCCAGGGTCTCACCACTCTCATGGTGAAGAACCTCCTCCTCACATCCAGCCTGAATCTCCCCACCTCCAGCTTCATTCCATTCCCCCTAGTCCTATCACTACCTGACATCCTGAGACATCTTTCAAAACCTGACATCCTGAGACATCTTTCAAAACCTGCCCATGAACAGAGTTATTCTAGACCTAAAGACTTCCGGCTTAGTTTTAGTTTTAATATCTTTAGCAAAATGAGTCCCCTCTTATGTCTGTCTGTCTATCTATCTATCTATCTATCTATATCTATCTATCTATCTATCTATCTAGAATAGACCAGACCAGGTTGGAAGAGACCTTAAAGATCATTGAGTCCAGCCCACCTAATCAACTAAACCATACAACCAAGCACCCTATCAAGTCTTCTCCTGAACACCTCCAATGATGGTAACTCCACTACCTCCCTGGGCAGCCCATTCCAATGGGCAATCACTCTCTCTGTGTAGAACTTCTTCCTAACCTCCAGCCTAAAACTCCCCTGGTGCAGCCTGAGACTGTGTCCTCTTGTTCTGGTGCTGGGTGCCTGGTAGAAGAGACAACCTCCACCTGTCTACAACCTCCCTTCAGGTAGTTGTAGAGAGCAATAAGGTCATCCCTGAGTCTCCTTTTCTCCAGGCTAAACAATCCCAGCTCCCTCAGTCTGTCCTCACAGGGCTTGTGTTCCAAACACTACATACATATACATATACATATACATATACATATACATATACATATACATATACATATACATATACATATATAACACTACATTCAAATATTTAAATACATATAACATTTTGTAGATATATAAATTTATAAATATATAATTTATATACACACATAAAAATATATATTCTTGTTCTGTCTTGAATTTTATGTTGGATTAGCCATTCTACCACTAGACAGAGCCCTGACAATGTGAAGTACTGTGGTGATCTCTGCACAATTAGGCCCAGAAATACAAATAGCTCAATCCTGCAAGATGCTGAGCAATTCCTGGAAGGCTGTTGATTCTCAACTAGAAATACTTGATGTTAGTGAAAGTTCATCACTCTAGGAGTTTGCAGGAGTGCACAAGAAGTTTCAAGAAATCAATGAGAGAAAATTCAAGAAATTAGTCATCAGGACCTACTGAAAAACCTGTAAGAAAGTTATGATTTTACAAAAAAATGTGTTGGGGCTGCATAAGAGGAAAATGTAGACGTCATTTGTTAGCTGTTAATACGAAATGCCGTAAACCCAAAGATGGTGATCAGCAAGTGGCAAAAAATCCTCTAAATGGGAAAATTATGAAAAGAACACTGATGGTTTTTAATACCACCCTGAAAGCCTTGAGAATTTTATTTTGCACTAAGTTCAATGAAACAGTGCCATGTGTTCAGAAATAAAAGGAGCTAAATAGCATCCTGGCCTGCATTAGGAATAGTGTGGCCAGCAGGAGCAGGGACGTCATTGTGCTCCTGTACTCTGCTTTGGTTAGGCCACACCTTGAGTACTGTGTCCAGTTCTGGGCCCTCAGTTTAAGAAGGACATCGAAACACTTGAGCGTGTCCAGAGAAGGGCAACAAGGCTGGGGAGAGGCCTTGAACACAAGCCCTATGAGGAGAGGCTGAGGGAGCTGGGATTGTTTAGCCTGGAGAAGAGGAGGCTCAGGGGTGACCTCATTGCCCTCTACAACTACCTGAAGGGTGGTTGTAGCCAGGAAGGGGTTGGCCTCTTCTCCCAGGCAACCAGCACCAGAACAAGAGGACACAGTTTCAAGCTGTGCCAGGGGAGGTTTAGACTTGAGGTAAGGAGGAAGTTCTTCACCGAGCGAGTCATTCGTCATTGGAACGGGTTGCCCAGGGAGGTGTTTGAGTCATTGACCCTGGAGATGTTCAAGGGGAGATTGGACGTGGCACTTGGTGCCATGGTCTAGTCATGGGGTCTGTGTTGATAGGTTGGACTCGATGATCCTCGAGGTCCTTTCCAACCTAAGTGATACTGTGATACTGTAAATGTCCATGCTGTTTAATTCCAACTACTAACATCTAACACCCCCCGTCCCTGGGGGTGTTTAAGAGCAGGCTGGATGAGGCTCTGTCCAGCCTGATCTAGTGTGGGGTTTCCCTGCCCATGGCAGGGGGGTTGGAACTAGATGATCCTTGTGGTCCCTTCCAACCCTGAATGAAACTATGAAACTATGAAACTAATCTATAAGCATTCTTAGTATATGTCTCATTCTTACTGCACCACTGTTAGTACAGTGGAAACATTAGTATACACTAAGTGAAGTCTACCCAGATAATGAAAAGTTTTCTGCACTAGAAAGTTCCCAGAAAGTTATGCAGGACATAGCAAAGTAAAATAAAACCCACAAAAATTTGTTGTATTTATGGAATTGACTCTGTCTACTACTGTACCTAATGCACACATTCAGTCTTTCAGAACATACAGAATTGTTGTGTACAAAAATTGAATGCATTGTATTCTAATACTTTTCTGAAACATTGCTGTCTTCCAGGCACTTTAACAAATTCAGGGCCTCCAAAAAAGCGCCATAAAGGCTGGTCACCAGAATCCCCCTCATCTACTGAAACCTGGAACTTGCAGCTCAACCCACAGGCTCCATACAGAAATAAAAATGGTAAGCTAATATCTTAGTGATAATAGATCATAATATATCATATCATAATGATAATGAATCATATACTCATTTAGGTTGAAAAAGACCTTTATGATCATCGAGTCCAACTGTTAGTCTGGCACTGCCAAGTCCACCACTAAACCTTGCATTCATACCTGCAACTCCCAGGGAGGTGGTGGGGTTGGCATCCCTGGAGGTGTTTAAGAAAAGACTGCATGAGGCACTTGGAGCCATGGTCTAGTTGATTAGTTAGGCTTGGGTGATTGGTTGGACTTGATGACCTTGGAGGTCTTTTCTCTTGGAGGTTGCTTCTGTGATTCTGTGTTTGCTTATAAACAATTATAAATCTTTAGATGCATGTGTGATATTCACAATTGCAACAATATAATTGGTCCTCCAAGATATTTAGCCTAATGGTGTGGGTTGTAATAACAGCTCATAAAGTGTGCAGTGTAACCATAGGAAACATTTAATACTGATAGGAAATGTGGGTATGAGATGATGTCGAATAACTTTTCTTTGAGGAAATCACTATTATATCTGGCTCCAGTAATATTATGTCTAAAATCTTAGATGGAGGAAGCCTATCATCTTTACCACACTCTGCTTTGGTGGGGCCAGCCTCATCTCCAATGGTGGGCTCAGGAGAGCCAGTCTCAGTTCCTGACAACTTGCTGAAAATCTGTAAAGCAAAGCCAGTTATTTTTAAAGGTAAACCACTCAACCTCCAAAAAAAGCCTTAAATCTTTTTTGTAAGAGAAGTAAAGCTACATCCTACTGCTAAAAGCTGCCAAAGCTGTCAGTTTTAGAGGGTTTACTGTTAAAACTCTTTAATGCATACGTTGGAAATATGTGATGTTTACAAACATTGTTTACTTTGTAGGTCATGGAAACTTCCCATATCTTTGTGGGAATATTAATGACGTGATAGTGAGTCCTTTGTTGTACACCTGTTACAGAAATTCCCAGTCTTTATCTAGAACCTATGAACAATATGGCACCTCTGCAATGCAGCCTATTTCAGAGGAAATGCAGCTCTTACTGACTGTCTACTACCTTGTCCAACTAGGTAAGATTGTTTTACATCCAGACAGACATCCAGATATTACATGCTAGAAATTAGAAAGGAATTATTAAAGGAGGATAATCATAGAACCATAGAATTGTTAGGGTTGGAAGGACCCTCAAACATCATCCAGTTCCAATCCCCCTGCCATGGGCAGGGACACCTCACACTAGATCAGGTTGCTCAGAGCCACATCCAGCCTGGAGTTTCTACCACCTCCCTGGGCAACTTGTTCCAGTGTCTCACCACCCTCATGGGGAAGAACTTCTTTGTAACATCCAATCTGAATCTACCCATTTCTAATTTTTTCACATTCCCCCTAGATCTATCATTACCTGACACCCTAAAAAGTCCCTCCCCAGCTTTCTTGTAGGCCCCCTTATGATACTGGAAGGCCACAATAAGGTCTCCTCAGAGTCTTCTTCAGACTGAATAGCCCCAATTCCCACAGTCTGTCCTCATAGGAGAGGAGCTCCAGCCCTCTGATCATCCTCGTGGCCCTTCTCTGGACCCATTCCAGCACCTCCACATCCTTCCTGTAATAGGGGCTCCGGAATTGGACACAGTACTCCAGGTGGGGTCTCACCAGAGCAGAGCAGAGGGGGAGAATCACCTCCCTCGACCTGCTGGCTATGCTATAACATAAAATATGAGTCTTAAGACACATGATGTTGAACAATTTAATTTATGGTAACAAAACAAAGCTAAATATTTAGTTCAAGATGACCAGACAGATCGAAATATAGTCATACAAAATTGTCTACTCCTGTAATGTGGGACCTCAGCAACTAAAAACAAGAAAAAGGAAAAGAGCTGTAATTCACTGTTCTTCCATGCAGTCTGTGATTTAGAAGTAGTATTGTGCTGAGCCCCAGGCAACACTCAGCCACTAAAATATTTCTAATTATGGGTACTCAGATTGCAGTTAGGGCAGTTTTACTTGAGTATCACAATGTCAATTATGAATAAAAGAATCTGGTTCACATCTGCTAGATATGAGCCAAGCATGAAAAAATCTGAACCGGGATAGTCCCTCCAAACAGTATGGATTTGGAAAAAAAGTAATTCTTTTTAACGACATAATTTTGTGTAATGGTTTCTAACACTTTCCTCTCAATTTATTTTAGCCTCTGACCAGGTACCTTTGATTGAGGATTTGGAACAAATATTCATGCGTTCGTGGCGGGAATCTCATCTGTCTGAAATCCGTCAGTACCAACAGGCTGTTCCACAGACCTTTCCTCAAGTGCCCAGCCAGATTGTACCAGTGACTCCAGCCCAGCTTCCCTGGCTGGCAGGCCTTGCAGCTAGCTCCTGTAATGATAGTGTTCATATCATCGAGTGCAGCTACTCTCTGGCTGAAGGGCTTTCGGAAATGTTTAAGCTCCTCATTGAAGGAAAGTTAATAAAGACGAACTATGTGGTGATCATATGTGCTGGTAGAAATCGATCCATTGATTCCTGCATTGTGATAACAGGTAAGGTCCCAAGGCTGTACCTCCAGGCAAAACAGAGAAATTGAATGCTATGAGGAGCTTGGCTGGAGTTTCAATAAGCTGACAGAAAAAGCAGAGCTGTGACAAGCAAACAATGAGTTTTGATGAAGCCAGGCCGATGCTGTACAATTGGTCTCTCCCCAGCAAATCACATTCTGCCTATTTTACCCATTTTGGGCTTTTTTTCCATCATGGTATTCTGGCCAAAACTACTGCCAACAAATAACAGCAAACTAGAGAACACATTGCATAAATGTCTCCTACTCTGTGTGACTGGAGTATTACTGCCAGCAAAGGACCTAACATTTTGCTAGCTCCTAAAAAATGGTCTTTCAGTGTCATTCCCTTCAACATCCATTGAGTGCTATGCTGATAATGAAATGAATTATTTGAATAGCCATTGAAAGACTGATTATGAATATAGAATAATTGACAATTCCTTTGGCTATTTATAGAATAGAATAGAATAGAATAGAATAGAATAGAATAGAATAGAACAGAACAGAACAGAACAGAACAGAATAGAATAGAATAGAATAGAATAGAATAGAATAGAATAGAGTAGACCAGGTTGGAAGAGACCTTTATATGATCTTTTTATGTACTGTAGGAACAAATATTTCCTAAACTGGGAAAGAAACACAAAGAATTATAAAACATGAATCCATCTTCCAGGTATCTGGTGCATCCTTATACAGGAGATAGAAGAGACTCATCTCTGCCATTTTTGTGCATGGGATTCATTTAGCTGAGTAGTATTTTTATTGTGACTTAGAACATTTTTAACTTTATCTTGAAGGGCTGTCAAAATAACTTTTTTTTTTTTTTTTTTCTCCTTTAGGAAAGTATCAGGCAAGAATTCTATCTGAGAGCATGCTCACTCCCTCAGACTACCAAAAAGAAGTTAACTATCAGCTGGTCACAGGGAAGGTGGAAACTCTGGGGTCCTTCTTTAGCACACTCTGCCCAGGTATAGAAGAGATTATAAAGCGGCATGCTTCCAAGTCCCTGAAAATTATGAGTCAGGGAAAATAACTAGGCTCATTATTGCTGTCTACAAGTAACTGAAGGGAGGCTGTATCCAGGTGGGGGTTGGTCTCTTCTCCCAGGCAACCAGCACCAGAACAAGAGGACAAAGTCTCAAGCTGCGCCAGGGGAGGTTAGGCTGGATGTTAGCAAGAAGTTCTTCATAGAAAGAGTGATTGGCCATTGGAATGTGCTGCCCAGGGAGGTGGTGGAGTCACCATCCCTGAAGGTGTTTAGGAAGAGACTGGATGGGGTGCTTGGTGCCATGGTTTATTTGATTAGATAATGTTGCTGATTTTGGTCTGTGCTTTCAGGCTAGTTTTCTACCATCCTCCATAAATGCTCAAGACAGTCATTTGCAGAGCTGGTTTGTCATTTCCTGGACTGATTTGCTTTTTATTAGTGTTATACTGTAAAAACAGATACTATAGAATATGAGAGGACCACTGTAAAAAACAGCCAATAAGTCAGGGGGAGGATATCTAGCTAGTGTACAAAAAGCTCTTAAGATCTACAAAACAAAATCAGTATCAAATGCAGCTCTTGTAAGTATTTTTTCTACTACTCCTTCAATTTGATAGAGGGTGACATTGACCTTTTGCTGGAGAAATTTTATCAGGAAAACCAAGGGCACATCTCTTCATCACTTTCTACTTCAGTGAATAAACCAACAACGCTGAATGGAACTGGAACAGCTGTGTGCACAAGTAAGGAGGATTTTCTAAAGAGGTAACAAAGTAGAATACCTGAGAGCAGGTCTCTGGTCATGCAATTAGATCCAGTCCTAGGCTCTTGGAGAGAAAGGTCCTGAAGCAAACTGCAACTCATGTCTTGGAATGTTCAGATTTACATTGATAGAAGCTCTGCTCCTTCCACTGGGTATTGTACTCCTTGAAGCTTTAAGTCTTGCACCAGTGGTAGCAGAACACTATTGCACAAGTTCATATTCAACTCTGGGACACTTAGGAGGCATAGAGGTCAAAATGCCCAAATACAGAAAGATTGCTTCTCATATTCCATATGGAATTTCATGAACTGGAGGACCTGTTCATAAGCAAAGTACCTGAAAGAGTCGATCAGTCTAGACTTGTAACATTTTGGGTTAGATTAGACTATGGGCATATATCTAACCAGAATTTTGCCATTTTCCAGGTTATGAGATTGAACGACATCAGATTCGTCCATTCCAGCTAGCAGTGGCTCAGAAGCTTCTGTCTCATATTTGCTCAATTGCTGACTCCAGCACTCAAAATCTTGATTTGGGTTCCTTTGAGAAGATTGATTTCTTGATTTGTGTTCCACCCTCTGAAGTGACTTACCGGCAGACTTTGTTTCACCTCTGGCACTCAGGTGCTCATTAGTAAGCTTTAATTCAAATTTATAGGACATTGTTAAAAACATTCATATCTGGAAATACTGAATTTTGGTTCTCTTTCTTTAGGTATCTTATTAGAACTTGGATTAGAAAAGGAGCATCTTACAAAGCAGAGGGTGGAACAGTATGTCATGAAATTAGATGCAGAGGCCCAGATGAAATTCAAAGTCTTTTTACAAAACTCTATGCAGAATCCACATACACTCTTTGTCCTAATCCATGATCATGCACATTGGGATCTAATGAGGTAAGAAAAATGTAATTTGTTTTAGAGAAAAAAATTATGTTCATATTAGCTCTCAATATCAGTTTTCTGATTTATCTCTTCAATCATCTTTACATCTTTCTGCTAACTCTGTCTTCCTATGCACTGAATAAACATGCTTCCTTTTAAGGTTCTTCCTGACTTATTCTTATCCTGTTTATTATATTGTGCCTCAGAACATTTCAGCTTTTCTTGCTCACTGTTCTTGCCTTTGTTCAAGGGAGAGCTTCCTGTGAAAGTACACAGAGCTCCTTATCCTCTGTTAGTGTCCTCTGGGCTGCAAAACATGCAACCCCCCTTCACAGTGAGTAGACAGCTAGTGAACCAATACTGCAGCTTATTTTTTAACAGATTGGAAGTTTTCCAGTACAATGTTTTTACTATCCAACATCCCTGATTCATTAGAATTGAAAGCTTCTATTCATACATAAGCATAAGGTAAACTTCTCAGGGAAGCAGAAAGGTTTCTGTCCAATATTTACCTAGTTCTCTGTTAGCTTACTAGTACAAATCACCAGTTCCCTCATAGTCCTGTGTCCTTGGCTTCTCATGAATCTGCCTACTAAGAAGTTGGACTGCTTTTGCTTTCTGGCTCCTGAGGCATGGAGAAGCTTGCAGAACATACTAAATTCCAGAAACAACAACATATTCCAATGTTGGGAGCATTGTAGCGTTTCTGAAGCCAAAAAATACAGACTCTTCCTCGACAACGAAATGGCAAAATCTTGTCTTTCACACTGGTTAAGAATGATGATTTTAACAAAAACTTTATTTTTGTATATGAGGGTTTCCTGTTCAACACCCCTAGATCCTAACACCCCTAAATCCTAGGAACTTACATCATCCATTACAGCTTGAAGACATTTATTCATATAACATGAGTGGCAGGTAGGAACCTGTATTGCTGCTTAACTCAGATATTTCCCCCCTCTATCTGATAAAGATATGCATCTAACAAACTGTGCACAGCAGGATTCATGGCACCTGACTGAAGTCAGTTAAATGAGGTGCCTAAAACAGGAGTGAAATTGTCGGTTTGCCTGCATAGTCACAACATTGACACAGGCATCTCTGAGGATTGACTCAGATCATGGGTGAGCATAGCCAGCTTCTGGAGTTGCTTCTCTCTCTCTGCTAGTAATAGAAGGAACTTGCAGTGACTGTGCTTGTAACTGAGTCATTGCAGGTAAATGCCAAAAGCTAAACAGCATGAATTTGTACTGAAGTTTTACACCAGAGCACCAGAGAGGTGTTTCATGACATTAGCATTTGCTCTAGCAATAACTATTCTTTCCTTTCATAATAGCTCTATCGCAGGTAGTTTCCCACTATTTTTCTGTCAGACTGACTTTCTGTCTGTTGTTTTCTCTCTTGAGTGTTGTAGCTAGGAATGATATTTTAAGGCAGCACTAACAACCTAGTCAAAATTGCTACAGAACTATGAGTCTATTGTTAACTGCCGAAACATCAGGCTCCTTTCATACTTCATCTCTCATATTCTGGAAGCCATGGGGGTCTGGTAATGTGCTAGTTAGGGCACTTATCAGAATTACAGGAATTCTGAGATGCAGTGTAATAATTTGCATTTCTTTCCCCATCTTTCTATACAACAAAAGCAGGGTGAAGAACAGAGTCGTAAGTTCCTTGTATATGTTTAACTTTGGTTTCCCATCCTGGTGGAAGCTATTCCACAGACACAAATGTTCCCTTGTGCTGACCGTATTGGAGAGTTTTGGGTTTCTTTTTTGCAGTGCTGTGCATAGCCTTTATCCTCAAACAGAACTGTCTACAGGACTTGTTGATAGACTGTTGAACTGCAGGGAGGTGAAAGAGGCACCAAATATTGTGACCCTCCATGTGACTTCCTTCCCCTATGCGCTGCAGACACAGCATACTCACATCAGCCCTTACAATGAGATCCACTGGCCTTCTTCATACAGCAATGTAAGATGGATACTTTGAGGTGCTGTTATGACCTTTTCATATGTTGTTTTACATTTACATACTTGATAAATCTGTGGATTTTTGTAAACAATGTTTGCATGACATCATCTTCTTGTTCAGTCTGTGGCAAGCTCTTTTTCCTCTTACTTATCCTGTGATTTCTTGTATTTTTCTTTATTTCTTTTATATCTTCCATAAACTGTAGCATCTCTACTAAAAATCTTTGAGTTATATAACTAGAAACATCTGAAAAATCTGTCAAGTGCATTACTGCTTAAACATAGGCATATGCATGGATGTTCTTCATATGTGTGCATATTTATTCCATACACAAATATTTTATCTCTGTATATGTGAAGAGGAAAAAAAACAAGACAAAAATTGGATCAAACTTGTTTCCTCTCAAAATAATGAGTCCTATTTCTTTTTTTGTTTTAGCATATCTGAGTACAAGTATGCTTATTAGAGAATGTGACTGCAAACATAGCAGGTTCCAATGGTTAATCAATTGTAAATCAATAAATGATAGACTTTACCTTTATATTTTTTATTGCTTCATTTGCTTTAGGGTGTAGATTTGTACCATGAAAACAAGAAATACTTTGGCTTGTCAGAATTCATTGAGTCCACCCTCTCTGGACACAGTATTCCACTTCTTCGGTATGACAGCTCTTTTGAAGCAATGGTCATGGCTTTGGGAAAGAGGTAGGGTACCCTCCTTTGTTTAACACAAGAAATGTAGGACATGGGTTCTGGTGAGTTGAATTACTAGTTGGGAGCCTGATCGTTTGTTTCTTTGTCTTCCACAAATCAGTTGTGTATGCAAGGGCATTTCATTCATTCTTATTTTCTCCTTCAAAAAATGTGTTTGGTCTGTGATCTAATCAGTCTAGGTGATCTCGTACTATGAACATGCACACTATTTAGCCCAATTCAGAGTCTGTTCTTAGTGTGATCAGTAGCCACTTCCATGTTATAATCATCTACCATTGATCCTCATATAATTTCAAATGTGTCATTACTTTAAGTCCAGGCTGGATGAGTCATTACTTTTGTCCAGTGTTATCACTTGCTGATCCTGTTATCACTGGCTGATTTTGATGTGAAGGATTTGTGTATATTGCACTGAGCACATCCACTCTGGGAGTTGTTCCAGGATGCTTTGAAGCTTTAATCACAAATATCAGGCACTTTTCTAAGCAATCCATAGTCCTTTTTACTGTGCACCTGAGTTTTATTTCTGTGAAAACCAGAGCACAGGAAGCCATTACATGTCCACATCTCATTGGATGCTACCTATGCAGTCAGGAAACAAGGCTAAGTTAGTTCAGGGCTTCAGTAAGAAAACAAGAGAACAATCCGCACACATCCCATGCCTTAAGAATAACATATCATTAAAAATATTCTCATTGATAGAAGAATAGAAATTTGATTGATATTATTGAGTGCCTTAGTAAATATTCTATGCAAAAATTTTGTAAGAGCAGTAAAGTCTGGGCAGCTTGGAGTGATGGATCCTTATTGAATGACTTGCTTAGAAAAGCTTTACTAAGAAATGGACAGACGGTGCCAGTTCTGATCATGAAATGATGCCTTGCAAAAGGCTATCCAACTGCAATTTGATAAGATTCTATTGTTTAGTAGATATGAAGGATTCATTTTCAGGTGAAAATCCTGAGTTTTCTATATTTTGTGAAAACTAGCTTTTTCACTTAAGCCTTTAATATTTGGCTATTTAATTCACTATTTATTTCAGGTTCCCCAGATTACACAGTGCAGTGATAAGGACATTTGTCCTCATACAACACTACTCTGCAGCTATGATGGCAGTGTGTGGTCTTTCTCAGATGAAGAATTACACGTCAGTTGAAACTCTGGAAATCACCCAAAACCTTATAAACTCTTCAAGACAATGTCCTAGTGGTCATGGCCTCATGGTAGTATTGAGAATTCCCTGTACTCCGCTGGCTGCAGTGGCCTATGAACGTCTCTATAACGTGAGGGAAAGACTAGCCCTTGAAGATAACTTTGAAATAATCTTGGGAAATCCCAATTCTGGAATCACAATAGGGAAGCACTTTGTGGAGCAACTAAAGGTAACTGCAGAATAATATATGTTGGAAAGCTTCATTAGATGGGTAGGTGGGGAAACTTCACTGGTGAGAGTTATGGTCATGAGCTGAAGTATGGTTCTTACTAGTAAAATTAAAAGCTACCAAAAGGAAAATTACTTTTATCTTTTACTGTCTGTGACCTCTACCTGTTTTACCTCTGATAAATACTCAGTAGAATATTAATTAATATTGGCTAGAAGAAAACAAATTCCAGCAGCAGCTCTGCCACAGAGTTGAGCTGCTTTTATCTACAGGGACTGTTAGCAAAGAGGAAAAAAGACAAAGTTGTGTCAGTTTTGGCAGAATTTTCGCACAAAATCATGACAGTGAAGTAAGATTTTAATCAGTGATCAAGAGTTATAATATTCTTGTCACCAGCAGGTGGCATGAAGGTCCCAAATCAGTGATGAGTCCTCACCCACCCCAGTACTCACAGCTCCGGACTTCATACTTTCTACAGCATACGCTGGTTTGTGGATTAATTTATAGCCTACAAATCTGAACCTAAGGCTATCTATTTAACTAAAGCCTCTGATATTCCTTTGGTTTTCATAAAATTGCCATCATCTGATCACAAAAGCAAAAGTGTGTTTACATTCTAGGATGGTGTAATTGTTATATATACATGTGTGTGTGTGTATGTATATATATATATATATACAGTACACTCTGTTCTCTCTCTGATTCAGAATGTTAGATGAAGTCATTTGAAAGCCACGGCCTAACACCAATCTCATTCTTCTATAAAGCAGGCATAGCTTATTCTGAAAAATCACTATTAGTTCTGAATCACATCCTGTTTGTCTTCTCTGATATGCATAATAGTAGTACATGCATGAATGTCAAAGGCTGAACTCTTGTACTGCTGGTCCTGTGTACTCGTCATCTGTAGATGAGTCTTTCACCTAAAAGAATTGACTGCTATGAGAAAAGCAGTATAGCCTGATACTAAATGGTCAGACAGTAGATCTGGTTATCAAACTTCTCACAAAATTACCAGGAAACACAGCTTTGGGGGAGAGCAAGAGACGTCAGAAGGTAACTTTGATACAATACTCTTCTCCAAACCTCCTACTCAGCTTTACTGTCCATTTTAGTATGTCCATTCTACCCATTTATGCCCTGGCCTCACTGGTCTGCAGCTGGGAAGATGGGAGGCTTTTCAGACTAGAATTGACTGTCCTAAGCTCAGTGTTACAGTAGGCAGATTCCTATCCATGATGCTCTAGGAAGTATGCAATCTAACTGTCAAAACTAGATCTGCTTTTGTGGCTTCTTTTGGTTGAATATACATCCACTCTACAAATTGATTAACATAGTGGATGATAAGAGTATACATTTCTGGATTTTTATTTGTGCCATGTAGATATGCCTAACAGTGTTTCTTGCCTTATGCAGGTCTGGCAGAAGATTGAAGATGTAGATTGGAGGCCACAGACCTATCTAGAATTGGAAGGCTTGCCTTGTATATTGATATTTAGTGGTATGGATCCACAAGGGGAGTCTTTGCCACGGTAAGACCCAGTGTTCCCTCGGTGACAGCTTTTTATTCAATAGCTTACCCAATGGCTGAAGATTAACTGTGTAATTACTTGTGGGAGAAGAAAATAGATTTCAGCACCAAGATGTTTGTTTATTTTTTTTTAAAGGTTTTATATCACAAATACAACCCCCATATTATTAATGATAACCTCCTGTTTATAGCAAGACAAAACTATCTCAGAAACAATTATTTTAAAGGGGAGAATAAGGGTATATAAAAAAAAAAAAAAGAGAAGAAGAAAAGCTACTTTAGATATGTCAGTGTAGCTAAGACATCTGCATGAAGTTGGTGTATGTACTACAGAATGTGTGGAGAGATTGGTGCCTTCTGGGAGGCATCTGAAAGCAAGACAAGATGCCCTGGGACACCAACTGCCTTTGTATATTCAACAGAAATCCATGCTGTGTGTCAGGCTTAGAACCCAAATGATTATTCTTTTTCTTCTGGTGACACTAGTGGTCAGTGCTCTAGATCAAGATCACAGAATGTTAGGGGTTGGAAGGGACCTCGAAAGATCAAGTCCAACCCTGAAGATGCATCACTGGATCAAGAAAGATAAGTGTGTGCACCGCAGTGGTAAACAAAAGATGTACTGTGTTCTGTCTCATCTGTAGATCATGACAAAAATCCCCTCTGGCTGTATTTGTAAAAGAAATAAGGGTATAGATAGCGGTATGTTTTCACACTAAACCCTCTTATTTTTGCTCTCCAGATCACTGAGATACTGTGACCTACGTTTAATAAACTCATCTTCATTGGTAAGGACTACCTTGGAGCAAGAACTTGGTTTGGCAGCATACTTTGTGGGCTCAGAAACTAACACAGAGAAAGCAGTTGTGAATGATGTGTTAGAAAGTGACCCAGAGAAACTAAGCAGCACTGATAATGAAGATGAAGAAATAGCAACAGAAGGTATTATTAATAGTGATAACAAAAGATGTAAAATGATTGAGTTGCATTAGAAAAAAACAGGCTGATATGGTTACCTGCTTGGTGAGAATTTCTGGAGCTTACTGAGTGAGCTCTGGTCTTTAGTTTTGCTCATTGAACATGTGTTTTCTCACCATTTCTCCCTGGGGACTCCTACCTCTGCAGAATTTTAAGCCCTAGCAGTCCTGGGGGTTTTTGGCCCCCATCTCCTCCCTCTGTACATCCTTTGCCCTGTATGTTCTTGCAGCCATAAAGCAGACCTTGAGTGGGTCCATCCAGGGACACTCACTGCTGGATGCTGTGCTGTGATGCCCTCCATGCAGCAGGGAAGTGCATCTTAGCAATCAGATCCCCTCCCTCACAGCAGGGGCAACTCTACCTAAACTGTCCCTGACTGATGCTATCAAACCTGTGCTTGCATACTGCCAATGATGAAGATTTCTCCCAAGCAAATTGTGTATAGTACAGCTAAGTAGTCTCTGTTTCAAGGGTATTAAATAAACCTCTATTAGAATAAACCTTTATTAGAATAAACCAAACCAGGTTGGAAGAGACCTTCAAGATCATCACGTCCAACCCATCAACCAATCCAACCCACCCAAACAGCTAACCCATGGCACCAAGCACCCCATCAAGTCTCCTCCTGAACACCTTCAATGACGGTGACTCCACCACCTCCACGGGCAGCCCATTCCATAGCGCAATCACTCTTTCTGTATAGAACTTCTTCCTAACATCCAACCTGAACCTCCTCTGGCGCAGCCTGAGACGGTGTCCTCTTGTTCTGGTACTGGGTGCCTGGGAGAAGAGACCATCATCAGCCTGTCTACAACCTCCCTTCAGGTAGTTGTAGAGAGTGATAAGGTCACCCCTGAGTCTCCTGTTCTCCAGGCTAAGCAGCCCCAGCTCCCTCAGTCTCTCCTCATAGGGCCTGTGTTCCAAGCCCCTCACTAACTTCGTTGCCCTTCTCTGGACTCGTTCCAGCAAGTCAACATCCTTCCTAAACTGAGGGGCCCAGAACTGGACACACTACTCGAGGTGTGGCCTAACCAGTGCAGTATACAGAGGCAGAATGACCTCCCTGCTCCTGCTGGTCACACTGTTCTTAATGCAGGCCAGGATGCCATTGGCCCTCTTGGCTGCCTGGGCACACTGCAGGCTCATGTTCAGCCTACCATCGACCAGTACCCCCAGGTCCCTCTCTGCCTGGCTGCTCTCCAGCCACTCTGACCCCAGCCTGTAGTGCTGCATGGGGTTGTTGTGGCCAATGTGCAGAACCCAGCACTTGGATGTGTTAAATCTCATGCCGTTGGACTCTGCCCATCTGTCCAGCCTGTCGAGGTCCCTCTGCAGAACCTCTCTACGCTCCAGCAGATCAACTCTTGCCCCTAGCTTGGTGTCCTCAGCAAATTTACTGATGATAGACTCAATGCCCTCATCCAGATCATCAATAAAGATGTTAAAGAGCACAGGGCCCAGCACTGACCCTTGGGGCACACCACTAGTGACTGGCTGCCAGCTGGATGTGGCACCATTCACCACCACTCTCTGGGCTCAGCCATCCAGCCAGTTCCTAACCCATCGCAGTGTGCTCCCGTCCAAGCCATAGGCTGACAGCTTGTTAGAATAAATATCTGAACATAACTTCTGCATAGTCCTTGAAAATGTCCATGAATCAAAACAGACAGTGTGGAGTTGGTGAGTTCATAATTTCTTAAGTGAACAATTAATGACATAAATGTGTAAGCAAACAATATTTACCTAGGAACTGCTGAGGCTTTCATTTTTTTTGAGGGATAGCTGCTGGGTGTTATCAGTTATCATCAATCACTTCACATTTTTATTCACTGTTTATAGTGCCTTATTGCTGTTGAAAACAAGGGACTTTAATCCTTGTTGGTTCTTTACAACTCAAATTGCTTACTTCCCTTTCCATACCAAGAAGAGAGCTGTTGATTGTTCACCTATTAAGTTCATCATTGATAATAAAGATAGATCACAAAGAACAAAAAAAGTGTTTTCTTTAATCAAATATATACTTTTCCTAGAGAAACTAAATATCTGAGGTCACCCTCAGACTGTCTACAACAGAGACCTGCTATAGATAAGTATTTCTGTCGAATTAATTGAAGTACACCAAGACTGTATGTGGTCTGAGTCAAAAGGAACTTAGTTGTTAGGCTGCTTTCCTAGACTTTGAAGTATGGTATGCTCCTCCACAGACCAGTTCAGAACAACTGAGATGGGCTTGCAGTCTGAGTTTTCCAGTGGCAGCGCTTATGTCTCTATTGTGATAAAACTGTACAGAAAGAAGCATGTTAATGTGTAAGCCTAAACTAGGGATCTTAAGTGACTATCCTTCCTTGGTGGACATCCAAATATGGATATTTGTCACTAAAAGTGAGAGATAATCTGGCCATAAAGCTGTAATGTGGGAGGTAGAAGGTAATTTCAAATCATCATTTAAAATAAAGCTTGTTGCGTGTGGGTTTCCCTGACACTGGATTAGTGAGGAGAGTAAGACATGGGTAGAAAGAGAAAGCACGTTTGAAATTTCTAGAAATTACCAGCTCCTGACTGCAGCAGTCTTTGTGAAGCTGGTGCTGCTCAGCACAGTTCATTAGACCGCAGGCTGATCCAACATTATGTGATAGGAACAGTTACTCTTCATATGGAAAACAGTCTCAGATGCGGACAAAACCCACACAAACTCACAGGTACTTTTCCCTTCTGTGACAATGTAGACATGCCTTCTCACAGGCTTACTTAAATTATGTTTTGTTTTCCCTTAATATCATTCATGAAACAGGTTCTACTTCAGAAAAGAGAAGTCCTTTGAAAAGAGAAAGATCTCATTCCAATGACTCTGCGTCTTCATCTCTCTCTTCAAAAGCTTCTGGTAAGACGCTATGATCATCTACTTTGTTATTTTTAAGACATAAAAGAGACCTTTTATTCAATGATAATAAAAATCATAAATCACTAAGGTTTTGGTAAGGCCTATTCCAATGGATTACTAAAGATAACTTCAACGAAGATAAGGATCAGACTTCTGGAATAATCACAGGGTGAGGCACCTAAACCAGGCATTACTTTAATACGTTCCACTGAAGTACAAATCCTCAGTTGGTGCTGTGATGGCTGAGTGTGTCCACTGAAGCTGTGACAATTTATGAAAAATAAAATATGTTTCACATTAAAAAACCCCCAAACTTCTGAAAATCTGTAGGACAACAAGAATGTTTATTCTTGTTGGTATTTGTTACCTTTTTGGTTTTGTTCTGAAATGTTTACTTGTTAATTTTGCACTGTTCTTGAGATGGATACTTTTCTTCAATTCCTTTTTAATCTACAGGCTGATGTAGAAAGCATGAAGCTATGTTCAGAACTACTACATCTCTTTTGTCTGATAAATTTCTTTGCACCTTTTTTCATTCAGATAATACTAAGAGTTGAATAAAATTAGGGAATATATCTACCATAGCTTCCTAGGAGTCACAGTCTCATGCATCTTTAAAAAAAAGATTAGATTTTTTTCAGTGACAGTAAATTCTTTTTGATTTAATTAAAGATTTCAACATCTTTGGCCCATGATTTCTTTTAGAATAGAATAGAATAGAATAGAATAGAATAGAATAGAATAGAATAGAATAGAATAGAATAGAATAGAATAGAATAGACCAGGTTGGAAGAGACCTTCAAGATCATCGCGTCCAACCTATCACCCAACACCACCTAATCAACTAACCCATGTAACCAAGCACCCTGTCAAGTCTCCTCCTGAACACCTCCAGTGACGGCGACTCCACCACCTCCCTGAGCAGTCCATTCCAATGGGCAATCACTCTCTCTCTGTAAAACTTCCTCCTGACCTCCAGCCTGAACTTCCCCTGGCGCAGCCTGAGACTGTGTCCTCTTGTTCTGGTGCTGGCTGCCTGGGAGAAGAGACCAACCTCTGCCTGTTTACAACCCCCCTTCAGGTAGTTGTAGAGAGTAATAAGGTCACCCCTGAGTCTCCTGTTCTCCAGGCTAAGCAGCCCCAGCTCCCTCAGTCTCTCCTCATAGGGCCTGTGTTCCAAGCCCCTCACTAACTTCGTTGCCCTTCTCTGGACTCGTTCCAGCAAGTCAACATCCTTCCTAAACTGAGGGGCCCAGAACTGGACACAGTACTCGAGGTGTGGCCTAACCAGTGCAGTATACAGAGGCAGAATGACCTCCCTGCTCCTGCTGACCACACTGTTCTTAATGCAGGCCAGGATGCCATTGGCCCTCTTGGCTGCCTGGGCACACTGCAGGCTCATGTTCAGCCTACCATCAACCAGCACCCCCAGGTCCCTCTCTACCTGGCTGCTCTCCAGCCACTCTGACCCCAGCCTGTAGCACTGCATGGGGTTGTTGTGGCCAATGTGCAGAACCCGGCACTTGGATGTGTTAAATCTCATGCCATTGGACTCTGCCCATCTGTCCAGCCTGTTGAGGTCTCTCTACCCTCTAGCAGATCAACTCCTGCCCCCAGCTTGGTGTCCTCAGCAAATTTACTGATGATAGACTCAATGCCCTATGGGCACAGTGGGGCTTATAAAAGAGAAAAAAAAAAGAGCCTGAAATTATTTGATAGACATCATCAACACTAATTCTCAAAATGCTTTATTCTTCTTAAAGTTGGGCTGCTCATCATTTCCAGTGTCCATGTGACTTGCCTGTAGATTTGTGATCTCAGTTTGCCTATAGTTAAAGTAATAGTTGTTCTACTTCCCTATGCCCCTCTGTTCCTGAATACTTGAGGAATGTCACAGGTGTTTTATTTGAACTAATTCATACTGCCAGAAATATTTTGTACTTATGCTGCATAATAGTCTAAAGTAGACTGTAAAGGACATTAGTAATATCTTACCAATTCTTGAGACTTAGAAACTATGGACTTCCATGAATTCAAGTTGGGGTTTGTTTTCAAGAATTGTGACTGTTTCCATCACGAGATAAAAGATGCTTTTGTTCAGGCAGATATTCCTAGTATCATGTGGAGACTGATTCCTCACCCAGTTCTCAGCCTAAAGACTGAAGTATTTGTAGCACCTCCTTGAAATTCACTAAACATTAAAGATACTCAGAACCATTTAAAATGTGGCCTTAAACATGCAAGAAATCTTAGTAGTTTAAAATAACTAAGGTAAAAAAATACCAATTCCAGAAAACCTGCAATTAGCTTGGGGGATATTTATGTGACATAATCAAGCACAATATTCATGGGTTCAGCATGTGCTCTGAGCTGACCAAAAGCTGTATGGATGCATTAATGCATTATGTACCATCAGAGATTTGAGAGTCAGGTTTTATTAGATCAGTTTAAGTGCTGCAATGATGCAGACACTTGAGTGACAGATCAGAGTTGAGTCAAGAGGACTGTTTCTAGATATCAGTCTGTGTAGACAATTATGTGGTCTGATGGATAACCTATGAATATTTATTTTCTTACATGCGCTTAAACAATTATTGAAACCATTGTTTAAAATAGTGTAATAAAATAAATACTCACAGGCTATTACTCCATCAGACCACATGGACATCTTTCTTACACACTTCACTTCTTCAAAAACTGCTTTCTGCATTGAGATGAGTATTCCCAAATAGTCCCAAATACAACTTCCTGTATGAGAAAGATGAAATCAAGAAGAGGAGTGGGATTGCAGTGTTTGATGGATATTCTGTTCAAATGATTTTTTTGCAAGTTTCTTTTGTTTAACTACATCATTGACCAGCAGAGAGAATTGTACTGTGTTGAAATACAAGTTTTCTTTTAGTTACAGCATTCTGCAGTGAGTCATCTCCTCCTTTAACATCAGCAGGGGACACAGCAAAATCCCCCCACCAAGTGCCAAGCAACAGTGCAGAAGAAACTACAAATAGCTATGAAAGGCAGAAGCAGAAAGTAGACAAGGGGGCACAAACAACAATCAGCAAACACTTGCCACCAGGAACTGAGCAGCTGGATATGAAACAAAACACAAAACCCACCCAAATTTCCATCACCTCATCCTCCTCCTCACCTTTCTCTTCCTCTTCTTCCTCCTCTGCACCTACCCATAACTCCTTCATCCTACAGAACTCTCAATGCTCCATGACCAAAGCATCAAAACAACCTCCCATAGTTTTCCTACCCAAACTGGTTTATGACATTATTACTTCTACGGACAGCAGTGGACTTCCCAAATCATCCTCCCTCTTGCCTTACCATTCTGTGATGTGGGCGAGTTCTTTTCGTCCTCTTATGAGTAAGATGATGACTTGCACAGAACAGTCTCTATACTATCGCCAATGGACGGTTCCCAAGCCAATCCATATGGACTACAACAACAGAAATGAGGGCAGAATGGACACCTTTCATCCAAGGAGACTACTGCTGAGTGGGCCACCACAGGTGTGTAATAAGAGCAAGGTATCATTATTTAATTTCATAATCATCTCATAAAAGATTTTTTTGGTTATCATTCATACTTGAAGGGTTGAAAAATTGCTTATATCTTATTGCTTAATCCCATCTAATCTTCCTTTCTGCACAGAGTTCAAAGACAACGAAGATGCAACAATATTAATTTTGTGTCAGCCTCTTTCCATTGGTTTGGTCAAGGGGTAGATTTCGTATATAATTTCAGTTTGTTAAAGTTTATTTAAAATGTAAGTGCATATTTACTCAAGATCAAAGATCTCCACAAAACCGCTTGCTTATGACTAACCTGAAGACAGCTGAGAGATTGTAATTAAGATTTTCTGTTTCCTTCACACAGCAGACAGAAATAGAAGCTGTTGTAAATAATACATGCAAGAAGGCCAGTTCAACTTTAGCAGAGCCATATTTACAAGATGAGTAGCTGACCCGAGAGTTTATAAATAACTTTTGAAAAGGTGTATGGAATTTGGTATAGTCCTAAAAAGTTAATTCGCTTCTAAACTGTCTGAGAATGTTTAGGACATCATTCAGCAAGCTATCTCCTAGTTCAATGCACATATTGCATGCTAAAAGCAGTACTGTCACTCTCACATTCTGCTGAAAGGAAAAGCAATAAGATAGGCAGAGACACCGTGTCTGCTGAGAGCACACAAATATCCTGTGAACCTCAGAAGTCAAAAAAGATAAATCCAAGCCAAGACAAAGACTCACATTTCCAGTTATTGTAGCATCAACCCAAAGAATTTAGTTACTGATTTAACTCATGAGATGATCCACTCTTCTATGCCCATCCATTGCAAAAAGGAAACTACATATTGCTATATGTTAAATTATTTTATTCAATTGTACACCAAAAATGTATGGGGCAGTAGATTCAAAGGAGCATAAATGGACTTCTCATATTAATATTTCCTGCAAATCTCTGTAACCTATGAAGGATTCCAGGAAGTACTCTGATGAACAGTTTTCCCCTGTTCACTCCTTTAATATAAATTGTGTCTGTTTATCAAAAATTGAAGTATTTCGTGAATTTTATAGTCAGCTGCAGCATAAAAATGAATATGTTTTGAAGACAATAATTTCCATCTCTAAGGAAAACACAGGCTGTGACAACTATTGTTAGGATTTTATATTCACACACATCAACTTTCACAAAGATACTATTCCCAAAGGCACCTTACATACCCAGATAAGCCCCTAAGCAAATATTTCTTTGCTGTTATGTGTCACCAATGTAAATGTGTGAATCTCACAATAGTCATTCAGAGACTTCTGAGAGCATGCTAAACATCTGCGAGAAGGTTTTGATGCAAGTACATGCTTGGTACTTGCCATTTAGCTATAACTAAACAGGTTTCTTGTTTATTTATTGACTCCATTCCAGGGTATGATATTCGTTACTTTTCACTATGAAGCTTTTTATTTTTCTTGCAAATATTGAATAGGACTTCTGTTGACCCTCTGTACAGCAGCAAATTTCAGCCTTAATAGCACTTATTTTACTTGAAACTCTCTTTTCTTCAGCTGTTTCCACAGTGTAGGTTATTTCCTAATCTTGCATTGGGTCACACAGTTTGATCAGTTCCTAAAGGGCATTCTTCACATGTTTATTTATTTGATATGCCTCTTTCTGAGGAATATACCCGTTTTATCCAGAGCAAATTCACATTGGATGCTTCAAGCCTTCTTCCTACATATGAAAATTTAGGGATATACACTCATTTCAGTATGTGCTTCCTTCACTATGTTAACCTCCCAAAGCTCTAAAAAAAACATCTTGTCAACTAAACAAAGAGCTATAAAAGTATGTTGATCATTTATTGGTTTCAGTTATAAGAATGCAGTATTTATTCTAGGGAACAGTTACCACAAAAAGTAAAAAGAAGT
The DNA here is from genome assembly GCA_011125475.1 of Melanerpes aurifrons. NCBI lineage: Eukaryota > Metazoa > Chordata > Aves > Piciformes > Picidae > Melanerpes > Melanerpes aurifrons. The sequence continues at coordinate 4,717,466 of WWNC01000071.1, read as the reverse complement.
AGAATCAGCTTGTAGTTTGCAGAGTTTTACTGGAACATTCTTATAAGTTTGTTGCCTACATTGAAACTTTAGCATTAGGGGACAAAATTTTAATCTGAGCCTGTAATTAGACCTGTGAAACAAAGTGCATTTTCCAAACTGGGTTCCCACAAAAAAAGTACAAAACAGTTGAGCATTTAAGAATTTAATTTATGCATAGGAATACACAAAAAACAAGGATAGATAAGAGCTGAATATCCATACTGAGTATCACTGCAGCTGTATATATGGAAAAGTATCATGTTCAAAACCATCATGCTTTATGTGCTTTCCACTTTATGCAGAAAATTAACATGTTAAAAAAATATCAATATTGACTTCTGGGTTTTGTATGTTTTTCCCCCCTAATTTATGTATTTACAGATAGGAAAAACAGGTGCCTATCTACAATTCCTCAGTATTTTGTCCAGAATGCTCATTAGACTGACAGAAGTGGATGTTTATGATGAGGAAGAAATCAATATTAGTAAGTTCTTAATGTAAAAATATTTGCTTCTGCAAACTGTAGAAAATTGTTATGTTAAACTGAAAAGTATAAGTTTCTGTCTATTCTATGGCACTCACCTTTGTAATTAGTTTACATTATTGAACTACTCCAAGACATTTTTGTGCATGGTCTTCAATAGGCACTTAAGAATATTTTATGATTTTATTCACCATTTAGTCTTCCTGTCATACAAGAAAATCATGTACCTCTGTTTTGCTTGTGAAGTTATCATCAGCATTTATGTATACTAAATTATATTTAGCCATTATTTTTGTGTAAAAGTGGAATGAACTTTTATGAAGTGTATAAAAAGAATCAGTGAAATGAGGGCAGATTTATACTATGAGGAACAACAACATGCTTAGTCAGCTGTGGAGATGCTCTGTCGGACATGGCTGGAAGCCATTCAGTTGTTCCACTGTGGAACTGTGCCTCAGCTCTTGTCTCAGAGAGCCTTTTGGGGCAGTCTTCCTCCAGACTCAGAGGTACTTGAGAAAGAGACAGCAATACCCCACGGTTTGTGGCAAAACCTGTGGAAAAAGGTGACCAGTCTGCTTGGGAAGATGTTTGTGCAAGCAACCCTTTGTATTTTGGGCAGAATATTGAAGGTAACTCACAGTAAAGGCATGAAGAGGATTTCACCATCTGACTAATTCCACCTGAATTTCATATTTACTTTTTGTGCCAAAAGACACCTGTTGTAAATGATCTTTTAGTCTATGCTCGTACATATGGAGTTATGGCTCTTTACAGCAGCTTAGAGTTGACCCTCAACTGAACTCCTCAGTACTGACCCTTTTAATCTTGCCAAATCTTTTATCCTCCAGACAAAGGCAGAAAAGTGGTTTTTAAGAAGTTGTGTGCCTCTGGGTTTTTATGCCAGTTAACTTGATTCAGAACAAAAAGCTTGATTGCACTCCACATTGTACTAATATCTTTTACTACTTCTATTGTAGGGTGTATTATCTTTGATTACTCTGCCCTTATCGCTATAAGGGACATTTGACTTTAATTTGCACTCTACTTAATACTGCCATTTCTGAAACTCTAAAAGGGCTTTTTCTACAGAAAAATTATGTTTTTGTACTGAACTGAATTCACAAATGTTGTAGTCAGTGGAAAGAATCAAAATGTCTAGGTGCAGGTAGAACACCCTCAGCAGACCCTTGACATTGTTTTCATCATCCCACCAACTACACCAATAAGATTACAGAGGTCTTGAACTGATAACTAATGCTTAAAAGCTAGAACTTCATTGAGGTAAACTTCATTTACGTTGGCCACAATAACCCCATGCAGAGCTACAGGCTGGGGTCAGAGTGGCTGGAGAGTGGCCAGGCAGAAAGGGACCTAGGGGTACTGGTTGATAGTAGGCTGAACATGAGCCAGCATTGTGCCCAGGTGGCCAAGAGGGCCAATGACATCCTGGCCTGTATCAGGAATAGTGTGGCCAGCAGGAGCAGGGAGGTCATTCTGCCTCTGTACTCAGCACTGGTTAGGCCACACCTTGAGTCCTGCATCAAATTCTGGGCCCCTCAGTTTAGGAAAGATGTTGACTTGCTGGAACGTGTCTAGAGAAGCGCAACAAAGCTGGGGAGGAGTTTGGAGCACAAGCCCCATGAGGAGAGGCTGAGGGAGCTGGGGTTGCTTAGCCTGGAGAAGGGGAGGCTCAGGGGAGACATTATTGCCCTCTACAACTATGTGAAGGTTGGTTGTAGGCAGGAGGGGATTGGTCTCTTCTCCCAGGCAGCCAGCACCAGAGCAAGAGGACACAGTCTCAAGCTGCACCAGTGGAGGTTTAGGCTGGAGGGTAGGAAGTTCTTCATAGAGAGAGTGATTTGGCATTGGAATGTGGTGCCCAAGGAGGTGGTGGAGTCACTATCACTGGAGGTGTTTAGGAAGAGACTGTATGGGGTGCTTGGAGCCGCGGTTTAGTTGATTAGGTAGTGTTGGATGATAGGCTGGACTTGATCTCAAAGGTCTCTTCCAATCTGGTTGATTCTATTCTATGAGGCACCTTTGTTCAAAGACACACCTCTTAATGTATAATAGGATTGTTTCCTCAGAATGATAACAGAAAAAACATTATACAGAAGTAAGCATAGCAAAGCTATCTATAGAAATGGAAAGTGTTTTAAAAATTGTGATTACATTAAGTCTTATATTTCAATGATATCCTAGACATCAAGGAGGAATTCAATCAATACTACCATCAGCCTGGAGATATGTGGCCCAATTTGGAGACATTTAAGAAAATGCCTTTTGACTACACAATCCATGACCCGAAATATGAAGATGCCAGTCTGATTTGTTCAAAGCTTCAGATTATAAACAGTGAAGGTTAGAATTTGAAAAATCTAGATTAAGTGTATATTCATACATTCATTTATTTGTTTTTAATGTGGCAATCCTGTTAAACTTTTAATCTAAGTTAAATTAACCAGAAATGCACTTCACTAAGAAAAAGTGGAAAATTATTTGAAGTTTGCCTGTGTTTAATTCTGCCATTGTTCCTAGAAGCTAATTACAGTGACAAACAGTTTGTTACAAGGCTGGCCTTGAATATATGTTCCGTTATTTTAATAGAGAGATCAATAAGCAGGAGACAGGAGGATATGTATACACGCCGTCAAACAACTAGGATGAGATTGTCCAAGTACGCAGCATATAATACCTACCACCACTGTGAACAGTGTCATCAATACATGGGTTTCAATCCCAGGTACCAGGTAAATATTTTCAGATATTACTCAGCAGATTGGAAACTGCAGCAGACAACTCAAAGTTTGTTTTTGTGTGTTGCACACAAATTAACCTGGAAGTTGTATGTACATGTTAAAGCCATCTGATTGACAGATTTTTGTAACTTTTTGAGAATTTACCTCCCTTAATTAGACTGCAGGTTTGGGGATATTGGAGGACTGGTCCTTGCCTCATTTAGACTAGCTTATTCAGTACTGTAATCTATATTCTACAGATGTGTTACCTGTTAAAACTGCTTTCCTGCTAAACTGTTCCCATTGGGCCTTGCTTATATTTTCTCTCAAGTTACTTCACTTGAGTCACAAAAGATGTTACTTCTGACACACAAGAAGACCAGCACAGATTCATCTATATGTGGCATATAGACTGTTATCACTCAGAATAACCCTCCAGTTTCCTGCCTATTAGCTTATGAGGAAGAAGCTAACAGCAGTGCAAATACTGGTTTACATATGTCAGTATTTCTGAAAGCCAAGAGTGGCCTGTGAGTATTGGTAGCATTTGCAAGTCAAAGCTGAAACAGTGGTTTCAAAACAGGAAATAGTTTAATTTGTATATTTTTTTTAAGTATATGCTTTAGCCTAAGAGGGCATTGCTTAATAGCAAGTGAATCATGAGGTAAAATCTAAAGCAGCAAACTAAGTGATCCAAGTCTACTTCGTAATGTTACAAGCATGTATGAATTACCCTAAGACTTTGTGGTTTCACTGTAATGACTAGAATTATCCTATTTTTATTCCCCACCCTCAGCTTTATGAGTCCACTCTACATGCCTTTGCCTTTTCCTATTCTATGCTGGGAGAAGAGATCCAGCTGCATTTTATCATTCCAAAGTCAAAAGAGCACCATTTTGTCTTTAGTCAACCAGGAAGACAATTGGAAAGCATGAGACTACCACTAGTCACAGATAAGGTAAATAGATAATTATATCATTTACACAAAAGCAGAGATTTATTGAATGATGAGAGCAGACTCATGGGTCCCCCAGGTAAAAATAGCAAAATTAATATAGTATCCTATGACTAAACAGCTCCTGCTTCACCACCACCATTTCTACACCCATCCTAGAGCTGGGGTTAAGAACCTCACCAGCCAAGATACCACATAGAGGAGCTTAGCACCAGTAAGGAGGTATAGCTAGCACCCATAGATGATACTGGAGGAGCCATCAGCCCTCTTCCTACCTAACCAGGGGGCCACCAGGCCTTTGTCGTCACCACCACCACCTAGTGTGCCCCATGAGGGCTCACCATAGATGAGAGAAGGATCCCTCAGCCCAGATGGGCTCAGCTTGGAGCTTCTGCTTTTCCTGGGGGGGATTAAAAAGTGGAGTGGGTGGGGAGGGCCAAGTTGCCACACCTGGGGTGGGAGGAGGCTCCAACAGAGCCCAGGTGCTCTGGGATTTAAGAATAAAAAGGGGGAAAATGGGGTGGGTGACTTTTAGGGTGTCAGGTAGTGATAGGATTAGGGGGAATAGAAAAACAAAAAAATAGAAATTGATAGATTCAGATTGGATGTTAGGAAGAAATTTTTCACCAGGAGGGTGGTGACACACTGGAATGGTTTGCCCAGGGAGGTGGTGGAAGCCTCATCCCTGGGAGATTTTACAGCCAGGCTGGATGTGGCTCTGAGCAACCTGATCTAGTGTGAGGTGGCTCTGCCCGTGGTAGGAGGATTGGAACCGGATGATTCTTGAGGTCCCCTCCAACCCCAACAATTCTGTGATTCTAAAACAATTATGCAGTTTAGGCTGGATGTTAGGAAGAAATTCTTCACAGAAAGAGAGACTGGTCATTGGAATAGGCTGCCTAGGGAGGTGGTGGAGCCACTGTCCCTGGAAGTGTTTAAAAAGACACTGGATGAGGCACTTGGTGCCATGGTTTAGTTGATTAGATGGCATTGGTTGACAGGTTGGACTTGATGATCTTGAAGGCCTTTTCCAACCTTGTTAATTCTGTGACTCTGTGATTAGCAACCATTTATGGACAGCAAATTTCACCAATTTTAAAATTTATTTAATTGGGATTCTTTACACTTCTGGTCTTGCTGTCAAGAGATAGTGAAGATGTCCTGATACTAAGTTTGTACTTTGTCCCAGAAATGGAGACTGGAAGCAGAACTGTCAGCCCATCAATAAACTGTTTCCTTTGCTCATTATCAAGTTTGATTATTTGGTATAAAACACTTTTATCTGGGGCAAAAGAGTCTTGGTTATGGTTTTAAGATGTTAAGAATGATTTCAGCAATGTGCCTCAGAGACATGGTTTTGTCAATGGTTATTAAGTGGAAGCAATTTTTTAAGGTAGAGGAAGGCAGTGGATTATCCTGTCTTATTCTGCATAAATGCTGAGTTGCTTTCATATAAAGATAAGGCCTTCAAAGAATCTTTGTCATGGCATCAAGAGTGTCTAAATAATCACATTTCATGCTTGTAGAAAACACTTTGTAAGGTTCTCTGTCTAACAGGCTATGCAAACTCTATTGTTGGCCTTTGCAGTGACTCCTGATATCCATGTCTAAGATGAAGTTGTGCCTCCATTACCCTTGGAATACTGAAGAAATTTGTGCAACAGTAGTGAGCAGTAGCACTTCAGTATGGGAAAAAAAAAGCTGTTTCCAATGCTTCCAGTCTGGGCTTTTATGTCTAGTTCAAGTTTGAAATGGGAGAACCCAGGCAGAAACACAGCAACAACTATGCAATATGAGGATGAAATCTTCTGGTCGTCCTCAAATAGTAATATTGTGCTTGGCTGTGCAGTCAGAACTGCAAATTCTTTTCCTGCTTCTGCCACTGATGTGCTTTGAGGCTTTGCCAAAACTATTTATTTTTCTTTTGCTCCTTTTTCTGTTCACTTGCTCCAAAATGCAATTTTGCTGCAAGCTTGGAAAGTACTGTAGAATATAAATGTAGATTATTAAACCATTATAAAATATCTTTTCTTGATCCACTTTAATTCCCTTTTATTTACTCCATTGCCATCAAATCCACCATTTTATGCCTTGGCAATTTTAAATCTGGAGTGCTTAACTGTGAGGGCTTTGGAGAGTCTTTGTCAAAAAATGTATTTTCATTTTGAGGCAACTTAGTAGGAACCAGGCTAAAATCTCTAGAGGGCTTTCAGAAGCTATACTATCAAACTTGGAGGCACCCAATGAATTTCAGTACATTCATGATCAGGTGATAGCTAGTCAGAAGCATTGCACTGTAGTTTTGGAGGAAGGTATTTCTTACCATCTTATCTCATGAACCCTTTTCCAGATCTGGTCTCAAGGTCTCTGTGCACTTGGCAGGTTGAGGTTAGCAGTCCCATCCAGCCCACCACACAATTATTAGGCAAATAATCTAAATGGTGGAATTGGGTTTTTTACTCTGCTCTAAAACATTAAGCTGATTTAAATTGTAGCAGTTTGTCCAGGGTCACTGAACCTGTTCTGTTTTCCTGGAGGATCTGTTGAAACATCATCCAGTTTAATCCAGAAACTCTCACTTCTTTTTATTTACAGAATGAAGATTACATAAAGAGCCCCACTTTTACTCCCACCACTGGTCGTCATGAACACGGACTTTTCAATTTATACCATGCAATGGATGGAGCCAGTCACTTGCATGTTTTAGTTGTCAAGGAATATGAAATGGCCATATATAAGAAGTATTGGCCCAACCACATCATGCTTGTTCTTCCAAGCATTTTCAACAGTGCAGGAGTTGGTAAGAATAATAAGAGGTTCTGACAAAGCAGGACACACAACTTGGACCCGTGAGGTGTTACACAACAGTGAAGAGTAGACACACACCTTGTAGCTAGTGTATCTGATCAGGTGATCTGGAATTTCTTTGAAGAAAGTGTGTCACAGTCAAAGATGCAAGTCACTTAGTCACTTAGTCCAGGTGACCTAAATTGCGCCCCAAAAATATTATTGATTTTAAAGGGATTCAAGGGTGTTAACTCAGATGGAGTTACCTACTCTGTTCCCTTGTGGAACTAATTTCTATTTGCATAGGCAGTGATGCACTGCCTATCTCTAGAGGCAAATTCTACTAATATAACACCTGTGAAATATTCAGCACCTTACTTTTACAGCTGAAACTACTCAATAGGCATTCAAAAACATTCAAAGTAGATGGTCAGGGGAATTCCTTCCCCTATTATTTAGCTGGTCAATGAATATCTTTAGATGTTTGCACTAGGAGATGCTAGTGGAGCCAAATATCTATCAAGCTAAAATAATCTGTTACTAAACCCTTAAGACACTTGCAAATCTTTACCGCAGAAGTCAGGCCCCATTTTGTGTGTGTCCCAGTGTGGTTCTGCAAGTAACTTGCTTGGCTTGGGGGGTGTTAAAATCTTCAGTGATTCATACCCTATTCTGCAGAAATACTCACTTCAAAAGGCTTCCAAGTTAAAAGCAAACAATTTCTGCATCTACTTTAATGGGTTGTACCTTTGTTTTCAGGTGCTGCACACTTCCTGATAAAAGAATTGTCTTATCATAACTTGGAGCTTGAACGAAATCGGCAGGAGGAGCTGGGGATAAAACCTCAGGACATTTGGCCTTTCATTGTCATTTCAGATGACTCCTGTGTAATGTGGAATGCAGTAGAAGTTGATTGTTCAGGAGACAGGAAAAGGTGAATACAGTGGTATATGCTTTTTGCAGCTGATCTGTTTTAAACTTTCACTGAGTATCTGTTTTGAAATTATGGGGTTTTGTACTACAATTTTACCTGGTACAAGTGGAGAACATTTGCCTAATGAGGTATTTTCCCTACATATCTGACTCTGGATAGCACATAGCTTAGTGCCTGTTTTTCATTCTTGTCCCCTATGGATATAAGTGCCCTACAGATTCTTGATGCACTGGGCAAGCACAGGCATTCACATACAAATTTGTAACAGGATTTTTCTAAGGAAGCAAAAGGACATTTCTGTGCAAATTACGCAACTTATTTCCTCTGGCTTTTTTGTCAGCCCCAGTCTGTATGGCTCCTTTATTAGCTCTCCCAAACCCCCAAGAAGTGTCTTTGTTTTATTGCTTTAGAACATTGTTTGTACTAGATATTTGTATCTATTTCCAGAAGAGTGCTATGCAGGATTTACAGCAAACCTTCAAAGAGGACTACCCTCAGTGAAAACTGGGATTTGTAGACTCTAGGGGTGGGCGAGAATGATCTTACACTTTGCACTTAAGTTATGACATAAACTCAGCAACCCTCCTAGAGTAATTTTGAACTGTATCCAGGTAAGTTTAAAAGTTTACATACCTGAGTGTTTATTTTGAAAGGTACAGAATGAGTTTCAGATACCAGTCCCCACCACATAAGCTCCAGTTAATTTTAAATTTTGATTGGAGTGAGAGGACAAAAAGGAGCAGTAAAGTGAGACAACACTGAAGTTATTTACCTGGTAGTCATAAGTACTTTTGATTGTTAAGAATTACTCTTTGGCTGAATAAGATTCTGAATATTGTCTACAAACTTTAAAGTGTACACATTTTCCTAATTATTGTAGTGACTATACACGGACTGAAAGGAATGTTTCTTTGAAGCAAATACTGCAGCATATTGAATCAACTCCCAATGTCACTCACTATGCCTTAATTGGGATGAGAAAGTGGTCCAGTAAAACAAACAGCGCTGAGATCAAGGAACCATTCTCCTGCTGCCACGTGCATGACTTCATTATGCTGAATGTTGATCTGACACAGAATGTTCAGTACAATCAGAACAGGTGAGTGAATCAGTAGCATCTTCCAAAAGAGAATGAACCAAATAAAAGAAGTTTTATAAAAGCTCTTATTGTTTTATTGAGGAATTTGCTTATGGGATTCATACAGATTTTGTTTTCTTACTGGTGGTTCAAAGCCTTCCCAAATTACCAGCAGCTGGAAAAATATATTTATTTCCTTAGTTCCAAATCAGTCATATATGACTTGCAGGGTGGACCATGCAGTATTGATCCCTCAGTTGGCTAGTCACAGTGGCCTCTTGGTAAACACCATACTTCCTTTCCTGCCAGCTTATCTGCATTAGTTTTCAAAGGAAACAAGAGTGTATGGGTAGATGGTAAGTAACCAAGTCTTGCTCTGGCACGAAACTGAGATATGTCTGAACTTTTTATTCTGAGAAGCACAACACTGGAACTACTGTATGTGTGCTCCTCATGGCAATCAGAAGAAAGAAATAAATAAACCTCAATGGTGGTTGTTTCTCACTTTCATCTGTCTCTAAAATCCTGCTTTTTGTTCTATCAGATTATAATATTGCCATACAGACTGTCACCACAGACATGAGAACTGTACTCACTAGGTACATCATCTCACAGAATTACAGTGACCTGTGTGAAGCAAATACTGGATCTGGCTCCATTTCTTGAGGACAAGCATTTATTACAATAGAATGAAGTGTCACAGTATCACAGTGTCACCGAGGTTGGAAGGGACTTCAAAGATCATCGAGTTCAACCCGTCACCACAGACCTCATGACTAGACCATGGCACCAAGTGCCACCTCCAATCCCCTCTTGAACACCCCCAGGGATGGTGACTAAGTAGATATCATTAGAGATGGAATTCACCTGTCTGAAGGCAGTCTTTAGTCACTTCACCATATGCAAGATGTCCATAAGGGGCTGATAGGTATAACATGAAATCTACAGATGTTTTTCTGTAAGCCAGGTGTGTACCCAGGTAGTCTAAAATGCCTCTGCACACTTTGACTTAAATAACTGAATATCAGTCATTGTACTCAAAACTCTCCTATCTCAGGAAGATGTCTTTTGAAGTCCACCTTTACTTACACCTGGAGGGGAGCACTCCTTTCATTAGCCTGTGGATAAACAGTTGACTTTACATTTCTGTTGCCACCAGACTTAAACTTTAAAAGTGCATTTAAAACTTATTCCTGTGCAGCTCCTGTACATCTCCTGGCAGAATTGTACTGCCAGACTGTCTAACTGTATTAATTTATGAAGCATAATGGAGGGCTAATGAAGAAACTGATAATTAAGCAAAAGAATAGGAGTACAGGCAACAGTAATAGACAGTCAGGAATGCCAGCTCACACCAGACATTTCCTTCCTGTGTCTTTAAAGTACATATCTTACCATAACCCTTTGTGTGGGTGCTGTTAAGCCTGAAATATTGTATGACACTCCAAGGCTGGCAAGGAAAAAGGCACATATAAAACACAGAGACATTGACAGTCGGGGATACCAAATATCCATGTAAATATTTCAAAGATCAAAGACAATCTTTAAAAACCCTATAATTGTATGTTATGTTTCCCAGTGATGTCGACCATCACCATAATTACTCAACACTCTTAAATCCAATCTGCAAATTGTTCTGTTTGCTGTAACTTACACATTCAAAATAGAGAAATGAGTCTGAATTTTCCAAAGGCCAGAGAATTTGAATGTCATTAGCTTTATAAATTAACCTTTTGTTCTGTCCCATCATATTTTCTAAATGGTCAGCTTTAGCTCATGGGGGCTTGACTTCACTCTGCTTAATTTATTCCTATGTCTCATCAGTTTTGTTGTATCAATAAAAGGCTCCTTATCTTGAAATAGTTCTTATCTCTAATGTAAAAATGGCATTCTGTAGAGGAACTTCAAAAAAGTTACTGGGTACTTGTATTCTAAGAGAAAAATGAGTAGGTAGAGACCTCTGTGCATTTGGCAGATCAAATGTAGGGCCTCATCAATTTCCTTGAAAGTCAAAGGAAATATTTTCCATAACCTTATTTGGGGCAGTAACATAGGTAGCTATTTTCTATGAGTATTATCATAACAAAAGGCAAAGAAAATATTTTAACTCCTCAATCTTTTCCCTGACAATTTGCTACCTTTCTCCTTCCACTTTCCACTGTGGTCCTTTACCTCGCTATGTGGTCTTGATGAACTCATTCTAGCCTAGTTTATTATTACAAAGCTGAAGCCTCTTTCCCTAATTGATTACTGTTGGTTGAGGGTCAGTATGTTTAACACCTGCCCTTTCTACAATGCTAATCAAAGGCCTTGAATGCTTGTGTTTTTTAGTATGTGATGAGAAACATTCCTCTGAACTACTGTGATTTTATTTCCAGGTTCACATGTGATGATGTTGACTTCAACTTGCGTGTCCACAGTGCTGGCCTTCTTGTCTGTCGGTTCAATCACTTCAGTGTCATGAAAAAACAAATTGCAGTAGGAGGACAGCGATCATTCCACATTAAATCTAAGGTAGGAACTGAGACCTCTGTTGTCCCTTTTTTTTGGTATTCTGTAACCAGAAGAGATGAGGTATTTTGGTATCTCACTAGCTTCCAGTAATGAGGTATGTCTACTGTATGAGGATTAAAAAAAAAACAACAGATAATATGAAATCCACAATATTCTCGGCATTAATGCCCCTTTCTTTAATCCTTTAAAACTTAAGATTGCCTTATGTGTCTCTTTACGATCCAAGTAACAGTCCACTATGATTTTTTTTCTATAGCTATTGAATGGCTCATCTTTGCGTCTTCATATGTAGGAGTATTTTATGTTCAAAGAAGAAACTGCACTCTCTAAATAAAAATATAATTCAGTGAAATTCTGAAACTGTTGGTAGCAGATAATTTTTTGGTGGAGTGACTTTGCTTCTTAAATAAATCCTAGATTTGTAGAGTAGAGAGATATTTTATACAAATCAAAAGTCAGATAAGTACAACTTAATTGATCAAGATTGATCTGTACCAGAAATATTTTTTCTTTATAGGTATCTGACACTCCAGTTTCAATCTCCCCTGCTCAGTACATTTGTGCTCCTGACAGCAAGCATACCTTCTTGGCAGCACCTGCTCAGTTGCTTCTTGAAAAATACCTCCAGTATCACAGCCATCGCTTCTTCCCTCTCTCACTGAAGAATTATAGCCATCCAGTGCTATCTGTGGACTGTTACCTTAACTTAGGACCACAGGTACTGAACAAAATAATCTTCAAGCAGCTCTAGAAATGCATAGGCTATGTTTTGGATGAGTTTGTTGATGCATTTCCTTACTAATAGCTACACAGCCTTTGAAGAATTAGTATTAGATGCCTATAATGAACCAATCAAATTCTTAGTCCCATAGAGATATTATTAAAGGCTTCAAATAAAGTACATGGAGAACAATATCTGAGTTGTCCTAAATAGTAATCGAGTCTTGAATGATATTAGATTCTGAGCACTTTTTTTTCTTGAAGTATTTTCTTAGTCTGCTATGATTTGCCCCTTCGTACAGCAAATCTCTTCCATAAGTATTTTACAAATATTAGCTGCCCTTCAGAAAGTACTTCACAACAGAAGTGGTTTACTTCACTTTTGACTGATAAACTGAGGTAGAGAAGCACAAACTAAGAAAACAGAATGGGAGAAGCTGACATTAGATCTCAGGAGTTGTTGGCACTCTCTAATGAGTTTGGATCTGAAGCCAAGGTCATTTGAGTTTAAACTCAAATCTAGGACAGATAGAAATACGATACTAAGGTGGTGGTGTTTAGGAGAGAGATAATGTTTTTACCTTTTCATCTGACTTAAATACAAAATGAAATCCAGTCCTGCTAGGTTTAATAAACTTGTTTACCAAAACACCCGTGCAATGACCTCCTCAAATACACTACTCCCAGATCATTTTGAACTGTATCTTTTAATATCCTTTCTGGCTAAGCATTAAACAGGTCTATGTTCCCACCATGTTTGAAAAAACAAGCTCTTTGGAAGTGCATTGTGCTATTACTGTCTCTGTTGCATCCTTTCAGCACATGTAATTAGTTTGTTTCTGAAATTGTTAACTGATCTGGGATATGATACAAGAGAATTGAAGGAATATGGATAAATATAGGCATCCTGGGCCACAATCTCACTTGCTGTGGGCCAACCTTCCTCCCTGGAATCATACTGATTATGCCATATGAGTCGACCCCAATGAAGGAGCATAATGGCACTTTGGAAACAAAGCCTTGTGTGGAAGATTCCCTAATTTAAATATGTAAATCCGGAAAGAGTGCTATAAATATTACCAGTTCCTAGTGGATTTGGAAAGTAGCCATAAAAACAATCTAGATGAGGGGAAACCTTCTGTGTTTATGTATTTGCACAACTCTACTTCTGACCTGAGTAATCTTATTGTAATGTAAATTAAATTAGGGATTTCTAAAGGGTTCTTTTCATGTTGTTACTATATTGACTCCTGTATAGATAAACTGTGCTGGGCAAGTCACAGCAGTATGGTTGTGGGGGGGTGTTGTTACTGCACCTTTCAGACTCTATAATCTCTAAACCTCACAATAGCAATTAGAAGTAATGACTGAAACAGAGTTACAAATTTTATGTAGATTTTTGATAAGTAGATCACAGCATTTGAAACTGGAAAGAAAGTATTGATTTACCCTGAGTACTGTGTCCAGTTCTGGGCCCCTCAGTTTAAGAAGGACTTTGAGACACTTGAATTTGCCCAGAGTAGGGCAACAAGGCTGGTGAGAGGTCTTGAGCAAAAGCCCTATGAGGAGAGGTAGAGGGAGCTGGGGTTATTTAGCCTGGAGAAGAGGAGGCTCAGGAGAGACCTTCTTACTCTCTACAACTACCTGAAAGGAGGTTGTAGACAGGTGGGGATTGGTCTCTTCTCCCAGGCAACCAGCATCAAAACAAGAGGACACAGTCTTAAGCTGCACCAGGGGAAATTTAGGCTTGAGGTGAGGAGAAATTTCTTCCTAGAGAAATTGGCCATTAGAATGTGCTGCCCAGGGAGGTGATGGAGTCACCATCCCTGGAGGTGTTCAAGAGGGGATTGGACGTGGCACTTGAAGCCATGGTTTAGTCAGTCATGAGGTGTTAGGTAATAGGTTGGACTTGATGATCTCTGAGGTCTTTGATTCTGTGGTTCTATGATTCTCTCCATCTCTCTCCTTGTATCAAGCCTCAGCTTTATATAGAAACTTGAAAATGTTACTTTTTTTTCTCCCCTCTCCCAATCAGATTGCAGTTTGTTATGTGAGTTCTCGGCCTCACTCCCTGAATATCAGTTCTTCTGGTTTGACATTCAGTGGTCTCCTGCTGTACCTCTGTGACAGCTTTGTTGTAGCTAGCTTTTTGAAGAAATTTCATTTCCTTAAAGGTGAGCTGCAATAATTTTCTTACAGTGAATATATATATATATATATATATATATATCACCTGGTCTCTGGGAACATGGGGAAAAAATGCATCTTGTATTAAAATATATGTGTGTGTATATATATATGTGTGTGTGTATGCATGTATTCTTGTTTGTCCTTATACACTCCACCCATCTTTGATGCTTGCTCACAATGAGTCTCTGTTGTAGCAAACTGCTATGGAACAGCTCTATAAGTTCTGCAGATTTTTAAGTGGGGAGGAATATTGGCTCTATATCATTATGCCAAGTGTATATTGCATTGGCTCCTTAATTTATATCTGAAAATTGAGTGTTTAAGGTTTCTGTATGAAGCATTCTAATTGCGTCTTGCAAGTTTTCTAATTTTCAGCAGAAAATGGATGATGGACAAACTGCCACCAAAATCTGTTTACCATCCTTGGAAATAAAAGCTGGCTCTTCTAAAATGTAATCCTAGTAACTAGTTTCTCCATGTAATCCTTACGGTGGTGGACAGCAGTGAACACAACTTCTATTTGTACTACAGGCAGTCACATTGCAAGCTACTTTTGGATTGTTCTGCTACTATCTTAGGTATTTAGTGCTCCTGGGATTGTTTCCCTCACAGCTCTAGCTATCAGTGAAGGAAGAACACTGTGGCAAATGCCTTCCTGAAACAGCAGAGCTGTGAGCTGCTGTGCTCTTTGTTGCAGTTAATAGAGTTGCACGTAGGTATGTGTAGCAAAGTGCAAATTGGGATACACGGTGCTTTTATCTGCAGATGCCACTGAAGCCACAAGAGTGCCGGTGTCAATGCTCATTCTGGAGCCAGCCTGTAGTTTCTCCTGTAAGGCTATCAGAGTAACTGCAATTGAAAGCAGTGCTTTTGTACTGCATTTTTTTTGGAGTGACTAAAGGCTATCAATCAGTTTCATTTTGCATAAACCAGGCAATTTTTATAGCATGTAGCTCAAAGTGTATTTGATTTGGGATTTCTCCATCTCCCTTGGCAGTCTGCTTCATTTTCCAGCCTGCCACATAAGCATTACACTGCACATGACTGTCTGTCTAGTTTCTTCTCATTATATTCTCAATTTTATTTATTTTTTTTTTGTCTTGGGCATTTCCACTTACTTCACCATCTCTCATTCAGATTGTTGAGTGCTGATGAGGTAATTACTTCCTCTCAGTTGAACGCTTTTCTCAGAAGCAAAGAAATCATTTGTGCAAGTTCAAATGGTATCAGCATGCCAGTCAGGATGGCTTATACTGTTTACTAAAATATGGTATCTCTGACTTTGGCATTCTGGATTTACCTGTGTCATCAGCCATACAAACCACATTATTCTTCACCACCACATTAGTTTACCAACACACTAAAGTTTAAAGGACATCATTAGACTCTTTCTGGTCAGCAAAGCACAATGAAGCTGGTCAGGCATCATGCCAACCGGCTGGTGGTGGAAAGGTTTGTTTAGTGGGGGTCATTCAGGTTCTCCTCCCCCTCTACTCTGCCCTGGTGAGACCACACCTGGAATACTGCATCCAGTTTTGGGCTCCCCAGTTTGACAGGGACAGGGATCCGCTGGAGAAAGTCCAACAGAGAGCTACCAGGGTGATTGAGGGAATGGAGCACTGCCCTATGAGGCTGAGAGACCTGAGGCTTTTTAGTCTGGAGAAGAGAAGACTGAGAGGGGATTTAATAAATGTTTATAAATATCTGAGGGCTGGTTGTCAATAGGAAGGGGACAGGCTCTTCTCAGTTGCACCCTGTGATAGGACAAGGGGTAAAGGATATAAATTACAACACAGAAGGTTCCACCTCAACATGAAGAGGAATTTCTTCACTGTGAGAGTCACAGAGCACTGGAACAGGCTCCCCAGAGAGGTTGTGGAGTCTCCTTCTCTGGAGACTTTCAAGACCCATCTGGATACATTCCTGTGCAACCTGTGTTAGACCCTATGGTCCTGCTCCGGCAGGGGCGTTGGACTTGATGATCTTTGGAGGTGCTTTACAAGCCCTGTGATCTTGTGATCATTAGGGCTAGAACAGTAATGGATGTAGGCCTTGAAGTTTTCTGCCAGGACCCACCACTTCCTTAGACCTGACAGTTTTACCTTTCCTTACCCTAAAGAGCAGGGAATGTATTGTTAGTCCTGTTTACTTGATACCTCAAGCTACACAATAAGATCCTGATAAAAAGGGAGCTGAACATAGCTATCAGTCCTACATAGGTGTCTTCATTTCCTCTCAAGCACATTTTGAACTCCTGTTATGAAAGTGCTCAGGGCTGGTGGGAGCTGGGTGATCTGAGAAGAAAGAGGATACTGACATGGGTTTCTTTTTAACTGTTTGCTTAGGTGCCACCCTGTGTGTGATTTGTCAGGATCGCAATTCTCTTCGCCAGACTGTTGTCCGGCTAGAGCTGGAAGACGAATGGCAGTTCCGACTGCGGGATGAATTCCAGACTGCCAATGCAAAAGAGGACAGACCACTTTTCTTCCTGACTGGACGACATATTTAATCAAAAAAGAAACATGTTTCTTGAAAGGCACAAATTGCCACCACCTCATAAAATGACTTTAGAGAAGCTCTGCTTTCTGAACAGAAACAGGAATGCTTTCCATTGTTTACTGGAATAATTCCTACTCAGACAATTTATGCTCACATTTCTAAAGATTGACTTGACTTTTCTAATGAAATTGTCTGATGGAAGTAATTCCTAATTCCTGGGAGAGGTGCAGAAATTTTCTACTCTGCATGGTGGAAATGATTTTGGATCAGAAGGGAGGGCAGTGAGTACATTTCTTCCCTGACAAAAAAGACCACATGCAAGTTCATAAGCAAGAGCTTTAGGAAGCTTCATGTACATTCCAGATATAGGAAATGTGAATTTAGGAGCAGATTTTGTTTTACCAGTCTTATTTATCTAACAGATGGCACAAGGCAACAGGAACTGTTACAGTCTTGTAGTATACTGCTACTGATTGATCCAGGTAGGCCTTTTATATGAGGATTTGTAAAGTGTGTTCTTTAATAGTGGGAGCTAGATTGAAGCCTTTTATTTTTGGAAGAGGTGCCACACTGCATAGTTTTATCATACAGAACTCTTTGGAGAAAAGCAGAATTATGTGTCTGACTTTATTGGTGCAAGGAAGAGACTGAACGAACTAGCTTTTAAAATGAAATCTGAACATTTAAAGCTGAAATTGAAATTACCTTGGGTAATTGAGTAAATGAAATGGTGAAAGTGACATGCAAATGGCTTATTTCATCTAGCTCAGTGATGATTTCTGGTCTTTGATTCCTGTTGCACTGCCTGTAGACTTCAAGCTGTGCCCAGTGCACTCAAAACAGCAGATGGGATGGTTCTGAAACACTCTCAATACACTTTATGGGGATATTTTCTTGCTATGGGGATATTTTCTTGCCAAGGTCCTTCAAAAGACCGAGAAACTGGAGATATATCTCTGAGGAATTCAGGTAGAAATCTAAAAACATATTTTAGAATGGCACCAGGCATGATTGTATTTTGTATACTCTAAATGTGAAGTCAGTGATCTCAGTCTTTGTCTAGGTTTTTGGAAATACTCTATGGGTTGCAAATGTCCTTTTTGCCTTTATAGAATCAGTGTTAGCTTCACTCAATACAGGTGCAGAAAGAATGAGAACAGATATAGTCAAAAGACATCTAACATTTGTCAGTCTTTTCTTGCTGGATACACCAATGATGTGATGTTGTGTCAGTGATTTTATTCTGTTACAATGCCATTAGGTGGCCGAGTCCATTACAGTACTAGTCTTGAAATGCAAACGTCAGTATAATGGTGCCAAAGAGGTAATTTAGTTTCATTTAAAGGGAAAAGATAAGTTCTGTAAGTTTGAGAGGCTTAGATTGCTATTTACAAGGAAACTGCTAGAAATTGTGTTTCTCTATTCCGTTGCCCTTGTTTCAGAGTGAAAAGTCACTTTAAGTTTTGGGAAGGGAGACAAACATTATGCTATGTAAATAGTATTATCTGTTCAGTTTTCACCAGTTGATTTAGTTAATTTAATTTTTTTGTTTGTCAAAGAAGTGTGACATTCATGTCTGTTCTATCCTTTACAAATAAAGTACATGCTGCATGAATGCCTGTCTTGGTGATGCACACACCTGTCCAGTAAGTGGGAAAATGAAAAGAAGAGTCGACTGAAAGAAGTTGTAACTAAGGCATGCCCTGAGCAGATTAACACAAACTACAGTACTGCTTAGTAACCTGAAGCATAACATAGCCTCAAAGGTGTAAGAGTTTTTACAGGAATTCAGAACTAAAGATAAGGGATTGAAATCTCATTTCTTCCAACCAAATACTTGAACAATTATTACCAATTTGGAATAGAATAGAATAAACCAGGTTGGAAGAGAGGAGTCCAACCCATCATCCAACACCACCTAATGAACTAAACCATGCAACCAAGCACCCTATCAAGTCTCCTCCTAAATGCCTCCAGCGATGGTGACTCCACCACCTCCCCGGGCAGCACATTCCAATGGGAAATCACTTTCTCTGTGAAGAACTTCTTCCTAACATCCAGTCTAAACCTGTCCTGGTGCAGCTTGTGACTGTGTCCTGTTGTTCCGGTGCTGGTTGCCTGGAAGAAGAGACCAGCATCCGCCTGTCTACAACCTCCCTTCAGGTAGTTGTAGAGAACAATAAGGTCTCCCCTGAGTCTCCTCCTCTCCAGGCTAAGCAACCCCAGATCCCTCATACACTTTTGCTGTGGTTTGGGTCTCAGGTTTGCTTAGTAAGTCTTTAGATGACCATTTTCTCTAAGAAACTGGGGGAAAAAAAGGCCTGAAGTGTATAATGATAAAAAAGAAAAATAAATCACACCCTTTCTTAACATTCTCCTCAGCCACACTATGTTCAAAACTTTAACATAGTGCAGGTGCTAGTGGGCTGAAACATCACATCGCACTCCTGAGTATTGTTTCACTGTTAACCTTTAGCTACGGGAGTTACCTACCTACTGCATGCTGTCTAGAGGACAGGAGTCATAGGACCTGGCCTTGTCAGGTGTATGTCTATCATGTGACAAAGCGAAATCATTCTCCATCAGGGAGTATACACACAAGCAATTGCAAGTGGTGAAACTTGCTTGGACAGCCCATTGGCTAATGGAGCACATCCCATTATGAGACCAGATATGCACTTCCTGTGTGAACAAAATGCAGTTGCTTCCCATCATACAATCAGCTCTGCACCCAGCCTTGTAGAAAAATAAGGCATTTTGTTCACAGGATGACAAAAAAAGTAATGGTGAATGAGTCAGGGAATGGCACTCTCCAGAGCTCCATCCAAAAGTTTCTTCATTCCTGATTTAGTTTGCAAGCTAATCTCCCATAGAGCATCAGCTTTCAGGGGGAAGGATAACTGGGACTCTGAGGTGATACAGATAAATACAGATAAATAATAGTGACAAATAAAAGCATTGACTTGATAATGTAGTGGCAAGCAAAATAAAAGGCACTGCCTGCATGGTTTTACAGACATTTTAGAACTTCCACCACCTTCTCTAGTGCCTTCCATGCTTGCTGGTTTAGTCATCCACTATTATCACCTGCAGGCAGTACTGTTAGCATATTCTGTATTGTGTGTCAGAGTGAAGTACTTTGTGATTCATCTTCTGCAAAATACAGTATACAAATATAGAGAAGGTTACTGGAAAGGTGACATCATTTTCCTTCTTACCATCCTTCCTATACAATCAAAGTGCTCTTCACAAGCACATGAGCACTAATGTTTAGTATCTAATCATTGCTCTGCACATTACAGAGTATTTGAACACTAGTGGATGTAAGGGATTTTATCCCTCCCTAGCAAGTGCCTCCTGTTGGAGTGATAGGCAATGTACAGATCTTGGCTCTCACTCTGCATCTAAAAGCAGCTGCTTGAGAGGAGGCTGCTTTTCAAAGGCTGCATCTGTGAGACTCTCAATGTCCTTCTTAAGCTGAGGAGCCCAGAACTGGACACAGTACTCAAGGTGTGACCTAACCAGAGCTGAGTACAGGGGCAGAATGACTTCCCTGCTCCTGTTGGTTCCATACGCTTTGTCTGTGGCAACTGCAGTCGTGTGAAAAGACTGGAGAAAGTTAAACTATTTTAGATGAGTGACATCATCCTAGTACAGCAGAGCTGTGATTGTGTTAAAAAATTAATAAATCTATGTATTAATCTTTCAGTTGAATAATTATTCTATTATAAATACGACAACACTATCTCTTCTCCCAGATAGTCAGTGACAGAACAAGACGGAAAGTCCTCAAGCTAAAACTGGGTAGGTTTAGCCTAGTTTCCCAGAAAGAGTGGTCAGGCATTAGAATGTGCTGCCCAGGGTGGTTGAGTCACCAACCCTGGATGTGTTTAAAGGTGGTTTGGATCTAGTGCTTGAAAACATGGTTTAGGGGTGAACCTTGTAGAGCAGGGTTGTTGGTCGGACTTGGTGATCCTGAGGTTCTTTTCCAACCTGAATGCTTCTGTGATTCTGTGACCTTACCAGTTCAGCAAAATAATGTTAATACAAAGGTTACCATGAGCTAATATTGCTCTGTTCAAGTATTCTGGGATGATCATATATTTTTTTTTCCCTTTCCTTCTCATCAAACACTTTATAAAAGGAAGTTGGCTTCTGTTTGCTTCATGTCATCATGCAGTGAAATCATTGGGCAGTGTTTAAAACTGACATCAAGATTTCTGATTACACTGCATAATTATCAAATGAAACACACTGCTAGAGGATCTCACAGAGACTCCAAGCTGAGCAGGAGTCCAGAACAATGTTGCGAAGCTTGTATGAATTATGAGTCTTAGAATATCTTCTGTGAATTTTGTGTCAGCCCTCATGTTCCATGTATGCCTTTAATTGAATATGCCAACTGGGGAAATAGCAGCAAAGCTTTGAAGTCCTCAGAGTGGGGAAATGGGAAGGGACTGGGGGAAAAGAGGATGCTCATGTCATGAGGGAATACTGGGAAGGAGGCAAAGAGACAGTGTCATGGCTCTGGAGGAGGAGCAATGAGAGGAGGTAGGAAGAGGAACAAGTGATGGGAATGGCAACCTTTGGAAAAATCTGGGAACCACTGTCATAATTTATGAAAATTATAGAGATCTTTTTACATCTGGTTATTATTCCACTATCTTAATCAGAAGTGTTTGGTGACAGTTGCCCTGGGACATAGGGTGCCAGACTATCAGATGAATTGATCTAGAAACAGCAGCCATTGAGTTCATGTATGTTGCACAGAAGAAATGCTCTTACCTGTCAATACCTCCTGCTGACAGCAGAAAGGTCCTGAAGCTGGATGGTGCAGAATATATCAAAGTCTTCAGAAATACAGTATGCTGGGAAAGATGCACAGCCACTTCATAGTATCATAGTATCAGTCAGGGTTGGAAGGGACCACAAGGATCATCTAGTTCCAACCCCCCTGCCATGGGCAGGGACACCCCACACTAGATCAGGCTGGACAGAGCCTCATCCAGCCTGGTCTTAAACACTTCCAGGGATGGGGCCTCAACCACCTCCCTGGACAACCCATTCCAGGGTTTCACCACTCTCATGGGGAAGAACCTCCTCCTCACCTCCAGCCTGAATCTCCCCACCTCCAGCTTCATTCCATTCCCCCTAGTCCTATCACTACCTGACATCCTGAGAAGTCCTTCCCCAGCCTTCCTGTAGGCCTCCTTCAGATACTGGAAGGCCACAATTAGGTCACCTCAGAGCCTTCTCTTCTGCAGACTGAACAGCTTCAACTCCTTCAGTCTGTCCTCGTAGGAGAGGTGCTCCAGCCCTCTGGTCATCCTCATGGCCCTTCTCTGGACACCTTCCAGCATCTCCAGATCCCTCTTGTAATAGGGGCTCCAGAACTGGACACAGTACTCCAGGTGGGGTCTCACCAGAGCTGAGTAGAGGGGCAGGATCACCTCCCTTGACCTGCTGGCCACACTTCTCCTGATGCAGCCCAGGATCTGATTGGCTTTGCGGGCTGCAAGAGCATATTGAGAGCTCCTGTTGAGCTTTTTTGTCCACCAGCATCCCCAAGTCTCTCTCCTCAGGGCTGCTTTCCAGCCAGTCACTGCCCAGCCTGGATTTGTGCCTGGGATTGCCTCAACCCAGATTCTTCACTTCTTGAAGAATTTTATAAACATACATTATTATGATGATTTGCACAGTATTTCTGGTAGGTTTTTATACTTACCAACCACAAGTTGAAAGCAAAGCCAACAGAGGTAAGGGGCGGGGGGGGGACAGTGGAAAATTACTTCAGCAAAAAGTGGTTCCTATCTTCTAAGTTTATTGAATAGAACTCTCAGCAGACACAGGAATGCCATTGAAATTCATTAGGTGTGGCATTTTCCTGTTTATCTGAAATGAGAAGAATTGTATTGAATTTCCTTTCCCAACACTGTTCCAGAAAGAAAATGTGATCTGTCAGATAGCTAATAAATGTGTTTCTGTGCTTACAGTCTTAACATTTGGTGTACAACAGAAATGAGTAACCTGAGCATCTGGGTAAAAGTAAGTGCTGTGCTGTTTGCTCTTGCAAGTGCCAGCCTACACTTTGGGAGTGACTTGGCTATCAGGCCAAGTGAAATGTGGAAGAGTAAGCATCAATTTTTCTGAAAATTAAGTCTCTTCCAGATGTCTTCCAAGTCAATGTCCTGTGATCCTTAGTCATGTATCAGGAGGAATGTCCCTCAGGGACTGCAGGGGCAGAAGCAGGTCAGAACTGGTAGCACTGGGCTGCCAGACAGTGTAGGAGGGATCCTGAGGGCAGCCCAGGAGACTCCTATAGGTCCAGTGCATAACCATAGTGAGATAAGAGTGTGTTCCTTGCACAGGATGCCTGTCCTATGATGTAAACTCACATTTCCTTTGCCATGTCAGACATTTGCAGCAGTTTGGCACCCATGTTAGTTTTGGTTGAAGCACAGGAGTCACACATCATTCCTAATACTGCCAAATCTTAATGGCAACTCCATGCAGCACTGAGCTTCTCTCTCAGCTGGGATGTCACAAATATTCTTGAGACCCCAAAATAAATTGTTCTGGGAGTCTGTTGCAGACTTTAAAAAGCCCTGCATGTTGTAACTTGGGGTAAGAAGGATGACAGAGGCAAGTACAGCTGATATGGATGTTGCTGTTGAAAACAATACAGTGTCAAACCACAGCCTGTGCAACTGCCATGCCCTAATCCTGAAGCTGACAATGCTTGGTGGGCCGCCAGCTATCAGAGAGGGCAACTGCTATTTTTTCATACTGTCCAGCTTAGTGACACTCACAGTGTTGAGAGACCATATGCTGGCAGCAGGCTATTTCTCTACTTAATGCTACATTTCCAATTCTTTCGTTTTTTCCACCACTTAATTATTTTCCTATGTACTGAATTTGCATATGTGCAGTGTAAGTTTAAAAGTCAAACATAGCTGAACATGTTTATTCATTTGTTAATCATTATCAGCTCACAACTAACATGAGCACTCTCCTGGTGTGCTATAAATGGCTCATTTAATTACATAACTCAGTGGAATGATTTAGAAGCCTTTCCCCAAAGTCAGAGATATATCAGAAGCATTCAGGGATTTTGACAGCAATTTTTTTTCACCAGCTACTGCAGTGAGAAGCTTTGTAAGAACATAGCAAATAACAAAATTCAAGCTAAAGGTTGTTAGAAAGCATATCGTAGGGGTGGATTAGTAGTCACTTCAGGCACAAAGTGTCCTCTAGACCTCATCTTGGTGGCAGAGCTGCCTATTTGTGGCAGCTGCCAGAAGTGATTTCAAGATGCTAGACTTGGTAGTTCCCTCTTAGAGAATCAGAAGTCTCACAGGTATCAGAGCAGGTCTGGCTGAAGATAAACAAGGTGAGCTCTATTCTATTCTACAGTCTGGACCAAGTCAGATAGAAACAGAAGACTGCAAGGAGCAAATGGAAATTAAAATGGTCTTCTTTCAAACTTGATTGCACAGAAGAAAACTAAGCTGTGCTGCCTTCATGTGCATATAATTATAGCTGTGAAGCTATGCAGAAAGGCAGAATTAGATTTTGACATTAAAAACCTGTCTTGAAAGCAAATTAATCATGAAAATCTGTACAAAACATGATTAAAGATGGTAGCACAAGGTGGGCAGTAGAAATTCTTTATATTGTCTTCACAGAATTTATAGCATGGAAAACTGACCATAAAAATCTCATATGAAAGTTAAGATACTGACTGTTTGGAAGTGAATTTGTGTTTGTCAGGCTCTGATTTTTCACTTAACCTTATGACTTAATTAGGATACTTGAGGAGTCACTTGCAAGGAAAGTGTGCTCTGGTTTATTGAGCTCAGGTTTCTTGCTCTGACTGTGCTTCCAAGAACTTCAGCAGGTAAAATTAGCAAGCAAACAGAATCACTTGGAAATTATATTCTCTGGAGCTTTGTTGTCAACAGCTAAAACCTGAAGGCAGCATTTTTGTATATGGCTGAAACCAAGAGTGATTTTAATAGTATATGCCTAGAAAGGGAGAAAATTATCAGCTCAAGATGTCATCTGAGGAGGATGACCAGCCAGAGACCCCAACCGGCTCCCCTTGGTCTTGGGTAAGAGTTTATGATTGCATAAATATCATTTTAAAGCTATAGAAAAAGGTAAGTAGCTGCACTGTGTGAACCTAGATAGAACTTAGTATCAGAAGCTTTTTTCTCTCCTGTTGGTTTCCTTAACTGTTAGATTTTTGTGTTCCAGTTCTACATGTGGAAATTAAAACAAAACAAAACAAACCAAACATTTGAATAAGGAAAATATTTTTTGGCTTCTATTTTATATGTCTGATGCTACAACAAAATGTGGCTGATTCTGTGCTGCTTCCTTTGCTGTCTCACTGGCCATGTAAAGCAGCACTATTGAAAAGTACCTTTGCAGTGTAATGGTGAGATAATGTAAACCATAGTGTAAATCTTTGTTCTGCATTAAGAATCATTGAGAGCTCTGTTACAAATACAGGAGTCTCTTGATGATTTTTCTTTTGAGTAAGATAGAAGCTGCCTTAGTGAAAGAGTCTGCACTGATGATTCGCTAACAGTGGATGCATGGGGCTGCCTTTTAAGATCTGGACTTGATGCCTAATGCTGCTAGAGAGGATGTGGGTCAGCAAGGTTTTCTGATGGAAAGATAAAGAATGAATTCACTTCAAAAGGGCTTTGAATGGAAATAGGAATAGCTCTACTGAATGGTCTGGGAATTTCTCAGGAAAAAGGAGGTGGGGGGTTCCACCAATGCTTTCAATTACTTTAAAAAAAAGCAGTAAAGTAATTAAAAAGCAATTATATGCCTTGAAATCAGTATTTATGTGTAAATTTCATAACCTTAAATTTCCATAACTGTACATAGACAGGTACCTCTGCAATTTTTCTGGAAATACCCATGTTTGAAATAGTTTCTAAGTGTTTGTGGTCAGGTATGAAATGTGCAGGTAAGCATAGAACTGATATTTCCTGCAGATGCTCAAGGAGTTATCAGAGTAGACATTTTTTTGAAGGTTAAAATAGTTTAGCTGATGACAGAAACATCTCATCTCTTGTGGAATATGTAGAGAGGGTGAGAATGTTTGCTGGTTGTCCTCACTATCAGGACACACATTTCCTGGCAAGCAACAGTATTTGTGTGTTGGGGAATGTCTGGTTTTGATGGATCGGAAGATAATGTATAGATGTTGATTTCTGAAATATAAGTGGAAACTTTCTGTTTCCACTGAAAATCCCCTACAGACTGAGCAGAATGGAGTCTGAGTGTGGAATGAAAGTTACTGAATAGTAATGTTACTAATAGTAATAAGTTACTAATAGTAATAGTACTGAATAGTTAGCAGATGGTTGGAGCACTAAAGAACATCTAAACCACATTCCACATAAACCAGAATCTACGTATAAAAAAAGAAGGCAGGGATTGTTATTTATTTATTTATTTAAATGCCTGTGGATTTATGGCCATCAGTTTTACTAAACATTAAGATGTCCTATACAACATTCTGAGTGTTGCATTTGTATGCTGTGTACTTTAGATTCAGTTTCTTTCCAGGAATTCCCTTCACAGAATCACAGACAAAATGGTAGCAGTTGGAAGTGACCTCTGGAGATCATTTAGTCCAACCCTCCTGCTAAAGCAGGTTCACCCAGCTCAGGCTGCATAGGAACACACCCAAGCAGGTTTGGAAAGTCTCCAGAGAGGGAGACTCCACAACCTTTCTGGCCAGCCTGTTCCAGGGTTCCATCACTCTCAAAGGAAAGACTTTTTTCCCTAATTTTAAGTGGAGCTTCCTGTCTTCTTGTTTGTGCCCATTGCCCCTCATCCTATTAATGAGCATCTCTGACACCATTCTCTGGACACCTGACTTCAGATCTTGATAAAATTTTATACGGTCCCCTCTCAATCACCTCCAGGCTAAACAGTCCCAGGTCTCTCAGCCTTTCCCCATAAAGGAGATGCTCCAGCTCCTTAACTGTCTTTGTAGCTCTCCGTCAGACTCCTTCCAGTAGTTCCCTGTGTCTCTTGAACTGGGGAAGCCAGAACTGGACAGAGAACTCCAGATGTGGCCCCATTAGGGCAGAGTATAAGAGGAGGAGAACCTCTCTCAACCTGCTGGTCTCAATCTTAGTGCACTCCAGGACGCTGTTGGCCTTCTTGGCCACAAGAGAACATTGCTGGCTCGTGGTGAACTTCTTGTCCATCAGGACTCCCAGGCCCTTCTCTGCAAAGGCGCTTGCCAACAGGTCAACTCCTAGCCTCTTGCACAGGACTGTTCTTGCTCAAATGCAGGACTCCATGCCTCCTTTGCTGAACTTCATGAGGCTCCCCTTCTCTCAACTCTCCAACCAGCCCAAGGGTCACTGAACCTTCTGGTGTGTCAGCCACTCCTCCCAGTTCTGTATCATCATCAGACTTGATGAGGCTACTCTCTGTCCCTTCATCCAGAATGTTGATGAAGATGTTGAACAAGACTGGACCCAGCACTGACCCCTGGGGAACACCACTAGCTACAGACCTTCAACTAGACTTTATGCTACTGATCCCAAGGTGGATTAAGACTTGGATCAACAACAGAGCTCAGAGGGTTGTGATCAGGTTCCTATGACCAGCACACAGCCATCCTTTCCACAGCACCCCTTTGCAGCTGTTGTTATTTATGATGTGGCACAGAACTGCCACGTTCGACTTGTCCATCAGAGCCAGATCATTCTCCTGAGGTTGACATGTTGTCTTCTGCTGCTTTTTCTGTACATCACGAACTTCTTATCTCCTGAGCCTTCACCTCCTCCCACCTTTGCAGGGTACAGTCTAGTGATATTGCCAGTTCAGTGCTTTCAAAGGTCAGCAATGGACTGGCAAGGCTTTAGTCTGCCCTTACCAAGATACACAGAACTGTGAAAAAAGTTCACCCCAACACAAGAGAGCACTGTGGCAACCTCTCCCCGATTTAGATATGGGCTAAACTGATACAAGAATAGGCTAGAGGTATTCATCTTTGCATTATCCATACAAAGTTGTGAAAATGCAGTATCACATTTGCAGAGGGTTTAAAATTATCTTGCTTTCACAGGAGTTCTAGAAAGGTAAATGCTTAAGGACAGCATAACCTAAATAGTCCAACAGCAACCTGGGCTTCAGGTCACACCGCTCTGGTGGAGTCCTCCCTTTCAAACATTTCCATTTCCAGCAACATGTTAGTCATAATTTTCCATTGAAACTTCACATGCTATCACATTCTCAATGACTGGTCAAAAGTGGAAAAGAAATTGGACTGATTGTACAGGCTTTTAAGGTGATACTTTCTTGCTGCTTAATTTGAGTAGTTACCAATAAACTGTTCTCCTAAGTATCTTTCTTTTTCAAGCCTAAGGGCACTTGTGTTTAAATTCTAGTGCCACCATCTCCATCACGTATCAGCTTCTCTCAGGAGTGCATAATTTATTTGTTATTTTTCCTTTATTCCTCCTCTAAAAATGACACAAATGTGCAATCCAATTCATATCCTCAGGGAAAGAAAATGTTTATATGAAATCGTGTTCGTGTGGTCCTCTTGTACAGTCATGGTAAATCAGAGGAAGTGTTTGGAGGTCTAGATGCTTGCAAAAACATATTTTTGCTTCTGGAAGCATCTAATATTTTAATCCTATACTACATTTCAAAGCCTAAGGCTCATATATTTATCTTTCCATAGCTTTTTAACAAAGAGTTCACTAATATTAGCTTCTAATATTCTCAAATATAATCTGTCATTATCTCCATTCTCTGTGCTCTAGGATACATCAACATGCAGAAGAACTTCAGGGAATCTGTGGAGGCAATTAATCTATCTTTTCTGAAGTCCTCAGTGGAAACCTAGCATCAGTAACTCCTAGAGGACATTAGCAACAGTTTCAAGTGATCTTTAGCACCAATATGCCTTTTGTGATGAATAACATATATGATATGATATGATATGATATGATATGATATGATATGATATGATATGATATGATATGATATGATATGATATGATATGAAAGATGTATGCAGATTCCTGAATTGAGAGGTCTCGAGCACATGCCCTACAAGGAGAGGCTGAGGGAGCTGAGGTTGTTTAGCCTGGAGAAGAGGAGGCTCAGGGGAGACCTCATTGCTGTCTACAACTACCTGAAGGGAGGTTGTAGCCAGGTGGGGGCTGTTCTCTTCTCCCAGGCAACCAGCACCAGAACAAGAGGACACAGTCTCAAGCTGAGCCAGTGGAAATTTAGTCTCGAGGTGAGGAGAAAATTCCTCATAGAGAGAGTTGTTAGCCATTGGGATGGGCTGCCTGGGGAAGTGGTGGAGTCACTATCCCTGGAGGTATTCAAGAGGGGATTGGATGTGGCACTTGGTACCATAGTTTAGTAGTCATGAGGTCCTGGGTGACAGGTTGGACTTGATGATCTTTGAGATCTCTTCCAACCTTATTAATTCTATGAATACAAAATTTCCATATGTCCGTAGGCAAAATTTAAGTTTTATTTTCTAGTGTTTCAACCTATCGTAGATAGCTTTGTTCTGAGACCGTGGCTTGAGATCTTCACCTTCAGAGAAATTTCTATAAATTTCACCTTAGTCACATCTGTGGAAAACCCTCCACGAGCTGCTTGTGTGGGGTACCCAGAATAAACAGACGCACTTGGAAACCATAACCTTCATTTAGCTCCTCACTCAACTTTTTAACCTTAATTTAATTTCAAGCTTCTATTGTATTTTGACATCCTCAGGGAGAAACCTTCTAGAAATTGAAAGCTTTGCTGTAATTAAGTTACCATCTGTTGCCTGAGTTACAGCTGCAGCTGATGCTACCATGCTCCAGGAGAGGGACACCTTGGCTCTCAAGGGCAAGTTGATAATAATCTCTAATGAGCTCCAGGCCAGCCACTGGGTCATTCATAAAACACAACCATTTCTCAACAAGTCACCAAATTCCAGCATGGGAAACAATTTAGTTATTGTCAGTGCCTTTGGAACGCTAAAAGCATCTGTGAGTCTCTCACTGCAAGAATTTTACTGCATGAAAACTGTTACCTTGCATAGACCAGAAAAAGCAGTCTTGACCTAGAGACTGCTCTCACCCCATCAGCACAGTACCAGCTAGAGATCAGAGTGGCCACCAGAGACTCCTAGACTTTACAGTAAGGATGTTCCCGGATGTTCCTAGATATTCTGACAGCCGGACTGTTTCCAGCTGTTTCTGCAGATGGGAATGGTCTGAACTCTGGGACTGCACCATCCCATGGACCTTTCCCAGCGAAGGATCTCTTGCATGAGGCCTGATTCTTGTCTGGCTTTCTGACCTGTACCTATTTGTACTGCTTCAGAGACAAGAATTCAACTATGCACAGGGTCCAAGGTGTACCTTTCTACAGCCATCTGTTGAGCAGACCTCAGGCTTTTCAGATGCAGGAGCTTCCTTCCCTGATGGTGGTCTTAGCCCACCATGCCCAGAAGGTCAGCAGATGCAGCCTGGGGAGCAGGTGCTGCCTGGTTACAGGCCCTTGCTCCCATTTTGGAGAGCTGACAATTCAGTGACTGGAGGATGTATTTTTACAAGGGTAAATGTGTCAAAGGTATTCATCACAGATCTGCTTTCCTTCAGCATCAAACACATGTACTGCCTTCCTACCCACTGAAAAACAAAGAGTAAATTACATTCAGACCCTTCCCTGTGGTTCACCCTGAAGCTCCCAGAGCCCACTCTGGGAAGTTGATTGGAGAGTAAATCCTTTTGCATTTTATTTAGAGCAGGTTGTGGGAGGTCAACAATCTTTATATATCTGGATATCATGTCTCAGAGAGCCTGCCCTGTCTTAATATAGGTTTGAAAGTTCATCTTGGTCCATGGGGATGAAAGGTTGTGAGAGCAAAAAGTGTTAGGCAAATAGTATCAAGACTGTCAGCTGCTTTGTCCCACTGTTCCTGTCACCTACACTGCCTATGCATGATAACCCTTGTTTGCATGTTGAGTAACGTTTCAACGACACTTATTTATCAACACTTAACAGCACTTACTTATCTTGTGATGCCATGCATGCAAACAGAGTTTTAACCTCTCCTACCCCTTGCAGTGGTCTGTGATGGCTAATCTCACCTGGAGCAGGAGTTTGCACAGACAGCATCAGGGCTGTAGCCTAACAACTGGTTAACCCAGGGATGAACTTCAGCAACCTTGACGGAGCAGTTAAGCAAAACCTACACTGAGATCTGGGCTACAAGTGCAATACAGTCCTAGAGTGCATCAGAGAAATGCAGTACAAACAGGCAGAAAGCACAAACGTATTTCCAAGAACAAGGGCTGAGATTAATAACAGATTTTTGAAAGCAGTGATACACATTTGTTCCCTGCTACTTCCTTTCAGATTCAGTCTGCATTCAAAAACTTATCAACCTTTTACCAATCATGGCAGAAGTTGAACCTTTTCTTCCATTTAAAGTGCCCTGTCTCTGAATTTTGAGAAAGTCCTTTTCTGAACTTGGTGGAATCCTGGTTTTGTGGCATTGGTGCTGAAATGCACTGTTGTAATGGATGAGAAAATTGTCCTTTGTCCAACAGAGGTGGGGAGCACAAGGAGACAAACTTGGCTGGCCCCGAGCATGGGAGGCCAGGAAGCAAACCCCCTTTCATGAGGGCCTGAGCAAACAAAAAAAACCCTGCAAAAATATAGAGGCTTAACATTGGCAGTCAGTCTGAAAAATCTTTTTTATTTAGACACACTTTCCTTCTGGGGTTAATTGTGTCAATCATCCAAACCTGACCCTCAGAGGAGTCAGATTTTGTAGGAATACTCTAGGAATTAATTCAATACACAGAGTATTGCTACTTTCCTTTACTCTTTCTTTGCTTCTTCAGTGGCAAGAGCTGGAAACTTTGAGCCTTTGGGATAAGGGTTAGAGATCTGATCCACAGATCAGGTGATTGTTTTTAACATTTTCTTCTTCATGTTCTTTTTCATTCTAACACAATCCTATAGGTATTGTTTTAATTCAATGATTTAGTAATGTTATTGTCTTTCAGGATAAAACAGCCACATTGCAAAGCTCTGTAACAGAGGAAAAAAAAAATTAATTGAGAATACCTGCTCCATGCAGATAATTTGATAGAGTTCCCTGAATCCTGGGTTGCAAAATGCCCTACAATGAAATAAATATTTTCCAACTAATTTTTTGTGCACAAGTTGCAAACCCCAGTAGTGGTCTTTCCTGCTTTTGCAGAAGTTGTGCTGCTGCCAAAAGGCCTCTGAAAGTGAAGGATTTCTAAACCAAAAGTGACCTCCAGTGGTCACACACATTATTTATGGAGGATGTCTGGCCTTTATCTTCTTAGAACTGAGGCAACGTGATCATTAACAGCCTGCAGCAGCCACGGTCAACTAAATTAGATGTCCTCTTTGGAGAAGTCAGTTAGTCTGGATGTATGCTTACATACAGATACTCTGAGTACCTGCTAAACAGCATGATTTTTTTTTTCATTTAATTAACTTTACATCAGTGTTTTACATCTCAGGGGTGTTTTTCTGTATTATGAAGGGGTAGGATGCACCATTCTCCTTGCTCACTCTCTTCACATTGTACAGCTTTAAGGCTGTACTCCATACAGCAATCTGCTACAGGGCAGAGGTGACCTCTAAAAATAAATAAATATTATATACTCAGGCATCCCAAGGTTAATCTTTACCTACATAAACAATGATGAGTTCTTCATAGCTTTGCTAATAAAATAATTAATTTTCCTTTAAAATCTGTAAATCATGATGGATTGTCCTATCTTTCCCCAAGTATTTTAGGATTCCAGGGGCTCATCAATTCTTGGATGCTTTGTGGCAAAGAAATGTGAGGCAGAGGTGTAAGTTGGGGTTTCAACCTGAAAGGAGGTTGTAGTGAGGTAGTAGTCAATCTCTTCGCCCAACTAACTAGCAATAGGACAAGAGGAAATTTTCTCCAGTTTTACCAGGGGAGGTTTATTTGGACATTAGGAAAAATTTCTTTACTGAAAGAATGGTCAGGCATTGGAATAGGCTACCCAGGTAGGTGGTAGAGTCACCATGCCTAGAGGTGTTCAAAAAAAGTGTAGACATGGCATGTCAGGACATGATTTAATGGGCATGGAGGTGTTTGGGTGACAGTTGATGGTATTAGAAGTCTTTTTCAACATTAATGATTCTATGATCTCCATCGCTGTACATATATCTGAGAAATCTCTAGAGTTCAGGGATCTCCTTTTAGCATAAATATCTGTGCACCTCCAATTTACCAGTTTTTGATTAGTTTTCACGAGTCAAAGACATGTGCAGGAGTCTTTCCTGTAGAGAGACACTTACAACATTAAATGGAATTAGATTCTTTAATAAATTAATAAATGGCAAGTAATATTTGTATGAGAACTCACGAAGAACAGCAATTTCCTTCATTTGTATTAGCTCAATTTAAAATAAAACAGATTAAACTTTAAGGAGAGTTTTCCCACAGATATTTAATTGTCCTTCATCTTTATATTCTTATTTAAACTGGATTCACCAGCCCTGTCATGGCAATTTTTGGAAGGTCAGTGGAAATGCA
This sequence comes from Melanerpes aurifrons, assembly GCA_011125475.1. Lineage (NCBI taxonomy): Eukaryota > Metazoa > Chordata > Aves > Piciformes > Picidae > Melanerpes > Melanerpes aurifrons. The sequence goes on along the minus strand of WWNC01000071.1, from coordinate 4,683,932 downwards.
ACAGTCATTGCAACTGGCTTAATTTAAAACAATATAGACATCACCTTTGGTAGAAAAAAAATTATATGTTAGATTCATGCTAAATTGCAAAACTCTTCTCCTTCATTTTTATGGTCCAAACTTGAATGTAAGTCAAATAAGATGTGATTCTCAGCTAAAACTGAGAAATGAACTGTTGCTCTTGGACTAACCAGAACAGTGCTGGCCTGAGATGGGATGATGAAGATGTTTTTCCTTGTGCTGCAAAATGAGTTCCAACAATCTGCTGCAACTTTCTCAGTTGGTCCATCTGTTGAAAGGGGATTATGCTAATGACATCTTTTGTAATTTGTTTAGAGATTCATGGAGGCTCTGCTTTATATAAGAAATAAACCGATTAGAAACACAATAATACCTTCCCCTCCCTCCTCTGTAAAGGTAACATTAGGTGGAGGGGGTTTAAATGATGGAAAAAGAAAGTTTGCTTTGTTTTTCATTCCATCTGCCATTTCTGTTCCTCTCCAGCAGCTGTTTAAGGTTTGTAAAGTAGGAGTCCCTGAAGATGGTTACAGAATATTTCTGAAGCAATACATTTGGGTATAAACTGTGCTATATAACTCGCATTTTACTCAAATTTAATATACTTTTTTTTTTTTTTTTTTTTTTTTTTTTTTCTCTGTCTGTCTACAACTACCTGAAGGGAGGTTGTATCCAGGAGGGGGTTGGTCTCTTCTCCCAGGCAATCAGCACCAGAACATGAGGACACAGTCTCAAAGTGAGCCAGGGGAAATTCAGGCTTGAGGTGAGGAGAGAGTTCTCCACAGAGAGAGTTGTTAGCCATTGGAATGTGCTGCCCAGGGAGGTGGTGGAGTCACCATCCATGGAGGGGTTCAAGAGGGGATTGGACGTGGCACTTGGTGCCACGGTTTAGTAGTCACGAGGTCTTGGGTGATAGGTTGGACTTGATGATCTTTGAGGTCTTTTCCAACCTTATTGATTCTATGATTCTATGATTCTGTCCATCTCTCTCCTTTTCTTCTAGGGTAGTAGGTTGTAGTTAGTCAAGTCCTAATAGTATAGATGAGAACAAGTAGTTTTCTGTAACTCATCTTTATATGGTTAGTTCACTGATTTTTATATTCTTCCTCCTCTTGTAAGAGCAGCACAAATCCTTGTAGATCAGGAAATGGTACAGAAAAGGAAACTTTGTGTTAGGGCCTGTGAAACATAAAGATGATGGATGGTAGAAGGGGAGTGCTATTTTATCCTGGCATAACCCTGTGACAGAAAAAAAAGGTGATTTATTAATAGGAATTTGGCAGACATACTACACCAGTGCTCAATGACTGCAAGAAGAGCAAAGCAGGTGTCAGATTTCCTGCAGACACAACGTGTCTTACGGATGACAGGTTAGTGCACCAGGAGAGGCAATGGTTAATTTTTCCAGCTCAGTTTTCTCTGTGATTCTGGGCATCTGGGTGGGACAGGGATATTTCTTCAATGGATGAGGCATAATGAAAATGTTCTGGACTGAGTATTAATCCAGTGCTTACTGCAGGACCCAGATATTTAGCTAAAGCTGGGTACATTTCCTTCAGCCTGTAAATAGGAGAGGACTATTAGCAGGACAGCCTGTGGTGATGAAGGCAGGTTTGGAAGAAAGGCTGGGAAGAGATGAGGGGTTAATATAAGAGTGAAGTGGCGTTGGGGGATAAGGGATGAAAAATTCAGAGGAATGGGGGAACTGGTTGATAGGGAAAAGGTTTTTCTTCTGCAGATGTAAGATGTAGAGCTGCATATAAGATGCATGCAAGAAGTGGGCTGCATGCAGCCCAGCAATGCTGTTCTTTAGTTTTTGGCAAGAGCTGAAGCAAGCCTTCACCCTCCACTGAGGAGGGCTACTGAAGGTCAGAGGCATCTGTCTTTAGCCCATTCTTGCATGGTGTCTGGGGAAGAAGCATCAATCCAAGTTGCTCCAGAGATTCTCACGGGATCTTTGGGGCTTCCACCTCCTTCTTTCCTATGGACTCTTTTCTTCTCCACTCATGTTGGAAGAAGCAAAATAGGATGCTGCAGGATTTTTTACCATGTTTGTGTTGAGTGAAAAGAGAGGCTTCGTTCAAACCCACAGAAGGATTCCTCTCTACAACCTAAAGGCAACAATCCTGTTGAAGTAAATCAGTCCTTAAAATAGCCTCTACCTCTCCGCTGCCTACAGAGGGAACTGTAAACTCACTTAGGCTTTGGCTGGTTTAGAGAAGATGCTTCTCACTGGGGATCTGCACCTTTACACATGAGAGGCGACTGAGCCTGGGGCAAAATACTGAGGGAAAAATGAGGAGAAGTAAGGAACCTCAAGAAGTGTGATATTGTTATGTGATGGAAGAGTCTCAAGGCCAATCAAATAATTTTTGTATTGATTAAAGCCCAGTTAAGCCAAAAAGATGAGTAACATGTTTTAGAATGTTTTTAAAGAGAGAAGTCTTTAAAAAGCTTTCTATATGAACAAGCACTGAACTTGTGCCTTGGGAACAATATGTTCCTGCCCCATTACATTCTGCAATGTTTCTGCCCAAGAATCTGAATTAAAAATTTCCTCTGCCTCTGTGTGTGCTGTTTATTCACTAGTCAGCAAAGCTGCAGAGGATTCTGATTGGTTTTCATGATTGCCTCCTTCTTCCTAGAAACAGTCCTGAACAGTCTGTAGCATTAGTGAGGAAAGCAATCACGTACAATGAAAGGCACACTTAGCTTTCCCCTCCTCCTTATGTTCTGATCTCCTGGATAAAATCCAGTATGGAACTGCTTCCAAAGTCTGTTTATGAACTTATGTTTACTTTTATGTACACGCAGTCTTCACTACATGTGAGCCCTGTGTACTGACCCAAGGAACTCGGAACCTTTACCAACATTGAGAAATTAAGTTTCATAACATTAGTCTGAGGTTGGTACTGGTTTCTCAATTTTGCATTAAAAAGCAGAAACAGAGTGAAGTCAGCTGGGTTGTGCAGTGGAGCACAGAAAGCCTGCAATAGTGTCAGCCACAATGGAAGTTTCCAAACTTCCTGACCCACCTCTTAGCTGTACGATTGGTTTTCCTCTCCTGTTGTTTCCACTCCAGAAACATGAGCTTGGGACACAAGGTCTGTCCCTTCTATATGCCATACATTCCATCCAAACATTCCATAAAATTATCTAAACTCACTTCCTAAAATGCTGTGGCTAGTGAATCCTTTAAAAACAAAACAAAATAAAAAACTATGAAGACTACATGTGAGACAATTATAAATTTTTCTGCAGTTAATTTTACCACACAGAACATTTGAAAAAATCATAGCAGACAGATTTGTGGAGTTTTGTTGTTGTTTTTTTCTTAGATAGGCAGATAAAAATGAACACACAAACCCCCAGCAAACAACTCCATGTATATTTTAATTCATTTGCGCTTCACTGCATGTTTGTTATCATTCTTTCAAGCCTTCCATGAAGCCATATCTTAAAACCTAAGGTACACATTACTCTTTTGGTAGACTTATTAACTCTGGATGGCACCTCTATGTAAGTACTTAGATATCAGCACTGAATTGAAGCAATTTCTGTGGTAAAATTTAATCTGCTCCAAATAAATTGTGTCCTGATGGGAGACTTGCCACAAATCAGTGGGCAATGGGATAGGAGGAATAACCTGCAGTCTAAAGTAGCTATGACACCCATAGGGAGGACCTCTGTATAAAAGTCTACAAGCAAACAAAGTGAGTAAACAGAGAGGATAAAAATGCCAGATGATTTTCAAAAGATCAGCTCCAGATGTGACCTTTATCTCCTATTTACTGCCACAACATTTATATCATGATGCAGAGGCAGCTGCCTTAGATGAGAAAGGGCTTAATTCACAACACGAAGGACACACAACTTATCGGTGTACAGCACCCAGTTCTATGCATGTCATCTTCCTAACTATATTCCCATTCCAGAAACTCATGCAAAAATTTGCGCAGAAGAAAAATGGGATCAGCTTCTTTCCAAAAGCTCCTCACAAGTGTGTGAGATATTTACTAGCAAGTGAAAACACTCAGACGGTGCCTATTCACTAGCAAGTGAAAACACACAAGCTGTGCCTGGTGTCACATCAACAGCAGGCAGCAGTACAGCAATTACAGCAATTTTTATTCCTGTGTAATTCCGGGTTCTGTAGAGCCTGAGGATCCAGCATGTGTCAGAAGCCCAGTTTCTCAAGACTGTAAACAAGACTGCTCCAGGTTTAGCTCTGCTGTCATACCTGTTTGACCAGGTCTGAACTAAGCCAAGAGCTTCCTAATAACTCCTGTTTTTTTTTTTTAATTCCTAAGGGTCCTCTGTGTAGATGACTAACCATGTATATGGTATCTTAGAATGAGTGTAAATGGCTTAGGCTTGGTCTGATCTCTATTTATCATGTAAAATGAAGTTCCCAGATCCCTCTTGGGTGCAAATCCCATATTCTGATGGATCTACTTCTGAATTCCTTTGCCAGCGCGGGTCCAGACAATCCAAAGCTTCCCACAAGGGTAAGCCCAAGGTACAAGGGCATGTATGATGCAGATACCACAGTCATGAAGCTCTACTACCTGTCATCATTCTGCACCTGACTGTGAGGAGGAAGCAGTCATTTTAACACTCCTCTGGTGAAAACCATGTGTGGCCTTCTCTGGTGATTCAATGCAGAGCTGCAGCTGGTAATCTCTATTTCCAAGCCTGATGGTAAAGCTACCCTATGAAGAAGTGGGCTGGCAGGCCTCTGGGTCTGGAAAGGTTAGTGCCACAAGGGAGGGTGTGATGTGCAGGTGATGTCGAAACACAACCTCATGAAATACCTTTTGGTAGCCTGAGGTAGTTCCTAAGAGGAACATTCCCAGGTGCAGTGTTAACTGTTGTCATTAAAATATCCACAAAAAGCAAGAAGCAGGTGTGGCAGTGGGGCCACCACACCAGCCAATAGAGGTGGCAGTCAAACATGCTCCTCAAGCTGAGTGGTTTGGTTGAGATGAGGAAACAGCCTCTATCAGCCATCAAGAGATGTGTCATAAAATTTTAGATAAACAGCTGATAATTCTTGCTGTGAGTGAGTAATGTGGGGTGAAGAAATGGGAGGAGCTGGGCAGAAAGAATTCTGACCTGGCACAAGGCACACAGCTGGAGGGGTGTATTTCAAAAACATATGCTGGAGTCTCTTGTATTGACCCAGTGCTGGGACATAGTTGCCTGGCTAAATAAATTAACTGCCATGTAGCTTTTTCCCTCCAGTCCTTATTTTCACCTTTACTCAAACTCACTTTCAGTTGCAGTAGCAAAACACCATGCCTAGGCTCATCTACAGATCAGAGCAGACCCACAAGTCCTTTTCTCCCACTGGTATTTAGCAAGAAGATTCAAGCTCCAGGAGAAAATACATGGGCATTTTGGTTTTAATTTTAACTTAAAGGCTGAATTATTATAAAGCATTCAGTATATGCCTGGATTTTAAAATAATTTTGGAACTTGAGATGGTGCAAAATGCAGCTACTCATATTTTCAGCAGTGATGAGGTAGGGAGAAGGCCATGCTCATGTGACAGGAGCTGCCCTGGTTCCTACACTAACTCCAAAGCAATGCAGGCTGTGAGGGCAGGGTAACAGGACTCCAAGCTGTTTGTATTCACCCTAAAAGTGTGCCTTTCTCTCCATACTTTGCCTTGAGACCCTGAAGTTACTAAAATGTTTGAGCATAACATCTCCTTTGACTTGAAAGCAATGATGCAATCCAAGTTTGGGTGAGGTAATAAAGCCTTGGTGGGCCTCCTGAACTTCATGCAATAAAGCTCAACTATGGTTTTCATGCTGCAAAGTGCTCAAACTGAGCTGTGCTGATCTCCATGTACTGTAGCTCCCCATGTAGCCTCCTACAGGCCAGTAGCTATATTTTGGTAGCCTTGTAGAAAGCCAATGTAGACAGCAAATTTCTAGTTTGGTGGCTTCAGATGTCAGGCTGTTTGACTAGGAATTCACTACTGCCAATTTCTGACAGAGCTCTCTGTAGTTACATTGCTTTGACATTATTTACTGATGTCCCAGGCTCCACCTGACTCTAGCTCCATCTCTCCAGGAAAATTTAATGCTGTCAGTCAAACCTGACTTTTCCAGATATTGGGAAATTATTTTTTTCCTAAGGTCATTTGGTCATGTGATTAATTTAGTACTATAATCTTGTCTTGAAGGAAAGTGTCCTCCTTCCTCTTTGATGCTTAAAAAGATACTCTGTGGTGTAGCTCTCACCAAAGGTACCTGCTCTGGGTCTCTATGAAAGAGCAGATCAGCACCTCTGCACTAGGCACTCACACTACAGGGGAATGTAAGTCAATTCTGGATATCAGGGGTTGATGTTTCTATCATCTAGTATTAGCAGCAATCAAGCACAGATACAGAATGTACTTAGCAGTCCCAAGAAGCCTGATTACTGCAGGAACTAGATTTAAATTACCTGGGTAATTCACAAATGAGTAATTTTGTTTACAACATCTGTTGCACTAATGGGATGAGCTCAACACCAGTCAGGTGATTTTGTGAGTCTGAGTCAGAAGTTTGAGACAGAATAGCCTCTTAGATCACCCAGCCCATCACCTGGCTTCTCTACCATGCTTCCCTGCAGCTCTTTCACAGTATCACAGTATCACTTAGGTTGGAAAGGACCTCGGGGATCATCGAGTCCAACCTATCAACACAGATCCCATGCACTATTTGCTTAGTCAGATTCAAAACATTTCATGTTTTGCCACCAGCTTCTGAATTTTTTTCTACAGTGAGATTTCATTGCTAGGAAAGAGCTTCTCAAAATGCAGCCTCATCCTGCTGTGTCATTTTATCACTGAATAATAGAATGCAAGGCAGGAAGAGACTCAGAGGTCATCCGGTCCATTTTTGTGCCTATGGGCAAATTCAACTATAATTAAAACATTTCTGACAAATGTGTGTTCAGCCAGTTCTGAAGGATCTCAGCCCTTCTGGCAAGCCATACCAGAGTGTGCCTACTCCAGGTATTTAAAATAATTTTCTAATGTCTAAATATTTCTTGTTGCATTTCATGCTTTACTGTACTTCCATATCTCTCCCAAGGAGATAGAGATTACAATTACCACCATTTGTTCCTTGCAATGTTGTTATATATTTTTCACTCTAGAAAGTGTATGAAGTATAGACTAATCTCTTCTACTCCAGATATCACACCATGAATTCTGTTGTCTCTGAATCTTCCTCTGTTTTGTTCCATCTTCTGTCACTTATATGAAATATCTTCATTCTTTAATGCTTCGTATTTAGCTGGCAAAATTACAGCTTGGCTTAATGCTAGCTGACTGACAAAGACAGGATGACAGAACCTCTCTTTAAGGAACAAAAAGCAAATTTTGCTTTGTACCACAAGTTACAGTTTTCTTTTGAATATTAATGGATTTTCCCTGACAGCTTAGAAATACATTATTTGGATTATGATAAGTTCACATTCCTGGAAGGAAGAAAGCCCAGGTAGTTTCAGAGGAGATCTGGATCTCTTCTTTACATTGGTTCACTGGTGTTAGTGAACTAAACAGTGGCTGTGCCAAACCCCTGTATTTGATGCTACCTGGAGTGATCTAGTCACCGCCCTGCTGTAAAGCTTCTTCAACCCTCTAAACCTTCCAGCCTCATTCAGATGCATGTTGGAAATGCTCTGTGCTCATTCCCTAACCGCGAACTGCTAGCCAGCTGGAGCTAAGTGCTGTTCTTCTAGCATAAGGGCACAGACCAGAGTGTTTCAGTGCCACTGCCTATGTCTTGACTGTGTTTGGTTCCTTATACAAGAATAGCTTGTGTCCCTATTTCTCTAGCTTAAGTGTAAGGTCATCTTTTCCCTGTGTCAGCTTTGTTCTCCAAGATCAGCAGGGTGATGACAGAGATTGGTACAACTAATGAAAAGATTTGATGTGTTGGGTCTGCTTTAAAATATTTTTGACTCATGTCAGTTTGCATTTCCAAGCCTATTACATAGGAAAGGCAGACAGCTGATTTAGAGCAGTCAGTCTAAACAATGGACAAAATACAATTCGATGAGTGCTGACTTTTTCCATTAATTGCAGGACTGAAAAAAGCTTCTTAGGGTTGGTTCTCAAAGGCAAGCAGGAGCAGAGATTAGGCAGTTTGAAAGATTGAATACTTAACTGCAGTGTTAACTGTACTTTCAAACTGCTGGCAGGGATCCTGGAGTGCCGCGTGGTTGTTACACCAGTACACAAAGAATGTTTTGCAGGACTGTCTCTGATTACTGTTTTTCAGAGGAACTGAATGCAGGGGCAGCAGCACTATTATACAATTACTAACTCTTTTGCAATACATTGTTGATTTCTCTGCTAATGAAATCTACTGTTTGCTTGTGGCAGTGCCCAAAATTGTATTTCTGAACACTTTGAGTGTTTTTGAAGAAAGAGAAGTAAAGAAAGGGAAGGAAAACAGAAACAAGAGGAAGGGAAAGAAAGAGAAGGAAAATGGAAAAGAAAAATAGAGAAGGAAGGTAGGAAGGAAGGAAGCAGTCACATGACAATCAGCCTATGAATATAGATGAATATTGATATTTGAATGAATATAGATAATTGGAACATAGATATTTGAATACAGAATATAGATATTCACAATATAGATATTTGGAAGGAATAAAAATGCATATAGATATTTGGAAAAAAATATACTAATCTGCATTGGTTTCTAGTTGTGTGTGCCCCAGACCATACTGTAAAGGGTGAGGAAAGAGGAAGAAGGGGTGGATTAATAAAATCCCCCCTTGATCCACTCTGAAAACATGTTCCTGATGTTGGGAGTAAGGAGGCAGAGCTCCGTAGTGTACTATCTATCCTCATAGCTGCTCCTTCCAGCCCATACACAAACCCACATATTCTGGACTCAGCAGTGTGCAGCGGTGGCAGTCTGGTACCATAACTGGCTTTTGTTTTGCACAGCTGATTTCCTTTGGGAAATCTGGAAGCTACAGTCAAACTGTGGAGTGGGTGTTTTCCAGGGAATGAAACCAGTTGTTCTCCAAACACTGCATCCAGCTGGCACATCTGAGGGTTTCCTTTTTACATTAACAGCACATGGAAGAGTCTGGCACATCTATCTGGCAGGTGAAAGTTCTCCTAGAGTTAAAAAAGTGACAAATACTAAATGTATACACTGAGACCCACACTTCAGATTGTGTAAAATGAGACAAAACTGTAATATTTTTTGGTTCTAAAACAGTATTATCACTGAGCAGTCAACTGCTATGATATCTTCAAGCGACCAACTTACTCAACAAAGCAGCAAGGTATCTCTTAAACTAAAACAGGCCCACATGCCACAGGAAAATGTAATTATATTAAATCCAGTATTTGCAGGCAACACACATCAATATATCAATTAATAATTTATCCTGTAAGAGTATTTCTGTTCATTTAACTGTTAGTGCAATAATTCCAGAATTTTTGTTCTGCTTCTGAAAATAGAAAGGTCAACCTTGTTATTGAAACAGTGGGCCATATGGAAAGGCTTCTCCTACAAGTCCTATAAGGAGCAGCTGAGGGAGCTGGGGTTGCTCAGTCTGAGGCTGAAGGAAGACCTCATTGTTCCCTATGACTATGTAAATGGAGGTTGTAGCATGTGAGTGACAATCTCTTCTTGCAGGTACAAGTGATAGGATGAAATGAACTCAGGTTGAACCAGGGGAGGTTTTTATTGGCTATTAGAAAAAGTTTCTTCACCAAAAGGGTCTTCAGACACTGGACTAGGCTGCCCAGGGATATGGAATAATCACCATCTCTGAAGACATGTAAAACAATTTTGTATGAGGAGCTCAGGGACATGGTCTAACAGTTGTGAAAAGGCAGATGCTAGGTTTTGGTTGGACTGGATGATCTTAAGGTGTTTTCCAGTCAGGTGATTATATTATTCTAAATCTGATGCTAGACTTCCTTTGTAATACAGAGCTAGTCATTTAATCAGGGTGCATCTCAGTTTCTTAATTTGAAAAAATTAATTAATAATACTTCCTGGCCCACAAGGTTGTTGAGAGGTTCGGTGAATGGTTTTGAACAGTGCACTGCAATCCTTAATGAAATGTTCAAATGCAAAGTATTGTTCTGAACAGAGAAGGGCTATGTGCCATATCTCTATTGTCTTCTTCTGGTGGTGTAACCCCATGCTTAATTTTCATGCCATCCACGTGAAATGTTATTCTAATTACACATACAACACAGTGTGTGAGGCAGTGCAATGAACATTAATGGAACTAAAGAACTGAAGCTACCAGTGAGTTGATTTCTATACTGCTTGTTTTTCTGATTCCTCCTTATTTGTGGTGGGTTTTTTTTTTTGGTGTCTGTGTTGTGGGGCTTTTTGTTGTAGTTGTTTTGGTTTGTAGTAATTAGCTGTATTTAAAAAATTTAGAATTTAGAATAAACCAGATTGGAAGAAACCTTCAAGATCATCACGTCCAACCCATCAACCAATCCAATCCACCTAAACAACTAAACCATGGCACCAAGCACCCCATCAAGTCTCCTCCTGAAAACCTCCAATGACGGAGACTCCACCACCTCCCCAGGCAGCCCATTCCAATGGGCAATCACCCTCTCTGTATGGGACTTCTTCCTAATATCCAACCTGAACCTCCCCTGGCGCAGCCTGAGACTGTGTCCTCTTGTTCTGGTACTGGCTGCCTGGGAGAAGAGACCGTCATCTGCCTATCTACAACCTCCCTTCAGGTAGTTGTAGAGAGTGATAAGGTCATCACTGAGTCTCCTCTTCTCCAGGCTAAGCAATCCCAGCTCCCTCAGTCTTTCCTCGTAGGGCTTGTGTTCCAAACCCCTCACCAACTTTGTTGCCCTTAAATGAGAGAACAGTCAGAAAAATGATAATTTCCTGCCTTTTCTAGTTGCTCAGTAAGATTCCACAGAGTATTCTGGATGTCACTTAAGTTGAGAATGATAAACAGTAGAATGAGTTTGTTTCTTTTGGGATGAGCATTTGTGCTTGAAAAGTTTTGAGATTTGAATATGAAGGGAATATGAATATTCTGAGAACATACATCACCAGCAAACCTGGCCATATTTGAATGCTATTTTTTCTAAACAACAAAGATAAACCTTTCAAACTATTTGTTCATATCATCATATTAATGGTTCCTATAAAATTTCACTAAGGAAAAACAATATAAAAAGCAGTACAGAATCTCATCAATAACTTTTCCTTTTGTTTTAAACACAAATCCCATCGTCTCCAACAGCACTGGATGATTACTCTTTCTATGAGATATTAATGTAGTTTGATGTGTCTTGCAGCTATGTGTTCTCTAAAAATGAAATTATCATTCACTCTTGTGTTTTCAGAAAGGGGTTGCCACAGTAATTGTGAGCCCTGTCAGCTCTGGGGCTCTGTCTCTGAAAGTACAGGCACTCTGTAGAGGCTCTTGCTCTGCCTGCTAGCAGGCACCTATTCAGGTAATAAAGTCCTGGATGTGCTATCCAGCCCATGAACTCCAAGTTGCTTCAGAAAGGGCTTGTATTTGCTCTTCTTGTCCTACAGAATTCCTTTTCCTGCCCTACTGGGTATTGGAGTCTTCCTGTACCACAAACAGATCTAGAGATGCTGCTATATGAAAAGCTCTTGTCCCTAAGCAGCAGGGCGGGACAGCTTTGCCTCTCTCCTTTGCATTGGGCATCCCCACGCTTCAAAAGTGTAAACAGATCTTGTTGTGATCCATGCCTCTTTGGACCTTACAGGGACATCCTGCTTGCAACCTCCTTCTGGTAAGAGAGAATCAAGAACACTTCTCAGTATAGACAAAAAGTAAAGAGACTCAAGTGCAATGTGACTTACAAAGGAACTGCAGGAGAGGTATTCATTAGAGCAGCTGAGTTTCATGGACTGTAACAGGCCTGGATACACTAACTCCTGTGCATATTTAATTAACACCATCTTTCTTTGTTATTCATTCTTTCTTTCAGATTCCATTGATGAAAGATCCTGGTTGGATTCGAAATGTTTGGACTCGCAATCTAAATGTAGGCGTAACTAAATGTTATTCATTTGCTTTTTAACTCCAGTTCTTTAGGGTAGGCAGGCCTAGCTTGAAGTGGGGTGGGTTGTGTGAAAAGTAGTATAAGGCTGTGGTTAACTCTTGTCCACCTTCTGGCACTGAGTCAGCGTGTCCAAGTGTCATGCTTTGGACATTGTGTTACTGTATGCCAGCTATGATATTATTATTGCTGTGAAAGACTGGGTGGCTCTGCAAAACTAGTGGCACTCACATGTGGCTGGTACTAGCAAAATGAGGATGGAAACAGCATAAAAAATTGGAAATTTGGCACTTAACCTGGGCAATAAGCACAGAATCACCAAACCTGCAGCACATGTGAGATGCAAGACATGTTCCAATCCAGGAAAAACATGCTCAGACATCTCTGCTGCTGCTTTCCTGAAAGGCAGAGAGAACATCTGTGAGGGCTGGTCTTGGGACACAGGCAGGAACTGAACAGTAGAACCACTTAGGAGAAGTAACGAGAGAGGAAGGATGGCACAATTATAGGACTGCTACTGCTGAATGACTGGAGGAGGAGGGAAAAGGGCCTGATGATTTCCTGTTACTCTGGACGATATTCTTCAGTGACCTACTCTTACAGTGATGGTGGAGTAGAATATTTAGAGGCTGGTGTGTCCAAGATCACAGGTAGGATAGCAGCATTTCTACCTAGTACCAAGCAGAGCTATGTAGACACATCCGCTTAGCTGAACTAAGTCACTGTGCAGCCTTGTGTAGGTTTCACAGGAGATGCATTACCCTGGGTGGAGTCCAATGCCAGCATAGCTATACTGCTATCTCATGTAGATCCCACTCAGGTGTTTCCACACAACCTACACAGTTTGGTGTGGGATATGCTCTGCTTTAGGGAAGAACCCTTCTGATCCAGGAGTCTGCTTGCATGGAGATCCTTGGTGTGGTTGGTAGAACTTGGCAGATGTTCACTTTGGGTCTGGCAGAGGTAGGTCAAGATTTTCATTAGGGGTCTAACCTTTATGATGAGTTTGATATTAGTGATGTCATGTAAACTGGACAGGTGGATAAGTCAAACCTGCAGTCTGAAATGATGGTGAAGTCAGTTGCTTATGGTGGGGTTAGGTTTGGACCTCTAATTCAGTAGCTGAGCTGTGCAGACAGAAAGGTATCTGGAAATTCAAAATGCCAGTAAAATAAACAGTGAGGGAACTCCACTTAGTAAAGGACAGTATGAAATCTGAAAATTAAACACAGTGAAGCAATACTACAGATGTGATCTTTCCTTTCCAAACTGTGGGAACATTCACATCACCATTCATGTGAGATTCTGAACTTCAAATCTCCTGGATAGCCAAAACATGTCATATGAATTTGTTCTGTACCTTTGAAAGAACTGAAGGTAATGTAGTATTGCATTATACTTTAAGAATCATTTTTGTCTTATTCTGGCAAAATTATTTTTTATATTGCACTGTTTGTCTTAGATATAACATGGTACAGAAGTACATGAAGAAGAGAACAAAGAAGTTTATAACATGAATATGCTGCATGTACTGTATTTAAAATGTGCTAGATAGAAAGGAGATCATGGGAAAGTGGGAAACCACTAACAATAAGAAAAAAAAATCTCACAGATGTTGCAGACAAAAGGCATATTTGTACTAAGCTGTGCCTATCTGTACAGACGTGTTATCAGCATGAAACAGAAAGTGAGAAAACTGTATCAAACAGAATGTGCCATGGGAAGCAGAAGTACAGTGGATAGATGTCATCTGACCTGGACAAGGTAGATGAGCCTTGGCAATAATCCTGATCCCAACCCCATACAAGCAATATGCAAAACATTCAGGGTGAATGAGCTGGGCTGTCACCTGGAACAGCAGGGGAGTGGCATCTGCTATCACCGGGATGACTGCACAAGGAGGCTTTTTGTTTGTGAACAAATTGCAGTGTGGGGGTGGGCATGGGGAAAAACAGGGTGTCTGAAGATTTCAGATCAGAACCAGGCATGTATCTTGACATGGCTTTGAGCTACCTGTGGGTATGACTTTGTTTTTTATTCTATGAAATAGATTTAAAAAAAAAATGTTAACTTCTAACCAGGCCTTTGTGTCTTCTTGTGCTATGCAGAGCTTGATACAAAGCATAATCTACTTGCCTGCTCCTAGTCTTCCTTTTTAAAAAAAAATTCCACCTGTTTGAAACTATGAGCAAGACACTCTGCTTGTGTAATAGAGTTCACTGGCTTGAACGGCATTGTGTAAACTGAGCATCAGGCCTGATAGCTTTTCAGACTCTAAACTCACTGGGATGGGAATACTCTTTGCGCATGATATGCTGAACACAATGGCCTGACATGGGAATAACAGTAAAACAATCTGATGTTGCTTTTGTGGGCAGAAGTTGCTAGATTCGAGAGACTGTTCAGGGTATGCAGGTTTGTCTGCAGTAGATAAAGTGTACAGTAAACTCTAACAAGGGTAGCATGAATGAGGAAATGTCTGATGAATTCTCAGATTTGCATAACAGAGTATGTAATGCTTACAGACCACCAGGACAAAGGCTTTCTATCCCAGAACACTCTAGACATAATGAAATGGATTCCAGTTAGTTCGTACACTTGTTTTAAGAAATGTCTCTGACAAATTAATGGAACAGCAATAAATGATTTTTCACAGCATGCCAGTTCCTGAATGCTGCCATTTCCCTCAAAATTACTCTGAAGTATCATTTAAAAATAAAGTTCTTGGGTGTATGGCTTTTATGCAAGGGCAGGACCTAGAGAATGATATACAGAGCAAGTAGAGTTGATTACATATTCATTTACAGTATTTTAATGCAGGACTAACTAAAATAGTTTCAACTTTATGACTTCAACACTGAATTAGATTCCTTATAATGGATCACTGCTTCCTGAGAGCCATTCAAATACATCATGCTTTCTGGCCAGATTACATAACCAGAAGTTCCCTTTAAGACAGGTGTTTCACTTGCAAAATTTTTTGCTCATTTTATGCTTCAAGACTCTTTTATATTTCAGAGTCTTTGTTCAAATATTAATATGTGAATTCTGAAAATTTCTGTTAAGGTGAAACTGTAGTTTTTACTTAGTTTTCAACACAAAACAGCAAAAATCAGAAAAAGGAAAATTTTCCTTTCAATCCACAGACTGTGACTCCTTCATCAAGTATTTAATTTGCCAAATCCACACTGGATAACATAATCTTTGTTATAAACCTAAGTTTAATTTAGAAAACATTTTTTTTTTCCAGACTGATGGAGATGAAATGCTGTTTAATTTCAGCTCCAAAATAACACTAATTACTATGTTCATGGATTGTAGCACTATAGCACTAGCGGAGAGACTACGCTTGTTTTGACATCAAGAATATTTTGAGGCAAGGATATACTATTGAGTGACCCAGGACATTTTTCTTGCTCACAGAAATTTGAACATATAACTGAAGTACAATGAAATACTATTCTGATGATTTTTCAAAGCTAATCATATCTGTCAGCACATCAGATGCAGAAACCATAAAAATGGTGCCAGTTCCTCAGATAATGTCACATAGATATGCATATGCTTACAGAGGATGTAAAGAAAGAGAGCAGCTATGAAACTGAAAAAAATTATACTCTTCCATCTTTAACATACCTGACTTAGAGGTAATAATGAGAGATCTATTTAATTCCTCAGCCAAAATCAGGAAATTACAACAATAAGATTAACTGAAAAAAGAATTAAAAATTGCTTAAGCCAAATGTATTTCCAAACATTATTATTGTTCCATACAATTCAAATTTTGCCTGGAGAAATTATCCCAAGCATTCAAAGGATGGCTGTACTTTAAAAGCAGAACAATGATCCTTGGCATAAACCATAACTACTAAAATCCCCAAGAATGGTATAGCAAAGAAAATGCCTTTTTTTGAGGCAGGTTATTCCAAGGTAGTATTTCCTCTCCCTGTGAATCACCTGATATTGAGTCCAGAGGTTAAAAGTTGGCAAGCTCTGAAATCTGTGCTCTCAGATTAAAGTGTCCTCACAGCTCAGCACATAAGAATGAATGAGAAGACAGTGTGGAAAGACCTGACATCCAAAGTTCGTAGGCAGACTTGCACCCTTAAAGTGTACACTTGTGATGGCCTTGCCGTCACAGAAAGACTTCCAGAGGGAAAATAGGCAGCCTTCAGGTGGAGGAGCAGGATCCACATCTGCTGTGGAGGCTGCATTGGAAAAAGTGCCCTGTTCAATTATGTGCAAACATTAATAAAAACCACAACAAAACACAACACCCTAATCTGGTTACATTCAAATATTCAAGAAAGTTGAGTTTTAGTAAAAGGAAAGAAAAAAAAAAAAAGGATTTGATTATCTCACATTTTATCTATTTATTTTTTTAGAAGCAAAATTAATAAGATAGGAATGGAAAGGAGAATTCATGCCCTAAACTTACAGAAACCTCCCCTCTCAGTTCACTGACATGGGAGAAAGCAGCCAGGGTCTCCATGCCCTACTGTCAGACTGCTCACAATCCTCTATCTGCCTCTTTCTTGAGAGATTAAAATTATTTTCCTTCAGTTGAACTAATGACAGTACCTGAGATAATGCAGAATTTTCTGACTTCAAAGTTAAGTAAATCTGCTTCTCATAGCAGAAAAGAGAGCCCCTTCCTCCACCAGGAGCCACACATGGAATTCAGACACTTTACTCTCTCAGTGGAGTTACAGAATGAACTTCAAAGTGAGCGCTATTAGCACTTCATGTTTTGCCTACCATAAGAAAAACTTTATGCAAAATATCTCTTTATCTTCTGTGTGTCTTTTGTTGGCTATAGCCGTTACATCTTTGCTACAATACAGTGAGCCAGTAAAGATGTCCTACTTTACAACCCATGATCACTAACTTTCAGAACCTGTTTGCTTGGATAATTCAATATTGGTAGGCAGTCTGATGTAGAAATTGCAGACATGAAGCTGTGAGGCTGAGACAAAAGTGACAATCTTCTCTACAGGAGCTGGTTTTCAAATAACTTTTCTTCTTCAGGATTAAAATTGCTGTTTTAGTTTGCAAAAGTTGAAGGAAATAGTAAAGACAAGACTATATCCTGGGAAACTGAGCAGCTTTGTTTGAAGTTCTGAAAGCATGTTTTGAAACCATTTTGTCCTAAAAAAATAATACTGATGATTTTGCTTTTGATTTGCTGTGCTTTGAAAAGATATTCTGTACAAAAGCTTTCCTAGTCATACACACATTTACTGGACAGATGAAAAGCTAGCTCTTGGCCTAGAAAGGATTTCAGTCCAAAACGGGACAGACAAGTTTTCCATGGAGCTGTATATGACCTCTCTCTTCCTGTGTGTGTGTACATTCAAATACCAGTATATATTTTGCCTGGGCTGAGTACAGATCCGAATTGCACATGCCTATGCAGGAATTCTGGGCTTTGGATGAAGAAAAAACACGTTGATGATTTCACTGTTATATCCTTAATCTCATACACTGTGATTGCTTTGTTTTATGTGGGCTCAGGATTTTCTAAGCTTCTTTAGATTATATTTAGATAGTTCAAGCTTGGTTATTCACAGATCTGGAGATAAATTACTTTACTGGTAGAGTTGGATATCCAGCAGGGTTGATATATTTAGCTTCTTTGTTTCTTAATTTAAATATTCCTACATGCTTTTACTTTGGCCATGTTTGGATCATAGGCGTCAATAGATGCCTCTGGTTCTCAGCAGCCAAGTATTTTGTAGCAGAGAACTGAGTTTTGACTGTGGAAAGAGCTGCTGGGATATAAAAGAAGCATTGAGGTATTTATGGTTTGTCAAAATCGGATGTGAATTTAGAGGGAAAGAAAGAGGCTCTTTTAAGAATCTTCAGCAAGAATTGTTACATTCTGAAAAGGAAAAAAAACAAATCAAACCAAAAGCAAACCTTGTCTGGTAGTTTATTTGCTACAGATCCCATTTTTTTTGGACTATATTTTCAGTGAGGGAAGAGAAACTGTGTATGTATCTGCCACAAAACCATGTGCAGAAGTACTTGGCTCAAAATCCAGTTGGGTTATACGATGCAATGACAGCAGGATAGCTAGTAAGTGTATTAAGCCTCTTGCTTATTTCTGTGTCCAGTTGCAGTAGTTCCTGGAAAATTACAGTCCTGTATTTGATTATTTCATGAAATAATCCTCCCAATTTCCCTTTTCACTTGTCACTCCTCCTCTTCACTGATGCCTTAAAGCTTACTATAGTACTTCTGATGACATCACAGTCATTCTGAAGAAGTCATCATCTCACCTCTTGACAGGTCATAGAGGGAAGATAATAAATTATGTCAGAAACATATTGGCTAGCATGCACGACTGTCAGCAGATAGTTATGATATTTTGGAACTATGATCACATGGAAAGAAAAATCCAAAAAGTTAAAGTGGGCAAAGTGCAAAGGACCACAGGCAGGGCAAACTTAATGGCTAGTGCAGCCAGGAGCATCTGCTTAAATGTGACAGACTGAAAATGCTGCCAAAAGCAATATGGTTTCATATGGAATAAAGTATGTTCTGTGTGGCTTTATGATGCACAAGGATGACATTTTTTTCTCTTTCCAATGTAAGTTGTCCACTTTTCAGATCTTCAGGCACCTAATACTGAAATAGCAGGGACAGTCCATGCCAGGAATACAGATATAAACAAACCCATTAGAACAGACAAAACTGGCAACAAGTTCAAGTAAGGGAAGAAGGCTCAAATAAAGCAAGCATTAAGAGGTAGATGAAATCCCAGGATTTAGACACTACAATAACTAGTGTACACTGCCTTGATATGAAGGACAAAATGAAGTACTAGATGATTGGACTTGAAGGGAAAAAGAAAAGGGGAAAGGGAAAAGGAAAAGGAAAAGGAAAAGGAAAAGGAAAAGGGAAAGAAAAGGAAAAGAAAAGAGGGGAAAAAAAAAAGGTGACCCAGATAGAGATGTCAGTAGATTATCACAAGGATATGAATATTTCCTCTTGTAGATAGGAGAACTATTCCATTGTTAAGATGCAGGAGCATTTAATTAGGTAATTATACAATCACAGTCAAACCACTTTCTGATGTTTACAGTGGAATAAAACTAGATCGACTCTTAATTTATATTGCCTGACTTACTCTGTGTTTAATACTAATGCAAGAGAATGTCAGCACCGGACTCCAGAGCCATCTTTCCTTGTGAGTTTACCATCAATTAAAAGCTAAAAGCTCAGCTCTTTTATTTGTTGAATCATTTTTTACATGCACAATGTGTACACATTAACAATTACAGTCATTCAGAATCCAGATACTACATGCCTGAACGCGCACTCTAGTTTTAGTGGGGGGGAAATGCCAGACATTACTGATAATGCATTAAAAAAAAGTAAATATTTTTGAGTGCTTATTCTGCTTCCTGACAACATATTTGCCAGGAAAATTTAGTATCCCAAGCTAGAACTATAGACAGCTTCCATTCCCTCTGCCCCCACAATGAACTTATGTGATGCTCTCTAGGAATTTGTTCTGGAATTTTACTAAACTCTTCTGTACTGGATTATTTATTTATTTATTTATGACTGAGTTTTGTTAATTTAGGGAAGACTACGCAGCTCAGTTTGCGTCTTATTGGTAACTAAGTAACCAGTTCTACAGTAATATAGTAACTAGGAGCCTAGATCAGAGGTTAAAGCTTCAGAGTGTCACAACTGTACAAACACAGTGTGAGAACACGAACTATAGATTCTTTGGGACAGGAATCAAGAGTTAGGTAAGAACGGACTGACATAAATGTACCAGCAAAGAAGTGGAAAGAAAACCTGTCAGGAGCAGGTCCTTCAAAGATTTGTGGACTGTTTAAATTTAAATCTTGGGAAACAAACTTGTGTTGCTTAACACAATGCCTCCATAAAGAAATTTGTCAAGGGGAAAAGGTTACAGGAAGAAAATGGTCCAAACATCATTCCTGAGTGTTTTGGAAATGACACCAAACTGTACTTTTGCAAGAGCACAACATGCCAACATGCCTTCTCACCATAATCCCTCAGCCATCCAGTTTTGTGTGTAACTTCAGATTACCTTTTAGGAACCACCCCTGACCATACTATCCCCCAAACTTTGCATTAGGTTGAGCCAAAACCATGACCATGACCATGTTAAGGTTTGGATGGTACGGAAGATTATGAACTAGTGCTTGGCCCTCTATAGAGAAGTAACTGGTGAGACATGTTATGACCTGAATTGCAGCATAAGCAAGGATTTCAGAATCAGTTGGCAGAGATTGCTCTAGAGAAGTAATTGGAGGAACACTGCCCTATTCCATTGTTACACCATCAGTAAGAAAAGAGTACAAAAGCACAGGAGGATGACATTGGTGTCCTACTGTTAACAGAAGCTTGCTGTTGCTGTGCAATCATTTGGCACTTTCCCCAGCATCTTGTGTGTATCAATGTTATATTTACCGGGCTCTGTAGGAAGATAAAACATGACCTCACACATGGAACTGTGAAAAATATAGTGCATTATTCCGTGGGTTATTTTACATCAAGCAGCAGGTGGCTGTGCATGGTAAATAACTAAATACAATGCAGTATTTCCAAAGATGAGGCTCTACCTTCTGGATTTCCAAAAGAAGCAGGAAAGGGTAGGTGTTGTTGAGGTTACGGAAAGACAGTGGGTTTGATTCATTGTGTTATGATGGTATTTTTATTGTCATATAGTAGTGAAAGACTGTAGCTGAACAGTACTTTAGAGCAGTCAGGCCTGGACAGAGATAGATGTAGGATACCACCCACTCAGGGGGAACAAAATGTGGGATCATATTCCACACAAATGTGTCAGGCAGAACACTATTCAGGATCCACAGCCAGCACAGGAAGAGCTTCTTGTATTTTCATCAGAGAAGGGATTGTTTGCTAGCACTTCTCATTGCTTACTGACTGCCCACTGACAAGATATTAGTTGTGATGTGCTTGAGAAATGAAAGTGTGGGTATTTCTGGGCTCTGTTGCATCTTTTTTAATCTTTCAGATTGTCGTGTCTGGGCAGAAACTGTCTTCACTGATTTTTTTATTCTAAAACTGAGGTGAATTCAGTGTAACTGAGTGTGTAACTGTGAATGAAAGATAGTAAGAAGTAGGAATTGGGAGTCTGTGAGTGTGCACCAGAGCCCACCACACAGTGGTCCTGGTGTAGTGCACTGTGGAGCCAAAATGAGACAGAGTTAACAGAACTATAGGAGGAAAGCATGCAGGAGGAAAACAGTTTGAAGGGTTACAGTTGTTGATGAGCTACTGGAGACAGCACTGAGATTTTTTTACAGTATAACTGGGAAGTTAACAGAAAAGGGAAGGCATAAGCACTAATTACTTGACAACAAACTCTTCCCAGGCTTCAGCATAAATTTTGGGGAGTAGAACATGTAGATGCATGAAATCCAGCTATGAAAAAACTTGCTTTCAAGCCTAAAATTAGTAGGCTCTTCTTCAACTAATGAACTTTGATTTTTTTTTTTTTTCCCCACGTCCTTCGTCTTCTCCACCCCCCCACCCCCCGCCCCGCTACTCTGTTTTCTGCTCATGTGTTTTGCTCTTAGCACCACCTCTTCTGCCTTCTTGTAGAGACTTGAAAAAGCCTGGAAGGTTCCTCTGTTAGTGAAGTTCACCATGGATATCTACTTCCCTGTTTAGCTGCATAAGCCACTCTGTATGAAAGGAGATTACAGTATGGCTTAAGTGGAAGTGAACCACTGTCTGGTGGGGGGAAATTTGTTTCACCACATCTATTTACAGTGACAAAGCATATAAAGCAGAAGGAAGTGGCCTGAGTGCCATACTCTGGGAACCTCTAGTTCCGTTTGGTGCATTTCAGGGACCTGCCCATCAGAGTGGGCTGAACAATTCCCTTTTTGACTCTAGTTTTCCCATCTACAAACCTGAATAAAGATCCCTCCCTTGTTAAACACGTCTGACACAGAAACGAGCTGGTAAAAAAGGTATTTCTGTGATTACTGTTTCGAGAGAGAAGCAGCGGCTTAAAGAAGGAAACACAGATGATGCTACCTCGAGCTGCCGAATCTGCCCGCTTAGTCAAGCTATAACAGCAGGTGGTGGAGGTTGGCCCCGCAGCTCTGTGGCTGAGACCCCTAGAGAGTGTGGAGCCGAAGGTCTGCCCCCCGAGGCGGGCGGCGGGATGCCGTTAGCGCACCGCCCCCCGCTCTGACTCAGCGCCTCAAGGCCGCGGCTGCCGCCGGCGGCCCCAACCTGGCGCCCGCTGTGCCATCAGCCGGCTACCGACCCTGGTGCGAGGGGAGGCGGCAATGCTGCTGCCCGCCTTCCCCTGACATTGGTAGGCTGTAGCAGGGCTGCCCACGGTTTCCCTCACCGCTGTGTGCCCCCGCGGAAGGCTCAGTCCCAGCCCCAACCCCAGCCCCAGGGCTGTCCCGGGCCGCTGTCCCCGCCCTGTTTTTGCTCCACGCCCCGCCGCGTCTTCCTTGGACTCTGCGGTCCCTCCTCCGGGGTGGCACCGCCGGGCAGCCGGTTGCGTGCCTGTCCCTGTGGGCCGTGGCGGGTGGCGAGCACAAAGGCGGCGGCAGCGGCGGCGGCCAGCAAGCAGAGCCCGCGAGAGGCGGCGGGCGGCGGAGGTGGGTGCCGGGGCTCGGCGCGGCCTCTGCCCGGACAGCGGGAGCAGAGAGGAAAGGCATCATTCTCCCCCAGCGCTGAGTTGGGCGGCGAAGGCCAGGTTTGCCCCGCCGAGCGCTGGAGCCGCAAGAGGCGGCTCCGGTCCTGCCGGGGGCTCAGGGGGCTGCTGCTTGCAGCACCTCCTTTTCCGTGGCGAAGAGTCTGGGTTTGGGGAGCTACAGGGGGCAGCGGAGCTGTTGGGTTTATCTGGGGTTGGCAGTGCTTTGTGCACTGGGGTTGGATGAAAAGAGGAGATCTGATGCCTTCCAGGTTTACCTGCAGGGGGAGCCGGGCAGTTGCGGGGAGGTGTCTGTTTGGGGTCCCTGCTCCTGCAGAGCTGCGTGAGCTCCCTGGCCCTCTATGCGCTTCTTCCTGTTTTACGTTGAGGATGTTGTTTTGTGTACCCTTGGCTGGTGGCTGCTGATGCAAATTAGTGCCACTGCTTAGCTAGGACTTCCCCTGTGATAGAATAATGGCAGTGGTAGCAGGCCAGAGAGATTTAACGGCAGAGCAGAGCCTGTCTGGCAGTCGTGCATTTGCCACATATAAAAATGAAACTTTGAGATGTTTTGGATTTATTTTATGTGAAAAAAGGGTACGCTATCCCTTCCTCTCTCCCCCGCTTCAGGTCAGCTATTGCTTTTAATAGTGGAGAAAGAGAAAATATATCTTGTGGAGAGTGGGGAGGAGACCAAACTGCAACATTTTTGTCATCTCCATCATAAAGAGGCCTGCCCTACTAACAGGATGCCGGCATTGATGTTGCAGACTAACTGGCAGATCATTGTACTTTTCACATGTAAAGTCATTGACCTTGATAGACCTATTAACCTCTGATTTGGTTCACAGTCTGGAGGGTGGTCTGGAGTCCTTCTGTATATTTAATTTTCTGGTTGGTTTTAGCTATGTCTCTGCTATCTTAGGAAACAAATACTGGCAAATACTTAGTGGACGTAGATAAAGTTTTGGTGTCATCAGTGTACCCAATTAGAAATCAGAGGGATGTACTCTCAGTACAGTAAAATAAGCCTAATTCTATGAAAAGAGCTGGAGGAAAGAGTGAGGAGACAGTGAAGGAGAAGACTCAACATGATTGTTATGATTTTAGGCAAAAAGCCATGAAAATAGCTTCTAATGGTTTTAGATACTTGCTGCTGTCCTAACAGGTCCAGTTCACTAATGCATGGAAATAGACTACTTGATAATATCTGCTTACCTGACTCAGCATAGTCTGTAAGAGGGCTGGGAAAGTTTTATTTTGGGGCCTTTTCCATACCTGAGTATGTGCAGGTGCACACATTTGTTTATCTGTGAACACACAGCAATCATCAAAACCAACTGAAACACAGTAAGAGCTTACTTTGAGCTCTGAGAATGCGGAAAATGTAAAGTTACAGCCTAACAAGCAAACTTGTTTTTCAATCCTACTGAAAGGATGCCAAGTCACATGAGGTATTAGCATAACGTAGAGCTACTGCTGTGTTTCCACTCTGATTATATTCCTCCTCTGACATCAGAACACTAGAAAACAGTAGAACAGTACATGACCTATCATATAGTCTTCATTTATTTAGAAAGTTCTTTTCCAGGCATCAGCTTGTATTTTTCCTATTTATCAATGTCAGCCTTTGTGTACATTGCCTCAATGCCTTGTTGGAGGAAGCACTGTATAGTTGGGAAGCTGAGGCAGAGGCAGATCGAGGGAGATGTGGAAGGTTTTTTCTCTGGGAAAGAAGGTCAGTTTTGAGACCTTCAAAGATTGCCTGAATGCTGAAAGAGGTGTCCTTCATACTCCACACCTCTGACTCTTTCTCGGCTTCTCTCTTTAGTTGATTCTAGCAATTGTATGGGTATGTGGTGAGTCAGATCACCTCACTGATGCAGCTAGAAGTTATTTTTGCATGGCTTTAGTGGTGTTAGTTTTCAGTGCTGACACAGGGGCAAAGTTTGGGAGAGTCGGCAGTCTGTGGTTGGGAGGTTGGTATGGGGACCATACTTGCACATTTCAATAGGACATGAAATAATTCTCTTGGACTCCTGAGTGCCAGTCTGATACCCTGACTATGGGACTGTAGGCCAGCCCTCACATTTAAATGTGAAGATTCATTACAAGCAAGTTTTGAGTTCTCAGTTTGAATTTTTTATTTCAGCTGCTCTTCAGAAAGTACCCTTTGCAGGGACTTTGTGAAGTATTGGACTGAGTCATGGATTTGAAAGGTAGTGCAATACCAGAACCAAGTGAATAGGCATTATATAGTCAAGATCTGTGTCTGTGAGTGAGTGGGTTCTGGGAGGGACTGGCAGCTTGAAGGATAAGGTTGACATCTGGTCTGTTTGACTGTGGTCATCATAAGAAATCACAGTTTTTGCCACTGCTGTTGGCTAGCTGGGAATAGGAGTCAAATAGTTCCTAATAGAATTAGGCCTAGAATAATCCCAGCCCTAAAATATTTCTGGAGATTTGGATGGCAGGAAGCAAAATGCTCTTACTGTGGTGTACAGCCCGCCAGCCACATGCTGCATGTTTTGTTTTCTGATTTGGCAAGTACAAGTGAATTGCACCTGTCTCCTTGCTGACCAGACATAATATCAAATCATCTGCAGGAGCATAGTCTGTCCCCTGCCTCTCTGACTGTGGGGAAGTGTGGAAAAAAATGTACCTGTAATCAGGTTTGGACAGAGCTTGCCCTCCTATTTACAGAACAACCAGAGTCATGCTGTTCAGCAGAGTGCTCTGGAGTTCTCCCTCAGCAATTCAAAGTGGGGTCATGGCTGCTTGTGACTCCCTTCAGTGTCTTACGTCCAGCTTTCCTTTCCCAGGAAAAAAGGATATCTCACTCTGATGATCTTGGTGCGCTGTAGTGGGGATATAGCCACAGTGATTGAACCTACTTGAAACCAATGGAAATCAAACACCCTCTGAGATTTAAGAATCAATTTCTTGCTCAAAACTGTGTGGAAATCTTGTAGAAAAGTAGGGACACATCTCCTAAAGTCCTGTGCAGTGCCTCTGTAGAAAGTAAATGTGGGCTCTGATTTCTCACTGAGAAATGCACAAGGAGGTTCTTCACCATGAAAGTGGTGAAACCCTGGAATGGGTTGTCCAGGGAGGTGATTGGGGCCCCGTCCCTGGAGGTGTTTAAGACCAGGCTGGATGAGGCTCTGTCCAGCCTGATTTAGTGTGGGGTGTCCCTGCCCATGGCAGGGGGATTGGAACTAGATGATCCTTGTGGTCCCTTCCAACCCTGACTGATACTATGATACTATGAACTTCAGGGATCTGGCTAGTTTAGTCAAAGTGGGATGGGACTTCATGAGTGACCATGGGTTGGATTGATGTAGACCCTAAAAAATAGTTAAAAAAATACTTTCAAAAGTTTGTAGTGATTTTCAGTTTCCAACCTGAAATGAGTTAACATATTAAGAAGTTTGAATGTTAGAGTCACACAGCATTAGTGACTTCAGAATGTGTTGTCCATTTACTAATAAGTTAAAAAACAAAAAGCCATATACTGAATCTTCATCTGAAGTGTTTCCTTCTCTCTACATTTTTATCATTCATTTGTTTTAGAATGTAGTTTTTGATTCTATCTTTTGTGGTAAAGAATATGTCAACAGTAAAATTTCATTAATTGCTATAAAGGGAGTTGGTCTTCAATACTGCAAATTAAATTGAATAGCTTCAGAGCAGAGAAAACAAGTGCTTGATATGTAATAAAAGAATGACAATAAGCACTTAGCTAGGAGTCTTTGAAATATTGTCATTTGCTTTTTTTGTAAATAAGGAATAATTCTCTTGAAGGGTCTACACTCTGATTCCCAAATATAGTGCTGTCTCTCACAAGCTTCAAAACAGAATCCAAGGGCAGATTATGGGAGCAGATGGATCAGATTTGTGTTATGCTTGCCAATGCTGCAGATCTTCCTCTCATGGCCTACAAAACCAGTGCACAGTCAGAACTGTAGAACTTGAGGAAAGAGTTTAAGACATACCTAAATGTTACATCCCTGCTAGTGGATGACACTGTGCCAAAGCCTGTTCTTGGTGACCAGACCAGATAGGAGCATATGTTCACATCTATTCTATAAAGCTCTCAACCTTTAAAAGAAGGTGACTGCTCCTAAATTGGCTATTGGACTAGTCCCCAGTTCATTTTATCTCACTAGCTGTACCTGGGAATGTTTGGGAGATTGCTTGTTGGCTCGTGCCTGAGATGTACCAGAAGCAGATTCTGTAATTCAATAAGCTTCATTAGAGATGATCAAATGGTAATGGTCAGGGCTGTGACATGATACAGTTTGGTTTACTTCTTTGGGTGCGGGCACAGCGACAGTCTCAGTTGCAAAGACTGCAATTGCCTGTTCCTAAACCAGTCCCAAGAGGTGTTTGTCCTGCTCTTTGCAATTTTGTGTACTGGAGATTTCATGTCTTCTGGAGGAAGTTTCTTGCAGTTTTTAAATGCCCTTACAGCAAGCTACATTAATAATGTTTTTCTTCAAAACCCATCTTTAAAGAATGCTGAATAGCACTTGTATCCATAAGTAATTTGAGTGTATATAGATATCTAACCTCTTGTTCATTGTGTTGTGGCACCTGAGGAGACACTGAGTCTTGCAAAGTGAAATAGGCATTTGGTTGCTATGACTTTATGAAGATGTTGAGTTGCTCAAACATGTCCAGAGAAGGGCATCAAGGCTGGTGAGGGATTTAGAGCACAAGCCCTATGACGAGCAGCTGAGAGAGCTGGAGTTGTTTAGCCTGGAGAAGAGGAGGCTCTGGGGAGACCTTATTGCTGTCTACAACTACCTGAAGGGAGGTTGTAGCCAGGTGGGGGTTGGTCTCTTCTCCCAGGCAACCAGTGACAGAACGAGAGGACACAGTCTCAAGCTGTGCCAGGGGAGGTTTAGGCTGGATGTCAGGAGGAAATTCTTCACAGAAAAGAGAGATTGGCCATTGGAATGGGCTACCCAGGGAGGACGTGGAGTCACTGTCACTGGAAGTGTTTAAAAAGAGACTGGATGAGGCACTTAGTGCCATGGTTTAGTTGATTAGATGGTGCTGGGTGATAGATTGTACCTGATGATCTTGAAAGTCTTTTCCAACCTGGTTAATTCTTAAAAAAAAAAAAAAAAAAAAAAAAAGTGTGGTAAAGGAAAATGAAATACTATGGGAAAGAGCTGGTCTGTAAAATGTGGGACACAAAAGTATAGAATTGCTGGCTTTTCTAGTGGAATTAGGCCATCATCTGGTGTGCCTATATCACAGAAGTGGATTATTTAGATGGCAGTGCATTTGATCTTACTGTGGTATCCATTAGAGCAGGACTTTAAAGAATTTATTTTTGTAGGTGAGTCTTTGCTAAGTTAATGAATAGGTTAATTAATAAGGGAACACTATTTATTTTCCCAATAATTTTTCCATGAAATGGTCAATTAAGAAAAATGACTCCTGTCTTTAACGATCAGAAGAGTTGGAAATTTTCTGAACCTTCTGCTTAGGTGATGCTAATCCAATTGACAAAAATTATACCAGAAAATACTTTCAGTTTCATAATTGATGCATAATGTAGAGCTGTGTAGTGTCTCCTGGCAGGGAACACAAGCTCAAACCATTTGAAAATGCTGACAGAAGTTGTACAGACTGTCCTTACTTGTCATAAGCTTAGATCTAAATGATTCTGAATTTTCCCTGCAGCATAAAACACTTAGCCACGTCTACTAGCATGGTAGAAGAACAAACATTTTACTAAATGTAGTATAATTAACAGATAGACAATGGGTGCTTAAGCCATGATGTGAACTCATGTTTATTGCTGAAGCTGCTGATGTCTGGTTAGTAAGTGAAAGACTTCTTGGAGTGGCCAGAGTAAAATGTTGCTCCAAAACCACACGCAGTTTCTCTGGGGCTTGAGGAATGTTGTTTTCCTGGAGTACTGACATAGTATGGACTGTCTTTATGTTTGGAATATAAACTTGCAAACCTCAGACTCCAAACAATCTCAGCTTTGTCTGGCATGTATAAAAGTTAGGATAAAGGGCTTGCATCCATCAGACTCCAATTTCTGAACTCTCCCCCATTTTAACTACAGCGTCTTTCATTTCCTACACTTAAAATAATATTGTTATTTTTTGTTTTGTGTCTAACTTCCTGAGGAAGTGGTTTTTACATGGTTAGCCTCCCAGCCTGTCTTGTAGTTCTGCAGTGATTTTTATTGCACAGGCTGGGTTCAGCCCGACTTGAAAGGAGTGTCCATCATTAGCTGACAGATTGAATGTGGCACTTTCTTTTTAAGGCATAAGAGATTTTCTCTGCGTGGGAGCAAGCTGTGCTGTGCTACTTGGCCTCAGAGCTTGAGGATGATATCTAACTTTTTTTAAATTAGTGAATATAAAAAGAATCTCTGTGTCTTGAGACAGGGAAGGCAGTGTAGCTAAGACTTGTTGTCAACAAGAATAGTTGCAAAGGAGTTTAGGAGACCTGCTGGTGTAACTTGTTATGAGGACTCCTACATCCTCTTTCTTGGATTATTTACTCAAAACTTTTCTGAACAGTGAGGTGTATGTACTGTCCCATCAACTCCTTCCCCACCAAGGAAGTTGTGGCAGTTTTGCAGCTAGAAGTTTTGTCACTTTAGCAGACCAAGTGTTAACTGGCGTGAACTACAGCATGCAATTTTGAGTCTAATTGTAGCCTTTAAATTTAATCTTAGCTCAGTAAAAAATGTGTTTCTTATTGTACTTTAGGTTTGAAAAATCCTCAGTAGAAATGGAAGTACTTTTCTGAGCAGTAGGGTAGTTTTAAAAGTTTGCCTACATTTGTCACCCTGAAGGCTTGTGTCTGAACTAGGCCTGTGCCTGTATGGTGCGAGCTGTTTAAAGAATTCAGATGATGACTACCAAGATAATTAAGGGGCTATCAGTTTATGACTTGAGTGATTGAGAGACCTAGTTCTGTTGAGTGTTCAGGATATTCAATTACATGAAGGGGGATATAGAGGAAAGAGAGATGGTCTTAGAGGTGCACAGAGGCAATGGATGCACCCTGTAAAAAGGGAAGTTTAGATTAGATTTTGGGGAGAAATTTTTTACCCCAAAGACAGACAAACATAGAAAGAGGAGTGCAGGGGGGCTGAGAAATCTCCATCCTTGAAGACACTGAGAACTCAACAGGACCAAGGTTGTGGAAAACCTGGGCCAAGCTGGCCCCCTTTTGGGCAGACTCCTGGACCCTGTGACCTCTAGTGCTCTGTTCTAACCTGTTGTTCCATGACAGAGTGTAGGGTGCAGCATGAGTTTCAAGTGCAGTTTCCTATGAAACAGCTTGCCACTAGATTTGGAAGCCATGTTTCTGTTGTGTAGTAGGAGCCCGGAAGTGTTAATAACAGTTGAATGCTGGAGAACTAAATACAATTGCTCTTTCTGCCAGGAAATTTTTGTATGTTGACTTTTCAGAGGGTGACACTTTTTCAAGATGCTTGAATTAAGAGCTGTTCAGAAGTGCTTCTTCAACTGTATTTAGGGATTTTAATATTTAGTATTTATTATTCTTTCAATTATCTAAAAATTGTGTACTAAATATTTCAGAAAGATGTCTGTTTGGTTTCCAAAGTTATTACCCAGTTTTAATGTTGATATTTTTGTGATTCAGCTCCCCAGTTGTCAGATGGGGAGACTATCATTGCTTTTCAGGGGCAATGCACGTTATGAGTATCATAAGGCCCAGAAAGACCTAAATAATTATTCCTTCAGAACATGGTTTGTGTCCTGGTACAGATGTATTGTAATAGAAACAGAAGAAAGCAAAGCTTCAGTCCATCCTATGTAGGGGACTTTAGGAAAACCCTCCACAGATGATCATTAATTAGAACAGCTATACATGAAGAAACCATCCTTATTTAGAGCATTGCCTAACTTTCCATTTGTTTACTGTAATGCCTTCACTGTATTCTTTGAATACTTTTTTTGTTTCTAAGTATAAATTGGAGTTAGAGCTATTATTATAGCATTTCACACTTACGTCTCTTTCTTGTTTATGAAAACACATCTGAAAGAGAGTCTCTATTGTAGCAGATGATGCTGGTTAACACATGCCATGCGGCTCAGTGCAGTGACTGTCTCTCAGGCACTGAGCTCAGTTCTGTCCTCACTGCCATCAGTGGGAGTTTTAGCCTTGCCTACGCTGCAGTTGTCTTTTTTGTTGATGTCCAGGAGACATAGTACGGCCTAGCAAAGAGCTTGCATGTGAAGCATATGCTTTAGACTGAGTGCACAAAGTACTTTGCTGGTCTAGTCATGGGGTCTGTGTTGATAGGTTGGGCTTGATGATCCTTGAGGTCTCTTCCAACCTTAGTTATACTGTGATACGGTGATACTGAGATTGGTATCTTAGAATCTGCCAAGAGGTGTTAGGAAAGTCATGGAAACAACACTGGAAGTCCTTAAAATCTCTGCTCTTCAGGAATCTATAATTAGAGAGCCCTTGAAAGACTTTTTGAACTTTGCAGTAAATCTAAGTATGCATGCTGTCTGGTCTAGGGGACTAAGTGTATTAACGGATCACAAATAGGATGTGCATTAACAAAGTAAAAGCAGGAAACTAAATACTAAACAAATCCAGTAGCAGGGCAAATAAAGCCAGCCACTTTAACAATCAACACATGCCTGATTTTTAATAACCCTGCTCATACTAAAAAGTTGTTTTAAAAGAACAGTAAAGTTGCATTAAGAAGCACTCTGAAGTTCAGATGCTCTGAATTGAAAGTTGCTTGTCAAACCTTAATGCACATCTCTTGTGTGTGTACATTATAATAGTATTTTAATGAGAGAAATCCCTGTAAAGTGGGAAAATAGCCTTTAACTTCAGCAGAAAATTGCATCTGTTTAAAACTATTCACTTGTCCTGCCTTTATAAGCTCATGGAAATGCAAGAGAAAATTGTATTTGGTGTTGAGGACACAATATGTAGTAGGAGGAGATGCTGTTTTGGAAGGAGTGCTTTTCTCTTCAGACATAATTTGTGACATTTTTGAGCTTCAGAGTCTAAAAGTCTGGCAGTGCTTTTGAATGCAACTGATTTTATGAATTTTTGAAGGTTGTTACAATTCTGTCACTTTCAAGGTCTCTTTTGCTTTTGTCTTTAAATAGTTTTCTTACAAAGACGTGTCAGCTGTAAATAAATTAGTTGAAATACTGATTCTATGGGAAGTTGTTAATTTGTGGAACAGGACAATACCTTATTGCTGGAAACTTGATCTCATGAATAGAATAGAATAGAATAGAATAGGCCAGGTTGGGAGAGACCTTCAAGATCATCGCGTCCAACCTATCAACTAATCCAACCCACCTAATCAACTAAACCATGCAGCCAAGCACCCTGTCAAGTCTCCTGAACACCTCCAATGATGGTGACTCCACCACCTCCCCAGGCAGCCCATTCCAATGGGCAATCACTCTCTCTGTGTAGAACTTCTTCCTAACCTCCAGCCTAAACCTCCCCTGGCACAGCCTGAGACTGACCTCTTGTTCTGATGCTGGCTGCCTGGGAGAAGAGACCAACATGGGCCTGTCTGTAACCTCCCTTCAGGTAGTTGTAGAGAGCAATAATGTCACCCCTGAGTCTCCTCTTCTCCAGGCTAAGCAACCCCAGCTCCCTCAGCCTCTCCTCATAGGGCTTGTGTTCCAAACCCCTCACCAACTTTGTTGCTCTTCTCTGGACACTTTCCATCAAGTCAACATCCTTCCTAAACTGAGGGGCAAATGTCCCTAAGATATAAAGCAGGGATTAAAATATTGTTTGTCTTTTTGTCTTGCAGGTCCAAACCATGAATTACGTTGGACAGTTAGCAGGGCAAGTGTTTGTGACTGTGAAGGAGCTCTATAAGGGACTAAACCCAGCCACATTGTCAGGATGTATTGATATAATTGTTGTACGTCAGCCAGATGGAAACCTTCAGTGTTCCCCTTTCCATGTGCGCTTTGGGAAAATGGGAGTCCTGCGTTCTAGGGAGAAAGTGGTAAGAAAATTAGCAGTTTTGATTTGGACATGTTCTGTCTGTGAATTAACTCTAATGGCATGGAAGTTACTGAATGTTCTATCAGAGGCTAGTCAAGGTTTTTCTTTAGCTACTCTTTATGAATTGCTCAAATTGCAGCAAGGTTCAATTAAAAACATTGTTACTGCATTTCAAAGGATACTATGTAAGAATTTGGCTATAATAAAAACAAACCAAACCATGGCACCTGTAACATTTATTTTTGATAAAGCAAAATTTGAATGTACTAATAGTCTATAGCAGATTTCATTAGTGACTGTGTATTAAGACCCCTCTGCTTAACATGTTCAACGATAGCTACAAAAAAGGGAGGTAATAATGAAGTATTACTCTGAGGTAGCAGAATGTTGAGGTTATTTGAAGCTAGGAAAAGCAGTGAGGACCTTGAGATAAATATAACCAACCTGATTGACTTGGCAATATATATCAGGTGTGAAGTTGCCAGTAAGTAATGCGGGACAGAGTATTTTAGGAAATAATTTATAACATCTAGTCTAGGTTCTAACGTAGCAGAAAGATCCTAATGTCATAGAATCATAGAATTGTTAGGGTTGGAGGGGACCACAAGGATCACCCAGTTCCAAACCTCCTGCCACGGGCAGGGACACTTCACACTAGATCAGGTTGCTCACAGCCACATCCACACTGGCCTTAAAAACTTCCAGGGATGGGGCTTCTTCCACCTGCCTGGGCAACCTGTTTCAGTGTCTCACCACCCTCATGGTGAAAAACTTCTTCCTAATATCCAATCTGAATCTACCCATTTCTAGTTTTGCTCCATTCCCCCTAGTCCTATCATTACCTGACACCCTAAAAAGTCCCTCACCATAGACATCCATAGACCATAGTCATCACAGATATTGTTCAATTCTTACATAATTCCAACATACAGGATGGATAAAAGTTGAAAATGTTACTGTGCTAGTAAGATACTGCGTCCTGCAATATAGCATAAATGTATGCTTGTGCAAGTCTCAAAAAAAGCCCCCCAAAACAAACACCCCCCCCCCCCCAGTGAACAAACCCCCCCCAAAAAAAAGCCAACCAACCGAACAGAAAACCCCAATGGTGTCAAGAATGATAGTTCTTGACAATCTTCCTGGGAAGAAATGGAAATATTTGTGGCTTTATAGTGGTGAGATAAGTGCACAGAAGAAATAGACACATCAATTGGGTTGAGAATGTAAACAAAATTTTCTTATTTTTGCTACTTAGGGTGTAAAGAGGTCTGTTAAATGAATTTTAAAGACAGCATATTAAGAATTTGCCTGTGGAAGAGCTTTGTGCACAATTCAAAATCAGGCTATAACCTGAAAGAGCAAAAATATTTGTGTGGCGAGTGAAACATTCAGAATTACCTTTAAAAGGATTCAGGACATTATTTAATGGCTATGAACTTTCTCCCAGTGGAGGACCAAGACAGCAATTAGCTATCTTTGAATTAGAAAAACATTTTGACAATTGTTGGCCTTGAAACAGAGAAGGTCACTATTATTATTATCTGTTTATGATGATGACTTTCCTACACTTCCCTGAGAAGCATTTGCTGAGTGATAGGGATAGGATAGCTGAACAGGATCTGTTTTACCTAAAATAACTTTCTTATGTGTTTTCTTCCAGGTTGACATAGAAATTAATGGAGAGGCTGTGGATTTGCACATGAAACTAGGGGACAATGGAGAGGCCTTTTTTGTGCAAGAGATGGATAACGATCAGGTAAGAGTCAAAACTGTTTTAATTTGTTAGAAATTCAATGCCCACTCTTCAGAGCCTGTTTTAAGATCAGGAATTCTTGCTGAAAAAAATGTACTTTTACACAATTTATAGGTTTGAAAGTTTTTCAGGCTATTTTCTGCTATGGAAATTCAATACTATGCCATTACTTTTGAGTCGCTGAGATTTGGAGGAATCTTAAAAAGATAATCACATAACTGAAAAATAAATCATAGTTTATGTGTGTGACAGAATGGGAACAGAAATAACATGTGCAGAGTTCACATGGTCAGAAGATGTGTACAGCATAGGTTAATGGACTGTTTTTAGCAGAAATTTTTACTTTGAACATACGCATTCAGAAGAGTGCCAGTAAGAGTGCACGTACTCTGTAAATGCCTGTGCACACAGTAATCTTGCTACTCACCAAAGATGTGATCTTGCAGCTGTTATTCATGTGGAATTATATATAAATGAGAATGTTTGCTGTTGAGCTGTGTGATTAAATACTAGCCTATGTAAATTGCAGTCACGCTAATTTTGAGTAGGCAGTGTATAATGTAACATGAGAAAAGCTGTTTACAGGCATTTTCCTCAGCCCCAGTAATTTCTTAACTATCCCCATCCATAGTAGGGTGAGTTTTCATACAATATTACTAGTTTTAGCTGAGAGCTGTGTGTATGTGCAGTATTAATCTCTATATGTTTCTGTTTAAATCTTTTGATCTATATATTCTGTGTGGTAACATTTACTTGGTGACTGAAAAATTGCAAGAAGTACTTTCCCAAGTGCCTAGAGATATGTGTATATATATGATTGTATAAGAGGATGTTTGTGTGACCTAGTTTTAAATTGCTGACCCATCTGACTACTACCTGCCACTTGAATTGTGAAGGAGAAATGAATTTTACAAAATGTTTGTGTTATACAATAGGATTTTGTTTCTGTTCTGTATCTAGCATTAGGTGGATAGAGAGTCATGCCATCACCTGGCCAATAATAAATGCTGAGAGAATTCTTGTTATTGAGATTATTGTTTCTGGCTGTTTTAAGGAGATGGAACTATAGAACGATTTCTATATGCTGTGGGATCATACTGAGCATCCAGTTGTCTAGTCTTTGTAACTTTTCTGAGGAATAAATTGCTTAGGTGTTGGCAATTGTGCATGGATTTCTAGAATCAGATTTATGACTGGTGGAGGAGCTAATATGTTGCATGGTTTCATTTTTTCCTTTCTCAGGAGGTAATTCCTTATCATCTCTGCACGTCTCCTATTCAATCTGAGGGAACTGCTTTAATGGAAGCTCATCTGAAGAGGAACTCCATAGACAAGATAAGAAACCTGGACACTAGTCCATCCTCACAAGTACCAGCTCAGTCTCATGGATCTCAGGCTTCTACTGAAACATCTCCAGTCTGTAGCTCTATGAAAAAAAGGAGGAAAAAGAGGAGGAAGTCTAGCCATAAAATAGACAGCTTAAAAAGAGAGGATGGTGGAGACACATCAGAAGATGAAGACATGTTTCCTATAGAGATTAGCTCAGAGGAAGAAAAAGAACCAATGGACAATTCAAGGTATCACAGTGAAATTGATATATGTAATGGAAATGCTGAGTTAATGTTCCTTTCCATACCTTCTGACAGAATTTTTTTCTATCTGAATTGGTAGATATGGGTGATCATAGAATGCCTTAGGTTTGAAGGGACCTTAGAGATCATCTACTCCAACATCCCTGCCATGGGCAGGCAAGCCTCTGTCTACTCAATTCTCTACTCAATGCGTCATCCAACCGCACCTTGATCACCTCCAGGGAGGGGGCATCCACAGCCTCCCTGGGCAACCTATTCCAGAGTCTCACCACCCTCATACTGAAGAACTTCTTCTGAAGATGTAGTCTAAACCTGCTCTCCTTCAGTTTAAAGCCATTTGCCCTTGTCCTGTTGCTAGACACCTTTATGAACATGTTTCTTCTAAAAAAAAGTTTAGACTGGAAAACTATTATGAATTTTGGTATCAAAACTAATGAAAATTGCATTGACAGTTTTCCATCTCTCCATGACCTAGAAGGTGTAAATCAGATAACGTTTCTCTGTCTCCTTTTAGTTCAGGTTATACTAATTCTTCTCTGCAGCAGGTTTTTTCATGATTTGAAATGTATAACAATTCAGTAATTGGATGTGGTTTTGAAATGTCACGTCTTTTCCTGTGTGTAGGATCCCTGTTCCAGATGTGTGTGCTGATGAGGTATCTGACAGAAATGCTCCTGCAGTTTCTACATTTTCCCAGTCTGAATCTTACCCTCATTCAGATGGAGAATGGTCACCTCTTGAAAGGTACTTTTTCTGATAATACAGTTGCAAATATCTTCCTCATTCCATTAATGTAATCTATGCTAGGGCTGTATGATACTTAATACTAAAACTTTTAGTATTAAACATGGTCACTGTTAACGTCTAGATGAATGTTTTTCTGTGTTTGTAATCAGAGAGTGTACAAAAAAATTCAGGTTAGCTTTGTCCTTGATTCAACAAATGCAGTTCCACAAAATCTGAAGAATATTTATATCTGTGTCACTTTTTTGTGAAATCTGAGTGTTTGCCTGATGTGCATGTCTTGTAAGGACTTCAGTGAATGCAGATATATAAATATTTTGGGTTTTGGGTGTATGACATTTAAGAATTTCCAAAGTTGGAGTTGATGTATGAAAATAAGATGTAGGTTTTTTTTAAATGAATAAGAATATAAGCTGTTATTGTCTCTTTCAAAACCAATCTATCAAATTGCACAGTGAGACATGTAAATATTTATTTTGTGTTAACATATACATTGATTTGCCTACTTTTTGTAATGTATGTGCCTTTGTGTGCTTGTGTGTGCCTTTGATGTCAAAACTGATTAGTTTGAACCTCCTCTCCTGTGTCTGTGGAATGCTGTCAAAAAGGGACAATTTTTAACTCATTGTCCATTGCATTTCAATTCCAAAGAAACCTCTGCATGTGTATATATGTCCCTGTACGCAGTACCAAACATCCTCAAGAAGACTATTGTCAGCTTGTGGCTTGAACAGGAGCACTCTGCTCTGGGCTAGGAACTGGCTGCAGGGCCGAGCCCAGAGAGTGGTGGTGAATGGTGCCACATCCAGCTGGCAGCCAGGCACTAGTGGTATCCTCCAGGTATCAGTGTTGGGCCCCATCCTCTTTAATATCTATATGGATGATCTGGATGAGGGTATTGAGTCCATCATCAGTAGGTTTGCAGACGACACCAAGCTAGGGGCAGGTGTTGATCTGTTAGAGGGTAGGAGGGCTCTGCAGAAGGACCTTGACAGGCTGGACAGATGGGCAGAGTCTAAGGGCATGAGATTTAACACATCCAAGTGCCAGGTTCTACGCATTGGCCACAACAACCCCATGCAGTGCTACAGGCTGGAGTCAGAGTGGCTGGAGAGCAGCCAGGCAGAAAGGGACCTGGGGGTGCTGGTCGATGGTAGACTGAGCATGAGCCAGCAGTGTGCCCAAGTGGCCAAGACATGCCAATGGCATCCTGGCCTGTATCAGGAACAGTGTAGCCAGCAGGAGCAGGGAGGTCATTCTGCCCCTGTACACTGCACTGGTTAGGCCACACCTTGAGTCCTGTGTCCAGTTCTGGGCCCCTCAGTTTGGGATAGATGTTGCCCTGCTGGAATGTGTCCAGAGAAGGGCAACAAAGCTGGGGAGGTGTTTGGAGCACAGCCCTGTGAGGAGAGGCTGAGGGAGCTGGGGTTGCTTAGCCTGGAGAAGGGGAGGCTCAGAGGAGACCTTATTGCTGTCTACAACTACCTGAAGGGGGGTTGTAGCCAGGTGGGGGTTCATGTGTTTTTGCAGGCAGCAAGCACCAGAGCAAGAGGACACAGTCTCAGGCTGCACCAGGGGAGGTTTAGGCTGGATGTTAGGAAGAAGTTCTCAGAGAGAGAGTGATTGCCCATTGGAATGGGCTGCCTGGGGAGGTGGTGGAGTCACCATCCCTGGAAGTGTTTAGGAAGAGACTGTATGGGGTCCTTGGTGCCATGGTTTAGTTGATTAGATAGTGTTGGATGATGGGTTGGGCTTGATGATCTCAAAGGTCTCTTCCAACCTGGTTAATTCTATTCTATTCTATTGGATGGAGCAATATTCACAAGACCTTATCCAAAGAAGTCTAATCAATATTCTGCCTCTTTAATTGAGGGGCAGAGGAAGGGAGAACAAGGAGAGTATCACAGAGCAAGGGCTTAACTTAAATGTTTTGAATTGCATTCTGGAAGAACTCCCTCCACTGACTGTGAACCTCAGTGCAATTAGCTTCACCAGTCTGGTGATAGCATGTCTCAATACCCAGCTCCCTCAATGGCTTTTTGAACTGTATGTTCTGTTTGGTTCTTGATTGCAGTATTCTGGACTTTGAAAACTCTACATGTAAATTCAGCATTCATGTAGCTGCATAAAGACCTTATGTTAATCAGCACTTGTGAATAATGTAACCCTGTTTGTCTTTCTGCCAACATGCTGTGCTGTCCAGAAAGCCTATAGATTGCACAGGGCAATCTTATCTTCTCACTGTTCCAGCAGATGGAGGCCTATCTAATTCTTGTCCTCAACAATCTTCTCACTTTTCTTCTCCAGACAGGTAGAATAGTTATCATCTCTCATTTCTGGGCTGCTCTTTAATCCTTTTAACATATTAATAATATACTTCTAACGCATTATTAGTATGTGAACTTTGCTGAACTATAACTGCATTTATTGCTAACCAGGACACTTTGAAAGAAAGTGACATTGAAAACCAATTCCTCTGCTTGATTCTTTGTGGAGCTAAGTTACTTCGAATCATCTAAGGGAGGATGGTGAAAAACTGAAGATGATTAAGAGGTTAAAAAAAATAATAGGAAAACCTTAGCTAGTGACATTGCTCTGAAGACTGACATTTCCATGTGGCTTTTTAAAGTCAGTGTATATTTTAATGACATGTTAATCCCATGGTTTTCCAGAGTTACTTGCTTGTGCATAAACTGCAAAAGGAAAACAAAGGCCTCAGAACTTCTCTTCCTTTGTTCCTTTCTTGGGGGAAGGGGAGACTTTCTTCATGTTGAGTTGCAGGGTGGGAGTGTCTTAGTGTAAAGATGACACAACAGATAAAGCATCTTGTTTAATATTTAGGAGATCCAGCTGTAAGACTTTGCTGTAGTGTAGGTTTCCTGTATCTCTGGACTTCTATCTGTAGAGTTAAAAGGGGACACAGACACCTTTTTATGCTATCTTAAACTTGAGGTATCTCATGATTCTTAAACCAAGCTCTTTCTCTCCATTAAGTGAGAGGAAATCACAGAAAATCAGTTAAAAAAAATTAAAGTAGGTGGCTGAATATGACCTCTGCAATTCTCCATTAATGCTGAGGAAGCTTTGAGTAAGAAACAATGGGAAATGTAGCCTGATATTTCTTAACCTAATGCTGTACTAGATGCAAAACATAGTCTAAAGTTTTCCCAGATTCTAGGACTGCTCTCTTTAACCTGATCATGTTGCAGTACCAAGTCAAGGGGAGATCCTGGGATATTCAAGGTTGTTCTCAGTGTATTTCATGGGAAGGAAGGGCAGGGACACAGGTTGAGATAGAGCAGTGATGTTTTCTGTGTGGCGTCATGAACTTCACTCTGTAGTTACCTGTTCTGCAGTCTAGATAAACAGCTAAATATATCTTAGCTGCATAAGATTTCTTGTCTGAGTAAGATGCTGTCTGGGTTGCAACTATTTTCTTCTATGAAATAAGAATTTCTATTATCTACTTCAAAGGAAGTACAAAGGCTTTCAGCTATGACTGTGGCAAGTATGTGATGTGGGCCTCTCTCCTGACTGTCTTGTCCTGGTTTGTTTGGCCTCAGTGAAGACAGCACTTTTTCTCAGAATCCAATATGCTGATCTAAGTGACTGAAGTTTCAGTTTTCTTGTGTAGTGTTAACAGGATGGGTGGCTCCAGTTTCATCTGCAATATCTCAGCAGTATATGTAAGGCAAGAGAATTTCATCTGGGCTGGGTCAGTGCTTAATTTAGGGACAGGGGAGTTGCAAGTACAGTTCAGCCCAAGGCAAACATTTTGGTGGTGTAAAAAGACATTTTGAGTCCGATACATGGATGCATTGGCAGGATACTGTTACTAGGTGACAGATTCTACATGGTCCAGAATCATATTTAGAGAGAGTAGCTATGGAGTGTCAAACAACAATATGGCATATGAGGAAAAAAGCAAAGGTATTTCTCTGTAATGGAAAACCAGCTTTCATCAAGAGGCCACCAACTTCTGTTTGTGGGTGGCACAGATAGTTTCATTTTTTATTCCAGGTGATATAAAGAATGAGAATGCTTTAGTATCCTTTTGTACAAACAAAACATTGTATGCTGTTTGCTTTGAGTGTGCATGTTTGCAGTCTGATTTGGTTTTGGGACTTTTATATTAAGATGACATTGCAGTAACTCCGGTCTACCCTGAGATTGTGTTGGCATTCATACACTAGCCTACAAGGAGAAATCAACTGATAATAATTCTGAAGCTCTAACATTTTGTTTCTACTAAATCCCTACATTGTGTGGAAAATTAGTATCTATGGAATGAGAATCAAGGTATCTCCATTGTGCTTGTGTTGAAAATTCAGTAGACAGTGAGTAGTTGGTGTACTTTGTTTTGGGAGAGTGGGTAGTACTTAGGGGGTGAGATGTTTACTCTGTGTACCATGGTTACACTTGTATCTACTCTGAACCAATAACCTGGATCCGTGCCTGGGTCGTTGGTCAGCCTTTTGCAGCGAGAGCCTTCTTGGAGCAGAACCTCACCTGTATTAGCATGCACATATATGCAAATGCCATCTTTCTGAAACATGAATGCTTGTGTCTGCAAATATAAATCATGGGTCCTGTACTCAGTAACAGCCCAGGCTTCTTCCCCTTCTTTCAGGGAAAATAACGGAAAAGGCATCCCTTAAATCCAGATGTTTTGGGCTTAAAGCACCAGTAGAAGCATTATTGCCTGCTGAGGATCCTGGTTTCCAGGGTTTCAATGGCCTTTCAATGAATAGAAAACACTGCAAATCCTGCAAGGTTGTCAGGGGAACATGTAGAAGCCAGTAAAACCCCACCATGTGTTTCTGGTATCCTTAGAGCTTGAAAATACATTTTAAATGACAATGCATTGATTTCTTTGTCTGTCAAATGGTAGGTTATACTCTAAAGCCTAATAAAAATTTGAAATTCTTAGGACCAAAAAAGGTCTTCCACAGTGGTATTGGCTAAAAATGATACAGTTTAGTTACATAATGTTATTATCTGTAGCTAACCAGTCATAGCCTTTGTCCATATTCAAAGTGTGGACCTTGGATTTTGGAATGTTGCTAGTAATTTTTAACTCAGGATTGCACAAGACAAAGACATACTATTTTTATGAGCAAGACATTTGGCTTAAGTGCCAACCTGAAACCAAAATACTCACACAGAAAAAAATGGGCTTTGTTCAGGGGGTTCTGGGTGAAATTTTGTTACTTATGCAGAAAGGTAGAGTCAGAATCAGAGTTTTTCATTTTATCCCTGGAATTAGTAAATTCATTATTTATTAATGGCAAACTTGACATCACGTTATTGACTTGAACGTTAAAGATATGCTGCAAATGGATAATTTACTAATTAGTTACTAAATATTTTGAGTAGTCAGCACAATAGTTAAACATTTTTGAACTGAAAGAGCTCAGATTCTTTGTATAGTTTCTCTGCAAACGTGCATCCAAGGGTAGAACTGAACAAGTTAGTAGAAGGAAATAA
Source organism: Melanerpes aurifrons (assembly GCA_011125475.1). Lineage (NCBI taxonomy): Eukaryota > Metazoa > Chordata > Aves > Piciformes > Picidae > Melanerpes > Melanerpes aurifrons. The sequence continues at coordinate 4,641,600 of WWNC01000071.1, read as the reverse complement.
CCAATTGAATTCCTTAGATTCATTTGTTAGGAGAAAGTGTCTTGTTTGTGTGACTGAGTCATTCCTGCATTTCACATCTATTATAATGATACTAACATCTATTAATCTGCTGCTGCTAGCAACATCCCCCTTCTTTTTGCCACACAGAAAAACATAAATCCTCCTGAAATGCTCCATTACAGTGCTTTTGTTTGATCTTTTTCAGCTTCTCAAATCCTTACTGAAAAATGGATGGGACCTCTGAATGCTAGTTTAAGAGGATTCTGAACTGTTTAAACATTTTCTCCATGGTTTTACACTTTCAATTGGCTAATGATTACTTAGATCTTCAGTGCTTTGGCTTGGTGGAAAGTACTTATTGCATTGTGGTTGCTTCTGAGTTTGTAATATTTTATGTTTGTTTTATTTCAGCCCATCAGATTCACGTCCTTCTACACCTAAAAGTGACTCAGAACTAGTCAGCAAACCTGTGGACAGGAGTGGACTGAAGAATAATCCTCAGATGCACTGGGCATGGGGAGAACTACCCCAGGCTGCAAAGGTATCCAACATAGTTTGTTTAATTCCTGGTAGTATCTATTAGGTTTTAATGGGGTACATGTGCTTATTCTAATGCACACTGCTGAAGAAGAAATGGATCCTGTTTTTATATAAAATTACAATGTTTTATATAAGAGAATTGCATCCTCCTCTGTAGGAATAGAATAGAATAGAAGGAGCCATAGAAAAGAGCCTTGTGCCATGGATGTTCTCAACACCAATGATAAACAGTTGAAAATGAAGAAGTACCTGAGACCTCGACTTACAGAAATTAGAAGCTTAAATAATACATCCTATCAAACCCAGGCTCCTGTGGGAAATCACTGAAATTCATAAATGGTCTTAAATGCAGATGAGGTGCTTGTGCTAGTGGTGTGGTTCACAAGAATTAAAATTGTTTACTTGAACACATAAGCATTCAGAAACACCTGCAGTTCTGTATCTTTGTACGCTGGGACATGCTGTTCTTTTGGCTGAGTCAACTGGCTTGATGCCTGTCTGCTGCTTGAAGCCAGTTGGCCCAGGTGGATGGCAGGATCTGTGGTGTTCTAGCAACATTGTGTCCCATGGTGCACAGTAGCCACGTGCAGCTGTGTACATTGCAAATCAGGCAGGTACTGCCTGGCTCCTTGTGGTAGCTATGGAGTCAACGTTCACATACAGGAAAAGGAGACTTACTGCTTACGCTTGTCAGTGTAAGAAATAAAAGTCAGCTTCCAGTAGAATAGTGCAAGTATGGGGCAGGGCTTGCCCCTTCTGCTGAAGGTTAGCTTCACTACAGAAAGGAAAGCAGGAGTGACAGGGTCAGCAACAGCATAAAAAACCAAAATTCTTGCTTTGCAGGACAGGGTATTTGGTATCCTCTCAGAAAGAAGACTTTTATGTTCTATTGGTTTTGCTAGAGTTACAATGGCACTATTGTAATTTATCTTTGTGTGGTGGGTTGAAAGGCTGATCCTCCCTTCCCTCCCACCAGGGCAGAAAAAATGAGACTCAGACAAATGGATTGCAGAAGTGTTGGAAAGTTTAAATGGAAAAGCAGTGAATATTTTACAGAGAACCATGAGCAGAGTGGCAAAAGGAGATCCCAAAGCATACCCAGAAGTATCCCAACACTTCCCTCTCCCCACCTGAGAGTACACCCAAAACCCCCAGGGCTCTTTCTTCTCCCCCCTCTTCCACTGTTAGGCTAATCTCAGCTGGCCAGATCTGAGATTGCCCTTCCCCCTTCTCCTCCAGGCATTAGGCCTGGCCAGGCCCCAAGAGGCCTCGAGATGACTACCCCTCTGTTACCAGACAGGGACCATCTCCATAGGAGCGGTGAGGGAAGAAAGAGGAAGAGCAGGACTTTGCAGGTGGTTTTTGTAGGGAGCAGGACATTATGGAATGAAATATGCAGCTGCCTGTGTCCACTCACTGGGCTGGACCGTCAGGACACTGGAAGTGTGTCTTATGTGGCAGCAGCAGGGGGGCATCCAGCCTGACACACCACACTCTTTAATTCACTGTTGGTATCTAGTGAAATAAGCAGGGGTGGGAATCCAGAATTCTTAATTCCTTCAGAAGAGCTCCGGCTTCATCTTTAGTAAGTCAAATATGAGCTGTCCCATCACCTCTGCATTATGCTCTGCCTTATGTACCTTACATGAGAACTGGGAACTATTTTCTGTACCTGGAGAAGTGACTTAAGTGCACAGGTTCAGGTAGGAGTCTCAAAATGAGTTTTCTGTTATTTTTATCCCAGTCACACAGCCTGGTGTGTATTGTAAATCTTATTTCTGGAGGCTTTTCCCTCTGCAGTCCCTGCCTGTGTCCCTAGCCAAGCTACTCAGAATTGGTCTGGCCATAGCTGAACGGAGGCACATGCTGTGGATGATGTTAAACTTTGTGGAAGCATTTGTTTGCTGTGGCATGAGGGTTAGAGCAGTTATACAGCTGCTGCTGTAGGAGCTCAGCTTCCCTCTACAAGAAACGGCTTCAGTCCCATGCTCAGAGGAGTTATAGAATTGTTACTATAAAGTGATATAAAATCTAAATTGGGGGTATAGATGAAAGACAGTGTACCCCTGTCCTGGTCCTTGAGAGCATCCTGATCATGTAAGGACTCCAGTCTGTGCTCCCTTTGTGTGCTTGACAGGATTACCTTCTGAAGGAAAACTAGCATTTGTGCAGGAAGGGAGGAGAGCAGAGGTGCAGCTTTGATGTGCTCTCAGGCAGGTGAGTGGGAAATGAAGACTATAGAATGCATCTCAGAGCAAATCTTTCCTGGTCCCAAGATAAAGTTGCATTTTGTGCAAGCCAATGCAGGGCAGAGAAGTCTTTCGTACGCTGAAGCCTTCAGTTATGTTGGTGGCTTTCTGCTGTAGCTGGTTAACTTCAGTGAGGTCAGATTCTTAAAGTAATGGTTAGAACTCTGTCCAATTGTTTTAAGAGCTTTTCTTTAGAGCAATCTGTTTATTTTCCTTACAGGCCAGTTCTCTGCTCAAAGCAAAGGAACCCAGTGTGGAGGATGTAAATCCTTCTGAAAATGCTCACTTCCAGGTCATCCAAAGTTCCACTACAGTGGAGTTTAACACTGTGTCTCCTCTGCCTGCCCTTGGACAAGCAGATGCAGCAACTGCTGATGAAAGTGAATCTTTACCACCTGAGACAAATAAGCTGACAGAATCTCCAGAAGCAGCTGTACCATCTCTGGCTGCCAGTGAAGAAATCAAACAAGCTGCAGCTTGCTCAACCCAACTACCTGGCAAGACAGATTCCCTTCCAGGAAAAAAAGGTAAAGCTGTTGGTTCTACACTTTTATATGATTTTCATCTTTTAATGATAATGAAGCACCTCATTGCCATATAAATTCATCTGTGCCCTGAAGGCACTTTCAGATCTGGAAAGGAATAAACTTTGGAAAAAGTCTTCAAAACCTGAGCTGCCTTCAGGCTGTTCCCAGGAATCATGTAGTAAGATAGAAGATTTGTCTTGATTTAGGATTTTTGGCAGCTCTTTGCTGCCCAAAACTGCAAAACTTGCATCCATCCATGTTTGACAGATTCAGAGATTTCACTTTTTCATGCAAGCACACTACAGATCTGCAGGTTCACCTGCTGCAACTACTTTCAGAGCTGTTTTGTGTTGATGGTAATTTTGGAAACTCTCTGTCCTAGTACAAACTTGTTGTGTATCTTTTGCACAAACGGATTTGTCATAAAGTAAGGTGCCTTTATTTGACATGGGCAATCTCCGTTCTTTGTGGTACAATTTCTGTCTGAATTCATGAAATATAACTCCATCTACTTCTCTACTAATTCATTTCTGGACTTTATGTCTGTGGTATCTTATTCTGTCTCCACATGAAATTTATTTGCTTAAAAATGTTTTGTTTTAGAGCTCTGATTATTCAGTAATTTAGTCCTATGCAAGTCTAGTTTGTGCAGTTGCTTTTTAATCATTAAAAATACAAGTTTCCTACCCACATGCCCATGCATTCCACTGTCTTTGAGGAAAAAACAACATTTCCTCTGCTTACTAGACAGTCTTAATTGCATTTCTGATGTTGGAAATTGGAACAGAGAGAAGTTGTAGGTTTTAGAATGAATTTCAAATTAAGCTTTGGTCTTACAGTGGTTACTTGTCTAGATGTGCTGGTGATGACTGTGTGTTGGTACTAGTGACAGATCTAGGTTGTCTTGTACCCAGCAATGGTGCATGTGCACATACAACAGTTGTATGTGCTAAACTGAGTTGTCTTCCTAACAAGCCAGTTGTAGTGTAGTATAATCTGTTATTGTACCAGGTACGAAGGGACCTCAAGGACTATCTGGTCCAACCTTTCTCAGCAAAAGCAGAATATAGCCAAGATGGCCCAGCACCCTGTCCATCTGAATTTTACAAGTGTCCAATGTTGGCAACTCGACTACTTTGCTGGGGAGATTATTCCAATGGCTGATCATCCTCATTGTGAAAATTTTACCTCTTGTGTTCAGCGATAACATTTCAGGAGTAACTTGTACCCATCTGTCATTGTTTAGCCACTTGTCCTGTCACCCAATGAATCCTAGATCTCAAGCACTGCAAGTACCAGTGGCTGTGGCTGGTGAAAATATGATGGTCACAGCAAACAGGAGAGTTGCCCCTGCAAGCAGAATGATGGGCAAGAACCTCCACAGGTAGCAGCCATCAGGAGAAGAGATAGTCCCCAGTAAACTCTCCAGTTCATAGGAAGTATGATGTTTATGGTATGGAATACTTCTGCTGGCCAGCTTGGGTCAGCTGTGCTGGCTTTCACTCCTCCTTGCTTTAGCACCTGGCTAACTGAAGTGCTAAAGATCTTGATCACTCTGGAGACCTGCGCACCATGACTGGTCATGAACAAAACCAAAGCATCTGATCAACTCTGTTCTCACCAACCTAGGTGCTGCAGTCTTCTCAAAAATGCAGCTTATGGGAACAGAAAATTGATTCTATGGTTCCATTGCAGCAAAGTCTGGACAGTCTGTGATGATCCTGTCAGCTGAGAATTGTTGGTGTTCACTCCTGTGCTGGTTGTGCTGGGATAGGACCATAGGCCAGCCATGGGCTGCAGATCATGGGCAGTTTGGGGTCAGCAAGGACAGCTGATCTGAATTGGCTCAAAGATGTATTCAGGACCAGAAACATCACACTCAGCATCAAAGGCCAAGTTTTGCTGAGGATGGGGACACATCTTGCTCCTTCCTTTCCTTCTCCTCCTACTTCTGTCCATCCCTGCAGGGCCTTGTTTCCCTCTGGCTCTCCTGTGCAGTATGACCACTGTCAATTGGCTGGGCTGAGTGTAGCTGGGCACTTTGCATTGTCGTTGGTACTGCTGTATTGCATTACTTCTCTTTTCCAAGTGGGGACTGAAGATTAATTTTCAAAGACTAAATGCTTTGATTGGCTTACTGTGATGATAGGCTTATGCAAATAGACCAGAAGTTTTCCTTTTGATGTTTTCCTACAGTGAACACTGACTTCTAATTTCCAGTGGTTTTGTCTGGAGTAGGGAGGCCTCAGCATATCTCAGAACTAGCTCTCTGCTGTCCTATTTGTATATTCAAAGTCTGAACAATGTACATGAGCAACTCGTTTTGAAGTTTTTGGCAGTACCATTTTATACAAATATGATTCACAAAGGGTTATAACTTGTCTGGTTTCTCAATCTTAAAACAAATATTTAAACAGTAATAACAGTTCTGGCTTGTTACTCAGAAAATGCTCATTAATAGGCTTATTTGTGCCATCCCTTACAGACAAACGAAGCCGGCATCTTGGTACTGATGGTGTCTATTTAGATGACCTCACTGACATGGATCCAGAAGTTGCTGCACTTTATTTCCCCAAGAAGTATAAGTCCTTTGTTTATATTTTTTTTTACTGTTTAAAGAGCTTTTGTCACCTTCCAAATTTATATCAAACTCCTGGTTACCAACCAGATAGGACCTCTTTTGGTTTCTGTTTATTTCATTTTTTTTTCAGAGTCCAAGCATAGGCAGGAATATGGGAGCTTTTGGAAGGCCCTGCATTTGGGCCTGAGAAATGTACTTGAAATTGATTTTTCCATTTTTGTCAGTTAAGGGGCATATGTTGACTGTGGATTGTTATGTAATGTACAGTGAAGTTTGTGAGTGTTACTCATGTGCCCTAGGCAAGCCATTGGCCTTGGGATATGTTTATCCCCATGTCCTTGCTTATTACTGTGAAGAACATATCATAGAATCATATATCTTTCTGTATTAGCAAAAAGCTGTTGCTCTATTGTTGTTCTGTTGTGGCTGATCACCTGCAAACATGAATGTTGGAAAATAAATTTTGGAAGACACATGACAGGTGTGTTTATGAAAATATTGCACCCTGAACATACAGTTTCCAAATTGTACAAGTCTTTATTAGAGCCTCTTATAACATTTATAGTCTTCTTTCCACATCATGCTCTAGGCATTTCAGAGGTCATTGAGCAACAAATAAAGTAGCTTGCATATTTTATTTTCTTGCTTGCTTGCTTGAACTCAGCAGCTGTAATATTAGCATTCCAACACAACATACAGATTATTACTATGGAGGAAAAAGTTGGATTGAAAATTCTTTTCTCAAATGCCTTCATCTAAATCTGGAATGGAAAGCAGAGTTTGATGAGCCTGCATTTTGTAATAATAGTAATCACAACTACAGACAGATTTTAAGGGTGTCTAATGATTTATTGTTTCCTAATTTTTTTATCTTCTTAGTTACATGTAGAGTATATTATTTATATGTGCACAACATAAGTACACAACATAAGTACACAAACATTTACATCCTTTGTTTTGCATTCAGCTGTCAGTTTATATAATGAACACAAATTAAATAATAAATGGATTTGTTTATTCTTGTTTCTGTGGTGGGAGTAGTTCTAGTATGACCTCTGATTACAGCATTGTTATTCTGTTGGCTAAGGCTGTACAGTTTATTACCTTATTTCTCCTATCTGTTCTAAATAAGTGAAGTTGTAATTATACATGACTAGTTTAGACCAATAAGTAGAAGCAATTTTATGGCAAAATGAAGCATGTGCTTGCTGAGGGGAGAAAATTTGGGAATGACTTTAGGAAGACCTAATTCCTGATTTTGTTAATTTTTGTTTTTTTTTTTTTTTTTCAGTGGGGACAATGCCCAAAGCAAGCACACAAATGACATGGGGCTGCAGTCTGCCAGCCACTCTCCGCAGTCTGTTGGGAGCTCAGGTGTTGACAGTGGGGTTGAAAGCACCTCGGATGGAATTCGAGATTTGCCCTCCATTGCCATTTCTCTCTGCGGAGGCCTCACGGACAACAAAGAAATTACCAAAGGTACGGAATCCCTTTGGTTTGCCAGGCATGTGCTGACAGCCGTTTTAGCATCCTAGGCCGAGGAAGCAGTGCCCTCCTGTGGCTATCCTGTAGAATGTGTTGAGTGGCTACATACTGCACTGGTAAATTTCTGAGTTTAAAATAGTAGACTGACAGAAGACTTAATATTTTTAACATATTTTACTAATTCACGATATGCATTTTTTTAAAGCATTTTATCGGTATCTTTATTTCCTGATAGTATAAACTTTTGTATCACAATGGTGTTAGTTGTATTTTTGCCACTTGGTGCAGTATGTAGCTAGGAAATTTATAGCTGTCAGTGTCAGGAATGAAAAAGATGGCCTGTAAATGGGGACAATAAGAGGGGGAATTTGACACTTTAACCTAAATTCCTACTCTACCTCTAATTTCTTGTGTGGCTTTTACATAAATAATTTACAATGCTCTGTGCTTAAACTTCCAGCTGCATAACGTGAAGATAAATATGTTAATAAGACTTGCACTTTCTGTAGTAAGATGACATTGTAAAGTTATAGGAGCCTGATGCTACACTGATTGCTGTTCAGAAGCTGATTATTAAAACACTTCAAACACACTGTGATTCACCAGAGTTGTTCTGTTATCTGGATCACTTGTAAATTACGTGGATTTTTGTGACAGGCATCACAGCGAGTGGAAAGGGAATTTATCTGTAGCCATTTTCGCTTTGCTGCAGGCCTGTGATGACCAAGTGTTCATTAACTTTCTGGCTGTGGATGTACCTGTACTTTGAGCCCTTAAGTTCCTGATCTTTACTTGGACAGTGGATCAGGGAGAGGCATGACAAAATATTTCCTTGCCTTATTTAGAAGGCTGATTTTCCTGTTTCACGATTCTGCCCCTGGGCTATCACTTAACTTGTAGTTTGAACAGGAAAGACACCCAGCAGTTAACAAAGAAGCCCTCAACATCCTCTGAGCTTGAGAATCTCTGAGCGTCTTATTTCCACATTGCTGCTAATCTCAGCACCCTAGCAACCAAGAGCTGGCCCTGAATGTGAAAAGTGTGTGTCTCAGAGATATTAAGAGGTTTAGGTTTGCCCATCTCAGGCATCTATAAATGCATGATTCACATATGTCTTTTTTTCTTTTTTCTCCTACAGAAGTATTCTTAGAACATGCAGTAACATACCAGCAATTTGTGGACAATCCTGCTATTATTGATGACCCTAACCTTGTGGTTAAAATTGGAAATAAGTAAGTATTTTATAAAAAAAAATTCTTACTGTTGTGACAAAACCACTTCTGTGGCACTTCAGAGTTAGATCAGTTTAACTGTAACTAAGAGATAGGTTTTGAATGCTCATAGATTAAATTCATCCAGAAAGAGACAACTCTCTAGTGAATTCAGGCTCTTCAAGTTATGCTTCCTCCTTTAAATTGAAAGTGAAGAGCAGTTTCATATGACCTGTTACAATGAAGTTACACAATTTGAATTTCAAGGAGCTACTATTGAATACTAATAGTGTTCACACTCAATTGTCTGAGTGAAAATGAAATAGGATGTGAACTTGCAAAGTCTTGCCCTGAGTCAGTTTGAATAATTAATATTTCCAGCAATATGTCAGTCTGCTTGCAAGCACTCTGTGCTCAGAAGTTTGTATATACTGGAGATTTTGCTAATATGCCTCTATAGAGGCATTACTTTTCAAGGCTTGTCAAACTTCACCCACTGAGTGAGAACCAGTTTTGAAAGGCTAAGGATAAGACACTATTTGTGTGTTTATATTGCTGGCAGCAGTGCAGCACGATGGGCTATGCCAAAAGCATATTCTTGGAGGGTGTTTTTTGCTTGAGAGCTCCTTGCCAGGTACCTGGCGTACAGTGTTTCAGAGTAGAGACCATGGTGTTGTAGTCTTTTATTAGCATTGCAGGTAAGAGTTTGACCTGAGTTAAAGAGGCTTCTTGTTTTAATCTGCTAGATAATAAATACTAGATACATTGTGAACTGGAACCTTGGGATTACAAAATGCAGTAATTGTCTCTCTTGTGTGCCAAGGTACTACAACTGGACGACAGCTGGTCCCCTTCTGCTGGCAATGCAGGTGTTCCAGAAACCTTTGCCAAAGGTGAGATTGAACATGAAGGTTGGTCAGAGGAGGAATGGAGGTATTCTGCTATTTATTACAACAGCAAAGAGGGCTGTTAAACAAAAGCATCTGAACATCAGTAATATCTGTCCACTCATCACCATTCATCTATCTTACAGGCTAAAGAGAGCTAAATTTGGTCTGTGTTTGTTTGCTAGGCTAAGATCATTACAAATATTTTGAAACAGGAAAGTTTCTTCTTTTCTTTCATTAATGTATATTCTAAGCATAAATTATATTGACCCCTTCTGGCATTTCCTGCAGCTGAACATTTGTTGACTGCTTTCCATATACTGTACACAGCACATATTATCAATCAAAAATATAGGTCAGGAATTTTAAATTCAATGAATAAGCTTTAACTACTAGATAAGGAAGGCCTGTAGCTTGCTAGGTTTTGTTCCTCAATTGTTCATTATCAGCTCAGGTAGGTAGTGAGATACCTGCAACTATGTGACACCTGTCTATCTCAGTTCAATTGTGCATGACCTCATGCCACACAGATGCTCAGTACAGAAATGCAAACTGCTGTATAAATGTGTATTGAACACAAGCCCTATGAGGAGAGGCTGAGGGAGCTGGGGTTGTTTAGCCTGGAGAAGAGGTGACCTCATTGCCCTCTACAACTACCTGAAAGGTGGTTGTAGCCGGGAAGGGGTTGGTCTCTTCTCCCAGGCAACCAGCACCAGAACAAGGGGACACAGTCTCAAGCTGCGCCAGGGGAGGTTTAGACTCGAGGTGAGGAGGAAGTTCTTCACCGAGCAAGTCATTCGTTATTGGAACGGGCTGCCCAGGGAGGTGGTTGAGTCACTGTCCCTGGAGGCGTACAAGAGGAGATTGGACGTGGCACTTGGTGCCATGGTCTAGTCATGGGGTCTGTGTTGATAGGTTGGACTCGATGATCCTTGAGGTCATTTCCAACCTTAGTTATACTGTGATACTGTATAAAGAAACGGTATCACCACTGGCACAATTTCTGTCCTGGTAAGCCATGGATTTTATACATTTTTGGAACCTAATACTTCTGCCATTTGCAACCCTTCATATGTCTTTGGGTTTAATCTATATGTATTCAGGTGCCACCTCTATTGCCATGAATGTGGAACAAAAATTTGTTCAAAGCCCAGAATCCCCTCTACTGCCATGTTTATCCTTAGTGCACATTAGCTACATAGGCTGTCATGTGTAGCTGCACCACAGTATCCCAGTATTAAGTGAATTGATCCTGTTACCTGCATATATGGTAAACCTGGCTTGAATTTCAAGGATGTCAATGAGCCAAAACTTTTGTGCTTTATTGCAAGTATTCTACCAATCATCAAGGTGGGATTAATCCCGTGGAGCTCAAATGCCTACTCTATTTTTTGGGCACTTCCACCAAGTGATTCAGACTTTGGTAGGTGCCTGTTGGGTCTTAGTGGCAATAAAAATAATGCAAGGTAACTGCATTTTTATTCAATACTTTGATGCCCAAGCCAAGTGTTTTAGATTTTACTTAGGATGGCTAAATGGAAAGAACTGATGTGAAATATTTTTGCTGTGAAGGGAAATGCCAGTTCTTTCAACAGCATTATGATTACGCCATTATTCATACAGGCTATCAATAAACTCCATGAGTGTGAAATTCATTATGTTCATTTAAAAATGATCAAATTATATTCCAAAAGCTAATGACTTTCAAGACAGTGCACTTTTAATTTAATGGAGAAGCCTGTGTGTATAGTTGTAATAGTCTGTATGATTGGGAAGGGTTACATGGCTGAACTGTACCCCTGAAACTAAAATTACTCAATTATGCTAGCAGTCATTCTACTGGTTTTCTTATTGACTTGTTAAATAGAATTTGGATTTGCTGTAACAATGGAAGTAAGGAACTGAAATACTAAGGTAGTTTATCAAAACAGGTTTTACAAAATGATTGAAATCTAGAGTCTTTGCAAAAAATCATTCACATTCTCTAAAATACAGAAACCCATTTCTAATTTTAAGCATGTAAATTATCTCACTAAAAGTCAATAGGCCATCTGCTTGAAGTTGTCCATGCTTGAGAACCTCCTTAAATTGTAGTCATTGTTCTCAACTGTGGCACTCTGTTCTCAGTAGCTCCATCTTCTCCTTGTTTTTCTTATTTTTCTTAAAAATGTTCTCGGCTTATTTGCTTAACTTTATTCCTCTGTTATTTCTTTCCTCATATGCTTTAGATAGTATAGAGAACCTATGGAAAACTGAGAAAAGGGATGCAGTGTCCTATACTCTAGATGAACTCAAGCCTAAGTCTCTTAACTACTAAGAGTTCTTGGAATTATTTGTGGTTGTTTTTTTTTCTAATCATTAATCAGCATCACAGGTTTATTTTGGTGACTACTTACAGTGGAGGCTGTCATTTCAGAAAGGCAGTGGCCAAGGTATTCTAGGGCATACCAAAGACTCTGGCCACCTTTACTGTAATAATTTCCCCTTTTGTCTTTCACTTGCTCCTGAGTGAAGGAAGTAATCTCTCCTTGTTGCAATGTGTAAGGCTCCAGTCGTTAGGGATATTGAAATAAACTTTTCTGTACTGAAGTCTGTTGTATGAAACTGATGTAAAGTATCCATGGCTTTTAAAAAAATACAGTTCTAACATTGTCAGTCAAATACAGATAGTCATATTAAACACATAAAACCTAATATTGTCTTTACTTTTGCACAAAGTGGTATTTAAATGTAAGCTGCAGCTGTTTTCAAAGCAGAATAAAAATCTTGCATGTGGTCTGGTTGCTGTTTTGCATGTGAGCTCCTTCAGGAAGTAGTATTTTCCTTTTTTTTTAAATATAATTTGCACTAAGTAATTTCAACTAAAAACCAGTAGGTTCTCCATTCTAGACATTATACTAATATCTACTTATGCCTTTTTTTTTTCCTGTTTCTTTGATTTTATCTCTTTTTCATTTTTCTTTTAAAAATACCATAAGTATTCATGCTTAAGTTACTTCAGAGCAGCTCTGGATACCATTAGGTTTTGCTTTAGTAGAATTTATGGTCCACAGACAGTATGTTTACTTTTATTCTATTTATTATCAGTTAAAATTGTGTATTTGGCACTTTCTTTCATTTACATATATCAGGTTGTCCTTTATTTTGGTTTTTTTTTGTTACCATCCATTTATCACAGGCCACTGTGGAATCTATAATGAGGGACAAGATGCCCAAAAGAGGTGGAAGGTGGTGGTTTTCATGGCGGGGGAGGAACAGCACTATTAAAGAGGTAAGTTTGAGAACCAAACAAATCAGAGTTTCCTTCAGCTTACAGTGGGAAGATAGGATAGCTCCATATTCATCACTCAGATCTTAGTTTGATGAGATACACATTAAAAGACACTTAAAGAGGGTTTGAAGTTTGACTTTTGACTTCTGAAAGCTTTGAAGCATACCCTTCCTGAAACAGCTGCCTGGAGTTTTTTTAGTTCTGCATTTAATTTCATTACACAAGCCTGAGGCAGTGTTCTCTAATGGGTTAAATTTCTGTTTGAGAACCTGGAATTGAAAAGCTGTGCCAATAATTTAATGTTTTCATGCAGAGTACCTACCTTTATGCAGTTCCCTTTGATAGTTGAAGTATGGACATGTTTATGAATAGTGTGAGCTGTAAAATTCAGCAAAACCCAAGATGGAAAACTGACTGTATTAGAGTCTTTTCAAATTTCTTTTCTGAGCTTTGAAAGTGTGTGGTAACAATCTTAAAGCCACAGATGAACATTAAAGAACAATGGAAAAAGGAAAAAGTTTAGATGAAATATTGATCTCCTGTCTAGACATATTTAATCTTTAAAGTTGGCTAATAAAACCTCTTCATATTAATTTATTCTACTGAAGCATTAATACTTGAGGGGAGAAAATGACTTCTAATGCATTTTTATGGTTGTGCCTCAGTTGAATTTTTTTAGCCTTACATGAAAGAAGCATTGGACTGATCTGTGGGTATGGGCTTCTGGGTTTGAGATTTTAGTTTTTACAGTTTGAACTTTTTAGAGTTTCTCTCTGAGAGGAAGTATGTGGTCCTCTCTTGAGCTATAGTGGTTATAAATGAGTAAGGGGAGATGTTGTAATTTGCATGTCTCAAAATCATTGACTATTTAAAAATCTTGTGGGATGAAGTTGATAGAGTTTAGCATTTATGCCAAGATGGAAGCAGTTTGGAAAGTTTTATTGGATTAAAAATTGTAATGATTTGATGAAAGGTAATTTTTTGTTTGTTTGGCTTTTCTGTGGTTTTTCTTCTTCTCTGAAGCCATGCTTAGCTAGATTTGACCTGAAAAAGCAATTCGAGGTGCATGAACTGAGAAGTTATGGGACTGATCCCAGAACTTCATCTGTACTAGATGTGAAATCTGAGATTTCAGTACTTCTTTCATGCAAAACTAAACCTTAATTCCTCATTAGATTTTTATATTTGCAGTTTTTAGATCTTTATGCAGCCTCTATCCTTTAGGAAAGCCATGAAGCACAGGAGATGCATAGCTTCTTGTATTTGTATTTTTACAGGAAACAAAGCCAGAGCAAGGTACGAGTAGGAGTGGACTTACAGGAGAAGACTCTTCACAGATGAATATGACAAACAGGTATGCTAGAAATTATCTGCCTGCATCAAGAATAGTGTGCCCAGCAGGAGCAGGGAAGTCATTGTGCCTCTGTACTCAGCACTGGTTAGGACACAGCTTGAGTACTGTGTCTAGTTCTGGGCCCCTCAATTTAGGGAGGACATTGGGACTCTTGAATGTGTCCAGAGAAGGGCCTCGAGGCTGGGGAGAGGCCTTGAGTGTAAGCCCTGTGAGGAGAGGCTGAAGGAGCTGGGATTGTTTAGCCTGGACAAGAGGAGGCTCAGTGGAGACCTTATTGCTCTCTACAACTACCTGAAGCATGGTTGTAGCCAGGAGGGGGTTGATCTCTTCTCCCAAGCAATTAGCACCAGAACAAGGGGACACAGTTTCAAGCGGCACCAGGGGAGATTTAGGCTCGAGGTGAGGACAAAGTTCTTCACAGAGAGAGTTGTTAGCCGTTGGAATGTGCTGCCCAGGGAGGTGGTGGAGTCACCATCCCTGGAGGTGTTCAAGAGGGGATTGGACATGGCACTTGGTGCCATGGTTTAGTAGTCATGAGGTTTTGGGTGACAGGTTGGACTTGATGATCTTTGAGGTCTTTTCCAACCTTATTGATTCTATGATATGAATGGAATAATCCTGCAAATTCTGAAAAAGAATAATCTGATGGTCTAAAGCTGCTAATTGAAAGAGAAGAGGAGTTATTGGCTAGAATTTCCATCACCTAGATGTCTTTTTTTTCATTGGTAATTTATCTGTCGGGAGGAGAGGAGGGGAAGAGAAAGTCAGCATAACAAACACCTTTCTTCTTCTGAAATGTGAGGAAATTTTGTGGTTCCAGTATCTCATAAGTATTATTCTTTACCACTATGAGATTTTTGAGACAATGTAGCACATGAAAGCTAGCTTACAGACAAGTTAATGGCTACTACAGTTCAAGTATGAATAATGGGAAAGATGTGTGAATGAGAATTCAGCTCTTCATTGATATATTTAAAACTATGATGTGTATGACCTCCTGTGAGACAGTGCTTGGGAGCACAGAATCAATGACTTATCTGGTGACTCACTGTTAATGCATTTTTAATGGATAGTGAGATGCATTTACTGACATGATAACATCATTTTCTGTGTGTGCAATGTTCCAGAGTAAAAGACGAATCTTCTTCAAGCGATGAGGACCCTAGAGCTGCTAAACAAAACCTTGGGGCATTGCAAAACAACTCAAGTCATGTCTCAATGTTGCCTGGAATCAGTTACAAAAAAACACTTCGACTCACTTCTGACCAGCTTGTGAGTTAGCTTTACGTCCTTGTTCTGAAATGTCATTTCTAATACCTGAACAATCCTGTCATTCAGGCTTGCAAAGCTTAATTAGCTCTTACCTCTTACATTCAATTCTTTATCTTGTATTATAAAAACTCAATATTTTCAAAACCCAGTATTTTCTCTTCTCTTTTCAGTATTAAGCATGAATGTTGTACTTTGCAGCAAGTGCTGGGTTTCAGAGATTAAGAGACATGGTTTCCCATTTAGAAAAAGAGTTAAAATAAATATTTGTCACCTGAAAAAGTGTACTGGAACCATATCCTTTTTGTAATACATATAATGTGCATATGTTAAGACACAGGCCTTTCCTTTAAGTTTATTCCTCCTATCCTTTCCTTTCCCCTCATTCATAAACAGTCATATTTTACATAAACATAGTTGTCTGCTAGTAACTGCTGAAAAAACTGCTTGTGAATTTATAATGAGGCCAGGCTATTAATTTCTTTGGAGCCAATTCTTTTCCTCTGACACAGAGGTGTTTTGACTAATGGTGACAAAACTCTTACAGTTTTGTGTTCTGCACATTCCAGTTTTATCTGGAAAAGTAGGCAACTTAAAGGAGATACTTCATGTTTTATCTACACGCAGTTAATTTTCTTAAGGAAACCCATGCATCACAAAACAGCCTATCAGTTTCTGCCTGAATAGTTTGTAAGAAATGTAGAATTCTTTCCAAGAGACAGATGGGATGCATCGGTAATTTTCTATAGCAAACAGAAAGCAAGTGTTGAGCCAATATATGGATACTTTGCAGATTTGGGAACATCTCAGGAATTACCTGAAGCAAAATTACTTTTAGATTGGCTTCTTGATGAAACAATGTGTGAGACTCATCAGTTATCAGTCAGTTATTCTACATTCTGACCTCCTTTCCCCCTTTTCACTAATTCCAAAAATAAAATAATTAGGTCCACAATTAGAATCAGATCAGCAGTATCTTGCCCAGAATATCACTAAGTGACACAGGAGACAGTGGGAAGAAGGGGCAGGGAAGAGGGAGAGTTGGGCAAGTTTGGGAGAGGTCCTATGGTATGAGAGGTGGGTTATTACAAGAAAACAGTGTAATACAATGGAACAGAAATCCCCATATAAACTCTGTCAGAGCTCATGTGACTCCTTGTTATATACATTTATCTTTGCATATGTATCTGTGTCTCTGAATGGAAAACCACCATCAATTGTCCCTACTTCACTATTGTTTGTGTAAACTTTTGGGGATATTTTTTGCTATTTTTTTTCTTTTAAATTTTCCCCCTTTTAAAATCCAACCCCCCCCCCCCCTTTTTTCCCCCTTTTTCCTTCTTTTGTATTCTCAACCACAAATGAGAATTTCTTAATTTGTCTTGTTCTGCTCTATAAAGCAATGGCTGATGTACACAACACAGGGCAAACCTCTGCTGTCTTTATTCAGACAACAGCTCTGCTGAAAACAGTAAGATTCAGTGTGTGATCAAGGCAATGCTCACTTGTGTCTTGTGTTTGCACTGTGTCAGTTTCACATGCTCAGTTTGATTATCTTGCTGATAATGTCTTGCAGAAAAGCCTAAAGCTCAAGAATGGCCCAAATGATGTGACCTTTAGTGTTACAACACAGTATCAAGGCACTTGCCGCTGTGAGGGCACCATTTACCTATGGAATTGGGATGATAAAGTTGTTATTTCTGACATTGATGGAACAATCACACGGTGAGTTTATGAACAGGGAGAGGCTTTGTCTGCAAGAACGAACTGTCCTTTGGCCTAAAGGAAAAAATGAACAGGAAATGTTGCATCACAGTATTTTCATACTCGTGTTTGGGAGGGAAAGAGTATATGTTTATGGTTTCTATTTTGTTAACTTGGCTTTCAAACAATGCAAGAATCATTATCTGAATTCTTAATTTAAAAAAGACACGTCATATGTGTCTGTTGTTTGTCACCTATTGGTGTTTCATGATAGTATTTACAGTAGTGTTGGAGGACCTTCTGCAAAATCGTAACTCTTCTGCTGCATCACACCTCTGAAGTACACTAGCTACATTAAAAACACCAAGTGAATTTTGGTTTAAAAGATGTTATTCACGTGACAGGATTTATTAGTTAGAAGATGACTGCAAAACAAATGTCAGAATTTGATGGAAAGTTTCAGATTGGAACTTTGGGTAAATCTCCCCATTTTGAAGTGACCAGAAGAATTCCCTCACTCATTGATACTTAGTTATTTATTTAATACTGGGGAAAGAAGCTATATGCTGAACAGGGGAACCCATAATATAACTGTTACCTTTTGACCTTTTAAATGCTTAGATTTGTCTCAAAATCCATTTCTTTCAAAATCAAACTTAGCTCTATCTAATTGGAAACAAAGACCAGGAAAATAATAATTTCCAAGAGTCATCCAGGTGAAGTGAAATAGTTTAAAATGAAACTCTTTTCTTCCTTGTGATTTATCTATGGTAGGGCAAACATTTTTTCCCCCCCAACATAAATTAATATCCCTCCTAGCTTTTCCTTAAGATTCACTAAAGTGATTAAGATCTGCTCTCTGTGCTCTTGAGCTGACTGGGGAGTACAATGCCATTACAAACCCCTTCTAAGCCACTGCCCAATGTTTTTGTCTCTAAGATGCAGTATATTCATGGGATGCATTTTGTGTATTTAGAAAATATTTAATGGCAATCTCAAAAAGTAGGCTTAGGACTATCCAGCCTACTGCACAGGTCTGATTTGATAGCCTGTATGCTGTAACTTCCATGTTACCTCATGAATCCCAAGGTTATTCATGTTTTGGAGTGCAAGAGTGATTAAAATTACATGGCCAAGAGTGGGCATGGTAGTATATCTCAAAAGAAAGCTGGAAAAGATCATCCTATTTTGATCACAATACCTTTCAGAAAGCCTTATTTTCCTTTGCTGGAAACCAAATAAGTTAGTAGGGTTTGTATTAGCCTCAACTGTTATTGTAAGTGGTGGGGATTTTTCAATTAATTTATATGTTTTCTTTCTTCAGGTCAGATACTTTAGGTCATATTTTGCCAACTTTGGGCAAAGACTGGACACACCAAGGGATTGCAAAGTTGTACCATAAAGTGAGCCAGTGAGTATTCAGTAAATCTGTTTGTGCATCTGTGGTTTGTTTGTTCATTTGTACATGAAATTTAAATTGCTCTAGGCTTCTCTTAACCTATAAGGGTGACAATTTCATCCATATTTCATCACTTCAGTATGCTTATAACAGTGTAAACATCTGCCGTATGGTATCCACAGCAAAACCTGCTTTCTGGTATCCACAGCAAAAGTTCCCTATCAATGAGCCATGATAGCTCTCCCACCATTCCAAGTAGATAGCTACAGCTAGTTCCAAAAACTGTAGTTGTTTGAACGAGTTGTGCAGTTGCAAGTGGAAATTTTGCATACTGGGCTTTGTCAGAAGCATTAATTCATAAGATGTTAATGCAACTTCCCTTCTCTCCTTGTTGAAGAGACTGTCGAGTGCATAAGGACTGTTCAGCCTGGAGTGGTCACTGTAGGCAGAATTCTACTTGCCAAATTTAGTTCACCTGGACAGTATGCTGCTATGACCTAGAACAATCTGTGCCAAAAATTGTCAATCCTTCCTCTGATAAATAGGAGCAGGAGAAAAATAAGCAGACTGGAGCAACTCAGAGAGATGTGTGGGAACGCTCACAAGTACAGGTGTACTGTTGGTTCTCTGGATAAATTTTTCAACGTTGTCAAGCCGTTGTGCACACTCGAGGATCAAAGTCAGACTATGATGTGTTTTGTGGTTAGCAATTGAGGAAAAAAAAGCAAGAAAGGCGAACAATTCTTTGATGTCTGAATGAGATCAGATAAAGTATCTGATTTTAACTTTTACAAGGAGAATTGCCGATTGCTATCTGCTTAGGTTGCTATTACTGCTTTACACAGAAAATGAAATTACTTTTATTACATTAAATTAAGTGTTCTTATATATTCAGATTACCATAAATGTTTGAAGAGCTCTGGTACAGATCACACCTGTCATCTTAGTTAATCTTTTTTGTTCTGTTTACTAGTTAGGCTAACGTTCATTTGTTGCTTTTTGCTCCAAGTGAATGATGAATTGTAAATCATGGATGATGGAATCTAAATTATGCCAGTGACATTTCTGTGTGCTTTTATTATGTATAGGCATATGTGGTCACAAAAAAGACAAGACAGCCTGGAAATTCATATGCTGAACACTGTTCAGCTCTCTGCATAACCCCTGCATTACATTTGGTGAAAAAGTTAATTAATTTTTGAAATTGGCAGTTGTTCTTTCTATGCCTGCCAGCATTGTCAATTGTTAGGACTTTGTTGATGATAAAAATAGGGGAGTGAAGTAGATTTGAGCCATGTTGTTGTTCAAATTACCAAGTTAATTATGTAGTGGCTAGATCTTACAGATGAACACCATATAAAAGTTCAATAGCTGGATTTAATAACTCTGTGTGCACTGAATACAATATTAATTTTATGAACAGTAATTTCTTTGCAGGACTTGCAAAGTAAGTTGCTATTAAGTTGAACTAACATCACGGGACTCTGTTCTGTCTTGAACAGAACAAAAGGTGACTTCTGCTGAAACTTTTATTTCAGAGTCAAGTCAAATGTCACTTCTCATACTGTGTTTTGAGGTTCAGATTTGCTTCAGCTTGAAGGAATATTACTGCTGCACACAGACTAGCCTTTTATTGCAGAGACATAGGAAGTAGGAGTATAGCACTACTTATACAGCAAAGGCTGAGAATGCATCGTTGTCTGCTTTATGCTGAGTGTTTTCCTCTTAGCAGATGTCATTGTAGTTAGTTCTAAAGAGTGAATTTCCCTATGCAAGGGTGGATAGAAAACTACAAAAAGACATGAATTGTGGGAAGACCACAGTTAAATGAGCCCACTTTAAGTGTAAATCAGTAACTGCAGTGGAGGTAGATGGATTGTACTTATCTAAGTTTATGGCATAAATGTCTCTATTACTTTCAAGTAAGTCTGGGCTGAACGTGAGTCTGTTTCATGGTCACGATTTGATTAATATAAAAACAAACCCACAAAATTATTGATGTCAAAGCACCTGCTTTATTTTAACAGTAATTTCTTATTTCTGTTTACAGAAATGGATATAAATTTTTATATTGCTCAGCTCGTGCTATTGGAATGGCAGACATGACCCGAGGATACTTGCACTGGGTCAATGAACGAGGAACTGTGCTGCCTCAAGGGCCAGTGCTACTGAGTCCAAGCAGCTTATTCTCAGCTTTTCACAGGTAATGCAATTTCACCTTTATGTAGAAAGAAACTGGGATGTTGGTAAAGGCTGAATTCTCAGGCTTTTGGTGGTGCTGTTTGTTTGTTTTGGTTTTGGTTTTTTTATGGGAGTGCTGAAAATAATTAATACTGTTTTTTTTCTTACACATTGGTGCAAAATTTAATAAAGGAGTAATTTTTTTATAGGAAGACCAAAATTCAGTAGATGTTCAGGTTGCTTAGTTGCTCAGGTTGCTCTTAGAGATGAGTCAATATATGTATGTGTATTCATTGCTTACCAATAGGTGCTGCCTGTTGACTTCACGTGTTTAACATGATGTGTTAGTATTTAGTTATGGGAACAATGTTCACTCAGTAATAACAGTTATTTTTGTCTTACTTGTATGATGTTCTGATAGGCACAAATGTTTGTTTTTTTTTTGTGTGGAAGGATATTACTTGGTGGGTTTCAAATAAAATTGATGTGAAAATGAACCTTTTATACGCCTGACTGTATGTGGTATTCTGTGGACAGTGTTGAACTGTAATAAGTGAATAATAATAGCAGAAATTATGAATATCACACCTTCTTCCTAATTCAGTCAAGCATGGGAAGTGATTACTGGAAATATTTTAAGCTGTTAAAAGCTGCCATGACAGGATATATTAATGACAATTTTTAATGAAGGTTGTTCAGATGTTCTCCCGATTGAGTGACATACTGCAGGCTGTCTTAGCAGTTGTGCTCTACATATAAGAAGCTGTGGAGGTGTTACAGTGCACTTCTTAGACTGATTAAATAAAAAATGCAGTGAAAATGTAGTTATGGTCATCTTATGCTCTTCATAAATTTCTGTGTACTTAAAGTAATACCCTTTTTGGTATCTTGTTTAGACTAAAGAATGCCAGTCTTTTAGTGTACGCTGTTGTAATGGCTGCGATGTGTGGGCAATGAATGACTTCATTGTTATCCTTAGTTGTAACTGTTGTGTATTCTGAGGGCTCTAAGATCAGGTGTTTGTGAGACTAAGGAAAGATGATTTTATTCCTCTCTTGCATAGTCTCAAAATTTTATTTTTACACAGAGCTGCCCTTCCAAAGGGCTATATTCTCCTATGAAGCTTCCCTACTATTCACATCTTTTTTGACATATGTGTTGGTGCTAGGATGTGGGATTCTGAGCTTCTTAAGGGCTTTTGTGTCACGCTGGCTTCTTCCTACATTATGGGAACTCCATACTCTGCCACCTGTTCAGTCTCCTTGCCAAGAGAAGCTGTCGTGAAAGGACTTTTTACTTGAGATGAGAAGTCCTCTGTTCATTAATGAATTCCATATTCTGTAAGAAGCAACTGAAGAAAAATAGAAGATTTCTTTGTTCCTTTATTTCTCCTAATTAGCAGTGATGGAGGACCCTGACTGTAGAAGCATTTTAACTGTCTGAGGTGCTTCTAGTACATATGGTAATTGCAATATTTTTTTAGAAATAAAAAAATAGTAATAATAAAGAAGCCGTACACAGTGAAGGGTAGTGTAATCCATGAATCATTCTACAGTTCTCAGGAAGCAGTTTACTTGATGACAATGTGTGTTTCATAAGTCTTAATTTAGCACCTACTCCATGTAGTCAAGCATCCTTGCTCAGTAGCCATCTTTACAACATAGGTTTCAGTAGAAGCTTCCTTCTTTTGGAGAATTTATTCATAGTGTCCTTTGTGGAAGCTTGCAAATGTTATTTTGTCTTTATGGGCACTATGATTTCCACATTAAGATTTCTTGCAGTAGGGTGGGGCTAGGTGAAAAGTCTTGGATGAAGCAAATGAAAAGTTTTTTGCTATGTTTTGTGTATACTTACTCAGCCTGCCTTTTATATCATTTCAGGGAGGTGATAGAAAAGAAGCCAGAAAAATTTAAAGTTCAGTGTTTGACAGACATCAAAAATTTATTTTATCCCAACACAGAACCCTTTTATGCTGCCTTTGGAAACAGACCTGCTGTAAGTAATAGCTGAATTCATTTCTGTTGCAGAGAACTGAAAGGTTGCTATTATTTCTTAGTTCTGTTGCATTAGCACCTAGAAGCTTTATATGGGAGTTAAGAATATTTTTAGGCCCTAAACTTTAGGAAGTATAGAAGTTCTTTCTCAAAGACCTCACAATATAAGATGCAAGTATAGATGGAAGAGCAGCAAAGTAACTATGTTATAGCTGCATAAGTTAGTATAACAGTAAAAACTGGTTGAAATCCTAATCCTATGTGAAAAGATCCTTACGCTTGTGTGAAAAGATTGATTTCGTTTTACTCCATACTGATACAGTGTCAGTGAGATACATCTTGATAGAAAGAAAATCTTTCAGATGAATAGTGCTAGGACTGAAATGAAAAACTCTTAAGTACACCTGAAAGAAATTGCATCTTTATATTTGAAATAACATTCCAACATTTCACTACTTCAGCTATTAAAACCATGATTTATATAAGTAAAATTGAATCATCTTTTTCCTCTGATCAGCTTTGCTTTTGTCAAGCTTTTCTTCAGATCAAAACTTGCTCAGTGCATCCCTTAACAATTTGAATTTCTTAGAACACATTCCCAAATTTTGTTTTTAATTATACTTCCCAGAGTTGCATCTGTGTTATGTGCTGGTGGGAGGCACATTGCTACTTTTTTGGCATATATTCCTTGCTTTTTTTTCTTTGCCCCTTGCTGTGACATGGAGTCAATATATGGGTATGACACAAATTTGAACTCTGGAGTGAAAAGATGTTTCTGGGGGTTTTAAGGTAGACACAGTTGTTACTAATTTCTTTTGTGACCTTTTCCCGTACAAACTAACTGCTATCTTAGGTGTCAGTTATGTTACTCTCTGTACATTGTTGCAAGATACTGGCTACAGCACACTCAGGAAATTAAATATTCTCTGAAAGAAAAACTAAAATGCAATTGCTTCTCCATTAATAATCATTAGGGGTTTTTTTTAATGTTATTTTTGTGTTAAGGGAAGTTCCTGGGGAAAAAAAAAAGATAACATGATTTTGATTGTAGTTTGAACTGAAGTGGCAAACTCCTTACCTGGCTTCAAATTGTCTGTTTCATGAACATTTTCTTAGACTGACCTCATTTAAGGGCAACGAGGCTGGTGAGAGGCCTCGAGAATAAGCCCTACGAGGAGAGGCTGAGGGAGCTGGGGTTGCTTATCTTGGAGAAGAGGAGGCTCAGGGGAGACATTATTGCTCTCTACAACTACCTGAAGGGTGGTTGTAGCCAGGAGGAGGTTGGTCTCTTCTCTGAGGCAATCAGCACCAGAACAAGGGGACACAGTCTCAAGCTGTGCCAGGGGAAGCTTAGGCTTGAGGTGAGGAGAAAGTTCTTCACCGAGAGAGTTGTTAGCTGTTGGAATGGGCTGCCCAGGGAGGTGGTGGAGTCACCATCCCTGGATGTGTTCAAGAAGGGATTGGATGTGGCACTTGGTGCCATAGTTTAGTAGTCATGAGGTCTTGGGTGACAGGTTGGACTTGATGATCTTTGAGGTCTCTTCCAACCTTATTGATTCTATGATTCCATGATTTGTAACAATGGAGCACTTCAGATGCACAATAACTAGGTAGTTCTGTATTGCAGCAAGAGTAAACATTGTTGTGAATAATGATTTTATTTTTTTTTTCTCCCCTCTGTTTAGGATGTTTATTCATACAAACAGGTGGGGGTTTCCTTAAACAGGATATTTACAGTTAACCCTAAAGGAGAACTTATACAAGAGCATGCGAAGACAAATATCTCATCGTAAGTAACTTCTTACTCCTAACTCCTTATAGACTAAATTGCCAGTGCTCTGGGCAGCCTGATCTGGTTGAGGATACCCCTTCTTACTGCAGAGGGGATTGGACTAGCTGACTTTTGAATGTCTGTTCTGATCCAGACCATTCTGTAAGTTAATTCACCATTCTAATCTATAACTCAAGTTGCCGAAATACGCATTTGATTTTACCAGTGAGAAATTCCTTAGCATATTTCAAACAAAACATTAAAAGTATAGAATAAAATACAGACTTTCAACTTTCCATCAGTTAAACTGGTCAAAAATACCCTGATAAAAATGCTTTAGTGTTTACTTTAATATATTCTGTCTACTTCAATTATATAAAGGAGTTATCAGTGCAACCTGATCTAGGTGTGCCTGTATTAGCAGTGAGGTTGGACTAGGTGATCTTCAAAGGTCTCTTCCAACCCCTACTATTCTGTAATTCTATAACTTGAAACAATTCTAAGTAAGAAGAGCTGAAATGGTTCATCATTCTTTTTATTTGTTTACTTTGCAGCTATGTCAGACTGTGTGAAGTGGTAGATCACATTTTCCCTTTGCTGAAAAGAAGCAATTCTTCAGACTTCCCTTGTTCTGACACCTACAGCCAGTTCACCTTCTGGAGAGAACCTCTGCCGCCTTTTGAAACTCAGGATGTGCATCCTGCCTCACCTTAACTGCATCTCCAAATTGCTTGCCTCAGCTCAAAGCATAAATTAGCTTGTACGGAAAGGTCATTCACCTGGCTGTTGCTGTTGACAGTTCAGCTGGAATCTGTGATGTTGTGGACATTATATTCTTTTGCTGTGAGCAAATTTAGAAATGATTTTTCGTACTTAGCCATGTTTCCAGATGACAAAGAGGAGTCTTACTAGGAATAGGAGTTGCATTTCTAGCTCTTCCTTCAGCTCCTCAAGTTGTGCCATACAGGTTCCTTTTTTAAGGACAAATAAAAGTAATGTTGGAGTTGCAGTTAAAAATGCCATGAGGTCATAAAGTGGTTCTGTATCTTTAGCATCATTGAAGTCATCCTTTTTCTCATCAGAGCCATCTGTAAGTAAAGGAGCTGAAAGTGCTCACTATTCCTTACATCATCTGGTGACATGGACAGGGATTTCAATATGAGAAAATTCCTTTCTCTGAAGGAACAAATGATTCTTCCACTTTCTCCTTGCTTGACCAACAGCTGTTTAAGACTGAATTACTGGTCTAGATTCTTAGCTGTTATGAATCAGTGTAGCTATCAAAGCAGCTTGAGTTGTGTTTATTTATTCCAGCCTCTTGTTTTGACATGGTAACACTTTTATGAGGTAAAAAATTATGTGTAACCTCAATAGAAAGCGAATGAAATAAGATGGCCAGAATCTGGTTGCGTTTTCTCAGTTTAAAAGTACCATGCTTCAAGAATAGCAATTTGGATAAGCATCCAAGTGGAAGATGCAGGGCTGCTGTGGGTGGTGCCCATTTTCCTGAAGTCTTTCAGTAAAAACATCTTACCCACAGAATGTGTTGAGTTTCAAGATTGTACTGAGCCAAGAACACTGAGGGTTTTGTCAAAGTAGAATAGTTTTATTTGAAACATTATTTCGACTAAAATGTGAACTTCGATGTGGTGAATGATGCATCTCAGGTTTTTACCGTATGGATTTAGGTTTTTTTTTCTGTATCATAAAGAATGGATACTTTTAGTGCAATTTACTCTCCTCCAAGATACTGAAATCTTCTCTTCATCTTTTCTTTTTTTCCCTTATTTGTGCAGACACAAGCTGTAGCTACTGGTTTTGCTACCGGCTTCCGACAGCCTTAAGACCTGACTGTACACGCTAAAAGCAATACTGCAGATCAGTTTTGCAAATGGTCTGCCTTCACACAATGCAGTACTTTAATTGAATATAGACATCAAATGACTGTATGCCAAATGATTCTCTTATGTGCATTTAGCAAAGAAAGAAACTTTTTTTTTTTTCTCCTTTAAAAATGTATTTAGAAGTCTAATTGTTCTCTGAAACACTGAAAATGATATCATGGGATTCCGTGTATATTGTATTTCAATATGACTAAAACAGTGGTTCACAGGCTGTAGTCTCTGCCAGTTTGTGACCTGAGAGGCCATGGTACCTTTTGCAGTTACTTTGTAATGTTCTCCATTAGGAGTTTAATAATAGGAAGGCAGAGTGGTCTAGGAGAAATGTTAAGATATAACTGTGGTCAGTTAGCACCCAAAAGTTTGGGAACAGCTGCTTTGTACCACATTGGTTCTGTTTCAGGAGATTCTGATTGCATGTCAAGAGTGATAGCAACATGGGTAGAATGGTATTTCTGTAGTAGGGGTTTTCTAACTCTTACTGCTGCAGACTTTATCTGGGATGTCAGGGGGCCAATTTATGATTTCTCTGTGCCTTCAATAATAAAGAATATAAGTGCAATCCTTTATACAGCTGCAGTGTGCAGTGGTGAGCCCTCCCTGCAGTCTTCCTTTTCACATGAACATTGCTGCTTTGGGCAAGGTGCATGCCCACTTTGGGGATATCAGAAATTTTGGAGATTCCTCTTAGACAGAGAGGAAGAAATGCATGTTTAAAGACCTAGATTGATCATGCTTTCATTTTTAAATAAAAAGGTATATTCAAGAAAGAAATGTGGTGTGGATATTCTGAAAGACAATCAGTGGAGGCTGCAACTTGCCAAACTGAAATGGTTGCATCTCTAAGTATAGCCATGCTTTCCTTTAAGTATCTCTACTTGTCACTAATGATTCAATGAACAGATGAATATCCTAAATGCATCCTATTTTAATTCAGTTTTGGTAAAGGCCTATCAGTAAGTGACTGTAAGTTTTATTGTTCTTATCTTAACAGTAGTTAAGGTCTGTTTTCCTGAGGTGTGACACCCAGTAACGTCCTCTAGAAAAGATGGTCCCTGGAAGTTCTCCACAATTGAAGCTTGTGATGTATTTATTAATGAATTTATTTATAACCTAACTGCAATTTAATCCAGGTTTTGGTTTGGTTGTTTTTTTTTGTTTGTTTGGTTGGTTGGGTTTTTTTTGTAATTAGTATTTCAAACCAAATCATAGTGTGAATGAGTAGCTATTTTAATTCTGTCAGATTTTTAAGCTTCATGCAGCACTGGTACAGGTGACCCTGAGATGCTGTAGAATCTCCATCCTGGAGTTTTTCAAGACTTGGTTAAACAGTTATGGCTCACTTGATCAACTTGTTGGCAATCATCTGCTTCAAGCTTGAAGTTGGACTGGATGACCTCCAGGGGTCCCTTCTGACCAACATTTCTGTGATTCTGTGAAGTTAACTGCCTTACTTCTGACATGCTGTATAACCTTTGTATCTGCAGGCTGAAAGAGAGATTAACAGTGAAACCAATGTGTGTTGTTCTCTAACTAATCTTTATCAAATTTGCTCACAGAAGAGACTACTGAAAATTAAAGTTTTGAACTGCCAGAAACATCACCATGCTTCTTCAGAGTATTAAGATCTTTTGATTTGGTAGCTGAGCAATTTTATGCATACTATTGGACCTGTTTTGATTATTCATATAGAAGAAAAGGGGATAGTTTAACAAATTCCTACTCTTTCTGTGAAAGAACAAGTATCAGCCTTGCTTGCCGTGTAATGCTGGTTTCCGTTACAGAAAGACCATTCGGCTAACACAAACATGCAGACACATTAAATCCCAGTATATTCTATTTATATAATACACATAAACCAGAATATGCAGCAGTGAGGAGTGACTAATGTTTATTTATTTTTTTTTGAAGCTGATGACCATACTGCTCCAGCTGTGTTGTGTGAGGTAAAGAATACCGTGTTTGTTGCATTAGTTATGTGGAAGGTAAAATATTACTGCTGTAATAATGGGGAGAGAGGAGAAAGAGGATATTGGGTATTTTTTTTATCTGTAGATATGGATTATTGTTTCAAAACCTATTTATATACAGTACTACTCTGTATATGCATGTGCTACTGCTATGATGAAAATCCTTTTAACACCTCATTTTGATCTGCTGAATGCATCAAGGGTAGAAATATATATTGTAATAAAGGCAAATATAAATTTTTCCTGACTTTTCTGGGTTATTTTTTTCTGTAGGCTTGAATAATGTCAGAGTACTTTTGCAGAACTGCTGGAACTCTTTGAAGTGTGGCTTTTGTAGCTCTAGTCTCAATTGCCTGTCTTTTGCTGAGGTTATCTGGTCTAACTTCCAGCACTTGCAACATTTTTGCTGTTCAGCTGCAGCGCTGGACCCAGAACCTCTTCAAATGGAAAGAGTTTATTGAGGGAGATACAACCAGGATCTGAGCTATGCCTGTTTTTTGAAGTATGGGACCAGCACTTCAGATCCAAGAGCAGTCAGATGGGAACTGGAGCAAATTGGGCCAATCAGGAGTACTACCCCACTCCATAATGCTTTGGAATCTTATTCCTAGTGTGACCAAAGGAACAACCAGCCATCTATTTTGAAGGAGGAGTGTTGTGATTCATAGCAATGAGACCAGACAGCCTTTTTTTCTCCTTTCTTTCTCTCTTTCTTTCTTCTCCTGCTTGACATTGGCTATTCTATTGGCAAGAAGCAAACACCCTTTCCTCCTGTCTGTGAGAACAGAGCACTACCTTTTGCTCCCTCTGCCTGGTTTGCTGAGCAAACTAACTGCAGCATAGTGATACTGACAGGCTTGTATTAGTTGGTATGAAAACAAAGATGTTTGGGGTTGATAAGGCTCTGTGCAGCAGAAGTTCTGTGTTTAAAAATACAAGAGCAGCCGTATTTGGGCAGCCTGCAGTCAGTGCTTCTTCAATCTTCTTTATTTTCTGTGTGTCTCTGGCTTGTATAAACATTTACACTGGAGCTCTGGAGACAGGTTTTGAAATGAAGGTGCCTTTTTAATTAGAAGATAGAAAAATGGCTCTTTTGCATAAGCAAACCAGTCTTTATATGAACATATTCATTGCTCCTGGAGTTAGCCCATTGACACCAGAGGTAGAAAAATTGGAACCAGCAAACCTCCAGAGAGGCAAGGAGGATATTTTTATTGGGGGTTGGGATTTTTTTGTTTGCTTGTTTGGTTGGTTTTTTTTGGTGCTGATATTCTCAAAAGGCTACATTAATTTTTTCCTTACAAATAAATAGTCTTAATTCAATATTTTTAGCCTGGAGAAGAGGAGGCTCAGGGGTGACCTCATTGCCCTCTACAACTACCTGAGGGGTGGTTGTGGCCGGGAGGGGGTTGGTCTCTTCTCCCAGGCAACCAGCACCAGAACAAGGGGACACAGTCTCAAGCTGTGCCAGGGGAGGTTTAGACTCGAGGTGAGGAGGAAGTTCTTCACCAAGCGAGTCATTCATCCTTGGAATGGGTTGCCCAGGGAGGTGGTTGAGTCATTGTCCCTGGAGGCGTTCAAGAGGAGATTGGACGTGGCACTTGGTGCCATGGTCTAGTCATGGGGTCTGTGTTGATAGGTTGGACTCGATGATCCTCGAGGTCCTTTCCAACTTAAGTTATACTGTGATACTGTAATATGCATTGCAGATGCCATCAAGCACCCCAGGATAGTTCATTGCAAGAGGCAGAAGACCATTGGTGTCTAAAATTATAACAAATACAACTTTCAGTTCTTCTGTGAATGCACAGAAAGGTGTAGCCTAGAGGTTGTTCTTGCTGAAGGGTTATTTATTGATTTATTTATGTTCCTTTCATAAAAGTCCAGCAAAGTCTCATGTTGGAGTACTCACAGTGCAGCAGCCTCAGGTATTCCTAGCTATTTTGCTTGCAGTAAAATCCAGACCTTCTATTTTATTCTGTAGAATGTTGGAAATATTCAAGGCAAGAGCTAGTTGGAAAAGAGAGATGAAAGAATAAGAAAAGCCAGCAGTGCTTCAGAGGAATTACAGCTGCTGGATGCTTTGGGAAAGATATCCTCATTAAGACCTTTCCATCCATTGAGATTGAGGGAGAAAATGAAGGCAGAGTAAGTTTTCTTCTAGGAGGATCTAGAGAAGGGGAACAAAAACAGAGTAAATGGCTAAAACTCAGCTTCTTGTTTCCATCCCCACACTGAATCTATGTGCTATGAGGTCAGATGCTGAGCTCTGCCTTTGGCCTCTTAAGCAGTCACATCCAAGTGCCGGGTTCTGCACATTGGCCACAACAACCCTATGCAGTGCTACAGGCTAGGGTCAGAGTGGCTGGAGAGCGGCCAGGTAGAGAGGGACCTGGGGGTGCTGGTTGATGGTAGGCTGAACATGAGCCTGCAGTGTGCCCAGGCAGCCAAGAGGGCCAATGGCATCCTGGCCTGCATCAGGAACAGTGGGCAGCAGGAGCAGGGAGGTCATTCTGCCCCTGTACACTGCACTGGTTAGGCCACACCTCAAGTACTGTGTCCAGTTCTGGGCCCCTCAGTTTAGGAAGGATGTTGACTTGCTGGAACAAGTCCAGAGAAGGGCAATGGAGTTGGTGAGGGGTTTGGAGCACAAGCCCTATAAGGAGAGACTGAGCGAGCTGGGGTTACTTAGCCTGGAGAAAAGGAGACTCAGGGGTGACCTTATTGCTCTCTACAACTACCTTAGGGGAGGTTGTAGACAGGCAGATATTGGTCTCTTCTCCCAGGTAGCCAGCACCAGAACAAGAGGACACAGTCTCAGGCTGCACCAGCAGAGGTTTAGGTTGGATGTTAGGAAGAAGTTCTATACAGAAAGAGTGATTTCCCATTGGAATGGGCTGCCCGGGGAGGTGGTGGAGTCACCATCTTTGGAGGTGTTCAGGAAGAGACTTGATGGGGTGCTTGGTGCCATGGTTTAGTTGTTTAGGTGGGTTGGATTGGTTGATGGCTGGACGCGATGATCTTGAAGGTCTCTTCCAACCTGGTCTAGTCCTATTCTATTCTATTCTATTCTAATGACAACCTCCACTCCTTGGTGGACACGGAGGGGAATGTTGTAACAAAGGATGGGGAAAAGGCAGAGATACTTAACACCTTCTTTGCCTCAATTTTTACGAGCAGGACAGAATGTCTTCCTGACAGCTGGTCTGCAGAGCTGGCAGAAGGAACCAGGGAGCAGTATAGATTTCCTCTGTTCCAGAATGGGGTAGTTGGTGATCTGCTCAGCTGCTTGGATCCCCTCTCAGCACCATCCTAGGGTGCTGAGAGAGCTGGCAGAGGATCTGGCCAAGCCGCTCTCCATCATTTTTCAGCAGTCCTGGCTCACTGGAGATGTCCCAGAGGACTGGAAGCTGGCCAACATGGTGCCCATCCACAAGAAGGGCCGGTTGGATGAGCCAGGGAATTATAGGCCTGTCAGCCTGACCTCAGTGCCAGGCAAGATCATGGAACAGGTCATCCTGAGTGCAATCACACAGCACGTAGAGGATGGCCAAGGGATCAGGCCCAGCCAGCATGGATTTAGGAAGGGCAGGTCCTGCCTGACCAACCTGATCTTCCACCAGGCAGGTCACCTGCTCATAGATGTGGGGAGGCCTGTGGATGTAGTTTACCTGGACCTCAGCAAGGCCTTTGACACTGTCCCCCATAGCAAACTCCTGGCCAAGCTGTCAGCCCATGGCTTGGACAGCAGCATTCTGAGCTGGGTTAGGAACTGGCTGGATGGCCGAACCCAGAGAGTGGTGGTGAATGGTGTCACATCCGGCTGGCGGCCAGTCAGTAGTGGAGTCCCCCAGGGATCAGTGCTGGGCCCCATCCTCTTTAACATCTTTATTGATGATCTGGATGAAGGCATTGAGTTGATCATCAGTAAATTTGCTGATGACCCCAAGCTAGGGGCAGGAGTTGATCTGCTGGAGGGTAGAGAGGCTCTGCAGAGAGACCTTGACAGGCTGGACTGATGGGCAGAGTCCAAGGGCATGAGATTTAACACATCCAAGTGCCGGGTTCTGCACATTGGCCACAACAACCCCATGCAATGCTACAGGCTGGGGTCAGAGTGTCTGGAGAGCAGCCAGGCAGAGAGGGACCTGGGGGTGCTGGTTGATGGTAGGCTGAACATGAGCCTGCAGTGTGCCCAGGCGGCCAGGAGGGCCAATAGCATCCTGGCCTGCATCAAGAACAGTATAACCAGCAGGCACAGGGAGGTCATTCTGCCCCTGTACACTGCATTGCTTAGGCCACACCTCGAGTACTGTGTCCAGTTCTGGGCCCCTCAGTTTAGGAAGGATGTTGACTTGCTGGAACAAGTCCAGAGAAGGGCAATGGAGTTGGTGAGGGGTTTGGAACACAAGCCCTATGAGGAGAAGCTGAGGGAGCTGGGGTTGCTTAGCCTGGAGAACAGGAGACTCAGGGGTGACCTTATTGCTGTCTACAACTACCTGAAGGGGGGTTGTAGACAGGCAGAGGTTAGTCTCTTCTCCCAGGCAGCCAGCACCAGAACAAGAGGACACAGTCTCAGGCTGTACCAGGGGAGGTTCAGGCTGGAGGTCAGGAGGAAGTTTTACAGAGAGAGAGTGATTGGCCATTGGAATGGGCTGCCTGGGGAGGTGGTGGAGTCGCCATCACTGGAGGTGTTCAGGAGGAGACTTGACAGGGTGCTTGGTTGCATGGCTTAGTTGATTAGGTGGTGTTGGATGATAGGTTGGACGTGATGATCTTGAAGGTCTCTTCCAACCTGGTCTGGTCTATTCTATTCTATTCTATTCTATTCTATTCTATTCTATTCTATTCTATTCTATTCTATTCTATTCTATTCTATTCTATTCTATTCTATTCTATTCTATTCTATTCTATTCTTCTATTCTATTTCTATTCTATTCTTTCCTGAAGTCCCATGTTTCTGCATTTTGCAGAGAGGTGAGAAGGCCATTTTGGCTTCATTTGCTGAACAGGAGACCCAAAAGGAAATCTATGTAAGGGGTGCTGCTAGCAGCAAAACAAAATTGCAATTGCAGCTACATTTGGAGCTTAGATAAGGAGTAGGGCGTCTTTGTTTTCACAAACCTGGGAAACAGAGTTTTCACCTGCATTATATACACCTCCCTAGTACCATGAGTGAACCTTTTTAATAAGGTTTGCTTCAGCTAATAAATAGAGATGTAATTTATCAGCCTATTTAAGCATGTGCTTAAGTCACCCTTCCCTCCAGTGAAATTTATTCACATTCTTAAGCACTTTGCTGGATTAAGCCAACTAATGCCAAGAAAACTGTGTACTGGGGAGAAACAGCTTCCGAGCTGAAGAATTGATCTGGGTTTTCTAATGGTTACG
This sequence comes from Melanerpes aurifrons, assembly GCA_011125475.1. NCBI lineage: Eukaryota > Metazoa > Chordata > Aves > Piciformes > Picidae > Melanerpes > Melanerpes aurifrons. The sequence continues at coordinate 4,607,915 of WWNC01000071.1, read as the reverse complement.
CCTGGACCAGTTTTTAGCCTCCAGCACTGCTAGGTGTTCTGCCTGCTGCCAGCAATCTATTTATTGATACAGGAAATCCATTTTGCCTTGCCTTGCTTTTAATGAGTTTTGCAAGCAAGTGGCCCCTTCCTGTGACTCATTCTGTGTTTTCTGAGAGGGAGGTTTGTGGTTTTAAGTTTCACTTTGGAAAGGAACCGCTGTGTCTGCTTTCCTTGTCTGCTGGAATCTCAACAAGAGGAATATGTTTTGGAACAAAGAAATGTAAATGGAGTAGAACAGTTCATGTTTCCTTGCAATAATGTAGTAACAGCCCTCTTTTTGAACAGTTAAGGCCAGTGCAAAGTGAAAATAGGTCATATTTTAACAGCCTTATCTTAGAGCATTGCCATTAAGGCAGGCAAAAAAGGTATTTCCCTTGATATCTCAATATGTGTTGGACCTTTGATTTATAGCCAATAAATATCTACAAATCAAATGGTTGAGGCCTTTCTCTGATCTTACTGACACAGGAGCAACTCTGTTAGCATCTCGATGGTTGCTCAGATACACACAGGTAGGACTGCAATCTGAAGTGTGAATAGAGTGCTGCAGGATTCTATCCACCTCCTGATCTCTGTCATCCCTTTAGGATGCTGGAGGCAAAGAGGTAGGAGATGTGAATACATTTGTATCTAACTTTTGCCAAAAGTACGGTGACAGAGGGAGGGGATCCTCTGTAGGCTTGGACCGTTAGCACTGTAAACTTAGAATTACGTTAAAAGCAGCCATAAATACATCAAAATCAACGACCAGGACGGTTTCCATTCCCCATTGCTAGATACAACTATTTATATTTCAGGCTCAGTGACTACGCCTGTGCAGATAAATCACGGCCCAGGAAAAGGCAGGGACTGCTCTTTGGCCCCCTCGCCACCTGGCACACTTTGGCGAGAGTCCAGCTGCCTGAGTGCCAAGTTGGGGTAATCGCTGGCCTCAGGCTGTGCCCAGGCATTTCTTGGAGGAGCACTGGCTGGCCTGGTTGAGGTCATGCTTGGGAACATGCTGGCAGCATACTGGATAGGCGATTGTGTGCCAGATTGTGTGCCCTGCCAGTTTCCTGACATGTCCACGCTCTATCTGAGAACACCTGGGTCCGGGTCTTGGTTCCAGGCTGCAGTTGCTTTCCCCATGTGCATCCCATCTGGCTGGATAATAGGAAATTGAGACCTCTCCTTCCAGAGGCTTTGGCATGAGGTGGGCTCTTCCTATGAACTTGAGGAGGTGCTTCAGGTCTTCTGTAATTCAGTTCTGTCTCAAGAGGAAGCATTATCAGTTCCTGAACTTGAGAAATAGTAAAGAATGTAAGGATCATCTCTGCAGTTCTGCAAAAAGGATAGAAAAAACTTAAAATCTCTGCTAGCAAAGGCTTCTTGGAGACAAAGTGTGGATGGGAATGCACAGAAAATCATATGTGAGAGCAAATAAACACATCAGAATATCAGAAATTCAACAGATCATGTTAAAAATGTGACCTTTAAGTTAACCAAGTTCAAGCTGACAGAGACAATTGGAAGGAAAAATGTGAGGCTCAGAGACTGAAGCAGCTTTATTGGCAAAGCACTGAGAGGAAAGATGGAGATGCAGTATTCTCATATTCACTTTTCTGTGGGGATTCAGACGTCATATGAAAATGCAGTACCCTGTATCACAGACTTCACTTCTGATCCATGTACTCTGTGAATGGAAAAAACATGAGAAATGTTTTCATTTCTCAAAGTGTGATGTGGTGGGGTGTTTTTTTAGGGGCTGTTTGTTTCTTGTCAGTAACAGATTGTACTGAGATATGGTGACTTGGGGAGCAGCTCAGCTCTTTCACACCCACGTTGCTTTCTAATGCACTCACTGCACAACCTAAGAGCTTGAGTCTTACACCTCCCTGCAAGGCTCCTTTCTTCTGCCTTTCTGGATTGCTTCTCTGCACAAATAATTGGTGTGGAATCACTTCCATTTTCTTTTGACCTAGTAAATTCTTGTAAACCAAGGCTGTGGTTTCATGGGCAGCTGATCAGATCTATTACTTTTTTTACTGCCTAAAGGAAAAAGTAACTCTCCCTGTCTCCTCCTTTGCTCTTAATTCTCCATCTCACCCCCTCACTGTAATCCTAGGATTGTTTTATTCTGCATTAGTGCATTAAATGAGCTCAGAGGGAAGCAGGACCCTTTCTTTTTGTCTATGTCCCATGAAACTTCAACCTGCATTTTGTTATGTCCATCGCCATCCTACACCTGATCTCTTTGTTCTTGTCATATACTTGTGGTCTGACCTTATAAAGTGGTGTGCCTGTTGTCTATTAGTAAATTTGAGAGTATGATCATAACCACACCCAGATGAGATCATGAGCATTAACACACCACAAGTAAAGAAATTGCATGACCGCAACCATCTGCCTGAGATGAAAGGACTGATTGGGAAGCAAAAATCCTTGTCCCAGGTCATGAACAGGATCCAGCCCATGTCCTGACACAGACATCTTGTGTTGTGTGAATCCATCAATGTATTTTGTGCCTTACTTCTCCATGTACAAGATGGTGATGATGGCAGTTCCTTTGTTCTAGGCATGCTCTGAGAACATGGTATTAATACTTATGGGATTGTGCAGTAGGAATCTGAGGGGTTATGCAAGAAACGTCTTTGAAACACCACCAGTGGCTCAGTTTCTGAAGAGCTAATAGTCAAGTTTTGTCTTTGCCAGCCCATGAGAGGGAGAAGAATGCTGTCTCCATTTAGCATGGGGAAACAAAAGATCTCCATAGTCTCAATAGCTTCAACTTCAGTTTCCTGTCTCCATTGTCAGAGTCCCAAAGTACTGTGTCAGCTTTCAGTCTGTTCAGAATGTGGATTGAGAGGAAGCAGAGAGCTCAGGGCAGACCCCTATTTGTCAAGTAAAAGTCTTCTGCCCTTCAATCTCATGAAGTGTCACCGCTTTGCTAATGGCTTCTGGCACTGTGGCATGGCCTCTAGCATGGCTCATCACGATCCCTGTAGTAAGAGACCTGGAGAAAAATTTAACAGAGGAACTGAGAAATAGACATAATTGATATAGGAAGTATATGGCTATTTTGATTTTGGTATAGAAACACCAAATGAACATTAGTCATTTTAACAGAGAGTAGTATATACCAGGGCATCCTGGCATTTGTGGGCTAAGTCTGAACAGCTAGGAGATGTGCTCTTTGGGGTCACTGCCTAATGTTTCTTTGCTTGCTGGTTATGTTCCAGCTAATTTTGCAATGTGAGTCTAAATCCTTCAACCGCACATCCAGTTTGTAATTTAAGCCTGCCACTGCCTCCTGGTTTACACAGGCCATTGCTGGGCTCTGTAAGAACTGCTGCATTGATTGATATGCGAAACAGGAAGGTAGGATGTTTTAATGTGGAACAGTATTTAGAGAGATGCAGCATCTGTGTCTAAAGTGAGAGATAGTTACAGGGTTAGACAAGTGGGCCATCAATTACAGGAGTCTGAGGTTAGAACCATCTGGCTGTTTGAAAAAACACCAGGTGTTAGCAGAAGCAAATTTCCTGTGTTGCAACATAGGGGAGAGCGGCAGGCAAGAAGCAGCTCTCCAGAGCGAATCACAGCCACGAAGGAGGCTGTTTCTCATTTCCTTTTTTTAGTGCTGTATTGGGGGGGGTGGGCGCAGAATTCACCCAAACAGCCTGATTCACCTGTGTCTGCTGTTTGGAGCTTCCTGGGGCTGCTCAAGGGGAAATTCTCAGTCATGGATGGGGACCCTCTCCTGCAAAGAGGGCTGAACAGAACGTGTACCCGCACAGACAGCTTAGCCAGCTTTTGGCTTTCAGTCCCAGCTGCATCCTGATCCTTGTTGATGGACTTAAGCACCAACATTCTGGTTCATATACCAAACATCCATGGTCCTCTTGAGGCCCTCCTTGCTGCCAGACTCATGTTTCATACACACATGTATAGCCCCTCCTTGGTTTTACTCTCTACCCCAAACTGTGTCTAGCAGCCAAGGTGGGCTGATTGCTGATGGAAAGGGTCAAGAGATGCAGAGAGATGTGTATCACCCACAATCTGCTCAGCAGAGGTGCATGCACCTGTAGCCATTTTCAGCCATTCAGGGCTTTTGGGCCATATTTTAAAATAGTCACTGGCTTGGTGTGTGCAAAACATATTGGTGAATTACCTACCTATATGTTATTACTTCTGGACAAGCCTATCATGCAGTTATGCTTCTTGAAATGTTTCTATGTATACCTGACAATACTGTATTATTATTTGCATTAGAAAAGGGAAGAAAACGTAGTGCTAAAACTCAACCTAAAAGTTACACTGATAGAAATAACCCAATTTTTACTAGCGGGACAGAATGTCTTCCAGACAGCTGGCCTCCAGAGCTGGCAGAAGGAGCCAGGGAGCAGCATAGTTTTCCACTGTTCCAAAATGGGGTAGTTGGTGATCTGCTCAGCCACCTGGATCCCCACAAGTCCATGGGACCAGATGGGATCCATCCTAGGGTGCTGAGGGAGCTGGCAGAGGAGCTGGCCAAACCGCTCTCCATCATTTTTCAGCAGTCCTGGCTCACTGGCGAGGTCTCAGAGGACTGGAAGTTGGCCAACGTGGTGCCCATCCATAAGAAGGGCTGGTTGGATGAGCCAGGGAATTATAGGCCTGTCAGCCTGACCTCAGTGCCAGGCAAGATCATGGAACAGGTCATCCTGAGTGCATTAACACAGCACTTAGAGGATGGCCAAGGGATCAGGCTCAGCCAACATGGATTTAGGAAGGGCAGGTCCTGCCTGACCAACCTGATCTCCTTCTATGATCAGGCGACCCGCCTGGTGGATGTGGGGAGGCCTGTGGATGTAGTTTACCTGGACCTCAGCAAGGCCTTTGACACCGTCCCCCATAGCAAACTCCTGGCCAAGCTGTCAGCCCATGGCTTGGACAGCAGCACTCTGAGCTGGGTTAGGAACTGGCTGGATGGCCGAACCCAGAGAGTGGTGGTGAATGGTGTCACATCCGGCTGGCGGCCAGTCAGTAGTGGAGTCCCCCAGGGATCAGTGCTGGGCCCCATCCTCTTTAACATCTTTGTTGATGATCTGGATGAAGGCATTGAGTCTATAATCAGTAAATTTGCTGATGACACCAAGCTGGGGACAGGAGTTGATCTGCTAGAGGGTAGAGAGGCTTTGCAGAGAGACCTCGACAGGCTGGACAGATGGGCAGAGTCCAACAGCATGAAATTTAATGCATCCAAGTGCCGGGTTCTGCACATTGGCCACAACAACCCCATGCAGTGCTACAGGCTGGGGTCAGAGTGGCTGGAGAGCAGCCAGGCAGAGAGGGACCTGGGGGTGCTGGTTGATGGTAGGCTGAACATGAGCCTGCAGTGTGCCCAGGCAGCCAAGAGGGCCAATGGCATCCTGGCCTGCATTAAGAACAGTGTGGCCAGCAGGAACAGGGAGGTCATTCTGCCCCTGTACACTGCACTGGTTAGGCCACACCTCGAGTACTGTGTCCAGTTCTGGGCTCCTCAGTTTAGGAAGGATGTTGACTTGCTGGAACGAGTCCAGAGAAGGGCAACGAAGTTAGTGAGGGGCTTGGAACACAAGCCCTATGAGGAGAGACTGAGGGAGCTGGGGCTGCTTAGCCTGGAGGGGAGGAGACTCAGGGGTGACCTCATTACTCTCTACAACTACCTGAAGGGGGGTTGTAAACAGGCAGATATTGGTCTCTTCTCCCAGGCAGCCAGCACCAGAACAAGAGGACACAGTCTCAGGCTGCACCAGGGGAAGTTCAGGCTGGAGGTCAGGAGGAAGTTTTACACAGAGAGAGTGATTGCCCATTGGAATGGGCTGCCTGGGGAGGTGGTGGAGTCGCCATCACTGGAGGTGTTCAGGAGGAGACTTGACAGGGTGCTTGGTTACATGGGTTAGTTGATTAGGTGGTGTTGGGTGATAGGTTGGATGTGATGATCTTGAAGGTCTCTTCCAACCTGTTTTATTCTATTCTATTCTATTCTATTCTAAATGTCAGGAAACAATGACATCTCCCACTACAGTTGTTCTTACTGTACTAAACTACAAGTGTAGCTGAGACTTGAGGGAGACTGGCAAGAGACAGTGTCCAAGGCAGTTTTTCCTGGCAAGCCACCCAGCTCAGCAATGTGCTTTCACAACAAGCAGGCAAGAGGTTAAAAATTAAGTAAAGGCAATCTCTGTAACTGGCAGCAGAACATTGGATCAGTTTTTCCTAGTTTTTATTTCTATTTCTATCAGTGAGAAACAGCCCTCACAGGTTTATTTTAATTTTTAATTATTATACTTTACTTATCTGGTGACAGAGGAGAAAACCTTTGATTGGTTAGAAATGCTGAACTTACATCAGTTCCTCAATACAACACTTTGTCTGGGGAGCACAGCAAAGGTTGCTAAGTGACAGCAATGCAGGTTTGTAGCAGAGCATTTCCAAAACCCTTATTGCTGAGAAGAAAATGAAATAGCTAGGGGCACAGGTGTGTAGGCAGGGTGGGGAGGCTAAAGGGCTCTGGCTCATAAGCAAGCCTGTGCCTATGTGTTTTTAGTTACCTATTAAATGCAGGCTGGCTTTCAGAACCTCTGAGCACCTATGACATCCACTGAATAATGGCAATAGTTAGGTGTCCAGGTCACTGCTATGCAGGTACTCTTGTGAAAGGGGATAATACAGTGTTAGCTCCAGCTGGATTTAAAAACACTGACTATTATATAAATCAGAATGGCTTACACCCTTCATAAGAATGCAGCAAGATGAATGTTGACCCAGGGATAACATTTCCAAAACATACCAGTGACAAACATGGCATGAGATTTTTAGCTAATGAGAATTTCTACACATTGGCTTTGAAAAGAGAGGGGAATAATGCAGGTAATAGCAATTCCTGAAAATAATGCTCTTATTAAAATTCTTAGTTAAAAAAAAGAAAACTTCAGCTGTCTGGTCAGTTTAGCTACCTACTGATTTACCTGTGAAACTGATTGCCATGTACCAGCACTAATCATAAGCATGACCTTCCACTGTGGTAAGTAAACACTTACTAAATTCAAGTGGTATAAGCACATAAGTTAAGGAGAGCCATTTTCAGGAGTGGGATAATAATTTTTTAATGTTCTTTCTTTTTTTTTTTTGGGGGGGGGGGGGATTGTGTGTAAAATGTTTTGTTGTGACTATTTAATATTTTGCACTTAGAGATTAAAAAAGTAGTATTTATTTTAATCACAGAATCACCAAGGTTGGAAGAGACCTCAAAGATCATCAAGTCCAACCTGTCATCCAAGACCTCATGTCTACTAAACCATGGCACCAAGTGCCACATCCAATCCCCTCTTGAACACCTCCAGGGATAGTGACTCCACCACCTCCCTGGGCAGCCCATTCCAATGACTAATGACTCTCTCAGTGAAGAACTTTCTCCTCACCTCAAGCCTGAATTTCCTCTGGTGCAGCTTGAGACTCTGTGCTCTTGTTCTGGTGCTGGTTGCCTCGGAGAAGAGACCAACCTCCTCCTGGCTACAACCTCCCTTTCAGGTACCTGTGGAGAGCAATAAGGTCTCCCCTGTGCCTCCTCTTCTCCAGGCTAAACAACCCCAGATCCCTCAGCCTCTCCTCATAAGGCTTGTGCTCGAGGCCCCTCACCAGCTGCGTCCATTACCTACGTCTCTCTTCGACTGCATCCACCTCTTCCTCATTTCCTGGAGATTTCTGCTTGCATTTTAAATTGTACTCTCGTCCTAGACATTTTATTGTTACCTTCCTGAAGAGCCTCCTGTTCTTCATGCTAGTGTCAGGACCTGTTTCTAATTCAGACAGACTGTGAAATGGGATTGCATTGAGCCTGATCCTGCCTATATGTTCATCTGCTTTTCTGTTGTCAGGAGGCTTAGCTGTAGATTTGTGGCAGAAACAAAATGACAGCAGCTTGTGGTACCAAGGCTACCTGCAAAGAGCTAACAAAGTCTTTCTTATTAATCTCTTGCAGTCCTGCTGCAGTCCTGCTGCACTTGAATCAACCCTTAGCCTGCCCAGTCCAGCATCCAGATTTAGCTAGGAGTAATGGTGCAACAGGTTTGTGCAGAAAAGCTGTATAACATCACTTACAAAAGTGATTATAGAATGAATTTTATCAGGCCTTCACAAAGGATCCAAATGACTGGTTCCTTTTACAGCTCTAGCCTGGCTTTGCACATATATTCAACCCCATGTAAAAGTGTTCAGAAAATTGGCTCCAGAGAGCAAATACGTGATGACAGAAGTAGAGCTCAGCACAGCTTAGGCTCGGTTTGGGGCTTATCTAAGCCACAGGGTGATGTATCTGGCACAGACGTGCTGTGCTGAGTGAAATATGGGCAGCTGTCTCTGCTTTGGGTTTTCTGCATTGCAGCTCAGTGCTGGTGCTCCCTGGCCAAACAAGGTTGAAACCTTTTTGAATTTGAAGAAACCAGACCTACCTGCCTAATGGCTCCTCTGCTAGATCGGGTCCATGCTGGAATGTGGTAGGTCAGCTTAGCAGCAGGTCGCTCCATGGTAATACAAGTCTAGCCAGCAGGAACAAAATGAGGGCACATCCTGAATGAGTCTGCTCCTCAAAGCAAACTGCTGATACCCGAGTAAGTACCCCAAAACATTTAAATACCTCAGGCTGAGAGTGGTGCTGAGGATAATTTTGGTCCCTTGACTGTTGAAGCAGTTCCTGTATTGAGGATTTTTTCAGCTACAGCCTTGGGTAAATGCCTAAACGACCACTCTGAAAGCAGTCCTTAGAGACACTGTAGAACTATGATGCAATCTCCTGCATTTTTGCAGATAAGATAGAAGACCTGATGCTAAGATCTGTGATACAGCCTCCTTCCATTTGGCTTGATGGCAGAAACCAAACAAATAGAGAAATAATATAAGACAAAGAAACAACAACACAACTGTCTTTGATCGGACTGCAAAATGCATGTGAGAAAGGCATCAGAATTTTTGCCTGATAAAAATTTCCCATTGTCTTCTAAGGACCAAATGCTTTGGTGTATACTTTGTTTAGCTGGATTCTTTAGCTATGATGGTCTGTCTACCCTGACTAAATTCTTCTACTAATGGCTCCACGATGCTGCATTAAAAGATTATAATACATTTATAGCCCACTGATAAAAAAAATAAATAAAAATCCAACAACAACAACAAAAGTATCTGTATAAAAGCCAGGTATTAGCTCTTATTAAACAAAAACAATTTACAGCTTACCACAGTCACAATGAATGAGATTGACTCACTCATGGGCTTTAGGACATTTTTTTCCCCCTAAGTTTTGTTTTACGAGACTGTTCATGAAAGATGTTAGTTCAGTTGGAGATTTTCTCTTTTACTCTATGCCAAGGTTTTCATAAGTGACTAATGACCTTGGGTTCCTAACTGGAAACATTATAATTATGCCTGAATTTCAGAATGGCTGAGCACTCATCATCTGAAATTGAAGTCCTTTTATGGTCTTTTAAAGTCAGCTCTTGAGATTGAGATTCTTTAATCCATCAGGAACTCTTGAATAGCTTGGACGTTGTGGAAATGTATTAAAAAATTTAAGATGCAATTTACTCCTTAAATGCCTCCCCATACCAAATTTTCCATGTCCCAACATGTGTGGAATTAGGAAAAAAAAGAAAAAAAAAAGAAACTGGCAATTATTGAATGCAGCATGTTTTGAGTTTTTGATAAAGGAAACATTATGTTCATTTCCTTACTACAGTGTCATAGCCCTGTGTTTCTGATAAATTCTAAGATCCATAACAGTGTTTTTAAGGAGCATTGTGTCCAGTTCCTAGCCCTTCAGCAAAAACTGGTGAAGCGGTTGTGAGACTTCAGTCTTTGTTTTGCAAAGGTGGATACAGTTCTGTTGTCTCTGTATTGGGAGGAATCATTCGCAGCACACAGGAGGCACAAAAGGCTCAGGATACCTGGTAATGAAAGTCTCATGCAAGCTGACAATAGTCTTTACTTCACAGACTTTCTGGTGCCGTGCTACCACAACCCACAGTTAGGTAGTGGACAGAAAATACCTTTCACTTACATTGTCTTTGCAGGTGCCCAGTCAGATCTTTCTTTGATATCCACTGGTGCAAACCACCACCAGTTAAATTATGCCATTTGACACCAGGTGGGCTTAGTGTTTCATTGCTCTCTGGGGGATGAAGCTTCCCCTTAGATAACTGGAGAGCTTTGGCTGATTATCTCATAAAAATCAGCTATTGCATCAGGCAGAGAATGGGAGGAAGTTAGTCTCTTAAATGAATTGTAACTGGAAGCTTTTACTGTGTCTAGCCAGGTTGTTACCCACAGCTCAGATTAGATCTGATCTTTTTATGTTTCCCTACAGGTTTGCTTTGATTGTCTCCCCATTTTCCAATAAACACTGTAAGACACCACTGAGCAATTACTAAGAATGTCCCTGGGAACTGTTCCCAGTAAGTCTGATTTGCAACATGCAGGGTAGAAGACACCTGCCCAGGATCACATGCTCCCAGATACATGGGACACATGGATGGCCATTCCCAGAAGTGGGTGCCAAGAAACAAACTAGTGAAGGACATGGGAACAGCTTTGTGACTGCAGTTAAAAGCAGTGGTGGGAGACTGAGGGCTACAACTAGACAGTGAGAAATGAAGCAGCATGTTTGGTTTTGAAGCAAGAAATCAAAATGCTTCTCTAAAGCACACTGGACAGCATTAAGCACCCAGTTTTACAGTGATACTGTCACAGAGAGATGTTGTGAATCCATTATCTCTTCATGAGTGATCATTTCATTACTTAGATGGCCCTGAAAATTTACCTTCAGACAAGGACAGAAAAAAAAGTTAATCTTGGCATCTTTACTCTCTTTTTATTAAAAGGGTTGTGACATCTGTTATTTCCTCCAATCCTTTCCCCACATCCTACCTCTCTGAGCCTGGATTATAAACATAGAATTGTTAGGGCTGGAAGAGATCTCAAGGATCACCTAGTTCCAAACCCCCTGCCATGGGCAGGGACACCTCACACTAGATCAGGTTGCTGAGAGCCATATCCAGCCTGGCCTTAAAAACCTCCAGGGATGTGGCTTCTACCACCTCCCTGGAAAACTTTTTCCAGTGTCTCGCCATCCTCATGGTGAAGAACTTCCTGATATCCAATTGGAATCTACCCATTTCTATTTTTGTACCATTCCCCCTGTCATTACCTGACACCCTATAAAGTCCTTCATAATGCTCACTCATTCCTGTATTGGCTCCTTACCTTCCTAACCCTTGTCTTCATATCAACTGACCCTATCTTCTTCCTGGCTGTGGCATTGTCCTTCAGCTAAAGTATGTCACTTCTGTTTTAAAAAGAGCAGAACAGAAAGACAAGTCTGTTAGACATCAAAGGGCTTAGGAACTATGAGTTTTTCAGGTATGAAATAGAGTAGACATTTTTTGTTTGCTGTTTATGAATCTGTTTGGACAACAGCATCACATAGGGTGAGGAAAAAAACTATCCTATGTATTCTGGTGAATGTACATTGTACTGAGCTAGTGCCTGGACTGGGTTAAAAAATGGAGGCAAATGGACTCTACAAAGAGGGTTTGAGAGATGGAGTTGGAAACATAACAAAACCAACAATCTGTTGCCTGGCTTATCACCAGGGAATAAAATTTACCTCACTTATAAGGAAATGAATAGAACCTTAAAGCTGTTTCTGAAGAATAAGACTCTGTCATTTGAACTAAGCATGGCTTGATATGACCTCTGAACCTTCATGACCCCATCTCCTTCTAGTAAGGAGGTAAAGGCTACCCTGGGAGTGTGGGCCTGCTGCTGCAGCCTCTCTGGCAGCACCCAGGGCAGCAAAGTTCTCAGCAGAGGTCACCCAAAGGGAAGACACCCTGCACCCCAGCTGTGTCCCCTTCTGTGCCACTTTGGTTTCCAGAGTGATTTTGGTAGCATTTATGAATGTTCCTGTCAGACAAAGCTGAACTTCTTGGTATAGGCTGAGACTCAAAGATGATAGTTTCCTATTTGCTTGGTTGCAGGTTTTAGAGGAGTGCCTGTGTATCTCCATGTGTTTTCATGGCAATAGGGAGATGTTGAAGCCACCTTAAGGCTTTTCATACAATCAAAATGGGGAAAATTTCAATCACCCTAGCTGTCCCTTCCCCATGCAGTCTTTTTCATCCATGTGAAAAGCTGGTGAAGTGGCTGCTTGCCAAGCTAGTGACTTGGATGTGTGCTTGTCCTTCTTTTGCTGCATTCACCCTGTAGCCCTGTGCAATGTCAAAACTGTGGATTTCCCTCTTTCCAAACAGGTGACCATGAGCAGGGAGCAGAACTTTGGCTTGTAGGGACTGAGGTGGGTTGTAGCCAGGTGGATGTATGTTGGTCTCTTCTCCCAGGCAACTAGCACCAGAACAAGACACAGTCTCAAGCTGTGCCAGGGGAGGTTTAGGCTGGATGTTAGGAAGAAATTCTTCATAGAGAGAGTGATTACCCATTGGAATGGGCTGCCTGGGGAGGTGATGGAGTCACCATCACTAGAGTTGTTTAGGAGGAAACTTGATGGGGTGCTTGGTGCCATGGTTTAGTTGATTATATGTGTTGGATGATGGGTTGGACACAATGATCTCAAAGATCTCTTCCAACCTGGTTCGGTTCTATTCTATTCTATTCTATTCTATTCTATTCTATTCTATTCTATTCTATTCTATTCTATTCTATTCTATTCTATTCTATTCTATTCTATTCTATTCTATTCTATTCTACTCTACTCTACTCTACTCTACTCTACTCTACTCTACTCTACTCTACTCTACTCTACTCTATGCCATTCTATGCTAACAGTGAGGACAAAGTACTGCATAGCTGTGGAAGTAGAAATAACACATAGAATAGCCCAATAGCCTAATGAACATGTCAGTGGGAAATAGTGTTTTAGGGAAAACCTAAAATTAAATACATTTTACTCTGAAATTTTCTAGGGAGAAGTAATAGATATCAGGTCCTGGTGGCTTAAGGACATATGAGTTTACTGCTGCCAGCACTATAAACACTATAGAAGGAGCAATGGCAGCCAAGCTGGAGGTGGTGAATTGAATCAATTCTCCTTTGGCCCAACAAATACAGAAGCCTATCTTTGTACAGGAAAGCACAATAAAGGTAAGAAATACACTTTGTTCTCTTTGTAATACACTATTTTTTTTTTTTTTTTTTTTTTTTTTTACTTCTCCACCTGTCCAGTGGTGGTTGTGCTGTGCTGATGAGCAACATAAAGGTATCTGTTGGACACCCTTGCACATATGACATTTTTGATAGGGCTACCCCAGCTCCAGCAGAGCATCATCCCCTTCCATTCCAACACCCCTCTCAGGCTTTCAGGCCACCGTGCCTAACTGAGGCAGTGGATGGCTTTAATATGAGGCCTAAACACTGTTTTGTAGGGCTTTTTATTTTTATTTTTAAGATCCTAAATTGCTTTCAGCAGACTGGGGCATCATTTTGCCCCACTCCAGTCCACCCCTCGCTGCTTCAAGAGCAGCGCAGACAGCCTGTGCAGCCTCCAGAAGATGGTGCCCTGCTGTTAGGAAACAATGCTGCAAGCAGCAGTCATTCCAGTTCACTGGCACAATGTCACACAAAATGCTTTGTGTCTGTCAGCACATTCCTGGAAGGTCGCAGTGAATGATGAATGCTCCTGTGTAGAAGCTGAGGAGGGTTGGTGTTTCTTTTTTCATTCTTTTTCTTCTTCTTCTTCTTCCTTTTTTTTTCTTTTTTTTTTTTTCCCCTTTTCTTTTTCTTTTATTTTTTTTTTCCATGAATTGCATCACTTGGTGGCCTCTTGGCTTCATTCATTTGACTCCTGTGGTTACAAACCTTTCCCAATTGTTGTGAGCCTGCTTCCTCCACAACCCCTCTGTGGCCAAAGCAGGATATTCATGACTGACTGGCCTGGGGAAGCTGGATACCTTCCAGCTACTTTCCACAGCAGAGTTGCTCATTTCCCTCCCCCCGAGGTCTGAAATATCCTGTGGTTCTGGTTAGCTTTCTCTCCGGATGCACATCAGCTAAAGCATATGCATCATCATGTGATACCCAAGGTTGTTTCAGTGCAGCTAATTGTGGCAGAGGCTTTATTTAGATGCCATGTATAAAAAGATGAGAAAAGCGCTCCAGCATGAAGTCAGAAGGATATTTGACTTGATCCTGAATGAAAAGCTGATTTTCACTGGCATGTAGTGCTGTAGTGCTGCACTGAGCTCTGCACATATGTCTAAGATGTTTAAACAATTCCAATGAATGATGAGGTCATCTTTGCTGCTCCATTGCCATTTCCTATGATTTGTTTCATAATTTCTTTCCTCTCTCAGTTGCTAATTGTTCATGAAGCTTGTGCAATTGAATGAGGTTCTGTTTTTTATGCTCTCTTCCCCTCTATGCAGAAAGCACAAACCTGCTGGTTTTGATGGGGGAAAAACACCTTCAATGTTACTTCTCAGTGGGGATTTACCAGCACCTGAATCTCGGTGGTCACCTGGCACAATCCATCCATCCATCCATCCATCCATCCATCCATCCATCCATCCATCCATCCAGCCAGCCAGCCAGCCAGCCATCCAGCCAGCCAGCCAGCCAGCCAGCCAGCCAGCCAGCCATTATGAAGGATATTTTGTTGGTGTGGGGAGTAAGGTTCAGGAAAATCCATGACAGAGTGAATTTGAATGAGGAACATGTGCTTTTGCAAGCAGTGTTCATGACCTGTTCACAGATTCATGTGGGCACACATCCTTTCAATGGATGGAAACACATCTGAATGTCAGGACAGCCTTGAGTATGCCTGCTTTTTTTCTGCACAAATGCAGCAGGGCAGAGGTTCTGAGAAGGTACTGCTAGGACCCCAAGAATACATTACTGCTAGTTCATTGGTAGGTAGGGAGAAACCAATGAAATGCCAAAGCTGGTTTTGTTTTGTTCTGTTTTGTTTGTTTTTAACGGCAACGAATAAGAACATCTTGCAAAATCTTTGGTGAAGACAAGCAAATTGCAAACTGCTATCCAATAATGGTTACATGTTGCAAAATGTGGGAAGAAAGGAAGAGATCTGTGAAACTTGAGGACATTTCAGGCTTTGTACATTTCCAGAGAATTCATCAGCTCTTTCAAGTTGTTGGGGAAATGTCAGGAAGTGGAAAATCAGAGCTTTTGCACAACTTATAAGTAACTTTAAAAAGCCATACTCAAATCAAAGCAATTAAAACTTGCTTGGGTTTATTTTTATTTCTTTAAATCCCTTGCTCCTATTTTTTCCCAGGTCTGTGTTTACAGGCTCAGGTTTCTTTGTACAGACCAAAAGCTGTTCCATACACAAGAGCACAAACAGTATCAGAAACTTCTTTAAGTGAATATCACTTCAGTTCAACTGAGCATCTCGAGCATAAGCCCTATGAGGAGAGGCTGAGAGAGCTGGGGTTGTTTAGCCTGGAGAAGAGGAGCCTCAGGGGAGATGTTACTGCTCTCTACAGCTTCCTGAAAGGAGGTTGTAGGCAGGTGGAGGCTGGTCTCTTCTCACAGGCAACCAGTGGCAGAACAAGAGGACACAGACTCACGATGCACCAGGGGAAGTTTAGGCTTGAGGTGAGGAGAAAGTTCTTCACAGAAAGAGTAAATAGCCAGTGGAATATGCTGCCCAGGGAAGTGATGGAGTCACCATCCCTGGAAATGTTCAGAAAAGGATTGGATGTGGCACTTGGAGCCATGGTTTAGTTGTCATGAGGTGTTAGGTATTAGGTAACAGGTTGGACCTGATGATCTCTGAGGTCTTTTTCAACCTGGTTGATTCTATGATTCTACAATCTCTAACAATTTGAAAACAATATGTGGAAGCAGGCTGGCCAAGAGACCTAACAGGATTGAAGTCACTCTTTCTTTTTTTTCCACTTCAGCCTTTCTTGGTGCACTTGCAGCCCGCAAAGCCAATAGATCCTGGGCTGCATCAGTTGAAGTGTGGCTAGCAGGTCGAGGGAGGTGATCCTCCCCCTCTACTCAGCCCTGGTGAGACCCCACCTGGAGTACTGTGTCCAGTTCTGGGGCCCCTATTACAAGAGGGATCTGGAGGTGCTGGAAGGTGTCCAGAGAAGGGCCACAAGGATGATCAGAGGGCTGGAGCACCTCTCCTATGAGGGCAGACTGAAGGAGTTGGGGCTGTTCAGTCTGCAGAAGAGAAGGCTCCGAGGTGACCTCATTGTGGCCTTCCAGTATCTGAAGGGAGCCTACAGGAAGGCTGGGGAGGGACTGCTCAGGATGTCAGGTAGTGATAGGACTAGGGGGAATGGAATGAAGCTGGAGGTGGGGAGATTCAGGCTAGATGTGAGGAGGAGGTTCTTCCCCGTGAGAGTGGTGAAACCCTGGAATGTGTTGTCCAGGGAGGTGGTCGAGGCCCCGTCCCTGGGGGTGTTTAAGAGTAGGCTGGATGAGGCTCTGTCCAGCCTGATCTAGTGTGGGGTGTCCCTGCCCGTGGCAGGAGGGTTGGAACGAGATGATCCTTGTGGTCCCTTCCAACCCTGAATGAAACTATGAAACTATGAAACTAAAAGGAATTGCTAGCAGGACACTTATCCTATGTACTGCTGTACCCAACCAGGGTGGGTTGCCCTGTGTACTGCATGTGAAAAACACAAGGAAGTACTGACATTTACAGGGCTTTGGACAAAGAGCTGGAGACACTGTGTGGTGTGAAGATAGGTCTGCAGCACATTGCAGAGGTGTGACAGAAGTCCATGTAGATGTGTCACAACCAGCTAGAACAGACCACCTGTGACTGTGCAAGCTTCATTAGAGGCTATATTTGCATATGCAGGATTCTGAGCTTGCAGTTGCTGGCTGTGAGTGCATTTTGTCCATGTTTCCTGGGATACCTATAGCTCCCTCCATCTTGTCTCCATCTCGCATCCTTACATCTCCTTGATACACAGGCACGATACTCCAGGTATCTGAGGAGGAAATGCCACATATACAAAGACCAGTCAGAAGGTCAGTGGTGCTATCTGCACATGTCTCCAGGCTTTCATAGAGATATTAGTAAGTGATAAGGGCTACAGCTCACCTGACTGCGCAGAAGACAGTCTCCAAAGTTTTCCTTTTATGTCTGTCCAAGAGCAAACCTTAGTGTGCCCTGATACAGCCAGACTAGACTGTAACAAAATAAGGAAAAGCAGTCTCTTATCATTGTTTGTGCAACACAGCTTGAGTACTCATGAGTCACAATTTGCTCTCAGCCCTGGCTGAAGAAAAATGCCTGCTGATGTGTCAGTGGAACATGAGGACTCTGAGGATCTTCTCAAGGTGTTCTGACATGCATACCACACCATTGGAACCTGAAGAACCGCAAAACTCTTGCCAAATATTAGTAAGGTTACAACCAATGTGCACTTGTCATTGAGATGGAGGAAAGGAAGGCATTTTGCACATGCAGACACATATATAAGAACTTCTGATGTTCTTCAAAGGTGATTTTCTGTGCACTCTGGGATGTGATCCATGCAAAAATACTTCCTGCATATTTTGTGCTCTGCAAATAACACTAACATACCAAGGTTCTGAGCACTTGAAGTTGAGAGCGAGATCTCAGCTCCTGTAAACAGTGTAGCTGGAGATTCCCTGGCTGTCATGATCCACAGTGGCAGAAGAGCTACCCTAGAAATACATCCTGGCTTTCTCTGCTGTAACCTATGACCAGAGTAGGGCAGTGGCATGGCTGTGTCCTCAGCTTCTCTTTCTGTTGTCTTGGTGGGGATCTAGGTGGGTGAAGACAAACCCTCCCCCTGTCTGAGCTGGTTTGTTCCGAAGTGGTTCAGGACTCCCATGTTCTGGCTCCTTCATGCGAGTGCCACATGCAAAACCCACATTTTGTTTCTTTTCTGTTTTTTTGTTTTTCTTCTAAGGCCATGAGAGGGAAAACCAGGACTTTATGGGATGGATGTGAAAACTATCAAACATGATTCTCAGTACAGTAAGCCTAGGCAAATTCAGCAGTGAAGTCTACAGGTGTTTGTTTTTTAGTGGCTTCAGCTGGGCTTGCATTCTTGCTTTAATTGTATGCTTATGAAGAGTTTGAAGACTGAGATTCAACCACTTAAATGTAGGTATTTGATGAAGATCTCTAAGGTAAATCAGTGTGAAGAGACAGATACAGTCAGACAGTGAGTCAGGCTGTCTAATTGAGCCCATCCCATGCTGTTAATGGTTAAGAGTCATTAGAGAGATTAATATTCTAATTTGATGCCTTGAACAGTGCCCAAACTTAGTGGGAAGAACGGTTTGAAGCACCCAAGTACCCAGCCGAAGCAGTGAGAAAATTACTGCACAATTTTCTTGTGCAATACTTGTTAAGATTAGGGTGAAAATGTGCACATGTTACTTGGTCTGATTGAGGAGTGAAGAAAGAAGATAGTAAATTAGAAAAAATAAAATGAATATAAACTTCTTTATTTATGCTTTATCCTAATGTAGTTGGAATGTTAAGAATTTATCACCTGAGATAAAAGACTTAATCATTACTAATCTCTGGTGATTGTTTTAATAACATCAATCAAGATGAGCTCATTTAGTGTTAATGGGGGTGTTTTAAGTATTCTTATAGGATTTTCACTGAAATTCAGAATTAAATAATTGGGCCATTATTCTGAAGTGTTTTTGTCATCCCTCAGGGAAATCCTAGTTTCCTGGTTTTCATCTCCTTGGTTTTAGTTCTTCTCAAGCATTAATTCTGATTGACCCTGACAATTTAGGACCACCCCCTCCCAGTTATGAATTTGACCATTTTATGGGCAGTCTGAAGTTGATTGCCCCTGATAATCTATTTTGCCAATGCAGTTGTGGACAGGAAAGATTTAAAATACCACTAAATGAGTGTGGTGATGGATGATGAAATGGGAAGGATGGTGACTGCCATTGGCTAAAGGCTCTAGTGGGTTGAGTTCTTCACAGCACCAGGACTGGATCAGAAATTGGTTAAGGAAGGCTGGGGAAGGACTTCTCAAGATCTCAGGTAGTGATAGGACTAGGGGGAATGGAATGAAGCTGGAGGTGGGGAGATTCAGGCTAGATGTGAGGAGGAGGTTCTTCACCATGAGAGTGGTGAAACCCTGGAATGTGTTGTCCAGGGAGGTGGTCGAGGCCCCGTCCCTGGGGGTGTTTAAGAGCAGGCTGGATGAGGCTCTGTCCAGCCTGATCTAGTGTGGGGTGACCCTGCCCGTGGCAGGGGGATTGGAACGAGATGATCCTTGTGGTCCCTTCCAACCCTGAATGAAACTATGAAACTATGAAACTATAATTAATTGCCTAATTCCACAAATAATGTTACATTAACCATGCTTAGTCCTTATAAGGGATTGTAGGCTTTGCAATGTGGAATGTGCTGGCAGTTGCTGAAGGCATTATGGAAGGAAGGCAAGGTGTTATGGTTTGGTCAGTTGCCTGAATTTATGGTTTTAGCACCAACTGGCTTGCCAAAATGTGCCCCCATAACAACAGCAGATGCAATCATAAACTCACTGGCTTGGAATGCACTGGCTTGGAAGGGACCTTTGAAAGTCATCTAGTTCATCCCCCTGCAGTAAGCAGGGACATCCTCAACTAATTCAGCTTACTCAGAGCACCATGAAGCAGGACCTTGAATG
Source organism: Melanerpes aurifrons (assembly GCA_011125475.1). NCBI lineage: Eukaryota > Metazoa > Chordata > Aves > Piciformes > Picidae > Melanerpes > Melanerpes aurifrons. The sequence goes on along the minus strand of WWNC01000071.1, from coordinate 4,588,207 downwards.
TCTCTGGGCCTGAGGCCTGCACCACCTCCAGTTGGCAGCCTGTTCCAGTGTCCCACCACCCTCACAGTAAAGAGCTGTTTCCTAACGTCCAATCTGAACCCACCCTTCTGTAGTTTAAAACCATTTCCCCTTGTTCTATTGCTATATGCCTTTGTAAATAGTCCTTCCTCAGCTTTCGTGTAGACCCTCTTCAGGTACTGAAGGTCTCCTGAGAGCCTTTCCAGGCTGAATAACCCCAATTCTCAGCCTGTCTTCATAGGAGAGGTGCTCCAGTACTCTAATAATTTTTGTGGCTGGTCATCTTAGCTAGTCCTATGTGGATGCCTCAGACATCCTGAGACCTTAAAAAAAATTGCAAGCTGGCTACATGTGGGCACCAGAGCTTTGCCTTTTGTCACTGATCATAGGATGCCACACATGAAGTTACTGCAATATAAATATTAAAATTCTATGAATCACTCATATGATAATATGTTCATGTAGATGATAGTTGTAAGCTTTCATTTAATCTGGAAGGAAAGCCTGTCTCAAGCATTCCTAGTTTTCATAATCACAGGAGATATTGGCATTTCAACTGTACCCACTGAATTGTCAGGTCATATTCCACCAGTATGTTTGGTAATTCAAAAAGTTACAGGAAAAGTTATATAATAGATTTAAGCAATAAACAATGATCTATTTTTTCCATATTCAACCAATGTTATGACTCCTGTTTATTTTTGTCTCATAATGATGGAAATTTTCTGATCTCTTACTCCATTATAGTGATTCAAAATAGTACAGGCTGACATATATAAGGAGGAAAAGGAGGAATAATATATTTTCAATTTATGTCTTGCATGGAAGATATGCTTTAAAAATTTCTTTGAAAAGATTTTCCTCATTGCAAAGATCTTCATTCAGATCATTGTATCAAACTCAATGAACAACCTGCACTACATGTAGTAAAACTTTAGCTTCATAAATCCCATTTTGCAAGGCTTTATGTGACCACATTTTCTAACCAGTCTGTATTTATCTTGTGACTTGGACATTTTGTTTATTTTCAGCTGTTGGCAAATTACTCCACATCTCAGGTAGGCAGATTTAGCACTTATTTATTTATTTACATTCATAGAAAGAAGTTGAACTATTACACGGAGCAAGTCCAGAGAAGGGCAACAAAGTCGGTGAGGGGCTTGGAACACAAGCCCTACGAGGAGAGGCTGAGGGAGCTGGGGTTGATTAGCCAGGAGAAAAGGAGACTCAGGGGTGACCTTATTGCTCTCTACAACTACCTTAAGGGAGGTTGTAGACAGGCAGAGGTTGGGCTCTTCTCCCAGGCAGCCAGCACCAGAACAAGAGGACACAGTCTCAGGCTGCACCAGGGGAGGTTTAGGCTGGAGGTTAGGAGGAAGTTCTACACAGAGAGTGATTTGCCATTGGAATGGGCTGCCCGAGGAGGTGGTGGAGTCACCATCACTGGAGGTGTTCAGGAGGAGACTTGATAGGGTGCTTGGTTGCATGGGTTAGTTGATTAGGTGGTGTCGGATGATAGGTTGGACGCAATGATCTTGAAGGTCTCTTCCAAACCGGTTTATTCTATTCTAATAGAACTGAGAACAGTTATTTTCAGAACAGTGTAATCACTGGGTAAGACTTATGATGTCATATTTTCACTGTGCAATGGAATAATCTCTATCTCTGTATCTTTTGTGTTCCCACAGATGGGTCTTGGGTGTTGCAGCATGCAATGAATATGGATTATGGACATCCCAAATATATAATGAGTGCAGGATCTGGGCAAAAATATATGACGTGCACCCTGTTTACACATACATGATTGCAATGATTCAATCTTGTAAATCTTCTACATACAAATGATGCAACAAGGTTTCCATTTTAGGAGGTTAAACTGCCCACATGTGTGACATATGCCCTTTGTTATTCAGCATCCTACTGCACAGGCTGCAACTGATGGACAAGTTTCCACTACAGGCTGTGTGTTAGCAGCCTAGCAACATTTAGCCCCTGGGATTACTTATCTAGACCTTCCAGACTTCTAACCTGATTTGAGCTTCAGCTAAGCCAGAACAGAGTCCAGAGTTAGAGATTTCAGTTATGGCAGGTAACCGGTGCAAAAGTGAAGCCAAAAGATTGACACCTCTTGTGCCTTTAATTCATGTCAGCATTGCACCAAACAGCCACCAAAATATCCATGAAGAAGTATGCCTTGAGAGGCCAGTTTTTCCATGACTAACCCTACAGGTTAGAGCAGAGGAAAAGCAGCTTGTTTAATTGTAACATTTGTTTTCATTTAATAGATTCATAACTTTCAGGGCCCAAAGGGAGCACTCTGATTATCTAGTCTGACCTCAGAGGCCATGGGGCTTTGTCTGATGATTCCTGCACAGACTGAGAAGTTTTTCCTCAGTCCATAAGGAAACTCTCCAGCCAGATATATGGGTGAGCATTACCTCATGCAATATACTGGGTTGTATCCTGAGCATATTTTCGCAGCTTGTAAATCCTGAGTAGTTTCAATTGGCACCTCAGGACTTACATGGATAAAAGAAAAAATCAGAATCTGGCTCACCCTTCCTCACTATATGACAACCAGTGGAAAGTCTTCTGTACTCTGTTTAAAAAGGTGTAAGATACATATTTATGGATTTGTGGTACATTTTTGAACTAATCACACATTTTGTACTTGTTTAGTTGACAAGGAAGAATCTTCAATACTTTTATTGCAGTTCACAGATGTGTCTGACCTTCTGCCTTGCTTAATTCAGATTTCATCCCCAGTATCTGCAATGAACCCAGCACTTGCTCATGTCATCAGGGCAAGCCTTCCAAAAAGGATTCATTTAAGACTCCACGACAGCATTAAGCACCTCTTTTCAAGCATTTTTAGAAGCTATGTACCTACCTCCAGAGAGGGGAAAAAAGTGAACACAGTATCATTACAGACTGAAAATCCCTGAATGTAGGCAAATTACATCTTTATCCTTCCTGTTAAATGCTGAACCTGCCTATTTTAAATACAGCTCGGTCTGATGTGACAAGAAATTAAACAGTTTGAGTAGATCACTTCTCAAGGTAATATTCCACTGCTCAGAAATATTCTGCATCTGTACTGTCACATCATAGTCAACGTGGGGGGAAAAAATGGGGCTAGGACAGCTATGTGTGTCAATAGGGTTATTAGATGCTAAATCTGGGTTTCTGCCAGCCAAAATTTTCAAGATCTGCATTTGGCTGAGATCATATGCTTTGTTTGATATACACAGGTTTTTGTTGTTTATATTTTTTTTTAAGCTATGATCTTTATGTTGCATGCTTAGACTGCAGTCTTTTTCAGAAGATCATAGGTCCTTTAAGTCCTAAGTCTAAGGTCAATATATGAAAATGATCCATGATACTATTATACTAATCACACTTCCAAAGTGATACTTTCTAATACCAGAAAAATTTGTTGCCATGGTGACTGGCCTGACCTGAAACAGTTCAGCTGATGTTGAGCTTCCTTTCCTTTCTCCAAAAAAAGGAGCTAAATATAACCTTTCAGAAAGGAAATTCTTCCTTTGGTTAGGTAACGGCAGTCTCACTCAACCTGTTGTTGCTGCCACATTGGCTTAACAACACCCTCAGTCAGAAGGAAGAGAATTTAAAAAAAAGTGGACTTGAAAATTGGCTCAAATGTTTTATCCTTGTAAAAGGATGCTGTGCCCATCCATCTCAGAACAGCATCTTATTTAGCATCTTCTGAATGGAAATGCAGAGACCAAATGTGCTATTACAAATGCAAGAATTGCAATATTGTGTGAATTTAGCATTGCTGCCCATAGATAGAGAGGACAGTGGTATGTTAAAACTTCCTTTGATCCAAAGCAACTTAGTTAATTAGCCTTATCATTAATTGGTATCTTACTTTAATACTCTACTGCATTAGAAGGTGATCTTCTCATGATCCTAGGTGAAAAGAAAATTGTTGAACATTTTCTGTTCTTTCAAGGAGATGCTGCAAAGAAGGAAATGTCACATCCCTCTGCAGCTCCAGATGCATTCTTGAACATGTTGTATTAATAGTTAAACAAGCACTGAAACCCACTAGAGGTCAGGCTGCTAAGGACAGATTGTGATGGCTTATAGGTATTTGAGGATCAAGAATTCAAATCACAAGGCCCATACTCATCACTCACCTTCACTAGTTGAGTTTTCTAAGCATCTAGGGAAAGGCTTCATTGGCTTGCTTAAGTGGCATGCCTGGGCACCCTAAGGGCGGCAAACTGAAGAACCACCTTATATGTATAACCTAGAGGTGACTACCCCTTTAGGGAAGACTGTCTTTAAAGAGTAGGCCAGATTTCTTCCCAGACAGCTCAGAATTCCTGTATTTCTCAGAATTCTTTTAAAATCACCTCAGTTCAGGGATATGGGCTGTAATCCAGGAGTGGAGTATGGGAAAGGAGCTTAGGATCCTGTTTGTCAAGCCCTCCAGCATGAAGGAGCATTGCCAATTGTAAGTCAGCAAAAATACTGACCTCTTTTCCCTCTTCTTTCCAGTACTTAATCTTTCCCATACCAGCATCCTCCTCCCAACTGAGTACTTTCACCATCATGCCCCAGACTTAGACTTCCTCTTGCTCCTTTCTCTTTTTGGCCCAGGGCCTTTGTATGTATTCTGCACTTACGGTTCAAATAGCATTCTTAATATCTGACAGGATGTCAGGTTGCGGATTTTGGTCTTGTACAGAGGCCTCTGGTTTGGTGAGACACACTGTCATTTGCTGGTGTGCCTTTTAGGCAACAATCCATCCAATGCTTCCAAGTCTGAACAGGGACGTGGAGGACTGAATGCTATATAGTGAGCTTAAAGCACGTAGGAAGTACCCTCAGGTCTCTTTGTGGAATATGGGATATACCCATGGAAGGAGAAGCAACAAACTTGCTCTGCATTCTTAATACATCACCTTATCTTTCTAAAGTCTCCTTTTGCCAACAAGGAGAGAAGGGGAGGGAATTAACATAATAGAATAGAATTGGGTTAACCAAGTTATAAAAGACCTTTGAGATCATCCAGTCCAACCTAATAGATACTAAGAATATTTCCACTGAAATAATGCCTGAGTGGAGAATTAGGTTCTTAGCTTCCTAACCACTGAAACTGATGAAGAACTTCTACATTGCTCTAAGTTTTCCTCCCATTTAGTTGGAGAAATGATAAAAGTACAATTATCTTTCAGCCACCTTTTCTCTTACAAGATCTGTGCTTTTGCCAGAGAAGGTTTGGGTTGGATGTTAAGAAGAAATTCTTCACAGAAAGAGTAATTTGCCATTAGAATGAGCTGCCCAGGGAGATGGTGGAGTCACCATCCCTGGAAATGTTTAAAAAGAGACTGGATGAGGCACTTAGTGCCATGGTTTAGTTGATTAAATGGTGTTGCCTGATAGGTTGGACTCGATGATTCCAAAGGTCTTTTCTAACCTGGTTAATTCTGTATGAAGGATGAATATTCACTTGTCACAAGGTCCCTTTCTCAGTGATTCTTTCTGTAGAGAAGTGGGGCTGAGGTTTCCAAGCCAGCTCAAACTTACTTTTCCTCTGCATTTACCACCATGAAACATAACTACAGTGGAGAAGATGCAGTCTTTTCCTGTCTGTTCTTGATGAAATTTGTCTTGTGATTTGTAAGAAGTGATTGTCACTTTCCAACCTGCCCCACCTCCTGAAGGCTTCCTGTTCAGAGTTGATTGATAAGAGAATGCATTTTCCAGAGATGTTTTATTGCCTTTTTTTTTTCTCGCCCCCCCCCCCCCCTTTCCTTCCTTATTTCTGAAAAGAAGCAGTGAGGGGGAAGAAATGGTCTGTAAATGAGTCACAAAACCAGAGATTTATTGAATGCCAAGAGCAGACTCAGGAGGACTCCAGGTAAAAATAGTGTAACTAGTGTAACTAGTCCTATGACTAAACAGTTCCTGCTTCACCACCACCATTTCTGCACCCATCCCAGAGGTAGGGGCAAGACCCTCACCAGCCAAGATACCACACAGAGGAGCTCAGCCCCAGTAAAGAGGACCAGCCAGCATATGTGGATAATATTGGAGGAGCCATCAACCCTCTTCCTACCTAACCAGGGTCCACCAGGCCCCCCAGCCTTTGTCATCACCATCACCCAGTGTACATCACAGGGACTCACCAGCAATAAGAGGAGGATCCCTTAGCCCACATGGGCTTAGCTTGAGGCTTTTGCCTTCCTTGGGGGGATTAAAAAGGGGAGTGGGTGGGGAGGGCCAAGTGGCCACACCTGGGGTGGGAGGAGACTCAACAGAGCCCAGGTGCTCTGGGATTTGAAGGGAAAAAGGGGTGGGTGAGGGACTTTTAGGGTGTCAGGTAATTATAGGACTAGGGGGAATGGGAAAAAAAATAGAAATGGGTAGATTCAGATTAGATGTTAGGAAGAAATTCTTCACCAGGAGGGTGGTGACACACTGGAACAGTTTGCCCAGGGAGGTGGCAGAAGCCTCATCTCTGGGAGTTTTTAAGGCCAGGCTGGATGTGACTCTGGGCAACCTGATCTAGTGTGAGGTGTCCCTGCCCATGGCAGAGGGGTTGGAACTAGATGATCTTTGAGGTCCCCTCCAACTCCAACAATTCTATGATTCTAAAACAAATTTGCAGTTTAGGCTGGATGTTAGGAAGAAATTCTTCACAGAAAGAGAGATTGGCCATTGGAATGGGCTGTCCAGGGATGTGGTGGAGTCACAGTCCCTGAAAGTGTTTGAAAAGAGACTGGATGAGGCACTTAGTGCCATGGTTTAGTTGATTAGATGCTGTTGGGTGATAGGTTGGTCTTGATGATTTTGATGGTCTTTTCCAACCTGGTTGATTCTGTGATATTTTGTGATATTTATATAAGACATTTCAGAAACTAGTGATGAAAGATGGTCTTGATGGGCAACAAACATTAGCGTTCAAACCATCAAGGCAAGATTTGTAAGGAGACCAAGGTCTTTCATCTATAAACTTGTATTTGGGGTTAAATTAAAAACAGACATGAAAGCCTTCATCAGACCTCTCTAACTTAATGCAGGGAAATGCCCCAGCTAGTAATACAGGAGAAAGAAATATGCCTTCAGCTTCTCTCAAATTGCTCTCCAGAGTCTGTAATTGCTTTCTTTCACACACACATATGTACGTAAACAAGTTTAAAAACCACTTATCTTGCACAGGTCTGCATCTCCCAGATACCATGTTCTCCGAAAAGTTACGAAGAAGCATGGGATTCCTCTTACTTCAACAAGCTAACTGACTTTGACAGCTAAATTTCCCCCTAAATATGTTTAAAACTTCCTTTATATAGACATGTGAGTCACCCTGACAGGCTCAATTTGTACTGAAAAAAATGAATGTGTTAAACCTATTAGCCATTCAGGTTAGAAAGACTGTAAACAGTAGACCAATGACATTTGCACTTCGTGCACTACACACCGTGTGCCTACAAAGTGAGAATGTAAGAGCTGGCGAAAGGCATGCTGGAGATTTGACAGAAATTGCGTCCTAATCCCTTTCTGCTCTTGACTTGATGTTTCCTCATTATTTCATTCTCTGTAATGAGTAGAATATGTATGAGAAGATGGCCCTTTTTTTATCTGCATCGTATTTATGGCAATGTATGCATATTTCCAGCTGAACAACTAATAGAAAACAGCAGTTTGTTGGAGTTTAGAAACCATTGCACAATAGGCCAAAAGAAACTGCTTTATTTTGAAGACACATCAATTGATATTGTAGGAGATGTTGAAGTTAAAACCTTTGTTAAACAACCTTGAAGATATCTTAACTTCTCTGGCTTGGTTTCTGTGCTAAAAGCGTGCTTGCCTTGTAAATAAGAGTGGAAGGGTGTGGGCATTCACAAACTCAAGTTTGATTTATTTGGGAAAACCCCCAGGCTCTCTTTCTTCTCAGTGATAAGAAAAGCTCTCAAGAAAGTGATTCAATGGCAAAGCCTGACTAGGATGCTCATAAGCCACCTTCAGTATTGTCAGATAACCTCAGAGTGTGAGCTGACACCTAAGCTGAATCTGCACAAGATTTGTGAAAGCTGGCAGGTTCTTCAGGTAGAGAAACTCAGGAAGAAGAGTTCCTGAGCTTTCTCCAAGCTCTAAGCCTACTGAGCATACTATTGCATCAGATACTTGGATCTCAAGCCTTGCTGTGAAGGATGATACCGATCTCATCTTAGGATATGTAAGTCAGCTTTCTGCTTTGTATAGTCTTCCAGTGAAAAGCCTTTTCCTCTCCCTAGTTGTAAAGTCTGTTAATAGCAAATGAAACTGGAAAGCAAAATTAGGATGGTAGGAATAACTTCTCTGTCCTCTCTTAATCAAAGAGTGGATGAAATAAGGCAGTTTGAGAAGATTCACTTGCTTATTGTGCTATGATCTTGGCTTACTTTATGAACTGGTTGACAAGATTTTTTGATCCAAATCCACCCCTGTTTCAGCAGGTCAGACACAGAGTAGAAGTCACTAGTTAAAACTGAGCAGATCTTGTCAGTATAGCCTTTTGTTGGTCTCCAGTTCTTCAGCAGCTAATGGTCCAAGAAACTTCAAGAAACTAACCCATATCACATAGAGCACAATATTTCAATGTTCAAGGTGTGTGCGTGGGGTTGTTTATTGAGATTAATATTAGCCTATCAAAATCATGTTTGGGTTTGTCAATAAATTGTCTAATATCCAAGAGTAGTAGAACATCCTGAAACTAGCCATATTAAGCATCTAGCAATCACTAAAAGTCAATAATTCATATTTGAATAGTATTTTAATATCTATTCATTCTCAATAACACTGGTTTCACACTCTGCTCCTTTTCTACCCCTTTTCCCCCTCAAATCCCAGAGCACCTGGGCTTTTTTTGGAGTCTCCTCCCACCCCAGGTGTGGCTACTTTGTCCTCCCTGCCCACTCCCCTTTTTAATCCCACCAGGAAATGGGAGAGCCCTAAACTGACCCCATCTGGGCTGAGGGATCCTCCTCTCATCACTGGTGAGTCCCTGTGGTGCACACTGGGTGATGGTGGTGGTGACAACAAAGCCTGGCGGGCCTCGTGGCCCCCTGGCCAGGTAGGAATAGGATTGATAGCTCCTCCAATATCATCAATGTGTGCTGGCGGGTCCTCCTTATTGGGGCTGAGCTTCTCTGTGTGTCTTATCTTGGTTGGAGAGGGTCTTGTCTGTGGCTCTGGGATGGGATGCAAAAATGGTGGTGGTGAAGCAGGAGCTGTTAGGCAGGGTGGAGGATGGTTCTGGTGCCAGAGCTGGTCCTGTTGTCTCTGTCTCTCCACAAGGATGGTCTTGAGAAGGCTCACCTGTGTTTGCATCTTGTGTGATAACCACAGCAATGCCCTTAACTCCTTTCTTTTTATTTATTTTTTAGTTAAGCAACTAAAGTTAAGCCAAAGTGTCGTGGGACAAAGCCCTGGAGGGAAGAGGGACCCAGGATAGCTGGTCAATATTCAAGGACCACCTCCTCTGTGTCCAGGAGCTCTGTGTACCAACAAAGAGAAAAGCAGGTAAGAATGCTAGGAGGCCTGCCTGGATGGGCAAGGAGCTACTGGACACACTATTACTTAAAAGGAAACTCTACAGGAAGTGGAGGGAAGGACAGGTAGAACAGGGGGAATATAAGGAAGCTGCCCGAGCAGCAAGAGTCCTGGTTAGGAAAGCCAAAGCAGAGTTTGAATTGAATCTAGCCAGGGAGATTAGAGGGAACACTAAGAACTTTTACAGGTATATTAATGGGAAGAAGAAGACTAGGGAAGGTGTGGGCCCCCTCAGAAAGGAAAATGGTGACATGGTCACAAGGGATGAGGAAAAGGCTGAGGTACTTAATAACTTCTTTACCTCAGTCTTCACTGCAGGGGCCTCTAGCCGCACTCCTGATGTTATGGAAGTCAAAGCCAGGGATGGGGAGGAAGAACTGCCCATTGTAAGTGCAGATCAGGTTCGTGATCATCTGAAGAACCTGAAAGTGTTCAAGTCCATGGGACCCGACGGGATACACCCACGGGTACTAAGAGAAGTGGCAGATGAGGTTGCTAAACCCCTTTCTGTTATATTTCAAAAGTCATGGCAATCTGGTGAAGTCCCCACGGACTGGAAAAGGGGAAACATTGCCCCCATCTTCAAAAAGGGTAAGAAGGAGGAACCAGGGAACTACAGGCCAGTCAGTCTCACCTCTGTGCCTGGAAAGATCATGGAGCAGATCCTCCTGGAGTCACTACTTGCTCAAAAGAATAGTGAAGAGGTAATTGGGAACAGTCAGCATGGCTTTGCCAAGGGCAAATCCTGCCTGACCAACCTGGTGGCCTTCTATGAGCAGGTGACAACATTAATAGATGAGGGCGAGCAACTGATGTCATTTACCTGGACCTGAGCAAAGCCTTCGACACTGTCCCGCACCACATCCTGGTCTCCAAACTGGTGACACATGGGTTTGATGGGTGGACCACTAGATGGATAAGGAACTGGCTTGATGGCCGCACCCAAAGAGTGGCTGTCAATGGCTCCATGTCCCAGTGGAGGCCAGTGACAAGCGGAGTCCCTCAGGGATCAGTCCTGGGACCTGTCTTGTTCAACATCTTTGTGGGTGACATGGACAGTGGCATTGAGTGCACCCTCAGCAAGTTTGCTGATGACACCAAGCTGTGTGGTGCAGCAGACACACTGGAGGGAAGGAGGCCATCCAGAGGGACCTTGACAGGCTGGAGAGGTGGGCACAAGCCAACCTCATGAAGTTCAATAAGAGCAAGTGCAGGGTCCTGCATCTGGGTGGAGGCAATCCCAGGCACAAATACAGGCTGGGCAGTGACTGGCTGGAAAGTAGCCCTGAGGAGAGAGACTTGGGGGTGCTGGTGGACAAAAAGCTCAACATGAGCTCCCAATGTGCACTTGCAGCCCGCAAGGCCAATCAGATCCTGGGCTGCATCAGGAGAAGTGTGGCTAGCAGGTCAAGGGAGGTGATCCTCCCCCTCTACTCAGCCCTGGTGAGACCCCATCTGGAGGACTGTGTCCAGTTCTGGAGCCCCTATTACAAGAGGGATGTGGAGGTGCTGGAACGTGTCCAGAGAAGGGCCACAAGGATGATCAGAGGCTGGAGCACCTCTCCTGAGAGCAGACTGAAGGAGTTGGGGCTGTTCAGTCTGCAGAAGAGAAAGGCTCCGAGGTGACCTAATTGTGGCCTTCCAGTATCTGAAGGGGCCTACAGGAAGGCTGGGGAAGGACTTCTCAGGATGTCAGGTAGTGATAGGACTAGGGGGAATGGAATGAAGCTGGAGGTGGGGAGATTCAGGCTAGATGTGAGGAGGAGGTTCTTCCCCATGAGAGTGGTGAGACCCTGGAATGGGTTGTCCAGGGAGGTGGTCGAGGCCCCGTCCCCTGGGGGTGTTTAAGAGCAGGCTGGATGAGGCTCTGTCCAGCCTGATCTAGTGTGGGGTTTCCCTGCCCATGGCAGGGGGGTTGGAACTAGATGATCCTTGTGGTCCCTTCCAACCCTGAATGAAACTATGAAACTATGAAACTATGAAACTCCTTTACTACAAAGCCAAGACCACAATGCCTAACACTAGGGAGACAGTAGTCTTCCCTAAAATGTGTATCTAGTCTGCATGCTGGGGCTTCTGCTTCCATCAGAAGTCTGTCTCCCATGGAAAGGACTCTTTTTGGTTTTTTTTTTTTTTTTACTTTATGGAGGTAGTTTGGATGAATGGTGTAAGCCAGTGACCCCTGTAATATGCAAGGACAATGTTTGTGTAACAAATTTAGCAGCCAGTGTGCCCTATCAGCCTGTAGAGTGGACAAAGCTAGCTTGGATGTGACTCTGTGGCCATGAGAAATCCCTTTGGCAAGTTATTCTCCTCCTGTTTGCCAGGGAACAGTTTTGATTTGGAGTTATGTGTTTATCTATTCTATCTTTTGTCTGGCTTATCATGTTTTCTGCACTAAGTCAGCAGGCTGCAGTGCCTCCCAATAAAGAAGAGGAACTGACCACTTGTGGCAAGTTAGGTAACTCTTTGCAAATATTAATATTTCTGGGGGGAAACACAATGTATATATAAAAGCTGAACTACTTTTCCACATTCTTGCCAGATAGATTGATTATATCTCTTCTCACAAAATAGTGTGGCTTCAGGTCCATATTAATGTTTATTGCTTTGAGTGATACCTATACAGTAGAAAGCTGGATGTGCATAAGCTTTGCATAACAGAGCTACCCAATTTTGAATGTTTAACTGTTCCTTGGTTTGTGCATCACATTTGCCACCAGGCCAAACTGCAGATTTCCAAAGTCCTCAGGGATTAGGACTCCTGTAAAAGCACATCTGAATAAAAGATTCTGTTGGATAGAACAAGGATAAGCAGATCAGGTACATGCAGAAGAACAAATTAGGCTAGGTCATTTGGGTATCTTTTAGTTTGTTTCACTACCTTTTTGGATAGGACTACAGTAAATTAGTAGTTTCAGATTTTTTTTTTCTTATAGTGTGGTGGGTTGGAAGGGCTGAGGCCAAGAAGCCTCTTCCCTTCCCCCTTGTAAGGTAAAAGGGAAAAAAAAATTGAAGGGAAAGAAAAAAAAACTCACCAGCCGAATTAGCAAAGCAGTGGAGCTATATTTACAAAGCAGTGTAGGATTTTGCAGGGGAATATTTACAAATTTACAATATCTACAATATATACAAAGATATACAACAGAGTAGCACAGAAACGAGAGTAACCCCCCTCGGCCGAGGGGGATCCTCACCTCCGCTCTCCCCTCTCCTCCCCCCTTTCCCCAGAATGGGATAGAAAGAGGAAGAAAAGAGAGAAAAAAAAAAAAATGTTAGAAGCAGTTTGTGTTAGTTGGAAGGGAGTTAATACAGGCCTTATCAGTTTTTCAAGGCCGGAGCCTTGGCAGAAAGCCCAGCACAGGGGAGCTGCTGCACCAGAAGGAGATGCGGAAGCAAGAGTGACAGAGAAGTGCTGGGAATGCCCACTTCACTCTCAGGCCAGATAGTGCTTCCTCCCACTTGCCCAATGAAAATTAGTTTAGACTCTTCCTTCCGTTTACCAACTTCCGTCCACCATATTCCCTTTCTTAAAGGGACACCGTCAACCGGGCACAATCCACCCCTTCTAAACAATTTTTATTGGCTGTTTATACTGTCCATCAATCCAAGATGATATTTACAGTTCGTGAATAGAGTTCATAGTCCATTCCGGCTATGCTCAGATGTAGATGATTCAAAAGTCCAAGAAAATCAGAAAGTGAGAAAAATGGAAAACAGTTCATTTCTTCACCGACGAAGCGAAGAAAAGGGAAACAGGAAATCTCAGGGTCTCTTAGTTGACTCAGGGCTCTCAGGGATCTCAGGGTTCGTGCACCGTAGATTCCTCGTTGATTCTTCTTTTGGGCGCGATGTAGCTGTACAACAGTTCGAAGTTAACCTCTTTCAGCTAAAGTTAAATTTCTTTGTGGAATACACTGAATTTCACCATTCTCCTGCATTACCCAATAAGTGTGACCCGGACCTTCAGCTGAAACCACCCCTCGGGCAGGTTTAGCCTCTCCTGAGGGTGAAAATACCCAAACAGTTTTACCTAGCAGATTCTTTTCTTTAACAACAGGAACTCTATCACCTTCTACTTTCCGTAGCAAATCTGAATGTGCAGGTCCAGCTCGTTCACTGAACCTCTACTATTTACCAGCCAGGTTGCTTGTGCTAAATGTTTTCCCAGTTTTCAAAGATCCACCCCCATGGCTTTAAGAGTGGTCTTCAACAAACCGTTGTAGCGTTCAATCTTCCCTGAAGCTGGTGCATAGTAGGGAATGTGGAATATCCACTCAATACCGTGCTCTTTTGCCCAGTTCTTTACAAGGTTGTTCTTGAAATGAGTTCCGTTGTCTGACTCAATCCTCTCTGGAGTTCCGTGTCTCCACAGGATCTGTCTCTCCAGACCGAGAATGGTGTTGCGTGCAGTTGCATGTGGAACTGGATAAGTTTCCAACCATCCAGTGTTTGCCTCTACCATAGTAAGCACGTATTGCTTACCAGAACGAGAACGTGGTAGAGTGATGTAGTCAATCTGCCAAGCTTCACCATACTTGTACTTGGACCATCTGTCACCATACCACAAGGGCTTAAGTCGTTTTGCCTGCTTAACAGCAGCACAAATGTCACAGTCATGGATGACTTGCGTGATAGCATCCATGGAAATGTCTATGGATCTGTCACGAGCCCATTGGTATGTTGCGTCTCTGCCTTGATGTCCTGATGAATCGTGAGCCCACCGAGCTAAGAATATCTCACCTCGGTGTTTCCAGTCGAGATCAAGATTAGAGTCCATGTCTACTTGAGAAACTCTTGCAGCTAGATCTGCCTGATGGTTGTATTGCTGTTCCTCAGTAGCTTTGCTCTTAGGAATGTGAGCATCGATGTGTCTCACTTTCACTGGAATTCTCTCGATTCGATCAGCAATGTCCTGCCATAGGTTGGCTGCCCAAATGGGTTTTCCTTTTCTCTGCCAACCACTCTTCTTCCAGTTCTTTAGCCAACCCCATAGAGCATTGGCTACCATCCATGAGTCGGTGTAGAGATAAAGCTTTGGCCATCTCTCACGTTCAGCCACGTCGAGAGCTAGCTGGACAGCTTTTACCTCTGCGAACTGACTGGATTCTCCTTCTCCATCTTTCGCCTCTGCAACTCGGCGTGTTGGACTCCACACTGCAGACTTCCACCTTCGCTTGTTTCCAACAAGACGACAGGAACCGTCTGTGAACAAAGCATATTTCTTTTCATCATCAGAAAGGTCATTGTAAGGAGGAGCTTCCTCAGCACGAGTTACTTTCTCCTCTGGAGGTTTAGCACAGTTGATACCTTCAGGCCAACTTGAGATCACCTCCACTAGACCAGGTCTTTCAAGATTTCCCATTCGAGCTCTCTGTGTTATCAGAGCCATCCACTTAGACCATGTGGAGTCTGTGGCATGATGTGGTGTGGAACCTTTGCCTTTGAACATCCAATTCAAAACTGGTAATCTGGGAGCTAAGAGAAGTTGTGATTCAGTTCCAATCACTTCAGAAGATGCTTTCACTCCTTCATAGGCAGCTAAAATTTCTTTCTCTGTTGGAGTGTAATTAGCTTCTGAACCTCTGTAACCTCGACTCCAGAAACCAAGAGGTCGTCCACGTGTCTCACCTGGAGCTTTTTGCCACAAGCACCAGGTTGGACCATTGTCACTTGCAGCCGTATACAGAATGTTCTTAATGTCTGGACCATCTCGGACAGGTCCCAGACCCATTGCTTGAATTACCTCTTGCTTTATCTGGTCAAAGGCTGCTTGTTGTTCAGGTCCCCAGTGGAAATGGTTTCTCTTTCGAGTCACATCATACAGAGGTTTCACAATCTGACTGTATCCAGGAATGTGCAGTCTCCAAAATCCCACTATCCCCAAGAAACGTAGGGTCTCTTGCTTGTTTGTGGGACTTGCCATGGTAGAGACTCTATTTACCACATCCACTGGAATGTGTCTGCGTCCATCCTGCCATCGCACTCCCAGAAACTGAATCTCTGTGGTAGGTCCTTTCACCTTGTCTCGTTTGATGGCAAAACCTGCATTCAGAAGAATGTCAATGATCTTGTTACCTTTCTCGAAGACTTCCTCAGCAGTTTTACCCCAGACAATGATGTCATCGATGAACTGGATGTGTTCTGGAGCACCGCCTTTCTCCAGAGCATCGTGGATCACTGCATGACAGATGCTTGAGCTGTGGATCCAGCCCATTGGCAGCCTGTTGAAAGTGTACTGGATTCCTCTCCAGGTGAAAGCGAACTGAGGCCTGCATTCCTCTGCTATGGGAATAGAGAAAAATGCATTAGCAATGTCTATGGTAGCATACCATTTGGCCTCTTTAGTTCAGCTCATACTGTAGCTCCATCATGTCTGGTACTGCTGCACTCATAGGTGGTGTCACTTCATTCAGGGCTCGGTAGTCTACTGTCAGACGCCAGTCTCCATTCTGCTTCCGCACAGGCCACACTGGACTGTTGAAAGGTGAATGAGTTTTGCTGACGACTTTCTGACTCTCCAACTGACGAATCAGATTCTGAATGGGCAACAAAGAGTCACGGTTGGTTCTGTATTGTCTGTGATGTACAGTCTGAGAAGCAACCGGCAATTTAATGTCCTGTATCTTATGTTGTCCCACAACTGCAGATTCATCAGAAAGCTCAGGTCTAGCAGATAGCTTCAATTTTTGTCCATCAATTTCTATTGAAGCTACTCCAAAAGCCCATTTGTAACCTCTAGGGTCCTTGAAACGCCCTTCTCTCAGAAAATCAATTCCCAGAATACAAGGTGCATCAGGTCCGGTCACAATTGTATGCTTCCTCCATTGTTTACCAGTTAAACTTATATTAACCTCTACTTTACTTAACTCTTGAGATCCACCAGTGACTCCCAGAATAGTTATAGACTCTGATCCCTGATAATTTGATGGTATTATGGTGCACTGAGCTCCTGTGTCAACCAAGGCCCTGTACTTCCGAAATTGTGAAGTGCCAGGCCACTGGATGTACACATCCCAATAGATTCTATTATCTCTGTTATCCCTCTCCTCCCCCTGGCGGGAGGCAGGGCACCCCTAGTTATGGGGAACATGTGCACATGTGCATTGCACATAGTTTGCAGGGTTATAACTTTGCATGTTATAACTGGAGCCACTGTTGGAGCCATAAGAGTCGTTCTGGGGAACTGTGGAAGTAACAGCTACCCTTCTGGTATTGCTACCTCGGGTTCTGCCACTTTGCAATTCCCTCAGTCTCCTGAAAAGATTAGAAGTTGGTTGGCCATCCCAGCGGTTCATGTTTTCACCAAACTGATCACGCAGAGTTATCCAAATAGTTCTACGTGATTGCCTTGGCGGTCTGTTTTGGAATGACCTGTTTTGGAATGACCTGTTTTGGAATGACCTCCTTGGAGGACGTGTATTCCTCACAGATGAAACTTGTATCCACCTGGAGGAAGAATTGAAATTATCCCTTTGTGCCAATTGGGATATGGAATTTCTAAATTCATCTTTTAACTCTCTTATGCAATTCTGTATATCTCCAGACATAGTTTTAATGGCGAAACCAAAGAACCACGTGTCATGCTATCCTCCAATTGTCTCATTTGATCACTGAATTGGCCAACCGTGGGAGAAGCTCCACCATAACTTCTTGACACAATTCTGCTTGCCAGAATGTTTGCATAATTGGAAGGAGCAAGTTTGATGATCTTTTTAGCAAGACCAATACCCACAGGAATGTCATCAGGATTCAGAGTTTCATGTTCACCATAGAGTAGCTCTCTAACAGCAAATTCTCTCAAGCGCTTAATTCCCTCATCTATGGTAGTCCAGGGTTTAGGATTCCATGGAAGATCATCTCGGGAAGGGTATCTCAGGGCAACCGCCATTAAAAGGCGTATCCACAGATTAACCTTACCGAGAGCTCTGCCTAGATGTCTATCTATTCCATTATCCCTTGAGAGAGTTCCTAACTGAGCTGCTGACTTGTCTCCAACTGTTAGAGCTGGAGCACCTGTATCATAACACCTACTGAGCCAAGCTAGAACTGGTTCCTTATCTGCCCTGGTGAAATCTTTACGGACATTGCGCAATTCCTCCCGTGGAGAAGAACATTCCAAAATATCATCTTCCGCCTCGTCTCCCTGAATTTTTTGTCCATATAATCCTGCTGTCATTCTCCTAAGGATCTCTTTAAGCTGAGAACCACCTTTGCCAGCTGCTTTCCTAGCTTCATCTGTATCCTGCTTTGATCTCACTAGGTTAACTAGATCTTTAAAACAAACCACCTCTTCCTCCTGAGCAGGATCTCTTAGAGTAGAGGGCCCCTCACCAGGATCAGTCTCCAGCTCCTCTTCTTCTCCATCTTTGGCCTTTGCACCTCTAGTCTTTTAAAGGAGCCACCTTAACTGGAGCTGTGTTTGAATTTACAGCCACCTTAATGGAAGCTGACAGGTCCTGAGATAAATCAGCTGCTGGGGCAGTGACTTCCGGTCCCACCGAGGGAGTAGGCGGAAGTGACGTTGCTCCGTTAACGGCCGATGGAGAAGAAGAAGAAGGAGAAGGAGTAGGAGAAGGAGTAGGTGCCATGTTGATACCAGCCGATGCCCTTGGCTGCTTGCTGGAATCAGCAAAGTCATTTAGAGCTGCTTTACCAATTAACTTTTTAGCCTTCTTTTTAACTGACACAGGTTCTCCACAGTCCTCATCACTAGATGACTCTGGGACTGATCTCGAGCTACGGCGTTTTCTTTTTGATCTAGTTTTAACAACAAAACAAGCTCCGGACACCTTCCTCTCTCGCCACAGAGAGAACAGCAAATATGCAATCACCATCACCAGCAACAGATTTATACACATCAAATAAATCACTTTTGGGTCCCAGGCATCACCTAAAGTTACTCTCTCCTCAGGCGGAATCTTAAAACCCTTTATCTCAATTGGGAGAGTGGTGGAGGTAACATTCCTGTATCTCACTGGCCATAATAAATTAATACATTTTCCATACCATAATTTAACTCTATACATAACCCACATATAAATTGTCCGCACCAAATATTTACCCAGGTAATCCAAAATCAAACCCAAACAATATCTGTAAACCAGAGCCCCAAAAATTGAAAAGAACAATCGCTCCACAAACCACAAGACCTTCATGTTTGCTAATTCAGCTGGAAAACACTAAATCAATCAAGTAATAAATTAAACTAATTATCTGCCCCACGTTGGGCGCCAATAAAAAAAATGTGGTGGGTTGGAAGGGCTGAGGCCAAGAAGCCTCTTCCCTTCCCCCTTGTAAGGTAAAAGGGAAAAAAATTGAAGGGAAAGAAAAAAACTCACCAGCCGAATTAGCAAAGCAGTGGAGCTATATTTACAAAGCAGTGTAGGATTTTGCAGGGGAATATTTACAAATTTACAATATCTACAATATATACAAAGATATACAACAGAGTAGCACAGAAACGAGAGTAACCCCCTCGGCCGAGGGATCCTCACCTCCGCTCTCCCTCTCCTCCCCCTTTCCCCAGAATGGGATAGAAAGAGGAAGAAAAGAGAGAAAAAAAAAAAAATGTTAGAAGCAGTTTGTGTTAGTTGGAAGGGAGTTAATACAGGCCTTATCAGTTTTTCAAGGCCGGAGCCTTGGCAGAAAGCCCAGCACAGGGGAGCTGCTGCACCGAAGGAGATGCGGAAGCAAGAGTGACAGAGAAGTGCTGGGAATGCCCACTTCACTCTCAGGCCAGATAGTGCTTCCTCCCACTTGCCCAATGAAAAATTAGTTTAGACTCTTCCTTCCGTTTACCAACTTCCGTCCACCATATTCCCTTTCTTAAAGGGACACCGTCAACCGGGCACATATAGTGAATTATAAATGATAAATCCAAGTAAAGCTGTATGCTCTTGTTGCCATGGGATTATAAAGCTGCTTCTATGTGGTGCAGCCTAAGCTAGGTTTTACCAGAAAACAAAGTAAAACAAAACCCCTCTGCCCAGTATCTGACAGCTCTTAAAAGAACATTTCTATGGTTTCAGATGCAAGGATTTAAAAATTAATCAAATACCATAATTAATGTTTGTGTTTTTTCTTTCACTTTCTTAGGTTACAGTCCTGAATTAAATAGTCACATATGATTTTTTTTTTTTCCACACTTTGCCAGGGGGGTGAATCAGAATTATGCTGTGAAATCATCTGTTTTCTGTTAAGCCTCCTGGCTCATTTGTTGCACGAGTTGGAAGATGTGACATGAATGAGATAGGGAACAGCAGGGAGAAAGCAGGTTGCTTGGTGGATTAGACGAATGTCACCTGTAGAACTGGATTTCATCCCTTCCTCTGACAAAAAGATCATATGAGAAACTCTGCAAGTCATTTAAATTGGGGTTTTTGTTTCCAGTCATGAACAAGTGCAAATTACACCCTCATCTTCCTATTGCCCAGACAGGGATTTCAGTTACTTTACAGATCTCAACGTTACAACCAAGTCCTTTCTGGCCCACCTGCTTTCTCCTTGCTCTAGTGAGCATACTAGAGACATGACTCTCCTCATACAGCAAGGACTATGTTAGGACCTTGGAAATTGCCTTAAATGGTCTCTGACAGTTTAAAAGCTTGTGGCCTGAAAACAGGCCAGGCCAGAGGGTCCTAACAGAGATGGGACTAGAGACAGCACAGTACTAAAATGGATCTCACCAACTGTATGTTTTCCTTGGATTTGAGAGCTAAATAAGATCAGGTTTTGTTCACATCAAACAGGTTGGAGCTGATGTACTCTTCCCAGCAATTCCTTTGTGCTGTTCCATGCAGATACCTCATTGCTCATCAGCAGTACTGCATCTGGCAGAGATTTTCTGCTTGGTATAACAGGCATGCTACAGATTTTCTGTGTAACTTAACAGAGCACAGCACACTTAAGGAAGGGACAGAACTGAAAGATTTAGGGCTTAGTTTGCAGCTCTGAGGAGGACTGTATTCAGATTTTCTGCTGGTTAAGCAGAACCTTTGACTCACCTGTTCCTATTGCAGTCCTATTCCAGTCCCATCCTAGTGCACTAGCACTCAGTCTCTGCTCATGGGAGTCTCATCCTTGTGCGCTCTGTAGCACAGTATCATTAGACAGTGTCCCAACTATTCCTCTAGTATTCCCATACCAACTACTTGTACCTGTTTCACACTTTGTTCTTCCTAAGCTACACACCCTACTGCTCTTCAGGTTTCTGAGTTAGCTGAGTCCTTCCCAGGCAGTAGGATCTCCATTAATAGAACACAGGATAATTGTTTTAAACTAAAATAAGGTAGGTTTGAACTAAAGGAAAAAACTTTTTACAATGAAGATTGTGAAACACTGGAAAAGGTTATGATTGCAGATGTCACTGATCTAGTTGAACATGTCCCTGCTCACTGCAGGGGGTTTGGACTAGATGACCTTTAAAGGTCCTTCCAACCTAAACCATTCTGTGATCATAGATCCCCTTGATTTGGTCTCAGACTCTCTTCCTTGACAACATCTAGAATTAGTGTCCTCCTTCAGAAAAACATCCATCGTTTTCTACTTACTTTTTTTCCCCCTTTTCCTCCCTCACAGTCTTTTTGTCTACCTCTTGTCCAGGAGAAAAATGTCTCCTTCTCTGTGATTCTATTTTAGCAGTGTATGGACTGAGAGTGTGAGACTACCTGCCTGATGCCATATTCAGTGCCCAGGACTTCTCCAGTTAAGGACACATGGAGACAGCCATACAGAGGAAAATAATTTGAATTCTTGTATCTCTGTGCTGTAAAATAAGTTTTAAAATTTTTCTTTAAGTGTCTGTGAAGAACATACAATTCAGTCACATAGAGAATGTGTAAGGAGCTCAGTGAAGACAGACTGCTTGAGGATTTCAGCTATTAAACTTTGGCAAGTCTTTATGAAGTATGTGTAAACTACTGCTTGTCAAATACTTGTGCATATTTAGGATGTAGATGCATTTCACAGGGAGTAAAAATGAATAAATACAGTTCATCCTTAACAAATGCTGCACCCTTCCTCCACCCATGGTTCTTGCAAAATAAAGAGTACCAAAGCTTTGAAACTACATCCTAAAAACATTGTTTAGAAGTTGCTTTTCTTTCTCATTAAAAAAAAAATGCATTATTTTGCAAAGGTCTTAGGGATTTTAAAAACTATAAGGTATCATGACAGATGCCAAGTATGAAATCTCAGGAAGTCTCTCCAAGCTTCAAATGAAGGCATAGTTATACAGAAAGAAATGTCAAGCAGCCTTACCTAGGAGGCAAGGATAGACATCAAGTTGAAACACAAATGGACCTGCTCTCTATGTTCATATCCACACAATATTTAGCCAAAACATTTCTTAGAAGTCAGATTATCTCTAGTCCTTGTCCTCAAGTACTCTAAGACAATACAGGCATGTAGATACAAAAGAAATGCCTTTACCCATCCTTCAGTGTACTTTTTGGGAGTCACAGCCAGATTCTGTTGTTCACTAAGGAGTAAATCACCTTAAAAGGAATGGAAAGAGTGAATAGATAGGATCCTGCTGGATTTGTCATACTGCAGTGGAGGTTTGGAGCCTCTCAAGGGCAATCCTGGCCTTGTGCATTCTCATGGAGGAGTGGGGCTGCATCTCCAGCACGTGCAGCTGAGTGCTGGGAAGGCACAAACAGGGCAGCTCACATCTGTCTGGCTGTGAAGCTTGTCTGAGAGCAGGAAGGGAGGGAGACCTCATAGCTTTACCACGAAGTAATTTCTGTTATGGAAACTTTATTTTTAATTTGTTCCATATGAATCTTGGGAAAATGAACCATTTGAGAAGTTTTTCATAATTCTAGTCTAGATAAACAGCTCAATAAAGAATGGAAAATATGTATTTTGTCAGAAGGCACCACTAAGGAATGTTCACATATGGCAATAATTTCCTTAGTATTCAACAAAGGATTGGCCCAGGAGTCTTCTCCTGTAGATACAGATCAGATTTATCACTGTGGTACTGTCACCTGACTTATATGATATTAAGCTGTGAGTCAGCAGAGCAGAGAGACCTAGTTTTCTAACAAGTACAGTATTTATCTTGTCCTTTTGAACTCACTAGCACTGATTCTGTTTTTAACATTATTGAAGAGTGATTCTCTGTAGTTAATGCTACAAATTAGTTTGTCTTAGAAGTTTGGTTTGGCTTTTTGCTGTGATCTACCCAGCCACTCTGCTGCAGCAAGACCTCAGAGCCGGTAGTCTGAGCCAAGAACAAGATAATGTGTCTTTTCAAACCATGAAGCAAGTGAAAGTGTCACTGGATTATGGCTCTCAGAAAATAAAAGTGCTCTCATACCAGAAAACGAAGTCCTCTTTGCTTTGCTGCTTTGTTCGTCGTCTTCAAGGAATTAGCAGAGAAATGCTTTATTTCCCTGTGGGACATTCTAAATGTTTCTCCATTATCCTGGAAAGAGAGCCTCTGTTTTACTCATCTAGGTTTAAGGACAGACAGTGGTTAGAATAAGGAAAAAAGAGTAAAGGATGTGTATGTCAAAATTAGCTGTTTGTAATGGGATGAACAGAATGTGGGTTTGAATGCTTAACATCCATGAGGCAATGCTGTACATTTAGATTCATAATTTGTAATATCTAAGTGAAAATGATGAGCCTGAATAAAAAAAATTTGACTCAACTTGTCAACCTGAATTGAGGCTGCAGTCCCCTCTGTTCAGCCAGTGAAGCAGGAGCAAGGAGCTTCATTGAGCAGCCAGGAGCCTGGGGCAGGGAACAGAGGATAGCAGTACCCAGACCCAGCAAGATGCACTGCCACTGGTTGGAGATATTTAAAGTTCTGTCAGCATCTACTTGCTCCGGAAATCTACTCATGACAGCATTGTTGTGCTCTCTCCACTAAACACTGCTGTCATGTGTGGAGGATGACATACTGCTCTCCTCTACTCCATCTTTCATAGAATTGTTTTGGTTGGAAAAGATCTCTAAGATCATTGAGTCCAACCATAAACCTAAGACCACCATGGCCATTAAACCACGTCTGAGACTCCCATGTCCACATGCTTCTTGAACATTTCCAGAGACAGAGACTCTACCACCTCCCTAGGCAGCCTACTCTAGAGCCTGACTGCTCTTTCAGTAAAGAAATGTTTCCTAATATTCAATCTAGACCTCCACTAACACAATTTTAGGCCATTTTCTCTTGTTCTATCACTTGACGCTACGGAGAAGACGCTGACTGTCACCCTATTGCAATTTCCTTTCAGATAGTTGCAGAGAACAATGAATAGAATAGAATTAACTAGGTTAGAAAAGACCTTTGAGATCATCAAGTCCAACCTATCACCCAACACTACCTAATCAACTAAACCATGACACCAAGTGCCTCATCCAGTCTCCTCTTAAACACTTTGAGCGGTGGTGACTCCACCACCTCCCTGGGCCATCCCAAGGGCCAATCACTCCTTCTGTGAAGAACTTCTTCCTAACATCCAACCTAAACCTCCTCTGGTGCAGTTTGAGACTGTCTCCCCACAGCCTCCAGACTAAACAACCTCAGTTCCCATAGCTGCTCTTCACAAGACTTGTTCTCTAGACCCTTCAATAGCTTTGTTGCCCTTCTCTGGACATGCTCCAGCAACTCAATATCTTTCTCACAGTGAGAGGCCCAAAACCGAACACAGCATTCAAGGTGCAGCCTCACCAGCATCAAGTACAGGCATATGATGACTTCCTTACTCCTTCTGGCCACACTATTCCTGATACTGGCCAGGATGCTGTTGGCCTTCTTGGCTGCTTGAACACACTGCTGGCTCATGTTCAGATGGCTGTCAACCAGCACCTCCTGTTCCTTTTCTGCCAGGCTGCTTTCAAGGCATTCTGCCTCAAGCCTGTAGTGTTGTTGTGGGCCAAGTGCAGGAATTGGCGCTTGACCTTGTTAAACCTCATACAACTGATCATGGCTCATCAATCCAGCCTGTCCAGATCCCTTTGTAGAGCTCTCCTACCCTCACACAGATTAACACTCCCACCCACTTAGAGGGAAAAAACAGCTAGAGTGGCTTCTGTCTGAAACCTTGAGGTGCCTCAGTGTGAGGAAGGTCTGGAGTTTGAATGAGTTTAAATCTCTCTCTCCTTTTCCTAGAACTGCCTCTAATAGTCCATTTGGGAATGCAATTGTTTTGTGATATACCAGTTTTTATATGACACATAGGTTGCTTTTTACTGGATTTCTCCTCACATTTAGTACATTATTGTTACTAGCTGCAGAAATCTCAGTTTAGGCTTGCAAAGAGTAGCATTTTTATATCTGAGGGTTGCTCAATCAGTACAACCCTTGAATGCATCCTTAACACTTCCTCTCTTAGCCCAAAGTGCCTGGGATATGTTCCACCTAAGAGGTATGCCGTTCACAGCCAGAGCATAAAATCATAAAGAAGTAGGATTGAAAGGATCTCAGGAAATCATATATTTCAGCCTCCTAGCACTAAATCACCGACATCTGTTTGACTTTTGGGAGTTATTAGGGCAGCTTCATAGCATTCCCAGGCAATCTATTACCCCAGGCTCACCTTTTTTTTTTTTTTTTTTTTTTTGTTTTTTTGCTGTTTGTTAACTTTTTCTCTGCAACTGCTTTTTATGTATCTGAACATAGCTGTTCTGAGATTACCTGCTCTGCTTTTCAACTCATTTTGCTTGACTCTTTCCTAGTAAAATGTGCAGACTGGGCCTGACATACCCAGACTCTAAATCTGAAGTAGGTCTGATGAAAAACTTTGAATGACAGTGAAAGAGAAAATGACAGCACCATTGTGATGGGATCAGTTAGACATTATTTAATGAGAACTCAACTTTGGTTGATTACTTCAGATGTAACAGATTTGTTAATTAGAATAGAATAGAATAGAATAGAATAGAATAGAATAGAATAGAATAGACCGGGTTGGAAGAGACCTTCAAGATCATCGCGTCCAACCTATTATCCAACACCACCTAATCAACTAAACCATGCAACCAAGCACCCTGTCAAGTCTCCTCCTGAACACCTCCAGTGATGGCGATTCCACCACCTCCCCGGGCAGCCCATTCCAATGGCCAATCACTCTCTGTGTAAAACTTCCTCCTGACCTCCAGCCTGAACTTCCCCTGGTGCAGCCTGAGACTGTGTCCCCTTGTTCTGGTGCTGGCTGCCTGGGAGAAGAGACTAACCTCTGCCTGTCTACAACCCCCCTTCAGGTAGTTGTAGACAGCAATAAGGTCACCCCTGAGTCTCCTCTTCTCCAGGCTAAGCAGCCCCAGCTCCCTCAGCCTCTCCTCATAGGGTTTGTGTTCCAAGCCCCTCACTAACTTTGTTGCCCTTCTCTGGACACGCTCCAGCAAGTCAACATCCTTCCTAAACTGAGGGGCCCAGAACTGGACACAGTACTTGAGGTGTGGCCTAACCAGTGCAGTGTAGAGGGGCAGAATGACCTCCCTGCTCCTGCTGACCACATTGTTCTTGATGCAGGCCAGGATGTCCTTGGCCCTCTTGGCTGCCTGGGCACACTGCAGGCTCATGTTCAGCCTACCATTGACCAGTACCCCCAGGTCCCTCTCTGCCTGGCTGCTCTCCAGCCACTCTGACCCCAGCCTGTAGCACTGCATAGGGTTGTTGTGGCCAATGTGCAGAACCCAGCACTTGGATGTGTTAAATCTCATGCCTTTGGATTCTGCCCACCTGTCCAGCCAGTTGAGGTCCCTCTGCAGAGCCTCTCTACCCTCCAGCAGATCAACTCCTGCCCCCAGCTTGGTGTCGTCTGCAAATTTACTGATGATAGACTCAATAAAGTGGTTGTACTATATTTTTTTTTAGGTCCAGAAAATTCCACAGTAGGAGGGTTCCCTTTTCACTTTTGTGGAATAGATGCTAACATAAACATTACATCTGAAACCAGTATAGCTGAAATCATATCATGAGATAGAGCCATCTCAAGATATATGTCTGATTTTAAATAGTGAGCTTTAAAAAAGGGGAAGCATTATTAACTACTTTTACTTGCCTTTGGTTTGTGAGCCTGCAGGGGGTAACATAACATTCCTAAGTTTTCTCCTGGAAGCCTCTGTCAAAAAACACTGAAAACTGAGATACTTGGCTAATCACTTGGCTCTAGAAATAGACATTTTTGGGAGAACACCAAATGTTGTAATTACATTGCTAGAATAGGTGTCATAACATTTTGTTTCTTTCTGTGTGGAAAATGAGAGAACTGCAGTTGTTGATGAGTTCTTGGATAGGAAAAAGGTGAAACACATGGGAGGCCATACAGCTCTTTCTCAAACATCAAGCTTGATTCATTCCTGTTCATCACTGTGATGGATTTCAGATTGTTGTGACAATAGCTTGACATGAGGAGAATTCAGATAGAGTCACATTGCAAGCCTCTGCGCCATACATAGTGGGCCCAGGGGCGCCCTAAAGATTTGCCTGGAAGTAAGGTCAGCAGAATCAGATGGAAATTAATCGTATCAGCTATGTTCAGGCTTATCATTAACTTTTACCAAGTGCACTCTAAGGTGTGGGAACCATCAATAGTTTATATGCAAAATATCAAATAACCATTAGTGAGAATGTGTGGGCATATACACTGACATATCAGATTGCTGCGGCACTAAGTCTAAGAGATGTTTTGCTTTCTATTGATTAGAATTTGAAGGAGGGAGAAATATTTAAGCTCAAGACAGAGCTACAATTATATGTGATGGATCTCAAAGTAGTTCAAATATTTACTTAATACATGATAATTTAAATGAATTAAATATTAGCTTACAATTGCAATCAAAATGTGTTTTCTCTAAGACTTTAGCTGTTCTAATGATTCTTTAAGTGTAAAGAAAAGCCTGCTGCTTGATTGAAACATGTCCAAAAGGCATCACAGCTGACAGGAACTTGAATTGGTCTGCTGCATTCAGTTCTGATAGCAGAGGCAACATAATCTGACAACAGATGTTAAGCAGGCAGCATTTCTATTTTGCTCCTAAGAGCAGCTGACAAGGATCTGTAGCCTAACTTAAAACAAATAAACAAATGAAACTACCACCACCAAAGTTGTCCAATTAAAACTGGATTACTTCTTCAGATGGAAACCATTTAAAAAACAGCAGGGGCAATTAACAGGTCCTGATTATTTTTTTAGAAGTGAGTACTTAGAGGATATTGCATTGCTTGCCTAGAGTTAATGTTTCTGATCTCTCTGTTCTAATTTTCTTGTTTGACCAA
Source organism: Melanerpes aurifrons (assembly GCA_011125475.1). Taxonomy (NCBI): domain Eukaryota; kingdom Metazoa; phylum Chordata; class Aves; order Piciformes; family Picidae; genus Melanerpes; species Melanerpes aurifrons. The sequence goes on along the minus strand of WWNC01000071.1, from coordinate 4,560,387 downwards.
TCTATTTAACTGTGGCAGACTGATCTACGTTTCCTGAAAGTAAGGAACCCTGACAGCGTTTTTTACTTTTAGGCAGAAATAGATGATCTTTATTTACCTCAAGAGCCTCCTGAACTGCTCTTTGTCTTGAGTACAAATCTCTTATTCACCTCTTAATTGTACAGTGATTTCTTATTTATCTCTGCAAAATGCTTCAGCTTCTAAAGGGAGGATTGAAATCTCTTGCCCTGATACTAGCTTTACCCCAATAATCAGATCACTCCATGGCTTAATGGTTAGAGCTTTCAACTGTGTGCAGAGGATTTTGCCTTCATCTGAAGATATCTGTGTACGCTGCGGTGTCTGCTTGTGCTGGAAGAATCTAAACTCCAGTCACAGTCAATGGAAAGACATGAGAACATGTAAGTAGCACTACATGTCTATGGGCAAATGAACTGAGCATGGAGAATGGGATATAGCTGACAAGATATATATGCTCACTGCTTTTTGAGACAGCCTTTGTCATTCCAGGACTCTTCAGGGATCACAGATGAGATGAAGGACTTAGGGGAGACCTCCATCCTTCTGGAGCGATGGCACTGAGATATACTAAACTCATAAAATGTTACTAGGTGCTGGGTACAGGCAATGAAGTCATAGCCTGAGCCCTGAATTAGGCAGCTGAGTCCCAGTGTAATTCACACATGGAGAAGAGAGAACTGTAGCCAGGTTTCCCATATCACAGTCCAGAACTCAGAACCTCAGCCCTAGGAAGAATTTAATACACATCCTGCTCATCATGTCCTACATGCTGAGAGGCTCCCATCAAGAGACAGCTTTTTCCAGAACCTGTTCTTAAATATGGTCTCCCTTCACCCATTGTGTAGATCACAGTGGAATCTGAACACTGGGGCCTTTTATAGTAAAAGATAGAAAAGTAAATATTTTATTTATTTATTATTTGCTTAGGACCTTGCTTGATCTTTCTGATGTCCCAAGCACAGTCACAGAATCTGCTCTAACATGGAAGATCTTGGATAGAAAATTACTTTCAGGCCCATGTGCAGAGAAGCCCACTGCTATATTGTTATGCTTAGACTAGGTATTAGGAAGAAATTCTTCACAGTAGGGGTAGTGAGATACTGGAACAGGTTGCCCAGGGAGGTTGTGGATGTCTCCTTCCTAGAAGTGTTCAAGGCCATGTTGGATGAGGCCTTGAGCAATCTGTTCCAGTGGAAGATGCTCGTGACAGTGCCAGTGGGGTTGGAACTAGGCGATATTTAAAGTCTTTTCCAAACCAAACTGCTCTAGGAATCCATGAATTGGAGCAAATGTAGTAAGTGAGACATGATGATCCTCCATGTGGAACTGAACACCCTTCTAGGAATGAAAGAGAGATCAAAACTATTTTTTGAGTCTATACCAGCAGTGGCACTTACTTAACATAGAATACATGAAATGTCTCACTTTTCTTAATATTTCGTTATTAGCAAGACCTGTTTGTAGGATCCTGGGTAACTTTTGATAGCTGAAAAATATTAATTAGCAATTAATTAATTATTTAGGACTGGATGAAGTAACAACAACTACAGGATGCAGGAAGTTTTTATTACACTTGTCTCAACTGTGAGGGCACAGACAGAGCCTTTACCTCTGTACTTGTGACATTGTCCCTTAGTTTTTAGGGCTGGGGTTGCTTAGCCTGGAGAAGAGGAGACTCAGGGGTGACTTTATTGCAGGTTGTAGACAGGCAGAGGTTGGTCTCTTCTCCCAGGCAGCCAGCACCAGAACAAGGGGACACAGTCTCAGGCTGCACCAGGGGAAGTTCAGGCTGGAGGTCAGGAGGAAGTTTTACATAGAGAGTGATTGCCCATTGGAATGGGCTGCCCGGGGAGGTGGTGGAATTGCCATCACTGGAGGTGTTCAGGAGGAGACTTGATAGGGTGCTTGGTTGCATGGTTTAGTTGATTAGGTGGTGTTGGATGATAGGTTGGACACGATGATCTTGAGGGTCTCTTCCAACCTGGTTTATTCTATTGTATTTTCAGACCTGAGTTTTCTCTTGCAGCCAAAATCAACCTGTTCCTCACCTAAAAAGAAAAACAACTTGAAAGAATGCAGTTTATTTTTTAATTATTATATTTGCAACAAAAATAGCTTTATTTAGGAAAAATCAAACATTATAAATGCTCTAAACTAGGTTTACCCTGATTTTCCCCTTTTCTTCAAATAAAAAAAAATCTGTTTTGACATTTTGACATAATTTACACTGTACTTCCAAAAGTAAATTCAAGCTTTGTTGTAGGTCTGCTTGCAACTTTTTAGATGTCTGCAGTTTTTCTTCTCTTCAGCTGCAACAAAAGATTACTTGAGTCTCCAAAGACCACTGAAAAAGGGCCAGGGTCCTTAATGGTCCTTGCTTGAAATCTTCCTTGTGCACTGGATATATGCTTGTGCTTTGGCTCCCATTGATGCCTTAAGGCCACCATTCTTGCAGGAATATAGGACTATTCCTTTTTCTCTTAGGTGAGATGGTGCCTCAGAGTCACAATTTACAGTCCACAATGCCTACACTTTGGTAATGGAATGATCCAGATGTATTAAAAATTCTTGTTATTACTGCAGTGTACATGACTGCATCAATGAACTCAGAAAACAGCCTTTTCATTTGACAGTGACAGATCATGCATTTTTGGTGATTTCTCAATCCCAAAATAATTGTCTATATAAAAAATTTGATGGCCGTGATGATCAATAGCCATGCCATAAGCTATTCATTAAAATGCCCTGTTTAACTGTTCCACTACATACCTTCATGCAATTCCACCCGACACTCCTCCTCCACCCCAGCCAAACCCCTACACAAGGATCACACCCAAACCAGGAAAGCGGGTTAAAAAATCTATAGTATCACAGTATCACAATTTCACAATACATAGCTCACAATACATCTCCAGAGCAATTTCTGGATGCTATTCATGCTTCATTTAGTTCTGCATTTTGTTCTCTAAGAGCTACTAATGACCATACTCAGGATTTAACAGTTGCTTTTCCAAAAAAGGAACAATTTCAACACAAGAAAATGTTATTATTCACACAAACAAAGAACTCCCAGGCCGAGACTTTTAAACAGAAAACTTTACTTTTCTTTATCAACAATATTGCCCTTGAAGCAAAGGATTCAATCTGCAGTATTTAGATTTTTACTCTAAATTGGACAAAAATCCTTGTTGTTCCCATATTAACACATCAAAATTGTAAGTTGTAACTTTGACTCTAGTCTCAAAAAGTAGGGTTTGTTCCCATTGTTCTACATTCTTTTCTTTGCCTGTAGAGACTGTACTGACCAACAACTGACTTCCTTCAGCCTATCTGAAACGTTGTTTAGAAATGACTAAGTTGCATGCATTTTAGTCTAGCACACTGCACACAAAACCTGAAATATTTTCCATTACTTATAATGATCAGCGTTGCTCATCAAATGAGCAGAATGTTGTCAGCCCTCATTCACTTGGAATGTCCTCACAAACTAGATAGAAAATCACTTATTTTGAAGGCTAATTACCTTGATCAGATAAATGTGTATGTAGGTATGCAAAAAAAGAGTCATCTCCTTTTAATATTAACCATGTAAAGAAAGTGTTTAGGATCATTATCTGCAACAATAATATTTCTACTCCTTTAACTGTCATCATGGGCTTTTTATGGAGAAGCCTAATACAGTGTCTTCAGGGAACTGTATTTGTGTCTATCAAAAGACTAAATTTTCCCCCACCCCCTTTTCCTCTTCACATGTACATCTAGAAGTTTCTGTGATTAGATGCTGAAATGAGCTTTCATTAACAAGACAGCCAAAAGGTCTGAAAAAAAAAATACCAATAACTCTTCAGTGACTTTTTTTTCTCTTTTTTCCCCAGATTAACTGATTTACTGGAAATCTGGTTCAGGGCATAAGTGAACACCAAAAGGATACATGGGAGTTGTGGGGAAAAGATAGTAACAAAAAGCTTGATTTCAGCAATACTCTTAAACTAAATGCCAATAGTAAGAATTCTGAGCCTAATGTTATATACTGGTTTAGAGCAAGGGTTAATCTGCCTGCTGCCCCAACACAAAAGTGATGGCAAGAGTAAGGCACACAACTCAGGGCTGAGATAAAGAGATAAGAGTTTACTATAAGATATCATAAGCACAATGCATAATTACATTAGCTAATCTAATTAATCTAATAATACAATGTGTGATTACCTTATCTTAGCCTATTTGCAGAAGAAGCACAGTGAAATATACAGGGGGGAAAGAAACAGAAACAGCATAAGCCAGAAAAAACAAACCCAGGAGCTACCTAACTCCCACTTGTTCTACCTCTATGCCTGCAGAAAAGAGCCAGAATCACAGAATCACCAAGGTTGGAAGAGACCTCAAAGATCATCAAGTCCAACTCGTCACCACAGACCTCATGACTAAACCATGGCACCAAGTACCACGACCAATCCCCTCTTGAACACTTCCAGGGATGGTGACTCCAGCACCCAAGAAACCGGAACCCAGAAGGAGCAACTGAAACAGGAAGCCTCCCATGCTGCAATCTGAACTTCAAGCTCCATAATACTTTACCTCAGATAGTACTTTCACTTTTTGAAGCTGGCATGACTGCAGGAGGTTCAACTCAATCCGTGATAGGTTACATACATGTTCATGCATCTGGTTGAAGCAGGACTTTGGGTTTATATTTTAGGATTGAATTTACCCCCTCACTATTTTTTTTTTTTTTCTGAAATACATAGCCTCTTGGATATTTTCTGCACTTTCCCTACAAATGTCAAAATATGTTTCTTGCAGTCTACAGAGAACTCACAGATATTAAAAAGTTACCCAGTTCCTGAACGATACACAAACCAAATGCCAGTGAAAATACTAGTGGTTTTGGTACCTAATTGCATCTGTTATTATGGTCCATACAGTCTGCCTTTGTGGCATATCACTTACATGTATGGTTTTCTAAGCACTACTCTCTGTGTAGGCAAAATAAGATGATCATCAGATACTAATTCTTGTTCAGCTTAGGTCAGATGTGCAAGCACAGATGATAATATCAAAAAGACAGCGCAGACAGTGACAGAATAATTTCAACAGGTTCTCCTTTGGCAAGGCAAACATTGTTTTATTTCATTTCTTTAAACTTTTTTTAATTCTGTTCCCATCTACCATCTCAGCAGAGAGAATGCAGCTAATCAACTTTCCTACTCATTTTATTTCTGTGGTCTAATATTTCCCCATGACTCTGCCTAATTACCATAGCAAGGGATTCCCAGTTAGTCTCTTAGTGAAGCACAGAACTATTTAGCTGTGGGGAGAGCAGATTGGGTGCATTCAATCTATCATACCTGTAAGTAAACCAATATGAAGAGCAAGGAATTAATAACTTAGATTTCAAAACTGAAAAAAATATGTGAGCACTTTGACAGTCAAAATAGTCAGGATTCCATGATTCAGCACTCACTGAGATATCAGAAAAATGTATTTGCATCACAAATACAACCTCTGTAAATGTGATACACTTCCTTGCAGAGGGGCAAAGGACTGGATGCATATTCACTTGGATTATTCCTTATAAATACTGGATAGCCAAGCAATAAGGCCTTCTTATATGAGAGTACCAGGAGTCAGGAGAAACTAAGATCATCAGGTCATCCCTGTATCCTCCTCTGATAAATTACATCTTTGCATAAAACTATGTGGTGAGGAAAAGCAGCTACTTGTTCAAGATATCACTCTACCAACATTAGAGAAATGTTCCTTTTGTGCAGAATAGCTTGGTTTGACGACTGACTGCAGGAATCTTCTTCAAAGCTCTGTCTGTGAGGGCTCTTTCAAGGAGATGCTCACAGCCTGTCAAGGCACTACAATTTTCAGTCTCAGGGGACAGTCAGTTTGGTGCTTGTGACTCCTCCCTAAAGAATGAGTGAGAGATGACATGGAGAAAGGTACTGATCATTATACTTCTGGTTGATAGAAGCTGGCTATTGATATTAGGTAGACTTATTTCTGGATGAATGGTTAGCACCAACGTATTTCACTGGTATTAAACTGACATATATTTCTTTTTCTTCTGTTAGGGTTAGGCCCTCTTGGAAAGAATTTATATTTTCCTTAGAGCTACCTTTTAGAGGAGGAGAAAGACAAGTCATTTGGCACGATAACCTTTTCCAAATACACAACAGCTCAGCCTTCCTATTCAACCAAGGAGTTAGAGAAGGAGCAGAAGAAGAGCAAGTTATGTGACAGAAAGTGGAAAGTTAATAAAGTGTGGAAAAAGTAGCTTAGCTGATGTGGTAGAAAAGAGAATGAGAAACATTTCTCTAAGAAAAGAGAGAAAGGAAAAGATTTGAAATAATCTGCAGTTAGAGTTTCCTATTATAATTTTAGTAAGGTATTCAGATACCATGGTAATGAGCATGGCTGAAATATCTGAGCACTCTGGGATAGAATATCTATTTTAAAAAAGGGATAATTAAAATAGGGCTTATTTAGATGAGGGATAATGTCTCAGTTGCTATGCAAATGAGCATAGTTAAAGGATCACTTGCCTTTCTATGAAAATGAACATTGAAAATTTGATGAGAAACTCGGGAGAGAAACATTCTGGAAGTCAAAGAAAATGCAATCTCTATATGCAAATGAAATCAATTAATTTTAGCAGCCATGTATGAGTGTAAATGAGAAAATCAATGATTTTCAAAATCTAGTAATGTGATAGCCATTAGTCTCATTAGACTTTCTTTTTAAAGCTTAATTATTCAAAAATACAACTTGATTTAAATGTGGTCTTGAAAGGGCACATTCTTAAATTAATTACAGTAATGATTTTCCCTGTAGCATGAAGATATGCTACCAGTATGGGGTTTTGAAGGTAGAAATATGACTTTTAGCTGGACTTGGGACTTCATTTTGGAAAAAAGTCCATCACACCTCTACAGGTCATCTAAATACATATGTAGAAGGATGCGAGTAGTCCCATGGAAGCATGTGGAGGTCATATTGTTTGTACCTCATGTGGATCCAGCCCTCGATTTTTAAATATATTGATGCATAGATGGAAGCATCTTGAGGAGTCCAAGCTGAGAAGAGAGGTGAAGCTGTGCAGAGAGCCAGCAAATTGGCATCCTGTGACTCCTCTACAAAGCCTTGTGGCAGAGGTTTTCACTTTTTCTCAGTTGTCTCTAGGGAGGACTTTCTGCCCACCATCCTCAAAATAGTTTCCAGGCTGCAGCATCTACCTAGGAAAAGGTGCAGTAAGATTTGTGATTTATTTGTTTTTTTGTCAGTCTGGAGGAGATTTAAACAGATTTTGGCTGTAAATTAGATCTTTTTGGGACTTGTCTGTGAATTTGATGAGCTGTAAAGACACTTTTAGCCCTAAATAGCACAGTATCCATTAAAGATGAGATTTACTACTTGCATCACTTACATCTATAAACAGAGTGGCACCAGAGCCTCTTTTTTTGAGCATAAGGTCCTGGTCTGGCTTAGTTAATTTCATTCTGAAGAACTCAGTTGCTGTCTAAAACAGGTATCTGCATCCAGAATGCCTGTTGGAGATGGAACCCTCGTCTTTGATAACTCCAAAGCTGTGCCAGCTCAGGCCAAAATTGTGTCAAGGACATAGGTTATGAAGTTCATACCTTTAGGACACGCTATGGCAGGTCCATTTGCTAATGTTGATAAACTTTACTGAATAAATTATTTCAATGCTTTAAAAAAATCAATTTCCTATAGGAAGAGGTGCAATTAGCTGATTCCTAGCCACATTTCTTTACCTCCTCTGAGGATCTGCCCTGTAGTGTTTCTGAGGAGCACATTGCAGTAACTCACTTCATTGCTGCAGCACTTGCCTATTGCCACTTCCCTGTCCTTTTCTTCCATTCCTTGCAAACTCCCCCTCACTTCTCTCCTCCCCTCTCACTTCCTATTCAGAATAATCAAGATATCAAGAAGATGTACTTTCAGAGGACCAATTAAACACAGCAGGGCACCAGCTGAGATGAAGAGCTGCAGTGAGTGAATTTAAATCAAGCCACAGTTTCTGAGAGATTATCTCTGTATCATCACTGGTGGCAAGGGCTTTAGGTGGATCTGTACATCATCAGGGGAAGCTAAGCCTTACTTGGTATAATGTGTGGCAGAAGTGGGAGTAAAAATAAAAATAATTTTAAAAAAAGTTTAAATTATTGCTTGTGAATCACAAAGGTGGCTGTAAAATTTTGTACTGAGCTCTCCAGGTGACAGGCAAAGGAGGAGCAAAAAAGAAAGTGGCACAGTTGGGTAAATCACAATATTAGCATACATTTATATAACATGTGATTGCTATAGCTCAGGATTGCAGAGGATTTAAAAAATAATTCATTTTTATGTAGGGCAGTTACTTTTCAGTAGAGGCGTTACCACCTCATGCTTGTACTCTCTGCTTGGCAAAGACATTTTTCAGATACCACTCCACTAAAGCAGACATGCTTAAAAGGGAGGAATCAGAGCAACCCGGTGGATTTTAGACTGGCCACAATTTCAAAGATACCTTAGGTTTTCAGTCCCTGCTGTGGAACACCTACCTCAGCCCCACTTTTTCATTCCTTCAATGCAAAGTCCTTGATCTTCTGCAGTGTGAGCCAGCCTTGGCCCACTCGGCAGATGGCAAGGGCTGTGCAACCATGTGTGCTGTGATGCTGCCGGATGCGTTTCTTCTGACCCTGTGCCTGATTCCCTGCTGTCATGTGGATGCTGGCCAAAGACCCTATTCTCATCTGCCCATGGTGCTTGGGGTGAAAATACCAGCTGTGTGGCAGCACAAAGCAGTGCTGTAGGGTAGTTTAAGGTAGGAAGTAAATAATTCATCCAGCTGCCTCTGCAGCATGAAGCTAGGAAATAAAAGGTCGTCTTTTTTTCCAGACAGCACTGGGTCAGCTAGCCAGGTGAAAGCCTGTCAAGGTTGTTTGTAGCATTGAAAGCAGCATGAATTTTTGCTTTTATCTTCTATGCAAGGAAGCTGAGAGATAGGACAAACATGGGACTCACTGAGTTAGCATCTCAGTTTGGAGTTGGCTTGTCTCTGTTTCGTGGCGACAGAGGTATTGTGTGTTGCATATCTTGGATTGCCTATATAGTAAATCATTTGCTATGTGCTGCAGCTGACACAATGGCATTCTCAGACAAACAAGAGAAAAAGAAATCGGAGAAGTCTCTTTACTGGTCTCCTGTGATGCTTGCAGGAGTAACGACATGGGAGTATATTTCTAGAGTGTGGAATGTCTCAGAATTTCATGTGTATCTGCCACCAAGAGGCTCTGCCTAGCAGGAGAGGAGTCATAGCCACAGCAAAGCACTTACCAAAAAGTCCTAACAACGATCATGTGTCCCTATTAGTGCCCTACCTAGCAGCAACAAAAGGATTTCAAGGTTCAGTCTCTTTTCACAGCTCTGTCCTTAATAAAAGATTAAACTTATAGTTAGTGCCAGTGGAATTTGAATGAGTTGCAGTGCCCAAGCTTGACTTCTCCCTTTTGGAAGCAGGGCTTAAGACAGGCTTATAAAGCCTGAAGAAAGGCAGCTGTGACTAATTCTTGGCTGCAGCTGAGGGGAAGAGAGAGAAGGGAGGTATAAAGGGCAAAAAGAGTTCTCTGGAACGTTCACGTTGACCCAGCCTCTGTCTGCTTAGCCTCTTGAGACTAGACAAAGTGACTGCATGGCTCTTTCCAACTAAGTCTATAGAGAACTCCAGGTACATGGCCTAGTAGTTATATGAACTAGTAACATAAATCATAAAATTAAGTAGTATGATTTCATTCTGTAAATGATTTCGGGATACAATTTGCAGGAAGACACAGCACAAAGAAAAGTTGTATTGCCTGGTATAATTATTTATGATTTTTTGTTACATTAATGTGGTATAAAATTTGCATTAATAGGCGCCTTTTTATGAAGAAATTTATAGCCACAATATGTCAGCTTTTTGATGGTACATAAAGTTAAATATGGTCATTGCTTTTTCAAAAATCTGTGTGGATGGTTTGGTGTGAGCAGTGAATTGCTTAAACTTGAGAGCTTTTATGTTATATGCTTTTTTTTTATTATCCACTTTGTTCATGATCAGCTTTTCTGTAGCATCACTAAAAAAATATGGGATCTGTCTATGGGCCAACATGACATCTGTACTTTTTAACTTCCATCAGCTGAAGAATGTGTAGCCTAGAGACACAATTAATGCTACACTGGCCTCTTCCCCAGATTACAGGTCTCTTATGCATAGGTTTATATGCCATATGCGAAGGGCCAAATTAGTCTCACTTGGGTCACACTTCCCTTGATCGCTTCGAGAACTAACTCCACAACAGTGACCGTTTGAAGAGATGTAATTTTCCATGGCAGAACTGGTATTTACCTGCAGAGGGATTTTTCCATTAAACTTTCTATGTGGGATATTGGAACATAAAACCTGCCAAGATTTATTAGTGAAAATTTATCAGGATTAAATGCCTCTTCTGAGACACAAAGAATCTAGGTGTAAAGGCTGCTGCTATTTTCCCCTTTTTATCTGGTGCTGTAAAAATGTACTCTACATTGTATCTGCATGCAGATGTAGGGAGTCACCTGCTTTCTTCAATTACTGTGACTTCAGCATGTTTCCTCAAGGACAAAACCACAGGTTCCTTACTTGACCTAAAGTGCCAGTGCCAGGAAAAGATAATGCAGTTAGGCATGCAGAGATTGCTGGGAATGTGGTGAATACTGATGTCTGGCTGGCATTACTACCTTTGGCAGCCCTGCTAATGGAGAAATAGAAAGCAGGGGAACTAACTGGGCCATTAGATAAGGCTACGCGGTCATGTTACTATGTATCAGCAAAACAAAGTAAAGATCATAGCACTGTAGAAGCCTCCAGTCTGTAAGAGACCCTTAAGACCATTGAGTCCAACCACTAAATCAAGCCTGTAAGCGTGACATCTACACATCTTTTAAATACCTCCAGGGATGATGACTCAACCACTTCCCTGGGTAGCCTATGCAAATGGGTAGCCTGGTTTAGTTGGTTAGATAGCATTGGATGATAGGTTGGACTCAATGATCTCAAAAGTCTTTTTCAACCTGGTCTGGTCCATTCCATTCCATTCCATTCCATTCCATTCCATTCCATTCCATTCCATTCCATTCCATTCCATTCCAACCCTTTTTGCGGAGAAATCTTTCCTAATATCCAATTTAAACTTCTCTTGGCACAACCTGAGGCCAGTTCCTGTAGTCCTACATCTTGTAACTCTGGAAAAGAGTTACCTAGCTCCAACACCCTCTCAGGTAGTTGTGGAAATTGTGAAGGTCTCCCCTCACTCTCTTTTTCACCAGGCTGAAAACCCATAGTTCCCCCAGTCACTTCTCATACAGCTTGTGCACTGGACCCTGCACCAACTTAAGTGATCTTCTTTGGACACAGCCTAGCACCTCAATGTCTTTCTTGCAGTGAGGGGCCCAAAACTGAGCACTATATTTGAGATGCAGCCTCACTAGTGCCAAGTACAGGGGACAATTACTTCCCTAGTCCTGCTGGTCACACTATAGCTGATGCAAGCCAGCTATTTACAACTCCTAGTTCTTCTGGTTGTCATGAAAAAATTACTATAAAAGAAGAATAATGTGAAAGCCACTGCCATGTGCCAAAATCCCATAATTTTCTTAAGTACTACAAAACACTACACACTAGTGGAGCATGGGACTAGGTCTGGGGACACTAAATGAAATCCTCATAAGATGCAATGACAAATCTGTTTTGAAGTGGAACCAGGAGAATGGTAGGAAATAAGAAACATTAAAAGGAAGAGTGAAAACATGAAGCTTATTCCTTTTAGGTCTGCTGTCTAAAACAGATCTCATAATGTTAGAGAGAAGATGACAAAAAAATTTCTGTCCAAAATTCAAAGGAAGATACAAGAACATTTTTGTTGTTGTTATGTAACATTCATGTCCTTAGCCATTTAAATTAAAAGGCTTTGTCTCTAGAGGGAGCAAGGCCAAATGACCAAATCACTGCCTCATGCTCTAGTTTTTTTCCACGATCAGTTCAATCATGTATTTATTCACCAAAGCCATTAGAACTGTAACTGTAATCAGAAAGAGGAAATGGTCTCCATCTATCATCCTGTTTCTAACAAGAAGAGGTAACAGACCATTTTAGTTACACTGCATTAATGCTCATTACTGCCCTAATGAAGATTTGTGTTGCTTTTCCAAGAACCTCGCAGCTAATCTTGAATTTCCTCCTAGCTTTCAAAGAAACACCAATTTTCACTACTTCAGCCCATCCAAAGAGGTGTTAGTCTAACTATTCTAAAACATAGTTTCATCAGGGAAATTATCATGAAAAACCTGAGCTAACATCCTTTTTTTTTTTTTTTTTTTCCTTTTCATTACTGTGGTTAAATTCTGTGAGTTTGGCAGACATTGACTGACTCAATGCCTCTGTCCAGATGTTTCTCCTTGCAGCTGCATCTATATTGCTTAGCACTTGGCTAGTATTAAACTACCTGCTAAACTATCATCACTCAAGTATATGTGATTGTGCTGTAGTATAGCTAAAATGGTCAGCGTGCATCCTACCTAATCCAGATTTTTCCATAACTGGGACCAGTATTGTTTGTAGTCCCTTCATTGCTACAGTGATCTGCTCAGGCTGCAGTGGGAAATCTCAAATGCTCTGGGCTGAAGATTTCTCGAGGTGTTACACTATGAAAACCCCAGCTGAACACCTCACAGCGAATACTGGTTGGGAATCACCTCTCCTTTGGTCAGTGTTTGCTTTGTTTATCCTGTCCCAGGGAGATTAAGTTCCAAAGGAGAGCTGGATGCAGGGCTTGTTGCAAGTCCCAGATGGGAAGGCATGTCACAAAACCTGTTTTTCTGGTGCTCACTACTGTCTTGGGGCTGGACACAGCTAACAAGCCGACAAGTGACTGAACTCTCACTTACTGATATGTGTTTTAGCACACACATCCTCTCCAAACTGTGGATTCAGGTTTCCACTCTTGTACCAAATTTCCGATGCACGTGAATGATGAATCAGATAAGGTAGCAGTGGTCTGATCATTAACACCACTGTTAGTGTCATCAGTAATTCATGCTGGTGAATTGGTTTCTGTTTCTCAAACTAGACATGAGACCACATACCAGTGAGATGGGTTACAGCTCCAGTTTTGAAAGTGGCATCTGTAGCCAGCTGTGGCATGGAATAAAATTGTTTGCCTTGCAATCTAAGCCTATCAGCACACATATAACCCTTTGTATGATTCAGAAAATGCAAAGTTAAATTTCTGTACAATAGCATCATACAATGGTTTCAAATGTTCTACTGGAACATCTCATCCAACCTTGGTGATACTGTGATACTTTAAAGACCTGTAAAAGGTAGTAGAAAGCTTAAATGTCCCACAAGTCATTGTAGAATTTTGAAATTGTATTCCCATGCCACTGTGATCTTCTTGATGACTGATTTTGATTTCTTCCATTGTTCATTAGGAACTTCAATTGTTCTGTCTTTGATGAGGTATTCAAAGTATTTAATTGTGTGTGGTAGATTAGGAGTATGATTGTCAATGCTGATTTGCACTCCTACTATTTGAAGAAAACTGCTAACACTGAAATAAATGTGTGCATGTGCAGCTCTTCTAGCAGGAACAGGAAAATTTGGTTCTGTGGTACCTATGACTCCATTCACTTAATCAAGGAAGTGATCAAAATTGTCTGGATAAATAAAGCTGACCAGTTCAGAAGGAAGAGGTGTTTGTTGAGAATTTAATTGTTTAGCAGATAGTGATAGTTTTTGCAAAGCTGAAGGAGTTGCCAAAAATACTTTTAAAATGTCAAGATAGCTATTAGGCCAAATCACGTGAACATTAGTGCTATTCCTTTGATTCCAAGGATCAAGCATACGTTCTATGTATTTAATAGCAGACTTTAATTCCGGGATAAAATTTTCTGGCAAATCATACACAGAACCTAAAGTCTGAGCTAGAACAGGATCCATGTAAAGTTGGGAATCAATGCAGTAAATATCATGCAATAATTCACAAGGTACAGCATTAAAGCACCAGCAATACAAGATGTAAAATTATCTGGCTCTGAGCTATGCAAAGAGGTGTGTGTAATCTTAAACACTGCATAGCCTGGCTGGCAAAGCAAGAGTGTTTGTTCAAACTGAACACCTGTTTAAATATCTTGCTCGATTTAGTCAGCTTCCAATGTCTGAGAGTCCCAACACATAAAGAGTTACTTTCCTGAGCTTCATACTAAACATGTGCTGGAACACATTCATCCTTAGTCATTGCTTGACATTTGGACACAAAGAATGCTAAAGAAAGGAAGTACCTTAGTGGACTTAGGAACATTTAAATGCATCCTAAGGAAAGACCAACTTGAGTGTTGTTTAAAGAACTTTAATTTTGTTGGCAGGGCTACTGGAAACTACGAAAGCCCTTTACTCTTGGAAACAAGTTTGCTGAACCATTTCCTTTGCATATCTTGTTATGCAGAAGTAACAGAATATTCCATTGCTGCATATTTTAATAATGCCAAGGGAAAAGGTGTATGTATAGTTAAGGAAAGCAGCTTTCTGTCCAGGTTAATGCTGTCCATTTCCATGGTTTATGTGTAGCAGTAGTGGACTAATTCCTCCTTCACAGAATCACAGAATGTTAGAGGTTGGAAGGGATTTCCAGAGAATGAGTCCAAACCCTTTGCCAAAGCAGGATCACCTATGACAGGCCACACAGGAACACATTCAGACGGCTTTTGAAAGTCTCTAGAGAAGGAGACTCCACAACTTCTCTGGGCAGTCTGTTCCAGAGATCTGTCATCCTCATGTCTCCTTGTGTTGAGGTGGAACCTCCTGTGCTCTAGCTTGTACCTGTTGCTCCTTGCCCACTCACTGGCCACCACTGAAAAGAGACTGGCACCTTCATCTTGATACCCATTCCTCAGATATTTATAGACATTAATAAGATCCCCTCTCAGCCGTCTCTTCTCAAGACTAAATAGCCCCACAGCTCTCAGTCTTTTTCATAGGAGAGAGATTCTTTCATTTCCCTCCATCATCTGGAAAGGATATCTGTCCTAAAGAGAAGTGCTTCTGCTCTCTGGAAGAGTACCTTTTTTTTTTTTATTGGTAGTTACTTCTTAGGTGTTTGGTTTAGTTTGAGATATGCAACCAGTAAAAATTAAAGTGGGCTCTGGGAATTTGATCATGTTTCTATTTTACATCTGTTTTAATCAACAGAGCTCCATTCCTTTGATTCATGCTGGTGAGAATGAGAGAAGAATGAGTCTTTCAGTTTCCATTTTTTTACTATGCAGGAAAATGAACATTATTATAAAGAGAAAGAGTTTAAGAGCACTGTGGAGTATGCCTACATGGAGATACAAATCACTGACTTGGAGTCCATAGGACAGTCAATTCAGTGCCCAGTAGTAGGAATTTGAAGACTAAAGAACTAAATTGTGAACAGCTGTTTCCACATACTTCATAAAGTCTGCATGGCCACTTCAGGCTCTATAAAGTGTTAAACATAGTTTCATAAAACACGTACAGGGGGCATGCACATTTTTTAGAATCCTCTCTATCTTTTTATTTCAGAGACAGGTTGTTGAAAATAGTTTTCTTGTTTTTCATAGTATAATAGTGACTCTTTAATATTTATAAAAACCATAGCACTTCTTATGCAAAAAGAGCACTAAGTTATTTTTGTGGGCGTCTTTCCACTTCAGCTATCCTGTTTTGTGATATTAGAAGTAGGAAAGAACAGTAGCTTTCAGACTGTTTTTTTCCAGCTTAGCTTACAGCTTCAGGACTATCAAGAATGCCAGCATCCCAGGGGAGCTGGTAGCGATCAGAAATCAACAGCATCTGCAATATATAAATAAGACCTTAGAATCCTGGGTTCTAGAAACGACCCCCAGTTGTCAATCTCATGTTTTTCTTTTTACAAGTGATGATTAACAAACACTAAGGTGTGTGACCAGTTATGGAAGTCTGAAAGGCCCTTTTGGGCCTGAGAAACTAATATGTCTTCATTCCCATTTTGAATGTCGGAGTCATAGTGTAAAGCAAAGGCCCATTTCCACCAGTGTGCACCGGAGATGTCTTTCCCTCCAGTGAATATCAGCTTTGGTCCTGCAAAGTGGCCATGTAGACTTCTTGGTTTTGAAGTGAGTCCCTTTGATATACTAGGTCAAAACTGCAAGCTGATACAAATTTGTTCATTGTTCATTGGTTCCAAGGAGCAGAAATTTAAGCTGGTTTGGAGAAGTGGAGACACTCTGCAGTGGGTTAAGCAATCACAGTAAGACAGCTGAGTGAGAGGAGGAAACATAAAGGAACCTGTTGTTCTACAGGTTTTAAAGGTGTTTTGAGAATTGCTGTGATTTAGCAGAGTTTTCACTAGATTAGACTAACCCAAATCCCAGCAACGTGTTTAGTACCAGGAATTTGCACCTGTTGCAATAAACCCTGTTTAGAGAGGGTCTTCCTTAAAGTTTCCACATCATTACCTGAAATGCACAAACATTAGTTTCAAAAGTACACACTCCTGCATTTTACGTGAATGCACAGTATTCTGCTGATTAGCAGCAAGTTTGTATAAATAAAAGTAAATTCAAATAAGAAAATCAACAAAGCAGCATGGCCAAATGGAGATCAAAGACCTTTAAACACTCTGCAAATCTCCCTCCACTGCTTACTTTCCATCCTCCTGTTTCTTCAGTTGGCCTTTACACCCAGCTTGTACATCCATTATAAATAAATGAATAAACAAAGTGAGAAATTTTTTTGTTGCTATTTCAGTTTCTCTCTCAAATGCATCTTGTTCAATGTCTATACAGATAATGCTAAATGAACATGAATATTACCAAATAAAAATTCAAGCACGATCACAGAACTGAATGACAATTAGCTGTTAAGTGGTCATGTGTATAGCTCTTTGTGCTCAATTATCTTTTACTTCAGATTTTGGATGTAATATCCTATGTTTAGTGTTGATAATGGGGGTGGGTGGGGGGGTGGGGGAGTGGGAATTATCTGGTTTCTTAATTTTGATCCCTTTATGCAAGTTACCAAGAAGCTTCTGTTTCTGACCTGATTCCTCACGTTTCCAAAGCAGACCTGGCACTAGAGGGCGATGGAGACACACATTTTTGCCAAAGTGTCTCAAAATTTGTTAGAAAGCGAAAGTGGAAGAAAAAGACATCAATTAGCAAGTTAATGAATAAAGAGTGTGGTACTGCTCTACCATTCCCGTTACATCCTTCTTATACCTTCCCTCTGGTTTCTGCTTATTAAATTGTGGGCCCCTAACTCATTGTGGTAGTTCTCCACATTCCTTCCTTCCCATTATTACCATCTTCTGTTCCTCAGTTAATGGTCTGCCCTTTTGCATGTGGTCTGTCTCAAATTCCTGATCAACTTCATTCTCCAAGGTGTCTACTTTCTCTCTTCCCATCCTTGCTTTTGGCCTTTCCATGATCTTCTATGTTCTCCATCCACCTTCTCTGCCTCTTCCTCAGGAAGCTGCTCCCATCCTATATCCTATCCCTGGCCTGCACACAAAAAATGCAAAATTCATAGGAAGAGTAAAACAAGAGTTAAGAAGGTACTTCAAAATCTGTGCTAGTGGTTTGGACACAGAAAAAAATCAAGCACGGGTCCTTGTTTTTGTGCCTAAAGTGTAGAACCATGGTACGGTAAATTAAAAATGCATAATTAGATCCCACTAGCTAGGCTTTTCCATAACCTGGGTGTTGTAATCATGAAACCTCAGTATTAAGTAGCATAACTTCTTAAGGGGAAGTGAGGGGTCTCCTTAGCTGTTTCAGCCATGTTAAAAATATCTTGACCTGTGGCAGAGGAAGGCTGAAGCCTAAACCTTTTGCTGTCTGGCTGCTCAGGCTGCTTTGTGAAATTGGATGAGAAGATCACAGATAAGACTGCCAGGTCCTGGAATGACAGTCATCCAGAGATCCTGAATTCCAGAGAACACATCAGGATAATTTTGTATGGGACCTTCCCCACCTGGCAGCTTGAGGCTTCTCCATGTTCACACAGATACTACTGTTCACTGATGTTGGAGACAGAAGAAATTATCATCTTTGCTGTCTGCAGGCAGCTGCAAGAAATGCAGTTGTGGTTAGGAGGCAGAGGCGGTTTAGTGCCTGTGACTAGGGATGGGAAGCTGTTCCTCTGGCTCTGCCAAGCATGCTTTACTGCTAGCAAGTTTTTCAACTTAAGTTTGCCAGTTTTTCTCCTTTCATAAGCACCACATCACATTAGAAATCTTGGGAAATGTGCTGGAGACTTGATTAGTCTGTGCAGGATAAATCATGGGTTAAGCTGCTCTTAAAGAAAATTTAGAGGGATATGCATATAGGGAAAAAGAGTGTTGTCATTCAGACTCACTGGCAGTCTATACAGTTTTTATCAGCCTTCCATGGCTTCTCAAACCTAGGACTTCCAAGACTCGGTAATACATCCTGGATTTGTTACTTGAGCACCTGTTTGTGTCTGCAGCTGACTATTCCATGGATTATTCCAGCAGATTATTCTAGGGGACAGACAGTCTGTCCATAGATCTCCCATCCCACCTGCAATATTCTTTTTCTAGTAGCAAATATGCCATACATCCCCCACAGGTGACTCCAGGCCAGTCATTGTCTTCACGCTTACAAATTCACAAACTCACTTAAAAGAACTTGTGAGGGGAAAAATAGAGTAGCAGGAGATGTACAGAAAGAGTCCACTCCAAGCCATCAGAATTATTTTAAAAAGAACATGCTCAACATTTCATCATAGACATCAGTGGATCCTGCAAACTGATGAGTCATCTTGTATTTGCTTTTCACGGCTGCATACCATACAGTATCACTTCACTCGCTCACATCGTGTTCCCCTCTGTGAGCCTGTTGGGCACATTCTCAGTTGCCATGAAGATGGAACACGCCAGGCAAATGGCACAATGTTCCTGGGCTCAGTGAAACTGTGATGCAGACAGTTCTTGAAAGCATCAATTTTTAAGTTATTAAGGAGACAAATATTTCCTCCTCCTCCAGAAAAAGCAATCTCTCGCCTCATCACTGTGAGATGTGATATGAACTGTATTTCCCTGGAAATGACATGGTGACAGGAGGGTATGTGATTGAGAATGAGAAAGTATTATACAGACTAACATTCATATTCATTATCAGGCAGTGAGACTGATGACTCAGAGTTAGGAAAAAAATGAGAGAGGCAAAGATCATATCTCAGTCAGTGCTCATAACAAACTTGAATCCCCATTAGCACAGCTCATATACATGGGAAATACTCTGCATGCTTAGAATCAATTTGCATATGCTGTTTCTACTCTATCACACAACAAATAATGTATTAGGTGTGCATTTTAATGCACTGTATTATCATACAGCTTGAGATGCTGTCTTCTGTTAATCTGCTTTTCAAAGAGTACCTGCGTGCACATGTTTGCATTCTAACTTGCTCATTTCCTCACTGTTCCTGTTACAGTAAGGAGGTCTACATGAGTGACCAGATTAAAAAGAGGTTAGTTTGAGACCCCAGGAGTTTGGTAGGAATAAGAGACAGACATGCATATTTTAAACAGAAGGTTAAAATTCCTTCTTTGGCACTGGACAATTACCTAATATGCAAACAGAATCTGGGCCAGAGTCCCTGCCAAGGCAGGCTCACGTGGTCTCCATCTGGCCTCATCATCCAAATAGATCAGGCCCTTCATTAACTGCAGAACTATAATCTCAGAGTCAGTGAGCCCAAGTGGACCTGCTTTGACAATGCAGAGCTTTTGCCGTGATGATTCACTAGTTCTGCAGCTTGCTAAGTACCAAAGAATCCCAGAACGTGCTTCATCATTAGCTGATTTTTAGTGTCACTGATAGTAAAAACTAAAACTGACAAAAATAAATCCCTATGTGATAAGAAAAGTGAAAAAACAACCTCCTCCTAACATAATAACTATCAATTCCTCAGGTTGAGCCAAACAAAGCTCCATTTTGAATTTCAACCTTTCTCTTGCTGTATTGTTTGGAGGAAAACTTGATTGTTGTGGAGTGGGAGAAAATTGTCACCTTTATCTTCCTTGCTATTCAGTTATTTTCAATAGCCATTTTTTCCCTCTTTCCTGCAGAGTGCTTGGAACAAATATTGACTGATGTGCCTGAATACAGGCTGTGAGAGCTGCATGGGCTTTTTGAGCTGTGAGAAGCTAAATGACGGCGTCTCTCTCATTGTCTTTCCGTGAAAGTCCTCCTGGTGCTCTCTATTCAGAAATGGTTTCCCCAGGACTGTGCTGCTGTCTCATTCCTTTCCCTTTTCTCTCTTTCCTGGGGATGGTGGGTGAATTTACACAGGCACTCACACACCATAACTTGCTCTGTTATTATCTTCTTATTGCAGTGTATCAGGTTTTCCAGGTGGCTCAGAGGTAAACTGAGATATGTAAACTAAGAAATGTCAGGACCTGTTTTCTAGCCTGAGGGCAAACATTTTGCTATGGCCAAATCCATGTTATCTCAACGTCTTAATGTATAAAACAAGATGTGTCATATGCAGCTATTGATTGAGAAAGATGCTGGGGCCATGCTAGCTCCTGAACTCTACCTGTCTGAACTGAGCCGAAAATCACAACTGAGAACATAATTGTGGGAAGTTAAATATATATATTTTTTTAATGCTCTAAATTTACTAGACATAGATTGAGGATTATTTTTTCATTCATTCACTGCTGTCTTTCATTTGATTTTCATTAACACCATTAGGTTATGCAGAGGAAAATGATGGCCCCAAGTGATCTGCTGATTTTTCTCTCCACACATGCCTAAGCAGTCTACAGGCTTTAGATAGTCTTGTGTTTCAGCCTCTTTCTTGGTCAGATTGGCAGTTAATTTGACCAGTTTGGAGATTAAATAGATGTTCCTCATTGGTGGCTGTTAAATAGCATTGGACTTGGAACAGATTCTGAAATGTATTCTATCATCCATGAGTTAGTAATGATCAAAAGCAATGTGCTAAAGGAAGAGATCGTTTCCCTTAAGATTGTTTCTGCTAGTGATTACAAGACACAGTCTTGGGCTATCTGTCTCTCTTATGGGCTATGTTTGAATGGTTTTGAAGACTTTAACTGTAGACGTTTGAGGAATCCTTGAAAAAAAATCAAAGAGGGCCACATCAAGGAAGAAAATTAAAATTTGGTTGTTCTGAATATTACAATAGGCACTGGTATCTTTGAGCAGCTAGCAGGCCCTTTAACAAAGCATCTAACTGGTCATTTAAATAATGTTTTATTGTGCCTTCTACAATCTGAATCAAGAACAGGCTTGAAAAGCAAATACCATGTGATTTTACTGGGAACATGGGTGTCATGGTCTCAAATATCACATATTTTCATACATTTTCAAATGTTCTTTTACATATTACTTAGGTCATATTAACCTGGTTATTCAGGAAGTCTGTCTACAGTTAAAGTCTCACTCTAAAAGACAACTAAGTCTTCATTTTCTGCTGTTTTAATGTCATCGCTTCTTAAAAGGGCAATTTATCGTTAAGTGACTTGAGCATAGCCTACTAAACTATGTCAGCAAATTCCCTACTGTAATGTTGTCTTATTGCATATATTCTTTCCACAGGAAGAGTGTTAGGTTACATAGTGCTTGATTATGGAACAACAAGGAATTATACTTAAATATTATTCCAGAGGTAAAGAGCTACCTTAATTGAGAAATTAAGTTACATCACCTGCTACTTGGTTGCACTAAATTCCACACTACGCAATAGCAGAATAGCCTTCAGAAGGAGAGCATGTGTGGATAGCAACTTAGAATATCAGATGGCACATGCTGACTGTAGAGACCATGCTCTTCTCCTTTATCTTGTGTACTGGTCACTGGTTAGGAGGGATGTTCACATCTTAGTGGTACATACTGTCCCTGACTTTTAGGGAATAAATAAATAAGCAAATTTCAAGTGTGTTTGCAGAAGTTGCTTGAATACATCAAGAATAATGATTATTAAATCTCACAGGCAAGTCCACTTTAACACATTGATGAAAAACTTACTTGAGAAATAGCCTGTTGGTGGTGTATATAATATTTTCTTTGCCACAGACTGAAGCATATGGGGTTTAACAGCTACAGTAGGAACAACACATCCATACTGCACATATGGCATAATGATGTGAGCAACACAGAGCTAGGACACCATCAAAGAAGAAGAAGAGAGGTTTTGTTTAAACACGAACACATAGAGGCTTGAACAGCAGGCCTCAAACGTAAGATGTTTGGATAGAAACTGCTGTGGGAAGACAGTGTCTTTCTTTGCTGTTTACATGTAAGATGAGGATCAAAAACACTGGTGGGTTGTGTCTTGCTGCTGACCAAAGCAGCTCCTGCTCATGCATGGTTGAAGAACAAGCATAAAAATGAATGCAAAGCCAGACACACTCTGAATATTGCTGCAATACTGCTTTGACAGAATGCTGAATTCAGCCTTGCAATTATGGCAACGATGCTATGGGCTTGTTCCCTCTCAGTAAAGTCTTCAAGCAAGGGCCCTTGATGGCCTTTAATTGATGGAAGAAGGTCTTTGGGCAAAGGAATGTTTCTGGAAAGGGAAGAAAATTTCTCTAGCTTCACAAATGAGTCAGAAAAAAAGTAAGATAGACCTTTCTACAGAAATGGAAAAGTACTTTGCAGAAAGAGAATGCCTCCTCTTCTGACATGCTTCTCCTCTGTTGAATAAACATAGGAAAGTCATATAGGGTGGAATTTCGTTTACCTCTATTCTCTTGTCCCATGCATGTAAAGGACTGTCAAATGAAGCCACTTGAAGATGGGTTCAGAAGGAACAATAATAGGTAGTTTGTCATGCAGTAGGTATTTGAGAAAGTTTTAGATGTTTAAAATATGCATAGATGTAAGGCACTGAACAAATTAATAAAAGAGAAATTACTTAAAAAAAAAAAATATATATATGTGTGTGTCCACAGTGAAGATGTTTATTGAAAGTGAAAAATTAGGATGGTTTTGCACTCACATGAGCAACTGAAAGACATACATAGCGAGTGTGGGAGAGGGGGGAAAAGTGGGGCAAAGAGGGGTGCCCTACCCCCTGGGAGGGCCTGGGAAACCAAAAACCTGCCTGGGGGAGCACAATGGTTGTGACAGACTCCTCCATAGTTTGTGGAAATGTTTGATTGTAAAGAAGGCTAAAACATGGCCACAGGAGTGAACCACAGCATGCAATCTTCATAGTTTCATAGTTTCATTCAGGATTGGAAGGGACCACAAAGATCATCGAGTTCCAACCCCCCTGCCATGGGCAGGGACACCCCACACTAGATCAGGCTGGACAGAGCCTCATCCAGCCTGGTCTTAAACACCTCCAGGGACGGGGCCTCGACCACCTCCCTGGACAACCCATTCCAGGGTCTCACCACTCTCACAGTGAAGAACCTCCTCCTCACATCTTCCTCCACATCTTCTACATGCTACTCCTTGAATATGTATGGTTTTGACTAACACTTTGGGAATTCTACATTTGCCACCAGGCCAGTAGAGATAGATTGTATGTCTGTTGGAGAACTCACATAACAGGTAAATCTTATGACTGCTTCAGATGACTAATTCTGAGTGGGACTCTGATTTTATCTCCCTTAGACTATAGTTCTATGAACTTAATTTCAAATCCACTGTCTTTAAAGAAATGAATAAACTGAGACAGGTGGAGGCTGTTTTTTGTGCTGATATATTTGCTTATAAGAAGACAAATTTGGGGACCAAATGGTACATTTTTTTAAAGATGCAGGCTCATCTGACATTAAAGTATTCATGAATTTAAATTAAGTAAAAACAGTGGCTGCTCTGTCTCTTTTTTCTCAATGCAAAAACCCCAACCTTCACCAAACAAACCAACCCAACTCAAACCAAATAAACCAACCCAACCAACCACCCAGCAAACTAAAAACCACTAGAAATGTCCAGCTGTTTTATTTTAACAGTTAAGGAACAAAAATAAAAAAAAGGGGGGAAAAAAATGGAAAAAATAATTTAACCCAAACCCTTCTGATTCTTCCTTTATAAAATGAAATGAAGTACCACATCTTTTTCCTATAAAACCTCATTCTGCCAATACCGTCTTTGCACCCACGCAGCTGATGGAATGTAATGTGCTGAATATCCTTAAATAGTGGCAACTTAAGTATCCAAGTGACATGAAATGTACCTGCAATTCTCTATTATTTTTTTGTCCCCCAGGCATACATGTGCAAAGAAATAAAATGTGATTTATTTAATCTGGCTCAGAAATTTTCTTGGAAGGCTGATAACTTCTAACGGAAGGCTTAAGATCTCTCCGATTTCACCTCACATAGCTGTGGATTGTAAGTATAAAGGTAGTTAAGGTCACTGCTCAATGACCATACTGATTCATCACCAAATGCTTGTTTACTTGCCCCTAGAAGAAGGCGATCGTGTCTGCTGTTTTTGGCAAGTTATGGCGTTTTAACATGGGTTTTACTTTCCTCCTAGAAATTTACCTCACCCCCTAATGAGCTATTAATCACAAGTCAGTGGAGTTGTGTAAGTCTATGGGAGATGAGATGAAGATCTGTGGAGACACTTTTCATTCCATTTGACTCCTTTTATGGGGCCTCAGCCTCTTTTATATAAATTCACTATTTAATAGCCAATATCACTTTAGCATGGGAGTTCAAAAGACCTATAAATTGCTTGACACAGCTTATCTATCATGGAGCAGGAGCGGTACAATAAAATATGATGATAAATTAATAATCAATAATTTCTGACAAGGTTGCCTCTTAGTCTCCCCTGTGAGACAGCCTGGGCAGCTGGGCCATGGGAGGGTTTATGTCTAATATTAGAGGACTGTGAGGAATTGTTGGAGTTCTTAAGGTTTATCCTGAATGGTTATTATAGAGATATTTTTCATTATTCAGGCTTCTTTCAAAGACTTAACTTCTCTGTGGTTATTGAGAGGATCTAGAAAGGTGAGAACTTATCTCTTCTTCACAAAAGATTCTTAACTTTGGTTACAACTGCTTGAACACCAAATCACAGAATCATAGAAACGTGAAGGTTGGAAAAGACCTTTAAGATCATGATGTCCAACTGTAACCCAACTACAAGCAAACTATATATCAAAGTGTCACATCTACAGGCTTCTTGAACACCTCCAGGGACTGCGACTCCACCACCTCCTGGGCAGCCTGTTCCAATGCCTCACCACTCTTCTCAGTAAAGATGATATTCCTAATGTGCAATCTAAACCTCCCCTGGTACAACTTAAACCCATTTTGTCTCATTCTATCACTAGTTACTTGGGAGAAGAGACCTACACCAGCCTCACTACATCCTCCTTTCAGGTAGTTGTAAACCGCAATAAGATCTCCCCTTAGCCTTCTCTTCAAACTAAACAACCCCAGCTCTTTCAGCTGCTCCTCATATGACATACCCTCCAAACACCTCACCAGCCTCATTGGTCTTGTCTGGACACGCTCCAGGACTTCAGTGTTTTTCCTGTATTGTGGAGTCCAGAACTGAACACAATACTCAAGCTGTGTCCTCACCACGGCTGAGTGATTCCCATAGGTGAATTCAAGCATATCACAGGAAAAACTTGATCAGAGAATGGCTCTGCAGAAATGTCTTGCTGAAAGACTTGAAATGTCTTATTTACTGCCTTACAAACAAGGATAGCAACATTCTTTCATGAAAATTTGTCTGAATGACAAGGCAGGCTTTGAACAATGCTGTTCTTAAAATTTCCCTCAGGGTGCTCAAATTACAGTAAAAGTCAGTGGAAACCTCCTGTTACTACATATGAAGAGTAACATTTCCCTGAACAAGAGGACTGCTGGTGTCCTAAGCCACACAATTTCAGTTATTGATGCTAATAATGAGGGCTGCAAGCCTGCTAAAAGTGCTGCTGCTGGCTACAAGTGGGATTAAAGCTGAGACAAGCTTGGAGGTGTGTGATGCCAAGAGAAGTTTATGGTGGATAGTAGAACATACAGATGATTTAAAACCCCCACCTGTTGTTTGCGTTCAAGCCCTCTATATAAAACCCAGAAATTCTTCAATCTTGTGAGAATCTTTTGAAAAGTCAAAAGCAGAGTATAGATTATGTTAGAAGTGAGTTTGATTCTGAAGGTTGGAGACAAGATAACATCATAGCTCCCTAAATACAAGCAGTGCTGGTTTTTTCCTGCCTTGAATGAATTATTCATTTTTTATATTATTCTACATGATACACTTTGTTCAAGCAATTTGCTCTGAGTTAAGAAAAATCTTCAACTTTATTATAATAATTAATTCAAAGAAAAGACTTATTATTTTGTTGAACATGTTCTTCTCTGTTGGGAATATTTAATAAGTCGTTAATTAATATCACTGCTATTAGGAGCACATTGATGTTACCAGATCTCCACACATTTTCTGCTGGAAACATGCTCTTAGAGAGGTGGGAGAAACTGGAGATAGTCTCTGGTGCTGGCTCAGTTCTCGCAAATCAAGGTGTGGACCTTGATGCCTTATTGAAATGGTTGCCCAGTAAAATATTGAATACTAACCAGAATGCTACAAATGCCCCCTGCACAGAAAGCTGGATGCTTGAACATGTCAAGAGAGAGAGGGAACCTCTGTTCCCTCAGGCATTTAAGACAAGACCCAAGCTCATAAACTGAGCAGAGCAAGGGCCTGTTCTCCAGCTCTGAGGCCATGCCCCTTTGTCTCTTATTCCTTTGTGTCTTCCCATTGAAATGACACTTCACCTGCTGGGAGGGTTCCTGATGCATGTCAGTGTCTGAACCATACCTGGAAGAACACTACTGGCTGAAAACATGTCAGAGTCATGCAACAAATAGATATGGCTGAATTCCATTGTTCATGCCCATGCCCTAACACTGCTTGGCTTATAAGCATAGCTTGAATTAGGAAAACTGTATCCCTTCTGAGATTAATAAAATGCATCTCACCTCTCCAAAGACAATGTGAAATAGATTACGAGTTACAGCATGCTACACTGGCTTGTAATTTCACAAAGTTAGAACAATGGTTGTACATACTGCAGATGCACTGGTAGCTGAGCAATAATCCTGAGAAACTGACAGTTTCTACAGAGCAGGAAAGAGGACACTCTTACCCTTTCTATGACTCTATTTTTTGCACAAGTGACTCTCAGACTCATCATATGTTGCTTCTCTGCTTGGTTTAAACTTTACTATGAATTATGATGCATAAAAAGCCTCATTTTGCTCTTTTTAGTTTTATCTGCTGCATTTTTGTTTCCAGCTGCCCTTCTAATAAATATCCCCAGTAACCTTCCTGACATTTTTTACAAGAAAAAAACAAAAGGAATGTTCTGGCTTATTTATGATCATTCACTCTCTGTGCTGATCCATTGCCATGCCTTGCTTGGTTGTGTGTGAATTAAACTGTACACTCCTCAAGAACAGAATATTTAGATGTCTACTCACCCTGTGCAGAACTTACAGCTGCAATGTTAGAATCTGGGTTGAAGCCACACAGCAAATTTGGCCCTTAACTGTCTTAGAGTGAAAGATGATGTTTGGAGAGCAACACTGAGACATTAGACTGTCTTCTATATATCCAAGTCCAATTATATAAACTCAGAATCTTCTATTATTTGAAATTACTCCAGCCAAGAGCTACATTATTGATGACATAGCTTCAACATAGACAGTGGCTTGAACATTCCCAGCTGGAATTCCTACTCTCAGAAGTGAGACTTGAGGCTTATATGAAGATGATATTCACCTCCTGACAGCCAACTTTCCTTGCCCACTTATGTCCCTACAGGGCCTGAGCTAAAACCCATGTGAAGTTTATGGGACATTTTGTACCAATGCCTCTGAATGCTGCACCAGTTCAGAACTATTTTTATCCCGGGTGATCTTAAAATGTATTTTATAACTAATCATTGAGAGTGTTTACCTAGAGCTCCAGCTGGGAGGAGAGAAGTAGCCAGATAACCACAATGGCATACTTTGTACCACTGACTACAAGTACTTCTTTGGCCATAGATCGTGACTCATTTGAGACATGTGAAACCTGTCAGTGTGTAAAGTTTACCACAAGTAAGAGGACCTCAGGATTTTAATTTTTTTGGCTTGTAGGCTGTGGCTGCTCCCACAGTGAATTTCACGGCATCCAGTGGAACCTTGGAAATCTCAACATCCAAGTCAGCTCTTCCAGGAATCAAAGAAATTGTTCCAGGGAGTCTAAGTATTTGACCATGAAACAAGTCCCACTCTCCACTTAACTGAAGCTAGATGCTCAGATTGTTTGTACCTTTTGACTGCATTCCACAGAATAGGCCTTAATAAGTAGCCTGCTTACTGCTTTGAAAAAATTGCTTTCTGAGTTCTGTCTGTGTTTTGGGCTGCTCTTTATGCAGTCCCTTTCTGGCAAAGCAGTAATATGGGAGAATACTATCCTGCAAAATATAAACCCCATGAATTACATACAGATTGCCTAACGCCTTTGTGAAGTCACTATGGGGGAAATCATGTATTACGGTTAGTGTGAGAGACCATAAAGGAAAGCACATTACTCATACTTCTTTGACATGCTATCACATACTACATGACAATCCTTAATATAAGGACAAACATGAAAAATTCCCTTCAATCACAGCAGCCTTCATTCACCCAGCCTAGCTTTCAACACCCAGCAGACCTACCCAAGAAAATGTCTTAATGATGGCATGCCTGTTTGTGCATCATGGTATTGTGTCTGGTACAGAAGCGGCTGAGAGAGCTGGTGTTGTTTAGCCTGGAGAAGAGGAGGGTCAGGGGAGACCTTATTGCTCTCCACAGGTACCTGAAAGGGAGGTTGTAGCCAGGAGGGGGTTGGTCTCTTCTCCCAGGCAACCACCACCAGAATGAGAGGACACAGTCTCAAGCTGCACCAGGGGAAGTTTAGGCTTGAGGTGAGGAGAAAGTTCTTCACTGAGAGAGTTGTTAGCCATTGGAATGGGCTGCCCAGGGAGGTGGTGGTGGAGTCACCATCCCTGGAGGTGTTCAAGAGGGGATTGGACGTGGCACTTGGTGCCATGGTCTAGTAGGCATGAGGTCTTGGGTGACAGGTTAGACTTCATGATCCTTGAGGTCTTTTCCAACCTTGTTGATTCTATGAATCTATCATGACATATATGTTTTTGGGTGAAACCTTACATTAGTACTGGACAATCATGAAAGAACAGATAGACAAACATTTTAAAATGTAATCCTCAGCACAAAATAATATTTACATGAATACCCCTCCTGTGAGGAAAGCTGAGAGGTTTGGGTGGCTCAGCCTTGAAAAAGCTCTGGAGAGGTCTTAGTGAAGCCTTTCATCACCTAAAGGGTATTTACAAGAAAGACAGAGAGGGACTTTATATTGAGAGCTGTAGGAACAGGACAACAGACTTTTTAAATTGATGTTTTAAATTCAAAGAGGGCATTTTTTACGATGAACGTGGTAGGAAACTGAAAGAGGTTGCCCAGAGAAATTATGAATGTCCTATCTCTGGAAGTGTTCAAGGCCAGGGTAAGTAAGGCTTTGAGCAACCTGAGCTAGTGAATGATGTCCCTGGCCACACCTAGAGTAGGTGATAGACTGTGATTCTATAAAACGTACACTACTTAACTTAAATGGAATGAAGCTGGAGGTGGGGAGATTCAGGCTGGATGTGAGGAGGAGGTTGTTCACCTGAGAGTGGTGAAGCCCTGGAGTGGGTTGTCCAGGGAGGTGGTTGAGACCCCATCCCTGGAGGTGTTTAAGCCCAGGCTGGATGAGGCTCTGTCCAGCCTGATCTAGTGTGGGGTGTCCCTGCCCATGGCAGGGGGATTGGAACTAGATGATCCTTGTGGTCCCTTCCAACCCTGACTGATACTATGATACTATGAAATGTCCATCCTGCTGCTGATAAATACTGTATCAGTTTATATCCCATTTTCCCCCTCACCTTTTCTTGTTTGTTTCATTTAGTGTATTTGTGATGTTTTCTGTTAGATTTTGTTTGTGGGTGCAATAAGGCCAGTTCTAAATAAGTTTGAAAACTGCTATCACAACCATTTTAGAGTCAGACAAGATTTTGAAATAGCAAACCCTTGACTCTGTCAGGAACTGCAGGATCAAATTTGTTGTCCTTAAGAGAATATCTGCAGCCACTGGCCAGCTCTGAATATTTTAGTCATACTAAGTGGGCCTCATCTCACCTAGTCTAGAGTCATGTAAGTACATAATCCAAACTAGTTACATAGGATTCAGGTATTCCAGTAAATAAAATGAGACAGGTGCATTGGTTTGTCAGTACTGGGAAGAATTCCTGTGTAGTTCCTGAAATATGTCCAGACTTTGTTTTGGAGAGTGCTGGTTGACCTAGGTCAAAACCACACCATAGAACATACTAACAATTAAGTGGTATGAGCAATTGTATGTCAGAAATTGACCACGTATGCTAACTTTGATGACTTTCTTTATTTAAATTTAACCATAGACATTGGAGAGAGATGGATACTTCCAGAAATGAATTCATTGCACCATCTACAATAAATGGGGTTAAACTGTGATTGGAGGTACCTGTGTTGAGTGGACTGAGGCCCTATGGGTACACTCTCAGAGTTTAAATGTCCTATTTAACATAAACCCATAAATCTCTGTTTGTTGTTTCCTGTGGACAGATGGAGTACTTTGTACCACCTGCTAAAGTTTGACAAATATGCCATATGATCAGTAGAGCTCCAAACCTTTCTGCAGCAGCATCTTCCAGTCAGGTAGCCAATTTCCAATGACTCTAGATGACTATTTTGGACAAGGGTCTGATGACTATTTTGGACTAAGGTCTAATGCTCCTCATACAACCAGGAGCTACAGCAGGAGATGAAGTCTGTGCTCAGTAGCTGTTGTGTAGTAAACATAGGCACAACACAGAGAGCCAGAGAGTAGTGGAAAGGGAAAAAAATCAAGAAAAAAATCAAGAAAGCAAGATGCAGGTTAGATTCAGGCTTCTAATGTGATATTGTAATATACTAACTGAAAAACTGCAGAATTGAAGTGATGGAGACTAGGATGACATGACTGCATAAATGTGAATGTGCATGCAAAAGTTTAGTTTTAAGCGTAAATGTGCTGTATTTCACTTCTGGTGAATTGCATGTGGATGGCTGCATTTTGCAATTTACTCATGCATTTGCATTACTCAGTGGTATCAAATAAATTCTTTGGTCAACTTCTATAAACACTGCTTAAATCAGAAATGAATCAGACATCTCAGATGGCCATTAAGCTTGTGCCTGTGAAAATATGAATATTTTATATTTGCTGGCATGTGGAAAAGGTCATTATTTATTCTTCCTAGCCAGCTAAGATGTATGAAATTTTGCTTGCTGGAATGATTCCTTGGCATTTCCTAACATCATGGAACATGCTAAGCATTTCTTTTTTTAACAGAAGACAAAAAGGGAATGTGACTGTGTTGTAAATGTTAGTTGGAAACAATTTGAAATAAAGAACTAAGTGTCCATGTTTATCCAGGAAAGGTAGATGGAAACTTGGAACCACAAAGGTATTTTCAACTAAGGAGATCTGTACAATCCATTAAGCACTATTACATAATTTTCTTAAAAGTCTGGGGCCTCATCCTCTTCCTCTGGAAATTAATAGCAAATCCCTCATTAACTTCAATGGGAATAGAGTCAAATCCTTAAGTCCAAAACTCTTCCCCTCCCCAGGTCAAAAAGATTGAAATGATGAAAGGACTGCTTTGATTTCCTCTGAAACTGATTTTAATGTACGCACAAGGTTGGAGAACTGCTTTCTGTGAGTGTGTCTTTGGTGGGCAGGTCTGTTCATATGCTTTAAAAAAAGAGATACATTTTGTCCATGTAGGAAAAAAGGATTCCTTGAGAGGAATTTTGTGCTTTCTGCCTGTGTAGGTGAACATAAAGGCAAGCAACCATAAAAATGCTGGAAATGTTGAAAACCACAACATCCGTTACTGAATCCTTCAATGGGCATTGTTAGAGGAGGTCTTGCTGAAGGAAAAAGGCTTCCAATTCCAAGCAGAGGGGACTCTGTGATAATAAATCTTTGTATAGTGGCAAGATCTTGTGAACTGGTTTGGATTTTCATTGGATTGAACTGCCCTCTGTAGCAGTGTTTTCTTTTCCATTGAGGAGGCATGAATTCTGCAGGGATGATAGGTTTAAATTAGCTCTTGTTAAGATCTCAAAGTTCAGAGGAATAAAGGACTGAAAGGAGGTTGTACTGAGGTGGAGGTTAGTCTCTTCTTCCAAGTAACAAGGAGTAGGACAAAAGGAAGCAGCCTCAAGTTGTGTCATGGGAGGTCTAGATTGAATGTTAGGAAAAAATCTCTTCACCAAAAGGGTTCTAGAGAACTGGAACAGGCTGCCCAGGGAAGCGTTTAAGTCTTCATTCCTGGAGGTATTTAAAAGATATATACATGTGCTGCTGAGGCACATGGTTTAGTGGTGACTAAAGCATGTGCTCAGGACTACCAGTTCTTGGAAGAGCTGGATTAATGACTGGACTTGAAGATCTGAAATGTCTCTTCTGTGGCAATGCCAGTGACAAGTAGTGTGAGCAATCTGGCAGTGCAGGCCTAGAGCCTGACATGGTGGTAGACCATGCTCAGCGTAAATGCAGAGCCAGCTAGCAGTGTAGCAAAACAGTGCTGTGCCTGCAGCATGTAACTAAAACAAGACACTGGTAGCTATAAACATGGACAGTTATCTTGGGACAATAGGACATGCACCTGCATCAACAACCTTGTTGTGTCATTAGTAGTTGGACCAATAATCTATAACAGTGCGATGTGTGGTCACTCAGAGGGAGCCAATGGAGCCATGCCAACAAGGCACCCCAAGTTTATATAAGTTGCAGCAGTTTCCTTGCTATGTACTTCTGCCTTTCCTGTCTCCTGTTTCTTCTACACTTTACAGTGCTATACTTGCACTACAGGCCTGCATTATTGGCCTGCAACACTGGAACAATAAAGGAACAATACTCGATCATATTGGTCAGCCGTATTGATTCCAATCTCCGTCGCCGACATCTCTTCCAATTGAGTGATTCTGTGATTAGTGCCATCTGAAAAATTAAGAAGAGAGCATAATGATGTTTACTTGAGTAAACATAATATGGTTTCTTCACCCACGTCCTTTATACTCTTCTATTTTCCAACGTCCTGTTGTTTTAGCATGTTCTTGAGATTGAGGTGAAATGAGTAGTCCAGGTATGCATGTGGCAGCCTGCTGGCTGGAATGTAAGCTATTTTAGGCCACGTGTCCAACTAGCACATGAGATATAACAGTGCTGTACTGCATTTGAGGTGGGCACCAGCTTGTGGCTCTTTTGAAAGTGGTGCCTTGCCAGTTCCTCTGACTGGACTCATCTGTCCCATTAAATAGGCTGTTTTGGTGGGGAAAATAGGAGATCACTTGTAAATTACATAGTTGAAGAAGAAAAAAAAGCACTTAAAAAATTCTTTACTATTTTAAGCATGGAGGGTGTCAGCTGGGATTTATAGAGTTTAAGGTCAGAAAGAATGCCTAGAAACTCCTCACTTGGCTTCCTTAATAACACAGCCTCAAGGACAACACAGGAATTTCTACATCTGTTTCATATCTTAAAGAAGATATATCTATTCTAAACTAAATACAAGAAGCCTGGATTATTTTGATAGGGCACTTCTACCCACTGAATACATAACTTGCAACCTGTCCTAAGACAACAAACAAAGGCATGAGAATGTGATTCTTGATCTTGCTTTTGAATTGGTATAATTTTTGACTTTCTGCTTAGAAATCTGACTGTACACTTCCTTAGATATTTTTATGATGAAACTTGGTGTTGTAATCCTCTTCTACAGCCAAGATATTAACAGCCCAGGTAAATAGGAACTTTGATGTTTCCGTAATGAGAACAGTAAAATTAATTAGCCTTTTCATAAATTCAATTTAAACTTGCAAGGATTTGAGAGTATTAAAGTACTTATGAGAATGCTATTATAAAAGTTAAACAGGGGAAAAATATGCATTTCATTTTGAAAGGGTGAGAAAATTAATTATATGTGAAAATACATTGCTCTTTGTGTGTTTAGTCAAAGAATAACCTTAAGTGCTCCTCTGAGACATTCTTCTTATGTTCCTGTATCTGATATACCTATTATTTTTCAACATCTGATTTGAACATTAAGTTATATAACTTTTACATGCTTTTACTGTATATAACCCTAGTTATATAAATTCCAGGCCTTCTGACTGTTTGCAATCTTTAAAATGTAATGAGCTGAAAGATTAGCTTTGAGCCCTGAGGCCGGATTGATGTTTTGCTTAACCATTCAGCTGAGAACAGCTTTTAGAGGGATAGCTCATGCTGCATCACATCAATAATAAAACTAAAGACCTAGATCCAAGTAGCTATGAATGGGAATTAAGTCTCTCAGTATGTTATAAACTTAAATGAAACAAGTCTTAAACAGAAGGCAGCTGCAGGCACTGGATCTAAACTGCATTAAGATGACATAATATTCTTTTGGAAACAATAAGGCTTCCATTGACGTGTTCTATAAGACAATCCCTCAATGGAAACGAATAACTGAATTAACATACTGTGATGAAATATGACTCATACTGAAATACAAGTCTCAGTGGGGTTTCAGCATCTGAGAAACATATTCATAAGTAAGACTGTCAAACTGAATGCTCAGCTTCAGGGATATTCTCTTATTAGCTTCCATTCAGAGAAATACAGAGGAAGGAATAAGTTTTTCCATTGATGCCTGTGGAAGTAGGACAGGGAGAACAGAGGAAAGCTTTCTTAAGCATGTGTGTTATTACTGAAGATACTGACTTTTTCAAAGATGTTTTTGTTGTACTTATTTGTCCCAAACTAATAATACTGGTCTTCTGCTCTTGCCAGGGGAGACACTTGAGACTCTTTTAAACCTGTTGGTGACACGATCTTTTCAGTATTGTTCAGTATTGTTGCTTAGGATGAATTAAATTGTTAACTACCATTCCTTCTCCCTCTCAGTTTTGCTTTTATTACGTATTTCTTCATGTCAGCGTAGTAGTATTGTTGCATGGGCAATAAGAGCTATCTTGAGCAAGCAGAACTTTGAAGACAGAAATCTCTGTGTGTTGCCTGGTTACATTTAGAGCATGCCTGTGAAGCATTAAAAAAATGGTAGAAAGAAGATGGTCTCATTTCTAGACTCCATTTTGTGTTTGAGAGCATATGGCAATGCAGGCATCATGTCTGGCAAGACAAAGGGAGTTCCAGGTCTGTGCTGAACAGCAATGTTAGGTGCCTGGGAAGACTGAGTGTTTAAAACTACAGTGAGTAGGATTCACACCTTCCCTAATGAAGGAACAGAAGAGAAAGTAAGGGGGTTTGGGGATTTTGCTTTTGTTTTCAAGGAAACCTGGGGTAAGAGTGCACAGGATATCTCATGCTGTATCATACCCAACACTAGCATTTACAACTACTGCATTTAGAAAGAGTGTAAATTCCTGATCTACCAGGCCTTTGGTGATCACAGGGGACATTACAGGGACATAGCTTGCTAAATACTTGCAGCTCTTATTTTCTAGAATTCTCCATTACCTGTTACAGGCAAGTTGATACTCTTGTTCCTGAGTCTTGTTCCTCAAATCTTGTTTTAGAGTGTCTCTCTGCAGTGTGAACAGCTGTTTTCTGTTCTTTCTGAATCACCCAGTTTAGCTAGTCAGTGGCCTGCTTATGGCAATTTATGCTAGGTGCTTTATTTTCGCATGGAAAACACAAGTGTGGCTATGACTTTTGGCTCTGACACAGCATGCACTCATGGACAAGATCAAAGTACAGCATACTCAGGCCACATCTTAGAGTACTGCTGAACCTTCTACAGCTCATGCAGGGGTTTGGCAACACTATCTAACGGTAATTGAGTGGGACAGCTAGGCTGTACCAGGGCATCTTAGTGCAGCAAGCTCTGCTATAAGCAAGTGGCCTCGTTGCCTAGATCAGAAATTAGCACGGGAGGACATCATGACTTAGACTCATGAGTCTGGACGTGAGAAAGAACTTCTTCACCATGAGAGTGGTGAAGCCCTGGAATGGGTTGTCCAGGGAGGTGGTTGAGGCCCCGTCCCTGGAGGTGTTTAAGACCAGGCTGGATGAGGCTCTGTCCAGCCTGATCTAGTGTGGGGTGTCCCTGCCCATGGCAGGGGGGTTGGAACTAGATGATCCTTGTGGTCCCTTCCAACCCTGACTGATACTATGATACTAGGAGGGCTTCTGTAAATACAGCATCAGAAAAAGGAAGCCTAAGAAGGGCTGTGGTACTGAATGCTTTTTGCTTTATGCCCTCATGCCTTCAACGTCCTTGAGCTTAGCAGTGGCATGTGGGCTTGTGAAATACTGTCCACAGTAGAGAAAGGTTGAATAAACATGTAAACAAATTGAGCATACATCTGTCAATGCACTAAGAAGGGATATATCCAAGAGTGCTGAGGGAACTGACTTCATGCCATTGAAAAGTTGCTTTCTGTCACCACAAGATGACTGCGATGATTAGAGGATGCTGCTCATTACTGTCACGTGTAAACAAGGATAATCTTGGGAACTTGAGGCTGGTCAGTCTACCATCTGTCAGTGACATCAGAGATGATACTTGACAGGGTAGGGCAGTCAATATGCTGTATGGTAGAGAAGGTTTTTGGAGTAACCTTGGCAGGCTGTAAACCAAAACACATGACGTTTTTACAAGGGGAAAGCGAGAGAGAACAGCAACCAAATCAACACAATGCCAACACAGCTTAATTTCTTTTTTGTTTTTGGTTTAGTCTCTGTGTGGATACCGTACATAAACTCTACAGAGGTTAGAAATCTGGAGTCTGTCTAGAGTGTGCTGTGGGAATAAACACTCTTTAATCTGTTTACAAATATACTAATTGTTGGCATATGACCATTCAGAAAATTAGTCACCAAACTAATACTTTAATCCCTACATGAGCTTTCCTTCTGAATGACTACTGTTCTTGTGGCTTAATCCACATGTTATTGGGTAACATGCAGCATTTCACTGAAATGACAAATTTTACTTTAGATACCTGGGGAGAAATGTGTCCCCAGTACAATCTATGCATTACCTTCAAGGTAGAAAAGAAGGTTTTTCTACATACTTGCCAAGAGTATATCAGGGAGTATAGCCAACATCCTTAAATAAGGAGTACTATCTGTGGTCTGGTTTGTTAGAGTAGG
Organism: Melanerpes aurifrons; assembly: GCA_011125475.1. Taxonomy (NCBI): domain Eukaryota; kingdom Metazoa; phylum Chordata; class Aves; order Piciformes; family Picidae; genus Melanerpes; species Melanerpes aurifrons. The sequence goes on along the minus strand of WWNC01000071.1, from coordinate 4,523,025 downwards.
TGCAGTTGCCAATGCTAGAACAGAATAGAGTAGAGTAGAGTAGAGTAGAGTAGAATAGAATAGAATAGAATAGAATAGAATAGAATAGAATAGAATAGAATAGAATTACCCAAGTTGGAAGAGACTTTTGAGATTATTGAGTCCACCCTATCATCCAACACTATCTAATCAACTAAACCATGGCACCAAGCACCCCATCCAGTCTATTCCTAAACACCTCCAGTGAAGGTGACTCCACCACATCCCTGGGCAGCCCATTCCAATGGCCAATAATTCTTTCTATGAAGAACTTCTTGTGAAGAGAGACAGCAACAAGAATTTTACTTCATAGCTACAGAATACACTGCTGCAGATGACGTCAACTTAGTTTCTGCTGTTCTGATTATTTTTTAATTATTATTATTATTTAAATTTCTTACTGTAAATAGTGTGCAAAAACAGCTGGCAGAAAAAGTCTTTTGAACAAAAACCATGAGAATATTTTCAGTAGGAGAGCAACAAAGTGTCAAGTACAGCTGTGCTTTATATTCAGGTCTGTATAAAACTGTACCAAATTTACTTTCCTTCAATACCATTGGAATTGAATATAAGAGAAAATTCATATGCTATCTTGAATGCAAATCAGATTTGAATGCATGCTATAAATGAAGTCTGAAAAGAAGTTCTTTCTTTGCAGATCTATTGCCTTTTGATCTAGATAATATTACACATGGAAGGTACTATAATAATTTCCCTAGAAGTTTATTAATATGATCACATCACCATCCACTTCAATTTACAATGGATACCATCTAGAAAGCCACTGTTAACAACAATGATGATAATACAGTAAATAACAGTTGCTGGCCTCTGTCTAATATTTCAGTCTGTGAAAGGATCAACCAAAGAGAAACAAAACCTATAGAATCATGATTTGGGAATACTTCAAAACCCAAAAAGCTGACTTGATTATACTAAAAATGCTGCAACTGTGACAACATTTCTTGTAATTACTTCACAGAATTTTCTTCTTTCTCCTGATCTTAACATCAAAGAGTGAAATGAAACATTTGGTGTGCTGACAAAACTCTGTAGCTCTTTAAAATAAAAATCTACAAAATCATTGCTGACCTTTGCATGCAAATGCTTGCATTTCCAGATCCTCATAACTATGTATGTCTGGTTAGTGCTTTGTAAGTAGTCAACTGCCAAAGGTTTTACTTTGGCTGAATTAGAGTTGCAACAGATAACTGCTTGTTATAAAACTGAAGTATGCAAAATTTCATCTTTCAACTCTATTCAGCATCTGACGGTATTGTGGAAAGCAATTTAAGCTCTTCAACTCTAGGTCATTGGCTTAAATGTGACCTAATCAGCAAAGACTGTGAATCATTTCCATCTGATGGATGCTTAGTAGCCTGTGTAAAATGTGCTGGTAGACACAGTGAAGTTTATTGGGAAAAGATGCCCACACGAAAAAATTCCAATAGTACAAGTCAGCAGATCTGCTTCTACTTTTAGAAGGATGAGATAACTGAATAAGGCTGGAGGCAATTGTGTGTTTATCAGATTGAAGACTCACTAGATTAACATCATGTAAAATGGAACTAAAAGTTCTTCTTGAGACTGGGTGATTGATATGGACTTGAGAGATCTGTTACCATTACTGATCTACTGTATGATGAAGAATGAGTCATTTCAACGTTGTTTTCCACTAACTATACACATCTGATTGATTTAAAGAATAAGTTCTTCAGAGAAACAATTTGATTTCTGCGTGTTCTTGGGCTCAGATACTGTGTAAGATTTAAATGCATAACATCTATGTAACACTAATGATGGGAGATAATCTAGTATTGGCATTTTACTTGGCAAAGAAAGTAACTATATATTTCAACTCCTTGCTTAGAGTCTTGTAATTTTCACACCTTACTTACTGATAAACTTTAATTATAAATAAGCCAATATTAGATTTTCTACTAGCTTATACCATTGAAACCTTGGCATTTATCATATACTGCAGCTGAATTTGGTATAGTAATTGCATGTTTTGAATATATTCAATGCTGTCTCCCACAGCATCCTCAAACCCAAGCTTGAAAAATGTGGATTGGATGATTGGATAGTGAGATGAATTGAGAATTGGGTGAAGCTCACAGGGTTGTGGTCAGTGGAGCAGAGTCTAGTTGGAGGTCAGTAATGTTTATGAATATCTAAAGGATGAGTGTCAGGAGAATGGAGCCAGAATCTTTGTGGTGTCCATTGACAAGACAAAGGGCAGTGGACACGAACTGGAACATAGGAAGTTCCACATAAATGTAAGGAAAAACTTATTTACTTTGAGGGTGGCAGAGCATTGGGAGAGGCTGCCCAGAGAAGTTGTGGAGTCTGTCTCTGTAGTGGTTCAAAAACCACCTGGACACCCTCCTGTGAAGTTTGCTCTAGGTGATCCCACTCCAGTAGGGGGTTTGAAATAAACAGTCTTCAGAGTTCCCTTCCATCCCCTACCATCCAGTGAGTCTGTGAATATATTCCAGTACTTGAGAGGACTATTTAAGATATAGTGGGGAGATATTAATTCCTTAGGTTTGCTTTCTTTAACTTTCTTAATGTAGAAATTTGCTTTTCCCTGTTTTACATGAAAGAACTATTTTTATCATGACATGTCTTTGTTAGCACAGAATACCTTGACTCAGATTCCTAACTGAGTGATAATGTGGTCAGATCTTGAATAACCCCATCTCTCCCAGTGCAATCACGCTGAAGTATGATCATCTCTTCTCCATCACAAAAACATTGAAATAAGAACAGTTTTCAATTTCTCTTTCTGAAATATATTAATTTAAAAGCACTTCCTCTATAAGAAAGACTTGAATCACCAAATACCTTGGTACCACATGGGAAATACAGTAATTGAACATTATATTGAACCAATCTTAGACTGCTACAGAGCGTAGACAAAATTGAATTTTGTCATCTTGATGGATAGTGCAAACTGTAGAGGGTTGGCCTTGGCTCACAGCCAAGCACCCAAACAGCCTCTTGATCACTCCCCCCACTCAGAGATAGGAGTGGGAAAGAAAATAGTAAAGAAGAGAGGGAGAAGAATCATGGACTGAAATAAATACAGGACAAAAACAGTCTCAAGTCTAGAGAATTTAACTTTGGTATTGGCAGTTGCAAAAATTTAGTTTTATAGCAATCTAAGAGTAGACTGTGAAGGAAAATGGTGGAGATAGGCTTGGAAAAGGTAGTGGGTTATTGCAGCAAGATACAAAAATCTCAGGATGTTTAGGTTGGAAGGGACCTCAAAAGATCATCTAGTCCAACACCTCTGTCAGAGTATGTCACATAGGAACTCATCCAGGCAGGTTTTGAGTGTCTTTATGATTTGTAATAACTCTTCTTCAGAGGCTTCACCCTGACATTGCAAGGCAGTTGATACCTTGACCCAATACCTTGAAATGATCGAGAACTTCAGCTGAAACAATTCATACTTTGTCTAGTGAGCTAGGAGTATGGAATATCCAGTGCTACCAAATTCTGAGTGTCACACTGTTTTCCTGACACTTTCTTGACTCTGTTGGTGAGGCCATGGTCTCTTCCACTGTCCCCAGATCAGCATCTATTCACTTACTACCTCTTCTAAAACTTGCAGATGGGTTCACTTAGAGGCGAGCATAGTGGAGCCAGACAAACATGCTCTGGTCATTTTAAACCACTTGCTTTAAAAAGGAAATATCTAATTTGTCAAAACCCAGAGCTGCTTCACCACTATAAACAAATAATGACAAATAATGACAGTAATTTTAGTCCAAGCAGTTTCAGAATTTAGCTTATGACAATTACATTGTTTTTAATATTAAGTTAAATGGAAACATATCTGTGTTGCATTGCTTATCTGTGCTCTCTCAAAATGTATTTTACAAATCAATCAGTATAAGGAATAGCACTCGACATCCTTGCTCTGGAAAAAATATAAAGATTTCAGGCATAAACTGATATTTATCAGTCGGTGTTTTTTACTATGGTCTTGTTAAAGTGTTATGAACCACTGAACTTCACTCTGACTTAATTATATTCACTATTTTTATGAAGTCTGTTCAAATTGTTGCCAGATTAGATTGATTCTTTAATCCTGATGGGACTTCTCTCCTTCTTCCCATTTTATTTCTGTTTAATTCCAGACATTTTACCATTCAGCTTTTGGTTTTCAGCTTTGTTTTCTGGAAGTTTTGAAGAACTAAGGAAATCATTATGAAGGTTCTTCCTGACTTCGATAGGGCAGAGTGAGTACTATTTTTTTCCTGCTTGATCATTCTATTTGCTTTAAGAAAACTGAGAGATTTCTCATGTTTATAGCTCCACTGATTCATTGTATGTTGACTAGGACATTTCACTGGGAACAGGAGCAGCTGAACAGTACCCTAGAGCCTCAATTTGCCAAAACAATAGAGGTCATGCTGAACTCACATTGTTCTATTACCTTTTGTGAAATCACTTTATTAAAAGGAGATTCCTCTGTGACTCGCTAACCACAGTCCTTTTGGTGTCACTGAAGCTTATCTCTATTCAGCAAAGCTGGACCTGACTCCATTCTAAACAAGCACTTAAGGTTTGCTGGAGACATGAATCTAACTGCTTTAGTGAAATGAGAGAATGAGAGCAATATAAAGCTGATGTGCATATTGTGAGGCAAGAATATTTTGATAGGTGCTTCATTTGAAACTAGCCCAATTTATGTCTTGTATAATCATTCGTTCTTCTACCAGGTAAAATAGCAAAATTTCTTGCACAGTGGAAGATAAAGATTAAAATATAACAAATTAGAACTGTCAGGAAAATGAAGGTTTGAAGGAAATGTGGCAGAAAATGTGAGAGAGTGAAAAGCAAATGTTCATCTGCCTTGCATGCAGAATGGATGCCACAGGGAGAAAGGCTTTAGGCAATGTTATTCTGCCCTGTGGCAGTCAGTTACTACGACACATTGAAATAAACAGGAAATTTTCTGTCAAAATATTTTTAATGGCAAATTAAGCTTTTTGCAGACTGAATATCTCTACAGAGTAACATTTGGTTTATTGATTAAAATAATACATAGCAGTAATTAATGACCTTTCTTCTAGCTGTGTGGTGTGTTTTGGATACCACGCATATCTCTGTGTGTTGACTTTGTACTTGCCATGCTGGAAGGCACTCCCCATGGGTCACCACAGTTTCCTCTCACTCCTTTGCTACAGGACAGTATGGGAGACAAAAACCAACTGGAAAGCTCAATTTAGATATAAGAATGCTGCAGTTGTGCATGTGATTTTACAATCATACTGATTGCAATTTTTGCCCCAGAATAATTTTGCATTATTTCTGTAATGGCCACTCTAACTACAACTGTTTTAATATATTAAACTGTGGCAGGGTCCAAGCACAAATAATGAAGTTTAACAATATCTTAAACTTTTAGCAAGATATACTTCCAGCAGGCTTCCCAAACTATTCCCAGCCAGTAGGCTGGGAGATGGCATGAGCCAAGTCTAATTCCCAACAGGCAATTTGGATATGACACCTTATTTTGGATTTTTGAGTATACAAACATAGCCAGGCTGTGCTGGTTGTCTTCTAGGTCAGAGAATTCACTCTAATGCCATTTAATTCTGTTAGTGTAGATGTAGTCATAGTCTGCTATGTCTCAGCCTTGACAATCCAACAGCATACACTTTTGCAATAATCTGTCTTGAGTTCACATCCTTATGTAAAGGAGAGGGAGGAATGGCTGAGAGAGATGGAGGGGGGATTTACTTTTAATAACAGCTTTGGGCCCTTGCATGTCAGCAGCATGTGCTTTTTTTCTTGCTATCTACTTCATAACAGGATGCCTTTCAGGGATGTTACAGAAGCTCAGAAAGGCTAAGAATATGCTCCTGAAGGGTTTCTGGGACATAAAACTGATGATGCCTGTGCTCTGGGGGCCAGCTAGATTTTTTCTCTTACTGCAGTTTGGTCTGTAATTAAATGCTGACTAAAAGTGCCCTTGAGTTATGTGGGATTTTTTAAATTGCTGCATGCTGAATCTCTACAAATTGGGGGCTGAAGAGACAAAGCTTCAAGTTAAAGTATCTCCTGTAAAATGTCAAAACTGACGTGATGTCCTTGGCTGAGAGACCTTATTCCCAGCCTTACTTAGATTCCTTACATATGCTGTCTATCCTTACAGGAGTATAAGGGTCAAGGAAAATAATGGCAGTGGAGAGGCGGCCAGGAAAGGAAGCTATTTCTTGCCTCTTCAGAGTAAAGAATCTGGAAGTGACTCAAAGTCCCTCTAGTTTCCCCATAACCTTGTTCATGTAGAAGAGGCTGGACATCTGGCTTTACAAGAAGCAGCAGCCTCTTTATTCCTCTTTCTTTATCCCAACTACCTTTTTTATATCAATAGATAAAAGACTACCTTGCTCTCAATGCCACTTCACTTGCTCTTTGTACTACTCTGTTATTCCTTCCCAAGGCAGTATAAGCTCTGTTCCATCCAAGCCTTTTCTTTCTTCTTTAGATTGATATCACTAATTTCTTCATACAGTGCTGAAAATCCTTGTTATAGGTCTGGTGAAACAGTCCTCTAATCTAAAGCCTTAGCAACACTTCCCTGTCTCTGGGAAGAGCTGATATTTTTCCTTCAAGAATTGCTAGTCTGATACAGATGGAGAATAATAACTGTTTATATCAGTATACCAGAAGACTTCCAAACACAGCAGGGATTTTCAAATATTCCTATACAGTAAAATCTACCAGCATGTACATGGTTTTAAACTCAGTATGTGGAATATTAACATGGTCTATCAGGTCTGCTTCCCTTAGACAATTTATACACTCTTTGCCTTTCTGCCTCTTAGTATCAGCTGCATATATTAGGAAGACAAGGTCTTCCAAATGTGTTTCTTTTGGAGGCCACTGCTTTTACATGCCCACAGAGACATGTGTCTAGTGCAAAGCTCCTAATCTTTCTCAGCCAAAATGAGTTTAACCTGACTAGGATTTTGCTAATTTGCCTTATCACAACTGAAGCAGGTACAGCAGTTTTCCCTTCAGCAGCTCTGCTGTAAGATTTTATAACCTTTGAGATGAGGGCAAGATAAGCCGTTGGTGACAGGTTGAGGATGGTAACTTATTCCACCGACACAGGGCTGCTTCTGCATAATCCCCATCTGCTTATATCTCTATTTGTTTCCTGCAGTTACCACTTGCAGCCAGCACTTATGTTATAAGTTCTCTTCAGCACTTCAGAACAAAAAATATGTATGTATGTGGCAAACGCAAGTCATGACAATGAATGATTGCATCTAACTTCTTCTTTTTTCCCAATAGAATATTTCATTTTCCTGTTAATACTTAATTCGTATCTTCTTTAATAAATTGAGACTTGGTTGTTGTAAGCCCAGAAGATGTATCAGCATATACAGCAGGAGGTTTTCAGTGTTGTTTTGAGGAGCCGAGCTACTGGTTTCTTCAGTGCACTATTCTTTTTCTCTTTGTAGCAAGGGACATGTCTAAAATCCTTTGAAAATATTGTTAGCTGCAATTTGTTAAATCTGATTGATCTGTCTAAACATACTTAGCAAGCAAGGCTGTTTGGACATTATTTTCACAGAACAAGGCTTGCGTTCTTCCGTTCAAAAACACCAAAGAAAGTATTTCTGTTGCATTCAGACCGAATCTTCTCAGGAAACCTCCTAAACGTAACAGAAGAAATCTGAAACATTAGGAAATACAGTTATATTAAAAAATCAGGAATGCACTGAAAGTATTTCCCTATAATTTCAGTACCCAATGTACCTTGTCTAATCTGTGTTTCTAATGACAATTTTACAGTGACGTATCACCATACTGTACATTTGCTTTGTTTCCTCTGTTTTCATCAGCCTTTTGAATTTCTCTGCTTTCAGTCTGTTTATTTATGGAAGTACAGAATTGGGTAAACCACAGAAGGTTTAGGTTTGGCTCCAAATCTAGGAATGATCCCACATGTACTCGTGTCAAAAAGTTCTCTGTTCAAAAAAGAAAACAAATTCTTCAGCCTCCTGAAAATCAGCTTTAGGTTGGCTTGAAGTGTTTGACTTGCCTATGAGAAAAGTGTAGATTTCCCAATATTATTCATCAAAACCTGTATGCCTGATCTGTTCAACACCTTTTATTTAGCCTGAGCTATAGTTTTTGTTCATAGAATCATAGAATCAGTCAAGGTTGGCAGGGACCTCGAGGTTCATCTAGTTCCAACCCCCCTGCCATGGGCAGGGACACCTCGCACTAGATCAGCCTGGCCAGTGCCTCATACATCCTGGTCTTAAACACCTCCAGGGTCGGGGCCTCAACCACCTCCCTGGACAACCCATTCCAGGGTCTCACCACTCTCATGGTGAAGAACTCCCTCACATCCAGTCTGAATCTCCCCACCTCCAGCTTCATTCCATTCCCCCTAGTCCTATTACTACCTGATATCCTAAGAGTCCCTCCCCAGCCTTCTTGTAGGCCCCGTTCAGATACTGAAAGGCCACAATTAGGTCACCTCGGAGCCTTCTCTTCTGCAGACTGAACAGCCCCAACTCTTTCAGTCTGCCCTCACAGGAGAGGTGCACCAGCCCTCTGCTCATCCTCGTGGCCCTTCTCCGGACACCTTCCAGCAAGTCCATACCCCTCTCGTAACAAGGGCTCCAGAACTGGACGCAGTATTCCAGGTGTTGTTTTTTATAACAGTATACAGAGATAAGGCAAAAAAACCCAAAGAAAACAATCCAGAATTGTTTTGTCAGAGAAATATTAAGAAAATAGAATAAAATATCAGTTACTTTAAATGTACAACTGTAAAATAATCTGTAATTTAACTGCTGATTTTGAGCTCATTTGCATGGGACTGTGTAGGCAGTGCAGTGTTTCTAAGAGAGGGAAAGGCAGCATCTCTTCTGATGTGCAAAGCTGAGCATTTAGAAAGAAAAAAAACAGACAAAAGGTCAGGGCCATTGAATACAGCCTAGTGATTGTGGGTGATTTGCCCACCCTGGTTTTGCTAAGCATTTGTTACTATTTTTCCTAAAACCTCTCTCTGTCTATCATGAGACAGTCTTGCTTTTTTGATAGTGATCTTCAAAAATCGCTCATTTCTAATAAATTAAACAGTGGTTTTGAGCTACCTTTTGATTTTTGAAAAATTTTGAGTGAAGGCCCCAAATTCCACACTGCTCTCTCAATGACTGTATCCTTACCAGTTACAGCAGTTCTCTCTTTCAGTTGTGCGGAGGAGAGTACAAACACCTTGATCTGGGGCTGCTTGTCACTGATCATTTTCTAAGCTATCAAAGAAAGCACATTTCATTGTAGTTAAGATGCTGGGCTCCAGGTGTGGACTTCTCAAATGCCTATACTCCAGGCATAGGACATTCATGCAATTCTGGAGGGAGTCGGTGATACCTCATCTGCTGGTGAATGAGATGCAGGTGGAGTGGAGGGAGGCAGGACTGTGAAATGGGGATCTACAGAGCCACTCACCTACTGGCAACCTAGCGGGCTTGCTAGAACTCTAGGTGAAGTATAGTGAGACATTTTAATTAGAGCTGAATTAATTTGGAGCCAAACTGAAGTAAAGAAATGCATGATTCCAGAGGAAACTGATGACTGACAGCTATAATTAGGTTAGGCCGCTGGTTTACAAAGGGGAAATATAGGGAAGGAAAACTTAATGAGAATATTTTTCTTCTGTAGATGGTAGAAGTTAAGAAACCAAAGCTTGGTATTTTGTAATTTATGCAGTCTTTCTGCCTTTCAGGCACTTACACAGATGTTTATGTTTGAGAAGAAGAGATGTTAGCAACCAAAATATATCTCCAAAAAATGTGTCTGAACCAACCACTCAGTTACCAAAATCTGCTTTTCAGTGGTACAGGGAGAAAGTCTGGGCAGGTATAAACCTGCTATCAATATACATGAATAGGATAGTCAATTTTTATATTGATTTTCCATTTCCTTTATGCATAAAAAACAAATAAAGTGCAAGTTGCATTAAATACCTGTCTTGCTTTGTTGTAGATGTCATGAAGAGAGTGTAAGAATTTTCTCCTGTGTAGGGCTTTTGAGTTTATTGTTTAATCTTGCCTTGTGTTAGACATCCCTGACCTTGGATTAGGCAGACAGCCTCAATACTACCTCTCAGAAACATTTGCTGACCCAAGTAAGAAACTCTTCCTAGTTTCCAGCTTATGGGAGCAAATCTTATAAAATGTATTGAGCAATTTTCCAACACAGAAATTATCAAAGAATTTCAACAATGGAGAGTGCAAAGTAAATAAATGCCAAAACATGTAAGAAGTTCTTACAGAGCCTTTGAGATTTCTTGCATAGGTCTAGGCTCAAATTCCTGATTTTGAGAGGCCAAAGTTAATTGTCTAAATTGGGACTAATAGAACATTTTGCAAAGCATTAAACAGCAAATCCATTTACACAGAAAGAACACTGTTCTCAGGAAGCTAATGGAAAGCACATTTGTTCTCAGTTTTCCATTATCATCCACATTATCTGCAACTTCTGTGCGAACATCTCTCCATCAAATCTTGTGGTTTTGAGCTACTACCTAGAGAAAGAAATTCATGTACTCAGGTGTTAATTTGTCTGTAATGCCTGCACTTTAGAAAAGGGAGCTATTTATAAACATGTTATGTTAACCAGACAGGTAAGAAGGTGAAATGAAAACAGGGAAGCAGGAAGAAGGAGATAGAAATTTGTTTCTCATATCTCCAGCTCCTGTCTGCTCTGAGACAAGCAGAGATCAAGGAACAAAGCATTTGGATTGAATAGCCTTTCTTTATTTTAAGCAGCAAAGCTAAGTGTCCAGCTTCTAAGTGACTGATAAAATACAGTGCATTGAACATGGAGAAACAATGAACCTGCATCACAGTGATTTGGGAGGTTGCTCACTGACCCATTTTGGATATCAAAGACAGGATTTATCACTATGCCTAGAAGCAAGAAAGAAGTCTTTCAGAAAAATTGTCATTGACATTGTAAGGGAGAACTTGGTGTTACTTAAAACATTTGAAGAGCAAACTCCTTTAGTGCAAGTAGCATCTTAATGCATACCAGTTCAAAGGTGTACAAGGAGCTCCTTGGATTATCTAATGCCAGAAGATTGACTATGTGGATGTCTTGCAACAGATTTTCATTGGAAGTACTCTTTTCCAAATTTGTTTAGGATCAAATAGACCATTCATGTATCCAGGTGCAAATATACGATTCCTGAGCTGGCCCTTGCATAAATATCAAAAGGGCTAAAGTTTCACAACTCAGGTCCCCTCATGGAGTAATTCATCCCTTGAGTCATCCCACTAAAACCAAGGCAACAATTTTCAAATTAAATGTGAGTAAAATTCTGACCCAAAATGACTTGCCAAGATCACACAGGGTGTCTGTGGCACCCAGCCCAGGTTTCTCAGAGGATAACAGTGGAAACTAGCTGAGCAGTAAAGGTCTTGTTAGATGACAAGGCATGGAGAAAGACTACAAGGGGATGCATTGTTACAACATATCAAGCTTGCAAATCTGCCAACACACATTTTTAGAAAAGCTGGCTCTGTCAATTAAACTAGCACTTGGGAAGGTCTATGTTTCAAGGCCAGCACTTGTGTACTTGGTAACATGAGACGATGCTGACTTTGGTAGCACAGCAGGGATAACATTTGGATAAGAATGTATGATTCATGAGTGGTTCCTCTAATCTAACATGCACATGCATGCGTCTCTCTAACATCAGTCAGAACTAGCTCCACTCTCTTTTAAAAATAAACATCTTTATTCTGATCAGTATGGGGAAATTTCCATTCCCTTTCTGCATTCCAAGAGCTCTTTCATCTCACTGAATAAGAAAAACTGTGAGCAGCAAACCCAAGAGTTTTCCAGCTAAAAACATTTTTAGGGTAGGGGAATGAATAGTGCTAATCTTCAGACTTTATTTGTGTTGTGAATTGAACTGGAGTTTGAACAATCTCCCATATTTTTATGGGGCTGCTGTGTGCAGTCTGTGAAAATACCTTGAATTGCTCCCTCTGCTGCTGCTGTTGTCTACTTCTAGGTATAAAATACACTCAAGTTAGAATGGGAGATTGCTTAGCAAGCTCTCTGTGAGGTGATGAATAATGCTGAAAGACTCAAGGCTCTGAGGAATTCATCCCCGTAGTCTGAACTGTGGATACATGGTGGCCTGAACTATATACTTACAGATAATGTGAAAGACTTCTCAGCTGTCAAAACAATGGATTGGGATGGGTCTAAGTGATTTGGCACAGAAGAAAAAAACCTAAACTTTAAAATGCAGTACTCATAAAAACCTGATGCACAATGGCAACTCCTGTTTTATGAAGGATTAATGACAGGAACAGTATTATATCCAGCTAAAGTAAACTTGGGTTTTATAAAGGTGATCTTTCTAACAGGCAGACTCACTATCCATGGGGCTGGTAATTCTGGCTGCCTGGGAGCCCAAGATGTTGAGGAGCAATGAGTTTGAAAGCCAGACTCTTGTCCTTTTATTTATTAGGAACCTGGGAGATGAAGGATACCACAAAATTGCCCAAAAGACAGGTTGTGGAGCACTTGAGACCTGAGGAAGCAAAATCCAAGTTTCCCATTATCTCCCTTTTTTACTAGTCTGATGTGTGCATTGCTGAGGGAGTAGGTGAGGCAGCCAGAATCTGCATAGGATGCAAACCTACCTGGAAGGCTGGCTCCTGAGGGCACTCAAGCTTCATGACATGTTCAAATGCCTCCACAGAACATTTTGGTTTCTGTGAAACAATATTCTTTAGCATACATTTTTTTATTTTTTTATTTTTTCTGGAGAATTTCTGACCAGTTCTGGTCATATTGCTTTCTTCAAATGCTTTTGTGCTGATGTAATTTACACACCTCTCATTTTTCAAGGCTAGCTCTAAAAGTCACAATCAAATTATAATGCTTCTCTAAAGTAGGAGTAAATCTAATCAAGTCAATAGAGTTGCACTAATGGGAACTTGTTACAGTAAGACTCAAACTTCATGATTTCAAAACTGCTGCAACTCTCAGAGTGACTTTCACTGGGACTGCATGCCATTATGTTGAAGACAAAGAGGGATATTAGGATATGAGAGTGCCACTGAATGTCCCAGTCCCCCTGAAAAGTACAGTCTGCAACAGCTTTCCACGTAATATATTGCAACATACTCATGTAGTGATGAAAATATGTTGTTTAAATAAAGGAGAATATATTGCTTAGAAACTTTGGAAGGCTTATTCCTGACACTTTATCAAAGATAAATGCTTTCAGGAATAGAAGACTTAAAAGGACATGGTGATAATTAGAAATTAAGAAATGACTTATTACCGAAAACTGAAAATATGTTAACTACAGTTTGTAGTAATTAGGCAAATTGCTGGGTTTGATAGCAATAAATGCAAATAATTATAATTATTTATAGATGGATAGAAGTCTAATCATTAAACATGCCATGGGTATTGGACACCGAAGAGTAATTTAACTGGATCCATTCTACTTTATATATGCTCTTCATTATATTTATTAGTCATTAGAACAGTGTTTAAAATTATATATTAAAGCATTTTACTCCTATAATTAAGATTAATATTGAAAGTCACAATAATTGCTCAAGTGAAGTTAGAATAAGAGGGCTGTGTTACTACAAGTGCAGAACTCAACTAAACAGCAACCTTGGTTATTGCTCTGCCCGTTTAAAACATCACAGGGCTTCAGGCATAAATGATTTGTTTGTTTGTATGTTTGTTGGGTTTTGTGGGTTTTTTTCCTTACTTCTTTGGTTGTCAGAATGGATGTGAGGACAGGCAATTCATGCTGGAGGATCCAAATGTAAATCTGTTTGGGATTCTCACCTAAGCCCCCTCAACATATTGCATTTGCTTGCCTCAAAGGATTGTATTTAAGTTGAAAAGAAATGTTTTCTTTGCTTGTAAGAAATGTAGAAGAATTGAAGGACACACTTGCAAAGCTGCTAGAAGGTGCTGCTCTTTTGACTTTTTCCTTCGTAGTTAGTGTTTGGGCAGCTGGGATAGAGGAGATCCAGCAACAAGTTTGTAGGTAACACTGAATTGTGCAGAGGGAAGGGCTGGGATCAATTTTGCTGGTAGCTTCTCATTTGTTCAAGAGGAATAAAGACCTGGGATGAAGAGTGTTGTTCCTCTAATTATTGCCAGGCTGCTGGCTATGTAAATCATCTGAGAAGTACGCTCACTAATAAATTGTCTGACTTTGGGTAAGGAATTGAACTCGAGTGGCCTAATGATCAGGCAACATCATCTTCTACTTGAAAGTGGCATACACCAGCTCTGAGAAAGACAGAAATATCTCTAATCTAATGATGAGGATGCTTCTTATGTAGGTGGATAACGCTCACAAAAGTTTATCAGTGATATAATATAAAGCAACCTCAACAAAAGGTATTGAGAGCATCCCCACTTTGTTTTCCCTCTGGAGTCAGAGGTGATTTGTGAATACAAGGGCAAGGAAAGCCACTTTCCCATCAACCTCCATTAGCCCTTGGCTGTATGGTAGTGGGGACACTGATTTGGCTGCTGACAGTTAAGTGACTAGAGTCTGGTGAGAAAATTGCTTGCAGTTGCATGGATTAAAGCTTATTCAGCCCAAATCTGGAATAATTTTGACATAACCTGATCTAAATTTCTGGAAAAGGTGCTATTTCTCTAAGTTAAATGTAACAAAAAAAAAAAAAAAAAAAAAGCATCTATGTGCTTATACATATAAAACAATCATTATTTTAATAAAATAAAAGCATTTCTGCAGGCTCAATAGTATGAAGTAATGTCTTCCTGTTATTTTGTTTTTTTAATTTGTATTTTATATATTATGCAAATTAAACATACCAATCTTTGATCACTCTTGGATTTTCTGTCCTGTCTACACTGAGGAATTTTGGTATCTGATAGTAAACTTTTGCTGAATTTAACAGCAGTCCACCTGCACGATGTTGTCCACAAAATAAACCTCTATTTTAGAATAAACCAAACCAGGTTGGAAGAGACCTTCAAGATCATCGTGTCCAACCCATCAACCAATCCAACCCACCCAAACAGCTAACCCATGGCACCAAGTACCCCACCAAGTCTCCTCCTGAACACCTCCAACGACGGCGACTCCACCACCTCCCTGGACAGCCCATTCCAATGGGCAATCACTCTTTCTGTATAGAACTTCTTCCTAACATCCAACCTGAACCTCCCCTGGTGCAGCCTGAGATTGTGTCCTCTTGTTCTGGTACTGGGTGCCTGGGAGAAGAGACCATCATCCGCCTGTCTACAACCTCCCTTCAGGTAGTTGTAGAGAGTGATAAGGTCACCCCTGAGTCTCCTCTTCTCCAGGCTAAGCAACCCCAGCTCCCTTCGGCTTTCCTCATAGGGCTTGTGTTCCAAGCCCCTCACCAACTTTGTTGCTCTTAAATCAGCCTCTTCAGTTCAGATACTGGCTATATCTCCTGATGATCACTTTTTTAACTTTATCTTGTCTGGTGTGGAGATAATTTCTAACAGTTCTGGTTTTAGATACACACCTTCAGCTTCAGCTGAGGTGAGTCATCCACCAGTGACTTAAAATCTCTCCATCAGAAAGGCATCTAACAGAAGGTCTGGTGCCGCCTTTGTGAAGTTATAATATGCTGCAGCTAGTGGCCTGGATCTCAGCATCTGGAGCTTGCCATAATGTAACTATCAATTACTACTGATCTTGTCCAGCTGTGAAATTCAGGTCATAGCAGCATGGCTCTGCTGCGACAGTCACTTGACTGCAGACAGCCACTGTTGTGAGATAACTGCAGGGATCCCTCACCTTGTCAGGACAGCTGTCCTTCACCAGCATGTCATTCCTTTGCTTTGCCTTGATGGCATGCTAAATAGCAACGTCTTTTGTGCAGATGCATTTAACATTGAATATATTTTTTCCAGGGAAGAGTTCTGCAGAAAAAGGGACAAACCCAGCATTTTACACTTCAGTTGCCTTTAGGTTGACTCAGAATTTTGTCCCCATTTTCCTATTTAACTTGGGTGTCATTCATGAATAATTACAATGAGACTTATGTTGTTGGTGTGGTTTACATTCAAACTTCAAAGCAACTTGAATCTATTTTCACTTCCCATTTGCACTGTGGAAAGATCAATGTACCCCATGGGGGATTTTCTGCTCCTCACCATGTGTACAGTATTGTTTTTTTATTTCTTTTTGGAAAAACCACCACACAAGAGAGGATGTGGAAATGGTTCTGTAAAAAGAAATCAACAAAATAAGCAGTTCCCTCTTTGTTGCTGTAATTACAGACTATGCATAAAGGCCTTCCTACATTTACAGATTACATTTCAGTTTATATCTTGAATCACAATTTAAACTGGAAATAGAAGTTAAAGTTAGTATAAAATATAAAGTTAGGCTTTTGCAAGTCCCATGTAATGTTTCTATCAGTATTTTTAGCAGTAATGCCTCTGAAGAGGCTGATACCAACTTCTAGCTTCAAAAAACTGCAAGTGAAATGCCTTAAATCAGAGTCTTTTATGTATTCCACATGTTAAGTTGGATATGGATGCTTAAAAATTTCCTGGACAAGGATTTCTGGGTTCGTCCACAGCTGACACCATATTCAGGGTGGCTATATTTGGTCTGTATGCTAAATAAAAGTGCATTTTATTTGCAGGACACCTTTCCACCAAGGCATGATGCTCCCTGATGTTAACTGTATCTTAAAAGCTAATAACATGTTATCTAAATGCATTGCAGTGCCACATATTTAGGTAATGGCAATATTTCTTTAAGGTTAGGCTTAAGAACATGGAAGAAAAAACAAAATGTCTTAGATCAGAGGCCAAGACATTCCAGAGTTGGGACAACAAAGGCAACACCTGTTGTGCAGAAACCCCTCCAGCACAGTCTCGTCCCTTGCTGCAGTGTTGGACTCCTACAGAGGTATATGGGCCCTAATCCATGAAGCTCAGAGGTGCAGAAAAAAGAAGAAAGCAATAAATAACTGGTCAACCATTTTGACTGCAATAACTTTCCTAAAGCTTTTCCTGGTTTCCTTAAACTTATTTTTATTTTCTTAGCAGATGTATTGTACATTGCTAAGCCAAGTAAAAGTAAATATTGATTCCAGTCACTGAAACAGTCATCAAAATTTCCTATTGTAGACTGCTTCCTCCCTACATCATTCTTTCTAATTATTCCAATGTAATGGTGACAATCATTAGTTACATTTAAATGAATGGCTTTGAAAAATAAAGCTTCGTGTATGCGCATAAGGCACTATAATTTAAATATATATATTTGCTTTCTGGTACCAAAAGCTTGAGATGTCTTTCTGACATAAAGGCAAAAAAATCCAAACAGGATATCACATCTCATAAAGAAACTATGCGTGTTACACAAGGTTTCAAACGTAGAAACAGATACTTACAAAACTTGTGTCTCAAAATGTAACAGAAGCATTTCAAAACAGTAGCAGCTGCACGCACCCAGTTTGTGTTTCCTCAACATCATCCAGAAGCAGATTTTTACAGAACTGGCTGTAGTGTTTGCAAAAGATTTGTACACTTACTTCTAGTTAGGACACACTACTGTTAGATATTGGAAAGCTACATAACTAGTTTCTACTCCAAAGAGGAGACCTCCACACAACCTTCAGGTGGTGTAGTGATGGTTTTTTTTTTGTTTTTTTTTTTTTTTTTTAAAGTGCTCAGTTCCCTAAAGCAAAATATGCTACAGTGCTGTAAATCACCAGATGGTGATGTTAAAGATAGCTATGCAAGATCTGCTCAAAGGAATATGTAATCTGTCATGCCTTGGAAGAAATGCTACAGAAGGAATAGTGAGGAGGTTTTAAACAGTTGAGGGGGTTTTAAACAGTTTTGCTTGCCCATCAGTTAACCTCACTCCTGGTCCAATCTTTCTCCCAGGTACTCAGTAGGAGCAAGCACATGCTACTTTTGTGCTATGAAAATGTACTGCAGAACATATTTGCAGATGATCTTAGAGGGTGTGAAAATTTTGTGGTTCATGCCTCTGCCAGGGTAGCTCTGTGAGGGCAATGGTTACTTGGTCCTGATGCAGACGGATTACTTCAGGAAGACAGTTGACAGTATTTGCCCTCTTGATCTCACCACTGGCACTGCAAACAAAGGAGTTCAGTTAGTTCCAGTAACAGTAGGGTTGCTGGTTTTTTGGGATGTGAAACCACTGAATTCCACAAAATCATTTTACATAGACCACTGTACTGCTTCTAATGGTAAAGACTTTTAGACCATATGGCTATATCATATTTGAACCATTGTCCTGCAATAGAAATTCTTCACAGTTCATCACTGGCTCTTAGAGCTGTTCTTCCCTTAAAACTTTAAAGAAGTTTTAAAAGGCAGTTCACAGTTTACTCCTGCTGGTGAGTGCTTATATCAACCTCTGAACTTCCGTATTTCTGGACTGAGAAAAATGGGTGCAGTGTTTCTTCTCATAAACAAGTTGTTCCCATCTTCTGTGGGAATGTTTATAACTAAGAACACTCCATGTGCAGGTGGTGACCCGCAGAAGTAAAGTACTTCCCACTGCACCAAAACTGACCCTTCACGTTAGCTACATGCAGCTTCAAACTAGGAGCTATGTGTCTTCAGCTAAGTGAGATTTCTGGCAGTGGATCTTCAACATCTGAAACAAGGCTAGTTCCTCACTGGTCTGCTTCAACACTGGCAATCATAAAGACCACTTAGAATCTTCATTTGCAGACCTGATTTTGTTCTGACTTGGCTTGCTTTTAGCAGACTGGTCTTGCAGTCCTGGGGTCTTACAGCAAACACTTGATGTAGTATTTCTATTTAAGAAATAATAATAATAAAAAAATGCTGGAAAACTGAAGAATTATTTTATTTTATGAAATAAATTTTTATTTTGGTCTTCAGTTTACCATTGTGTACACTGAGGATGTGCCAGGTTAAGGATTACAAAGAGACATGAGAAATCCAAATAACCTGGAGAGTCCTGATTTTCAAGCCTTTTTTCTAACCAATACCTATTTATTGGAATCAATCTCTGTGTAGAATTCCAATTGCTGCAGGAAAGCAATTTATTTTCAGCAGAAAGCAATATATATATATATATACACACATATATATATATCTCCTCTTCATTCTAAGAAGTGGTGAATAGACTTTATCCCTTTGCTAATGATTTTTCCTAAGTGTTTTGCAAATGATTGGTCACAAAGGGGGATGTGGAACACACAGAACCAAGAATAACTCTGGTACTTGCAGAAGTGAGATGTTGAAAAGATTAAGGTGTGCGCCCCATGTTTGTAAGTGAAAATGTGTCAAGTCCCAGTTCAACATACCAGAAAGTATAGATAGAATTTCAAGATGTGGTGCTTTACCTGGAAAGAAGATGGATATATTGTTATAAAAACTAAGCATCCATTGTCAGGGGTTGGGAGGCTAGCTGACTGGACATGCTCAATCCAGAATGCAAGTATTGTGTCTTAAATAGGCTTTAGCCATAGTGGATAAAGTTGATTCAAGAACAAAGCTCATTTCCAAATAATTGTAACATTGCAAGAGTAGGTATATAGGAAGTTAACCAAAAATAGCTGAAGAGCTATTCTGTGCAAACTGTCCCTGTTGATAACACCTATAGTCAGGTTTCTTTGGAAAAATTACAATACTTTTTCTGAATATTTAATTTATCCTCAGAGAGGGATAGAGGTATGTAGAGTATCCATTTAAAAATACTTAATGCTGCACTGGTTCATGGCTCAGTGAATGCTAATGGAAGTAATGATTCATCCATGATTAATTTATGCTGTATTTTTTACCCTTTCTTTGTACAACTGTAGTTTTGTTATTTCTCCAAGATAAGGTAAGAGATAGGCATTCATCTGAGGATCTGAGAACTGTTCCACTCTTTCTTGTATCATGTGTAGTTAAAAATAAGATTAATTGCACAAAAGACTCACAATTAAAGTATAAAATTGCCAGAAGAGATTCACTTCATCTCATATTTACTATTTAAGAGTTAGTTTAGTTCAAGTTGGACAACCATCCCCAGGATGCAATTTATCCTCTCAAGAGAGACAGGGGTCTGCTGGAGAGTCTAGTGGAGGGCTGTGAGGATGATTGTGACTTGAACATCTCTCCTATGAAGACTGAGAAAACTGGGGCTGTTTAGTCTTTGTGGTGGGTGAAAGGGTAAGGCCGAGAAGCCTCTTCCCTTCCCCCTTGTAAGGTAAAAGGGAAAGAAAAATTGAAGGGAAAGGAAAAAAAACTCACCAGCCGAATTAGCAAAGCAGTGGAGCTATATTTACAAAGCAGTGTAGGGTTTTGCAGGGGAATATTTACAAATTTACAATATCTACAATATCTACAAAGATATACAACAGAATAGCACGGAAATGAGAGTAACCCCCCTCGGCCGAGGGGTTCCCCCACCTCCGCTCTCCCCTCCCTTCCCCCCCTTCCCCCAGAATAGTTCGGAAAAGAGGGAGAAAGAAGAAAGAAAGAAGTTAAAAGCAGGTTGTGTTAATTGAAAGCAGTTACAGGCCTGGTTATCAGTTTTTCAAGGCCGGAGCCTTGGCAGAAAGCCCAGCACAGGGGAGCTGCTGCACCGAAGGAGATGCGGAAGCAAGAGTGACAGAGAAGTGCTAGGAATGCCCACTTCACTCTCAGGCCAGATAGTGCTTCCTCCCACTTGACCAATGAAAATTAGTTTAGACTCTTCCTTCCGTTTACCAACTTCCGTCCACCATATTCCCTTTCTTAAAGGGACAGCGTCAACCGGGCACAATCCACCCCTTCTAAACAATTTTCATTGGCTGTTTATACTGTCCATCCAATCCAAGATGATATTTACAGTTCGTGAATAGAGTTCATAGTCCATTCCGGCTATGCTCAGATATAGATGTTTCAAAAGTCCAAGAAAATCAGAAAGTGAGAAAAAATGGAAAACAGTTCATTTCTTCGCCGAAGAAGCAAAGAAAAGGGAAACAGGGAAATTTCAGGGTCTCTTAGTTGACTCAGGGCTCTCAGGGATCTCAGGGTTCGTGCACCGTAGATTCCTCGTTGATTCTTCTTTTGGGCGCGATGTAGCTGTACAGCAGTTTGAAGTTAACCTCTTTCAGCTAAAGTTAAATTTCTTTGTGGAATACACTGAATCTCACCATTCTCTTGCATTACCCAATAAGTGTGACCCGGACCTTCAGCTGAAACCACCCCTCGGACAGGTTTAGCCTCTCCTGAGGGTGAAAATACCCAAACAGTTTTACCTAACAGATTCTTTTCTCTAACAACAGGAACTCTATCACCTTCTACTTTCCGTAGCAAATCTGAATGTGCAGGTCCAGCTCGGTTCACTGAACCTCTACTATTTACCAGCCAGGTTGCTTGTGCTAAATGTTTTCCCAGTTTTTCAAAGATCCACCCCCATGGCTTTAAGAGTGGTCTTCAACAAACCGTTATAGCGTTCAATCTTCCCTGAAGCTGGTGCATAGTAGGGAATGTGGAATATCCACTCAATACCGTGCTCTTTGGCCCAGTTCTTTACAAGGTTGTTCTTGAAATGAGTTCCGTTGTCTGACTCAATCCTCTCTGGAGTTCCGTGTCTCCACAGGATCTGTCTCTCCAGACCGAGAATGGTGTTGCGTGCAGTTGCATGTGGAACTGGATAAATTTCCAACCATCCAGTGTTTGCCTCTACCATAGTAAGCACGTATTGCTTACCAGAACGAGAACGTGGTAGAGTGATGTAGTCAATCTGCCAAGCTTCACCATACTTGTACTTGGACCATCTGTCACCATACCACAAGGGCTTAAGTCGTTTTGCCTGCTTAATAGCAGCACAAATGTCACAGTCATGGATGACTTGCGTGATAGCATCCATGGAAATGTCTATGGATCTGTCACGAGCCCATTGGTATGTTGCATCTCTGCCTTGATGTCCTGACGAATCGTGAGCCCACCGAGCTAAGAATATCTCACCTCGGTGTTTCCAGTCGAGATCGAGATTAGAGTCCATGTCTACTTGAGAAACTCTTGCAGCTAGATCTGCCTGATGGTGGTGTTGCTGTTCCTCAGTAGCTTTGCTCTTAGGAATGTGAGCATCGATGTGTCTCACTTTCACTGGAATTCTCTCGATTCGATCAGCAATGTCCTGCCACAGGTTGGCTGCCCAAATGGGTTTTCCTTTTCTCTGCCAACCATTCTTCTTCCAGTTCTTTAGCCAACCCCATAGAGCATTGGCTACCATCCATGAGTCGGTGTAGAGATAAAGCTTTGGCCATCTCTCACGTTCAGCTACGTCGAGAGCTAGCTGGACAGCTTTTACCTCTGCGAACTGACTGGATTCTCCTTCTCCATCTTTCGCCTCTGCAACTCGGCGTGTTGGACTCCACACTGCAGACTTCCACCTTCGCTTGTTTCCAACAAGACGACAGGAACCGTCTGTGAACAAAGCATATTTCTTTTCATCATCAGACAGGTCATTGTAAGGAGGAGCTTCCTCAGCACGAGTTACTTTCTCCTCTGGAGGTTTAGCACAGTTGATACCTTCAGGCCAACTGGAGATCACCTCCACTAGACCAGGTCTTTCAAGATTTCCCATTCGAGCTCTCTGTGTTATCAGAGCCATCCACTTAGACCATGTGGAGTCTGTGGCATGATGTGGTGTGGAACCTTTGCCTTTGAACATCCAATTCAAAACTGGTAATCTGGGAGCTAAGAGAAGTTGTGATTCAGTTCCAATCACTTCAGAAGATGCTTTCACTCCTTCATAGGCAGCTAAAATTTCTTTCTCTGTTGGAGTGTAGTTAGCCTCTGAACCTCTGTAACCTCGACTCCAGAAACCAAGAGGTCGTCCACGTGTCTCCCCTGGAGCTTTTTGCCACAAGCACCAGGTTGGACCATTGTCACTTGCAGCTGTGTACAAAATGTTCTTAATGTCTGGACCATCTCGGACAGGTCCCAGACCCATTGCTTGAACTACCTCTTGCTTTATCTGGTCAAAGGCTGCTTGTTGTTCAGGTCCCCAGTGGAAATGGTTTCTCTTTCGAGTCACATCATGCAGAGGTTTCACAATCTGACTGTATCCAGGAATGTGCAGTCTCCAAAATCCCACTATCCCCAAGAAACGTAGGGTCTCTTGCTTATTTGTGGGACTTGCCATGGTAGAGACTCTATTTACCACATCCACTGGAATGTGTCGGCGTCCATCCTGCCATCGCACTCCCAGAAACTGAATTTCTGTGGTAGGTCCTTTCACCTTGTCTCGCTTGATGGCAAAACCTGCATTCAGAAGAATGTCAATGATTTTGTTACCTTTCTCAAAGACTTCCTCAGCAGTTTTACCCCAGACGATGATATCATCGATGAACTGGATGTGTTCTGGAGCACCGCCTTTCTCCAGAGCATCGTGGATCACTGCATGACAGATGCTTGAGCTGTGGATCCAGCCCATTGGTAGCCTGTTGAAAGTGTACTGGATTCCTCTCCAGGTGAAAGCAAACTGAGGCCTGCATTCCTCTGCTATGGGAATAGAGAAAATGCATTAGCAATGTCTATGGTAGCATACCATTTGGCCTCTTTGGATTCCAGCTCATACTGTAGCTCCATCATGTCTGGTACTGCTGCACTCATAGGTGGTGTCACTTCATTCAGGGCTCGGTAGTCTACCGTCAGACGCCAGTCTCCATTCTGCTTCCGCACAGGCCACACTGGACTGTTGAAAGGTGAATGAGTTTTGCTGACGACTTTCTGACTCTCCAACTGACGAATCAGATTCTGAATGGGCAACAAAGAGTCACGGTTGGTTCTGTATTGTCTGTGATGCACAGTCTGAGAAGCAACCGCAATTTAATGTCCTGTATCTTATGTTGTCCCACAACTGCAGATTCATCAGAAAGTTCAGGTCTGGCAGATAGCTTCAATTTTTGTCCATCAATTTCTATTGAAGCTACTCCAAAAGCCCATTTGTAACCTCTAGGGTCCTTGAAACGCCCTTCTCTCAGAAAATCAATTCCCAAAATACAAGGTGCATCAGGTCCGGTCACAACTGTATGCTTCCTCCATTGTTTACCAGTTAAACTTATATTAACCTCTACCTTACTTAACTCTTGAGATCCACCAGTGACTCCCAGAATAGTTATAGACTCTGATCCCTGATAATTTGATGGCATTATGGTGCACTGAGCTCCTGTGTCAACCAAGGCCCTGTACTTCCGAAATTGTGAAGTGCCAGGCCACTGGATGTACACATCCCAATAGATTCTATTATCTCTGTTATCCCTCTCCTCCCCCTGGCGGGAGGCAGGGCACCCCTAGTTATGGGGAACATGCGCACATGTGCATTGCACATAGTTTGCAGGGTTATAACTTTGCATGTTATAACTGGAGCCACTGTTGGAGCCATAAGAGTCGTTCTGGGGAACTGTGGAAGTAACAGCTACCCTTCTGGTATTGCTACCTTGGGTTCTGCCACTTTGCAATTCCCTCAGTCTCCTGAAAAGATTAGAAGTTGGTTGGCCATCCCAGCGGTTCATGTTCTCACCAAACTGATCACGCAGAGTTATCCAAATAGTTCTACGTGATTGCCTTGGCGGTCTGTTTTGGAATGATCTGTTCTGGAATGACCTGTTTTGGAATGACCTGTTTTGGGATGACCTCCTTGGAGGACGTGTATTCCTCACAGATGAAACTTGTATCCACCTGGAGGGAGAATTGAAATTATCCCTTTGTGCCAATTGGGATATGGAATTTCTAAATTCATCTTTTAACTCTCTTATGCAATTCTGAATATCACCAGACATCGTTTTAATGGCCGAAACCAAAGAACCACGTGTCATGCTATCCTCCAATTGTCTCATTTGATCACTGAATTGGCCAACCGTAGGAGAAGCTCCACCATAGAGTAGCTCTCTAACAGCAAATTCTCTCAAGCGCTTAATTCCCTCATCTATGGTAGTCCAGGGTTTAGGATTCCATGGAAGATCATCTCGGGAAGGGTATCTCAGGGCAACCGCCATTAAAAGGCGTATCCACAGATTAACCTTACCGAGAGCTCTGCCTAGATGTCTATCTATTCCATTATCCCTTGAGAGAGTTCCTAATTGAGCTGCTGACTTGTCTCCAACTGTTAGAGCCGGAGCACCTGTATCATAACACCTACTAAGCCAAGCTAGAACTGGTTCCTTATCTGCCCTGGTGAAATCTTTACGGACATTACGCAATTCCTCCCGCGGAGAAGAACATTCCAAAATATCATCTTGCTCTTCATCTCCCTGAATTCTTTGCCCATATAATCCTGCTGTCATTCTCCTAAGGATCTCTTTAAGCTGAGAACCACCTTTGCCAGCTGCTTTCCTAGCTTCATCTGTATCCTGCTTTGATCTCACTAGGTTAGCTAGATCTTTAAAACAAACCACCTCTTCCTCCTGAGCAGGATCTCTTAGAGTAGAGGGCCCCTCACCAGGATCAGTCTCCAGCTCCTCTTCTTCTCCATCTTTGGCCTTTCCACTTCTAGTCTTTAAAGGAGCCACCTTAACTGGAGCTGTGTTTGAATTTACAGCCACCTTAATGGAAGCTGACAGGTCCTGAGATAAATCAGCTGCTGGGGCAGTGACTTCTGGTCCCACCGAGGAATTGGGCGGAAGTGACGTTGCTCCGTTAATGGCCGATGGAGAAGAAGAAGAAGGAGAAGGAGTGGGAGAAGGAGTAGGTGCCATGTTGATACCAGCCGATGCCCTTGGCTGCTTGCTAGAATCAGCAAAGTCATTTAGAGCTGCTTTACCAATTAACTTTTTAGCCTTCTTTTTGACTGACACGGGTTCTCCACAGTCCTCATCACTAGATGACTCTGGGACTGATCTCGAGCTACGGCGTTTTCTTTTTGGTCTAGTTTTAATAACAAAACATGCCCTGGACACCTTTCTTTCTCGCCGTAAAGAAATCAGGAGATACACGATAATTATCACCAGCAGCAGAATTATAGACATGAAATAAATCACTTTTGGATCCCAGGCATCACCTAAAGTTACTCTCTCCTCAGGCGGAATCTTAAAACCCTTTATCTCAATTGGGAGAGTGGTGGAGGTAACATTCCTGTATCTCACTGGCCATAATAAATTAATACATTTTCCATACCATAATTTAACTCTATACATAACCCACATATAAATTGTCCGCACCAAATATTTACCCAGGTAATCCAAAATCAAACCCAAACAATATCTGTAAACCAGAGCCCCAAAAATTGAAAAGAATAATCGCTCCACAAACCACAAGACCTTCATGTTTGCTAATTCAGCTGGAAAACACTAAATCAATCAGGTAATAAATTAAACTAATTATCTGCCGCACGTTGGGTACGCCAATAAAAAAAAAAAATGTGGTGGGTGAAAGGGTAAGGCCGAGAAGCCTCTTCCCTTCCCCCTTGTAAGGTAAAAGGGAAAGAAAAATTGAAGGGAAAGGAAAAAAAACTCACCAGCTGAATTAGCAAAGCAGTGGAGCTATATTTACAAAGCAGTGTAGGGTTTTGCAGGGGAATATTTACAAATTTACAATATCTACAATATATACAAAGATATACAACAGAATAGCACGGAAATGAGAGTAACCCCCTCGGCCGAGGGGTTCCCCACCTCCGCTCTCCCTCCCTTCCCCCTTCCCCAGAATAGTTCGGAAAAGAGGAGAAAGAAGAAAGAAAGAAGTTAAAAGCAGGTTGTGTTAATTGAAAGCAGTTACAGGCCTGGTTATCAGTTTTCAAGGCCGGAGCCTTGGCAGAAAGCCCAGCACAGGGAGCTGCTGCACCGAAGGAGATGCGGAAGCAAGAGTGACAGAGAAGTGCTAGGAATGCCCACTTCACTCTCAGGCCAGATAGTGCTTCCTCCCACTTGACCAATGAAAATTAGTTTAGACTCTTCCTTCCGTTTACCAACTTCCGTCCACCATATTCCCTTTCTTAAAGGGACAGCGTCAACCGGGCACAGTCTTGAGAACAGAAGACTTATTAATGTGCATAAAAATCTAAGGGATGGGTATCAATATGAAGGTTCCAGTATCTTGCCCTGTGACTGGACAAGAAACAATGGGTACAAGCTAGAACACAGGAGTTTCCGTCTCAACATGAAGAGATAGTTTTTACAGTGAGGGTGATGGAGCACTGGAACAGGCTTCTCAGAGTTGTTGAGTCTCCTTCACTGAAGACTTTCAAAACCCTCCTGAATGTGTTCCTGTGTGTCCTGCCCTAGGTGATCCTGCTTTGGCAGAGTGATGGTACTCGATGATCTCTAGAGGTCTCTTCAAGCTGCTAACATTCTGTGATTCTCCAAAATAGGTGTCTAGGATGGATGGAATTAATGATCAGTTACAGACTTCTGACTCTTTCCACTAATTACTGAAGAAGCCAAAATGACCAGTATACAGAGGATATGATGAGTAGGTGAGACAGAAGTCACTTTAGATGAAGTGTCGGTATTAGTCTGCTGATCATGGCATTCATAAACCCTCTACTGGGATTCATCTTATCTGTCCATTTTGATATATGCAACTGACCAAGTCAGGATATCTTGAATATATTGCTTTCTACAACTACCTGAAGAGAGGTTGTAGACAGGTGGGGGCTGGTCTTTTCTCCCAGGCAACCAGCACCAGAAACAAAAGGACATAGTCTCAAGCTGTGCCAGGGGAGGTTTAGGCTGGATGTTAGGAAGAAATTCACCACAGAGAGAGTGATTGCCTGGGGAGGTGGTGAAGTCATCATCATCACTGGAGGTGTTTAGGAAGAGACTTGATGGGGTGCTTGGTGCCATGGTTTAGTTGATTAGATGGTGTTCTCCCCTATAAAACAGAACAGTAACATCTGCAACATCATGTATTACTTGAGTGTTGGGTAGTGCTGGCATCAAAGGAAAGAGTAGTATTGGAAAGCAGGACAACAATTCATTGTCATTGTCTGCTTTAAATGTAGTGCTATAATCTTCTAGCATTCTTTGGGATTCAACAGAGTATACTGTGAGAATATGGCCCCTGGAGCTGTGCAGAGAGAAGATTCACATCCTGCATGTTGACAGAGATGGTTCCTCTGGCTGCTTAACATTCAAAAAGCTAAGGAAGTTTTTTGGAGTTGAGTCTTAAGACTAAAGATGTCCTGAAGCAAAAATAAGAATGCAGTGGTGAATTAGCCACTACTTTGACCATCATAAAAATCACCACAAGACATTTAACAAACTGGAGGGCAAATTCACATTTACACCGGGAGACTTGGAACAGCTCTGACAACGTAGTATCAAGCTCATGTTTGAGTGCCTGAAAAGAGATAACTGTAATCAGTTCCAGAAACCAGACTGTGGTGTTCAATTCTCGACTTACAAATTCACATAGAAATCTCAGTGGCAAAGGGTGTTGCTATCAAGTAACAGAGGAGGGGCAGGCACAGTGTCGTACAGGTGCTCTGCTTCGCCTCTGCTTTCTACAAACGTGAAACATGGCTTCTGAAAAGCACATTCACCCAGCTGCATGCCCTTGTTCTGCACATAAAGGATGTCCAAATCAGGAATTTTTAATTTTGAAATATTTCTGCCCAAATGTAATTTTTGCACACTAGATTAATGCATGCAAACTCAGACACATGCATAAACTGTGCTTTTTCTTGGAATTACTGATACTGGTCCTTTTGTCTCTTCTGTATGAGCCTGGCCTTTTAGATTATTAACTTACAAGGTTAGGGCCTTTTTATTACTACATGACTCTAATACTAAAGGTGAAGAAGCTCAATCTCACCTAAGCTTTTTGGACAAGGCCAGAATAAGATGGCTCCACAAGTTCATCACGCCAGAGAATGTTATATTGCAATGTGGCCAAAAAGTCACAGACATAGAGCAGTACTGGGTGTTGTGTAACACACAGTGAAAAAGTGGGTGATGCCTCAAAAAGGTCTTAAGGAGCAACAACATCTCTGACAGTTTTTTCTCAAGTGCCCCTTATGTAAGGAAGCTACATCATTTATACAAAGACTGATCACTGACTGATCCATGGTGAAGGTAGAGAGTGCCAGTCTTATGTAAGCAGAGGACTAAGCAATTATCCAACTTGTCTATCAGAAGGCTCAGCTCTAACTGGGTCAAACACAGTCAGCCCTGCATTTTGGTTCACAATCTTGGCTTAAACGGACAACATCCTATGACATTCAACAGGATTATTTGAAGGGCAGAATTTAAAGGTGCATTAAAAAAATATTAGATCACTGGAAGAGATTTGAAGTTCAAAACCCTCAGGAAACATGTTAAATGGCCAGAAGGATGAAAACAAGGCTAGTTAAATAAAGATAAACTCATTTTCAGATACTTTTTTCTACTTGTGAACTATTTTTGACCTAGAAGATTTGTAACATAACACTAAAATCTCCTTTAAGCAACAATTTACACCTTGCATGCTAATAATTTATTAATAGTGTACAGTGCTGGCACACAATATGTTCTCTCCTTATCCCTGGCATCAAATGATGCTCTGAAATGTGACATGCAGGGTTTGAAAGTTAGCTGGAAGCTGTAATTCCTGTCAAGCATAGAAGTTGTAGGAAGAAATAAGATGGCAGTTCTGCAGGTTAAGCACAGGAGTAACTGAACTAAAACTCTCAGCGGCAGTGGTGGTCCATTTTGGTTCAGTGTATGACAAGAGTACAACTGCTGCTTGTGCTCATGTCACTGCGCTTCCATAAGGATTTACATGTAATTAACAATGGGGCAGTCATTTTTAAAATCATGTGCTACTAATAAGAACCTTGCCTGAATAATCCTGGGGGCAGGAGTTGATCTGCTGGAGGGTAGAGAGGCTCTGCAGAGAGACCTCGACAGGCTGGACAGATGGGCAGAATCCAAGGGCATGAGATTTAACACATCCAAGTGCTGAGTTCTGCACATTGGCCACAACAACCCCATGCAGAGTTACAGGCTGGGGTCAGAGTGGCTGGAGGTAGAGAGGGACCTGGGGGTACTGGTTGATGGTAGGCTGAACATGAGCCTGCAGTGTGCCCAGGCAGTCAAGAGGGCCAATGGCATCCTGGCCTGCATCAAGAACAATGTGGCCAGCAGGAGCAGGGAGGTCATTCTGCCCCTGTACACTGCACTGGTTAGGCCACACCTCGAGTCCTGTGTCCAGTTCTGGGCCCCTCAGTTTAGGAAGGATGTTGACTTGCTGGAGCATGTCCAGAGAAGGGCAACAAAGTTGGTGAGGGGCTTGGAACACAATCTCTATGAGGAGAGGCTGAGGGAGCTGGGGCTGCTTAGCCTGGAGAAGAGGAGACTCAGGGGTGACCTTATTGCTGTCTACAAGTACCTGAAGGGAGGTTGTAAACAGGCAGAGGTTGGTCTCTTCTCCCAGGCAGCCAGCACCAGAACAAGAGGACACAGTCTCAGGCTGCACCAGGGGAGGTTTAGGTTGGATGTTAGGAAGAAGTTCTATACAGATAGAGTGATTGCCCACTGGAATGGGCTGCCCGGGTAGGTGGTGGAGTCACCATCATTGGTGGTGTTCAGGAGGAGACTTGATGGGGTGCTTGGTGCCATGGTTTAGTTGTTTAGGTGGGTTGGATTGGTTGATGGGTTGGACGCGATGATCTTGAAGGTCTCTTCCAACCTTGTCTATGCTATGCTATGCTATGCTATGCTATGCTATGCTATGCTATGCTATCCTATCCCAGTGACTGAGAATACATTTGTACAGTTTTTCAATGCACGGTGAAATAAGAGCTCTACATTGCCCAGCTTTAGAGAACAGGACAATTTTGCTTCCTATTGCAGAGCAAAATACGTCTCTCTGAGTTCTTATGGCCAAACATGTGATAGATTGGATAAATTAGGGCTATTCTTTATTATCCTTGAGTATTATTAGAGAAACTCCACATGGCTTCAAGGTTTTCCCTGTCAATTTGACGATGACTTTCTGCATATCATTTGCTAGGATGATTGTGTATGCACTGGCTGGCAGCCTCGGGTCTCTAATGCCAGAGATGTAAGTTTAAAAACAAAATAGAAAATGTATCTTGCCTGAAGCTGTAATCATTGAGATGAAAGTATGTTGTGTGATCAGTACTCTAAAGATGTAAGTGGGAAGTTAACAAATTAAACATACAGAAGACTGAAGACCTGTTTTGTAAGCACATAGTCAAAGATGATAGCAATAGCTGCTAACCCCAAAAAAATGGAGAAAGCAAGTCCCTGTGGCATTCTGGTTAGTGTTGTGAATGTGATACTGGTGGACATTCAGAGTACATGCTCAAAACAGTCCCCTGTAATGCTTTTAGGCTACCTCAAACCAGGACATTCTCATTCTTTTAGCAATTATTTTATGCCTCCATCCTCTCCAGAATAGCTCAGTCATCAGAAGGTATGGAAAACAAAAAAAGGAGAGAGAATTACCCTAATATATCAACAGAACAAATTGGAGTCGACAGTGTCATTTTGGTGATCTTTCCCATACGTGATGCTTGACTGAATTATTACAGTCACATCTGCTTTTCAGGAAGGCAATGGATTTTTCTGTTTTTTCAGTTTTGTTTTTGTTTTCCCCGGGGGATTCCTGGAGCATACAAAGTACTTTGTACTACCAGTAGGGAGATGTATTTAAGAGCATTTCAGGAGTGATGAGTTTATGGGAACTCATTTGGCGTCATTTCTATGTGCCTGAATTACCATGTGTTATGGAGGTGGCTTCATTCCTAACTGAGGTAAATGGTGAACCTGAGACTGGAAGCTCCTCCTGATCTCTCCTCAGTGTTAATATACAGCTTGTATAGACAACTGGCTCCATCCTTTCAGATTCTCAGATGGCTTCCTTCTACAATATTTTTTTTGCCGTATGTTTCTTTAAGAGGTTGCCTATCCTAAAAGAAAACTACCTGTAATTCTTTTGCTTTGCTAATAGATTTTGGTGTTTACTCTAGGAAGAAGAACATATTAATTATGTGAGTATTCCATTTCCTACAGATTTTTGTGGGTGTTCTACAGTGAAAATCTGATTTATTTCTTTATAATATTCAGTAAGTTTAACTGTCACACAAGATAGAGTAACAGATTTGAAGATGAGAGCTTCTGTGTGTTTTCTTTATTTCTTCCTCTTTTTTTTTCAGTTGTGTTTTCTTGCATAAAGGCAACTTTGAAAACTCATAAAAGAGTGGTGTCATATTGTACCTTAGTAGAACAATATTGTGAACCTAATTCTGTGCAAACTCTATAGACATATCACTTACTGCATGTGAAGAGTACTATTGATTTAAACTACTGCATTCTATCTAAACCCTGAAGAATCAAACGCAAAATACCAGGTCTCCAGGAGACTAGATTATGGCCATGACTGGAGGGCTGGATTTTATACAACAGAAGTGTCATAAAGTAGACTTTTTAAAGTTACAAGATGTTGCAAGTGTGTCTGCTGTAGCTTTCCTGAGTAGCTTCACCAGTAACTGAAATTCTTCAAGCAAGAGATATTGCTGCTTAAAACCATTTTTTTTTTTTTAATTTGGTAGCGTTGAATTTACCTTTTTTTTTTTTTTTTTAAATGGAAAATGAAAAAATTGCAGTATGTCTTTTGATCCTTAAATATCTCTTTTCCCAGACAATTTGGCTTTTGGAGTGACAATAATAAATTTCAACTAGAAAAGATGAAAAAAGTGTTGATTTCTTCATAGTTCTTGTTAGAAGAACAGAACTAGAACTTATTGAAGTTCTTCAAAGAAAGAGTGATTGGCCATTGGAATGGGCTGCCCAGGGAGGTGGTGGAGTCACTGTCGCTGGAGGTGTTTAGGAAGAGGCTGGGTGGAGTGCTTGATGCCATGATTTAGTTGATTAGATAGTGTTGGATGATAGGTTGGACTCAATGATTTCAAAGGTCTCTTTCAACCTGGTTTATTCAATCATATTCTATTCTATTCTATTCTATTCTATTCTATTCTATTCTATTCTAT
This sequence comes from Melanerpes aurifrons, assembly GCA_011125475.1. Classification (NCBI taxonomy): domain Eukaryota; kingdom Metazoa; phylum Chordata; class Aves; order Piciformes; family Picidae; genus Melanerpes; species Melanerpes aurifrons. Next base: position 4,490,027 of record WWNC01000071.1, on the reverse strand, counting down.
TCTATTCTATTCTATTCTATTCTATTCTATTCTATTCTATTCTATTCTATTCTATTCTATTCTCAGCATTTTCTCTGTTGCATTTACTTTCAAAATTTTCAAATGAAAGTTGTAAACACTTTAAACAATCATAGTCCTGGGTTTGAGAAGGAGGTTTCCAGAATGTTGCTTCTATATTTGCTATTCTTCATGGAACTTCAGAGCCAGTTAAAGACAAGTGAATTTTGATCAGGTGGAGCCTTTTGCTGGCTGAAGTGTCCAGGACTGGAGATAGTGCTGAACCATGAGGTCTGAAACAGTCTACCCGAATTCTGCAGGGAAGAAGGAAGTAAAGCTGATGTGAGAAGTGACTTATGCACTCTTCATGAATCCATCACTTACTGATGATCAGAAAAAAATGTTTTGACTGGAAAATTTCAACCAGGTCTTATGTTGTACTTACCTTATCTCACAGATGTGGATTCAAAGAATTCTTATAACAAAGAAACAATATTTGCATCAGGAGATAGTTACTCAGATTTGTTTGGAACAGACTTATGGTCTATTTTACAAGTTATATTGTCAAACCTACCCTTCTACCTATGTCTGAGAGTTTTTACATGATTTCACAGTGATATTGCAAATGTTTTTGTCAGGTACTACTGCAAAAGTAGAGAAACTAAAGGAATGCACAACCTCAAAATATCAGCACTGTCACTACATGTCCATCTTCCTAATTTTAGTAAATATCTCAGTGCAGAAGTGAAAGAGAATCATCTTTGAAAGCTAGAAAGAGAACCTTGTGGAAATGTAACTGCCCTGACCACAAATCAGTTGCCTTGCAGCAGTTCTTTAACCAAATACAAGTTTTGCACTTTTGAATTCCAGAGAAGTTGGTAAATTGTCTATGAGATACATTTTAAAAGAATGAAGAGCAGAAATGTAATGATTCTAACACATTTAACTTGACTAAAATCCAAGGGAAAATCACCCCAAAATAACAGAATTGGTTTTGTTCAGTGGCACAGTGCACTACTTTTGCAGTTCAGAAATGACATATGCTCTTCCTCAGCTGGTGTGCCCTAGAGGTACTGTACTGGATAATAAATCTATGCACTGACTTATAACAAAAATCTGTCTTTACTGCTTCAGGGCCTGAATTTAGTGACCTGAAAGAAAAAAAAACAAGCCCAATTTGTTTTCTATCACAGCAGATAGAGTGCATGCTGTTTAGGGTAGGATAAATTTTATTGCTTTAATATTATTGAAGCATGCTATTAAGTATTTTGTAAATATACATGAAAGAATTAAAATAGAAATAGAGCTTGTCTCACATGTTCAACAGTGTAGCCATCAATATATATGGAGAGAATCTGTCTGCAGAAGCTTTGGGATACTGTGCAGTCCTCCAAAAACCAGTCAGTTTGAGTCACAGGATCACAGAATGTTAGGGGTTGGAAGGGACCTCTGAAGATCACAAAGTCCAACCTCACTGCCAGAGCAGGATCATTTAAAACAGATCACATAGGAACAAGTCCAGGCTAGACTTGAAAGTCTGCATAGATGAAGACTCCACCATCTCTCTGGGCAGCCTGTTCCACGTCAAAAGAGAAGATAAGGCTTTCAGAAAGTGCAACCTAGACCTGATATTTTCAGGACTAAAACAGGTCTTTATTCGCACTACCATGTTGCTTGCATTTTGCCTCAACTTTATTGACATGTTTTCACAAAAACTCAGGGCTAGAAGTAATTTAGGTGCTGGAACCAGTAACCAGTATCTAGTAAAACATTTATTTGTGTATTTTATTCTTCCTTATTTAATCCTCTTTTCAAAATACCAGATATCGCAGATTTTTTCCCCAAGGGCCCCTTTGTGTAGCAGTACTAATTCATTGAACATTCAAGGCCAATTTCTACAAAACTTTTGCATGGGAGAACAGTGTTTGCCATAACAGTTCATCTCTTTTCTAAGAAAATTGACTTTGCTTGCCTCACATACTGAAATCTGTGGAGTCTGCTGGTCTGCAAGTGTGACTTGCTTGGTTGCTTCATTCTCAGTATCACTATGAACATGATTAAGGGACTTGAACATCTCTCCTATGAAGAAAGACTGGGAGAACTAGGACTGTTTAGTCTGCAGAAGAGAAGGCTGAGAGGGGATTTTATTAATGTCTATAAATATCTGAGAGGTGGGTGTCAAGAGTAAGGGAACAGGCTCTTTCCAGTGGCACCCAGGAATAGGACAAGGAATAATGGGTATAATTTAGAACACAGGAGTTTCTGCCTCAACATGGGGACAAACTTCTTTACTGTGAATGTGATGGGGCACTGGAACAGGCTGCCCAGAGAGGTTGTGAAGTCTGCTTCTCTGAAGAATTTCAACGCCAACCTGGATGTGTTCCTGTGTGGTCTGCTTTAGGTGATCCTGCTTTGGCAGGGGGGTTGGACTTGATGATCTCTGGACATCTCTTCCTTTAAAAAAATTTTCTGATGATTTTGAACATGCAGACTTTGCAACACAGCAATAGCATCTTTGTGGGTGACATGGACAGTGGCATTGAGTGCACCCTCAGCAAGTTTGCTGATGACACCAAGCTGTGTGGTGCAGCAGACACGCTGAAGGGAAGGGAGGCCATCCAGAGGGACCTGGACAGGCTGGAGAGGTGGGCACAAGCCAACCTCATGAAGTTCAAGAAGAGCAAGTGCAGGGTCCTGCATCTGGGTGGAGGCAATCCCAGGCACAAATCCAGGCTGGGCAGTGACTGGCTGGAAAGTAGCCCTGAGGAGAGAGACTTGAGGGTGCTGGTGGACAAAAAGCTCAACATGAGCTCTCAATGTGCACTTGCAGCCTGCAAGGCCAATCAGATCCTGGGCTGCATCAGGAGAAGTGTGGCTAGCAGGTCGAGGGAGGTGATCCTCCCCTCTACTCAGCCCTGGTGAGACCCCACCTGGAGTACTGTGTCCAGTTCTGGAGCCCCTATTACAAGAGGGATGTGGAGGTGCTGGAACGTGTCCAGAGAAGGGTCACAAGGATGATCAGAGGGCTGGAGCACCTCTCCTATGAGGACAGACTGAAGGAGTTGGGGCTGTTCAGTCTGCAGAAGAGAAGGCTCCGAGGTGACCTAATTGTGGCCTTCCAGTATCTGAAGGGGGCCTACAGGAAGGCTGGGGAAGGACTTCTCAGGATCTCAGGTAGTGATAGAACTAGGGGGAATGGAATGAAGCTGGAGGTGGGGAGATTCAGGCTGGGTGTGAGGAGGAGGTTCTTCACCGTGAGAGTGGTGAGACCCTGGAATGGGTTGTCCAGGGAGGTGGTCGAGGCCCCGTCCCTGGGGGTGTTTAAGAGCAGGCTGGATGAGGCTCTGTCCAGCCTGATCTAGTGTGGGGTTTCCCTGCCCATGACAGGGGGGTTGGAACTAGATGATCCTTGTGGTCCCTTCCAACCCTGAATGAAACTATGAAACTATGAAGCTATAATAAGGGTCTGGCAATCTCCAGGCTGTTTCAGGACTACCGGAGATGTCTGGTAGTGCCAGCGATGCTGCTGAATGATAGAACTGATGATAACATCTCTCACGATCGAGATGATTGACCAAAGAATCATAGAATCATTTTATCTGGGAAAGATCTTTAAGTCAAATTGTCAACTCAACACCACCATGCCCACTAAACCATGTTCTGAAGTGCCATTTCTACAGGTTTTTTGAGCAGCTCCCTGAGCTCACAGTGGTTTTTGCTTGCCTAAACTCTTTTCCTGATGAGGTGAGGCATCCTGTGCTATTCTTGCAAGTTACTGCTGCTGAGTCTTGCTTGCAGGAGTGTTCTTGCTAACTGGGTACTGTACTACTTTTCTTCACAATTGCCTGTTTTAAGTGGCACCTTCTAATTCAAACTCTTAAACTTTGCAAATCTAAGCACTGCAGATTGCTGAATGAGTGAAAGGTTGCAGATTTGCCTATCTCTGTGAGATAATGAAACCTCAAAATAGTGCTTGTAAAATAACAGCTCGCTAGCTGTTTATGAGATACATAAATTACCACTCATGGTTCATTCTGCAGATTAGCACATTCTGCAAGTTATTCATTTTAGTTTTTGCTAGGAGGCCTGTAAGAATTCAGAGTTGTGGAGGGACAAGAAATATATTTACTGCATCACTAATCTGATGGGTTTGTTTTCAAAATGTAAATTTTGCAGTGTAAAAAATGTTGAGGGAGCCCTGAGGTACTGAAACTGTAGCAGTGACAGCTTGACTCAGTATTTGTATGTGACACCACCACAAACAAATTTTTGATGCTAACCGTTAAGCATTTAGCATGAGGCTTTCTGAGTAAGCATTATGAATAGGTCACCTAGGTAGGAAGTCAGCCAGGGAACTAGATTTTCTAGAGCAGATTATGCAACATGACTGCTGAGGATGATCTTTCTGAGAACACCACAACAAGCGGATAGGGAGGGGCTAACAGACATAAGCCTGCTGTCTCTTACCATTTTGTATAGTTAGAAGAAAATGTGCTCTACAACTACCTGAAAGGTGGTTGTAGCCAGGAAGGGGTTGGTCTCTTCTCCCAAGCAACCAGCACCAGAACAAAGGGTCACAGTCTCAAGCTGCGCCAGGGGAAGTTTAGGCTTGAGGTGAGGAGAAAGTTCTTCACCAAGAGAGTCATTAGTCATTGGAATGGGCTGCCTGGGGAGGTGGTGGAGTCACCTTCCCTCGAGGTGTTCAAGAGGAGATTGGACGTGGCACTTGGTGCTATGGTCTATTCATGGGTCTGTGGTGACAGGTTGGACTCGATGGTCCTCGAGGTCTCTTCCAACCTTGACGATACTGTGATACTGTGATACTATTAAGGGAGCCATCTTGTTTGTGGTATTAATGCCTTGACTAGGAATCATCTAAAGTTTAGGGGTTTTATTTTTGTGGGTTTTTTTTTTTGTCTGTTTGGGGGGGTTTTGTTTGTTTATTCTTGTGTTTTGGTTGGTTGGTTGTTTGCTTTTGGTTTTGATATTTTTTTCCCCCCAAAAAAAGTAATTGGAAACTAGCAGAGCTCATAGCTGTGTGCAAATGGCTGCTTCTTCATCCCAGAACCAGAGAGTTTCATGGAATGATAAAGATTTTTGCTTATGACAGAGGAGGCTTGATTCAGCTCTCTGTTTAGATATCCTGAGACTTCCTTAGACAACCACATAAGATTTATTGGTAAAACTGAATCTGTAGAATCCTGTGACATCCTAGAGAAGTGGCTGTAGGCTGGGTGGGATAACATAAGACATCTCAAAATGCCGTACAGGATCATGCTCAGGCAACCAGCACCAGAACAAGAGGACACAGTCTCAGGCTGCATCAGGGGAGGTTTAGGCTGGATGTTAGGAAGAAGTCCTTCATAGAAAGAATGATTGCCCATTGGAATGGGCTGCCCAGGGAGGTGCTGGAGTTACCATCACTGGAGGTATTTAGGAAGAGGCTTGATGGGGTGCTTGGTGCCACATTTTAGTTGATTAAATGGTGTTGGATGATAGGCTGGACTCGATGATATCAAAGGTCTCTTCCAATCTGATTAATCCTATTCTAGTCTAGTCTAGTCTAGTCTAGTCTAGTCTAAACTGCCTAGTGTTGGTCCTGAAAGCTCTTCTACCTGAGCTCAAGGGTTTTCCTGGCTGTCTGAACTCCATACTATGTAGGGTAAGCACATTTAAACTGGTTGCAATAACCCAAAGCCTATGCTTAACACTGAGCACCACTGCTCTGATGCAAGATAAAACACCTCTGGAAAATAAATAATTGAAGATTCACTAATGGCTTATCTTACTCTCTAGTTTTAGAACAATCTAGCCATTAGGGGAAATTTGGACACTACTGTATTCTGAAAATCATTCCCTAACATCTAAATATCAATTTGCTGAACATTAATCCTAAGGTATTAGGCTCCCATTTTTGTATTCAGAGTGATGGACCATACTTCTTATATACTTGTAACATTTCTTCTGAACATGTCTAAACCTAAGCTATACCTAAAACATCTGCAAATCCAGGAACTGCTATTCTCAGTGATATTGAGCTATTACTATATGGCCTATGATTATAGGCTTTCCTAAATTTCCAATCACCTTGATCTGTGAGATCTAACTGATGGGTTATAGCTATTTTCCACTCCGCAGACATGATAGCTTGTAAGTGATTTTCGTTTTGAGAAACGCTTTTACCTCTTCCAGCCCTAGAAATTTGAAAGGCTGCAAATCCCATGTTTTCCTACACCATACTAGCAAGAAGTGAAAAAGAGAATTTTGATTCTGTCTTTGCTACTCCTATTGTTTCTTTCATTTGAACTGAGAAACAGAACACACAGAGAAGATAATAGGATGCAGAAAAACGTGTTTTATTGATTTTTCAAATTTGAGCCAGATTTTTTCAAACATCTTGTTTTACTAGGATTTGGTTATTCCACTTGAACGAGCTCAAGTAGATGACTTTTTGAATCCATTGAGTATTTCCAATCAAAGTTGTACACAAAAGATTCCACTGTTTCAAACTTTATTATTAGCTGTTTCAAGCTTTATTATTAGCATGTAGGGCCATCAGCCCCTTCACCAGCAATACTACAGCAGGGCCAGACTCCAGCTCCCTAAAGACCAACCCTGCCCAACCATTGGTCCAGCTGAACTGGGTGCATGCACGAGCCCACATCCTGGGATGGCTTTAGCTCACCCTAGTCCCCAGGGAGGTGCCTGATCACTGGGGTTGGTGCTGCCATAGTGCCCACAAGCTGCTTGCTGCTGGCTGGGATGGGTTTGACCTGGCACAGACTGAATATTTGACATGAGACAGCACAGTCAGAAACTGACCTGACTCATGGGCCATATACTTGGGGACGGTTTAGAGTTGGGGTTAGGATAATTTTTTTCGCCAGGTTAATTTGTCAGAAAAAATTGTTTTGTTAGATGGGCAGGACAATGGCAATATCGTAGTACTCTGAAAATGGGGAAATAACATGAGGAAGTTAAAGGAACAATTGTCCATTGAGCTTGTACAGTAGTTCTGTTTATTTTACAAATGCTACAAAGTTTGAAATCACAGATCATCTTCCCCAGAGTGGTCTCAGTGTCTGATTGCCAGTCTGTTTTTACGAGCAGATGACATCAACAGGAAGCCAGCAACTATCTCATCTCTCTCTTGACACTGCAGTGGGAACTTGTGTTCCCTTTAAAGCATTCTTCTGAGAAAATGTCATGACTGACCAGAGGTTTTACTTATTTAGTGTGCTAATAAAGCAAGACTTGGACATGTACAGCTTGGTCTGGAGCCCAGCAGCTTGAAGATCTTTGTACTATTCTCTAGATTCACTTTTAACCTTAACATCTGGAAGTCTGCTGTAAGAAGCATCTCCTGCTAAAACTGCTTCTCTAATGACAGTGACAGTGTCAGTCCCTTTTGGACTGCAGTTAATGACTTCTAGTTCTGATGGATATGGTCCTCCTTGTTACAGATCCTCTAGTGTTTATGGCACAGGAATGTTGGTCATTTCTGTCAGGCAGAAAGGGTCTTTGTGCTATTCTACATCCCTGCCTGATGTCTCTGTATCCTAAACAAAAGAAATTACATAGAGCCATTTCTGAATTCACTCATTTCATGATCTCTTTAGCTATAATGAGAAAAACACCATCACGCTAGAATCTGGTATTGAGTGTATTGCACCTTGGAGCACTTAGTTCAAAGAAGGTACTTACAGTCTTTAAAGTCATAGTGGCATTCTTCTGTTTGAAAGGTGAGAAAAGCAGAGAAATGTCCTCCACTCTCAGTCTGTGCAAGTGCTTAGCTTGAAGGACAGACTTTGAGAATATGATGCCCAGGATTCACTGTGTGTGATTTGTCTTTTGAGACAAGTCAAAGTAGAAGCCTGCCTAAATTGTCCTTGGTTTAAAGGCTGAACATGGATTTTTGTATTATTGCATATTTCTAGACCTAGCACATAGCTAGAGAAAATATTCTCAGATTCAATGCATGTTGAAATGGTTAAGAATTTCCAGAGAGGTGAAAGATGTTTTTGCATTTCCACTATTCTGAAAAATGCAATAAATTTATTAGAGCTTTTCTGGGATTAATGGCTTCGTTGCAGGCATTTCAATTTGCAAAATAAATAACATCTCATCAATGGAAATGAGCAAAACATGAAAAAAGACTGGATAAAAAAAATAATCCCAAGCAGAGCTCTGGAAACTGGTATTAATAAGAACAAAAAGAGACAGGTAATGAATAATTCATGCAATTGTTTCAGAAAATATTTTTAAAAGAAGCTAAATATGTGAGGAAAAGCTTTATTGTTCAGTCTTTGCATTGTTGGCTGCTTAGAGGCAGAGGTATAGGGAAGAGAAGTAAAGCAATGAAAAACTCATAAATGTGTATGTGCTTGTCTGGAGGGAATCCTTTAAAAAGTGCTATAACATCTATCTAGCCAAACTGTGGCATAGCATTCATCTCTGTCATGTTGGAATCCTTCACATTTATTCCAGTCTTTCTGAGTCAGAAAACAAGTAGGAGATAGAAATACTCAGATGTGGGATCTAAGCCCTTTAGTAAAGGCCTTTCTCACAAGCTAGAAAAAAAATTGCAGGGAGAAAATAACGTAGTAGGCAGCAGACAAATTCCTAACCACACTGACTTCCTATAAGCAGTGGTCAGCTGAGCTGAAGTTATGGCATCACATCTCATTTTGGAAATTTATTTTCAGTGACCACACTGTTTTCTTTGGAAAAAAACACCATTCCACCAATTGATTGGTATGGATTTTAGTTTTCCTGATGTCGCTGTACAATGAGAATGCTTTTGTAGTCCTAGAGAGATGAACTTTTTCAGAGGGATATTTATTCCATGTTTTTAGACCTTTGCTTTTTTCTTCGCTAACTAAATAAGAATCTTATACTAGATACATAAAATTGAGTGAGATGAATCCAGGTCTTTTTTGAACAACAGATTACAAGTTAGAAAGTACAAGAGCTGCACTATGTGAGAATATGTCTCAGTGTCATTTTAAAACTAATTTTGCAGTTGAATTAAGGTGCCAGGATAAGCTGGTTCTGTCCTTGCAGAATCTCCATTAATTAATTGTTCCAACAAAAGAACTTTGCTGCTCTGTGACTTATAACCTAGATTTAGAATAGAATAAAATAGAATAAACCAGGTTGGAAGAGACCTTCAAGATCATCAAGTCCAACTTATCATCCAACACCACCTAATCAACTAAACCATGCAACCAAGCACCCCATCAAGTCTCCTCCTAAACACTTGCAGTGATGGCGACTCCACCACCTCTCCGGGCAGCCCATTCCAGTGGGCAATCGCTCTCTCTCTGTAAAACTTCCTCCTGACCTCCAGTCTGAACCTCCCCTGGTGCAGTTTGAGACTGTGTCCTCTTGTTCTGGTACTGGCTGCCTGGCAGAAGAGACCAACCTCTGCCTGTTTACAACCCCCCTTCAGGTAGTTGTAGAGAGCAATAAGGTCATCCCTGAGCATCCTCTTCTCCAGGCTAAGCAACCCCAGCTCCCTCAGCCTCTCCTCATAGGGCTTGTGTTCCAAGCCCCTCACCAACTTTGTTGCCCTTCTCTGGACATGCTCCAGCAAGTCAACATCCTTCCTAAACTAAGAGGCCCAGAACTGGACACAGTACTTGAGGTGTGGCCTAACCAGTGCAGTGTACAGGGGCAGAATGACCTCCCTGCTCCTGCTGGCCACACTGTTCCTGATGCAGGCCAGGATGCCATTGGCCCTCTTGACTGCCTGGGCACACTGCAGGCTCATGTTCAGCCTACCATCAACCAGCACCCCCAGGTCCCTCTCTGCCTGGCTGCTCTCCAGCCACTCTGACCCTAGCCTGTAACTCTGCATAGGGTTGTTGTGGCCAATGTGCAGAACCCAGCACTTGGATGCGTTAAATCTCATGCTGTTGGCCTCTGCCCATCTGTCCAGCCTGTCGAGGTCTCTCTGCAGAGCCTCTCTACCCTCCAGCAGATCAAGTCCTGTCCCCAGCTTGGTGTCATCAGCAAATTTACTGATTATGGACTCAATGCCCTCATCCAGATCATCAATAAAGATGTTAAAGAGCGCAGGGCCCAGCACTGATCCTTGGGGCACACCACTAGTGACTGGCCGCCAGCTGGATGTGGCACCATTCACCACCACTCTCTGAGCTTGGCACTCCAGCCAGTTCCTAACCCATCGCAGTGTGCTCCTGTCCAAGCGATGGGCTGACAGCTTGGCCAGCAGTTTGCTATGGGGGACAGTGTCAAAGGCCTTGCTGAGGTCCAGGTAGACTACATCCACAGGCCTCCCCACATCCACCAGGCGGGTCACCTGATTGTAGAAGGAGATCAGGTTGGTCAGGCAGGACCTGCCCTTCCTAAATCCATGCTGGCTGGGCCTGATCCCTTGGCCATCCTCTACGTGCTGTGTTAATGCACTCAGGATGACCTGTTCCATGATCTTGCCTGGCACTGAGGTCAGGCTGACAGGCCTATAATTCCCTGGCTCATCCAACCGGCCCTTCTTGTGGATGGGCACCACGTTGGCCAGCTTCCAGTCCTCTGGGACTTCTCCAGTGAGCCAGGACTGCTGAAAAATGATGGAGAGAGGCTTGGCCAGCTCCTCTGACAGCTCCCTCAGCACCCTAGGATGGATCCCATCTGGTCCCATGGACTTGTGGGGATCCAAGCAGCTGAGCAGATCACCAACTACCCCATTCTGAAACAGAGGAAAACTATGCTGCTCCCTGGCTCCTTCTGCCAGCTCTGGAGGCCAGCTGTCTGGAAGACATTCTGTCCTTCTAGTAAAAATTGATTTGTTCAGATATGCATTTCTGAGATGATTCTCTTGCACAGTCTGTGTCCAGAAGGTTAGTTACTAGTATTTTGTGTGTCACTAACATGGGCTCAGTATTCTTAGTCAGTGGGCTGTGGCTTTCTGGTGGAGGGAGAAAGACAGGAGTTGTCAAATGATAAACCACAGAATACAGATTACTTTAGCTCTGACATCATCAAACCTTTTATTTTAGTTTTGCAGTCTTGTGTAGGATATGATTTGCCATATTAATTTGTACTGTAAATCTGTCAGGTTCTGTACTTTGAATCATTCAGTAATCAGTTGGCTCGGAAGAGGCTTCATTATAAATGCAAACCCTTCCAGTCAACATGAGAGTTGAAGGGAAGTGTTCAGGCTGCAAGAAGAAAGAGGTAGTGGAGCTATTAGGAAGTCTATTGTGTATGGCTGAGTGCCTCAAATCTTGCTCGTAATTAAGAACCACTGAACTTCCAAATCACACAATATTACTGGTGAGCACATAATAAATTGACAGCCTGGGTTTGAAAGAATCAATCATAAAAATTGGCCTTCAAAGTCATTCAATAAATAATGGCTTTTAAAGTCATGCTTTAGAGCCAGCTTCTAGAGTCTTATGAAAACATATCTGCAAAATTCTTCATGGCAATCTCAAAGCAAGATGTAATGTGCGAATAGAATAGAATAGAATAGAATAGAATAGAATAGAATAGAATAGAATAGAATAGAATAGAATTAACCAGGTTGGAAAAGACTTTTGATATCACTGAGTCCAACCTATTATCCAACACTATCTAATCAACTCAACCATGGCACCAAGCACCCCATCCAGTCTTTTCCTAAACACCTCCAGTGATGGTGACTCCACCACCAACCTGGGCAGCCCATTCCAATGGCCAGTCTCTTTCTGTACAGAACTTCTTCCTAACATCCTGGCTAAACCTCCCCTGATGCAGTTTGAGACTGTGTCCTCTTGTTCTGATGCTGGCTGCCTGGGAGAAGAGACCAACTCCCACCTGGCTACAACCTCCCTTCAGGTAGTTGTAGACAGCAGTAAGATCTCCTCTGAGTCTCCTCTTCTCCAGGCTAAGCAACCCCAGCTCCCTCAGCCTCTCCTCATAGGACTTGTGCTCCAAACCCCTCACCAGCTTTGCTGTACTTCTCTGGACATGTTCCAGATTGTGGTAGTGGTTTTATGTACCGTTTCTGCAGATAGTTGGCAATTAGGAGAAAAATCAAAGTATCTGACTTTTGTAATGTAATTTAGCTGGGTAATTCATCTAGCTAATTTCACCAAACTTTCTGGGTAGTCAGTAGAAGGCTATATGGTCTCCCTAGCACAACCTGGAGCTCCTAACTTGTGTCCTGTCGTCAGCCATCTCTTGAAGAATCTCTCCTGTTGCTTAGAGAAAAGATGGAGAATGTAGTCATAATGAAGCTGACTGAATTCAGCACTTAAAGATTGCATCTATGTAGGATATTTTAATGTTTATTTTAGACATAGCTTTCATATTATGCTCTCAACTTTTTCTCTGTTCTTGTTTTATATTGCCCATTCTAATTAGACCAAGTGTGTTTGATTACTCCATTACAGCTGGTTTTACTTTCCATTTTCAGACTCTGTTTATTATATCCATTTGTATAACTAAATGGTTATAGTCTAATTACTTCATTGTACTTTAAGGTACCCTAGTTTTCCCTGTGAATTCATATACTAACCATAGAGTCATATCATAGAATCATAGAATCAATAAGGTTGGAAAAGACCTCAAAGATCATCAAGTCCAACCTGTCACCCAAGACCTCATGACTACTGGACCATGGCACCAAGTGCCATGTCCAATCCCCTCTTGAACACCTCCAGGGATGATGACTCTACCACCTCCCTGGGCAGGACATTCCAATACCTAACCACTCTCTCTGTGAAGAATCTTCTCCTCACCTCAAGCCTAAACTTTCCCTGGCGCAGCTTGAGACTGTGTCCTCTTGTTCTGGTGCTGGTTGCCTGGGAGAAGAGACCAACCCCCTCCTGGCACAACCACCCTTCAGGTAGTTGTAGACAGCAGTAAGATCTCCCCTGATCCTCCTCTTCTCCAGGCTAAACAATCCCAGCTCCCTCAGCCTCTCCTCATAGGGCTTGTGCTCAAGGCCTCTCCCCAGCCTTGTTGCCCTTCTCTGGATTTGTTCAACAGCCTCAATGTCCTTCCTAATTTGAGGGGCCCAGAACTGGACATGGTACTCAAGGTGTGGCCTAACCAGTGCTGAGTATAGGGGCACAATGACTTCCCTGCTCCTGCTGTTTGCTTTTAATGAGCCCTACATTACAAAATTCTTTATAACAGCTATGACATTGAGTGTTAGCAACTCATTATTAAGTTTTTTATAAAATATGCTCTAAAATTATTTATTAATGAACTTAGCTACACTTAGTAATTATTTAATAAATATTAATAAAGAACATGCACACACAGTTAATATAAAATTGTGTTGTGTACTTAATGATCCCTTATCAAGCTATCATCAGTTAAATTTATGGTGGTTGTGCTTTCTTGTTTGGTAAGAATATAAAACAAAAACTACACGAGAAAATTTTCATTTCACTGAAGATGGTGAAGAAATCCATCCAAATTTTCCACATAAACTGTGATAAATAGCTCTTGATTTACAGCAAAAAATCTCTCTAATCTACCTCACGGAGTGAAAAAAATTAAATGACAACACGGGTTACAAATATGACAGCACTGATTTCGCTTCAATTGTCAGAAGAACCATTGGTAACCCAGTTTGACCAGTGGTCTTGTAGCTCCTCCCCCACAGGCTGTAGAAATTGTGACAGAAATACCGTAAGTGAATGAAGTGATTGTTAGCTGTCTATAGTACAGCAAAAACAAATGCCCAGAGAGCATAATTTTGACAGTCTAAACTGCAGACAGATGTCATCTGCAGCGTGTCCTATCACCTCAGACTTTCATCTGTTAGTATGAGGATATCAGCTGAAGCACTGCCTGCTTGACCTCCTTGTGAGAACTACAGTAAGCAGGAGTTAGGGACAAGAGAAAGAAAAGTGTCATCTGACCTCCTTATCCGGTGGCTGGTCATGTTTTACATAGAGACTTTGCCATGTAAAGAGACAGAATATATCAAATTGAGAGAGGATGCAGCTGCATAAAAAGAGGTAAGTGAATTCTTTCATGTAGAGCAGGACTTTAGTAGATCTGAAAGTATTATCCTGAACCCAGGTCTGAGACCTATGGCTCACCTCCTCATCCATGCAGAATTACTGCCATTACACTATTATACACAGTAGGGCAAAGCTCAGTCCTGCAGGGATATATAGCCAAGGGTTGAATGCTGGATTATTCACAGGTAAATATAGTTTCTGTCAGATGCAAAAGCAGCTTGACTGACATTTTCTAGACCAATTTTTGCAGGATTTTCCAGATTCCCTCTGTCCATAAATGGGGACACAGTAGGAGACTAGAAGTTGAAATTATAAAATAATAGGCACTGTTTTCAATCTCTTCAGAATGCAGTCCTCCAAACCCTGCTCAGTCAGAAAGCTGTGCAAATTTTATTTCCATAGATTCAGAAATAGACAACAGGCAGCAGTAGAAGGTTCTTTGTACTTCGTGTAATGGGAAGTGATGTCAGAACCAAGTGCGTAAACTTTGAGCTATTTTTGCTGTTGCTGGTTTTTACTGTGACAATATTTTTTGCAATCTGCTCACATGGAACCACTTTAATAATTTAATATTTTTAATATTATTTTTTTTCACAGTAAGACATTCTATTACTTTTCATACAACTACATTGCCTATATTAGTAATGCGAAAGAGCAGGGCATTTATTATCAGATCACAAAAAAAAAAAAAGAGAATCCAAGTCCAAGTAGAGAGAATTAAAAATGTCATAAAAATTATTAATGCATTATTAATAGCCAAGTCCTTATCACAACACATTGTAACATTTCATTTGGAGACATTACAATGTATCATGGGGAATGGACAAGATGACCTAATAGATCTTTTCTGTCCCTTTTCTCACATAATCATGTCAATCACCACTACGGAGTCATAGTAATTTATACCTCCCTTTGCTTCCAGACTACATTATTATACTTCAGTCCTGTTACATAGATCTAAAACCTGCAACTACAACATCACTGTGTTTCATCTGAAGGCAGTGTCACAAAAGCTGCAATAACAGTGGGGATTTATTTTATCAAATATTAATGCCAGAAATAGTTGGCTTAACCTTGCCAGGGTTCAGTTGACATAAACACCTTTTTTTATAGGACTTTATCTCTTTTCAAAGCTGTGTGGGAGACAGAATAGACACAACATGGATATGTCCCATATTGTTATTCAGATTTCCTGTGCTAATTGCTTATCCTGGGTGGAAATATGAACAAACACACAGAAAGACCCACAGCCAAAATCTTGTCTTAATGGTCATAATTTGTAAATATTATCATTTTATTTTATTTTTTAACAGATATTGCATTTTGAATTACTGATGTCTGGTAGTTTCAGTGTATAAATTGGTTACATAAGCTTCACTGTTCTGTTTAAATGTTACCCATCAATTATAATTTTTATTACATGTAAAAAAACCCAACCATAAAGCTCCTTACTCACTGAATTGGAAAGTAATTTTTAATGTGATTTATATTATTTAGATTCCTGCAGTCTTTCCTTCCCCCCCCCCCCCCTTTTAATAGGAAATGTACTCTTTCATACCTTTGTTTCAATTAAGAGTGCACATAAAATTTCTTTGAGTTTTAAGGGCTTGATAAAACCATGACTGTGGGAGGAAGACCAGGCTTTTTTTCAAAGATGAGAGTTCTTAATCTTTTTCAGTGCACTCATTGCGTCTTTTAGTACACATTATTTTTTATGCAAATAAGCTGTATCAAGTAGCTTCCAAAGTTTCACTGTTTTAGTGATACTTAGGATTCTGAAACGCTAACATTTTGCAAAGAAAGTAGCTGAATCAGGCCAGAGTAATTTTATTAGCTAAAATGCACATCGAGCAGAATATAAAACCAGGTATTTTTAGGTATTTGAAGGCAAACTGCTTCTCTGTAGAGAAAATAATGTTGAGAAAACATGACACTCAGCATATAGAATCATAGAATTGTTAGGGTTGGAAGGGACCTCAAAGATCACCTAGTTCCAAGCCTGCTGCTGAGGGCAGGGAAACCTCACACTAGATCAGGTTGCTCAGAGCCACATCCACCCTGGCCTTAAAAACCTCAAGGGATGAGGCTTCCATCACCTCCCTGGGCAACCTGTTCCTGTCTGTCCCTACAATGCCTAAAGGTAATAGTACATGGTCTGAACTCAAGTCAGGTTTAGACGTGGGAAAGCAAAGCCCTGGCCTTTCTGGGAATGGTATGGAAATGAGCAGTGCAGGTGATCAAATTCCAACGTGAAGAGTGCTTGCTTCAACTGTTTAACTTCCTTCTGTACTTATAGCCAGGGGGCCAGCTTTGCTAGTTGGTTGAAGCAAATATCCAGGCTCAAAGTAGTGAGTACTGTGTTTATAATTAACAAAAAAAGCGTGTTTTGTTTGTTTGCTTTGCTTTGTTTAGTAGCAAACCTGAATATTTCTAGGACCATTATTTTTTTCCTGATATTTCTCCTTTAGAGACATATATTCAGTAGACTAATTGAATGTACAATGGCCTGTATTAACAAAATAGTTAGGAACTTAGCTTCACCAAGAAAAGAAAATAGCTGTATATCACTGAAAGCCAGTGGGGCTCTGTCTTTGCTGGGTAAGATTTTAAAAGTCTTCAGTTGAAAAGAAACTCAAAGAAGGAGGCATGAGATTTTCAGAGGGTTCTTGGCATTTAACACTAATTTATTTCAAAGTTAAGATCCCATGAAGTATCAGTTTGATGTTACTTAAATATTTCTACAAATCTAGTTCCTTGACCCATCCAATGATCTTGTTCCTTGCCTCTTAACACTTAAAATTGCAGATATATTTTACATTTCAGTCTTGACATCATTTTTTTTCAGCAAGAAATCAAGCCTGAAATATGATGGCTGTTAGAATGAATCTTCTGATTCATTTAATGTCACACTGTCTTTGTTGAAAATATTGGTCATCTTTCATCAGTTCTAAAGTTCTCTTCAGATTCTTTTCTATATATGTCTGTAGAATATTTCATGTGATGTCTATTTACTTGTATCTTTGAGAAAAGTTGGATAATTATAAGCTTTGAAATACAGTTAAAACTGTGTTTTAATAATCTACAGGAAATTAATTTTCAGACCTGCCATTCCCCCAACTCTGACACTTTTAGGTCAAATTTCTGTACTGCTTTGTTGCTTTTAGGCAATTCTTCACTTGCCAGGTTTTGTATCAGGCTTAAAAGGTTGTATTGAGTCACTGCTCATTTGAGTGTTAAAATTCAATTTACAGTTGCACAGATGTTCTGAGATCCTTTGAATTTAATGAGGATGACTCACACAAATGAATAAAGAGGATGGACTTTGAGTCCTCTAATGCTTTCTGAGATCAATGCATTCCAGGTGAAAAATCATTCAGCTCGATCCATGCTATCATACTGCACTGCCCATTATCTTTGTCCTCTTGCCTTGTCTTGCTTGCTTGAAATAAGTGTATTTTGAAATGAACAGGTTTTAGTGACCATTACCTGACTTGCAATAATGACATCACGTTTCCTGCTTTATTTCTACATTCCCTTGTTAATGGTCTGTATCTGTTACTGAAAAATTATGTTAGATTAAGTTATTATTTACATAGAGTTGGCAGTATATTGTGCCCATAATGTCACTTATTCAGTAAAATTAGATTATTTTCAAATTTATAGTTAATAATATTATTTTTATTAAAAAAAGAGATCCATTAGAAGTATTTTTTTTAGTAAATTCTATTTGTGATATAAATTTGAAACACTGCAAAATATGAGGACAAACATATACTGTTCACCTTGGTGTAGTCTCACATGGATCAGTGACTATCTGTGAAGTGTCACCATGTAATCAGTAATGCTATTGCTGAATGTGAATTATGGTAAGGATTTGAGAAATTTCATTACTACAATTTACAAAAAAAAGATTTAAAAGCTTGGAATTATGTGCAATGTAGAATAACAAAGGAAGATAAATTAAAATAAATCAATTAAATTCTGAAAGAATTCAAATTAGGACTTTCTGTCTCCTCATCAAATTACGGAGAGACAAAGCGTGGACTTATCAAAATCTAAAGAGCAATTAGAATAGGAAGGGTGGCAATTAGGACATGAAATAGCTGTGCTTCTTGGAACTCATTGTCTCAGAATATTTTTGAGGCCAAAAATTTCACAAGCAGTGAAGAGGAAGCAAATATCACAAGAAATTTTTAGAGCTGTAAAACAGTACTGCAGAGTCTTGGAAATGAATATATATAGTTTAATCCAAATTTTATCTACCATGCTGAAGAGGAGAAATGAAAGGATTAAGAAATACTTTCATTGCCATGTGTTAGTCTACTAGTACTGATTATTGTCAGGACAGCACCTTCACGTCTGAGAAAGAATAACAAATCCAATGCCGTTTCATCACAACAATTTCTGGCTGTTGTGAACTACCTCAGAGAACCTTTCTTGTGACAATCTCTCCGCCACATCTCTTCTGGGAGAAAAATTTCCTTCTCTGTGGAAGTGTTGGGGTGCCTTGGTAGCAGAGCTGTAGTCCTGATGCCAGGAGAGGAAGATTTGCAAAAGCAAATGTATATTAGCTTCCAGAGCAAGTTTGATCAGACAAGTAGGAAAGAGAAAAGCAGGGCCAGATGGATTTCTTTTGCAGTCCTTTCTCTTTCAAGGGATCTTGTTCTTTCAAACAAGTCTGTATGTGCATGTGTATATGGTGAGAGAAGGGAGATATTAGTTCTTTGTAACCAGATATGTCCTTGGAAAACAGTTTTATTGTAATCATCCTCTCAAAAAGTACACGTTTATATGCTGTTCCCATTTTGTCAAAGAGTATCCTTTGCTCCATAAAGGTATTTGATTATAAAGTGAGCTGAGATCAACCCAGAGTAAGACCATACAAGGCAATACCCATAACCAGAATGGGGATGACTGCATTTATTAAAATCTCAGAAACTTCACAGCATATGGATTAATGGCGGCTTTTCCTGTCTACAGCTTTGCATTACCAACATTTATTGCAGTGTCTTATTCCTGCCTTTTTCATTCTGGCTGGTGCCCAAGGTAGCTTAAAAATAAGTTTCGGCTGGCTGTATTTCAGCCTCAGGTTGATGAGAGATGTATTAGTATTCCAATTTGTGCCATAATTTGTTGTCACTGTGATGGGATTTGTATGTATGTTTGTGTGTGTGTGAAAGAGAAGCAGAGAAAGAGAATAATCTTTTTTTTTTAAACCATCTTACACTCACTGAGGAAACCTTGCTGCTCTTCTCTCTCAGAATCCATAATGACTTTATTTATCTATCTATTTATTTATTTATTTATTTAGTTAGTTATGACTTTACTGTAAGCAATTAGATTATACAGTAATTTTTGCCATTCAGCTGAATTTGAGCTCAGATTTTGATAAAATGTCCAAGAACCTTCGAAGTGTGCAGACATGCACATAATGTGCCCATTAAGGGCATGGTGAGATTTGATCATTTTACAGATCCCCCAGAGTCTGAACTGAAGAATAAGCAAAAATGCATCCATGACAGGTCAGAGTTGTTGTTTAGGACATTTACATTGGTAGGATGCTGTTATTGGGAGGCCCAGAATCCCTGCTGGTTTTTGAAGCATGGAAGCATGCACTTCCCAGCAGTGCTTCTGTTTTAACTCCCTATGACAAGTGAGCTCAGTAATTCCACATCAGGCTGCCCTATGCTGCTCCTGTGAGCCTCCTTTCACAGTTTTGCTGATCTTGTACAAAGCACAGTTGTTCAAAAAAGACTTTATACTCAACTTCAGCCTCCTTAAAACACTGATATTAAATACGGTGCTCCTATAATGATCATGGTACTCTAGATCATAGAGTTAAACAGATGCCTAAGTTATGGTAATGTTTAATATAGCATTTCTTACTCTACTGAAAAGAAAAGGCATACATAAAAATAGTTGTTCTATACCAGGAAGGTTAGAGGAGATTTTACCTCTAGTTCATAATTCCGCATGTGAATTTCATATAGAACAAAAAGAATGACTGGTCTTAAAGATTGTGTTTATGTTTACTAAAATTACAAATATTTCATAAAACAAGATAAACTAATTTTGGAGACAAAGTCAGTTTTGGGTTAATTTGTTTTTTTTTTTTTGATGCTACAGAATTTTGGTGGTGTAGGCAACCTCATTTATTCTTCCCACTGGGTACAAAAGTAATAGTCTTCTAAATTCAGTTTGTTGCTGTATGCTCATGTGTTCTCCTTTTTCATTTTTGCTCGGCTTTGATAGTGTGAATCATTCTTGGCTCATATAGTCTGAGTGTTTCAAGCCTGAAAGGTACTGTCTACTGAGTTCAAAAGAATGTCAGATGCACTCAGCACATTTCAAAAAGCATTGAGTTCATCTCAGGGTTGGCACCCTTTGATTTGCTATTTTGGTTCTGGGTTTCACTAGTTTTTATGGCAATTACTGCGAATATATTCTTGTCAGTGCTTACCATACAGACTCTAGGCAGCCACTCTTTAAATACTCTGGATATTTTCTACTGTGGTGTTTTTTTTTTTTTTTTTTTTTTTTTTTTTTAATGCAGTATCTATGCTAGCAAATTAGCCATCTCCAGGGCTCAGACACTATCACATCCATAGCATTTTTCTGAGCATGACTTTGACCTGGGCCAGATAGTCTTCCTCTGAACAGTTCCCAGAAGCCAGCACAGACTAGGGACTATTTTCAGCAGGCTGTCTGAAGGCAGCTGCCACCTTTGGAAGCATAGCATGAGCATGTCTGGACTATGCTGTTGGTCTCAGAGCCAGAGAAAGGGTCCTGACTCTGATAAATTTAGAAGCATAGATGAAGTGTCTGTGACCAAGAGCATAAGACCCACTAATCCTAACCTAATAGCTCAGACAATCACTTGGGAAGGTTCCAGGTCAAGTGCATTCACAGCTTCATTTGAATTAAAAAAAATAAAAATAAAAAAATTACATGATATTTGATAAATTTTCCCCTTCCATTTTATGTGTATGATCCACTAGCCTGTAAGGTCAGGTTATCTCTCTCTCTGTCCCCATGACTACAGTATTTGAATTTCAGTAGCATGTGCTTAGTGCCTTGCAGAGTTGCTAGCTAGGGTCCTGAATAGAGGAGAGCCGTGTCAGCAGGGCACAGTGCCCAGACTGATTAGTTCTGCCATGTCGATGCAGCTATGATGCTTCCTGTTCCACAGTGAGGCTGTTTGGATACATCTAAGATATTGTTGCATGGCATGGGCCAAAGGACAAACAAGCTACCACTCCAAATGCAAACGTGCCCAGCCCAGAAAATAAAGTTATATGTATCCTGGGTTCAGATTTCCACACATTGTGTTTATGTTTTGGAGTACAAACGGAGTGTTAGAAATGGCTGTTGCACAGAGTTCAGCTCATCTAAACGGCTGGAATAGTTTTCCTCTACCACAGTGTGGCCATTTGCTTTATCTGAGTTTGTCACCTTCCTATGTGAATTATAGATCATAAGGGAAATAGAGGCTAGAGTCTGTATTTCCAAAGAAGGCATCTAGTTTTGCATTCTGCAGTCTCTTAAGGTACCCTTAAAGTAGAGATACTATAATTCCAGGTGAAGATACTGGGAACTTTGGCTGAAATTTTTCTCCCTCACAACAGTGGTCCACCAAGGGAATAAGAAGTCTATCTGCCCCAGCTGCAAATGAAGCCAATGTGCCAAATACTCTTGACTGCCAGTTTGCTGCAGCTGTTCTTTAGAGGCCAGCATTTTAGTCCTGGCTCCTGACTGGGCAGTGGTACCCTTCCTTGTAGTACTAAATCAGAGGCTTTCTATCTTGGCCTTGGGCCTTTTCAGTGGCTGTCATCTGCCAGAGATGTAATCAACAGGCTGAGATATAATCTGGAGGAAGATAAAAATGTCTTTTAACTCTTGCTGTCTCTGATTTCCGATCTAAAGTGCACTGTTTCAAACACATTGAGAGATCTACAAAGTGCTTAATTTTTACCTTATTTGGTTTTGATCATTTAAGATGGTGACAAGATAATTTCTCATAATCATTTTAATTGCATTTTAAAAGGTTTCTGTGGAATCTGGCACCTTGGTTTTGTCCTTTTTCTAGCTAGAATTTAGATGCATAACAAATGATTGGGCATTTGTCACAAGCAAGTGAACTGAGACCATCTGCACTAGGACATGGGGGAAGAAAGGGTAGAAGAAAGAAAGTGTCAGATACTGATATTGTAGACAATTCATTTGCTGGCAGTAGGGCCATGCTACAAGATTTTATGCTTCTTCAGACACTTATTCTCACCTTCACAGGATGTTTCTTGCCAAACCAGCTGCTGTTTTAATTATAGCAACCTATTACTGGTTGTTTGGTTGGTGTGTATGGTGGTGGTTTTGTTTGTTTGGGTTTATTTGTTTCTTTCTTCCTTCCTTTGTTTCCCCCCCCCCCCCCAACTAAAAATGATTACTAGATGTGTTCAATAGGAAAAAATAGCAAAGGTACTTCAATGTTTGTCTTCCTAAAACCATGGTAATTAGTTCCAGGTTTCTCTTCTGCCCATTTCTATGCACAAATTTTAGACTGCCTGTGTAGTCCCAAGCCACAAACCATGTGCTCAGCTGCATGGATACTTCAAGTTTTAACATACTCAGACATCCCAATTTGGACACTCCAGTGCCATGCTTGGAGAAAATTTTGACTTGACTGTCTTTCCCAAAGCCATGTGGTATTTCAGTGGCTGATCTGGAAACAGGATAGGACAATACTTCTGAGTTGTTCTCTTTTCTCCTGAACTTTGCTTGCTTTTCTCATGTGTTACCTTGTACTCCCTGAAATACACTAAGAACTGTAAGATGATGTGATGCCTCATATTTTTGATGAAAGCTGAGTGCAGCTGGAACAATGCAATGGGACTAGACAGGTTTGTGAGTGTTCATAGAAGGAGAATTGGTTTAAAAATGGAGGAAGATGCGGTATTAATGTTGCATATGGCCTGTCAGGATTCATTTTTAGAGTATCTGTCAAAAGCTTCACATTATTTCATAAAACACAGGAAAATAGCAAGACTGGGATAGGGAGGGGAATAAAAAATAAATCAAATTGACTATTCCACACAGTATTGCAGATCTAGCATAAAGTTATATTGTAGTCTCCCATCCTGAGACTTCAGATAATTCCATTAACCTCCAAACTGTTTTTGTCTCTGGAATTTTCATTTGAGATAATGTGCACTGAGACTTTACAGTTCACTGATTATTAGAAGTCAGAACTGTTACAGCATTATGTTTGAGTGAGATAACTTCATTTGCAGCATATGCTGGGTATACCCCCAAACCATTGTGCAGATGCCACTAGCAAAACTAAGGTACTAAGGGTTGAGAAAGCTTTTATTAAGGGAACAGGGCTGGAAATGGATCTATTGGTTTGCTGTACACAGGCATAATTAGGTATTACAAAAAAATCTAAACCAGCAAAAGGAGTAAGATTCTGTTCTTAATTAAAATGGAGTAAATCCAAAGCATCTTCAGCACACAAACAAACAGTCTAAACTTACATTTCTAGAAACTGAAATGAGAATCTGGCTTAGTAAATATGAATTTACTTTGACATTTGATCTAATATTCACTGTTGTCTGTGGCTTTTTTTCTTTTTTTTTTTTCACTTCATCAGAAGAATGTAGGCTGTTGTGAATCACTCATCATGAGACCTTGCTCCTTAGAGACATCTGCCCAGGGAGGTCTCACTTGATTTTTGCAATCACTAAGTGAGAAACAGGAATCCCAAGGTGAGTGCACTGAGCATATGTTTCCCCCAGGGAAATGTGTAATCATCAAAATGGCTGAGATCTGAGTCCCTGAACCATTATCTGAAATAATTTATACATGAAAAAAAAATTCTTAAAAATATTTCCCCATCCTCTCACACTTAATTGTTTTTATTTTCTTTTTATTTTTTCCTTCTGTAGTTAGAGGGCACTCTACTCCTTCAAAGCTTTTAGGCTGCAAGTAGATTATGTTATAAAGGTAATGTGACTATGTTGCACAGTAGAGCTGGAATGATTGGCATGAAATATAAACCTATCAAAAAGAAAATCAGCTCTACTGTCAAAGCAGAAATATTCATCCCAACCTAGGCAGTCCAATTGCCTGGGATTAAAAAGCTAAAGTTCTGTTGTGATCACTGTAATGAGCTTGATTTAGTGTGGAAATTTTCCTGTAAAATTTGTTTTGAATAAGAGCTAGATCTTTTGAAAACCCACATGTATTTGGGGGTTTTGATGACT
The DNA here is from genome assembly GCA_011125475.1 of Melanerpes aurifrons. Lineage (NCBI taxonomy): Eukaryota > Metazoa > Chordata > Aves > Piciformes > Picidae > Melanerpes > Melanerpes aurifrons. The sequence goes on along the minus strand of WWNC01000071.1, from coordinate 4,465,789 downwards.
TTTTTTTTTTTCAATCTCTTTGAAAACGTTTGGGGATTTCACAGAAAAAATAAAAATATCTCGCTATCCCATGCCCAGTAAAACCTCTCCAACGTTTCTCAAACATCCCCATCAACACTGTTATATATTCGGTGCAGGATTTTCAAAGCTTGTCATTCACCTTTCACATTAGTGTAACAATACCAATTTTATACTGTTCTCGTGACCTACACCTCGCAATGGAATAGGCATTGTACTACAAATTCATCCATAAGAACATTCCTTCTGACTTCAACCTTTTGCAGATAAGCTCTAGGATTTTCAGGTTGCTAGTATGTCTTTAGGGTTGAGGTGTCTCTTGCACCCATTTTGCAGAGATACCGCAGACTCTCTAGATCATACGTACTGGTTTCCATTAGCATATAAAAATTTTAAAAGGAATTGTATCCAGCTGTGTATATATGGATTGCTTAAACTGCTCCCAAGTTTCCAGAAATGCTTTAAAATTACCAAGATCCATCTGTTGCTTGCTAAAACATGAATGGCAACACTGGGCCACAATTCAAGACCAAAGTTGTGGCTCTCCATATAATTCTGTAGGGATGTAAAAATGTATCGAGCCTATGGATGAAAATGAGACCCAAAAGTCACAAATCTGTAAAGAAATCTCTCTTGTATCTGCCCAGTCTTACTACTTAACTCCCAGTATCACTTCCAGTGGGGTAAAATTGGGTACCTGGAACCAAAACAACCAAAGCCAGAGTACAGGATACATGTGTGAGCATGCAGTCCAGCTGTGTATAATCCACTGGAGACTCTGATACCCTGGTATTATCTAACCATCAGTTTATTTTTGTGGACAGCAGATGTTCTCCTTGACTGGAAAAGTGGAATTCAGTAGCAGGGACAACAGGTCACAGGAAAAGTCATTTAAATTTCCTGTAGTACATCCTTGAAAGAAACAAAGATACTATTGTTCCATTTGTCACAAGTGTTAGGGCTGAGATACTAAAGAATAACAGAATCACAGAATGACAGGTTGGAAGGGACCTCTGGAGATAACCTAGTCCAGCCGCCCCACCAGGACAGGTTCACCTAGAACAGATTGCACAGGATGGCATCACAGAAATCTTTGAATGACTCCAGAGATGGAGATTTCACATCTCTGGGAAACCTGTTCCAGTGCTTCACCAAGTTTCTCCTCATGTTTAGATTGAACTACCCATGTTAAAGTTTGTGCCCATTATCTCTTGTCCTGTCATTGGGCACTGCTGAAAAAAGGCGGGCCCCATGCTCCTGACACCCAACCTTTAAGTATTGATAAGCATTAATATGATTCCCCCTCAATCTTCTCTTCTCCAGACTGAAAAGACCCAAGTGCCTCACCCTTTCTTCATTTTCTTCTCCCTCATTATACTTCAGCTTGAGGCCAGTATAGGGCAGGAGGTTAGAGTGCCTAAGAATAACAATTTTGCCTTGATAAAATAACATTTCCACAGATATTTTTACTAACTGATTTCTAAGTAATATTTTTTTCTTTTTCCTGAAGTGCCTAGTATTTTCCAAACATCATATATATATATATATATTAGTCATCTTTACTTCTAAGACTGTCAGGAAGACATACTGTCAGCCCATTGTGTTGACAGAGGAGGAGGTAACTGAAATCTTAGCATTGAAACACTGACTGCTTTTTAGGCAGGCCTAAAGTACAGTGAAATGTAAAGTGTGGATCTTAGTGTTTTGCCACATGCCAGGATCGAGATCCCTGACTTGTAGACCTGTCTATTAACACGGAAGGCTAATATAATTTGGTGGGTTATGGTAATGGGACAGGAGATTCTGAATTTTGAGTTGGTGTCACTCATTATATTTCATGCTTGCCATATTTCAAAACTGAACCCACCTGGAAGTTAAGAAAAAGAAAAATAATGAATTTTTGGGATAAAACAGGAAAAAGAAATTTAAAAAAAAAGCCTCAGTCATTCTTTTACATCTTTCCTCAGATGAAAGAAAATCAAGGAGACAGAAGATCTGGTTCAGACAGAAAAGAATAGGTTCAGGAGATGGGGTTTATTTCTCTTGAGTTAATAAAATTTCAGTTCAATGGTTTCAAGTCTCATTTTGAAAGTCAAAGACCACATTTATTCCTCAAGCACAGTAAGATTTCATTTTTTTCAGTTGCCTTCTAAAACTCAAATACAGCTTGTTTGCGGTAAGTCCTGAAACTAAGCAGTGGATAACAGTTCCGAGCAGCTTTTCTAAACCATTCTGGCGTCTGTATATTTGTTAGATGTCATTAAGAACCTAGTTGGCTGAGAGATATGCTATTCCCCTGCAGTGTTTGCTATCTGCCTTAATAAACCCGTGGTTAGCTATGACCAATGTGTCAGTCTCAGATGGTGCATGTACAGTGGGGTAGCTGCATGGATTCTAGTGAAGCTGTAATAATTTATACCAGCTGAAAATCTGAGCATAACATCCTGTGGTTTTTAAACATCTCTTGACATTTTCTTTTGCATAGGTTATTTATAATAAAGTGTACACTGAAGAAGATCCACAAACCTTAGTGCCCTTTCTATTTATATGCCTCTTTGTTACATTTTTTATTGTTATTCACAAATCATTTGGAGTATGAAAATTTTGTCTAAATATTTGTAAAAGTAATGCAGAAGAGTAACCTAAATTCTGTGTCCACCTACAGCCAAGTATTCTTGCTGATACAACAGAGAAGACAAGTGGAAATCTTGAGAAAATGAAATTACAAATGCCAGGGACAATGCTTGAAACTGTCTTTCACTACCGAGTTGTAAGCCCTCAATTATTATTGCTTTGGAAAACGTGTTCCAGTTTAAATATTGGTGGGGCTCTACCCTTCTACAGGTAGAACAGATTTCTGCCCTTTTCTATAACCTCTCCTCTGGAAGGATCTCAGAGTTGCACTGATCTATTTCCAACCCCCCACCCCACCCTCCAATCCCCCAAAAGATTTATTAAAATTGATCACAGTATCAGTATCAGTATCATAGTATCAGTCAGTGTTGGAAGGGACTACAAGGATCATCTAGTTCCAACCCCCCTGTCATGGGCAGGGACACCCCATACTAGATCAGGCTGCCCAGAGCCTCATCCAGCCTGCTCTTAAACACCTCCAGGGACAGGGCCTCAACCACCTCCCTGGACAACCCATTCCAGGGTTTCACCACTCTCATGGTGAAGAACCTCCTCCTCACACCCAGCCTGAATCTCCCCACCTCCAGCTTCATTCCATTCCCCCTAGTTCTATCACTACCTGAGATCCTGAGAAGTCCCTCCCCAGCCTTCCTGTAGGCCCCCTTCAGGAACTGGAAGGCCACAATTAGGTCACCTCAGAGCCTTCTCTTCTGCAGACTGAACAGCCCCAACTCCTTCAGTCTGTCCTCATAGGAGAGGTGCTCCAGCACTCTGATTATCCTTGTGGCCCTTCTCTGGACGCGTTCCAGCACCTCCACATCCCTCTTGTAATAGGGGCTCCAGAACTGGAGACAGTACTCCAGGTGGGGTCTCACCAGGGCTGAGTAGAGGGGGAGGATCACCTCCCTCGACCTGCTAGCCACACTTCTCCTGATGCAGCCCAGGATCTGATTGGCTTTGCGGGCTGCAAGCGCACACTGAGAGCTCATATTGAGCTTTTTGTCCACCAGCACCCCCAAGTCTCTCTCCTCAGGGCTACTTTCCAGCCAGTCACTGCCCAGCCTGGATTTGTGCCTGGGATTGCCTCCACCCAGATGCAGGACCCTGCACTTGCTCTTATTGAACTTCGTGAGGTTGGCTTGTGCCCACCTCTCCAGCCTGTCAAGGTCCCTCTGGATGGCCTCCCTTCCCTCCAGCATGTCTGCTGCACCACACAGCTTGGTGTCATCAGCAAACTTGCTGAGGGTGCACTCAATGCCACTGTCCCTGTCACCCACAAAGATGTTGAACAAGACAGGTCCCAGGACTGATCCCTGAGGGACTCCACTTGTCCCTGGCCTCCACTGGGACATGGACTCATTGACATCCACTCTTCAGGTGCGGCCATCAAGCCTGTTCCTTATCCATCTAGTGGTCCACCCATCAAACCCATGTGTCACCAGCTTGGAGACCAGGATGTGGATCTTTTCTTTCTGTCATTCTTTGCAGCATTTGTCTGATCTCAGTTCATGTGAATAGCTATTTATGCTACTCAAAGCAAGGCAATATACCATATATATACTGTGGTGGGTGGAAGGGTAAAGCCAAGAAGCTTCCTCCCTTCCCCCTTGTAAGGTAAAAGGGAAAAGAAAAATTGAAGGGAAAGGAAAAAAAAACTCACCAGCTGAATTAGCAAAGCAGTGGAACTATATTTACAGAGCAGTGTAGGGTTTGCAGGGGAATATTTACAAATTTACAATATCTACAATATATACAAAGATATACAACAGAGTAACACAGAAATGAGAGTAACCCCCCTCGGCCGAGGGGATTCCCCACCTCCGCTCTCCCCTCTCTTCCCCCCTTTCCCCAGAATAGTTCGGAAAAGAGGGAGAAAGAGAAAAGAAAGAAGTTAAAAGCAGTTTGTGTTAATTGGAAGCAGTTAATACAGACCTGGTTATCTTATCTTCAAGGCCGAAGTCTTGGCAGAAAGCCCAGCACAGAGATAGTTGCTGCCCAAAGGAAAGGCGGAAGCAAGACTGACCGAGAAATGCTGGAAATGCTCATTTCCACTCCCAGTTCAGAAGGTGCTTCCTCCCACTTGACCAATGAAAATTAGTTTAGACCATTCCTTCCGTTTACCAACTTCCGTCCACCATATTCCCTTTCTTAAGGGGACACCGTCAACCGACCACAATATACATAATACACCTGGTCCTTCCAGAGAAGTACCTGTGACCACTAAGACAGCCTTGTGAGCAATTGCTGTTCCAAAGCTGTGATTGCTCTGTGATGAAAGTTGAAATAATGCTAGCAATTTTCTTGTGGTGTTTCTTATCAAAGATAGTTCCTGAATAATGCATTTGAGATAAGTTTTGGGAATCAGTGTTGATAGAACCTTTTCCCTCTGAAAATACCAGTCACAAAAGAGCTTCTTTTTCTCTTTTTTCTTTTTTCTTTTTAATTTCTTTCTTTTTTTTTTTTTTTAAACTGACAAATTTTATATCATACTTTCCAAGATAGATGTCATGTGCAATATTGTAACATAATTCCTTCTTGGTAGCAGAGGCAGGGTTCTCTATCAATTTCTAATCAATCTATCTATGATATGGTTGAGTATAGGTCTGTTTAGAATTAAAAGGTATAGCATTTCTCATGTATCATTCAAGCTTCTCTATCACTATCAAGTTCATATTTGCCACAGAATATCTCTGCTGCATGACTGCATACAGGTTTTACAGTAACTGCATTACAATAAAAGTCTGGAATCTTATTCTGTCAAGTATCTTCTTCAAGAGAAAGTCACTGATTTTGAAGGTGTTGGCACACTGAATTATGATTGCTATCCTATTAGTAGTTAACATATATTTGTACTTAATTATATAGTCTGTATCAATTTTCCTGCCCCTACTGTTCCGATTTCAGTTTTTCACTCAAGCCTTAATTCTGCAAGAGGCTGATTGCTTTCATCTGATACAGTGGAGCATATAAATACCTGCTCAAGTTAGGTGTGTGAAGAGCTCTTTAAATTACGAGGTACTTGCATGTTTCAACTGAAAGGGAAAAAATCTAGTTAACAAGTTTAGAACCTCAGCCACCTAAGTCTGAATTTGGCCGCACTTGAGAGGGGATCAACAGAAATATAGAAAATGCTCAAAATGGTGTAGAAATATCTACCCAGAAAATAGAGGTTGGAAGGGAGCCTTGAAAGACATGAGAGCCCGCTACAAAAAGGAACACCATAAACTATTGTCCATTTGTACAGGGGATCCAACAGGGCTTAAAATTGCAGAAAGGTTAAGGTCACAAACTAGGAAACTTTTCTGCAGAGGAGATAGAAATGCACTGAAATCATTATGGCAGCCTGTGGAATTTCAATTAAGGGAAGTTTTTGAGAAACCGGGTAAAGAACTATGGCTGAAATATGACTGATACCAACCTTGGACAGCACCATGGGTTTGGTAATGTCTGAGATCTTGTCATGAACATATTTTCTGTATTTTTCTCTGTGTTAATTTGAAGAAGCAATTAGGTGCCTACATTGTTTATTTTACTGACCTTTGTTCTCTCTAAAGGAGAATACAAACATTTGCCCCATCCCTGAGACATACTGTGAGGGTAAATGAAGTAAGGGTTGTTAGCCAGTCAGATGCAATGGCATCAAGCTGGAAAAGAGCTGTAAGCTGAAAAACATTCGATTTGGCTAGAGTACTTGAACTGAAACTCTGTTATCAGCATCCTTTGGACTGCCAAGCTTTCAGTGACAGCAGAATTAAACACTCGTTTCATTGACTGCTGAGTCAGTTCTATGTGAATTGAATAAGCAGTTTGTAGATGGAGAAGCAAAATGTAAAAGGTCCCAATTCTGCAATTATTTATACATGAAGCTTAATCTGTTTTAGTAGATTAAGTGTAGCTATTCTGATGCATAAAGACAATGATGGATGTAATTGTTTGTGGCACAAAAGCTTCCCTGAGTTGTACCCAAAATATTCTGCAATTAGGTGGCAGGTTTTGATCCACAAGACCTAGTTTATTTATCTTTTCAATAAAACCCAACCAACCAACCAACAAGCAAACAAAACCTCCACAAACAAAAACCAAGAACAAGAGAAAAACAAAGAGAAAACCAAAAAGGGTAAGGCCAAGAAGCCTCCTCCCTTCCCCCTTGTAAAATAAAGGGAAAGAAAATTAAAGGGAAAGGAAAAAAAACCTCACAGCTGAATTAGCAAAGCAGTGAAGCTGTATATTTACAAAGCAATGTAGGATATGCAGGGGAATATATACAAATTTACAATATTTACAATATATACAAAGATATACAATAAAGTAACACAGAAATGAGACTTCCCCCCTGCTGAGGGGGTTCCCCACCTCCGCTCTCCCCCTCTCTCCCCCTTTTCCCCAGAGTGGGTTAGAAAGAGAGAGAAAGAGAAAAAAAAGTTAGAAGCAGTTTGTGTTAATTGGAAGGGAGTCAATACAGGCCTTGGTAGCTTGTTGGTTTCAAGGCCAAAGCCTTGACCGAAAGCCCAGGACAGAGAGCTGCTGCCCTGCGGAGGAGCGGAAGCAAGACTGAAGATAAAGTGCTGGAATACCTAGTATACCCTCCTGCACTCCCAGTTCAGAAGGTGCTTCCTCCCACTTTACCAATGAAATTAATTTAGATTGTTCTTTTCATTTACCAACTTCCGTCCACCATATTCCCTTTCTTAAGGGGACAGTCCCAACCGGTGACAAGGGATATCTGTTAAGGCTTCAAATTCTTACGTGTTTTGGTAATTGAAGTGTAAAACTAAGACACGTGTTGGACTTGATGATCTCAAAGGTCTCTTCCAACCTGGTTAATTCTATTCTATTCTATTCTATTCTATTCTATTCTATTCTATTCTATTCTATTCTATTCTACTCTACGGTGGAGAGGTTTTTCTCTGTTAAAATATTTGGAGTTGATAAACTGTGTAGACTTCACATTATCTGATAGGTCAGCCAGAAGTACCATGTCAATACATCTCCTTTCACTAAGTTGATGAACTGTGGAATTTTTCTGTCCTTTGTTATGCTTACATCTAGAAGTTAGGTAGCCACATTTGAATGAGTCACTCCTAGGGAAGGTTGAAAAATGAGGGTGGCAAGTGAGATTAAATTGCCTGTCTTGCTGGAAAGCTCATACTGGATTTCCAAAGAAGTACAGCCACAGAGCTGAGTACAGCAAAAGGTGTAAAATATATGTGTGTGTGTGTGTATATATATATATATATAATCTTTTGTGTGTGGAATTGACAGATTTTAACTGCTTGTCCTTTGAAATATTTGAAAAAGGATTAGTCTGTGAATACATTTGTATACAGGTTTCCACTGTGTTTCCTACTGATCTGATCTCTCTGGAATGTTTGAGTATGCAAGATAATACAGTCACCTCTGCAGATGCAAACCAGGCATATACATATACACTTCTGGCAGGGTGTAATCAAGTGAGATGAGCTTTTACGTAAGAGGCTGCACGTTAATCTTTCTGATCTTACAGCTTCAAGGGAAGTAACTTTGTAAGATACTGCACACAGATGGCCTGAACCCAGAATTCAGGACAGGTAGTGGTTAATAAACACATATTTTAACAGGTTAGTTTTGGTCCTGGTGGCTACCTCAAGTTTTTAGAGAGAGGAGATAAAAGAAGAGAACTCGGCATTAATAAGGATCTTGTCTGAAAAATATCAACTATCTTTCTACTTCCAGATTTTGAAAGGCTTAAAATGTCCTTCCTTCACTTCCTAGTGCATCACAAGTCAGTGTTTACCAGTTATATCCTTGTATGAACCAATGTCATGCAGGCTTTATCGAAATCAAAAAGAAGAACTTTTGAGTAGAAATATCAATTTACTGTAGCCTCTATGGGATGTTGATTCCTTTCTTACTAATTTCTTATGAAATAACGCAAAATACACTAATCTTGTAGTGTTTATAGAATAGAACAGCAAAACAGCTTGGACAAATTAAGGAGACAAACTTTCAAATACAGTTTCATAAATTTATAAAATAGAGGATACCAATACTGTTGACCTCTGGATGGCAGTTTTATGCTTCCTTTAATATATACAGTGCACTGACACTCAGAATATAATATATTGTACAATAAATATCCTTTATATTTTGTAGGCTGTTTTACTAGGAAAAAAGTCAGACAGAGAAGCTGATTTTCAATATTTTTAAGGATCAGGCCAGTCACTAAATGAATAAACATAATCTGAGTTGTATAATATGCAATAATCTAATAATTCTGTAATATTCTGAATGTGATAATACAGTTTAGAATTTTAGGAATTCCATATTTACTACTCTTGGCTTTTTCAATATACTTGCATCAGTTAATGATGTGGGGAAATTCAATCTGATACTTAAAATATGTTAATAGTCACAATATTTTTTTAAGTATACAATTTTCAAGTCATTGTAGTATACAATTACAATATAGTTAGTGCATCCAGGTTCTAAGAATTCATTGTAGAGAAGAGATTGAGATTAAGTAATTACATAGGAAGTTAATGTATATTCTATATTAATTAGTGGGTTTGCCTTGCATAAAATATGATGTAGTTTCATTAAATTGTAATTTCAAAATAAAACTATAATATGTATTCCTGAATTATCATTATTATCACTAGGTTGTTGAAGACATTCTCCTTTAGCCTAGTGATATTCATTGTGCCATAGGTATAGCGCTCAGCAACTCTATTGGTTTTCCTTCTTTTCTCCAGTGTAATCAATCAATTCTGTCTGAGTTTCCTGCCCAGTCTTGGCCTATATTAAGGTCTTGATGATTAAAAATTTCAAAGACAACATTCATAATCCCATTTATAGCTGATGTATTTGAATTTAACTTTTTTCCTACTCTGAAAAATGGTGAAGCTTCTTTTACTCATTCATAGAGAACTAAGTCATAGCCAATGTCCAAACTGCTGTGCTTCGGCTCATAGTGCAAAGAATATTTGCTGCCAAAGCCATCCTATACTTCCAATACCAGCTTCAAATGCCTCTATTATGGGGTTTAGTCACCATGCAATTGCTTCTTGTTGCTCAGCCACCACCTGTAAGTGCATTGCCTTGCTTTGAACTCAGCTCCATGTAATTTTGTTGCACTCTTTGCTTACAGATCCCTAAATTGAATGGAAATTTCAAACAAAAATATGGCAGTGGATACGCAATGAAACCAATGCAATCGCCATGCATGACATTAGGATACTGTATGGGTTGTAATAAGAGAGATGTTTGCAGATGGGGCATGATTCCAGCTGCATAGTTCCAAGCTCTGGCACATCATTCAGGTCTAATGTGGAACAAACATCACAGAGCTTTGTCCAAATACGCAGTGGTTATTTGTCTGAATGTTTCAGATATCCTTAAGTTTCTGAAAAAAGTGCTGTTTCTGCTGTTACTGCAAAAAAGGAGAAGGGGTAAAACTTCTTTACTGCCCCTTATCCAGTAGCATCCTGGCAAATGCTTTCCCTACAGGTGACAATATTTGTAAAGTGAGCTGCTGGTTCTGCTTTGTTCAGTTATAATTTATGTTTCTGTGCAACCATACTCCAGAATCTCAGCTGTCATCTGAAAAACACTAACCTTCATGATTTTTGTGGTTGAATACAAGGTTCACAATACAAAATGAATAACCCACCTCATGGCAGGTGCTGACATCCCTAGGCAATCTGGAGAAACAGTATGAGGACTGGAAGAGTGATATCATGATATGATGACTGATAACTAGTAAGATCAACTATATCTGAAATTATAATAGGAGTAATGGTAATTTTGTAATCTTCTTTCACACAAACAGAAGCAGGTTTTGGCATTGGGGAAGGGATTTCTGTTTGGTACAAAGTTTTTTATATTGAAGATGAAAAGGGTCAGTCTGCCTTTCTTCCTCTATTATGAAACTCATTCCTATTCTTGTGTAGTACACAGGGCCTGGTATATCAGATACTGAGTCAATGAAATCATTCCCACTGATTTCAATTGCCCAAAAGAGAGAAAGTGAATGCACCTTCTCTAGAACTAATAGATCCATATGCTTGCCCCCATTTTTTTTATCTTTGGAAGGAAACAAACAAAAACAAACCCAAACTTGCCAAGTCTTCCTTTCATTGTTCACATATTGTCAGTAGCTTAGTCTGTTTTCATTAAAAGTCTACATCTTCCTGGAAATAATTCAGTGCAAAACCCAACTTTCCAACATGAAAATCACTGATGTAGGGATACTCTGTTGATGTTCATGGACAAGCCCCTGGGAAGGGTATGGTTCTAGCATTCCTGTCATACCAGTACGAGCTCTAGTAGATGTCTTAGAACAAACGTTTGACAAATTACATGCAGCTTTATCCATATTTACTGCCATTTGCAATAAAAATGCATATTAAACTATACATATAGTGTAAATGGGAGGATACGTAGATACTGCAATTTAGCAGCTGGCAAGTTATGCTGTTTTCTTACTCATGAGTATTTGCAAATAGTAAGCCATGAATTGTGGACAGGGACTGAAAAATGTCTTCTGAACTGAACACTAGGTAAAGATCTAGGTGAGTTCCATTATCACTCTTTTCCGTTTTTCCTCTTGCTCTCATTGTACATGAAATGAACTCACAGCAGCTTGTCCTGTTTAAAATCTAAGCCCCATGGTACAGTCTTTAATTTTGATAATACTGTGAGATCCTGAGTCTTACCATCAGAAAAATGAAGACAAGATGCTTTGGGATGTAGATAAGCAGAGTCTTATATAGATACACATAATCTGATTCATGCAGAGTGCCTTTGAAGTCCTCTTCTATTTGCATTCAAGAAATCCTTTCTGGAAGCAAGTACAAATTGGGATTCATCCTTCAGCCCTTCTTTCCCAGGGTCTTCCTTTAGGCATGAAATTAGCCTGCAGATGAAACTGCAGCTGTTTAAGTACCTGATTGCTCCAGATACTCACATGTCTAAATTACTGTAATTTTTACTTTCTCTCTGCAGGTTCACTCTTTGGCCTAAAAGTAATTTGGAACACTCCTGTGTCAGCAAATCTAATAGGAGATGCCTATTCACTGTGTTTTTTATAACAGGACAGGGGTAGTACAGTACTTTTTTTGTTACTTCACAGACATAATATTTATGGTACAACATTGATTAGTATTTTTATGCTTTTAAAACCCAGAGGAAACCTGGGCATGTCACTGGACTTACTGGAGCAGCAAGGCATCCAAGATAGAGGGGAAATCTGTGCTCATATTGCAGTTTTTCTCAAGAAAACTGAAAAAAAATTAAAAACATCCAACAGATGGGTTCTCTCTTTCAGAGGGCATTAGGTGTGAAAACTAGGTCTCTCCAAGAGCATTAGGTAGGGTGGGCAGTGAAGAAACAGTGAGGTGGTTACTCCTGTTACTGCTGTGCAGGGATTCTCTGATGTAGAGGTTCAGATGTTACTAAAATAAAATGAACTGCTGGCAGAACTGCAAAATCACTAGGTAATAAGAATGGATTCAGCATTGCCTGGGGGAGCTGACAGAAGCTCAAAGGAGAGCCTCTCCAACACACTACATTTGTCTTACATAAAGGCTGGATTTTTGATTCACTGGTTGAATTCTAATGCTCTGTTTCCATTATCACTTATCCTGCTAACACAGTCCATTGATTTTACTGCCACTTCTGTCCTCCTGCATCTGTTTTCCAGGAAACCAGTGTTACAGCCACTAACTCTCCAGAGCTGCTGGCTAGCCCCAAGCTCTCCTCCCCCTACACAGCCTTACACCCAAGCAGCATTTGCCTGCTAGAGCAGTGTGGTCCTGAGATTGCTACAGCCAAAATCATTTTCATCCTGCCAGGACATTACATGTTGATATTGTCCAGCTGCTGCTGGATTCTGGATGGCTGACTTAAGAGTTATTACTGCGCTCTGTACAGTCGTAGTCTGAATGAGCACACTAACCAAAATGTGCTGCAGCCTGTCAAAAAGCTATTTCTCCTTTGTATGGTCTCTTCCTAACATAAACTATACACCTTCTATAAAATATATACAGATTGCAAATGTTCATAGCATATATCTATCTCTTAGGTACTCATTCACAAAAGCAAATCCAGATATATGTTCAGGCAACATATGGTCCCAGATTGCTCTTTAGCAGGAAATTTCCCTAAGTTATATGTATATAGATATCCTTTCCTGGTGTGTTCACACACATATTCATATATATAAATAAATATATGTTTGTGTGTGTATATTTTCCCATTCATTTATAAGTCAGTGGAATTAAACAGCATAAAACATAACTGAATGGTTAAAATTTGTGTGGTCACAATTTACAATACCTTAAATCTGTGAAACAATAAATACAGAGCTTTTTGCTTAGCTGGAAAATAGCAAACTGCCTTTAAAATAGCAGTATACTTGTAGTAAGGTTTGAGTGCCCAAGTGAAACCACAAATCCAGTGTTATGATCAACCATCCTCTTCTGTGCCCAGAGATGGAAGAGAAATATTTCATTGCACCACTATGCAAAGCCTCTGCTGACTTTTGCTTTTTCACTCTCTAAAGCAAAATTAAATTCTCTACAGTTATATTCCAGGCAGAATAGCCTATAAGTATGCACAAAAGAAGTTTTTTTTTTTTTTTCTTGAACTTGCAGCCACTGTACATTTCAGAAACCCTGTACAAGGAGTAGCTTCATCCTAAGCATCTTAATTCCTCCCTCCCTCATCTTCTGTCTTTTTCTGAAAGAAGCTGAGGACCTGGTTAACCTCTGACATTTCCCAAAAGTCTAAAGTTCCTTAAAGTCCCTAAAGATTCTGCTGAAAAATCTCCAGCTCAAAAAGCAAACTAACCCCAAACAGGCCAATGGATTATCAACCTCTGTTAGCTAGTGTTCATTACTTTCCCCCAGACTTTAAATTAGCCCAAGTGGTTTAGACTGCAGATTGATTTAGTCTCAGCTGAAAGCAATGAGGAGTTTTTCCATTCATTTTGGAGACTGCTGGATCAGACTTTACTCATTTTGCTCCTGAACCAAACCTTAATGATGTCAATAAAGTGTCCTTTATGCAGTTAAATAGGCTTATAGTAGTTACTTAAAAAAAAATAAAATAAAATTTACTTATTTCCTAGTCTTCTTCCAACCAGTGTGGTTTTGGCTTTTTTCTCTTCACTGCTGCTCCTCCCAGTTAGTTTAAATTAGCTTGTTCATAGAAAATGTCAACACCGAGACAAGACAAAGACTCGATAAGTACACTCAGCTATGCTCTGAGAGCTGGTCCTCTTAGGATACATGAGAGGGAAGATAGCAGGGAAAGCTTGTTCTGTTTCATAGCTACATAAAAGATGTCAGTCCCTAAGGTTATTTCTACACTGTGTTTAAGCAGTATGATCTAGGCTCTCAGCTTTTGGTAGCCAATGTGTGTTATTGTGAGAGAAGCTGCATTGTCACTGGCTGTGGCACAGGTTGAGTAAGGTCATTTGAGAAGCAGTGGATCTGACTCAGAATCCTTTCTTTGTAGCCATCAGAAGTTTGTTGTTATTAAGACTGATCTGGATAAATTGTAGATAGTCTGACATGTCTATGTGTGCTGTGGTACCACTGTCACTACAGGCTGGGCACAGCTTGCAGCTCTGAATTTGTAAGTTTTTAGTCTTTGCTGTACAGGGCACTGAAATCAATTGGGAAATTCCCCATGGCAAGCACCTTCCTATGCTTACCTTCCTTAAAGCACCCAACTGTCATGAGTGAAGTGGAAAGGGATTACTTACGCACTCTGTGAGATTTGCTTTGGCCAAACAGCCATAACAATCTCTAAATTTAGACAAAATATTGATTTCCAAAGCAAACATGAGATGTGGATGTTCTCTGAGGCAGTGTTACTTTCTGCTCCACCCTAACAACCAAACACTTGATAAAATTTTATTGGTTGCAATAATAGAATTATTACACCCACAATGGTGTTTCATTTTCTGTGGAGGTAGACTTAAATGCTGCACAATGGAAGATCTTATAAACACCACCTTAAAAATTATATTGAACACTCATCTAAAAAGTAATGTTGTCAGTCTCTTAAAGCAAAAAACCCCTAAATCTTGTTCTCATTTTACAACCAGAGGTTGCTCTGTGGGTGAGACAGAGCTCAGTATATCCTCCATCAGCAATATTTTCCCCCCTAGATAATGAATTATGCACCAAAATTGGTGTGTATTATATCACTAGGATACTTACACAAAAGAATCATTCCTTAGAAATAGGAGATTATCTCATGCTCAACATTCTTTAAATCATTTCAAGATCAAACAGTCACAGTGTATTTCCTGCTCTGGTTTGTTTGGCTGTTTTGGTTTGTTGTTGGCTATATTTTAAAACAAAGATTTCAAAAAATGTGAGCACTGGTTTCCAGAATAAAGGTTTTCAACGGAGGAGCATGTTATCGATGGCTATTCTTGTTTGCAGCACTTGCACTCTCCATGGCTCTCTGCAGCTGACTGCACTGACGTCATCTCCAGCACTATCGACACATTCTTTTGTGTGGTGTGAATGAAAAAGTAAATTGATCCCGGTGGGGACTGTGCTCACAGTGAACAGAGAAAAGCTGCTACTGCCAGCTATAGATGGCATCAGACGTCTATTAGAATAGTCCTTACTTTGGAACTCAGATTAGATAGGACACTAGTAAGGGGGTTGTCTTTGTGCCCCTCAAAAACTACTGTGCTGGGGGGGGTGTGGGGCTTAACTTGACAGAGAGACATTAATAATGGTTTAAATGGCAAAGGATGTAAACAAGAACACCTTGTATCCTAGTGGTAAAGTAATTTTATAAAGGACAAATATTATGTCAGATTTATTGATGAGGGAAGCATAATCTCCTTGCAGTGATGGAACAAAGGCAGGGAATAAAAGGGAATAAAAAAATGGTCGCAAAATCTTTGACTTTATCCATTTTGGAGTGTTGAAATAATCTCTGCTAAATAAATCATACCTGCCAGGCATCCAGCTTTACATCTCCTGAGTTCTATCCCGGAAGTCTAAGTATTTATTACAGAATTATTGTTTCCATAGCATGTAAAGGAAGAATTTAAAGTTTTTTACTGATAGAAGTTTTACCTTTTGTTTTAGCTATTTTTATATAAGCATTTGTATGAAGGATTAAAAAAAAAAAAGAAAAAGGAATTATTTTCTAAACAGTCCCCTTATTTTGTACATTTATTTGCAGTGTTCCTTTCCCTTTCCACCTCTAGCAGTGTTCATATTCTTGAAACCATTAGCATCTTCTAGTTCATAGGCTCCAGAGGAATAGGGAAGAGTCATTTTTATTGTCCTATTTTAGTATTTGAAGGGTAAATTTTAGATTTTATTATCCTATTTTAGTATTTGAAAGGGTGTAAATACAGGTTGATTATTATCACTGTCATTTTGTTAGCTTTTGAAATATATA
Organism: Melanerpes aurifrons; assembly: GCA_011125475.1. NCBI lineage: Eukaryota > Metazoa > Chordata > Aves > Piciformes > Picidae > Melanerpes > Melanerpes aurifrons. Next base: position 4,449,721 of record WWNC01000071.1, on the reverse strand, counting down.
TGCATTGTAGGCTTGGGATTTTCCTCTAAGATTTCCATGTAAGTTTTATCACACACAAAAAAAATTACTCAAAATAAGGACTTCTGAGTACTACCTGCATGAAAACAGGGATAAATAAAGTAATTTTAAAGATCCATTAAAAATGTCTTAGGTTCCCCCGCCACCATCTTTTTATTACACTGTTGAGTGTTGCTATAAATCTTTCTCATTGCAAAAGCAGAAATAATGTTTTTCTCTGAAATTTATTCTAAGCTGTATTTTTCAGGCTCCACAGTAAGAGAGGTGCTTTAGGGACACACTTGGAAGTAAATTTTCATTATATCCATTACAAAGTATTTTTTTGAAAATTGAATTAATTTTGTCGACTGAAATATACCTAATATTTCAAGTGACTGAAAACCAAATAAAATGGCATAGTTTTTGTCAACAATCAAAACAGTTCAGATGATTCAAATGTCTTCTGAATTTTTCTTTGTTTTGTTTTTGCAACTTTTGATAGGGGAACAAAAGTGAAGGGAAATCATTTTATTTTGAATTAAATAGAAAATCTGGTGTCTGCCCTGTTTTCCTCACATGGGAAGAGTATAACAGATGTAAAGAAAGGACTAATGTTATATAACAGATAAGTTTAATAGCCTCTAGACTGTTAAACTCCTCACTAACTACTTTCATCTTACTCATCTCATGTTCATACAGTTGAGATATGAGCCTGAAGTGCTTGTTGCCAGGCAAAGTACCCTTGATCAGGGTTTCTGTAGTGCTGAAGCACTGTTTGGCAGTCAGGTGTGTCTGTTAACAGCTTGATACTGGGAAACTGGGCAGCATTTGAACTGTTAGATGTTGATACACAAAAGTATGATTTTGTGCTGGAAATGAGTTATAGAAGTACCTTAAGGGAGGTTGTAGACAGGTGGGGGTTGGTCTCTTCTCCCAGGCAATCAGCACCGGAACAAGAGGACACAGTCTCAAGCTGTGCCAGGGGAAGTTTAGGCTTGAGGTGAGGAGAAAGTTCTTCACAGAAAGAGTTATTGGCCATTGGAATGTCCTGCCCAGGGAGGTGGTGGAGTCACTCTCCCTGAAGGTGTTCAAGAGGGGATTGGATGTGGCACTTGAAGCCATGGCTTAGTTAGTCATGAGGTCTTGGGTGAAAGTTTGGACTTGATGATCTCTGAGGTCTCTTCCAACCTTATTGATTCTATGATTCTATGAAGTTCACCTGGATGTCTCTATCAATTAAGGCCAAAAGATACATTTAAAGACTAAGGCAACACAAATAAAACTTTTTTTTTTTTTTTTTTTTTAATAGAAACAAAGCAGTAAATTTTCTGAGTGCAATGTGCTCTACCTAAATCTGCTGGATTGAGTGCATAGCTAATGTGTAGCCATTGTGTTTGCTGAGTAGAGGAAAAGAAGAAGCTGTATGCATATAGACCTATTTTTTTCCATCTCTCGTTACTGAAATTAACTGCTGCCCTGGGGTAGGGTGGAAGAAGAGGAGAAACCAAGATTTGAGACACAAGGGTTTTGGAGATATGGAAACATGTTTGGCAGTCATTGAGCAGGTGGATTTTTTTTGGTTGTATTTAAGTCTTGATTCTTTTCTCCACTTTTTTTTGGCTTTCCTATTTTTATCCATAGGAGGTGATGTGTTTCCCCTTCTCTAACAGGTTGAATATCTTTCAGCCCTGGTCAGACTAGAGAAGAAATTACTCTTGTGCTTCAGATGGTTTCACAAGAGCAGACAGGTGGTGTTTCAAAGTGAGGGGGAAAAAAGCTGTTAAATCTATCTTTGGTCACCAGTGCATTATTGATTGACCTGACAAATGTGATTCACTCTCTAACTAGTGAACAGGCACAGCATAAATGTAGTAGAATTCTTTCCTTTGGCCTTGGCATTAAATTGTGGAACTTAATTTTCCTGTTGCCTTGGTGAGCTGAGAAGACTGCCTGTGAGCACCAGGTGTGTTTTGGGAAAAATGACTTGAATATATTAACTCAGTAAAAAAAAGTTTAGTACAGTTCACTAGCCAGGCACTTTTGTTTTTTTAAAGTTTGATTTTCCCCCAGCCATCCTCTTCAAAATAGCTGTATCATGAAAAGGTTTGCTATCTATTACCAGTGACTTAATCAATCTTCATTTGCTGGCTTTGTCTGTAAGGTGTTCCTGGAAGAACTACCAGACGTAAAACTCTAGCTTCCACAACTTCTTCTCCCTTGAAAGTAGATTTCCTTCCCTTGAAGATGCACAACTCTTTAACCTTGGCTTGGAGGTGAACAGTCCTTCACAAACAGAAAATACATTATTTTCTTATATATCACTGGTCTCTTTATCACTAAGCTCCTACAAATGAGGCTAGCTTTAAACTCTGTGTTGTTTCCTGTAAAGCAAGTGGTAGTTTGGGTCACTGTAATCTGTCATGGAAATTGAATCTGAGACGATAAGCAACCTTCACAGTGTTACCATCCTGGGAAAGTAATGTCAGCAGAGGAGTTGAACAGATTTCTTGTCATGAATATCATTTTCAAACAGAAGACAAGCTTGTCTCATAGGGCAATTTGGGAACTCCAGATCTAATGCTGCTTTTCAGCCAGCATAGGTGCTTTATCCTCATGTACCACAGCATTTCTGGGCTGATGCAGGGGACATATGACTAAAAGAACAACATGCTTGATCTTGGGGAGGGCTAATTACATGATGCGTGAAGCACACAGACGTTTTACACTGATGTAAGCTGTGACCTCTGCAAAAGACCAATAGCAAAGAATCTCTACTCTCCAGGTACCACTCTGCAGCTCCCATCAGCCTTCCTGGAATGCAGTTCATTAGACTAGACTGGACTAGACTAGACTAGACTAGACTAGACTAGACTAGAATAGAATAGAATTAACCAGGTTGGAAGAGACCTTTGAGATCACTGAGTCCAACCTAACATCCCACACTATCTAATCAACTAAACCATGGCACCAAGCGCCCCATCCAGTCTCTTCCTAAACACCTCCAGTGATGGTGACTCCACCACCTCCCTGGGCAGCCCATTTCCAATGGCCAATCCCACTTTCTATGAAGAACTTCTTTCTGACATCTAGCCTAAACCTCCCCTGGCACAGCTTGAGACTGTGTCCTCTTGTTAGCTTTCATTGTGTCCCCTTCGGCAGTAATTCCCCCAACCTCTGCATTGACTACTATTTCCCTATTCCTGGAGGCCTGTTCTCTTTTTCCTTCTACACCGAGGATTTCAAAGTGATTTGTGTTTTCTGTGGAAACCACTTGCTGTGGTCATACAAGGGTCTACGATGGATTTGTAAGATTTATAAAAGCAATAACCACTGGAGAGAAGTGAGACGAAAAGACAACCAATTGCATAAAGAGTTTCTTTTTAGTTTGAGCTGGTACGTTGCGCACCCAAGTCATGTAACTTCACAGAAAACAGTGAGAGATGCTTAAAAAAGCATTAAGCAGGACTTGGGGGAAACTCCCATAGCTGAAAAACACATATAGAAGCATGGTAGAAGTTAGGGAAGCCTTTGGCACTTATTCAGAGTAATGTTGTGGAGGTTAAAAGGTGAGAAGTTATTTAAATCATATGACATTGCAACAGGGTAAGTAAAATTCACTTGTGTGAAGGCTGGAAAAAATAGAAGGAACAGCAAATAAAAGATAATATGGGGAGTGGGAGAGAACCTGCTTTATTTTGCAATCCTCAGCTGGATGTTCCCTGCTGTGTGCAGAAGTCTGGGAGAGATGTCCATGTCACTGCTTTCAGACACAGACACAGTTGTGACAGTTGCATTGTAGCTTGCTCATTTAATTGTTTTTCCTACATTTTTCCTATTCCTTAAGTCTACCAGAACTATTGTTTTACAGGAGAAACTGACAGATCAGCTCTTGATGGCTTAATGGTGATACATGGGGAAAAGTACGCGTTACCCTCATGAAATAAGTCCTCTTCTCAGGATCCTTTTGATCAAATACTCACATATTTACCACTCAAGGGGCCAATAATGATAGTCCTTAGCATTATTTTAGCAAAAGACTTCCACTATATAACAAAAATAGTTATGGCCATAAAAAAGACAACATGATGGGGACATATAGAAACGGGACCCAGAGAATCGCAGTCAGCAATGGCAATAAATATGTGAAAAAAAAAATGGCAGAATTACTTGAAATGTAGGAGAGCTTATATCCCCATTAAAATTAGTCAATCAAGCCTGAAGCATTAGTAACCTTTATACGGCATAAGAAGAATGCTATGTTTTTGTTTTTCATATATACATTCCTAATGCCTCATTAAAAAATCAGTTTCTGAAGTCCTTAACTCAATTTTTATTCACTCCTCAGACAAGACTCTAATCAACTTCAGTCAAGACCTTACCCCAGTATGCTAGATGAGCTGTGTCATGTTTTATTGCCATCAGATGAGAATAAAGAGATACTGCTGTAAAATATAATGAGGTAAAAGGCATTTTATACTAAATGATTTAATAACATTTTGTGCTTATCCTGTGCCAGCAAAGCAAGGTTCTCAAAGTGCTTCAGAGATACTACTAGCAAATGTATTTTAAGAGCAAGGTCTGTGATGAAGTAAATGACAGTTTATTCTAGTTTTCCTGATTGAAGGGCACTGTTGGGATACACAGATAGAATACAAGTCTCCTTAACCAAGGGATCCAAAGCCCAGCCATTTCCATGTGTGCTGCAGCTCTGCTTCATTGTGGGCACACACAGGCTTTGCTCAGATTTCCTGATGCTCAGTTCCCTTGATGAGGAAACACTGGAACTGGCTGCCCAGAGAGGTTGCTGAGTCTCCTTCCCTGGAGACTTTCAAAACACGCCTGGATGCACTCCTGCGTGGCCTAGGTTATCCTCCTTTGGCAGCGGAGTTGGACTCGATGATCTCTGGAGGTCCCTTCCAACCCCTAACATTTTGTGCTTCTATGATTTTTCTGTCTTGATTGGGAAGTTATTTTGCCCTTAAATCATATATGCAGAATTTTCTGCCTCTCATATCTCTTCCAAGGTCAGATTCAGTTTATTGTGCTTGTGGTACATGAATTCATACTTAGCACTGATATACAGGGAGCAAACCCCCTCTCTAGCAAAGCAGAGTGGCTATCCACTCATGTTGGATAGTATTGGCCCTTTTATCAGAAATATCAAATTACTCTCAGTAAGTTAATTCTGAGTGAAAATAATGCAAAAGGAAATGTACTGAGTTATTTCTATCATGACTTCTTGATTCCTTCATGTTACTTTTCGTTGTTCTTCAAGCAGAATATAAAAATATCTCTGTCAGGAGCCTTCTGTTCACTATGGAAATGCAATCATAAAATTCTCTTACACTGTCATTGCCTTTTCAAACCTTCTACTCAGAGGACCTTGCTTACCGTCAGAGATCAGAGATCGCAGCCTGCTACAACCACAGACTCACAATGAATGAAAGAACACATTAGTATTTGTTGAAGGCTAAAGCCAAGGCTTTGCTTTATTATATATTACAGCGAGGTACTTCAGGTGCACAACTGTATTAGCAATAAGAAGCTATCAGAGATGTGGTATCAGTTCTGAGTAATGGGAAGATACCAGGTCCTACAGAGTATGTCTGAGGTGGAAAAGATCTACTATTTCAGAGAATCTGTATCCATGCTGTGATGAGATAATATATCTTTCTGCCTAATCTTTAGTGGTGTCAACTTTCATTCAGGTGATTGTTAATCTCTCTGACTCCCACTCAGTCATTTTCATGGCTTCACCTGACCTTCAGTCCTATCCAACTCCAGCAGATTCCTTATGTACTGAAAAGACCCACATACAAAGCTCACTTTTGTTTAACAATCAAAGCACAGCCTAATATATTTGATATAGCTTGCTCATTTGTCTTTTCCGTGGCTTATACTCAGTAGACAACTGTGACTTCATTCTGTTATTTCCCTTCTGGTCCTGTTTTTTATTGTTGCTTGTTTGTTTGTTTTTACCCCAGGTCTTCCAAAATTAACACCTCACATCTCATCTCCTCCTGAATCTTACTGTATTTCTTGCAGCAATCTTTATTTTACCCCAGGATCTGCCACAGTCAGAACTTTGTTTCTTATCTGATCCTGAACATCCAGATGAAATATATTGTGTCTTCTTCCAGTGACACCAACTATGTCATGAAGCATTTTACCTTCATCCTCACTGAGTTCCAAATTCACAAACAATGGCACCCACTTGTCTACATTTTGATTGATACTGAAAATCATGTTGATATTATACAAAAATCTGTGCAGAAGACTAATAGGATGTAAAGGGCAGTATTTTGTTGAGCATTGAGGTATATATTAAGGATAACTGTTATTTGTAAAATGAAAATATCTTCTGATGCAAAATCTAATATCACAACACTCGTTGTCGTATACTTCTGTAACTGTTTAGTTAAAAGTTTTGTTTTTTCTTTTTGTGTGTGTGTGTGTGTGTACTGTTATTATTTTATAGCAATATAGCATTCGTTTAATGTGAAAATGATGTTTGAAATTCCCTTTAATTGTTCAGAGTATTTTACTGTCAAGCAGGAACTGAGAAATGCATTTCTATTCTCTTTGTTTCCTGAAAGGAACCCACCAGTCCCAGAGTGACCCTTTGGTGGCTATTCTCAGCACTGGTGAGTCATTCATTAGAGCTTTTGAGTCATAGATAGTACCAGTTTCACACAGGCATCAGATTCACAACTGTACTTGCTATGTAAGAAGGGAGAGTAGCAGTGGGAGATAAATGACTTTGGCAAAACTTCTCTATTTTCCTCCTTTTCCACATGTTAATTTAATATCTTCTGGAGCCTGTAGACATTCATTACTGAAATGTATCATGTCACCTGCAACCTTTATTTTGATCAGCTTGGTAGGAAAAAAAAATTCACATTTATTGGGCTTTATTATGCTGTAGCTAGAACAGTTTTCTCCAGGCAATGGTTATTTTACAATGACACTGAATGAGAATTTATTCCTTTGATAAAATTGCAGTGAATTGTCAACGGGATAAGAGGAGTGCACTTTTTGGTACAACTAATTCCAGGACAAAGTTCTATCTACTCTAGAGTCATAAAAGAGGTTAAGATAAGTCTATTTGTTAGGCGAATATTAAGCAGTGAATGACATTTTTGTTCATTTCAGTTCCTTTATTGATTCACCTTCAAGTGGCAGGCTTTTCTATTGTTATTTAGTGAAATGAACAGCAAAAAAAAATTCAATAGGGGGTAAATGTAGTGTCAAAATTCTTCCCTGGAGGCAAATGTTGCCATTCTTTGGTAGTAACCTCATTTAACATCCAGAATTTTCTACCTTTGATGGTGTCACAGTTCACTCTTTTAGGATGAAATACTTTCCCCGTTCCCTTCTATCCTGGCTTATTCATAAAAAGAAGAAAATTCTTACATGTTTTCTTATAAGCTTTATTTTCTTTTTCCTCAAACAGAGATTCAGGTTTACAAAGCATAAGTTTAATTTTAAAAGGACAGATTATTGGGGGGGATAAAACAGGATGGAAGTATACGACTACTGTAGATCTGTAACAAGGGAACATAACAACTGATGGACGTGTGCTTGCTGTTATGGTTTATGGTACAGTGTCATACTTGACTTTCTCTGGTGGTTGTGGTTTCAAAGGAACGGTGGGAACAGAACTGAAATAAATTGTTTTAGTGGGTAGTGCTCTCTGTAGCCTGCCTGAAGTAAGATAATGACCATTGCATCTAGGTTTCAGCTTTTCTTGGAGTCTTCCATAGAATATTTTTCCCAAGAAAATTCAATTTGTACAACATAAAACTATTCTAGAAAATGTTGGGTTTCTTGATTTCCTTGTTTGTTTTTTTTTTTTCCTTTATTTTTGTTTTATTTTTGCTTTTCATTTTTGCAGTGGGAAAAATTCTATTGAATACTGTAGAAGCACATTTTTGTCTATTTAAGGCAAACCAGAATTCTCCAAGCTCAGCAAAACCCTAAGCTAGATAAACCTGTTGTAGGGCTTTCCTATCAGAAGTGTTCTAATCCATATTTTTTTCTGATTATCAAGAAAATTTCCTGAGAGATTTTATATTCCAAAAGTGTTTGCAAGTATTTCACTCTGAGGTACATGGTCCATAGAAAATTCCTGTTGCCTGTTTGTGCATGGGGGAGGAATAGTTCAGCTGATGAAGATGTAGTCATTGGCTTCCTGAACTATAGGGACATGCAGCCTAATGTTAAAATTACTGTGAATGATTTTAAAAATGGTTTCAACCAAGAAAAACTTTGGGGAAAAGTAAGGGTTTCTTCTTTGTCAGAACTGTTAAAATACACTATTATTAACAAATCAAAAGGTAATTTTCAGTGCATTTATATTTTTTAATATATACTTCCATTGCACACAAATACAATACACACTACTTTGCACCACTTGTAAGCTGAAGAAAATGATGAAATTTGAGAATGATTGATGGAGCAGAAATTAAATATTTGTTCAGCTAAATCACAATTTTCCAGAATTTCTGAATAGCTGTTTCCTGAATTATTTAGGACACTTCTTTAATAATAGGAATAATTGTACAGCTAGATAAAGCAGTAAAAATAGTTAAAATGCTTAATATGCTGTGCATTCAAGAGACCAAATCTGGGTGGCACAGATTGGTGTCTTCATTTTGATTCCATCTTGAAATTTTTTGCAAGCTCAAAGTAAAGTCTATGTAGTGGGAAATTTGAAAACCCTGTTTTCTTCTAGGATCTTCTTAGCTTGCTAGATGCCTCTGCAGTGGTTCATAAAACTTAAAGGATTTAAGAAATATTTACAAGTCTACTGCAATGCTGGCAGTAGTAGTCCCATTTTTCAGAGGAAAAAAACAACCCAGCCCTAGTACTGTGAAGAAAGTACTAGGTCTGTCTACTACTGAATATTTATATCTGCAGTTTCACCTTCACAGTACTGCTTTTAGTTCTAAAGTAGGAGCAACACTCCTTAGAAAATAAATCAGCTGTTCTAAAATACATCCATCTTAGAGTTCTACACTGCTTTAAGGAACATCTGCTTTGCTATGGTGAGAATGGAGATAGATCAGTAATTTAAATATTGGACCCTTGGACTGTAAGCTTATCTTAGTTCACACTCAAGATACTTTTCTTAGCTTAAAGCTTAGTTTTCAGAAAATGTGAGTAACCATACTCAGTGAATTCTGGACTACCTTAACTGGCTTATTCAAACAAAGGTTTGAATAAGCACCTGATTGAAAAAGTAGCATGCCCTGGAAAACAGGGAGCAGTAGGTTGTTTGTATGCAAGATTTAGTCTCTTGGACTTTGACAGGAGCTGCACTCAGTCATGTGTAAACAAAGCTGAAGGGCACTGTTCAGAGGAGATGTAACTCTTTTAACAGGGGACAAATTCTGCCTTAACTAGCACACATACAACTCTTTTGAGGTTTAAAAGCTAAATGTTCAAACCATGTCTGATTGAAATGAATACAGAACTTCTCTGTGCCAGAGGAAATTATTAAATTTTATTTTTAAAAAATGCATATTTTAAATCTCATCCAAATCCCACCCAACAACTGACAATGAAACCCACCCCACCGACAACAAAGGGTTTTTTTCAGGCTTCAAATGCAAATTTCAGCCTGGCAAGTATTTGCTCCAGTTTTCCACCACATGTAGAGAGGATTAAGAATGTTGATGTCATTTCCCCAACAAAAACCCCACAACATTAGAACTAACAAACTAAAATTTAAAAATAGGAGACTAGTGTACAAAGGTCTACTCAGATGTATCATGATAGAATATGCAACAACTAATTTCATTAACATAGTATCATAGTATCAGTCAGGGTTGGAAGGGACCACAAGGATCATATAGTTCCAACCCCCCTGCCATGGGCAGGGACAGCCCACACTAGATCAGGCTGGACAGAGCCTCATCCAGCCTGGTCTTAAAGACCTCCAGGGACGAGGCCTCAACCACCTCCCTGGACAACCCATTCCAGGGTTTCACCACTCTCATGGTGAAGAACTTCTTCCTGGAGCTGGAGAAAGTATCTGGAGAAAGGTGAGGTGAAACAAAGAATATAAAATTAGCTCTATTCATTACTTTATTCATCTCTGTGACCATTCATCTCTGTGAATGTTACTAAATAAGAGAATGTGCAGAGATATTTTATAAGAGATCTCAGTGGCAAGGAGACCTCAGTTCCAGCTTTTCTAAAACACCATACAGTGTCCATCTCTTCAGCAACAGAAATTTCAAAACTTCTGCAAACATGCCTAGTTTCTGTCAGTTTGCTATTACTCAAATTGTCTTGTGCCCAACCCATCTGGCTAAATCTGATGACTGAGAAGAAAATAATCTAGAAATTTAGCATTATTAAATAATTGGTAACCTCTCCATTGCCTGAGCTCTGGGTTCCAATTCCAGCACAATTTTAAATAATATAAAATTAATGTTAAACAAATAGCAGAACTCAGTTGATGAGATAATGAGCAGAGTTTTAATGTAAAAGGAATCAAACTTTGTACCCTATTAGGTATATATTATTTTAAACACCTTCAGTGGTTTAGAAATCCATTAAAATCTTACTCTGTTTTAACTTCATTCTATATCAAGTCAAATCTGCAGTCACTTTATGGGACGTCAGAGAAGCTCTGAAGTAAAAATTCCTGTAACTTCCAAACTAATGTAGCAAAAAAATAGGTCAAAAGAAAACAGTAAGTAGTTGAAAAATGCCTGTGTTTGTTAGCAGATAAAAATAATGCAGTAAAAGTGGAATTCACGGAATGAATCAAAATTATAGATGTTGGAAGGGACTTCTCAAGATCCAGGTTAACATAGCAAAATACTCTCCAACCTTCCCCATGTTGTAATTGCATGTGGTCTTTTGAATTTGTCAGCTAACTTGAGCATGATTTTAAGCATCTAACAAAGTGATGTTTAAAAGGGGAATCCCTGAGTTGCTTATATATGTCTAAAGATAAACAAAATGAATCTGTCTCCTGAGGTATGTGTTTCTTTATTAAGCATAAATGTAGGCTTCTGAGTACTTTTTCATTAGTCGTATAAAATTGAAGACCATATTACTGTGCTTAAATGTGGCAGAGTAAACTCAGTCTGTATAGGTTTTCTAATTACTTTAGAGTTTGCCTTGATCTGTTTTTCCTTCCAATCTCTCCCCTACCCCTCTTTTCCCTTTCTAGGAAGAGAAGTTCTAGAATTTCCTCTTTGGCTATGTGCTCTTCACCTGCCCTTCCAGACTTATCAAATCCAATAAAAGACTTACATAAGTCTACTATATAAGACTTGTATGAACTTACTTATATAAGATGCTTTTGTATTAGCCACTTCTTTCCATGGAAAGGAATAGAAATTGGTCAGTGTAGGACAGAATGTCTAGTTTGTGGGGAGTCTCTCGTTGTCTAAATTTTCTGAGACACAAGAGGACTGAGCCACAACAGCAAGACAAGGAACTCCAGTGAGCAGTACTTCCTGAGGGTAGCAGACATCACACTGCTTTCAGATAGCTGTGTCGCTTGGGTGATTCAGTTCAGATCTTCTGCATAGCATTATGCTGCCCTGTGTGGGCATGTTCACATATTGGGTTTTCAGTAGAGCAGTGCATCAGTTTATTAAGGAATTTTTGCTCACTTCAGCAGGAAAGAAGAAAGGCAGCACTAACTACTCCCTCCTACTTGAAGAAAAAAACTCCCTGAGCTACAAAGGAGGCCATGGATCTGTAATAGTCAGATCTACTGCCTGTAGGTTTTATTTTCATGAACTCAGCCACTTATAGTGAATAAATCACAGAATCATAGAATGATAAGTGTTGGAAGTGATCTCTGGAAATCATCTAGTCCAAACACATGCTAATGCAGGTACACCTAGATCAGGTTGCACAGGAAAAATCCATGCTTGCTTTCTAAACCAGGAACATTTAAATATTTTATAAGTAAGCTAAAGGGTCATGGACTGCCTCAGGAACAGAACCTAGGACCTCATGCAGTAAGCTTTAACCCTAACAAATCACAGTTATGGTATTTTAGATAAAACAGATTTTCATACAATTTCTCAAACTGTTAAGAGATAATTTTATTCTGTGTTGAAGAATAATAATTATGATTCCTGATGTCTAGCACATGACTGACAATCATGCAGAAGTTATATAATCCAAGTTGTGGAAATGTCAAAGTCTCTTCTCACAATGGCACCTAACACAATAATCTCTGAATGAATATCTCACAACTGCAAGAATATACAATTTTTCTTGATTTTAATGTTATTTTATTCTACTTCATTTATTTGCTGTTGATCTTGTCATGAGAAGTTATACAAGAACAGGTAGAGACTAGGGAAGGTGTGGGCCCCCTCAGAAAGGAAACTGGTGAAATGGTTACAAGTGATGAGGAAAAGGCTGAGGTACTTAATAACTTCTTTACCTCAGTCTTCACTGCAAGGGCCTCTAGCCACACTCCTGCTATTATGGAAGACAATGCCAGGGGCGGGGAGGAAGAACTGCCCATTGTAAGTGCAGATCAGGTTCGTGATCATCTGAAGAACCTGAAAGTGTTCAAGTCCATGGGACCCGACGGGATACACCCACGGGTACTGAGAGAACTGGCAGAGGAGGTTGCTAAACCCCTCTCTATTATATTTCAAAAGTCATGGCAGTCTGGTGAAGTCCCCATGGAATGGAAAAGGGGAAACATTGCCCCCATCTTCAAAAAGGGTAAGAGGGAGGAACCAGGGAACTCCAGGCCAGTCAGTCTCACCTCTGTGCCTGGAAAGATCATGGAGCAGATCTTCCTGGAGTCACTACTGGCTCAGAAGAATAGTGAAGAGGTGATTGGGAACAGTCAGCATGGCTTTGCCAAGGGCAAATCCTGCCTGACCAACCTGGTTGCCTTCTATGAGCAGGTGACAAAATTAATAGATGAGGGGCGAGCAACTGATGTCATTTACCTGGACCTGAGCAAAGCCTTCGACACTGTCTCGCACCACATCCTGGTCCCCCACAGCAAACTGCTGACTAAGCTGTCAGCCCATGGCTTGGACCATTACACTCTGTGCTGGGTTAGGAACTGGCTGGAGGGCCGGGCCCAGAGAGTGGTAGTGAACGGTGCCACATCCAGCTGGCGGCCAGTCACCAGTGGTGTCCCCCAGGGATCAGTGCTGGGCCCTGTCCTCTTCAACATATTCATTGATGATCTGGATGAAGGGGTAGAGTCAGTCATCAGCAAGTATGCAGATGACACAAAGTTAGGGGCAGATGTTAGTCAGTTAGAGGGTTGAAAGGCTCTGCAGAGGGACCTCGACCAACTGGACAGATGGGCAGAGTCCAATGGGATGGCATTCAACAAGTCCAAGTGCCGAGTGCTGCACTTTGGCTACGGCAATCCCATGCAGAGCTACAGGCTGGGGTCGGAGTGGCTGGAGAGCTCCCAAACAGAGAGGGACCTGGGGATGCTGATCGACAGCCACCTGAATATGAGCCAGCAGTGTGCCCAGGTGGCCAGGAGGGCCAATAGCATCCTGGCCTGCATTAGGAATGGTGTGGCCAGCAGGAGCAGGGAGGTCATAGTGCCCCTGTACTCTTCTTTGGTTAGGCCGCACCTTGAGTCCTGTGTCCAGTTCTGGGCCCCTCAATTTAAGAAGGACATCGAAATACTTGAGCGTGTCCAGAGAAGGGCAACAAGGCTGGGGAGAGGCCTTGAACACAAGCCCTATGAGGAGAGGCTGAGGGAGCTGGGATTGTTTAGCCTGGAGAAGAGGAGGCTCAGGGGTGACCTCATTGCCCTCTACAACTACCTGAAAGGTGGTTGTAGCCAGGAAGGGATTGGCCTCTTCTCCCAGGCAACCAGCACCAGAACAAGGGGACACAGTCTCAAGCTGTGCCAGGGGAGGTTTAGACTCGAGGTGAGGAGGAAGTTCTTCACCGAGTGAGTCATTCAGCATTGGAACAGGTTGCCCAGGGAGGTGGTTGAGTCATTGACCCTGGAGGCGTTCAAGGGGAGATTGGACGTGGCACTTGGTGCCATGGTCTAGTCATGGGGTCTGTGTTGATAGGTTGGACTTGATGATCCTCAAGGTCCTTTCCAACCTAAGTGATACTGTGACACTGTGATACTGTGATAGTTTATATAGTTCGTCAAGGTCTCGGACTTCCTAAGACGTAATACTTCCTGAGTGCATGGAACAAGTGTGGATCAGATAGACCCATCCGTGAGATCAGCCCTAAGACTGGAATGTGAGTTTGATGAAGTTTTTATTTACTCTACTAGTAGGTTTCCAGTAAATTATACAAATCCCATATCTATTCCACTTAGAGTCATAGAATGATTGGAAAGGACCTCAAGGATCATCTAGTTCCAACCCCCCTGCCACAGGCAGGGACATCTTACACTAGATCAGGTTGCTTAGAGCCATATCCAGCCTGACCTTAAAAACCTTCAGGGATGGGGCTTCTCCTACCTCCCTGGGCAACCTGTTCCATTTGCCAGTACACAGCTGGTCACTGCAAGATATCTTCTAGAGAAAGGCTCATTTAGAAATAACATGAATATTTCTTTTTTTTTATTTGTGTGTTTGTTTGTTTTGTTGTTTTTTTTTTTTTTCCCTTTCTATTCTGAATTCACTGTTTCACTTTTAAATATTGCTAGTGCCAAAGGAAGTGATACAGGCTGATGAGATCATAGATGGACCAGATAAAACTTGTTGGTTTTATTACTTAGGTAGAAAAGAGAAGTAGAGTCACTATACTAATACTAAATATTAGCATAAATATTTATTGTTCTTTCCATATTTATGCCTAAATATATCTGTATGAATCAATACACCATCAGACGGTATTGAAATGCCACTAGAATGAGCAGCACGCTAGGCTGTCAAGCTTTAAAACTATTAGACGATTCTTACAGCATGTAAGAAACATGAAAAAAGAGCCACAAGTAAAATCCTCAATAAAATACTGCTGAGGTATGAAGGCATTGATATTCTTTCACTCTATGTCATTCAAAGTCACTGAGGATTCAGTCTTGTAGGTAATATATAGTTTGAGTGAAGAGAAGAAGTCTTTTGAAGTGTGACAAAGCAAAAATAGGACGAAATTTGTTTTCCACATGTAGGGGGACAAAACTAAAATATACCTCTTCCCCTTGGAAAGGACATCTTAGAGAAATATGATAATTCTGTAAATTTATTAATAGTGTGGAGAAGAAGAAAGATTTGTTGGATTTCTTGCAGTACAGAAACTCAGGAGGACACATACACACAGCACAGTTATCAGGTAGTGAGTTTAAAATAAACAGAAGGAAATACTTTTCCATATTGTTGCATAACTGCACTGTGAGGTCATTTCCAGAAGATGCTGTAGATGCCAAATACATAAACAGATTTAAACAGATTTAGAGAAATTCATGCCAGTGCATCCGTAAGTAACCCAGATGCAGTGTCTGGCTCAGGAAATATTTAAACTGATTGCTGCTAGAGCTGAGAGGATAGACCAAGAGTCAGACACTATATGTCTTATTTTCCCCACTTTTTCCTTTAAATTCACTATTGGCCAAAGACTTGTATTAGTCCCATGATAGAAGGTTATGACTAAGAAAAATTAAAGATACTGTCTTGTAATTTAAGATGTTTTGTAGTGGAATTCAAGTGTGTACAGAGCCTACAGAAAATACAGTATGTCTAGTTCAGTAGTGAAGCTGAATTTTGACCAGCTCTGCTCTGTAATTTTTCCCTTAGCACTGTCATGAGCAGTCTACCTGTGATAGAGGTACAATGAGACTCAGTGTCCTCCAATGGGTATAGCTGCAAGACAATCCCAGTATCTCATAAAACACAGAGAAGAATACTATTTCAGGGGAAAAATGAGTAGGATCCATTACTTCTAACGTTAGTGATGGAAATTTCTGTGGCCAGTTTACGCACCTGGTTTCTACCTACAGCCAAACATCATTTGGGCTCCTTCTGTATTTGATAAAGAGACAGAGTGCTAAGGATAGACAGAGTGATTTGACTTTTTCATTTGCTATTACAGATGGTTCACAAATGATTAGCTCACAATTAAATAACATTTTATATAGCTAAAGTTACAGTAAATGTGACCCATAAGGTCCAATTTCCCAAGTGAACTCCCTTGTCAGTGCAAGAGGATTTTTGTCACTGAATTATCGGACAATTCCCAGGTCTCAGACTCCCTAAACATTTTGAAATCTCATTTTCTTTTCTCCTAAATGTGATTTTCTTTTAAGAGTAAATTATGCTTTAGAAAAAAATAGATTTCCAGCCCTAACAAGTCTTTATTAATTAATGGACTAAATATAAACAGTAGCAATTTAATTTTGATCCCTTTATTGATTTTTCAGTGTCTCTTTTTGTAGACACAATTATCATCCTAAAGCTTCTTGCTCAGTGTGCTGTATCCCTGCAATTGCATATAAGATGAGGCCAACAACAAAGTTTCCAATTAGTGCCAAGTGAGTTGGTGTTCTTGTAATGTCAAACACTTCTCCAGTGGTCTGAGACCACGCATCTCATTTCATGTGGGATATTGAACAATTAGCATCTTTCAGTTACAACCACAGGGACTGAATATGAAGTGACAACTTAGAGTCTCACCATGAACGAGTCATGGTCTACTCAGCTCCCATGTATATGCATTTTTAGCATAACTGAATGTAATTATAACAAAGGATTTTGCATGAGAAGAAATTGTTTAGTGTTCTACAGCATGCCTCAGTTACAAATCTGATACTGAGTGTGGTATTTCACTCCTGAGACTATTATGTTATTCTCAATAAATTTATAATATTAAACAGCATTTAAATGGGAGTTTCAAGGCAACAAATTGGAAAGACTTCTGAAATTTGAAAAGGCTACTGAAAATTATTGTTTAGCATAACAGATAGCAGGCCAAATCTCAGTTTACAGACTATCTAATATAGGAATTTATCACATAAATTTATTCACCACAGGAAGGATAGGCACAGTTTCAGTTTCATATATTTTCAATATAAGGGTGTTAGGATAAGCCTGAAAGTCTTTCCATAAATCTGGAGGCAGTGTTATAGAAATCTCAGATAATACCCATTGCTTTTATTAGAAAGTCCAGAAGGTAATCAGAATTATATAGATCTATGAAAAAAACAGATGGACTTGTATCTATATTTGCCTTTCGAAAGTCTGTCCCTCTTTACTACCTCTCCTCCTCTACTTGCAAGATACTGCTGGTGTGCAGGCTGCTGGCATTTTTAATTATCTCTTGGGTTTGCTCTCATGGCAAGAAAGGTAGCAGCAAGAGGAATGCTTATTTGTTGAGTGCATGATTCTTGCAGGCTCAAATACAACACATTTTGAAGAAATATTGATGGCTTCCACTGTTCCTATATTTAATAGCTGATATACCTAAATAATATATATTTGCATATGTATAATTTTTTATTTAACTTTGATCTCTTTAGCTTTCACAATAATCTATAATGAAGAAACTGAGGGATTTGTCTAGGATACATCTTTCCCAAGGTCCCACAGTGATCCTTTTCCTAAAAGAAACTGGAATTCCCTCTCAGAAGCAGTGCAGTCTTCTCTCAACTCCTGACTTCTTTCTTCTTGTCTTCAAACTACTGTAACTTATTCTAAGATACATATGTATAGCAACTTTCTTTTTTCTTCTTCTGAATCCTGATTTAGTTGCCTGTCTCACAAAGAAGGTGATGAAAATTTTCATCATGTTCTTTCAAAGGCAAAGATTACTAGCCTCTATTTTCTTCTGTAGTTGTCTGAAGTCTCACAATCAAACACTGCTTCCTTCAGCTTTTGAAGGAAAATTAAAAGACGTTCTTACCCTGCAGTTATTGGCAGCTACTGCAGTAGCTAATTATCCATATTTCAGGCTCAGATTTACTGTACAGCTTAATCAGCATTTCTCTAGGCTTGTGTAATCTAGGAATGGTTTTATGAAACAAGGCAAAGGTATGCATACATGATCACACAAAATCAATGTGGATTAAAATACCATTTTAATGTCACTATCACCATTCTAAAACTCTGAGGGGAAACATAACTCTCTGATTTCTGTTTTGGGAAATGCACAGATTCTTTCAAACTTGCTGTTTCAGTTGAGCATGGTATTGGACTGAAATATCTCTGTACTGGCAAACATATTGTGTCTCCTTTTTACTTCTGGGAGGGGGTGTTGCACTCTGATGGCATTGTCACTGTGTATCTGTTAGTTCATTTCAGTTCCCTTTGGAGAGTGAACAGAATATTCATTCTGTGATGAAATCAGCATATGGTTTCAGTAATGGTTTTGTTGAGAGGTTGTCTCTGATGCATAGTTCATACCACCCAGGTGTTAAGTTTCCTCACTAGCATGGTTTTGTGCTTCCTTCAGAACATGCCATGGTTTAGTTGTTTAGGTGGGTTGGATTGGTTGATGAGTAGGATGGGATGACCTTGAAGGTCTCTTCCAAGCTGGTTTATTCTATGTATTAGCATTCTTGCAGGACCAATCTAATCTCATTCTAAGACTGGGTGACCTTCCTAGTATTTGAGGGGAGGGCTGTAGATGTGGTCTACCTAGACCTAGCCGGTGACAGTCTCCCACAGCATTCTTCTGGAAAAGCTGGCAGCCATGGCTTGGACAGGTGCACCCTCTGTTGGGTTAAAAACTGTCTGGATGACTGGGCACAGAGAATGGTTATGAATGGTGCCACATCCAGTTGGTGTCCAGTGACCAGTGGTGTCCACCAGGGATCAGTACTGGGCCCAGTTCTATTCAACATCTTTCTTGGTGACTTGGATGAGAGGATCAAGTGTACTGTTAGTAAATTTGCAGATGACACCAAGCTGGGGGGGAGCATTGATCTTCTGGAAAGTAGGAAGACACTTCAGAGAGATCTGAACAGTCTGCACTGATGGGCTGAGGCCAATGATATGAGGTTTAACAAGGCCAAGTGCATGGACCTACACTTTGGACACAACAACCCCATGCAGGGCTACAGACAGGGGGATAAAGTGGCTGGTGAGAGGCCTGGCAGAGAGGGACCTGGGAGTGCTGGTTGACAACTGGCTGAACATGAGCCAGCAGTGTGCCCAGATGGCATGGAAGGCCAGTGTTTTGTATTAGTTGCTTCACATACTTGATCTGAGAACTGGCTTGGCAGTTTGTGCAGCCTCTGTTTATTCCAGTTGCATTTTGCAAGACGCAGGCACATTCCAGATAGAGTTGCTGATACTGTCTGCAGCAGGGGAATGTGAGTTCTGCAGGCAGTATCAGACCCACTGCAGTGCTGAGGTGCACAGCAATAGCTAGAGCCATAGGGTTCATCTGGGTCTCATGTGATTGTGGGTCTGCAGAAAGACGCTCTGTTCAAGGCTCCCTAGAGAGTATCACAGTATCACTTAGGTTGGAAAGGATCTCGAGGATCATCGAGTCCAACCTATCAACACAGACCCCATGACTAGACCATGGCACCAAGTGCCACGTCCAATCTCCCCTTGAACGCTTCCAGGGTCAATGACTCAACCACCTCCCTGGGCAACCCATTCCAATGCCGAATGACTCGCTTGGTGAAGAACTTCCTCCTCACCTCGAGTCTAAACCTCCCCTGGCACAGCTTGAGACTGTGTCCCCTTGTTCTGGTGCTGGTTGCCTGGGAGAAGAGGCCAACCCCTTTCTGGCTACAACCACCTTTCAGGCAGTTGTAGAGGGCAATGAGGTCACCCCTGAGCCTCCTCTTCTCCAGGCTAAACAATCCCAGCTCCCTCAGCCTCTCCTCATAGGGCTTGTGTTCAAGGCCTCTCCCCAGCCTTGTTGCCCTTCTCTGGACACACTCAAGCGTTTTGATGTCCTTCTTAAACTGAGGGGCCCAGAACTGGACACAGGACTCAAGGTGCAGCCTAACCAAAGAAGAGTACAGGGGCACTATGACCTCCCTGCTCCTGCTGGCTACACTATTCCTAATGCAGGCCAGGATGCCATTGGCCCTCTTGGCCACCTGGGCACACTGCTGGCTCATATTCAGGTGGCTGTCGATCAACACCCCCAGGTCCCTCTCTGTTTGGGAGCTCTCCAGCCACTCCGACCCCAGCCTGTAGCTCTGCATGGGATTGCCGTAGCCAAAGTGCAGCACTCGGCACTTGGACTTGTTGAATGCCATCCCATTGGACTCTGCCCATCTGTCCAGTCGGTCGAGGTCCCTCTGCAGAGCCTTTCCACCCTCTAACTGACTAACATCTGCCCCTAACTTTGTGTCATCTGCAAACTTGCTGATGACTGACTCTACCCCTTCATCCAGATCATCGATGAATATGTTGAAGACGACAGGGCCCAGCACCGATCCCTGGGGGACACCACTGGTGACTGGCCTCCAGCTGGATGTGGCACTGTTCACTACCACTCTCTGGGCCTGGCCCTCCAGCCAGTTCCTAACCCAGCACAGAGTGTAATGGTCCAATCCACGGGCTGACAGCTTAGTCAGCAGTTTGCTGTGGGGGACAGTGTCAAAGGCCTTGCTGAAGTCCAGGTAGACCACATCCACAGGCCTCCCCACATCCACCAGATGGGTCACCTGATCATAGAAGGAGATCAGGTTGGAGAGGCAGGATCTGCCCTTCCTAAATCCATGTTGGCTGGACCCGAGCCCTTGGCCATCCTTCAGGTGTGCAGTTATTGCCACCAGGATAATCTGCTCCATCACTTTCCCTGGCACTGAGTGTTAATAGCTCTGTACTAAATGGCACGGATTAACCCCCTGTGAAGATATAATCCGCATTAAACATACCTGGCACAAGCAAGAAGGCATTTACATGATGATGGCAGTCATGAGGAAGCTTCTATAATGCATTTTATTTGAGTGTGAAAAACACCAATGCAAAGTTGTTGCAGTTCCAATTTGTGCATGTATTTTCACCCAGACAAGGTTAGAAAGCTGCAGATCAGGTTGCATAGGTTTTGATTTAGCATCTGAAGTTTGGTATTGTATATATCTGATGTCCTATAGCAGCCTTCGGGGTATGTAATTATGCTTGAGGATCAGATTTCCTTTTCAAATAATGTCGAAGTTTTGATGTTTCCCACAGCAAAAGAATCCATTTTTATTAACTTACCAATGCATTTTTTTCCCTTTATGTCAAAATGTTGGATTTCATAATTTCAATTAATCTCATTTTGTCATATTAGGTAAGATACACAGACTTTAATAATTGTTTATGATATGCAATTCACAATGGAAAGGAAACAAATAGTAAGTTGAAATAAAATAGGGGGGTTTTAATAATTTTTTACTGAAAGCTGATTTTTATTTCCTGGTTCTGATAAAAATGTAGTTTGACAGTAAATAATTCTCTTGACCATTTTCCCTATTCTTATTGAAAACAGTGAATTTCAAATGAACTAGTAGTAATGTATGGCATATAAACCATTAAACCTTCACAGTGTCTGAGCACAATTATGCTTTTTCTTTTTTTACTTTTTTTGTTTGATTTGTGGAGAGGAACAATTTGATCCATAACTATGAAGAGTTATGTGGACTTACTGTAGAGTAGCATTTAACCACAGGACTGGAAGGAGATGGTTACTTACTACAGCAATGACAGCTATTTTCCTGCCTGCTTGTTTAACTCAGAGCTTAACAGCAGGTACAGGATGTTCTGAGGTATTGCAAAAACTCATTAGTTCTCTATAAGGAAAGTTTGCCCTGGAGTTCATAGTCATTATCCTTGAAGCTAACAATGTGAGTTGAAATTCTATGCAGCTTCAGTGCAGCATGTTTCTGCATTTACTGTATCACCTCAGCTGAACCCTTTTGGCTCTGAGAGCCTTGCTGCAGCCTGTCAGCAAAATTACAGGTTATGGTGAACTAATACTTCAAGTTCTTGAGTAATTTCTGGATTAATCAATGGAAATTTTTACAGCTCTAGTATTTTTCTACTGAAAGGATAATTATTTTTCCTATTTTGCCTTGAAATGAACAAATGGATAATACAGGCTCTAAGGCTAGATTATAAACACGCATATTTCTATAGCTGCCTTTGCTCACAGTTTTATTCAGTCACATGAATTTTGTCTATTGAATTTCCCAATCTCTTACCAAACCTACAATTACTACTGGCACTGAACAGCAGGTAGTATCTTCTTTGCTTGCAAGTGCAGTATGCTGAGTAACATTCATAACCCTTTTCCCCACAAGAATTATTTATTTAGATGGTAATTCCTCCACTTCATTCTGCTTACACATTTGTGCTAGGAATCTAGGAAACCTGGATGTATATGATCTAATTATGGATACAAGAGCAGATGTATATGTAATGGACCAGATTTTCAGAGGCATGTGCTTGGCTGTGAGAGCTTAGTTGTTAAGTGGTCTCCATTTGATGCTGCTGGCTAGTGCTAAGCTCTTTATTCATTTTGAAGTGCAGGAAGCGCAAGATAGAGATGGATTGTATTCATCCCTGCTTTGTGTAGTCCTGTAGGGCAGAGCACCTTGTAGAGGAAATGGTCTTCCTAGGAGGTACATGATCTCTTCACTCTTCTTTCTGGGGCAGCCTAGCTTCACTTTTCCTCAAAGAGAATGACAACCCTAGTGAGATCTGTAGGGCTCCCATCTTAGTGACATGTGCACCCCTCAGGATGAAACTAGATGAAAAATACTAAGTGAAAATGCTCCCATGTGACAGCCCACTTGTACCATTGCAAATTGGGGATCTAGTCTGCAATTTAAAATTTCTCTGTAGGAATTTTACTGTCTAAATGGCTTACAACTTCCCTGCATGAGGGAAGAACATGGATCTGAAATTCAAACACTTCATCATATTATAAACCAACATTTTGCATATAAACCAACATTTTCAGCAGTATGGCATCTTCATATTTAGTTCCCT
The DNA here is from genome assembly GCA_011125475.1 of Melanerpes aurifrons. Taxonomy (NCBI): domain Eukaryota; kingdom Metazoa; phylum Chordata; class Aves; order Piciformes; family Picidae; genus Melanerpes; species Melanerpes aurifrons. The sequence continues at coordinate 4,426,853 of WWNC01000071.1, read as the reverse complement.
TGCTAATCCCATTTTGCTATATGGCTAACAAAAGGTGTGGGGGGGGCAAGAAACATATGTTATTTGGTATCAGAGTAAAATACAAGTCTTACAGATACATATAGATCAAATAGATCTAATATAGATCAGATGCCAAGACTCCTAAACTTCATTATAAAGTGATACAAGGTCAACTACATATATGCAACCTGAAACTTCCACATATAACTTAATTTATAGCCTAAACTTTTCATTTTTCATTAGAAATTAGGCTAAATATATTATTTTGTATATAGTGGAAGAAGCTCAAATTTATGGCTTGAGATAGGAATGCAGTCTGCAGTTCTGTGAGTGTAATGCCAGGAGGAACATCCTGGGGTCAGTGGTAATTTCTGAGCTGTGTGACTCAAAAGTGATCTGCAGACCAGATTGCAGACACATCTTGGAATGTGCTTGGTACATGAAGTCAGTTTTTATACTTCAAAATTATACAAAGTATAATGAATCTTCAAACAAAGTGCAATGTATTTAACAATGTCATATAGACAGTGGAAAGATGTCAGTCCTTACTTCAGTATCTGCACTCCACAAGGTGAAGACGTGCAGTGATATTGCAACAGATTTCTTATCCCTCTTGGCAGGTGAAGTTTCTTTCACAAAATCCTTCCAATTTTGGAAGGATGCAGTTAAAGGAGCTCTTCTCACCATTGCGCATCAGGGCCTTACCCTGAACTGAGCATTCCCCTTTGAAAGGGGTGTTTACTAACTGTGGTGGATTGGAACTCCGTCTCAGGAGTGTAGGCAATAAATCAAGAAGACTGGAAGCACTGCCAGTTGAGGAAATTATGATGACAAAATATCACCTGTTAATTTAATTAGTTACAGCCCTTTTGTCGTGGTCAATACATAAATCTCACAGCAGGTGCAGGGGTTTGAAACACATAATATTCCCCACTATCAGAATCATGAATTTACAACATTTTATGGCTGTGGGGTCATCTTGGAAAGGAGATTCTTGGTCTCTCACTTTTCTGGGTCTTAAGCATGTGGGTGTGTTCTTGCTTATTTCTGGATCCTGATGGTATTTTTCCTTTCCCTTTCTTTCTGTTTTTTATATATATATATAGATGCAATCTGATACTTTTATAGTGGAGGAGTAAAATATTCTGTGTAAGTCAACCAAGAGAATTCTCTCTGTTTTTACCCCCTTCTTTTCTTATCTTTTGGTAAGAGGGAAGGGAGGCAGTGTGAGAGGGAAGGGGGGAAGTGGGGGAGTTTTTTTGCTCACACACCAAAACCATTACAGAAGGTCATATCTGGTGCTAAACTCACAGGCAAAGAAGGACATAGTGGGGAAGAGACTGTTATTTGATCTGTTTGTCTGCTGCTAAGATGACAAATCCCAAGAGGAAGAAGTCTCAGTGAAAACTGAATGGCAGATCAGACTTTGGCTGAGTTACTGATTTGTGCTATCTGGTTGTCAGATGATGGCTGTCACTGAGATGTTGCCATGACATCTAAGGTTTTGAAGCATACAGCCACTAAGCAGTGGTTTTCTTGATAAGCATGGTTTATAATGCTTTTGTTTCCATTCCTACAATCTGCTTCTACCAAAAGCAGATTATTAAAATGGAACCAGATTGCAGTAGTGGATCTTTGCAAATATCAATGTCTTCATCACTGACTATTTCCATTCATAAGATTGGACTGCTGCTGAAGACAATCAGAAAAATATAAACCCTTAACTTTTCAGGCTTCTTTGGTGTCCATGTTTCATGGCTATGCTGTGAAACTGTTCTTACAGTGACCTGACATTCACAACTTTGTTCCAAGTTTCATGATTTTATGTTGACAGAGAAACTAAAGGGCATGAAACGTGATGGTAAATGTTTCTGTCCAAGTAATCAAGAAACCTCTTGAACTGACTGAAACTATCCCAATACTGGGTTTTCTTTCATGAAGTTAAAAAACTGCAATAGTTGTTGTAACTTAGATTTTGAAGTGGCTGGACAGTTGTGATGAAGCCCCTGCTGATCCGGACTAACCATCTGATATGTAAACAGAATCATAGAATAAATAAGGTTGAAAAAGACCTGAAAGATCACCAAGTCCAACCTGTCACCCATGACCTCATGACTACTAAACCATGGCACCAAGTGCCACATCTAATCCTCTCTTGAGCACCTCCAGGGACGGTGACTCCACCACCTCCCTGGGCAGCACATTCCAATGGCTAACAACTTTCTCTGTGAAGAACTTTCTCCTCACCTCCCCTGGCACAGTTTGAGACTGTGTCCTCTTGTTCTGGTGCTGATTGCCTGGAAGAAGAGACCAACCCCTTCCTGGCTAAAACGTTCCTTCAGGTTGTAGACAGTAATAAGGTCTCCCCTGATGTTTCCCATCTAGTGACAAGAGTGCTTAGCTGAAGTAGTCCATCATACTGAGTCTACATGGCAACTCAGTTGTGCATTCAAAGTATGAAAGCAGAGTAATAGTGAAATCAACAGCTGGATGGGAAGTTGCACCATCATGATAATATATTGGTCTCTGACAATAGGAGGCAGTGGTAACAACAGGTCACAGACCTGATAACCTCCCTGGGAAGTAGAAAATTGTACTGTGCATTCAGCACCAACAAGCATAAAATTTTCTGCTCCATGACTGGCTTTTTCTAAGCAAATTTTTACAGAAAAATAAGATGACACATCAAATTCATTTCAATAGTGAAAAGCAGCCAAAACTTTGGCTTACTGCCTTCTCTAGATCAATGGAGAAAGTGCAGGATGGTACATAGACTTGCTTCATAATTTCCAACTTTGATGCCAGTGATGTTGAGATAAACCTTTTTCCAGTCTCTCTTATTATTACTGCCTCATCAGTCAATGCCTCAGTTAGTTACATCATTCCAGTAACCTCACTAGCACTTTGATTGCAATTACATGGCTTGGCAGCATACATATCTATTCCAACACTTCTCAGGCCTTATAGACAAACTGACATAGGCTGGTACCACACAAAATGCAAGTGTAGGATTTTACACAGCAAAAGAAAAAAAAATCAAACAACAAAACTGCCTACTTAAATATTTTATACTGAAAAATCATTTAAATGTAACAATAAGGAATCAAATTAATCTGAAATTAATTGTCTGCCTTTAAATAATTTCTATATTACAGGAAAAATCTAGAAGGTACAATGAAAAAGCATAGTATTTGCAGTTTGAGCTAGTGGAAATTCTGTATAAATTTAAAACAAAAGAATAGAATAGAATAGAATAGAATAGAATAGAATAGAATAGAATAGAATAGAATAGAATAGAATAGAATAGAATAGAATAGAATAGAATAGAATAGATACCAGGTTGGAAGAGACCTTCAAGATCATCACATCCAACTTATCATCCAACACCATCTAATCAACTAAACCATGGCACCAAGCACCCTATCAAGTCTCCTCCTAAACACCTCCAATGATGGCAACTCCACCACCTCCCTGGGCAGCCCATTCCAATGGCAAATCACTCTATGAAGAATTTCTTCCTCACATTCAGTCTAAACCTCCCCTGGCGCAGCTTGAGACTGTGTCCTCTTGTTCTGGTGCTGATTGCCTGGGAGAAGAGACCAGTCCCCACCTGGCTACAACCTCCCTTCATGTAGCTGTAGACAGCAATAAGGTCTGCCCTGAGCCTCCTCCGCTCCAGGGTAAGTAACCCCAGCTCCCTCAGCTTCTCCTCATGAGGCTTGTGCTCCAAACCCCTCCCCAGCTTTGTTGCCCTTCTCTGGACACGTTCCAGCAACTCAACATCTTAATTATATTTTGTGAAATTTGATGGCAATGATGTTCAGTAAATTATTAAAACAGCAAGAGCAGCCATGTAGTTACAAATTATAATATACAACTAATTTTGCATAAGTTTTGAAAATTAATAGAATTTTGATGTGCTGTACTGGTATTACTCCAATTGCATCATGGAGGCTTTTCTTGTTTTGAACTACAAAAACTTTCAAGTTGTATGTAAGTTTATTTGTGAATGGGAAGACAGGTGAAAAACATGAAGTAGAAACATTAAGAAAAACTGTCCTTATGCATTTTTCTATATAGAGTGATGATCCTCAGAGCAAACCCAAGGAATGAGACACTACAAGAGCCACTTGCTGGAGCGGTGGCTTTAGAGGAGTCATAGTGTGATCTTTAGCCAATCTCATTCTGACCTGGCTCTGTTAGCTCTTTGATTGGGGCATTATCTCAGATTAACTTAGGAGCTAATAGCTAACTCCAAATGTTCTAATACTTTCAAGGCTATAAGGGCAGTTATTGCTTCCCTCTGAACTTCATCATCTATCCATAAAATATGGTTTGATAGCCTGGCATTGCATTAAGTAACGTCTCTTACTCAGAAGTGGGAAAAGGATAGTGATCCAGCCCCTGACAAGGCCTACCTTAACTACACAGGTTTTCTTGTTATAATGATAATTTTTTGTTTGTTTGTTTAAATTAAGTTTTTCTGTAGCATTACAGGTATGATCCTAACATCTGCCTGGCTCAGAGCCCCAGGACTGTTACTAAAACTATTAATCAAAACTAATTTTCTAATATTTGATTTCCCCCCCCCCACCAGTGCCCCAGTAAGGACACATAGTGCCAGAAGTTCAGGAAGTTAAAATAATTCATAGGCTTAATTTATTAGAGCAAATAGTTACGATATATTTGGGATTGTCACTGATAAATGCACTGACTGCAAGTAATGGTGCTCAAGCTGATAAATCCCAAGTAATGTCTGACAAAGCTGGAGGCGGAAACATTTGCAATAGCTCTAATAGAAACGCAGCAAAATTAAGCCATATATTGAATACACAATTTTTACCAAGAAGGCATCCCTGTCTTGGGAAAAGGAGCCTGTCCTCTTTCCTTGTCTCTGCCAAATCCACAGTCTTTCCCCACAGAGAGAGCTGTGCCTCTTACAGTTTCCTAAACCTAACCCTGTCTCTTCCAGCCTTCTATGTGGCATTATGCATGATCGGGGTGGAGATCTGAGTAACATAGTCTTATATGCTTAGCATGTACTCTGCTTGGCTTATTATCATACTGAGAGGTGTCAATTTTAATATTCAAATTGCAGTTAATTAGGCAAAGATCTGTGCTTGGGCACTACGGCCTTTGAAATCTGTTTTGAAGTTGCACAGTTTTGTTATTAGCCTTGCTTCATCAATTTTAGCTGAAACAGGACTGTCATATCTTCACAAGACTCACTCCTTTAGCTGTTTGGCAGGCTAGCTCTGCTGATCTTCATTCTTAGAGTCTGGCTGTAAACATCTCAGTCTTTCTCCTGAAGCATACTAAATTAATCTGCATTCCTGTGCAATGATGAGCTGGGCAGTTATCCCACACCTAGTAACCCCAGCCACACTTTTGCAAATGGGAGAATGAAGGACATTGTTTTCAGCCATAGGCTTTTCCCAAACAGCTCCAAGAGACATAAGGAGCAGTGTCAGTAGATGCCATATTAATTCTGGGTGCCTCTTGACCTTCCTAGCTGAGATGCTCTGCAGTCGGTGTTTATTTAGAAACATTGGGTTCAAATTCAAATCCATGCCTCCTTCTCCCTTGCTTTCTCCCACTATTAAAAAGAAAATAATACAATTTCTGAATTATTTGGGTCATCTATTTTGTGCTTAGGGAATAATTAAGGATAGCATCCATGGAACCTATTCCAGATGTGACCGAGCTGCTTCCATTCCGCTATATACTTCCTCATTACAAGGTGATGCAAGAATACCTCAAATGCTCATGGACATCATGGTCATGAACAGGAATGTATTTGCCTGTGGCCTCTTCTATCTAATCTACTAGTGCAGTGAGAACACAGCACCACAAAAGCTTATATCTGCTGTATGTTTATTCTATTTTTTCCTTTTATTGTTTATTCATGACAGTGACTCAGAATTAGTACAGCACTCTAATTATCACAATTGTGTCCAAAAGAAGCATTTCTATTACCAATACCTCGATTTCAGTATTTGGATCACAGGATACCATTTAGTTGCAGCTGTTGAAATTGGCTGAACTTTTGTAATACCAACTGCTGAAGCTATAGCATGACTATGTTAATTGTACCATTTATATTCACGAAAAGGTAGTTGAATACTAAAGCTGCTCGATCTGCACTATAAAATATTAGTAAAATATTAGGAAGTATGAATCTTTATTCTTATGGCATCAAGTAAAACTGGCCTTTTGTGTATAAGATGTATTTAAAAATAAAATTAAACAGTTCTACAGGGAATTCTTGCCCCCTCCCCCTTTCTTTAAAGTAGATTTTTCTAAGGCAGGCATCAACATGGATGATATTACAATTCAGATGGGTAAAATAAACAACTGCAATTTCCTTTAATCACCTATGAATATGCATAAACAAAATATCTCCTTTGTGGTTTAGATATCAGAGGCTTATTGCTGGTGCAGGAAAGCTTTGAAAAAACATTTTAAAAGGACAGAAAGTCAGTCAGATGGGAAAAGTCAATCAAAAAGCACACCCTTCATCCCAAGTAGATTAGGTGGCAACATTATTTAGATATCATGTAAATATTCCATAAAGCCCCTAAAATTTTCACTTTTTTTTCCACCTCAATTAAAACAGCATCCCAGATAACTGTGACAATAATCCCAAACAAACAATGAAATCCAGAGAATGGTATGTTTATTTTCAAATATTTATAGAGTGACTTGGATAACTTTGGCAAAGGAAGAGCAAATCCATCTTAATGGGTATTAAACAGTACATAAAACTGCACGAGATACTCCTTTGTGTAAGCAGCTTAAAGACTAATTGCAGGCACTGTACAATGAGCAAAGGGAAACAAGACACCTCAAACACAGTAGGAGAAGGGCAACAATTGTGCTTTCAAGGACATATAGTTAGCAAATGTTAAGAGCTGCATGATGTCTCTACTTACTATTAAGGAGAGTTTGATGTAGGTTACCTTACTCTGAGTAGCAAAAGATTTATTTGAAATAACATTTAGCTCCTGAATGGGCTAAGGATCCATTTGCTCATCTAAGCAAATTTTCGTGTCAAGAATTTGTAGATCACCTGAGCTACACTATCTATCCATCAGTATCTGTCACTATCTCTCTAGCTTATCAGCTATGGAAGGCTGATACAGAGCCATGCTACTCTCCATTTGCAAAGAATATGGACAAATCCTGAAGGAGCAGCAGAAGTAAAGAGGTAACTTGTAAAGAAAAAAACAAAACCAAAACAACAAAAAAACCCACCCCAGAACAGACTCCATATTTGAATATTAAAATAGTCTTGTAAAGAAGGTATAGGATCAGCAGCCATGTTAATAGTTTGGTGAAAAAGGATTATGAAGATACTCTGTGTGTAAGACAGAAAGTTCCTAGGTCCAAGGAAACTGTTATTGATGGAGCAGTGATTAGACACAGTAAAAGATATGGCGCTTAGGAGACCTGGACGTGCTGAATATGATCACCATAAATTCTCATTTAGGACAGGGAGAGGGAAAAAAGGAATTCAAAGATGTTGGTGCTGGTCTCCACTGTCTTCTTTGAAAGTTATGAAGTTATCAACAACTACACAAGCCCAACAAAAACTATTGTCTAAGGAACCATAGTAGTACTTTGTATGGATTTTATAGTAATTATCAATTACCATCCAAGGGAAAAAAAAAAAAAGTATTAGTCATCAGTGTTTATAAAATTTTATATATTCAGATGAAAGGGACTCAAAAAGTCACATACTTTAAAATATATATAAGAATCATATTTTTTTCTTCTCTCCAGCATCACTGCTTTGGAAGAAAAATACTAGTCTATGCCCTCCCCAAGTGCAACCCAACCCTGCTATCTCTTTTCAGATGGAATTCACATGTGAGCTGAAGAATAGTAATTTTGTTTGGCATGTGTGATGTTGTCCAGTTATTTTGACAAGAATGCTGAACACAGCTGTATGTTTCAGTCTCATAATACATTTCTTGCTTGGTTACACGATACAGTTATTTCATACTCAGTGCTGTTAAAAGCAACTAAGGTCACTAGCTTCTCATCTAACATTTCTGGCTCATAAAATTTTTCAAATTGACAAATAGGTTCAGTGTGGGTTCAACACAGTTTTAGAGACTTGCTTTTTGCTGATACTTCTTAAAATTCCATCTCCTTCTCCCTTCTTCTCCCCAGGCATTGCAGATTAGACATAAATAAACACCATTCTCATCCTTGTCACTTGTGGTTATGATTACTTTATGACTTCTGAACTGTTGGGAAAGTATACATTTTCCATAAACTTTTGTCTTCACTTTTTACCTGCTTGTCAATGTAGCATTCCTTCCTCCAATGTCAAGATGTATTGTATATAACTCTGTTCTGATTCCAGCTTACATTTTTTCATCTAGTGGCTCAGAAACTTAACAAAACAGAAATATATATGTATATATGTCCTCTTTTGGTGAACTTTGGGTATATTTTCCTACATTTCTCCCCATTATTAATATTATGGTGTGAAACCTCAATCAAGCATAAACAAGTACAACCCTGTTCAATGGAATGAAAGATGTTAAGTTCCAGCAGCTGAAGGTATATGGTCAGAAGGTTAGAATACTACATTAGCTTAGTATATCTTTAATGTAGTTCTGAATGTTTCTGAACTTCATTAGTTCTTATTGAGAAGTAGAACGTATTCATGCTATGAGTGTTCCTGCTACGAGGATAGGCTGAGCAAGATGGGTTTGTTCAATCTGGAGAAGAGGAGGCTCCAGGGGAGACCTCATAGTAGCCTTCCAGTACCTTTGGAAGAGAGGGGAGGCAACCCGTGAAAAATTTAAGGATGTTGCTAGGTCTTGCAGGAAGAAAATTAGGGAGGCAAAAGCGCAGTTGGAGCTTAGTCTGGCCTCTGCTGTGAAGGACAACAAAAAGTCCTTCTATAAATACATTAATAGTAAGAGGAAGGGAAAGGACAACCTCCACTCCTTGGTGGACACGGAGGGGAACATTGTATCAAGGGATGAGGAAAAGGCAGAGATACTTAACACCTTCTTTGCCTCAATTTTTACTAGCAGGACAGAATGTCTTCCAGACAGCTGGCCTCCAGAGCTGGCAGAAGGAGCCAGGGAGCAGCATAGTTTTCCACTGTTCCAAAATGGGGCAGTTGGTGATCTGCTCAGCCGCCTGGATCCCCACAAGTCCATGGGACCAGATGGGATCCATCCTAGGGTGCTGAGGGAGCTGTCAGAGGAGCTGGCCAAACCGCTCTCCATCATTTTTCAGCAGTCCTGGCTCACTGGCGAGGTCCCAGAGGACTGGAAGCTGGCCAACGTGGTGCCCATCCATAAGAAGGGCCGGTTGGATGAGCCAGGGAATTACAGGCCTGTCAGCCTGACCTCAGTGCCAGGCAAGATCATGGAACAGGTCATCCTGAGTGCATTAACACAGCACTTAGAGGATGGCCAAGGGATCAGGCTCAGCCAACATGGATTTAGGAAGGGCAGGTCCTGCCTGACCAACCTGATCTCCTTCTATGATCAGGTGACCCGCCTGGTGGATGTGGGGAGGCCTGTGGATGTAGTTTACCTGGACCTCAGCAAGGCCTTTGACACCGTCCCCCATAGCAAACTCCTGGCCAAGCTGTCAGCCCATGGCTTGGACAGCAGCACTCTGAGCTGGGTTAGGAACTGGCTGGATGGCCGAACCCAGAGAGTGGTGGTGAATGGTGTCACATCCAGCTGGCGGCCAGTCAGTAGTGGAGTCCCCAGGGATCAGTGCTGGGCCCCATCCTCTTTAACATCTTTGTTGATGATCTGGATGAGGGCATTGAGTCTATCATCAGTAAATTTGCTGATGACACCAAGTTGGGGACAGGAGTTGATCTGCTAGAGGGTAGAGAGGCTTTGCAGAGAGACCTCGACAGGCTGGACAGATGGGCAGAGTCCAACGGCATGAAATTTAATGCATCCAAGTGCCGGGTTCTGCACATTGGCCACAACAACCCCAGGCAGTGCTCCAGGCTGGGGTCAGAGTGGCTGGAGAGCAGCCAGGCAGAGAGGGACCTGGGAGTGCTGGTTGATGGTAGGCTGAACATGAGCCTGCAGTGTGCCCAGGCAGCCAAGAGGGCCAATGGCATCCTGGCCTGCATTAAGAACAGTGTGGCCAGCAGGAGCAGGGAGGTCATTCTGCCCCTGTACACTGCACTGGTTAGGCCACACCTCGAGTACTGTGTCCAGTTCTGGGCCCCTCAGTTTAGGAAGGATGTTGACTTGCTGGAACATGTCCAGAGAAGGGCAACGAAGTTAGTGAGGGGCTTGGAACACAAGCCCTATGAGGAGAGACTGAGGGAGCTGGGGCTGCTTAGCCTGGAGGGGAGGAGACTCAGGGGTGACCTCATTACTCTCTACAACTACCTGAAGGGGGGTTGTAAACAGGCAGAGGTTGGTCTCTTCTCCCAGGCAGCCAGCACCAGAACAAGAGGACACAGTCTCAGGCTGCACCAGGGGAAGTTCAGGCTGGAGGTCAGGAGGAAGTTTTACACGGAGAGAGTGATTGCCCATTGGAATGGGCTGCCTGGGGAGGTGGTGGAGTCGCCGTCACTGGAGGTGTTCAGGAGGAGACTTGACAGGGTGCTTGGTTACATGGGTTAGTTGATTAGGTGGTGTTGGGTGATAGGTTGGACGTGATGATCTTGAAGGTCTCTTCCAACCTGGTTTATTCTATTCTATTCTATTCTATTCTAAAGAGGGGCTACAGGAATAATGGAGAGAGATTGTTTACAAAGGCCTGTGGCGACAGGTCAAGGGGCAATGGCTTTAAACTACAGAAGGGCAGATTTAGATTGACTATCAGGAACAAGTTCTTTGCTATGGGAGTGGTGGAACACTGGGACTGGTTTCCCAGGGATGTGGTTGGAGTCCCCTTCCCTGGAGATATTCAAGGTAAGGCTCGATAAGGCCCTGGGCAACATGGTCTAGTTGAGGATGTCCCTGCTGACTGCAGGGAGGTTGGACTAGATGACCTTTGGAGGTCCCTTCCTGCCCAAACCACTCGATTCTATCATTGTCTACACTGTAGGACAAATCAAATCAAGTGTTTATGTAGTTATTATCTTTGTCTGATGCAGCACACCTGACTAGGTAAAGAGCAACCCACTGGAAATAACCCCTGGCCTGAGGAGGAACAGATGTATTGTGCAGAGAGCTGAGATTCTTTATTCAAAATTAATAATGTATAAAAATGTATTTCCCAACTTGCAGTCATAGTACATTGAAGCTTTTCAAGGAGAAATATTTATCACAAATTTCTAGTGGCTATAAAGAATTTTATTCCATCCATCCTCCTACAAATTGCTTTCTGTGTCTCATGCCCTATTTTTTTCATGAGATCAATAGCACAGGCTCCTTTTGTTTGAACATGGTCATGTACGGCATTAATTATTTCACTGTGATGTTCTGCCTTTTGTTTTAGTGTGAGCTGTGCTTCTTAGGGTGTCCTCACTGATCTAATAGAGAAGTAAGATCAGTCACACTATTCTTAGCCTGTTTTCCCCTGATTATTTTTTTGGAGATGTTGTACACGCCTAGGTTTAATCTTGCATATCTGAATGGTTCTGCTAAAATATGCAAGCTGAACTTATCTCACTAAAAACAATGCATAGTGTTCACATTTGGCTTTAATTTAAAATGTATCAGCATTTATAAATTGTTCTTGTAGCTAGTAATAGCCAAAACTTTCCAGCATGAAGAATGGTACTGTGCCTCCTGAAAATGCTCATTATGTGGTAGAAATCATGTATTTAAATCAAATATTTTTATCATGGCCACCCAAATCAGACCTACTCTTTCTGAAAATACGTTGTCTTGCCCATCTACAGATAATCTTACAGCTGCTCATTTGTGAAGTTCTACCATCTTAATGTGTGATTAGATAAGGGCTTCTGTCTTGGAGGGAAGAAGGACATGACCAACCTAATTTCAGAAATTTGCTTTGCCACACCTTGTCATTGAAATTGTTTAGATATGAACAACTTCTCAGTCTTTTAAAAATTGTAGTTCACATACTTTCAGGAGTGAAATTTGCTAGCTTATTTCCCTGAGGATAAAATTGCCAGCAAAGATGGGCACAGTAAGAACAGCCAGGAAGAGAGATCAGGGAAGACAGAGATGAGTGTTAGTAGAGTGACAGATATGGGGGAAGATGAAATGCAGAGGGAAGTGGAGTGAACATGCTTATTGCTGCTGGAATAAATGTCTCCCACAGCTCAGGATGGTACTTCACATTCTTTTATTGTCTAGCAAGTGTTTGCAAAATGTATGGGAAGTAGGAAGATTTTTTTTCCCTGTGGAGACTGGGACACATGCGAAGAACAAATATCTGGTCATCCTGTGTGGTTTTTTTTCCCCTCATAGTGGTTCTACTTTATTCAGTCCATAGGTGAAATTAAAGAACACACAGACACCTACAGCAAACTATTTTTTATGCTCATCACTGAGTTCACATAACTTCTCACATAATTAATACTAGTAGTGTCAGGATTCAGAGAAGTGATCATGATTTTTTCCTTATTACACTGCAATATCCAAAAACTTATGTGGTAAGGAAAAAGAAAACAATTCCATCCTTTTCCATCACCTCCTCCCAACCTGAAATTTAGACACATTCTAGAATAGGTGTCTCAGTGTCACTGAACACAAAAAGCCCTGTTACACTGAAAAACTGTTGATGATTTCTGCTTTAGAAAACCACTAGAAATGACAGTGGAGGGAAGTAGAGAGAATCAATCACCTTTTACATAGTTTATAGGGTGATGGAACTTGGAAAAAAGGTGATAAAAATATGATGGTTCTATTACTTTTATAAAGCAGTATAATAGAGAATTTCAGTTCAAGCTGTTTCTCATATTAACCCTAATGTTCTCTTAATTTGTTTTTTTGCTTCTATTTTAGAAGCCTTGCTGGGCAAGGATAGTATAAACAATGATCTAAAGAAAGAGCTTTCTAAGTTCAGACAAGGTGGAATTAAATATAGGTCGTAATCATGGAAACAAATCTAAGTTGTAGGGTAGGACTGTCAGGTCACATGGGGAAGAAAATATGATTGCATAGGTGTGGTGGGTTTAGACTTAACTGGGATCCAAGGTCTCAGATGGGGCTAAGGCTGCAAATCCCTCCCCTGTCTCCCCCTCCTTTTTCCCAATAGAGAAAAAAAAGGGGAAGGGGGCATATCTAACAAGAAATAATCTGGAGTCAGTCTGGAAGTAGAGAGGTAAAAGAAAAAATCTTCAGACTATATATATATATATATATATATATATATATAAAACAATATATATTTCACAAGGTTCACAAGGGTAAGGAGCAAAGATGGATGGGAAAAAAATAAGAATACAAAACCAGTCTCTCTGAAGAGGCGTGGATGTAGCAGAGAGAGGGACCAGGCCTGACCACGTGGCAGAGAAGCAGGGAGCCAGCAGCAGTCCTTGTCCAGGTGAAGGCAGGAGCCAAAAGAGCTAATAGCTGCAGTGTCTTCCTTTTTATAGGCTTACTGGACAGGGAGAGACACCAATTTCCTTTACTGGACAATGTGTCCAGGCATTGTAGAACTTACTATAAAAATCCCAAATGGGTTCCACACAAAGAAAGAACAGGTGAATTTCCTTGCATATGTATATTCATCTGCTGTTAATCGTAGCTACCCTATTACATATTCACTCTGCAGAGTAGGGGCATGCCCTATTTTGCTTTCTTGATTTTGCTCTGTTGATTTTTACTGGAAAATATATCCAGCAGTTATGAAGCACAGGCTTTGACAAGACAAATGATCTGTAGTTTTTCATATGAAAGGCAAACTATATGGAGAAATGAGCAGTAGAATGGATAGAATATAGTATGTTGCTTACAGGGGGAAAAAATCAAGAAAAATATGGTAGGATTTTTTTTTGTTGGTTTTTTTTTTTCCCTGTTTATTTAAAGTAATCAGGATTGCAAATTTTTTTGGTGACATTTTATTGATCTTTCAATTATGAACTAGATCTCTAGTTACTGTTAAGATTTACATGACATGAAATTCTTGTTTATTAGCCTTATGTTTCTTCACAGGTCAGATTCATTAACAACTATTTTAGATTTAGGATTCTTGGATCTTCAATCCATCAAATTTAGTGGAAATACGATGTTTAGCCTAGGACTTTTCCAGTGATTTACAGAGCACAAACTTTTTATGGAAGCCAGGCAAATATATTGAAGGAAAACCAGCACACTTTATACTATGTCATCGACTCAACATTGATTTGGTGTATTTTCTTCATGGAAGAATAATAGACTAGATGTCATTCCTTTTTTATAGCTGTGAAAATGAGAACGCTAGCTCAGAACATTTTCAAGGATTCCTTCAGATGCCTATGAAATAGAGATGAGTTATGTATTTTCATAATTCACTAGAAAAAGAAGAGGCTTAGTTTGTTGTTTTTCAAGGGGTTTTGTTTGTGTTGTGGTTTCATTTTGTTGGTTGGCTCTTGTTTGCTTGTGGGCTTTTTGTTTGTTAGTGGATTTTTTTGGTGGGTTTTTGTTTACTTGTTTGTTTTCATTTCACTTTTGGTTTTGTTTTGCTTTGTTTTCTTAAATTCAGTTGCCAGGGAACAAAAGGATGAAATAAAATGAAACACCTGATGTCCCTTCATGTCACAAACCATATTTCCTACAACATACCATATGGTATACTTGTCACCGATGCATTTCTGTAGTAAACAACAGAGATGCATCTGCAGTAGTAGTGGGTTAGAAGGAGAAGAATTGATAATGTACATTTCCAAGGGAAAAGATAGGAGCCATTTCATCCACATAGCAGCATTTCCCTGATTTCTTTGCTTTTCAAGTTATTCTAAATTACTCACCATAAATGTTTCTGATCTTAGAACACAATCATGTCTACTTTCCAGTAAAGAAGAAATCACTAAATACATTTACACTGATTTCCAACAGGATAGTGAACAATTTTATCCAAAATTAATACCTGAGCTTCCAAACTAGGCTCTTGTTTTATAAATTAATTCCAATAATGACAGTTATCTACAAACAGAAGTCAGTTCTTGTGAAATTATACTGTGATGTTGAAAGTGTCATGGAGGCGTTCAAGGGGAGATTGGACGTGGCACTTGGTGCCATGGTCTAGTCATGGGGTCTGTGTTGATAGGTTGGACTCGATGATCCTCGGGGTCCTCTCCAACCTAAGTGATACTGTGATACTGTGATAATGTGATCACCCTGGGCCCCTCAGTTTAGGAAGGATGTTGACTTGCTGGAATGAGTCCAGAGAAGGGCAATGAAATTGGTGAGGGGTTTGGAACACAAGCCCTATGAGGAGAGACTGAGGGAGCTGGGATAGCTTAGCTGGAGGAGACTCAGGAGTGACCTTATTACTCTCTACAACTACCTTAGGGGAGGTTGTAGACAGGCAGATGTTGGTCTCTTCTCCCAGGCAGCCAGTACCAGAACAAGAGGACACAGTCTCAGGCTGCACAGGGGAGGTTTAGGTTGGATGTTAGGAAGAAGTTCTATACAGAGAGAGTGATTGCCCATTGGAATGGGCTGCCCAGGGAAGTGGTGGAGTTGCCATCATTGGAGGTGTTCAGGAGGAGACTTGATGGGGTGCTTGGTGTCATGGTTTATTTGTTTAGGTGGGTCAGATTGGTTGATGGGTTGGACATGATGAACTTGAAGGTCTCTTCCAAACTGGTTTATTCTGTGTATTCTATGTATTCTATGCACATTGAAACACATTTGAAGTGAAACAGAATAAGCTTTTACCCTATGTAGAAAACCTGTAGAGCTCTTAAGGATCTGTTATGGAATAATTATCCTTACAAGACACCATATGCAGGTAAGTTCTTCTCTTGTCATTTATTATCAGCTACCACTGAAAACCTTCATACGGATTTTTTTTTTAATTTAGAAACCCCTCCCACACATTGTATCACATATATAAAGTATTTGAAGGTGACAGACAAGACCTGAAGGATGGCCAAGGGCTCAGGTCCAGCCAACATGGATTTAGGAAGGGCAGGTCCTGCCTCTCCAACCTGATCTCCTTCTATGATCAGGTGACCCGCCTGGTGGATGTGGGGAGGCCTGTGGATGTGGTCTACCTGGACTTCAGCAGGGCCTTTGACACCGTCCCCCACAGCAAACTGCTGACTAAGCTGTCAGCCCGTGGATTGGACCATTACACTCTGTGCTGGGTTAGGAACTGGCTGGAGGGCCGGGCCCAGAGAGTGGTAGTGAACAGTGCCACATCCAGCTGGCGGCCAGTCACCAGTGGTGTCCCCCAGGGATCGGTGCTGGGCCCTGTCCTCTTCAACATCTTCATCGATGATCTGGATGAGGGAATTGAGTCAGTCATCAGCAAGTTTGCAGATGACACAAAGTTAGGGGCAGATGTTAGTCAGTTAGAGGGTGGAAAGGCTCTGCAGAGGGACCTCAACCGACTGGACAGATGGGCAGAGTCCAATGGGATGTCATTCAACAAGTCCAAATGCCGAGTGCTGCACTTTGGCTACGGCAATCCCATGCAGAGCTACAGGCTGCGGTTGGAGTGGCTGGAGAGCTCCCAAACAGAGAGGGACCTGGGGGTGTTGATCGACAGCCACCTGAATATGAGCCAGCAGTGTGCCCAGGTGGCCAGGAGGGCCAATAGCATCCTGGCCTGCATTAGGAATAGTGTGGCCTGCAGGAGCAGGGAGGTCATTGTGCCCCTGTACTCTGCTTTGGTTAGGCTGCACCTTGAGTCCTGTGTCCAGTTCTGGGCCCCTCAGTTTAAGAAGGACATTGAAACACTTGAATGTGTCCAGAGAAGGGCAACAAGGCTGGGGAGAGGCCTTGAACACAAGCCCTATGAGGAGAGGCTGAGGGAGCTGGGATTGTTTAGCCTGGAGAAGAGGAGGCTCAGGGGTGACCTCATTGCCCTCTACAACTACCTGAAAGGTGGTTGTAGCCAGGAAGGGGTTGGCCTCTTCTCCCAGGCAACCAGCACCAGAACAAGGGGACACAGTCTCAAGCTGTGCCAGGGGAGGTTTAGACTCAAGGTGGGGAGGAAGTTCTTCACCGAGCGAGTAATTCGTCATTGGAACAGGTTGCCCAGGGAGGTGGTTGAGTCATCGACCCTGGAGGCGTTCAAGGGGAGATTGGACGTGGCACCTGGTGCCATGGTCTAGTCATCGGGTCTGTGTTGATAGGTTGGACTCGATGGTCCTCGAGGTCCTTTCCAACTGTGATACTGTGAAGAGTGATCTCAGAATAATGCTGGTATCAATCTTGGCCTTTTCTTCTATAGTAGCAATTACTATAAAATGGACATTTTCTTCAAATGTACAATAGATAAAAAAATAAAATTTTAAAAACATTGCACATGTAGGTATTTCTGAGTGTTAATTATGAAAACACCTTTCATTTAATAGTTTTCTTCCAAGATGGAGATGTACTTTCTCTTGAATTTACTAACAGGCTTTCCAAATTCAAGCTTGCTGAAGAAAGTGTTATAGTTTAACCTGGAATCAGCTAAACACCATACAGTCATTTTTGTTCACTGTGCCCCAGTAAGATAGGGGAGAGAATCAGAGAAAAAGGTAAAACTTGCAGGCTGAGATAAAGAAAGTTCAGCAGAGCCACAAAAGGAAAGGAAAATAATAGCAATGATAAAGGAAAACACCAAACAAGTGATGCACAACGCAATTACTCTCCACCTGTTGACCAATACCCAACCAGTCCCCAAGCAGCAGCTGCCACCCCCTGACCAATTGTGCTCCAGTTTTATTGTTCAACACCACATCATATGGTATGGAATACCCCTTTGGCTAGTTTGGATGAGATTGCCCTGGCTGTGACCTCTCCCAGCTTCCTGCGCACCCTGAGCATCCTTGCCGGCAGGGCAGAGTGAGAAGCTGTAAAGTTTTTGACTTAGTGTGAACACTGATCAACAACAATTAAAACACCACTGGGCTATCAACATTATTCTCATCATAGATCCAAAACACAGCTATACTATACTAGTTACTAGGAAGAAAATTAACTTTATCATAAGCATAACTAGGACAGAAAAAAACAGGAAGACTTTCTGCAACCAGCTTTTAGCCATGACCTTCCACTGCTTGAGATCAAAAACGTTACCATTGGTTATACAGTAGCAAATGTTTTTGTCATTATTTTATTAAACTCCATAGGAAAGGAATAGTATATCAATGGTTCATGTTTTCTTTAAGGAAAAAGCTGACCTGGGTCACAGAGGACCAATGGGAATGTATGTTATAGGCATCATATTTGTTCCACTTGCAAATGCCAAGTGATTGAACATCTGTGAAGTCATACTTGAAGAAAAACTTTCCCAGACTATTTGATAGCTTTTACATCTGTAGCAATGTACTGTGGGTCATATTAATAACTCTACCTAACCCATTTCTGTTAGGATTTCTTTCTATGGCTAACTTCTTTGAAAAAAAAAATAAAACAAAACTTCTGAATTTCCAAAATAATAGTGATAACTCCGCGCTTAAGCTCTTTCTTCTTTTTTGCTTTTAGGAACGTCTAGATTTATGCACAAAGAACTGATTTAAGGTACCAGCTTGTTCAGAGGATATTTAAAAACAAGCTAGAAAGATCACATCTTCACAACTTAATTTTTTAGAACATATTTCTCAATTACTTAACATCTGTGCAACACTGCAGAAAAACACAGTGTTTCTGAGTGCAAGTGAAGGATAAATCTCTATAAATTCTTACTGGTTTTGAGGGAAGCTACTGAGGTCTGTTTGGCTGTGTTCCATATTTTGTTTACTCCTTGCTGCATCCTCTGCATGCTGTCATTTGAGACACTGGTGGGAGTTCAGAATGCACTGAATGCTCTTGTGAGATATAGAAAGGATTAGAATGTTTTTGCAGTATTAGGTGATAATGGATCTGTTGAAGTAATCACAGAAGTTGTTGTTTCAGATTGAGCAATTAAAATGTTTTGCTTCATGCACGTAGTTTCTTTCTAGAATAGAGAAATCTATTCACTTTTCACTGAGAAGGTTTGATAGTAAATATTGTAGCAAGTGTATAGCTTTTTTGCCTTAATGTAGTGATTCTTACACCAATTCTCAAACTAATTAGGCAGAAAAAGATGGAAATAAAATTTAAACAATGCATTCTCTCTGAATGATTTCTGTGACCAGGAGAAGGGAGGTAGCACCCTAAAGAGACAATTACATTTACAAGGGGTCATCATGAACAACTACGTGAGCCACACAAGGCCCTAACTATGACTGGTAGAAAAAGAAAGCTCCTTTGCCTTGTTTTTAAACTCTGCTCTGAACATCTGCTTATCCTTGACACACAGAACAGCTTCTGCAGTGTCTGGACTACATATTTTACAGGTCATAAAGCTTTATACAGAGATTTTTGCCATCAAACTCAATGATCTATGAAGGACCCTGAACTTATTGATTCATCCAGGCTTGATTTCAGGAATCCTGCAACTGCTGCTGCATTTCCTTATATTTTCACTTAATTTTCAATTCATACTTTTCAATAAGAAAATTCTTTAAAAGAGTATTTTGATTAATTGATCAATGATTGATCTCTGATAGACTGACAGATTTGTCTTGGAGAAAAAAGATTGTAAGAAAAGGACTCAAGGGTACCGGTAGATGAGAAATTGGACATGAAATTACAGTGAGCACTTGCAGCCCAGGGGGCAAATTGTATCCTGGGCTGCATTAAAAAAAACGTGGCCAGCAGGTCAAGAGAGATGATTCTGCCAATCAGCTCTGCTCTGGCAAGACCTCACCTGGAGTACTGGGCCCCCAACACAAGAGAGATGTGGACCTGATGGACCAGGTCCAGAGGAGGGAGGGCCACAAAGATGATGAGAAGGCTGGAGCACCACTTCTCAGAAGAGAGGCTGAAAGTATTTGGGCTGCTCAGCCTGGAGAAAAGAAGGCTCTGGAGAGATCTTACATCTGTATTTCAATACCTGAAGCCACCCTGCTAACATACAAGATCAGAATTGATGTGTCCCTGGGCATCCTGATCTAGTTGAAGGTGTCCCTGCTCACTGAGGAGGGGTTGGACAAGATGACCTTTGAGGGTCCCTTCCAACCAGGTGCAATCTGAGAATTTGTGATTTGAGGAATATAGTAGAGTGTACTTTCCTCATGGAGTTCTCTTTCAAATGTCCACTGGAACCACCAAAAAATATGTTGTCAAATTCAAACTAGAGGTGTAAAATAATGTAATGTAATCCTTTTCCTCTGGAAAATATATATACACAAATATGCATATATTTAATTAGAGGTAACGTGGTCAGGCTAAAATACATGATGTTCTAGCTGATTACTTAATTATTTTCTGTCTATGTTTTCTATGTATTAACGTCTATGAAGTTAATACTTAGATTTAACATCCATAATTTTGAAGGTTTAACTGAGTCATTCTTGTCTTTCTCTGCTAGCAACATACCTAAGACACAGAATATCCCCAAGGTACATGTGTCCCTGGAAGTTTTGGTCAGCTCGCTTCCACATTATCCATTTTGATTAAATGTCTCAATTTAAGTAGAAAGAACTTTCACCATAATGACAGAAAAATGCCATTGCACATGTGATAATTTTATTCCATCTGGATAAAAATTAGTTGTGCTGATTGACTGGCTTGAAGACATACTGCATTTTCCATATATTGGTAGACACAAAAGCCTCTTTCCCTTAATTTTATAAAGTAGAATGCATCTGCTTTTTTCTACCGCTTTGATGTAGAAATTGAGTAGGAAGTTGAGGGTGATGTAACTGTGAATTAAAATGAGCAGTTATACTAAAGCCCCTTGAAGTCAAAATGACATTTAAATAGAATTAATTTGTAATTCAGTGTCTCTTCAAGGGATTAAATATTTATACATCACCGAAGTAAAATGCAAAGAACTAGTTGTTCTAAAGTAAGCACTGGACTAAGACTAATATTGTCAAGTAAGCACTTCTATGTTCTTGAGTAAATAAATACATAAAAAACCAAGTTTGGTTAGTTTTATTTTTTTTTCATTAGCAAACAATAGTAGCAATGGTGGGCTGAGTTTTTTCTTTCCTGTGTAGTTTCTGAGTTAATGATTGATATTCCCTATACTATCGGTAATAACAAGATGTTGTGTTAGATAAAGCCAACAAAATGTACTTTTGCTATTGTCTGAGGATCAAATAGAGCTTGCATTTTAGTGTTCTGAAAATGATGCTTTTTAAACTTACTGCATAAAAAATACATTAAAAAAAATTCCTATTATTAAATGTTGCAATTACTTGCCTTTATTTATTAATTTTAGATATCTCAATAACCTCTCACCCAACAACCATAATATATTGACAAGAATTAGCAGGCTACTTCCAGGCCATGCTAGGTCAGTACAGCAAAATAAGAATGTGTTTTAAGTTTGTTGCAGGCTCTGGGAAACAACAGCTACAGTGTTTAGAATAGAATAGAATAGAATAGAATAGAATAGAATAGAATAGACCAGGTTGGAAGAGACCTTCAATGTCATCGCATCCAACCTATCATCCAACACGACCAAATCAACTAAACCATGCAACCAAGTACCCTATCAAGTCTCCTCCTAAACACCTCCAATGATGGTGACTCCACCACCTCCCTGGGCAGCCCATTCCAATGGGCAATCACTCTCTCTCTGTGTAGAGTGGATGTTCCTAACATCCACTCTGTGCCCTCTGGAGATTGCCCCAAACAATTTAATGAACTTTTGAGACTTCTGAGTATCATTCTGCCAGTGGGTCAGGTATTTTATATGTCTGTCCCAAAGAACAATCTGTCATTGTCATCCTCATCAGCTTCACTTTATCTTTTGTGTGGCATCTGCAGTATTTGTACATAATTATCAAGTCAAGATTATTCTCCTAAAAAGTGTACATCATGCTTAGGAGTCCTTTGCAAGTGAAAAAGCTTCTATTCAGTGTAATTACCCTTGTATGATATGATGACATCATTTTCTAGGAAATATACACAAGAAGGTTCTGCTTCTTGGCATCATTACCTGAGACCATGCCTGAAGAACAAGGACCAGGACACAGAAATTTTACTTTGCTGGCATAAGATGGTGTTACCTACAGTTTGGTTTGAGGTTGTAGTGTGAGTGGGAAAATTTTGGGTTTTCTTCCAGTTTTCAAATAGGACTGGGTTCATAACACAAATAGTTTAAGTACAGAATTCCCAAGTCATGTGAAAGAAGAGCATATGCCATTCAATTTAATGTTTTACAGATTCTCTATAAAATCTCTTCTAAGATTAATCAAAATGGGGAAAAGCAGCAGCAATATAACAAAGAGAAACAGAAAAATGTCAAAAGACTGGAAATGACAGCTTCTCTCTCTAAATGGTATTTCCTGTTCTAGAAGACCAGAAGAATAGTATGTAATGTATATTATTAGATCCAGACTTTATTCTTTTGCCCCAGGAAAACATCTGGCTATGTTCTGTTGTCTTTCTCCCTGTGATGAATATGACCTCATTACTTAAGGCCCTGGAAACCTTCCCTTGAAACCAGGTGTCTCAAATAGCATTATCACTTTTCACAACTGAGTTTTACCCTAGATGTCTCAAAAGGTGCCCTGCACGAAGATGAGAAGGGAACATAGGAAGCAATGTGTAGATAGAAAAATGCTGATACACAAGGAATGCATGGCCCCAAAATGGTCACATCTGAAGTTTTATGTTGGTTTTGCTGACTGCTTTTTTTGGAATGACCTTTCTGATCAACTGTGACCTGGTGATGGAATGATAGAATAGAATAGAATAAACCAGGTTGGAAGAGACCTTCAAGATCATCACGTCCAACCTATCACCCAACACCACCTAATCAACCAACCCATGTAACCAAGTACCCTGTCAAGTCTCCAACTGAACACCTCCAGTGACGGCGACTCCACCACCTCCCCAGGCAGCCCATTCCAATGGGCAACCACTCTCTCCGTGTAAAACTTCCTCCTGACCTCCAGCCTGAACTTCCCCTGGCGCAGCCTGAGACTGTGTCCTCTTGTTCTGGTGCTGGCTGCCTGGGAGAAGAGACCAACCTCTGCCTGTTTACAACCCCCCTTCAGGTAGTTGTAGAGAGTAATGAGGTCACCCCTGAGTCTCCTCCCCTCCAGGCTAAGCAGCCCCAGCTCCCTCAGTCTCTCCTCATAGGGCTTGTGTTCCAAGCCCCTCACTAACTTCGTTGCCCTTCTCTGGACTCGTTCCAGCAAGTCAACATCCTTCCTAAACTGAGGAGCCCAGAACTGGACACAGTACTCGAGGTGTGGCCTAACCAGTGCAGTGTACAGGGGCAGAATGACCTCCCTGCTCCTGCTGGCCACACTGTTCTTAATGCAGGCCAGGATGCCATTGGCCCTCTTGACTGCCTGGGCACACTGCAGGCTCATGTTCAGCCTACCATCAACCAGCACTCCCAGGTCCCTCTCTGCCTGGCTGCTCTCCAGCCACTCTGACCCCAGCCTGTAGCACTGCCTGGGGTTGTTGTGGCCAATGTGCAGAACCCGGCACTTGGATGCATTAAATTTCATGCCGTTGGACTCTGCCCATCTGTCCAGCCTGTTGAGGTCTCTCTGCAAAGCCTCTCCACCCTCTAGCAGATCAACTCCTGTCCCCAGCTTGGTGTCATCAGCAAATTTACTGATGATAGACTCAATGCCCTCATCCAGATCATCAACAAAGATGTTAAAGAGGATGGGGCCCAGCACTGATCCCTGGGGGACTCCACTACTGACTGGCCGCCAGCTGGATGTGACACCATTCACCACCACTCTCTGGGTTCGGCCATCCAGCCAGTTCCTAACCCAGCTCAGAGTGCTGCTGTCCAAGCCATGGGCTGACAGCTTGGCCAGGAGTTTGCTATGGGGACGGTGTCAAAGGCCTTGCTGAGGTCCAGGTAAACTACATCCACAGGCCTCCCCACATCCACCAGGCGGGTCACCTGATCATAGAAGGAGATCAGGTTGGTCAGGCAGGACCTGCCCTTCCTAAATCCATGTTGGCTGAGCCTGATCCCTTGGCCATCCTCTAAGTGCTGTGTTAATGCACTCAGGATGACCTGTTCCATGATCTTGCCTGGCACTGAGGTCAGGCTGACAGGCCTGTAATTCCCTGGCTCATCCAACCGGCCCTTCTTATGGATGGGCACCACGTTGGCCAGCTTCCAGTCCTCTGGGACCTCGCCAGTGAGCCAGGACTGCTGAAAAATGATGGAGAGCGGTTTGGCCAGCTCCTCTGACAGCTCCCTCAGCACCCTAGGATGGATCCCATCTGGTCCCATGGACTTGTGGGGATCCAGGCGGCTGAGCAGATCACCAACTGCCCCATTTTGGAACAGTGGAAAACTATGCTGCTCCCTGGCTCCTTCTGCCAGCTCTGGAGGCCAGCTGTCTGGAAGACATTCTGTCCTGCTAGTAAAAATTGAGGCAAAGAAGGTGTTAAGTATCTCTGCCTTTTCCTCATCCCTTGATACAATGTTCCCCTCCGTGTCCACCAAGGAGTGGAGGTTGTCCTTTCCCTTCCTCCTACTATTAATGTATTTATAGAAGGACTTTTTGTTGTCCTTCACAGCAGAGGCCAGACTAAGCTCCAAATGGGCTTTTGCCTCCCTAATTTTCTTCCTGCAAGACCTAGCAACATCCTTAAATTTTTCACGGGTTGCCTCCCCTCTCTTCCAAAGGTGATACACCCTCTTTTTTTCCCTTAGTTCCATTAAAAGTTCTTTAACCATCCAGGCTGGCCGTCTGCCCCGGCGGCTCATCTTCTGGCACATTGGCACAGCCTGTCCCTGAGCCTTCAACAGTTCTTCCTTGAAGTAGGACCAGCTCTCCTGGACCCCTTTGTTTTTAAGGGCTTTATCCCAAGGAACCCTCTGAATTAGTTCCTTGAGTAGCCTGAAGTCCGCCCTCCGGAAATCCAGAGTGGAGGTCTTCTTGCTACCCCTCTTAGCTTGACCAAATAATAAGAATTCAATTATCTCGTGGTCACTGGGCCCTAAGCACCCTCCGACCACCACATCACCCACCAACCCTTCCCTATTGGTGAAGAGGAGGTCAAGCATAGCCTTGCCCCTGGTAGGCTCTCGCAGCACCTGGGATAAGAAGCTGTCCTCCATGCATTCTAAGAACCTCCTAGATTGCCACTTCTCTGCTGTGTTAAGATCCCAGCAGATATCAGGCAAGTTGAAGTCGCCCATGAGAACAAGGTCAGACGATCTTGAGACAGCCTTAAGCTGCCTATAGAATGACTCATCAACATCCTCCTCCTGGTTGGGTGGTCTATAACAGACTCCAACCAGGATGTCAGCCCTGTTGGCCTTCCCTCTAATTCTTACCCACAGGCACTCAACCCGATCGTCCATAATCTCCGTCTCAATGGCATCTAGTGCCTCCCTGACGTACAGGGCCACCCCTCCACCCCTTCTTCCTTGCCTGTCTCTCCTGAAGAGCCTGTAGCCATCAATTGCAGCGCTCCAGTCATGTGAGTCATCCCACCACGTCTCTGTGATGGCAACTACATCATAACTTTCCTGCCGCAGCAAGGCTTCCAGCTCCTCTTGTTTGTTGCCCATGCTTCGTGCATTAGTGTACATGCACTTCAGCCGGGCTGCTGGTTTCACCTCTTGCTCTGGCTTATCACCCCCAGACCCCAGCCTGGGAGGACTGGTTTCAACCCCTTCCCCCTTCGAAACTAGTTTAAAGCCCTATCTATGAGACCTGCCAATTCCCTCCCCAGAATCTTTTTCCCTTTGAGGGATAGGCCATTCTCGTACACTCTGATCTTACCCCTCCTCTGGGACAGATGTGCTCCATCTGTTGCCAGCTGGCCTGGTGCAGCAGAAAGTTTTTCAAGATCAAAAAACCCAAAATTCTTTTCCCTGCACCAGCCTCTAAGCCACTTGTTGACTTCAGCTGCTGACCTGTTCCTTATGGTATTCCCACCTGCAACTAAGGGTATAGACGAAAAAATTATTTGTGCCCCTGATCCCTCAACCAGATCTCCCAGGGCCCTGAAGTCATCTTTGATAGCCCTGGGAGTTCTGGTTGCAACATCATCATTCCCTAACTGCATAACTATCAAGGGATAATAGTCAGAGGGCTGCACCATACCAGGCAGTCTTGTGGTAACATCTCCAACCACGGCTCCTGGAAGGGAACATTGAAATAATAAGGGAACAAACCTCCCTGTGAGTAGGGTCTGGCCGACATATGGGGCCCTCTGTTCCTCTCAGGAGGGAATCACCAATAACAATTACCCTCCTCTTTTTTTTAAGGGAGCAATACCTGATATTATACAGGTAAGTACATTTCTTACTGTGAGTATGTTATAGTCAATGAAATTAAAAGGTTGCAATTGTCATGTCAATGAGAATTAAGTGATTTAAAAGAATCAGAATTGTTCCAGGGTAATCTAACTCAATCCTGAAAATTTTCCATACGTCCTTTATGTCCTGAACCCTTTTCTTTTTTTGCTCCCCACAGCATGCATGACAATTTCAGCAATCAGCATTTAGATTCAAGGTGTGATTTACAAACCTGTGTTTGTGTATTTCAGATGAAAAAAACATTTGAAGTGACTTGTTTCCATGAGTTAATGTAATCACATTTATCAGCAAGGAACATCTAGGTTTTTAGAGATGTAGGCATAATCCATTGAGGTTACTTTCTAATTCAGTATTCCTAAGGTTGGAAGAGACCTCAAAGATCATCAAGTCCAACCTGTCACCACAGACCTCATGACTAGAGTAGAGAGGACACTACTGCCTCCTGCAGGCTTGAACTCACGACTTTCCCATTAAGGGCCTGATGGACTACCGACTGAGCCACCTGAGTACTATTAGATATCTGAGAGCTGTTTGAAGACCTGAACCTGTTGGAGTGGGTAGAGAGGAGGACCACAACAACGTTCAGAGGTCTGGAACATTTCTCCTATGAGAGAGTTGAGACTGTTCAGCCTGGAGAAGAGAAAGCTGCAGGGAGATCTTATTGCAGCCTCTCAGTACTTAAAGAGGTCCTAGAAGAAAGATGGGGACAATCTTTTTAGCAGGGTCCATTGTGATAAGACAAGAGATGATGGCTTTAAATTAAAAAGGGTAGAATTAGCCTAGATGGAAGGGACAAAATAATTTACAATGAGGGTGGTGAGATATTGGCCTAGATTGCCCAGAGAGAGGTGGTCGATGTCCCATCCCTGGAAACATTCCAGGTCAGGTTGGTTGGGGTTCTGAGCACCTGTATTAAGTAAATATATTCCCACTGACTGAGGGGGAGGTCGACTAGATAACCTTTAAATGTGCCTTTCAACCCAAAACTTTCTATGATTCTATGAAATTTTGTGGATCATCCTTCAGGTAACAGAAGTGATTGAGCAGTAAGGAGCACATTAACATTTCCTTTGCAGAGTGAGGACACTGTTTATGTCACAAGATTGCCAGAGCATATTTACTTAAATTTGTTTGTCTAAAAGTTAGGTGTCAAGCCTTAGCCTATTACCTGCTTAACTCTACAGTTGATGAGGGAGTGACTTTTAGTAGGTGAGTTGGCCAGCCTGAAGACACCAGTGTAT
The DNA here is from genome assembly GCA_011125475.1 of Melanerpes aurifrons. Lineage (NCBI taxonomy): Eukaryota > Metazoa > Chordata > Aves > Piciformes > Picidae > Melanerpes > Melanerpes aurifrons. The sequence goes on along the minus strand of WWNC01000071.1, from coordinate 4,399,254 downwards.
CAGGGAACAAGATGCATCAGTGTGAGTCTCACTGTGGAGCTGTCTGTTTCCACTGACTAAAATGCAACCTTGATACATTTTTAGATGAGATAGGACCACTGTTGCTTTAGAAAGAGTGAGTGGGGTTAGTTATTAGCAGAACAATGACAGACCTTGGAGAGGACATGATGGCCCAAAAAAGTGCTAAGCTCTCCTCTGTAAATTGACGGGAATTAAACAGATGTGCAGGCAGTTTAGACACCAGTTTAGACACATGAAAAAATTCCGAAGAAACAGGCTGTTTATGGAAGGATGTTGGTCAAAGAACTTTGTGAATATTGGTTCATTTTGGTAGCTGGAACTGAAAAGATAAATCACTTAGATATTCTTTCACAATAAACTGCTTGAATGATCAGCATCAGTGTGGAAGCCTATGTCATTATTTTCTCTTCCGTTTGTAAATCCATGGCACTTTTTCTGACTTTAAACAAAAGAAAATTAAAAGACTTGCACACAGGATTTTACTGCTCAACTGTTCATACACATTACATTGCCTTATAATTCCATGCTGATTGCTTTAGCAAAATCTTTGTTGGTTGATTTGAATGTAATCCTTTCAGGTAGTGGACATTCTACCAGTATTTCTGAAGGTAATTAGTGAATCAAATAAAATGCTAATGGAAACAGGTAATTACTTGAGAGCCCATGGGTAATAGTGGGAGGTAATTATTTCAATATTAGTATGTTCTTACTCAAATTGCAGATGTATTGTTGTAACTTTGCCCTAAGAAAGCCTACCGTGTCATTACTTCCCTTTAAAAGGATGTCAGAGAATCCCTGGTTAAGCAAGGGAGCATTTCACACCATGAAAGGAGGCACAACCAGACAAACATTTTAATTTGATAAGATAGTCTATAATTCTGACAGGCCAAAGTAGTGCTGTGTAAGAAAAAATGCAGCACTTCTTAAAAGCAGATTTTTACTCTGTGTAAAGTTGATGAGAAAAATAAGATTCATTAAAACAGGGAGGGAAAACATCTGGTTATAAGGCAGATGGTAATTCAGCTATCAACACATCCAAATGTTAAATGAATAGACTAATTTGATACAAAAAGTATGGCTTTCCCTCCTCTATGGTTCATTCATTTGCAGATTGTTGAGATTTTGTTTTTCATATTAAACTGTATTCTTCAACAATTCGAAATGATTCAAATCCTCCTTCTTTCCCTTGCCTCTGGCATGCACCTTCTCTCTTCTTTGTTCTAGCATTGCTGCTAAAACAAAGAAAAATGATTCATTCTTAATGTGGAAAAGTGGAAAATTTGTGTGTCCTTTCCAGTCATTATAACGGGCTGGGCCAAATTTTTGGCTGCTGTAACACTGATTTCTAGGGAGTTGAAGTGACTTCATCTGGTTTGTCATATACAGTGGAGAAGGACATCCTGATATACTTTCTAAATTCCTAGAATAATTTCATAATCAGAAGTACTGTAATAAAGATCTCTTCAGATATTGTTGTCAGAAACAGTTTCCTAACTTGATTGCAGTGAATCACATCCTTAAAAGCCATACAACAAAACAATTCTGAGGCTCTTCACACAGTATCTTTGATGTTCTTGGAGGCTAGCAAAACTGTCATTATACGCAGACCAGAAGGCATTTCTTAGCTCTTGACTGTTTGTTACAGAAGGCTACATTCTGCATTACATTATACTTGTGCAACACCATAGCAATCAAAAGAGTTGAGAAACTGAAACCTGAAGATAGACTTTCAGATGTTTGCCCTGTCTTTATGTTATGCAATTGTTAGGTACTGATTTCCCTGTTTTGTGAATTCCCTAAATGTCTGTATGTGCCACAAAGGTCTGTTAAAACTTTCAGAATTGGATACTCACTATTCTGTAATGATTGCAGCAGTTGTGTGTTTGATCCTACAATTATTAGGAAACAGAACTTCCAGTCCTGGAGTAGTAGGGAGAACCTCAGAGGGATACTGACACTGGGTAGTATGTTGCAAGTAGTTTGAACTTGGCTCAAAATCTAAGAAAGGTGGTGAAGGTAACCTCTGAAATGTAGATGGTTTCTTTTTTACTACATTCTGTAAGAGGACACAGTCTCCAGCTGCGTCAGGGGAAGCTTAAGCTTGAGGTGAGGAGAAAGTTCTCCACTGAGAGAGTTTGTTAGCCATTGGAATGGGCTGCCCAGGAAGGTGGTGGAGTCACTATCTCTGGAGGTGTTCAAGAGGGGATTGGACATGGCACTTGGTGCCATGGTTTAGTCATGAAGTCTTGGGTGACAGGTTGGGCTTGATGATCTTTGAGGTCTCTTCCAACCTTGGTGATTCTGTGATTCTGTAATTCTGTACCATTATAAGGGTACTATACTTAAGTTTAGATACCTCTAGTAGTGAAAGGGTGTCAGGATCTTAAGAAAGGAGTCCTTTGGGATATCTATTCGATTTTAGCTAACAAACCTAGACAATTTCAAATAGAGTAGTAGCTTCAGCTACTGTTTATTAATATTAAATTTATGAAACCTGTACAATACAATTAATTAATTGTCTGTCATAATTCTGATGAATTAACATTATAAGCATATCAAGAATTCTAATAGACTAGAAGCAGGAAACAACCAGAAACAAAAATCTGTGTTATGGAGTTAAGAAAATAAAGGAAGCAGTAAAAAAAATTACAAAAAATCAACCATTTTTATACCTCTAGAAGAAAAATATAAAATGGAATGTAATAAAATGGAAGTACAGAATACAAATAAAGGGTAAATAATCATAAACATGTCACAAAAGTATAATGGAGTGGTCTCTTGGTCATATTGACAAAAACAGAAGAAACAAGAGAAGGTAAAACTATTGTGAAGAACAAAACCCAAAGTATTTTCAATATTTTCAGTGAATGATTTTCTGTGCAGTTGATGTTCTTTGAACACAGAATGTCCTTTGATAAGGACACATAAGCAAGTACTTCTGTGGCTTTGGTGAGTACAGGAAGCTTCCCACTTTGGGAACTGACCTTTGGTCTTTGAATGCCTGACATTTATACTGAACGCTTTGATGAAATACATGATGTCCTCAACTTTACTTCCTGATGGCTTGAAAATGAATGGTAAATTGTGATGTTTACATAACTGCAGTAAACCATAGCAGAGAAATTGCAATATCTTTGATTAAAGCTCATATAGCATAAAAATCCAGTGGAACGAATGTACTGCTACTTGAATGTGGATCATTTATGTTGTGTTAGCATAGAAATATCATTACATGCAACAAGGAATTCTTCAGTGTTTCAAAAATCTCTCTGGAATTGAACACCAGAAGAACATAACAAAACTATTTCCATTAATCTATTGGTTTAGATTTTTCCCTGCAAGTGTTTCATTATTTATTCTTTTAAGTCTGTGCCAAACAAGCTCATCAATGAAAAAATGTTTCATTCAAGAGCAAAAAAAGATTCTGATGTAAGCTATTTTTCTTAGACTTGTCAGGAATTAGCTGTGGTAGACGGCTTTGACCATATTTCTGGAAGTACCTGTTAGAAGACTCTAGAATTCATGTGCATACAGACCTCCAGAAACATCATCCACTTCTTCCTTCATGCTGGGTCTGAATCTTGTTGAATGCTGGGTTTCTTCTAGCCAAAATCCCAGTTCAGGAATGCTCTCATGAGTGAAAGGACTTCAGAATGGTCATTTCATTTAGCACATGTTCCTCTCCAAGGAAGAAGCAAGGCATGTATTTGCCAGCAGTGCTAACATTGTACAGGCTGCCTTATTTCAGCTGCAAATTAGTTCAGAAAACATTTTTTTTTCAGAACAGGATTAGGCAGGAGGAATCTTGTAACAAACTGACACAGTTAGTATAACTATGCGTAAGTCAATGAACCTTCCAGGTAGAAAACTTTCATTCCTCTTCAGAAGTCTGCTCACATTCAGGGTGCACTTTTGAAACATTGTATTTAAAAGTATTTTATCTAGAAGCAAATAAGTGGCTCATCAAGACAAATGTTTTGACCAGGAATTTGTATTTATTGGCATGTTCCAGGACATTCCTACTCATATTTTCAAGTCAGTTTGTAGTCAGCATGGCTTTGCCAAGGGCAAATCCTGCCTGAGCAACCTGGTGGCCTTCTATGAGCAGGTGACAAAATTAATAGATGAGGGGCGAGCAACTGATGTCATTTACCTGGGCCTGAGCAAAGCCTTCGACACTGTCCCGCACCACATCCTGGTCTCCAAACTGGTGACACATGGGTTTGATGGGTGGACCACTAGATGGGTAAGGAACTGGCTTGATGCCGCACCCAAAGAGTGGCTGTCAATGGGTCCATGTCCCAGTGGAGGCCAGGGACAAGCGGAGTCCCTCAGGGATCAGTCCTGGGACCTGTCTTGTTCAACATCTTCGTGGGTGCCGTGGACAGTGGCATTGAGTGCACCCTCAGCAAGTTTGCTGATGACACCAAGCTGTGTGGTGCAGCAGACACGCTGGAGGGAAGGGAGGCCATCCAGAGGGACCTGGACAGGCTGGAGAGGTGGGCACAAGCCAACCTCATGAAGTTCAAGAAGAGCAAGTGCAGGGTCCTGCATCTGGGTGGAGGCAATCCCAGGCACAAATCCAGGCTGGGTAGTGACTGGCTGGAAAGTAGCCCTGAGGAGAGAGACTTGGGGGTGCTGGTGGACAAAAAGCTCAATATGAGCTCTCAGTGTGCGCTTGCAGCCCGCAAAGCCAATCAGATCCTGGGCTGCATCAGGAGAAGTGTGGCTAGCAGGTCGAGGGAGGTGATCCTCCCCCTCTACTCAGCTCTGGTGAGACCCCACCTGGAGTACTGTGTCCAGTTCTGGAGCCCCTATTACAAGAGGGATGTGGAGGTGCTGGAACGTGTCCAGAGAAGGGCCACAAGGATGATCAGAGGGCTGGAGCACCTCTCCTATGAGGACAGACTGAAGGAGTTGGGGCTGTTCAGTCTGCAGAAGAGAAGGCTCCCAGGTGACCTAATTGTGGCCTTCCAGTATCTGAAGGGGGCCTACAGGAAGGCTGGGGAAGGACTTCTCAGGATCTCAGGTAGTGATAGGACTAGGGGGAATGGAATGAAGCTGGAGGTGGGGAGATTCAGGCTAGATGTGAGGAGGAGGTTCTTCCCCATGAGAGTGGTGAGACCCTGGAATGGGTTGTCCAGGGAGGTGGTCGAGGCCCCGTCCCTGGGGGTGTTTAAGAGCAGGCTGGATGAGGCTCTGTCCAGCCTGATCTAGTGTGGGGTGTCCCTGCCCATGGCAGGGGGGTTGGAACGAGATGATCCTTGTGGTCCCTTCCAACCCTGAATGAAACTATGGAACTATGAAACTATGAGTAAAATAAAATGTATTTTACAATATCTTTTTTTGCTAACTGCTCTCCAAAGTTTTGTGCTAGTAATAAAGCTAGACTTCAGTAAAAGAAGGAAACTAGAGGAGGATGTTTTGAGGCAAAGTGATAAGTAAAGAATGCAAAATAGAGATATAAAACAAATGTAACTGGTAAGTGAAGAATGAGAATTAAAGAGATACATAAAAAATGCTAAAGCCTAAAAGCACACACTAATCAAAAGGGTCCTAATGTTACTTTCTGAACGGGTCTGGGAATGAAGTGGTCAGATTCAACTGACTCTAGGCAGGTTACAGGCGTTAGCCTGCAATGATGGAGCTGGGAAGCCCTGCGGTGGCCAGGGTGCCTGCTTACAGGAGGGATGTGGTCTGGTATTCTTCCTGCTTTGCTGTGCTGATCTGTCTCAGACTTTGGCCAGTCAGGAGAGTCCAGAAATGGCATGATAATATTTGTTGTAAGGGTCAGTATATTATTGACAGTCTAAGCATACTTGTTAGGAAAATATGGATTAAATATGTTTAGAAATGTAAGGTTTCCTCTTAGATCAAACGGCTTAAATGAGATATGGACGCAGCCAGTGAAACCAACATCCAAAGTGTTGTAAAACTTCCCAATGGCTACATTCTTTTTCATACAGAAAGGGTCAGAGGAATTCAAGTGACTCAGAGTTTATATTTTGGAGGAAATTTTCCATCCAGAAGCTGAAAGAAGCCTAATTCAGCTCTTTGTCATTACATTGGCTAACCCTGCCTGGGGACGACCTCATTTCTGGCCTGATCTTGGCAGATGGTGGCTGCTAAATGGAGCAATGAAGCTATAATTAATATAGAGGATTTGGTCTATTCTGTTACTGGGAATTTGAATTCCAGCTTCTCTGAGAAGTTTGCCTACAAGTGGAGGCTTGGGACTATGTGTCACAAAAATTAGGCATGAAGGTTAGAAGAGGAACCATCATCTACTGCAGGGCTGCTAAACCACACCAAATAAGGTTGTATTATGCTGTCTTGTATTCATGCCAACAAGTTACAAAAGCCTGTTAACTCAGCAGGTTGGATTATAGACACACATGTGAGCCACCTGATTCAAAAGATCTCCTGTCATTCAATCTAGCTTCAAATATTGCAAGGATGTACATGACAAATTCATTACTAGAGACTCATTTTTGTGTATCAGATGTATGAGTGTTCTGCACTCATTGATAAGCTTGAAATGCAGTTTCCACAACTGCAAAATAGGACATGATTTTTTTAAGCTGTTGGATAGATAGGTCCTTTCATTATTGTGCAGCTAGTGACATATTAATGGTCATCACTTTTTCTGCTTTCTGGACTGCCTGAACACATGGACAGAGAGAGACAGAGCTGCTGATGTTTGAAATGGTGGTCTGCAGAGGAAAACACAGCACAGAGGTACTCCTCTGTGTATTTCTAGGTGCCGTAGCAAGTACAACAATAAAAATGTTTCCCTTCTTGATTACACACATCTAAAACCAGTTTGTTGCCCAAAGTAATCAGTGTATAGGCTTTATCATAAAACTTTAATATTTTTTTTCTTATTCTATTTATCCACCTGTTACTTTCTTCAAAACATCTTTATTTTGATAGTGTCTGTATTTTGCCCTTCAGTTTAACTTTCCACTGATGTGAAGAGTGTTTTGGAAAAAGACTTTTATTTTTTTTTTATATATATATATATTCTGACATAAGGACTAGGAAAAAAATTACCTGATAGAGCTATTACCTTCAAGTGCTTTGCCAATCTGATGATAATGAAAGTTATTTCCTCCTGTAGTTAAAAATACACTTTTCAAAGTAATCATTTCACTCCTCCAGCCACTCTGATGACTCATTGCACCAAGGCAGGCATTCACAACATTATCTGTGAAATTCACAATCAAAAGAATATTAAAAATATACCATTCTGTAAACCAGTGTTTCCCTGAGTGTGAAAAACAATAAAATCCAGACAGAGGTGTAAATCTGAAACTGAAATAAACTACATACAAAGAGCAACTTATTAAATGACAGCTTTACCTACTTGATTATTGGATTTCGAAGATGTTGGAAACCACTTGACGTGGGAAATAAAGTAAAATCAGGGCAAATTACTGTTTTGAGAAACACATGAATACATAACTTTGTCTGATAGCAGCTTTGCAGCTCCCACTTAGCCTACTGTAACCTCTAGCTTGTTATATCCATACAATTTCCACTATATTTCATGGATTTTAGCTTCTCTTGTGGCTCCTCCGCTTTTGGTTAATCATCCTAAATGCTTGTAAAGTGTTTTGTGGGTTTCAAAAGAGTAATAATTATTAATTAATTAGCTTGTTACCCTTTAAAGATATGTGTTGGGCAAGGTTCTTCAGAAAGACTACTGACCACCTCAGGCCCATCACTACAGAAATACATTTTCCACTTTCCCAGGAGCAAGGGGCCCTAACATTGAGGCAGTGACACTCCAAGTTGACAGATGTGTACGGAGCTATCTGCTACACTCACACAGGTGGATTGTGGTAAGCTGGTCAGAAGTAGGACATGTGGATTCTTACAAAAATAAACTAAATAATCAAACCCCTCCTGTAGCAATGTTATCTCTGAGTGTTGAAATTTTCAGCAAAATCACTTAATGTAACTTAAGTGTTATTTGACTATATAACAAAGCTCTGAAGAATCCTTTCTGGTGGCAGCATACCATAAATTGTGTAGGAGGAGATACAACTTCTATTGTAACCGTGACTTATTAACCTTCTGCTAAGGAAGTCCTTGAAGAAGTGATGTATTGCAGGTAAGAGAACAAGAATTTCTGTATGAAACTCACTCCACCACTGAATCAGAGATGCTTTGGTGCGTGAGATCTGCTCATCACTGCTCCTTCACACTTCTAATCATTGAAACAGGCTGCTGTGATTGTGGAGGTTGTATGTTGGGTCTGCATGAAGCAAATCAGCTGGCACATGTGTGGGCAGCAGCTTTATTGTGGTTTAGAGAGTTTTCCAGCAAGCTGGGAGGATGACTGGTTGGAAGAGTGGCAGAAACAGCTTGAGGCTGTGTGGGAGCTGAGCGGTGGCCCTGTACATGCTCTATCTGTAGACAAGAGAGCTGATGCTCCACTGGAAAGGAGCTCAAATGTAGAGAAATTCCAGTAAAACATAAAAGCTCAAAGTAAGTCTGTGTCTTTGTCTGGTGTAAATCAGCAGGGATATGTCGAATCCCTAGATTTACCTCAACTGAGGATCTCATCCTGTGCATGTCTCTCTCTTCTCACACCCCTCTGCTGGCACATCTTGATTTAACTGGATTTTGGTTCCAGGGTGGGGGGTGGAAGAAGTTGGTATTATAAGAATTTTTACTATTGACTTTTATGCATTTAGTGCTGATCATATACCTATTTCATTATGAATGAGTCTGCTGCTATATATATGAGTTTTCTCTATTTTTATTATTTTTTAACTGTCACAGACTAGTTTTAAAAGTTGCAGCTGAGTTGAAATAAAGAGAAACACTTTAACATAAAACTCTTAAGGTGAGAAAAGTTTCTGTGATCTGATCTCAGGAACATGAATCAACTAAGACAATAAGTTACCTGAATTTGAAAAGCTGTCATGTACAATTTACATGTAACATGTTCACAATTTTCAGAAAACATGCAAATTGGCACAAAGGAAATTTTTTGTATCTTCTGTTGGAATCAGTACTTAACTAGAGAAAAAGCAGTTGCATTTTACCTGAAGCACAGCACATTCCTGGCTTGAAGTTAATTCAAATAAATGAGAGGCCGTCTACTGTTGCAGTTAATTAGTTGTCAAGGCTTTCTTGTATCAGACTTCATTTTAGGAGAGAACAAAAGAAGTGAACCTTGCTTTGGAAACTTTAAAAGAAAAATGAGTTTCGAACCCTGTAAAAGCTTGGCTGTAATCCAGTTGCACATATTTAGTGTACATTTAGCTGAGAATCAGTATGATTTGCTTTGACCAGCTTCAAGTAGCCAGAATCTAATAAGTCCTCTCCCGTATTTACAGACTAAAACCATCACATAGGTGTCTGCAAGATCAGGACTTCTGTTTTTGTGAGGTGGCTCATTGGAACCTCACAGTTGTTCTGTGTAACTCTCATGTCATCATCCTGATCTGTTTCTTTCAGAAGTAGAAAACTTTGAATAATCACCCCAAGTTTAATAAGATATCACTATGCATATAAAGGATGAACAGCTCCCTGTACTTTAGGCCTTACCATAATGCTTAGAAAAAAACATGCTGTCCTGGCATTGCTTAATCTGAACTTGTTCCAGCTCATCTCCTCTGTTTCTTTTTGCCATTCATATCCTTGTTTAAAATAGCAGAGTCTTCATCATTTTTTTTTTCCCTGTCATCAATGATTCCTCTCAGCCTTGAGTCATATTAAACCAAAGCTTTCATACTTTCCATCCATTGTCATCTGTCTCATGCTCAGCTTTTGTTTGTACTTACATTGCTCTTAGCAAGAAAATAGTCCACACTTTGTGATCAAAGTGTGGTTGGGATCCCATCCTTTATTCTGTTACTTTAAGAACAAAATATAAGCATTAGAGGTACATAAATAATTTGTAATGAAAAGTAAATAAGAGAACGTTATTTATGACTGTTGTGGTTTATTTATAAAACTTGGAAAATTTATTATATTCAGGACATGCCATAAAGTAATACACTATGAGCTGTTACCAATTAGAGGACGCAAGTGTACTAAAATAAAGCCAAAATAGAATGTGACATTAGGTCATGAAATTGTCTGTGCACTTTATACCTCTGAGCTGTTTATAAAAAGGTATAAGCATTGAAATATTCATTTCAGGGGATTTATAAATAAGTATGCAATGTTTTACCCTACATGAATAACACATTTTCAGTGTTCCATAATGCAGCTTGAAAAAATGTCATACTCATTACTGCACATTAAGCCACAGGACTTTGGTTCTTCTCTGAGTTAATTAGTAAGAAGAAAAATGTAATAAAATACTGCAGTACATTAAAGCTGATAAAAACAAAAGGCAAGGACAGACACAAAAAGAAAACTTTTTAGTTGTGATTAATGTATGCATTCAGTTCAATATAGTAAACACATGCACACTCATGTTAGCTTAGCTGTGATGGAAAGTATTTATTTATATTTTTCCCTGTGGACAAAATCTATATGGAAATACACTCTAATTTTCCAAACAGCTTTTTATACAATGCCTTTTGATTCATTTATGGCTGAGATTTTACACAAAGTACCATCTTGCACTGTAGGGAGTATGGTCACTGGGTCACTTCAGAAGGCTCACTTTCGCTTGCCTTGATCCTGAAAGAACCAGATGTGCAGATGTGCAAGGTACTGGCACATCTCTGCACATCCTTTTCTGACCAGCTGAATTAATTGAGAGAATGAAAGCGAATTTAGACTCTATCCTGCTGTTTGATGACTCTGATGAAAGAGAGTAGCATGTAAGGCCACAAAAAGTCACTCTGTTATTAAAATGAATGAAAAATGTCACCAAGACATTTAGCTGCAAATATAAGATGAAAGATTACAGGAGCCTGGGTGGAGGAAGAGAACAGAGAGAAATGGTCTCTTTGTTTCTAACTTCCTGTATGATTTTATTAAATTAACATCCTTGGATTTCTGAAAGGTGCAGCATTTTGGGGAATGCAGTTACCCTTACTGAACAAAATGCAAACTAACACTGAATTCTCAGAGTTTTACATCTTGGTTTGCTGGAGATTTCTATATAGATATCACAGGCCTATGGCATTGCTTGCAAACTCTGATTTTGCTTTGAAAATAAAATACATCTCTTCTGAGAATCCAAATGTGGCTTTCTTTTGGATTAAGCAAAGATCTCCAATGTTCACAATGAGTCAGGCTATGGTTTTTCAAGGGCGTTTTCCCACTAATGGCTATTGATTCAACAAACTGTAACTTGGAATAAAGAAGATGTGAATGGAGCTGGTCTGGAGGAATTAAATTACCGTAATGTGACTTTTGATGGACCTACCAGCAGTGTCCACTCCTTCCAGAAGGACCCAAAACCAGCTCAGTCCCTAATTTCAGTCATTATCACACAGAGATTATCACAGGCAGTTGCATTGCTAATGCTGTGTATTGATAGAAGGATAAATGCTATTTTTGCTCTCAGTGTCAGGAGGGCTGAGTATCACATTAAAGGCCCAGATCACTGAAGTTCTGTCCTTGAAATAGTCACGGCTTTCAATTTCTTTCTCAACATGTGTTTAAATATTCCCAAGAGCCCCAAACTGCCTTCAGTTGCTTCCTGTTTAAATAAAAGATGATTCCTCTTTTTATTCTGTGGAATTCATTCAAAGGAAAAGGTCATGCCCAAAGGGAGAAAGAAATTTCCTTATTCTTCATTTCAGAGCCCTAGGGATGTGTAATTTAGGTTTCCCAGAACAGGCTCCATTTTTTTTTTAATTGATATTCTTTGTTAATTTTATTTGGGAGATGGGGGGAGGGGGGGAAAGGCAGGGAGGAGGGAAAGTGGGGTCATGTTTACCTAGTCCTGAAGCAAAACCTTTACAACATTTAGAGGGGAGAAAATATTAAGTATTTCATAAGGCAGCTTAATGCATAATAATAAGCATTTTCTCAGTGAAGAGTACCAGGTTGTGCTTTTTCAGAAGATTTCAGAACATTTTTGTCTGAAAATTGAGGTGACCTGGCCATTAGACTGAGGGAAGAATATTATTCCAGCAGTGTCCAATGGTATTTGAAAAAAGAGTTGTTTTCCTGATGATATAATAAAATGTACTCATTTTAAAAATTGTTTTTCTTTGGATTTGTGTGGGTGTGTGCAGAGGTCTTACACTGATGAAACTAGATTAATTAATAATAGAAATATGATACAATCTTCAAGGATAAGCCCAAAGTAAGCAAAGTAAATACCAGTATAAATGGACCTAAGTCCATTGATTTCTGTAGAAATTCAAGTTCAGGAACCAAACATAACATCTCAAAATTATTAGATTCAATATTTTTATTTTTTGAAGAATGGATGATAGATGGATGTCTCATGTCAGATGAACAGCTACTAGCATAAAGCATGATATATAAGTATTTGCAATAAATTCTATTATTCAGTGGTGTGCAATTGTGTTAAAAATAAAATTACAGTCAGAAAATTAGTGGTTTTGACTGGATTCTTAATTATCTTCATTTACTTGCATTTTTCTTGGTTATTAGTAAAGAAAAGGACTTTTTTTCCCCTCAACACTGCCAAACCAATGAGTATGCAGAATGCCTTTTATATGAATGATTTAAGGTTCTTATACTTTTCTTATAGCTGCCTTCCATACTCCTCTTATTATCTAAACGTTGTTTAGTTAGACCTCTGGAAACACCCTGTTTGGTAGCATGAGGAAAATCTTTGAGGCTCCCTGTCATCTACTTCACTGTCTCTACTTGGCTTTGAATGCTGTCATCAGCATGGATACTTGGCTTTGGATGCTTCACTCTCATCTTCCCAACATTCTTCTTCCACCCAAGCAAGTACTTATCCTTCCCAAACACTGCCCCAAGAAGGGTGAGACTAAAGTTCATATTCAGCCCCAGACAATTAGTCCCCAGTCATTGCAACATGCCTTGCAGTGACTCACAGCATTTTGCAGTTTAAACACTCTCTGAAATGAGTATTTTGTGACTGTTTGGTGTTGCTAAGATTTAACTTTGTTAGGCACAGGAAAATGAGTACAGCAGTCTCTCTTATGTGACAATGGCAGAACTGCAAAGCAAACTGATCAATGTTTTGAAACAACAATAATTCAAGCTTGTTCAAGTGAGCAAGGTTAATGAACATTTACAAGGTAAATTGTATTGTTCAATAATTGGAGATGAGACCTGAAATTTACTTTCCTTAATGTAACATTAAGGGTACACATCTTTATAAGTAGGCCATCACCTATTCCTATCCCATACAAGTCCAGACTCATTACCTCCTAGATGTGTATTTATTATTCATAAGTATCTACTGAAAACTATGGATTAACTATTTTAAGAACATGCTTCATTTGTGAACTTTCTGTCTAGCTTTCCACATGTCGTTTTTGTGATTGATAACACTGAATCACTGAAACACTGAGTGAATGACTGAATCATTTTAACAGCAGAGCTAATAATGAAGCATGAGGCTCTGATATAAACACATATAAATAATCATGGAGGTTAAAAAAATAATCATGGATGACAAAAACTCTACAGCTTTTTAGCATAAAAAAATGTATTATATATGTGAGAAGGGTCTTTGTGGTTAGTGAATAATATGAACACAGACATTGTGGATCAGGTTACCTTGACTGATTGTCCGTTGCTGACTGAAGACATGTACAAGAAATTGTTCTATTAGGCTAAATTTAATTTCATTGCAGTGCTATCCTGGCTGCACTGTATTCTTAATCTGACTGTGATTATTGCTGTTTGTCTTGAACGGATAAGGTCTTGGGTAGTGTGTGTGAGAGAGAAAACAGGAAGGATGACAAGTGACAAAACATGCTAAAGACAAAGAAAGGACTGTTGCTATTTGAACCAAGGTACTGGATGTGATGTCTCAAACACATGGAAGAAGACAAATATTTAACTACTCTTCCTAAATTGTGGTTTAATTCCTGGAGAACTGTGTACAATTACAAACTCATTTGCACACCTAGAAGAGTATTCAAATGAATATGAAAAAGTCTTCATGTGTACATTTGGAGCCTGGTTTACAAAACTGAATAAAATCACCAGGTGGAGGAACCTCTTCCCAGCACTGACTCAAAAATGTATTCAGAAATGAAAGTACTTAGTTTGACCCATAAAACTCTGTACCTCCTAGGAGCAACCCATAAGTATCTTTCCAACCTGAGGAATAAATCAAACAAAATCAGATAGGAATTGTGGCAAACTCTATTAAGGATGTACTGCCCTTTCCCTACTTCTGCCTTCTCTAATGTACAAATTGTTCAAAGATACAACACAAGCTGTTATAAAACTTCAGACTAAAGAACGCACAGCAGGTGGTAACATATGTGTCCAGTTGGTTCCAGCCAAAACAGTCTAATTTTCAGAAAAGGGTACAGAATTTTACTGTGACTCAGCTGAGGGGGTGATCCACAGAATCACAGAATGTTAGGATTTGGAAAGGACCACTAGAGATATCAAGTCCAACCCTTCCGCCAAAGCAGGATCACCTAGGGCAGGCTGCACAGGAACACATGCAGGAGAGTTTTGAAAGTCTCCACAGAAGGTGACTTCCACAAACTCTCTGGGCAGCCTGTTCCAGTGCTCAATCACCCTCACCACAGAGAAGTGTCTTAAGCATGTTGATGCAGAACCTCCTGTGTTCTAGCTTGTACCTGTTGTTCCTTGTCCTATTGCTGAGCACCATTGAAAAGAGACTGTCTCTTTCATCTTGATACCCACTCCATAGATATTTACAGGCATTGACGAGATCCTCTCTTGGCCTTCTCTTTTCAAGCCCCCCTTCTCAACTCAGTCCCAGGTCTCTCAGTCTTTCTTCATAGGAGAGACGTACAAGTCCCACAGTCAACCTCATAGCTCTCCATTGGACTCTTTCCAGCAGATTCTTGTCTTTGTTGAACAGAACACAAAACTGGACACAGTATTCCAGTTACAGACTCACTAAGGCAGAGTAGAGGGAGAGAAGAACCTCTCTAGACTTGCTGAACACATTTTTTTCTTAATGTACCCAGGGAAATGCACCAAAGGGAAGGAAGGCTCCAGTTCAAGTGATAGGCCTGCTGAAGAGAAGAGATACTAATTCAGAATAGAATAGAATAGAATAAACCAGGTTGGAAGAGACCTTCAAGATCATCGTGTCCAACCTATCATTCAACACCACCTAATCAACTAACCCATGCAACCAAGCACCCTGTCAAGTCTCCTCCTGAACACCTCGAGCAATGGCGACTCCACCACCTCCCGGGCAGCCCATTCCAATGGGCAATCACTCTCTCTGTGTAAAACTTCCTCCTGACCTCCAGCCTAAACCTCCCCTGGTGCAGCCTGAGACTGTGTCCTCTTGTTCTGGTACTGGCTGCCTGGGAGAAGAGACCAACCTCTGCCTGTCTACACCCCCCCTTCAGGTAGTTGTGGAGAGTAATGAGGTCACCCCTGCGTCTCCTCTTCTCCAGGCTAAGCAGCCCCAGCTCCCTCAGTCTCTCCTCATAGGGCTTGTGTTCCAAACCCCTCACCAACTTTGTTGCCCTTCTCTGGACATGCTCCAGCAAGTCAACATCCTTCCTAAACTAAGGGGCCCAGAACTGGACACAGGACCCGAGGTGTGACCTAAGCAATGCAGTGTACAGGGGCAGAATGACCTCCCTGCTCCTGATGGCCACATTGTTCCTGATGCAGGCCAGGATGCCATTGGCCCTCCTGGCTGCCTGGGCACACTGCAGGCTCATGTTCAGCCTACCATCAACCAGCACCCCCAGGTCCCTCTCTGCCTGGCTGCTCTCCAGCCACTCTGACCCCAACCTGTAGCACTGCCTGGGGTTGTTGTGGCCAATGTGCAGAACCCGGCACTTGGATGCGTTAAATCTCATGCCGTTGGACTCTGCCCATCTGTCCAGCCTGTCGAGGTCTCTCTGCAAAGCCTCTCTACCCTCCAGCAGATCAACTCCTGCCCCTAGCTTGGGGTCATCCGCAAATTTACTGATGATGGACTCAATGCCCTCATCCAGATCATCAATAAAGATGTTAAAGAGCGCAGGGCCCAGCACTGATCCCTGGGGAACTCCACTAGTGACTGGCTGCCAGCTGGATGTGGCACCATTCACCACCACTCTCTGGGCTCGGCCATCCAGCCAGTTCCTAACCCATCACAGTGTGCTCCCGTCCAAGCCATGGGCTGACAGCTTGGCCAGGAGTTTGCTATGGGGGATGGTTTCAAAAGCCTTGCTGAGGTCCAGGCAGACCACATCCACAGGCCTCCCCACATCCACCAGGCGGGTCACCTGATCGTAGAAGGAGATCAGGTTGGTCAGGCAGGACCTGCCCTTCCTAAATCCATGTTGGCTGGACCTGATCCCTTGGCCATCCTGTAAGTGCCGTGTGATTGCACTGTGTGATTTAATGGCATTTTTAGACTACCCGGATCTATTGGGTATAAAATAATTTGCATTCTATTCTAATTTTTTTTCTGTCTGTTTGGGCCTCAGAGTGTCATTTGGGATTTGGTCTTCTGCTGCTCCATTTTCAGAATTATTAAATTTAGAATATTTATATAAGTTAAAGCTTAGGAAAGAATAAACTACTTAGGCCAAAACCAAATAATGGAATCTCAGACCTTCCAGCCATTCTAATAAACAGAACTGAAATGGAGTAGATGACCTCTAAGGACTCTTCCAACCTATGCCATTCTGTGATTCTTTGATTCTATGTTTTTGTTATTTCTTTATCTGTGCAGTCTCCCTCTAGTGGTGCTGTAGTCACTGCTTGAACCAGTCAACATCTTTCTTAACTGCAATGTGATTGTATCTTGTTTGAATTAACAATTTTGATGAGTATATATCAAAAGCTCCTGTTCTGAGCAGCAACTAGTGGCATTTGCATGTTGAACAAAATAAGAAGGAATGAAGCAGCCTCATGAAAGCAACAGTCAAAATAACAAATAAATTATTAGACTAGAAGCTGAAAGCTAGTATTACCTGGAGAACATATGTCTGGATTTTAGTGGGGTTTTTGTGTTACCAGAGTTACAAGCACCATCATAGTTATGAAAGCAATTTTATTTGTTTATACCATTGTGGTGGTTTAGGCTGGGTGCTGGCCCGGATGCCACTGCACAGAACACACCTGGGAGGTCCCTACGGGTGGGCCCAGCCCAGGGGGTGGTCACAGGCAGGTATTCAATCCCACAATGCCCTGCTCCCCTATAAAATGCCCATGCGGGGTCTCCACTTTCTCTTTTGTCCCCAGCTGCAGCCTAGGTAAAATGGTGTGAGCCACCTCCCTTGGGCCTGCCGAGGCCCAAGGCTGGGTTGAGGGGGAGGAAAGAGCCCTGGGGGGGTTTGGGTGTACCCCCAGGTGGGGATGGGATGTTCTTGGGTATGTTTCTGGGATCTCTCTCTTTGTCACGGTGCTTGTGGTTCTCTGTAAAGCTTTCATTGTTGTTTGTTTTTAAATTGTTTTTCTATTTAAACTTTCCATCACTTTTGCAATCCCTTTGTCTGAGTCATTGTTTCTGCCCGTGGTGGGGAGGGGGTTTGCCCCAACCCATTACAACCATAACTAGCACATTGAGGCCTAATAGTACTCTTAAGGATACACTTAACTCTAAAAAATAGTGTTTTCTTACATGAAGTCATCAACAACTAGTAGAATTATTCAAGGAATTGTATTTTCACCCAGTAAAAATGTCCCAGTGACGGAAGGAAAGCAGAAAGATGAGTGGATGAATACAGTTGAAAAGAGTTTGAATTTAAGGTTTTGGTTTTTTTGGAGAAAAATTATTATTTAACTGGCTGATGGTCAGTTTTCATCAGAAAGAAATCAAGGTATACCTTCCATATGAAACCAAGACAGGCCACATCAAGACAAACTAGAAATCAACCAAGACTTTCATAAATTAGGGATATTTCTTGACAAGGCTTTAATTAATACAAACCATATTGTCCCCAGAATTCACATTTTTGACTGAGCATTCTGAAGAGGTATGTGCATTGAAAGAGCTTTTCATTCTAAGTACTTAATGTCTCAGGTAAATTGTCTAGCTGTAGTAATAATGGATAGCTCTTATATAAACACTTTTAATCACTATCTACTGAAGAGCTTCATGATAATTATCAAAATAAGTAATTATTATTTTTTTTTTTTTCATCTGGCATGCTAATAAATAAATTTACTGACAAATCTCCTATCTGATTGGTCATAGTATCTGGGAATTTTAGGAGACTAAACTTCATGGTCATTACTGTTAAAAACATGTTCGAGTAAACATTATAATGACTTCAAAAGAAAAATACAGACATCTTGAAACCATTCCGTTTTGATAATTCTAAATTTATGTTTAAAATTGTAGAAAAAGAAAGAGTGATTTGCCATTAGAATGGGCTGCCCAGGGAGGTGGTGGAGTCACCATCACTGGAGGTGTTTAGGCATAGGCTGGATAGGGCACTTGGTACCATGGTTTAGTTGATAGAATCATAGAATCAACAAGGTTACAAAAGACCTCAAAGATCATCAAGTCCAACCTGTCACCCAAGACCTCATGACTACTAGACCATGGCACCAAGTGCCACATCCATTAGATAGTGATAGTGATTAAATAGTGTTGGATGATAGGTTGGACTCAATGATCTCAAAGGTCTTTTCCAACCTGTTCTGTTCTGTTCTGTTCTGTTCTGTTCTGTTCTGTTCTGTTCTGTTCTGTTCTATTCTATTCTGCTCTAGGAGGACTAGGCTTCCACTGAGACTTATAGAGAATAAAACTCTGGTTGCTTTTGATCATGTTAAGAAAACATTCATAACAAAAAAAATCTTTTAGAACAATTGAAAACTGATTTTTTCCTCCTGACTTTTCCAAAATCTGAAATTCTGTTAGAACTCAGAGTTTATTTGGAGAGCTGTACCTGCATGTGAATTCAGACCTTCCTGTTAGGTAGGTAATACAGCCATGTGTACCAGTATTTCTATTTCATAAAGCAAGTTTTGTCTGTGGCTTGGGGTCTGTTTGGCCAGGGTAAAGGAGGATCTAATCAATATTTATTTATGTATTTATACATTTATTTATTTTGGAGTCTAGCCTTTATGGTGGCAGCAAGATGCTTTGAGTATTTATAAGCAACAAAAAGTACCAAGTAAGCAACAGATACTGCACCTCCTGCTATCATTCTGCATATTAAGAAATCAACAACTAGTTCACTTTTTGAGACTCCCTTACCAGGAGATAGTTATAATCTGTTTTGTATATTGAAAATAGTACAAATGGACTAGTAGGACAAACAAATAAGGTCTAAGAAGGGATATATAAAACACATCTCCTTTCACTCTCCTGCCATCCCATTCTAATAATATTTTTCACTTTTCCTCCTTTTCACTGAACACCGATATGGAAGAATTCAGTCCAAATCTAATATGACATTGTAAAGAGAATTATTTTGAGTATTAAATGTTTGGCCTGCACTTGTGAAATAGCAGACATATTATATCACTCATTTTGTGGTGTCCTTGTTTATTGGAAAACAACTTGGACTTTATCTTCTCAGTCAGAATCAAGTACAATATTTTGGGTAGCAGAATCCAGTTTTCATTATTAAATTATATATTTAGAGCTACATTCTTATTGAATTTCCAGCTTAACTTTTTTTGTTGTGACTGCCTATTTTAGTTATGACTGCAGAAGGTAACTGAATATCTGTCCTGAAATAATGCCATGCATAAATAGGGACATCAAGAAAAAACTCTGCATAAAAAACAATCCTACCTTAGCATGCTATATTTTTAAAAGGTAATAAAGCAAAAATCTGAAGCTTATCTGGCAAAACATCATTCATTCTTGCCTATTCATTCTTGCCCAAGATATTCTTTTGGAGAAAATTGTTCATCTGTCCTTTTACATAATGGAACATGAAAAATAAAGCAGCATAGTGTAACTCAATGGTCAATATTTGCAGGCTCTCTGCAAATATTGTTACCTTATCAGGCTTCTGAAAATGTGCACTGAAGGGATGCTGAATAAGCATAAACTGGATTGTGGTGAAGAAATATGGAGACATAACATTAAGAAAAAATTTGTAACAATAGTATATAAATTCTGTATGACTTAACAACTGTACAGGTAGAGAAAGCCCATCATGACATTGGCTGATTTAAGAAAACTTGAAGGCAGAATTAATCATTGATGTAGCTATTTCTGGAACTGAGATATTTTGTAAGCAAGGAAATACAGATTGAGTGACTGTACCATAAAATAAGATTTCTTCTGGTAATCTAGCAGGAAAAAAAAATAATACATATGCAGCCAGCTCTAGGATCTAACAAGAATGTGTTGGACACAGAAATTGTCTGGATTTACATATGATGTTTGCCAAGTCTACCATTCTTGGAAATCCCTCCTGCATTCCTATTTCTCTAAAGGGAATTCATGGTTCATTTGTTTGCTGCCAAAATTGAATATGAACAAAATTCATATCCTTATGGGAGGATGCACACTGTAGCCTGTAGTTCTCTATGCTAGCAACACAGGCAACCTCTATTACTTTTCCTTACACAGTCAAAAGTTGAGACTGTCATCTGTAAACATGGCATACAACAGCAGTTGTGTGTAATTCTTAATTGCTGGAAATAAACTAAAAAGAAAAGACAAAGAGTAGAATGAGGCAAAACAACAAATAGAAAATAATAAGATAAGAGAAAATTTTTATAGAACCGCAATTGACAGGAGCTACCCAGGAACACAACAAGCAAAGTACAGCAGTGAGGGGAACCTTTCACCTGTGAGACAAGGAAATATTTTGTAATATGAGATTCAGTCAAACAATGTATTTTAGTTGAAAGATCAGCAAGAAACAGGCTTATCCACACCTGGAATTATGATTACATTTGAAGCAGACTTGGCAGCGGTGTTAAGAGAAACAATCCAAAGAGAGATTCCAGGATCTCTGCTATAGATATAACAGATAGTAACCTGAAAAAAAATCTTTAAGGACCTGAAGCAGCACAGCACTACCAATTCCTATTGACCTAATGACTTGTACAACTCCTAAAAAACACCATAAGGGGCTGATTCTCAGCTCAGAACCTCCAGACTGTACATCCAGAAAATTCTGCTGCTTTTGAAAATGCTATGGATCTCAGTGAAAAAAAACTATTTTCAGCACTGCTCTCTCAAGCTGAGTTGCTAGTCCTGTTAGATGGTAGCACCATATATTATGAATGACTGAAGGGAGAGAACCATTTCTTGAAATATGTGGGGAAACAGGTTTTAAATTCATTGAAAGCAGAGTATCTAACCTGCCACTTTCCCTGTTTTGTCTGTGCTTACAAGTTAAGCAGGTCTAACACTGATCAGTGTGATCTGGAGTGATAATCGACTGTAGTAAAACATACCCAAACAAGCTAAAACAAAAAGCCCAAGCACAGACAAAGCCCCTCTTCCCCTAGCAATTGAGCAGGTTGCTGTTGTGGTGTTTTTTTTTGTTTACCAGAGCCCCTGCATATTAAGAACAGGCTGCTGCTGGAGCTGTCTCCTTTGGAGTGTGAAATGGAGTGGCATTAAGTTCTGGCTGCTGTGACTCATATTTGTTTGTCCTCGTACAGCTCAGATTTCCTGTTGGCATCCTAGATTGCAAGAACATGCGCATGGTGCATACATGGAGCAATGCCTGTTTCCTCAGACAAAGAACTGAACATTGTGTGACAGCAGGCCCACCCCTCTGGAGATGAGAAAGTGCAAATCTGTTCTGATGATGAAATCCATGGATAATTTCATGGGTGACGACAATGAAAGGAAACATTTCAGCAATCCTACAGTAAAGTACTGTGACACTCTTTCTAGAAGAAAGGCTCTAAATGAAAAATGAGTATGTGTGTAAGCAATTTCTGACACTGTAGATTCAGGGCAGGGCTACAGCTGCTGATTTTTTACCTGGTGTGTTTTTTTTCAGTGCTTCACAATAGCCATACATGTTAAACTTCAAGTTCTTGTTAATGAAAAGTTATGGAAAAATTTTTACATGAGAATACTTTCAAAAGGGTTTTTGACAAATTCTTTGGTGAGAGAAATTTGTCTTGGCCTATTGCTCTGAGAACGCTGACACTTAATATTTGTTCTCCTCATCAAATTGTTCTCTTGGTAAAACTCTACAACTTCCCACACTGTGCAGGGTTCAATGATTCAATATATCTGTTTTCTATACAGATATGATTCTGTCTGTCCCCTGTGCAAGGAAGTAACATCTACAATAGCAGGAACTGAATGATAGCATAGCTATTGCCTAAAAATCACTCTTACTGTGGTTTCTTCAAATTTAAAAAGTGATTGCTTGGCGTATTGTTAAATACTGAGTCTCTCTTGAGTGTTGAGAGTTGCTACAATTCTAAAGACTTTCAAACATAGGAAAATTCACCAGGGCGATTTTCCTGATGTTCTGTCTTGCAAATCACCATCTAGACTAGTTTGCCCTGAACAAGTTTAGAACTAAAACTCCTAAATAGCACTTCTGTTCTGGAAAAAATTAGGAATTAATTTGTATTTGAATCCTTTACCACTATCTCAAATGCAGTTGAAATTGGCTAGTGGGTTCAGAATTTTTTTTTTGGTAAAAACCAAGGAGTGTAATCAGACAGCAGACAGACAGCTCAATAGGCAGACAGTATGATCACATAAGCACTGTTTTCTTAGGAAACAAAACTCTATTGGAGCACCAGGAGGCTAGTTGCCTGTGATCTCTCATCTATTACTCTGAGGTAAAAGTAATGTTGGTTTACTGTTCTTTAAAGGTCTAGTCCTAAGAAATCTTTGCCTAAAAACCTTCCTGATCACTAATGGAAAATACCATACTCCAAAATTCCAGACACAAGCTAGTATGGTCTGAAAACTACATTTCTGAATTGTTACTAACAACACTACTTGTTTTTGTTTCACCCGTAGGCCTGTAAGACCATCACCAAAATATATGGTGAGCTCTTGGCCAAAATTTTCTTTCTTGTCTGTGGAGCCGTTCTAGTCTCTTCAAGTTCTCTTTATGTTTGTGTTTCCCTCATGCTCAATATTACTCATACTTATCCTCAGCTTTGGAAAGTTAGTTGTTTAGCAGAGCTATGTGTGCATCTAATTGGGACTGTCCTCTGTTTAATTACGTATTGAATATAATCAGATCATGATCTCCATTCTGTAGGCAACTTCCTACTTGTAGTCACAGAATCACAGAATATATCTGGTTGAAAGAGATCTCAAGATAATCTAGTCCAACCTTAGATCCAATACTGAGGGGTCAACACTGAACCTAATATCCAGCCTAAAGCTCCCCTGGCACAGCTTGTAATCATTTGCTTTAGTTCTGTGCCTTGTCATCAAGGGGAGGAGGCTGGCCCCTACCTTGCTCCAACCTCCCCTCAGGTAGTTTAGGAGAGCAATAAGGTCTCCACTCAACCTCCTCTTCTCTAGACAGAAAAACTCCAGATTTGTGTACCAGACCTTTTATACAGGAAATTATGTCCTACAACTGTTAGAAACTGTAATTTCTGTGGCCCACATATTATAATTCCTGAAAAAAGCTTAATTAGTTTTCTATATATTACATGAAAGTATGGTGGATAGTTTGCTACCATAGTTCTCTGACCTGTTACAGACCTCCTATGACCACAGCTCCTGAGCTGAGTTACCCAGTTCCCGATACCGACAAATATTTAGCCGCATCTCCATGCTTTCTCCTCCTGCGTTCTTGCATCTTGTAGCCAAATACTTTAAAATTCCAATTGCTTGAAACATGCTTACTATAATCTACTTTGCCAACTACAACACGTTGCTGCTTTCCAAGAATTTTCTGTCATTTTTAGTCCAAATATGTGAAAAAAAAAAGAGTAATTTTCTTCACCTTATTTCTCCCCTAGTTCAATATAACTGAAAAAAAGAGACAGTTTGGAATACAATGGTTTTATCTCTATTTCTATTTATCTCTATTGATGAAACTATTACTATTGTCATCACTATTAACTAAGTATAGGCTACTTCAATCTGTTGATTACCAGAGACACTAGTTTGCACTCCATATTTCTAAGCCTCTACTTACAGAAATTGTGGAAAAAAACCCAAATCATAAATCTTCCATTTCATAGAATTTGTATACTCATAGTCCACTGTTTTCTTCACTCTTGAAGTGACTGCATCTCCAGGAAACTCAATTGAAGTCGATAATTTACATAATTTCATGTGATATCTCTTTATGGAAGAATGACACAATTCCTGTAGGAACTTCCCAAATTTATTGTTACAGATTCATTTTTACTCTACTGCAATGTTGCAGCATCATACTATCCATGTGACTTCTGATGATTTGTGTTTTAACAATCTGAGGTAATATGATTTTCAACAGTTACCAAGCCATGGTTGATAATAACACCAACACTGATCAAACTTCACTGAAAAACATAAAAGACTGATCTCCCTTCACTACTTCCACTGAGAAACTATTCCAGAAAAGGACGTCTCAGACAATTATTGTCTAATTTTCATCTGTATTCTTGAGTTTAGAGCATGTGTTATCTTCCATTCTTCCCAGTATACAGAGATGAATGAAAATGTCTCACATGAGAAGGCTGAAGCACGGCTTTTGGATGCTGTTTGCTTCATCCCATCAACATTATTGTCACGTACAGCCTTTGCAGCTTTCTTTTCCTTCAGGGACTTGTTCCGTATCTGACTCACTGAGTAGCTGGTAGTGCTGCTGCACTTAAAGCAAAGTTGAAAGCTTCCTGATTTTCATTACCTTTTGTTCACCGGGACAGTTACTCAGTTTCCTAGTACTTTCCAGTCTGGTGTTTGTCCCTTAAACCTCTGTTTACATGAGTGTGAAATGGTGTTAAATAGCTGCTTCTAGGCAATGTTTTTTCCTAACTGTTGGCCTGATTACATTTGATGAGCTAAAAAGAACAACATGTGAAATAGTGTCTCTCTATACTTACACAGAAAGATTAAAGGCCCTCACTTGGGCTTTTAAGACCAGATAGTTGCTGGAGTTTGCCTAATTACAGATTTGCAAGAATATCAGATTAAAGTAGTTTTCTCTGTACTGAAAGATTCACCACAAAGGACAAAATTCATATTACCTGATTTTAGCTATCTAAATAATGGACAGTTTTTCTTGTTAGTTACTAGATGACCTCCAGAGGTCCTTTCAAACTCCTACCATTCTGTAAATGTGGGAAATGGAAAGAAAACATCCCATCTACGATAAATACTTACTTTAGGATGCTTTCAAAAATGTCTCTCCCTCAATCTACTACACAAAGACCATGTACAACCAGATTTCATTAAATGCTTACATTTTATATGTTTCTTACTTAGTTGTCTCTTAGAAGACTCCACAAACTGTCATAAATTCTATCTCCTTCATTTCCATAGATGACCTATCACACTTGTATTTTGGGGGGACAAAATGCTACTTAAGACAGAAAATACAAAAGGCTGACATGACTTGGGAACTGGTTTTGTACTAAATGGTTTTGTAAGGAGGAAGAGCCAGAGTACCAACATAAAATGAGCTGAAACTAAGAGGCATAGTAAGAGAATAAATGTGCTCTTATCAGCTGGACATATCAATTAATATTTTAACTATAGTTTCATAGTTTCATAGTTTCATAGTTTCATTCAGGGTTGGAAGGGACCACAAGGATCATCTAGTTCCAACCCCCCTGCCATGGGCAGGGAAACCCCACACTAGATCAGGCTGGACAGAGCCTCATCCAGCCTGCTCTTAAACACCCCCAGGGACGGGGCCTCGACCACCTCCCTGGACAACCCATTCCAGGGTCTCACCACTCTCATGGTGAAGAACCTCCTCCTCACATCTAGCCTGAATCTCCCCACCTCCAGCTTCATTCCATTCCCCCTAGTCCTATCACTACCTGAGATCTTGAGAAGTCCTTCCCCAGCCTTCCTATAGGCCCCCTTCAGATACTGGAAGGCCACAATTAGGTCACCTCGGAGCCTTCTCTTCTGCAGACTGAACAGCCCCAACTCCTTCAGTCTGCTCTCATAGGAGAGGTGCTCCAGCCCTCTGATCATCCTTGTGGCCCTTCTCTGGACACGTTCCAGCACCTCCACATCCCTCTTGTAATAGGGGCTCCAGAACTGGACACAGTACTCCAGGTGGGGTCTCACCAGGGCTGAGTAGAGGGGGAGGATCACCTCCCTCGACCTGCTAGCCACACTTCTCCTGATGCAGCCCAGGATCTGATTGGCTTTGCGGGCTGCAAGTGCACATTGAGAGCTCATGTTGAGCTTTTTGTCCACCAGCACCCCCAAGTCTCTCTCCTCAGGGCTACTTTCCAGCCAGTCACTGCCCAGCCTGGATTTGTGCCTGGGATTGCCTCGACCCAGATGCAGGACCCTGCACTTGCTCTTCTTGAACTTCATGAGGTTGGCTTGTGCCCACCTCTCCAGCCTGTCAAGGTCCCTCTGGATGGCCTCCCTTCCCTCCAGTGTTCTAGATGTGGAACTGCTGCTTCTTCTGTCTTAACAGATGCTGCTTGAAATGAAACAGCATTCTTCACATTTAATGACAAAGAATGTGATATTTATGTTTTTCTCAAGTACCAGTGATTTCCTTGCACATACATGTACCAGGGGAGTAACGTACTATATAGTGTGAATAATGTTCCAGAATTCAGCTTTATTTCATAAATTCCCTTAATTCTGTGTCACTAATTTTTCCTTGGCAAAACCTGACAGACCACAGCCTGGCAATCTGTTTTCCTTCAGTAAAAGGACAGGGGCATATATCAAATAGTTTCTGCAAGTGAGTCATTGAAAAATATAGATTATTCAAAGAAAAAACTTTTTTGTTATAAACTTAACGAATAAATGAAGCAGCATTTGTGACCATTTAAAAAGCCATTCTGGCTATGACCTTAAGCCAGCCATTGATCTTTCTAATACTTCAGATACTCCATTTATAAAAAGGGGATAATAATATTTCCTTTGAAACATGCCTCAAGCCATACAGATGAAAAACATTAGATAAGCAGCAGCTGCTATCTTCATTGTTATTAAAACCTTGCTGACAAGACACAGCTAACACTGCAATTCCTTCAAGACCTCAAGATATATTTTCTTGCCTTTGCAGACATGATTCTGTACTTCATGTCCTAACTCACTTAACAAAAGAATAAACAAGATAATGTAATTGTTCTATGCTTTACCTGCTCTGACTCTTAATAATAAGATGACTCCTGGGGACAGCAGCTCTCTAGTATTCTAAGAAAAATTTGGAACAGCTACATGTATGCCATTCCAAGCTTCCATCTTGTGCAGTTTATCTCCAAAACTACCTTGGAGCAATTCTCACTTGTTTACTTCTGTGGAAGTTTTTCCACTAGGCAAGTAAACCCATCCAAAGTATCTCTCTCTAGTGTTTATATGTGAAAATACCTAATCCATCTCTGCCAGAAAACTCAAGGAAGAGAATAAATGTAGGCTATCCAAGGCTAAGAAAACAACAAAGTATTGAGGTTTTGAAAAAAAATTCTTGGCTCATTTTCTTTGGAAGAATCAGGAGTAACAAGAAAAGCAGTGAGTGAAACCTGATTTCTTGAGTTTGAGTCTCTTGTTATCCAAGCTTAAATCTGGCTCCAGCAAAGCCCTTCACATCTGCAATAACTGCTTCCCTTAAATCTGAATGGAGAAAAGACTGGTAGGGTTGTGGTCAGTCCTGGATCAATAGTAAGAAAATATTTGGGCTTCAGGAAAGTGGTGAGCTGACAGTCAAAATGGTAGCTGATTTTGTTTGTTTGTTTGTTTCCCAAGAAGTTGAAGCTGAAAACAGAGAAAGATCCTTGCAAAATCACATCCAGTAGAGCTCTGAAGGACAAATTCTTCAACTGTACAAAGCTGTAACCTCATCATCTCTGTGTTCTACAGCAGGGTCTATATTTAATCCCCTGTGCTGTTTTGAAATATTCAATGCAAAGAAAAGCCTCATTCCAGTCTTTGCCACCTAGAGCCTGTGTTCCATATTGATCACATCTGCTGTAGGTATGTGCAATCTTCAAGGGAAGGATTAGACCACTTGTTTTTCTCTATTTTTCTCTGCTTCTAAACTAAATAGTACTAAAACTTGATCTGCTTATTAATACTGCTAGAAACTATGTACTGCCCAGAGGCTAGGAGGGTGCTGTTACAGGAGAAAAATATGCTGCTATAAAATAATTCTATAAAAGAATAGTTCTTTCATCAGTACTAAGTAAACTGTAAGTTTTTAATTGTCTAATATAAATTGGTTCAGCTCCTGTGTTTAGATGTTACCATTCTAAATTGAAGTATGCCTGCTTTTACAGCTAGTCAGCCTGACTGCTGCTTCCCCAAAGGGATGAAAGTGACATGAGATCCTCAGAGTATGGCTGAAATATTAGTCAAAGGCTGACAAGTATCTGAACAATTGCTGATGCATGTAGAGATGGTCTTTTCTCAGGGTACTAGCTGTGGCCTCTGCCCTTGTGTTATATCTGTACTAGTACAAATCTGGTAATGTTCAAGAGAATTAAAAACCTTCAGGCTTTCTGAGTGTAATGAGCAAGCAAATTTAGCCCAGTCAAGGAAAATGCCTCCAAAAAATCATCTTATACCAAACCTCTCATGGTAGACACAGTAAACAAGAAATTAGATCAGAATTACTACTGATCATTGAAGCTTACTGCCAATACTCCTTCACTCAAACACTTTAAATCAGACTTTCTGACCATGTTCAGACTTAAGGAATGTCTGTCACATTCAGTACCCTTCACTATGACATAGTAGTGTTTGTGACAAAGGTGTGTGGCAAAGAAATTAAACCCAACTGCATTGTTGCAGACTTTTGTTTCAGGAAGTTTCTGGAGCTTTGTGACAAGTGATAGGCTTTTCCCCACCTTCCAGATCATTGTTTGACTAACAAATAAGAGGCCACAACCAGTAAGAGTAGGAATACCCTGAAATAGACATAGTAATTACAGGTCCTAATGCTTTCAGTCATGGTCATATGGTCATGCCTCAATATTCGGTAATATGAAATTTGGTTTAAGTTTGCCTCTTGTTCCAGTGAGCCCATTTTGATGAGGAATTAGTTACGTGTACCACAGGTGCTGATAGGTATGGCTTTATTTAATATGAAAGGCCAGTGGGGGAGTCACAATCACTGGAGGTGATTAGATAATGTTGGGTTATAGGTTGGACTTGATGATCTCAAAGGTCGTTTCCAACCTGGTTAATTCTGTTCTGTTCTATTCTATTCTATTCTATTCTATTCTATTCTATTCTATAATGCCTCAACTACCATTCCAATATTACCATACTCATTTCTGTTATTCTAATAGCCATGAAGTGAAGGCCTGAAGAGACATCTTGAATATGACACTAAAGGCCAGCTATCACAAGGATCCATGCAGTACAATAAAATTATAAAGGTGGAAGCCTTGAAATTCAAACTAGCAGTTAAGTATCATTGCTTTGGTATTTTGCTTTTTTTGATGCTTAAGAAGTGATTCTAATCCTCCAATCTTTGGGGACACAACATGAACCTTTTGGATTCAGGAGGAAAATTAAGTTGGGTGGTTAATATTTCTCTTTATCATATTTTTGTCTTGTGGTAGTGTCTGAAAGCCTTCACTGGAAACAGATGAGTAGGAAGGATCTTCTGGTTAAATTCTTATTCTTGGAGCTGTCTGCAGGACTTGGTACCATTGACTTCTGGCTAGCTGTCTGGGCCAGAACATGGAGTCAGCTCCTCTGCTGTTGTAGGCACCGTGTCTTATTATCCCATGCATCAAAGCCCCAAATTTCATCTAAAAAGCAGCTAAAATTTCTGCCTCTATTTTGATTGGAAGACTCTTTTAAAATATCATTGTTCTGACTGCTTTAATTTCCAGAGCAATTTATTGCAGAACTTACACTAGGTTTTTGTAATGTCAGCATTGTTCTTTAGCTTAAAATAGTTCTTTTGAACCTTGTCTTGCTCCCATACAACAAACACAACTTCTCCCAACTTTTCTTTTCTTAGTCTGTACTCCTGCCAGACAGACCCTCTACTACCTTACTGTCCTTGCAGTCCTTCTCTAAATCTGTTTTAGGCCAAGTTTGTCTTTCTTGAACACAGATGATCAGAATTATCTCCTTAGTCTCTTGCACAACAGTGGCTTTTGATATTTTATTTTATTACATCTTAGGAACACATTGTTTTTGGGTAGCCACATCACACTGGCTCAAAACCATCTCTTTTCTAAACTCATGAACTCTAAAGCTTTAAAGGTAATGTTCTTGTTGTTGTTGTTGTTTTTAATTAGGTTTTAAAAATTTATTTGTTTAATCTTTTAATAGATGAACACCTATCTACCACAAGCCAGCATCTGGCTGATGTATTTCTTTAATGTTTCATTAAAATTACATCATTTGGTAGTAAGGAAAGAGAATTTACAATATAAAAGAAGTGTCCCTGAGTGCCTGAAGGAGTGTCTTACTTGTCTTTGTATATTTTGCAGTTTAATAGTTAGGCATCTAAGCTAACTCTCTAGGCTCTTTTTATCATCAACGAAGAGAGACAAGCACATCTAGATTGTGATTTAGCTCATCCTAAAATAGATATCTAAAACAAGAAGGGAGCATTGCATTTTGGATTGCTTGTCTCCCTGTAGATGATAAAAGAAGCCTAGACAACTGCATCAGATGTTTTACTTATGTGCAGCTAAAGCAAGAAGAGATGATTACTTGCCCCAAGTAATTCAAGACAGTAAAAAGCTGTTTCAAAAGAGATTCAGATTTTCTGGTATCTATATAGTACTGAAAGACAATAAATTTTTTCTAGCTCATTGAGAAACACTGAGCATATTTAGCCATTAGCTGTAAGAGCTCATACACACATGGAATAGTTCTAGTAATTTAAACAGGATCCTCTTAAAAAACAAAAAAACTACTTGAATATGCCAAAGGTTTTTTTTTATGCTTGCTGAGTTGCACTGAAGACCTGGAGATCCACAGATACAAGAGACAACCGTGAGTTCTGATTCAGATCTTATAGCTGTAAAGATGATTATTTATCCAAAAAGAACTGCTCACTCTTAAGAAGTGGCTGGTGAATTTAAGCATTCAGAAGATCTGGGCAATAATTCATGATAATACTACAAATTTATTCTACAGTACTGCAATAATATGCTTCCTACTGAATACACAATGTGCTGGACTGGACCCAAATATTTTAACACAGATTCTTCTATATATTGTTTTTTTACATTTTCACTTTATTATTTTATTTTTTTGTCTTATGAAAGAGTTTGATCAAAACATTAGTATTATCACTTTCAAAAGGGGTGAGAAGAAATCATAAGGTTTATCTAAAATTTGTTAGATTTTGGTGTAATTATCTGTAGACATCTTTCAGTAATTGGAACGTCATCTGTTTCAAAGTGTCCTTCTACATTTATTTTTAGTGACTAATGAAGAAATGTACTTAACATTTGAAGATGAAAAGGCACTTATACATGACACCCCTTTTTGTTGTGCTGAGACACACTTTCCATTCACCCACCTGAACATGAAAAAAAACCCACATGAAGCCAAATGAACAATTCAGTTGCTAGACCTGAGATTATCCTTTATCTTTCACTGAAAGGCACCCCAATCCTTCCACAAATAAGTGTAAAAATAAAATTGAGAGAGCTACTTCCACCTTTCTGTCACAGGAAATCTTGCTGAAACTAATCTGTTTTTTAGAAGGTTTACTTTTAAATAGGATTTCCTTTCACTGTGTGTACACACACTGAGTCAGGAAGATCTGGTCTGAGTCAATGCTAAATGCATTTGGTTTTCAACTTGAGTCAGCTTGTAAATGATGGAACCAATGATTCATAATTTCCATCTTGACCTTGTTTGCTTTATATTCACACTGTGAACTGTTGTGTCCAAAATCTTTGAGTTATTTAAGGGGAAACTAATGTCACTCACTAGTGTGACATGTGAAATACATGTTTGCATGTAAGAGAACTTATAGAAAGGTGGTATACAACTCAACTATTTGAGTCCACATTATTGGTAAGGCTAGGACAATTTGCATATTCCAGTAATGCCACACAAGTTAATTGTCATCTGTGAATGTTGCAGGCCTATTATTTGTCAGTCATTCACTTCTAATGCCTAGTTAAATAAGCTGGTCTTAAATAAGTTAATTCTGTCTAGATTCACTCTGTGGTATGCTATCCTCATGATATAGGAAGTCTAATCTTAAGAGTGTATATGTAGAGCTGCCTTACAGTCTGGTTTACTGGCACATAAAATTTCTGAATGGCATTTGCATGCCCCCTAATGCCTGACAGGCAAAAGCAAAGCAGAGTTAAGAATCAGGAATTTCATTATGTTGTGGTCAAAATTCCCTGAAGTGCTGTTTACTTGACATTATGACCTGCCCCCAAGAACTCATCAGAAGAGGCTTCTTCATTCAGTTTTGTTACCATGCCAATTTTATACACCGCAGAAAAAGACACTTGCAAATCATCCATTTTGACCTGAAAGAACAGTTCGGAGGGTCTTTGTTGCATGTTTCATCTTTCGTGTAATTTCTTCTTGATATGTAAGACCTGTAAGCCAAATTCACACCACTCAGTGAGTGATTTTGATCACTTACTGAAACTTAACAAATCACCAATATATATATTTTTTGGGTCACAGCATTTCTAAGGTCCACTGTCCTAAACAGAAAGTCTGTGGAAAATACTGGAACTACACAAGCATCTAACCTTTGTCTTGAATTGTATAATTTTCCAGACATGAGAGAAATCAAATGGACAACGAGGTACCATGCTGTTTCATTTACTGACGAGGACACTCACCTACTATTGGTGAGTGGCAGTTAAGAGACTATGATGCTGGCCTGTTTTAAGACAAGCCACTTTCACAAGCAAGCCTCCCCCAACCCCCACCCCCCAGAAGATGAGGAGGGAAAGTAACACAGAAATCTCTCACTGAGATAAGGAGAGTTTAATGGAAATAATATATGTACAAATGTACAATTACCTTAGCTAAGACAGAAAAGCTCAGCAAAAGCGGAAAGTGAAGCCAGGGATAAAATGACCTCCTTCACCCCCCAAGTCCAGCACCTCAAAACTGGAAACTGAAAAGACCAGCAGAAAACAGAAAGTCTTTCATGTTACAATCTGAATTTCAAGCCCCATGACACCCTGTGCCTGCCAGAATCTTCATTTTAAAGCTGGCATGACATTGGCGTGGTACTGAATACTCACCAGCAGATTCAATTGGCTAAACCCATGACAGACACTGGATCTGTGGGTTTAAACCTGCTTAATTTGAAAAAGCCTAGAACTTAGTGTTTTAATTTAGTTTCATTAGGCTTCTATGTAAAAGGGTGCTTTTCTTCAAAAGAAAGTTTAGCATAGTTGATCTGGGCAGCATCATTTAGGATTTCACATTGGATAGCTCAAGGAACATCCTTTCTTAATGTGCACTGAGCCACATTACAGAAGCATTTCAGGCTCATGATTAATGGACACAAGAAATTACACTTCATCTTGTGAATCATTCTTCAGAGGTGCTGTGTTTTCACACTATGCCTATAAATACATCTGTATATAGGATGACTAGATTTCCCATCCCTATCATACATGGGCTGACTCACAGTGCTAAGGGCATTTGCTTTCATTTTAGACAATGGCCTGCAAAACTAGGTAGTCTGGATGTAAATACCACCAGTGTGATTAATTTTGCCCAACTTCATATACCTAACAGTGAACCACTTTAGCCTAAATCTTGGCTTTGTCTCTGGTCAATGGACAGAAACAAACATTTCTCAAAGGCAATTTTTACCTGTAATTTTACAGATATGCACTCTAGGATGAGTTGCATTGCTGTCTGGTTGTGCTACTTGTTTCAGTATCTTGTTTAACTAGCTAAATTTGTGCCTTGGTCAGGCATATATAGTCAGTGTGAGTGGCAGCATATGGCTGGAGGCTGACCACCTCTTTCTGGGAAATATTAAGCAGTACGTGAAAAGGAAGCCACAATAAGACAAATAGAAAGGTCTGAAAGAATTTCAGTGTAAAGATGGTTAATTTGTAATAGTATTGTTTAGAAAGTCTGTAGGTATCTGAAGTTTGGTGAGAGGCTTGGTCCACAATGCATCCCTCAGAGTCTTGCTATGCTTGAGAGTCCTCAGTGTGAACACATCACTTTCCATCAAGTATGTTCTCCCACTCATTGTATGAGAAGAAAGTGTGACTCATCAGAGCCTGGTAACACTTATTTAGCAGGGGATTTTCACTTGTGGCTGTCACACACTGCAGGCATAATAAAACAAAACAAAAAAATAATCAGTAACCCACATCTCTAGATAAGTGATTAAGAAACTTCCCTTTACCTTTTCAAGTCCAGTATGACTGCCTCAGAAAAGTCCTTTACAAGAAAACCTTGTATCTTTGTCAAGTGGAGGCTGAAGGACATCCCATTGCCAAAGGTTTGTGATTTCATCAAGGTCGTATTGGCTGAAGTACAGCAGAAGAGTTATGAACAGTATTGTCAGCTGTAGTGCTAGAAGAAGGACTTGACTGTGCATTTCTCTATCCAAACCAGCTCAGTTATGACTCTAATAAACAGCAAATCTAGATATCTGCATTATAAAAGAAACACTAAAATTTACAATGTGCATCTTACACACTTCCATTATTACATGCAGAAGAGGAGAGCAGTCTCTGTGTACAGAATTCCTCCAAATATTTTGGTGAGAAAATGAAGTCTAATACCATATATTAGCTATATGCTATAAGCTTTGTATAGTCAATTTCATTTTCTGTTTCAAATTCAGTCCCATTACATTAGTCATCTACAATATATAATAATTGAAAGGGAAATATTCCAATTACAGCTTCTTATAAGAGAGTCTTGGCTTAGATCCCTCATCTAAAGGTTCTTACAAAATTCTTGAGGCATACCTGGGCCATATCCCACCTGCTTTCAGATAAACAACAACAGGAGGAGTATATCTGGGTCTTGAGTTACTGTGTAATCATTTTTTTGCTGAAGGTATCATAGTACCAGGAATGTATTTATTCAGCTGTTACAAGAAATGAAGCAGCTGGAAATTCGTTCCCTTGCTGAATGCCAGAGAACTACTGGGAACTTGTTTACTTACCATTAAAATGTATGCAAGTGGCCGGGCATCTGGTCACATTTGTTTTTTTGTCAAGAATGGGTATCCAGGAGGCAAGGTAGCCTGAATTTCTGAGGATGGTTAAATGTGTATTAGAAATGTGTGTTGCCTGAATTTTCTCTTGTAGCAACTTTTGTTTGAATATTTTAGTATAATATAACCTTCTTTGCAAGAAGTTTTTGAAGCACAACAAGCTACCAATCCCAGATAGTTTGCAAGAAGGGTTTTCTTTGATCTGATTTATCTCAGGAGTATTAATATCATTTAAAAATAAACTGAACCCAAGCTTTGTATCCAAGTGATGAACTAACACTCTTCACAAAGCTGTGCTAACAATACTGATGAAATAAACAGATATAAATAGTCAATATAACCTAAAATAACATCTGACTATTTTGGTGTAAAAAAGGCGACTTCTTACAGACAAAGTCTTCAAACCTTTAGTGCTCTGAAAATGGAATTGACCCCATTTTTCCCTAACTAAAAAATCCACAGGAATGCAATTGCTTTATCTGAGTCCCTATTAACAAAATTCTAAAAATACTTGTGTACGTCACGAGCACAGCATGTGTGTGCACCTAATGCCTGGTGCAACTGCTTGCTGAGAATCCAAGGGGATGGAAGGGGGTTTGCAGTTGTTCTCACAGGCACTGAGAAATAGAGAACAAGAAAGAAATGTTGTCTTTCTGTTGATTTAACAAGAAATCTGTAGAGAAAAAGGCAGTATTCAGGAAACAGATAAAGAGGCAATGAGAATAGGTGATGATTCTAAATCCCAGAGTAGCTGCAACTCTGTAGGTGAGACTATAGCTTATCAGGAAAAGGATTTTAAATGCTGTAATGAACGAGACATGACAGGTTGGAGATTTTTTGGTGGGTTTTGTTTGTTTGTTTGTTTTGACTGAGTTTGTTGTTGAGTTTTGTGTGTGTGTGTGTGTGTTTTTTGTGTTTTAATATTTTGGGATTTTAAGGTGTGGTGGAGAATAGGATTCATTTCCCACCCTAGACTTGTTCTGATCTGAGAGGCTTCCTACTAGGCAGGCAGTGCTACTAGGCTTTCGGTTCCCTGTCAGCAAGTTACATGATGAACAGCAAGGAAGGTGAACAAGCTGGCAGGAAATAAGGCAGATTTTGAAACTTCCTGATCTCTGTTGGCATTTCATTGATTAACAGTGAGAGACTTCGAAGTTCTCTTGGGAAATGCCTGATCAGCTTGAGCTACTGACCTTCCATCCTCACTTCTGCAGAGAATCCTCCAGCAGTCATGGGAATACCACCAACGAAGAAATTGAAACCTAAAAAGGTTTCTTCAGATTCTTCAGATTGTCCCTTGCCCTCCGCAGTGGCTGCTAATATGTGGAACAAAGAAAGAAATAAAAGAGAAGTGAAGAGTGAAGACATATGATTGAACTGTGAAGATTAGTCAGTGTGTAAATGATGAAATGATGACACTTGAAAAGCCTAGTGGCAAGCAAAGGTAACAGATTAATCACAGAGCCACTGTGAATGGTAACCACTTTCTCCAGAGAGAAAGTAGTGAACACTGTAAGAATGATTTTCTGAGTTATCAGGTAAGGAGATCTAAGGGTAGCACGCATTCTAATCCTGATCATTTTCTATGCCATGAGCCTCAACCTAGTCACAGCTGGTGTCCACTCCCTCTTTTCCTTCCCTTCTCTTTTTCACCCATCATTTACTTCTCTGAAGAAGGGAGTATGAAGATAACCATCTTGCATTCTTGCCCTGCAGGAGAGCAGCTCTTCTCTAGGACACTGGCTGTTAACTCAGAGGCAGAGGAACTTTGACAATATTTGACAAATAAGTGACCATATAACTTTTCTAAACAGACAGCTTTGAATGTGGATTTTTACTAAGAAGGCCATAAATAACCATGGTGACATACTTTCTTATGTGGCAGTATCTAGTGTAACATGTGACTCTACATTCCACATGCATGAAAACTGGAATAACCAGAGGTCCCTGTTTTATTATATATAGGGGGAGGGAGAACCTTTCACTCACACGTCTCCTCCAACACATCAGAGAAGGAGGATTTTGGCTTTTTTGGTAAATGGCTTCACAGCCACTTGTAAGTCTACCAGAGTACAGCCATGGTTAACTGAGACAACACCAAGACTAGTCTGTGATTTTGTGTTCCAATATGAGTCAAATGAAAGGAGCCCCATTTTCTGAAGCTGGATAAGAACACCTTTTAAAATCGAGTGCTTCTAAAATATCTCAGGAGTTCTTAGAAAAATTCTGGTTTTATACCTTTTCTCAGACTGAAATTGGTAGCACCGTGGGGAATGAACACCCTCTGGAAAACCTTTTAACTTGAGAAGACATAAACAATGTAATAATTATTTTTAAAATACCATATGACATCAGTAATGACTATGTAAAAAAAGGATGTTTCATCACAGTACTATTTTCTATTTTTCATAGTAATGCACCCTGCATGGTTTATGCCATGAGGCAGAGATATTGGACTTGGAGATCAGAAAGCAACACTTTCTTTGTTTTATGTAGCACAGCAATTGTTCTGATGCTACAGAAGGACAGGAAGCAACTGAAGGTTTCTGAGGTTACAGAATGGCATTTCTGGATTATTCACCGCAACAAGCATTAATATTTTACACCATTTATGCATGGAAAGCTTTACAGCTATTAAGGCTGGAGTCTGCAACTGACTTACAGAACCTGCACTGTGTGCCCTTGTTTGCTCTATGGCTTTGAAAGTATGTTAGGGGAAGGTATGAACAATTTCCACCACATCTACAGACCCTGGCAGAGAGTAACAAGATTTCACATCCATTCTCTCCGTCTTCCATTAGGCCAACCAGGAAGAGCTAAATGCAAGCTGCTCCTCTGTGTTCAAACAGGACAGGGGAGAGGAAAGGAAAAGCAAACACTAATTTAGACTGCCTACAATCTGCATAAATGCAGGGATGTGTAAACATCCAACTACTTCAGCTGCTTACTTCAGTGAGAGTTCATCTAAGCCATAATTAAACAAGACCTAAAATACCTATATGAGATCAGAAAAAATAATGTTGTGATCAAGAGAAAAATGACTTTGTGGTTAATTCAGGAAACCAAGGCAAGTTTCTTAGAGCCTAGGATAGGGTACTTCAATCCTGTGCAAGCAGTAAGTCAGTGTAACACTTGAAGATTAAAACGGTCTGAAAATATCTGTGCATACTGCAAACCACTTGTGAATAGCACAGTTAAATTGAATATCTCTGCTTATAAAACCAGTGATAAATTCTCAGCAGTTTGAGCCTACATCAATCTAAGACCAAGAGACTCCTGTTTGCTATCTTCACAATGGCTCTTATTCATAAAGTGCCCACAACTTCTCAAGATGACATCTATCAAACTTTTGGTTTGATCATTCCCTTCTTTGCCCTAAGAATACTGTAATTATGTTGAAAATAATTTTGTAAACAAGGTAGTAGATACTCTAGTTACTGTTGCTAACAATGGGCAGTTTCTATTTTTTTTTTTTTTTGCAGTTGCTTAAATCTTCCTTTTAACATGAATAAAGACATAGCAAGATTATGGCCAGGTATAATTTTTTAAAGCATGGCTATGAATGAAAGCAAAAGCTTACAGCATGCATTAAATTCAAAATAACTTTGTTCTCAAATCCAGTATGCTCAAACAAAGAAAAAGAGAGAAGGAAGCAGGGGAAAAGGGAGAGATTAAAAACAAAACAAAACAAAGCGAAATAACAACAACGGCAAAACAAAAAAACTGAAAAAAAATCCAAAACCACCAGAAAAATGGCCAGGGCATCTGTCTAGGAGACTGGCATCCAATTCTTAATCTGCTGGATAATCCATTTCCAATACATTGTTAAGATCTATTAAGCATTTTTAAATGTTTTTCTGATCTTCTCTACAACAATGCATCTTACATTTATTCTTAAACCTCTGGTAAAAAAACCATATCTAATCCTAATTTTATATTTTATAATATATTTTATTACAGTAACTTCATTACAAATGCTAATATTTTTTAGTTTGAGGTTGAATTTGAGTCCATTTCTTTTAAAGGAAAAAAAAGATTCCCTCTTTCGTGGTAAAAGACATTGAAATAACACACGTCCATGTGATGTTTTCCTTCCATGTGCTTTAAAGATAGGGGAGAATTTCACAGAATATATTCCTTTCTTTTGTAGAGTGAGAACAGATCTCTATTCAAAAATTCCTGGAGCCCAAGAATTATAAGACCAAGTATTTCCAAGCAACACAAAGTATTTCTGATTCAAAAGCTTTCAGCGAATATGCATGCACTGTACTGAAAGATCTGCAGCATGACTGTTACCACAGTCCAATTACCATGATGACGCAAGAGGAAAAGCTTCAGCGGCTATTCATTAGGCCATGGAAATAGAAGCATGCTCACAAGAACCCACTCACAAGGTTCAAGTGGCTCCACTCTTACTGGGGGACTCATCCAGCAAAAATGCTTCAGATGACAAGTTTTCATCAGAGTTCAAGCATGTTCAGAACTTATGAATGCCAACTCCAGTAAAAGCAGGCAGAGTTATGAAATGAACAAGGGGAAGAGACATGAATAGGTAGAAAAAAGTCTCAACACAAGAGTAGCTATTTTGTATTTGGGGTTGTTTTGTTTTGTTTTTTTCCCCCCCTTCCTTAATTCCTTTTCCCTTATTTTTCATAACTCCAAAACATGCCATCTGGAAAATTTTGTAAGCCGAAAAACCAGAAACATTTAAGAAGGATCAAGGTAAGAAGCAAATCATGGTCATTCAGTATAAGGAAAAGTAAAATTTGGCCTAGCTTCATAATATCTCCAATAACAGCAAATTGCATCTGCTGCTAAACCTCACACTAATACTGCTGTCATTTTAAAACCTCTCTAGCTCATCTGCTAAACCAAGAAATAGCCACTTTCTTTTTGCCTGTAGAAAATATTGCCACCATGTATTGCAGAATATTGTAGATACCTGCCTGACTGTATAGACTTTTCCCTACATCAAAACAATTTGAATAAAAATATTATGGTTGTTGTGTTGTTTTTGTATTTTAATTTTAAATAGTCTTAAGACTTTTTAAATGTTTTTTTGGGGTGAAAAGTAATTCCTATTTGAAAGGCACCAGTCATCTCCATCACATACCAGAGAGAAATTAATAGGGCCATATAAAACCAATTTATCTGAATGCTCAGTACAGAGTCAAAGAAAGGCTATTTATCTTAGCAAACAAAATTGTTCATGTCTGCATTTTGAGACACCAGGGTATGTAATTTAAAGCTATTTTGTAGTAGGTCATTCTTTGAAGTCTAAGACAGTCAAGGGGGGCACTCTCTGTTATAATGATTATATTTAAGAATTACATATAATGATTTAACCACTTTAATAAGTTTTGCAGAATTCAGATCTGTCTAAGCACAATGTCTCAAAACTTCAGCTTAGTACATCTGTTTTAATAAATGCTGAATTAAAGTTTATCAGAAGGTATTATTAAAATTACTGATATAAATGACCAGAAGTCAATGACAAGAAATAAATTCTATTGAATTTTGAACATTAAATGAAGGTCAAAACCAGCACTGAGGCTTGAACTACTCTACTACATTAGGGAATTGTTAACTTGCTACTGTGCATATCTCATACCCTTCATACTAGGCTGTGAGTGTGGTTGAAACTAAGGAAGGATATTTAGTTATCCTATTTCATTAGGTAGCCAGTTACACTAAAGATGGAATCATGTATGTAACTGCCAACAT
Source organism: Melanerpes aurifrons (assembly GCA_011125475.1). Lineage (NCBI taxonomy): Eukaryota > Metazoa > Chordata > Aves > Piciformes > Picidae > Melanerpes > Melanerpes aurifrons. Next base: position 4,358,275 of record WWNC01000071.1, on the reverse strand, counting down.
CCATTGTCTTTATGTCTCTCTGTATTTTAGTGGTAGGTGGTATGCAAAATATTTAAGTTAGAAGAAAGAGAATGACTAAAATTTGGAATAAAATTTTGTATCAGAAACATCTTAATTTCAAAAGTAAATATGGAAATGTAAGGCTCAATTTTCAACTAAATTTGTATGCCTGGCCATGCAGATATGATACTACTTTCAAGAACATCTCAGAAAGTTAGGTGTTAATCTATATTTAATTACCTGAACATCACAATGAGAATATAGCACTATGCCTGCAAAAATAAAGATTAATCCCATTTACAGACCCAAATCCTTGATCCTGGGGGAGTTTTTATATTGTATCTGAATCTTGAAGCTTGAACTCAAAGGGTTCATCTAGATAATTTTTTCATTTCTATTAATAAAAACTTCAACTCTTTTATAAAACAAATGAAAAGGATAACAAGCAGAAGAAAACCAGGCCAAAGTGAGACATTAAAATAACAGACAGTAAGTATACAGCAATAAAAAATCATTAAGAAATTTACATCTTTTGGAAGATATTACTCACATATGATCAAAACACTGGACAGTATCTGATGTTGAACAAATTGGTTTTGTATGTGATAATTAAAACAAAATTTCTATCAGTAAAAGCCAGTCTAGTAAATTTAAATCTATCCAATTCAAGTCTAATTAGGACATATCAAAAATAAATCACTTGCATGTGTATCTAAGGAGCTTTTAAATCTTTTTGATTATTACAGATAATCCATTTGTTCTGCTTCCAGTTAAAGGTCAGCTAGTAGTTCTGTTAACATCTTGTTTTCAAGGTTTATACATTGGCTGTAAAAAATTAATTTTGAGTGCATAAAGCAGGCAACTTTTTGCCACACAAGGAGGAACTATTATTTCTTTTAAGTAAAGGAAATCTAAAGTAGATATCATGTTTAAAATACAGAATACAGATTATGTTGTAGAACTTCTCATTAACTTCAGTTATATCTTGTGTGATATATCTGCTTTACATTAGTGGGGTGGGGGATGGGAAGAGCTATTTAAAGAAGAATCTCTTTATATTTGGGACATAAACAGATTTTGGGGGGCAGAATAAGAGTGAGTCTTACCAAGAAATCCACATCTTACTTTTATGCAAGAACACTGAAATGTGAAAAACAGTCTTTGCCAATATATCTTGCTGTATTCGTCTCTCAGAAAGATCAAAAGTTGCTCCAGCAGAAAATTTCTTCTGCATCAAGCAAGGGTCCCCTTGGACACATGTGTACAACTTATTAGCCTCAATAGGGATTCTGTCAGACAACCCTGACATTCACTTCAAAGGCAGCTATAGTTTAGTCCAGATCTGACTACTGGTCTGCTTACCTTTGACAAGTATATACCTCTGTGCCTCCTTCTCATTTGCAACTGATTTCTTCTGTTAAATGTTTTCACACGTATCAAATCAAAACAGACTTTCAGTAAGCTTGTGGATATTAATGTATTATGGTAGTGGTTGATGTGTTGAAGTCCATATTGCCATTCAGAGGGACCCTAACAGTCTGGAGAAATGGGCAGAGAGGAGTCTCATGAAAGTGAAAATATGTGTCTGTCAAGGCCTGTAGCTGGGAAGAAGACTCCTAATGTACCAAGACAAGCTGGGGACAGTCTGGATGGAAAGGCCTGGAGATCCTTGTCATTAATAAGCTGAGCATCAGTGCACTCTTGCATCAAAGGCGGCCAACCATATCCTGTATTAACTAGAATAAGTCTGCAGTTTCAGGGAAGTAATCCTTCCCCTCTATTTGGAATCCTTTGTACCACATCTGAATAGTGTCCAGTCAGAAGCTCCCCAGTAAAGTTAGATATTTCTGTATTTGTGATAGTCCCGCAAAGACCATTGAACTGGTCAGTGAGTAGGAATGTAGGATGTAGAATGTATGAGAAGAGGCTGGGGGAACTTCATGGATTTAGAACTATGAAGAAATGATTGATGGGGAATCTTGCTGCTGTCTATAACTACCTATTGAGAAAGCATAAAGAAGATGGAGAAGCAGTGGAGAGAGGAAAGATAGTGAGAAAAAGACAGAACATGGGAAATTCTGATTCAGTATAAGAGGTGTTTTTTTTTTTACCGTGAAGATGATCAAATACTAGAGCAGCTTGCTTAGGAGTGTTGGGAAACGACATCCTTAGAGACACTTAATACTAGACTTGGCAACCTCAACTTAGTGAACCTGTTCATGTTCAGAGCAGAGGCTAGAATGGATGCCTTCTGGAGAACCCTTCAAACCCACATGATTCTGTGAATTACCTCTTAAACACTCCTTACACAGTGAGGTGTTAGGCTTCTTTCTTATCAGGCAGTTGTAGCATTGTCCTTCTTTTTGATCTTTCTTTCCATCTGACTTATCTATGGGCACACACCTGGTTTGAGCAAGGTGGAGGTTCTGTTCTGAAAGCTAAGAATCTGAGTCTTCCATCCTGCACATAATATTTAACCTGACAAAAAGATTATTACACTGTCACACAGATGTTAGAAGGCTACAAGATGTCAAACTGTACCAGCTTACTCATACACGCATATCTGACCACACAAAGTACTTAGCAGTGGAAAATCAAGGCTGCAATGAATTTATTCAAAACTAGTTTTTGTCAACCAGTATGGTATTATTTTTATAATGATGTTTGAACTGTGAACTAATGCACAAATATTTCTTTGAGTTATGTACAAGTATATTTAGTGCTGTAGAGTTTTGATACTGTGCTATTAAGAGCTCGTGTTATTCACACCATGTGAATCAACATTCACCAATGGGAATATTAACTTCACTATGTTGGCTCTGGCCTATTTTTTTTTTAATGGATCTCCTCTATTGGGGCAAATATTTAGAAACACTGCTCTAATACAAATAAAAATCATTGGAAAGTGTTAAAAAAAAGCCAAGTGTTCCCATACATTAACTTATTTGGCTACAGAGTCTTTCTGAAACCTAATAAACAATGAAAATGTGTGTATTGAAGTCTGCCCTTTCAGACAGTATATATCACATTCTGCTTTCAGTTCCCCTGGGGCAGTCTAAATGCATGCAGAAAGAAGGATATAGCTGTATATAATTTAATTTGCTCTTAAAAAAATATGCTTAGATGTTTGATGTATCAGAATATGCCAAAGTAACAAAACAGACAAGCAAAGCAAAATATAAGCCAAGCTTCAATACAAGCAATTTTTGAATTCTAGAACATTACTAGCTTTCCATCTGTCTGGAGAACAATGTAATGCACTCGTGACTGTTCACAAAAATGAGTTTCAAAAACCATCAAGCCCTCTGCTCTCTCATTATGCAGGTGGTGTGCAATGCCAGATGCAAAATAATTGATGTGGTTTCAAAGTTCCCTGAATCATGTCATAATTCATACATTTTAAAATACATAGGAATTCACAATCTATATGGCACTGTCTGGTAGAGTCTATTTTTCATTTAGTTTGAAAATATCTTGATAATCAAAAGCTATTTTAGAATTCAAATAGTAGCTCAGATTCTGTAAAACTGCAAGTTCTGATCTCTGTACATAACAACAGGGATCTTAGAGAAATAATTAGAATACATTCAAAAATAATCTAGAAATTATCTGAAAGCTAAGATATTTTAACGCCAAAATTTTCTGTGTCATAGGAAGATCCTACTGTTAGCATGAAAGCCCCAACTTGTAGGAGATAGAGTTTATTAGCAGTCTTTCAGAGGACATACCCCTGTTCTGTGCATTGGGTATTTACACTCTATTTATAGCACAGTCAAATGAAAATATTCCCCAAATTTTATTCAGTCACTTGAAGATAATTTGGAGTGGTTCAGGATATTAACAGACCCAAATGTTGGGGTCATATGAAAATGGGGGAGATATCTGCTGGGACTGATTTACAGATGCCTAGTGAGAGGGGATGAACAACACAGCCATTCCCCAATTTATAGCTGTCTGCCACAGGAGGGAGAAGTGCTTGCCAACTGACAGGAGCTTATGGCATGATGCCCCACTATGCACTGCCTGTAAGACTACACATAAAAATGAAGTGGAGAGGGCACCACCTTCCAGAGCTGCTGGTCTCATCATTTAATAGAACTATTGAAGAAAAACTGATGAAAAAAAATACTATGCCTAAGTGTAGGGCAAAGGAGAGTGAAGGCAATGTGTTGAGTTGTAAATGCACAGATCAGTTTTGGGGGGAGGGCTTTCTGGTTGTATAAAACTCCTGTTGCCTGGTTCTCTGAGATGATAACAAATAAGAAATAAACTAAAAAGCCTTGAATATATCTTGATTTAAATTTGTTGTTTTGAATAAATCTGTCAGTTCAGCTCCAAAATAAGAGTAGTCTAGATTACAGAAGGCTTATTACAAGTAAGAAATCATTGAAACTCACAAAAAGTCTTAAGTCATAATCAGAAAATACAGAGGAAAAGGATCTTACAGATAAGTCACCACTGGGTGAGAAAGATTAAGGAAGGAAGAAAAGTCCTCTTGTTATACTTCAGCAAATCAACAGCGCTGATGACAAGCACTGGTGACAAGCATTTTCCTTTGTACTAACATTAGAACGCACACGTGCAATCAAAAACCTGGCTACCTATCTCCAGTTAGATGCTGCTTTTTATATTGACCATGGTAATCTAAGCCCCAAGATCTTATTCCTGCTTTTGCTAAAGAAGCAAATTTCTCACTAATTTAAGTGGACTCTGCTGTTTGTGGAAGATTCAGTTGTATCCCAGTTACCATTTTCAGTAAAGACTGTAGAGTAATCTGCCCTGGGACATTCGGTTTCTAAACAATCACCCGAGAGTTCGTATAAGCATCCTTTGAGACTGCTTATCCTCCCCCACCAAATACTTCTACTGTGCATTCATCTACCTGTTATACTGAAGACATGCAATTAAGAGTTCTAATTTAGAATTCTCAGCAATCATCAGATAACTTTACAGTCACTGCACCATCACCACCAAGAACATCTTGTGAACTCTCCAAATTTACTTTAAATCTTCCGCATTTGCAATATTATCAACCCAATCTAAATTTCAAACAACATTTACAATGGTAATGCTGTCTGTAGACACACATCATTCTTTTAAATACTGTGATATATCCTAAAATTCAGAATTCCAGTATTTGGGACAACATGAGGCTTTATAGCTATAAGATTCCTCCCCAGATCACACATAAGCCATATCCCTGCATGAAAAGGCAGAGTTTGAAGATTTCTGGGTTTTGCAGTGTGAGAAAACTTGAGGATCATCTGAACTTCTGTTTCACAGCTAGGAGGAAGGAGGGCTCATTCAGGAGGCTTCTGGGGATGGACTTAGCAAGTAACCAGTGGGCTGGAAAGAAAATTCCCTTAGCAGTATGCCTATTATCCTCACCTGATACATCAAAGGATGTAAAAATATTATGCTGTTACATTCAATTACTTTCAGTTACAGTGAACTTGCCTATTGTGGTGTTCATGTGATTGCAGTTTATCAGGTTTGCAGGGCAAGGTTTCAATAGCAAGGAGGCTACAGGGGTAGTTTCAGTGAGACAATGCTTAAAAGCTTCTCATGTGTCTGACAGAGACATTGCCAGCTGCCCCTGAGCTCATCAACAATGTGATAAACTGTTTAAGAAGAAGGGAAAAAAAAAAGAAAAACCTGTTGTGGAGCAACAGTGGTGAGAATATGGGAGAGAAACAAGCTGGCAGACACCATGGTCAGTGAAGGAGGGGGAAGAGGTGACCTATGCATGAGAGCAGAGATTCCCCTGCAGTCTGTGTTGAAGATCATGGTGAGGAAGGTTGTCACACTGCAGCCCATGGCGAAACAGATGACCACCTGCAGGCCATGGAGGACCCCATAGTGTAACAGGTGGATCCCCAGGGAAGGCTGTGACCTCAGGTGAAACCTGCACTGGAGCAGGCCAATGGCAAGACCTGTGGATCCATGGAGAGAGTAGTCCATGCCAGAGCAGGTTGCATATCAGGACTTGTGACACCATGAGGGACCTGTCCTTGAACAATCTGTTCCTGGAGAACTACACCTTGTGGAAAGGACTCATGCTGGAGCAGTCTGTGAAGAACTGCAGCCCATAAGATTCCTTTTGGAGAAGATCATGGAGGACTGTCTCCCATGGGAATGATTCCACTCTGGAGCAGGAGAAGAGCATGAGGAGACCTCCTATTGAGGAGGAAGGAGCAACAGAAGCGGTGTGTGATGCACTGACCTCAACCCTCATTCCTGTTCTCCCTGTGCCACTCAAAAGGAGGAAATAGAGAAAATCAGGAGTGAAGCTAATCCTGGGAAGAAGGGAGAGGTGGGAGAAAGTTTTGGTTTTTTTTATAAGATTTAGTTTTTATTTTCTCATTATTCTGCCCTGGTTTGATTTATAATAAATTAGACTTATTTCCCTGAGTCCAGTATGTTTTGCCCATGACAGTAATGGGTGAATGATGTCTCTGTGCCCTTACCGTGATCCATGAGCCTTTCACCATATTTTCTCTCCTCTGTCCAGCTGAGAAGGGCAGTGATTTAGTGGCTTGTTGGACACCTGGTATCCAGCCAGTATCGACCCACCACATACATCTATGTCAATGTGTTAAGCAATTATTGCTGCTGAAGTGACAGAACTAATGTGACTCCAAAAACACTGCAATGGAATAAGCTTGTACGGTAAAAGTGCAGGAATGATTCATGCACTAATAAGGAACCTTTAAAAAATTTTAAACAATAGCAGTAATAATAAAAAAAAAATGTACTTTCCAACTTCCTAATACATTTCATGTCCTAACATGAATTCTATCCATCTGCAAAGAAAAAATGCCACATCTGAAAAACAGCAGAAGGAATATGTTTGAATTGAATAAAATACTTTATTGGTTGTAGGCTTGAATTAGATTAGTTTTACTTTCCTGTGACATTAGAGATTACAAATAAGGTGAAAAATTATGACTAAATATAGAGGTGGAAGGCAGTAATGAGAAAGTATCTCTTTGAGGTGGGCAATGTAGTGAGGGATGGGTAGGATGTGGATGGAAATCCAGTGAATGAGTGAGAGAGAACACAGTCTCAAGCTGCGAATGGGGAAATTTAGGATCGAGGTGAGGAGAAAGTTCTTCACTGAGAATCATTAGCCATTGGAATGGGCTGTCCAGGGAGGTGTTGGAGTCACCCTCCCTGGAGGTGTTCAAGAGGGGATTGGTCTAGTCACAAGGTCTGTGGTGACAGGTTGGACTTGATGATCTTTGAGGTCTCTTCCAACCTTGGTGATACTGTGATACTGTGAGAAATCAGAAAGAAAGGTAAATAAAAAGACTGAAAATGGAAATGCATTGCATCACTCACAAAAATGAACATGATAATTGTCCATTGTAAAGAAGCCCACTTCAGGGTGTGACACAGAACTGCTGCTTTGGAATTATTTATTCAATTTCCAGTAAATCCAAAGTGTTTTGCAAACTGAGGGCTCAATTGTGCATTCATCAACCTAGAAACCCTCCTCAGCAGCTAGAGCAGGCTGAGTTGGAGGTAGCAAAGGGTTCCTCTTTCTGCTTGCTCCATTGCCAGGCAAGTGATTTGCACCACAAAGAGCTCACATACAAGTATGAAGTTTTCTTAGGGAACGTGAGGCACTCTACTTGTCAGCTTACTATCTCTCAAGCAGAGACTCATCTTTATAGCACATCTGAACAGTAGCAAACACCATTGCAAAACTCTCAGTTAAGGGGGAGCAGGATCTAAATATAAATATAAATAACAAGTCATAATTAACAAGATGTTTTTCTACAGGAAAATAAAATGGTAGACTGTAGTTCTGCCCAGAGACAAAGCTGTCTAATATTATTTTAAATATATATATATGTAAAATCTTTACACATTTTATTCAAGAACTTGATTGTTTTTCAACATGAACATTGTGAGTCAGGCAATTTTGGAAATTATCTTTGCCGTGTAGCTAATTCAGTAATAAGTCTCAATCAGTTTACTAATCTGGGAAGCCTCCATGTAAATACAAGATCACATTGATTTCATGTACTTGTTTAGTTGTTCTTGAACATTTGACAGGCCTGACAACTTGATCAATATGTGATTCCATTCACCCAGACCTGCAGGTGCCTTTTGTGCTCTGCCTGCTGGAAGATTACAATCAGACTCATTAAAGGCAACACAAAGAATTACCATTGACATGTTTCCTGTCAGACAAATACAGCCAATGTCTATTACGATTCTATCTGGTAGAAATTGATTTAATCAGCAGCCTAAGATTTAACCTATTGCTATTAATGCAATTTAAAGCTTTTCTCTCACTTCTGATCAACCTAACTGGAATTTAAATGGGTAGAAGTGACGTGAACAAGCTCACAAGGGTCAGAGTTTATCTTTTCTGTCTGTGCCAGACTCTTTGATGTTTGACACAAAGGACTAATCCCCACAACTCCAGAAACCACCCTGTGAACAAGGAGCAATTTGCTAAAGCTATAATAACACATATTGCTGCCTTACTTCAGGTTTTGCAGGAGATTCATATTCTATGGGTTTGATGCACCAAACTGAAAGCTAGCATGTTGTGTAAAGGTAGTGTTACATGGATATGCAGTATTAATGATCTATTTATTCATCTGAAGATTGGTTTTAGTGTTGTCAATCTTACTGTTTTGTTTTTATCTGGCATTGTTCAATTCATTACAGACTACTCCAGCTTGCTATTTATGGAAAAAAACAAAACCCAACCCCACACTGTTTTCAGAATGTTCTGGGTTTTTTTGTTTTTAAAAATGTCATTTACTGAATACATAAGAGAAAAAAAAAAAAAAAACACAAAATAAGACTATAATGATGCCTAAAAAAAAACCCTTTCTTTTTTTTTCCCCTTTGTAATGGGCTTATTCCATCGTGCCTCTACCAGTTTGCAACACAGATGTATTTTTCATGATAGACTTGAACCAATCAACATAAATTCTGGTAATGACTTTCAAAAATTGCTGTTATTAAATATATTAAAATGTGGTTTGCGTATTAAAACTGCTTCTAAAATCAGAACACCCTCTTACTCAATATATTCACTCTCCTTCATTCTTTGACTATACACCTGCTTCATTGAGTCACAATCTGCCTCTCATATCCAAACAGTGTTTGATGGCTAATTCTTATAGAACACCATTTTGTAAGTTCATTATATCTTATACCCATTAAAATTAATGAGAATAATAATGAAAATAAAGGAACACTTTGTCTGTGTTCCTGTTAAACAACACAAGTTTGGGGGGAGTACCTGGTATTGTGGGAGGTCCTGAAGGTAGGAGTCAGGAGAATGGGTGCAGAGATCTATTTATGGAGGACATGGCAACATGCCATGCACACAGGACACCATGGCTAATCAAATCAAGACATTCAGAAACATAATTTCACAAGTAGGAGACCTTGAGAAATTTCACAGACAGCTTGAAGCTGATCTGTGAAACTGGTGTTTCTGTGGTGAAGATACTAAGTAGGACAACTGAGGGTCATGGGGAACTAAGGGAGTAATCTATATGCTGTAAGAAGAATTAAGATGAAATATTTACAGTAACCGAGATGGTAGACGATAACATTCTTGGTAACATAGCTTTTCTGATTACTGGGGAGAAAGAACTGTCATTTTACTCTCAAATATCTGAGAGATGTATTTAATTTTCCTGTTACTCCATGTTTTTCTCTGTCTTGGCTATAGTTCTGGTGAGCTGATAAACCTCTTGCACCTTTGACACCACTATGTGAGAACAGGTGCATAGTTCGCACCTGAAGGATGGCCAAGGGCTCAGGTCCAGCCAACATGGATTTAGGAAGGGCAGATCCTGCCTCTCAAAACTGATCTCTTTCTATGGTCAGGTGACCCGTCTGGTGGATGTGGGGAGGCCTGTGGATGTGGTCTACCTGGACTTCAGCAAGGCCTTTGACACCGTCCCCCACAGCAAACTGCTGACTAAGCTGTCAGCCCGTGGATTGGACCACTACACTCTGTGCTGGGTTAGGAACTGGCTGGAGGGCCGGGCCCAGAGAGTGGTAGTGAACGGTGCCACATCCAGCTGGAGGCCAGTCACCAGTGGTGTCCCCCAGGGATCAGTGCTGGGCCCTGTCCTCTTCAACATATTCATTGATGATCTGGATGAAGGGGTAGAGTCAGTCATCAGCAAGTTTGCAGATGACACAAAGTTAGGGGCAGATGTTAGTCAGTTAGAGGGTAGAAAGGCTCTGCAGAGGGACCTCGACCGACTGGACAGATGGGCAGAGTCCAATGGGATGGCATTCAACAAGTCCAAGTGCCGAGTGCTGCACTTTGGCTACGGCAACCCCATGCAGAGCTACAGGCTGGGGTCGGAGTGGCTGGAGAGCTGCCAAACAGAGAGGGACCTGGGTGTGCTGATTGACAGCCACCTGAATATGAGCCAGCAGTGTGCTCAGGTGGCCAGGAGGGCCAATAGCATCCTGGCCTGCATTAGGAATAGTGTGGCCAGCAGGAGCAGGGAGGTCATTGTGCCCCTGGACTCTGCTTTGGTTAGGCCGCACCTTGAGTCCTGTGTCCAGTTCTGGGCCCCTCAGTTTAAGAAGGACATCGAAACACTTGAGTGTGTCCAGAGAAGGGCAACAAGGCTGGGGAGAGGCCTTGAGCACAAGCCCTATGAGGAGAGGCTGAGGGAGCTGGGATTGTTTAGCCTGGAGAAGAGGAGGCTCAGGGGTGACCTCATTGCCCTCTACAACTACCTGAAAGGTGGTTGTAGCTGGGAAGGGGTTGGTCTCTTCTCCCAGGCAACCAGCACCAGAACAAGGGGATACAGGCTCAAGCTGTGCCAGGGGAGGTTTAGACTCGAGGTGGGGAGGAGGTTCTTCACCAAGCGAGTAATTTGTCATTGGAACAGGTTGCCCAGGGAGGTGGTTGAGTCATCGACCCTGGAGGCGTTCAAGGGGAGATTGGATGTGGCACTTGGTGCCATGGTCTAGTCATGGGGTCTGTGTTGATAGGTTGGACTTGATGATCCCCGAGGTCCTTTCCAACCTAAGTGATACTGTGATACTGTGATACTGTTCAACCCAGGATCCCAATGTTACACAAGTCATCCTCTCAGATTTCAAGTGTAGGCATTAAGGAAAGATTTTCAATTCAAAAAGTGAATATGTGTCATAGGTTGATTTTCCCCAGGGAGACTATGCTGGGAGTGCACTGTGCAGTAGAGAGAATAATTTAGAACCCCAAAAGGAGCAATGGGAATGTTAGGAATAGGGAGACAAGACAGCAGAGATGTGTGAAAAGTACAAGAGGAAATTGTAAGTGCATTACCATTAGTGACATTGTTGGAACAACAAAGATGATTTTTTTGCCACAGAACTGAGTAAAAAGATTACTAAAATAGGATGGAATGGCAATGTCACTGCAGTGGAAGTCAGAATGGGAAAGCCTTAGTAAGGAGTGAGAGAAAAATAATTGCTCTAAATCCTTGGATGAATTTAGACATGAAAAGAAACAATACAAATGTCTAGCAATGGATCAGGGGAATCACTACTGAGGTCTGAGGAGTAAAGGGACACAATTATATCTGCAGCTTAAAGGGAACCAAGACCACACATATACAAGTTTCAGGAATATAAGGCAGTTAGTTATTGCCTTATGAAAGAGACATTGTATGCATATGTTTTAACTATAATTAAAATTATGTTTTAGAAACAGTTTCTGCTGACAGCAAAGTCAAGAGTAGGCATGGATTTTCAATGTCCTTTCAGTAATACAGACATTTTAAGCAAAACATTTCAGTGTCACTATTTAGCCATACACTATCTACTGTTGAATATCCAGTAAAAATATTTTATCTGAGATGCAGTAAGATTCTACAGCCACTCACAGAACAGCAAATGCAAAGTCCTATGTAGTTCAGTAATTGTTTGTCAAATGCTGAGTTACCCTGATTTGCTTAGTGTTTGCTGTGGACTTGAAAACACATGTATGGATATTCACCCCTTTGCAATGTTTTTAACAGTGTGAACTTTCAGTGTGAAATCATACAAGTAAATCAGAATAACCCTTTTAATTCAGTAAGTAACCTTTAATACTGCTATCAGTATTACAGTGATTAGTTAAATGGTGGACACAATGAAGACTTCTCCCCACCATTACTATTGATTTTAATGAATTCTTCCTATACTATTTGTAAACTAGTGGCCCATTTTTATTATTGTGCTCCTTCTATCTTACACTGAATCTTCTAATAGTTTCTGCTGCCTCTCGAAAAATCTGAAAAGTTTATTTCCTAATTCTGTTAGAAATTGATAATGATTCATGCATATTAAATCCAAACAAACCACCTGGTTTTGATTGTTTCCTAATCCTTCTTAAAATCAGAGGCCCATTATCAGTGGCCTTTGCAACAGAAACTCTGCAATTAGGAGCTAACACAAGCTTCCCTTTTTGTCATCAAGCTGTGTGTGTCTGCTCAGGGAAAATTGCTACAGCTGTCAGCTTAAGTGCAATGACAAATATGTTTCTCTGCATATTTGGTTTCAACTAGTTTTGCTCAATTCAGTATGACTTCACTGGCATGACAAGTTTTACAAGTGTTGCCAGAGAGTAAGAAAGACCAGCTGTCAGGTATTTACTGTAGGTTAACCCTACATGGTATTACACATTGTGCCCGGGTTTAGACCTACAATCATTAGACAATAATAGTCTTTCTAGAATTGGTGGCAGGTTGACTACTCTGTTGCACTTTCTTCTTTTTTTCAAGGTTATATAGAATTTTAATGCATTATTTCTAATGAATAATTCGGTAATGATACTTTGCAATCTAAGTGATTTAAGATGATGTTCATCTCCCTTTTTGTTGTTAAAGATGAAGACATTTTCCCAAGCCACCTGTGATTTGTGGGGTTCCATCTACAACTATTTCCCCTATGTTTGCAGACCCACACACTTAAAATACCCACCAGAATAAAAATGCCTGAAACAATTCACTAACTATGGATAAAACAGCTTTGAGAGTGGAGAGGCACTGACTTTCCCAGCTATCATAGATTCACAGATTCTCTTTCAATTAATCTGAAGGAGTTGGACCAACTGTTATTAAGTCTGCTATGAACACAGTGCCTACTTGAATGGAAAAGTTCAGTCTGTGTCAGTTACAATGACAGATTTTGGCTTTTTCAGTGATATTTAGCAAACTCAGAAACAACTAAAGCAAATAATGGGAACTTTAAGTTGCTATGGATACATTTAAAAGAGGTAGAAGGGATTAGACTGGTCACAATAAAAGTTTCTTCTGTGCTCAGAACTGTGAGGGCGATCTGGCTGCGACATCTGTCACCCCATTGATCACCAGGGTTGATTCGGCTGATCTGGCTGGCTAGGCGGGTGTCCCCTTCTTCCCTCACCGCTCCATGTACGTCCCTCCCGAAGCTGTGCGCTCGGTCGAAGAGGATGACCTTCCCCGATAGAGACGGTACCGTTCATCGGTCAAGGGTATACGGTAGCTGCGCTCCCCTGAAAGCTCAAGGTCCATTTGTGGGAGAGAGAACGTAGGGTAGTCAAGCTTCCAAGACTGCAGACACATCCGAGTGAGGCACTGCATGGGTTTTTTTCTAGTCATGGGGTCTGTGTTGATAGGTTGGACTCGATGATCCTCGAGGTCCTTTCCAACCTAAGTGATACTGTGATACTGTGATACTGTGATACTATAGCCGACATTGGCAGCTCCAATGAAATAATGTTGATGATTACTGCCATTGCACAACAGGGCAAGTCATATTTGAAACCTTATGGAAGTCAGTGCTTCATATATGCTTTAACTGAGTCCTGAACTGATCCTGAAAAGTCTGAGTCTACAATGCTCTTTAAATTTAGTTTGATTATTACTTGAGCAAAGGATATGTTGCTTATATTGCACAAACAGCAGGGGTGTTTGCAGAATACTCTTAAACAGCTCAAAAGGACTAGTGAGTTTGTGCCTTGTTCTGAAATCTCCAATCCATCATATCCATACTATACTGATAATCACTTCTATTTTCATCAGTGATGCTTAGAAGAAAAATGAGGAACCTGCAAATGTATGGCTGAATCAGCGTCTGAGTAGCTGTCTTACAGAATTTGTTCTGTGTTTGTCCAGAGAGAAATAAAAATTCAAAACAGAGTGACAATGATTATTGGTCTATAATCTTCCCACCCCCCCACTCCCCCACCCCCACCCCCGCCAAGAGAAACACTGTTCTCATTTATTTTTTTAACCACAATCCTGCAGTTTAAAGTATGTTAGTTAATTGAGGAAACACACAGATATAGATGAACAGCACTTTAGGAATCCAGAGACATAAAGCCAGCTCATAAGATGCTGCATAGTTGGAAAATGGAAATGTAAGTAGCTTTCCAAAGTGTTCTTTATCTGTCGAATGCTCACAAAATAAGAGCAGATAACCTAAACCCCTCAGTACTTATGATTGATGGGTTTTTTTTGTGTGTGGGTTTTTTTTGTTTTGTTTTGTTTTTGTTGTTTTTTTCAGAAGCTCTAATTACTACTGCCCACATGTTCTTCTGTGCCCTAAAGCAGCTGTGTCATTGGTTAGAACTAGTTAAAACTTTTCAGACTGCAGCATCTTGTTTACAGCTCATATCTGGAAAGGAAGTATCCAACAGCTAAAACAGTGGCTTCTAATGATTTTGGAATTAATTATTTTTGAATATGAAACTGATTTTTCATGAGTTCCTGCAGCTACTTTTGCCTTCTTTCATTTGTCTGTTGCTCAAGGACTGTCTGCTTTGCTGCCTGGACTTCTGCCACTGCTGTCTTCAGAGAACCTATGTCACCGCCTGATTACCACAGCATCCTTCATGTTCTCCCTTGTGACAGTGTGACAGAATCTACTAGTTTGAGCTCTGCACCACATGGATTTTAGGGAGTCTTCAAAAGGGGCATGAATTTCCAGATATGAGCTAATCATAAAAAAATGTAATGACTCAGTCTTCCTAACCTGTCCAAGGTAACCCTAAACAGAGAGCTCTGGTGGGTGCCTACTGGGGCTTGACTGTTTGGGCAACATACTGCTGATCAGCAAGCAGTGGAATGTATTTCAGGATGACTACCAATCAGCTCATTACACCTTGTCATTATTGCTAGCCTCAATTCTGAGCAATCAGTTGCAGCTCTGCTCACCACTATCTCATTACCAGCCTGCCTTTGATTTTTCTGAGGCAGGAGAGGATATCTGTCCTTTGTGAGTGCAAATTAGCTGCAGTTACAAAAAAATGTAACAGCTTGTGGAAATACTGGTTTGAACCAATAATCTGGAATATTTGCAAGTATTATATTGCCACTATGTCACATGGGCCTTTCCCTGGGTGTAAAATCTTGGGGTGTGGGAAAAGACAGTCTGGCAGCCACCCAGCATTGTGTATTCCAAAAGAAATTCTGGATATCAGTTTTATTAACATTCTGCTCTGGCATTTGGTTACTTATAAGGCTGTCTTAATCACAAATAGCTGAGTAATAGCAAGTGTGATTGATGTGATATTAGGTCTTTGTAACACATTCATACATACATATGTACACGCTTGAATATATATTTATAACATAATTTCTACCAGACCACTGCACTTGGCAGTCATCTTCTCAGCTGTTCTTTCCCTCTGGCATCACCAGGGCCAGCCATTCATTCCTTTGGTAAGACTTTCTGTAGTAGTTCAGGAAAAAAAAAAGCCATGATGGAACACACTATTTCACTACCTTCATTTCTTCTCCTGCATGAATCTATGCAGATGCCAAGGTGGTGCATACCACAAAGTCAATTCCTCATTTCTCCAGTGGCATAGGTGGGAGCATGCCTAATCACTGTAAATTCATTCACCTTACCGGTCCTTCCACTTGCATGTTGTCAGTCTTCTCCTATGAAGCTGGTAGAATAATCCTTATTCTCAATGCTGACTTTGTCCCACGAGATGCTGCATGAGGGTACAAGGATGCAGATGACAGTTGCTGGTCTGCTGTGTTGTCATACTGGTCCCTGTGACTTCAATGGTGCAGAAGGCTGTTGACAAATGAGGTATTTAACCAAATGAAGAGAAAACCTTGTACTGCTATACTTGTGATTTCTAGTTGGGACCTAATTGTCCCCTTTCTCAGTACAATAGGTGTTATAGGTTGAGGGCTAAGTGTCCTATCATAAAGAGAAAACTCCTCCAGGGTACCAGAGAGTACCAAGGGGCTGGATGGTCCCCAGGGGTAGACACAGGAAACTGTAATTTTGTTATTCCATTCCATGATCCTGCCCCTGTATGAGGAGAGCTCACAGCTCATTCTCCCTCCTCTCCCGGCACATACATCTCCTGTTATCTCTGATTTGTGGGGGAGTGTGGGCCCTTTGCAGCCTTCCTGGCAAGCTAATTTCTAGCGAGGCCACTGGACCTAGTCACCACAGCTTGGGTGGCAGCGGGGGGAAGGGGGCCATTTGGCCTTCTTGGGGACTACTGAGGTTGGGGGGCGGGCGGAGGGTTAGGTTTTGGCCTTGTGAGGCTTGGTAGGCTCAGGTAGAGAACTAGACCAAGGCTGGTTCTGATTTCTGTATATACGTCATTTGTGTCTTTGTATCTTTTGTACTTTTGGTTACTTTGGTACACTGTACTTACCATTTAACCTCCAGTTCTGTGTGCATGTTTTTATTTACTCCTTTGGGGTAAAATACTTTCACTCTGGGTGGCTTGTGGCTCAAACCAGGACAGCAGGCAATACTTATACAGCTGTGAATACAAATACAGCCCTAGGTTTAGGAGTTTTTATATATCAAAGGAGAGACGTGCAGAGGAAAATATCTACTGTTAGTTCAGCAATGCAAGCCTTGATGAGTAAGTTTCTGCAACTGCTAAGCTGTTGTAGTCTGCCACTTCTTATTTTGCTTTAACCTCGCCAAAGGAAACTATTTCAGCAAGCTCTTGTTTGGAAAAAAAAAGCAATTAAAGAGTATCATTTATAATAACATGATGTAATACTTTCTGTTACTGTGGCCACAGAACAATGAAGGCATACACCAATTTGCGGGGAAGCTGTCTAAATTACCAAAATCTTTAATAAGCAAGCTAACAATTGATGTTTGAGGGTAGGTAGCTTTGTAAATGAAAACAATTATGCATCCACATTCAAGCCTCTGCACTAAATTGGAGGTTCAAATGTTTTAGCTTCTAGACCTCTGACTGCTTGTTTTGTTGACTACTGCCAAAATATTAACATGTGTGCCTGTAATAAATTGTGCCCACAAAACTGTAGTCTCTCCTTCTCATTTTAAAGCAGGCTCTAAGTGTAATTATATACATTGTGTTCCAGTATCACAACAGTAAGCAGCACTTTTGGAGCTCAAGCTATGTGAATATTCTTCACTCAATCTGTGTACCAAAACCCCATCTTATTCAACAATAACTTTCAATTCAATGGTGACAATTTGTTTGTTTGTTTGTTTTTTCATTTTCTGTTTCAGTATGAGCAGAGGTGCTGTCAGGATTAATTGTAATCTTTAACTACTAATAGCTGTCTCTGTGAGGAATTGGTAAGGTTTGTATAATCTGGAGTAAAGGATATTGAAACGTGACCTCTCTACAGCTTCCTGAGGACATGAAGTAGACAGGGAAATGCTGATCTCTTTGCCTTGGGATCCAGCAATAGGACACACAAAAAATTGTTCAAAGCTGCGTCAGGTGACATTCAGACTTGACATTGAGAAGTATTTCATTACAGAGAGGTTCTAATATTTAAAATGTTGCTCCAGTTTCTACAGGTTCTGAGAGGCTCTGTCTGTATGTCTATATTCATGGGTGAATACGACAAGAAGAAGATCTTTTTCTTCTTCTTTTTCTTTATCTCCACAGCAAGAACATGGTAAAAGAAACAGAGAAAAGAAATATGAATAGAAGCCATAGGAAAGTCAATACCAGGGTACTTGACACGAAAAGATAAAACTGAGAGCCTGGATCAGAGCAATGAATGTTGTCTGTATGTAATTAGTTTTGAAGATCTCTAACAAGAAAGTGTGACCAAACATCTGGTTCAAGAAAGGAACAGAAAGCAACAGAAAGTAGCAGGGTCATATGCATTAAGAATAGGTGTATGCACAATTTCTTCTATGACAATGAATTATGTAGACTATACTTTCCATAACAAACTTATACCCAAGGTTTTCTACTACTAAATACTAACAAAAGGAGAAATTGTTGAGTAGAACTTCATGGCTAAACCATCATACTATTAGATCACGCATGGTTTTACAAGTACCTGTATCTTACCTGCCTATTGTTGGCTCCTTCTGGATGTCATCTATATACATGTGGAGGAAAGAAGGTTAATTATTGGGAGTGGTAGCTTTCCGTGACAGCATAAAACATTTTATCAGGGGTTTTGGACTAGATCTCTAGATGTCCTTTCCAACCCCTAACACCTTGTGATTCTGTGATACCCTATAGCTGCTATAGGTCTGTGATTGAAAGCAGCCCATCAGAGAAGGACTTGCAGGCACCTGGTGGATGAAAAGCAACAATATACTTGCAGCCCAGACGGCCAATTGCATGCTGACCTGCATGAAAAGCAGTGTAGCCAGCGTGCAAAAGAGGTGATTTTGTCATTCTGATCTGCTCTGGTGAGACATCATCTGAAGTAGTGTCCAGCTCCGGGGCCCTCAGCACAAGAAATATATTAACTTGTTGGAACGAGTCCAGAGGAAGCCACAAAAATCATCCAAGGACTGGAGTACCACTCATATGAGGACAGGCTGAGAGAGCTTAAGTTCAGCCAACTGTCTCAGCCTGAAGACAAGAAGGCTCCAGGGTGACCTTCTTGCAGCCTTTCAGTATTTAAAGAAGACCAATTATAGTAGTTGAGAAAGCTAGAGAATAGTTGCTAAACTAAGATGATTAAAGAGAAGGAAATACTGACTTCATGAAACCATCTCTATTCTATAATATAGAACGGAGGAAAATGGAATATAAACAGATAACAAATGAACTATTGGAATGGTTGAAAAATCTCTACTAGATTTGTGCACACCTCTCCTGAATTGCTCTTCTCAGAAATGTCCTCTTGCTTACAAAGGCTTTATGCATTATAATTTCATGCGTGTAACTAAAACTCTAAAAAGCTCAGGTAACAGCAGAAATAATAGCTGAGAACTGAGAAAAAAACCCACAAAGTAGTAAGATGGAAAAAATTACAAATGCTCATTGCTTTCCATTAAACCCATTTCCCCTAAAAAAATTAGAAAATATTGTGTAAACTTTAAAAATTTGGTTCTAATTTAATGGCTTCTAACCAGCAGCCTTTACAAGCTTGTGCTGTACAATAAAACTGGCTTAGAAACAAACAGCAAGGCATTTGTAAATGTGTCATAATACAATTTTCTTCATTATCAATCATATTATTTTAAGAAAAGTTTCTATTTTGCATAAGCACATGATGCCAGAAACTGTGGTTTCAGATAATAGTATAAAAGATGTATGATAAGAATCATAAGTATTATTCATAAATTGTATCAAAAGACAAACCACAAAAGAAAGGTGAATAGCCCAGGAAGTTCAGAAACAGAAGTCTTCAGGTCTTTGATAATATCACAGATTTTTAAGTGAGAAAATGGAAGACATATGTCCAAACTTCAGGACAAAGAGCATTATCAGCTAGTTACATTGTTATACCCTTAAACATAATTCCAGAACTGTTGATTTCTGTGGGAATTGGATTCATTCTCTTAGACCAAAAGCACGGAAAAGTGAATGCAACTATTACGACAGATAATTTGTTCTGGCAAAGATGCCTTCAACCTTCATATAAGCACAAATACATAATCTATTTCACAGAATAAAATCTGCACTAGAAAGAGAGCTTTGTTCTTCCAGAATCATGTTCCCTGTATGGGTATTTGCTATTCAGCATTTAGAATCAGTTTCTCATGAATATGCTCTGGATTTATATTAAATTCACTGTTTCCGTTACCTTGCTTCCTAGAATATTCATAGAGAGAACAAAACCTGTAACAAGCACAGAGGGAGTCTATTCATTTCTTTCCTTTCTATCCCCACAGAAATTTCATGCAGTAATTTCTCAGTTTGGGAAAATAACATAATTCAAACCCTTTCTCTTTAACCTACAATTGCAGAATGTCAATCTAAGAATTTTTAGGCTATTTTACATGAATGCTGTTGAAGTGACTATTCAGTAGATGAAGAATAGACATTTTAATTTCTGTTTTAGTAGGAGTGGAACATAAACAAGGCTTGCTTTCAGTATTTTCCAACAATATTCTTTTTAATCTGTGTTGCATTAATACTGTGTGAGCTAGTAGTCTAGACTAGTATATAAAAGAGACTAAATTGTGCTGTGGCTACAATCAAACCTGATTAAGTAATGCTTCTGCATAGCATAATTTTACCACAGTTGGAAAGAACAGCTAAAAATACATCTGTTGAGAGAAGCTCTCTATTGTATCTCCTTAGATGATTCGGTATTTAGTAGTGGCGGTTCCAGCTTTCCATGATAACTTCTGTTCCTCATGTGAAAGAGCCTCCAGCAGATCAAACTGGCCCTTGTAATGTCCAGAGGGTGCAACTGGGAGAAAAGAGTACAAGTGTCCAGGTGCCAAGAACTCTCAGATTGCTAGGCAATATAGTGTCCTTTGGAGACTATTATTCATAGATCTAAGTTACAACTCAGTCTCTCCACCACTTTGACAATCTGGAGCAGGAACGTTGAATGAGAAGCCTGTATAACCTCTCTTCCAGCTCCAGCCTGTTTCCAGCAAACATGTGAAATAATCTCCTGTGCAGAGCAAAAACATATGTAGAGATTAGTTTCCCTCATCTTCTCCCCCATGCCTGAACCACAAAGGATATGATCCTATTACTGTCCCATGAAGAAGCCTACAGTTTTGAGCTCAAGCCATAGAGGCTTGTTCTTTTCATTTGGGAGGTACTCAGCTCAAAATCAGTATAACAACTGTAATTTAATAGCTGTTGATTGAATCTGGAATAAATGTACATTTCTTCCACATTATTTACAGCTTATCTGGTGTTCTTTGCTTTCTGCATTTCCTTGCCATGCTGCATTAAATCTCTTCCACCACCCACTTTGAAAGTGTCTGACTTTCAGAAATGTATGAATAATTCTATACAAAACCTGTAACTTATAGGCACACAACATTTCTTTTCAGGATTCCATCCATAAACAAATAAAATACCAGTTATCAAAATGCTTGGCCAGCAAGATTTTGTCTTTGTTTGAGATGTAGTTAGCAAAAAAAAAAAAAAAAAAAAATTGTTCCTGCCTTGTTATTTGGCCTGCAGAATTGAATCAGGATTTGAACAATTCCACATTCCCACATTTACCAATAATTAGAGTAATTAGAGTAATTACAGTAAACAGTGACTGACTCTATGCCCCCAGTGCCTGTGGGAGTACTCTCAGGTAATTTTACAGGATGTGGGACCAGAACTGATCCACTGTTCAACATATGACCAGCTCCAGAGTTGTGTGTAGTCAATTCAAGTAATGTCAGCATGATATTTTTTTACCATTGAAATGAAAGTAACTTTCTCACTGCCTGTAAAATGGAGAAGGATGAAAATCTGTGCTTGTGTACTTTGCAAATTATGCATATGTAACCATTCCTATGCATTGAATGGGGCTAGTCCTGGCTTTGATGAATGCAGTTTCACACCTGTCAGTAACTCAGGGCCAATTTAGAGGTTAGTAGAGACTCCTGTGAAAATGTATTTCATAAAAATATTTCTGTACCTGAAGCCAAATTTTGCTGTTCTTCTTAAAGAACAGCAATTTTCTATGAGAAGCAGCCATAGAACAAGAAAGTAAGACACTGCAATAACTGAAGGAAAACACAGACACTTGATTTGGGCAACAAGGTTAATAAATGGCTCTATATCAAAAGAGGTGAGCTGACCCAAGAGGTGTGCTTACCACTTTCATTGTTTACTACAGTATCACTATTCATATATAATAGAATCACAGTTTGATCTTTAGTGTTGATAGCTTTTACAATTAAAAAAAAACCAAACAAACCCAAACTTAAAAATCAGCAGACACCTGATGGAGAATTAGAATATTTATGACAAGAGAATTGTTCTGAAATCAATCATGATGCATACAGACTGAATCAGTCATTGTTATAACTTCATTTCTCAGGGAAACGCTACCTTTTACAGAAGCTAACTATTAATAATTTTCATATTGTTATTAGAAATAATTCATTCTGTTGTATTACAGTGACCTGAACTAACATATCGAGATGAGGAAAAAGTTCTTCACTGAGAGAGTTGTTAGCCATTGGAATGGGCTGCCCAGAGAGGTAGTGGATTCACCATCCCTGGAAGTGTTCAAGAGTGGATTGGACGTGGCACTTGGTGCCATGGTTTAGTCATGAGGTCTGTGGTGACAGGTTGGACTTGATGACCTTTGAGGTCTCTTCCAACCTTGGTGATTCTGTGATTCTGTGATATTTTTTGCTGATTTTCTAAGCTTCAATAGTTCAATGTCCAAGAAACCTAAAGTGACATATCTGTAAATGGATCAGGTTGCCATTCTGAATGTCTTCCTCAAATTAAGTCCACTGTCAGGATATTCTGTGTCCTCTTCCATTCTCAAATACTTCCACCAAAACATTGCATAATGGGCCTTGTCTGAAATTTCAATTCTTGTATTTGCTTCTGAGTAACTTTTGAAAGGTATTCATCAGCCCAAACAAACAAGATGGTATCTAGAAGGAGTTTTTTCAAACATTTGGATTTTAAAAACACACAACATAGGTTTGAAGAGAATGACAGATATTTTTATTTAGAAAAAGAATCAGTGTGCATCAAACAATTTATACATTGAATGAGTGTTTCCTGGAGCTTAGCACTCTGAATTTAAGTGGAAATGACTTCTCAGCAGACTTACTGTTGGCTATTAACTTTAATACAATACATCAATGCCTTTCGATAAATATCTAGATTATACCTAAGCCAGCACCATTCTATTTCACACTCTTTTATCATGTACACAGACTTGCTTCAATATAAAAACTACTGTCTGTTTCCAAAGAACAGCAGGGAAATCCCATGAAAACTGCAATTATAGTAACTATAAAGAATTAAAATAGCTCTTGGGCACTTTTTATTATTGTTGTTTTCAGCTGTCAAAGGAAAAAAATGAACAAAGAAAAAGAAAGATGTGCTCCCAGCACAAAGGAAAGCATTTAGAAGAATCTTGTAAACAAGCTAGCAGCATTTCATTCAGGGTTATACATTTATCAGGGGGAAAAAAAAAAAAAAAAAAAGCAAAAGAAAGGGAAGAAATGTAGTAAGAGGTCTCCAGTGAGAATGTCCTGTGGAGACTCTAAAGTGACTTGTAGCAGTAAAACTGTACTATGATTAACTAAAGGCAGATGAAAAGACATGTTTAGAGGTAGTAGAAAAGTAGACACTCTCCAATTAACAACCACAATGCCACCTGAAGAGAGACTGTTTCTTTTGTCATTAAAAGACCCTGAACTACTGGAATTTTTGTGTTAAATAAGACCGATGGATTTTCTTTCCACACACTCTACCGGTTGCTTCTTAATCCAGTGAAAATTATTAAAAGCTGTGAGAACAACAACTAAAGACCTGTTGTTCCTTCACCTGGATAGTAATCTGCAACAAACCCAGAGGCTATTTATTCATTTGTGCACAAACCACTAATAGCTGTCAGTCATTATTGTACTGAGACAGTTTTGTCTCAGTAGTCCTTAAAGGTTAAAGTTTTCCTGTTAGTTGTTTCAGATATGCAATCTCTTCTCTGGACAAGTAATGACAGGTCTGGAGACACATGAGTAACTTCTTAAATGGTCTGTTTTGATAAGGCTGATGAGCAAAGAGCTCTTACATTGCATGTGAGACAGATGGAACAGTGTTTTGTTGGAATTATGACCACAGCACCAAAAAAAAAAAAAAAAAAAAAGCTGGTGAGTGTGGCACCAGGGAGGACAGAATATTAAAGACTGCTTTATCTACATAAATATCGGTTGTTACTCTTGCCGCTGAATGGCTAATACCACTGAACACCTGCAAGTGGAAGGCCAAGCTTTTACAGACTACTCAGAAGATCTTTCACCATGGAGACTCTTTTCATGACCAGAGTGATTTCTCTGGAGCTGGCAGTGTGTCTCTAATATATCAATTCAAATTAGTTTGCCAGGGAGAGCAGGAAAAGTTTCATTTAAATCCAAGCATAAAAAAAAAAAAAAAAGATACAATTCTTTCCCTCCCAATCTTTAGTGGATCAGAAACTCTTCCTGAGGATATGCTTGCCTTATCTATCAACTAATATGCCTTCCTCATCCCTTCACGAGTTATTTCCCTTTCCAGGCCCTCCAGCTGTTGAAGGAGCTCTCACAATGACCATCATCTCTCTCTGTTCAGCCCAGTTCCAGGCTGAGCACCCCATCCTCAGCCTTCCACCACTGACTGAATTTTTCCTATGATCACTTACAACAACTTTGTACTCTTTCTACTTAACGCTTGCAAAGCCTTTTTCCGACCTTATACTTTACCTCAGGCTCCTTCAGAAACTGTGAGTGTGGCCCCCAAGCAGACTAGTCAGTGTCTGCCAGATGCTTCATCCTTCCACATTGTGCTCCTCTGAGAGTGCCACCATGCCACTGAGAGCAGTTGTATGTAACCCATGTGGACATGAGTTTGGAGAGATTCACAGAATTACACTATTGAGATCCATATCAAGGTAAGATTCAAGTATGCTTCAGCCCTCACATCCAGTTTTCTATAAAGGGTAAGAGTATTCAGAAATTCAGGTATGGGAGGATCAGGGCAATACAGTACTTTGGTGCTGCATGCTTAAGTGCACAGTGAACGGTCAAGATACAATAGACACAATACTAACTACAAACAAGGAAAAATCACTTGCCTTCACATGTCCCCTTTTCCAGCCTGAATTATTCCTCTATGATTTTACTGCTGATTCTGCCTTTTCCAAGGAACCACTGTTCCCAGCTGGTGGCTAGGGGACTTCCCAAAACTACAGTGCCTGAAAGATCTGTTCTTTAGGAAGATGAAATGAGAGAAGAGGCATGTGAAATAAGAAGTAAAGAACATGCCATGCTGTTTTCTCTGGAATCACTGACAAAATAAGGGCATAAGAAGATTTCTTTTCATTTTTCAGTAAGATACACAAATAGCATTTCACAAAAATCTTAAGATTAAACGAAGGGGGAGTGAAAATATGAAAATTTATTCTTTCACCCTAACTGAACATGCTGCTATAGTTTTGATAGAGGACTGAATGGAAAGCTCTTATTGTACTTACACAGTGACTCTGAAACTTTTCAAATGCAGTCAGATGGGAAAAAAAAAAAAAGATGTATTTTTCCTCCTAACTTCCAGGTTCACAAACTCTCATTATATCTCCAGTATGTCACAAGTAATAAAGATTCTGGCTGAGGTTTTCAGGGCAGTGTGGTGGTTTTATTGGTTAAACCCCACTGATTACAGAAGATAATGTCCTTTGAAGAGAACTCTGCTTTTACCTCCTTTAACTCATTTAACTATTTACTTCATACTTCATCAGGCAAAATAGGCTCCAGTCATCTAAAAGAAGCCATAAGATTGTGATACCACATGAAACCCAAACATAGGAAGCCAGTAGTAAGCAAATGCCTAGGATGCATTCAGCATTATGCTTTTAATCATCAGCAATAAACTAATCAATATCTTCCTGTAGCACCTTTTCTGTTCTCATTTGGTGAAATCTGATGGTGGTTTCATTTCCAAAGGCCAAACTGAAATACATGTTAAGGATTTACCCCACCACATCTGGAATCTTCAATATATTTGCATACTTTGTGACTACCTCACATCCAGAAGTAATTCAATGTCAGTAAGCACATCACTCAGTACAAAGATGAGGGCCAAATAAATTAAGAAGTTATCACTTTTTCCATGCAATCTTTATGAGAACTGTACTTAAACTAACAGTTGAATCACTTTCTGTGATCATTCCCCCAATTCTTACATAATTCAAGGAGTCAATTGGTACAAGAAACAGAGAGATGCAGGATTAAATTTGAATGATAGCACCTTTTTACCTCAACATAGCTCATTATTTAATACTATCAAAACATCAGCCTTAATTACATCTGACTTGCTAAAAATAAGTGTCATAGATGTCAATTATCTCTCTTAAGGAGCCCTTCTTTTACAAACATGAGCAATGGATGAGCAATGTAGTTTCTCTGATCATACCTACAGTCTGATTTTGTTACATTTATGTTTTATATCAACTGGAAAATAAATGAGAGTAAACTTAGTTGTGAAATCCTTCATGTGAACACTGCAATTATCTGAATGGTTAGCAAACTTCCTTATATACAGCTGGCAACCTTACTGCAACCTTACTGCAACAGGCAAAGGTTTTGTTGTCATTTATATAGTGCAATTAACAGAAAGACATTGTCCAACACTGTAAGATGCAATAATTAGGCATACTTTCAGTTGAGAGACTATTTTTCTGTTGGACAATTCAGGTTCCACCAACAAACTTTAGAGTGCAACTGACCCAACTTTAAGCATTTAAAACTGTCTAGACCAAGACAAGACCAAGATCTTGTTTTTGTCTACAGCCAGAAGAGGGAAAAAAATCAGTCACCTCTTGAGGGGAAAGTCTGATCACTGTAGTGTGAGTGGCTGAGAGAAATGGATGAAGCTGGAGGTGGGGAGATTCAGGCTAGATGTGAGGAGGAGGTTCTTCACCATGAGAGTGGTGAGACCCTGGAATGGGTTGTCCAGGGAGGTGGTTGAGGCCCCGTCCCTGGGGGTGTTTAAGAGCAGGCTGGATGAGGCTCTGTCCAGCCTGATCTAGTGTGGGGTGTCCCTGCCCGTGGCAGGGGGGTTGGAACTAGATGATCCCTGTGGTCCCTTCCAACCCTGAATGATACTATGATACTATGATAAAGTGGAGAGTAGGTGGAGCAGCCCATTTCCCTTTATAAACTACAGAAGGAGCTACAGGACCACATTAGATTAGACCTCTATCTTAGATCACTCAGGGTGGGGGAGAGAATCTTGTTTTCAGAATATAGCCTGTGCATGCACAGTTGAGTAAATCTTTCTTCAGAATAGTGCTCCTCCTCCCCTGCTTCCCAGACTGGGAAAGAGGAAAGCGGAGCATGTATTTTTCATATTGTCACCTGAACTCTGTTATTTTAGTCTATGAATAAAGCAAGGGACATCTCACTAACGGATATTTTCCTGGACCTTATTTGGTTGAACAGGGTCAAACAGAGGGCCTCATTCTTCCTTGTTCCCTATGAAGCGTGAAAGAAGGCAAGAGCACTTCAAAACAAGAAAACTCAATTCCACATCTGCCCTCTAAGAAATAAACAATCCCTTTTTAGACTACAGCAACATTCACAGAATAGCACAGTCTTTGTGATTTTCTGTTCCATCCTTCACTTTATTCTTCAGTGGGAAACTACCTACAGCAAGCATTTTGAAAACCAGGAGAAACCATGGAGTTTTGTCTTAAGCTGTAAAGGAGTGGTAACAATTTGTGACAGAGGCAGTACTGTGTGTAAATTGCTATAGCCCATATTAAAAACTGTTAAATTACTACTGTCATCCTACAGAGTCTAGAGAACTATGCTAAATTAAATCTCTAAATTTACATCATCAAGGTTAATGGAGATAAATTACCCATAGAAACAGATTGACTATTACACTGCTGAGTATTTTTTGCCCTTTATTTTTTTTTTTTTGTTTTGTTATTTCAAATGTTCCTTTCTCTACTGAAATCCATCTGACATATGCAAGCAGCTGTCAGATGTCAAAGGGCATGTAGGTAAACAGGAGGTAACCGTGGGTTTTCTTGAAAACTTAGGCAAGTGTGGAAGGAGCATATAGATGACAGAATAGCTGACAATGATGCTTAATTTATCCTCAAACATTCTTGTGCTGTGGAATATAAATGAGACCCTGCCAGACAAATATTTGCAAAAAAATATTCATATTGCTTCATTGTCAGCCAAAAGAGAGATTACTAAGTTGTTGAAATGAGGCAAAACTCCCACTCATAACTCTTGGCTGGAAAATATGTATAGATTTGCTCCACTGAAAAAGGCTGGCTGTCAAATAAGCAGATGAACACAAGATTTCAGTGAGATATGTCACACACCTTTCTGGAGCTTTGTCTAGTGATATATTGACAGTATTATCAATGAGATTATTGCTGTTCCCTGCCTTTCAATTAATCTCTGAATTTGTTGCATTCCTGATGAAAATGCTAACCTCTTCTTCACGAGCTGGGCTCCAACTCTGGAATACCACTTCAATTAGTAGCTCACAACAAAATGAATAACAACAACAAACCAGTTCCCAGCACTCCTCAGACTGCAAGATATTAACCTCCAGTGATTTACAGAAAACTTTATAGCAGATTCTGCCACGAAACAATCTGAGGTGAGCAATGACATCTTCTGGACTAATCTGGGGTACAGGCAAATATACTGGCTTGTGACAGAACCTGCACATACGTCTTTTGGTTTCTGTCAGAAGTGCTCCCCAAACAGCTGATTAGTAGCTAGTAACACATGTGTGACTCTTTTAATCCCCTGCCTGTTTTTAACTTTACTGCCCATTTACTCACAGTGCGTATTAGCAGCTTGTTATTTTAAAACTTATCACATAAGAAAGAATGAAGTGCGTCATGTGTTATGTGTTCAGTGCTTTTGAGAAAAAAAACACAGTTCTATTTGCTTTGGCAACTGCAACTCAAGTAATTTGTCTGAACAGGAGATGGAAATCTAACAGCATATGGCTGTAGATATAAATACAGATCTAGAATTATATACAGACACACTATACATTAAAATGAGAAGCATTTCATGGGCAGTTGGTCACAGGGATAATTCCAAAACACAGGATTTAGTTACAATTCTCAAGTATTTATCCCTTTCTATACATAGTATCTTGTACTCTCAAATCCTTATTGTAATCTAAATTTATCAAGGAGATGGCATA
Source organism: Melanerpes aurifrons (assembly GCA_011125475.1). Taxonomy (NCBI): domain Eukaryota; kingdom Metazoa; phylum Chordata; class Aves; order Piciformes; family Picidae; genus Melanerpes; species Melanerpes aurifrons. The sequence goes on along the minus strand of WWNC01000071.1, from coordinate 4,329,237 downwards.
TGACCAGCTTTACCCCAAATAACTCAAAGATATGCCATTTTCCTCAGATGCATCTTAACATACCATGCAAAGAGCAGAATAAAACAAAGTGATATGGTGTACTTCAAATATGCATATGATTTATCTATACCATTAGCTTTGCAACAAAAGACATGAGGGGAAAGTGGTGAGTCTCCATTAACTCCTAGGGGAAAATTATGGCTTAAAGAATGTCATTTGAAGTTCTTCATAATTTGATGAAAAACCAGACTCTTTCCTATTACCAGTGTAATAAGTAAAAGTGATGAAGGTGCTTCAGCCTGGAGCAATTCTGGAGTCAGAATTTTATTAATTTTTTTTTTTTTTTATGAAGGATAATAACACAAGGAAGATGCTTGAGAGTACTTAATGTATTTCTAATGTAGCTGTCCTAATTTTAATTTATATCAAAGTCCCACTATTTTTCTGAATATGTTCCTGTTTTCCAATTTATAAACCTTTGAAATCCCTGTGGGTTTTTTCCCCCTTCAAGTTTCCTTGTTGCTTAGCTATCAGGTTAATTGTATAGTTTCTAAATGGATTGCTACATTGTCATATGAGTATGTGGATCAACCTACACAATAGTGAATGTGACTTAACAAAGTAAGTTAAAACGATTGATTCTCAGTTTTACTGGTGAAAGTGAAATCTGCCATCCTTAAGTATTTAGGTATCAAAGTTTGACCACCATCTGTGTGCACTCTGTCTGGGACATGTACTAGAAATGTTACATAGAATCACAGAATAATTTTCCGTGGAAAAGACCTTTATGATAATTGAGTCCCAGTGACTACCTAACTCTACCAAGTCCATGCTAAACCATGTCCCTCAACACTACATCCATGCATTTTCTAAGGACCTCCATAGATGGTGACTGAAGCACATCCCTGAGGATCCTATTCCAGTGTATGATAATTCTCTTAGTGCATAAGTTTCTTCTAATATCCAATCTAATCCTCCGCTTGCAGAACCTGAGGCAATTTCTTCTTGTTCTATTGCTTATTACTATGGAGAAGAGACTGACACCTGCCTTGCTACAACCTCCTTTCAGGTATTTGTACAGAGATTTTCCCTTACGACCCTTTTCTTCAGACTAGACAACCCCTCTTCCCTCATTCACTCCTCATAAGACCTGTTCTCCAGACTCTTCACCAGTTTCATTGCCCTTCCAAAGACACACTCCAACATCTTAGTGTCCTTCTTGTAATGAGGGGCCCAAAACTGAACCCAGCACTCAAAAGTGTGGTCTTACCAGTGCTGAATACTGCAGGACAAATACCCTTTAGGTCCTGCTGGTCACAATATTGCTGATCCAAGCCAGGATACTGTTGGCCTTCTTGGCTGCCTGGGCACATTGCTAACTCATATTCAGAGACCTGTTGATCAGAACCCTCAGGTCTCTCTCTGCTGGGCACCTCGCCAGCCACTCTTCCCCATGACTGTACATGGTGAGGGATGGGACAAAAAATCCAAACCCAAATTTAAACCTGCTTAAAAAAAGTAGCTGGGAAAAAAAAATACAACCCCAAATGTAGACTCTCCATTCAAGCTCCTCAGATTATTAATTATCAATGTTTTCTTCTTGCTATGCTGAGGCAGTCTGGCACATGAATACAGTAATGAAGAATGGCCCTAAAAGTGTAAAAATGCATTCCTGACTAAATTTACTATTAGGTATACTCTGAAATACTACTGAGATCTATTCACAATTTCAACCATATCAGGAGGGTAGGAGGAAGAACCTTAGACTTCCTCAGCATGCAGTTTAATCCTTATGTGCCATTTGAAATAGCTTCTAAAGCTTTTGCTGGCCAGACAGAAAAGGTATCTACAGAAGCTATCAGTAACTGATGCTTGACGAGGTATTGTATGCTCAACAAATTTTGTATTGAATGAAGAATCAACTCTAAATTCAACAGGAATCATAAGGAGATTCCAATTATTGAGACGACACAGTCTCAAGCTGCACCAGGGGAGGTGTAGGCTAGATGTTAGGAAGAAATTCTTCATAGAGAGAGTGATTGCCCATTGGAATGGGCTGCCCGGGGAGGTGGTGGAGTCACCATCACTGGAGGTGTTTAGGAAGAGACTTGATGGGGTGCTTGGTGCCATGGTTTAGTTGATTATATAGTGTTGGATGATAGGTTGGACATGCTAATCTCAAAGGTCAAAAATAGAATAGAAATTATATACTAAGATAATTTTTTCCATTACATCAGTCTTTATTAAAACACCTAAACTGATCCTGATATTGAATAGGTGTTTATAATTTCTTATTGGAGGGATTTTTGTATTCTTACATTATTTTGCAAATAGAGGAAGTTAGTTACTAATGCAATAGCATGGAAGAGTATGAATAAGCTTTCAAACCTATGATGCATGTCAGAGTGTTCTGTCATTATTATTTTTAATCACATGGTTCTAAGAGAAAGAAGCAAAACTTGAGTTGCAATTCTTGTTTTATCACTGCTGAAGCATGGGGTGATTTTTTTATTAGCCTGACTTGCCAATCTGACTTTGAAAGCAATTTTGTTGACAAAAGAAACACCGTTCTGGTAGAAAGGTAAATCTTGACTTTTCTTGGTTAAGAAAAAAAAGTGATCCATCTTGCTTTTGTCATTATGTAAAATGAGCCCAAGAGAATGCATCAGAAACACATTCCAATAAATGCTTTTCAGGCACTAGGCATTAATAGCAAAATTGAATCTCATTCGGGACGAATTTCCATCACTGTAGTAAAGATAATATCTTTCTTCATGGAAAGTTGGAACATAGTATGCTGGCACACTATGAATTCCCTGTATAGCTTTTCACTGACTGCCATTTAAGTATCAATAAATTCAGAAAATCATGGAAGACCTGTAAACAACACTAGCTTAAGTCCAGTGTTTTGGTTCAAATAAGAAAGTAAAGACTGTTATCAAATGGTGACGATTTTTGTTTTATATAAGGCTACCCTAGCATTCTCAGTTTACATTTTACTTTCTCTGCTTTCATGCAGGGGATGACAATATATAAATATTTACAACATCCCTTACTTATTTAAAACAGAGAATGAGTTTAAAAATGTCATAACCAGTGGGAGAGATGCAGTTTATCTGTTATATATTTTATAGGCACTTTTTAGTTTGGGTAGAATGTGGCATTCATCACAATATCCAGGTGTCTTAGAGCTGCTCAGAGAAACATTTTTTAACAAGTAGTGTAGTTCGAAAAAGCTGATCCTCTCTGAGCAGAGAACATCCCTGGCTATGCCAGACATCTCTTGAAAATTAACTCCCATGGCCAATACTCATGAATTAAACACATTAAAAAATGAACAAAAAACAAGATATGAAAGAAAGAAAAAAAAAAAAAAAAAGATGCTACTATACTACAGAAAGTAGCAAATATTGGACAAAAAGTGCTCTCCCAAGAAGAGCACATACTATTTCCATGCTGGAGTCAGCCTTTGGGACTAACAGTGAAGCTTCAGTGAAAGACAATGAGAGAGGATGAGAGGTGCTGGAGACCACTAGTAACAGAGGCAGTCCTGGCTTTTAAATTATAGTCAATGCCTTGATTTTCATCCAGTGTACACTGGGACAAGGTACAGAGACATGATGTTCAAAGAGCTATGTTCATACTGGCCTAGCCCACCTAAGCTCCTGTTTCTGTCTGCCAGCATCCCACACTTAACTCCTTTTCTTCTCTGGCTTGACTACAAAGGACTTTCTTCTTCTTCAGCTACTCCCATGACAGCTTCTCCTTTTGTTTCATCTCTTCTAGCTTCTGTTCTCAGCCACCTGAGAATTGGAGTCAGGCCATAATCAGGCCCAACTCTTTTTCAAAGCAGTTTTAACTGTGAAGTTGTTTCCAAAGGCAGAGTTTAAGCAATGCTGAAGTGTGTCATCTTCTCCTGCAGTCTTCTCCACCCAGCCCAAAATAGCTGACCCTTGACAGAACCACACCACCACAGTGCTCTGACATAAGGAAGAACCCAGCTGTATTTTTTTCATGTTCACTTATGATTAGTCCCACCTGTCTCTATTATTTATGCAATACTGTTTTGGGGACCTGGTCAGGATGAGTTAAGTTTTACCAATATAACTATTCTGGCAAGCCCTCCTTGTGTGGGTGCATATACTGCAAGCCAGTAGAGAAAATAATAGTTCCCAAGTGGAATAAGTTATACTAGGAAAAAAAACTTTCCATTCTAGTGAAATCATATCTATATCAAGTTTTTGACAGTACAATACAATGACACTCCTGTCCTGGAAAATATGCCTACGGTAGACCTCTCCAGGTTTTATAACAGAAAGGCAGTTCTGCAGATAAGCAACACAAATGGATCTTTATTAAGAACAAAGTGAGGACAAACAATGAATTTGTAGATATGAAATATTGATTATTCCTGGTAGTCATTGTTTTATGTGAAAAATTATAAATAAGGTAATGTATCTAATTATTTTGGTCTTTTCATGGGCAGTTAGGACAGCTGAAGAGGGATCAGAGTAAAACATGTTTCAGACTTACCATGGGAAACTGGCTAAAAGTAGGACTTCCAGAGGAGTTCTTTTATTGTAAAATTGCCTTTTGAGTCATCCAAATAAAACCTCTCCAAATCATTTAAGCTGAGGTAAACTGGAAAGTCAAATTTTCTCCTCCCTCTTTCTTAGGGTTAAAACCTGTTATTAAGAGAGAATAAAAAAAAGAGAAGCACTGATAGTTGTGATACTTACAGGTTGGGGTTTTTGTTTCTCCCCAGAGACCTTCATAGAGGAGCCCTATTCATTTTTCTTGCTGACGCAAATAATTCTGACACTGCAGAAAAAGCTTAAGATTTCATTAATTGTTTCTGTTGCACAAAGAAATATCTATGTCTTTATTACCATTATAACTGCTAAACTGTTGTGCAATCTGTTTTCAAAGGTCTGGCAGGATGAGTACTGTCGTTTCTGACTTGAGGCTGCCCAGGGCAGTGGGTGACTGTAACAACATCTTTTATTGTTCGAGCTTCCCAAAGGTAAGACTAACACCGGCAAAGTGTGAGAAAAAACTCATTTTGTCTTTGCTTTATTGAACAACCATCATGCTGTCAATGGGAGTTGTTCATCAACAATACTTCACAGCCTTAATTGTAAAAATCCTTTGTCCCCTAGCAAGGACAGGACTTGCCTGTGACTGGCATGTACAAAGACTGTGTGAAAGCATAAAGGCAGTGAATAAATTGACCTTTTTGCATTATTAGGCATAGCCCTGCCTACAGGTGAAATACTTTGTACTGAGAATAGGCCACTGAGGAAAGCTTCCTTTTAAACCCTGAAGCTTTAGTGGTGAATCTGGATGCAAAGAGCTTTCTGCCGCAAATGGACAAGCAGAAAGGAGGCTACCAGAGGCCACTTGCTTTCCTACTAGGCTGAAAACAAGGCACAATAAATAAATACTAGACTTCAGTTTTAGTCTTGCTTCTGGTGGTGTGATATTAAAGCCATTTCTGAAGCTATTTGGGTTGAAGTGTATGTTGGTCATGTGATAAAATCAGTGAAATAATAGTCTTAAGCAACCTGAAACCTTGACGGTTAGAAGGCAGACTAAGGGTTATACTTTTCTACCAAAATGTGTCAAAGATCAGCAGTACATAGTTTAAATTTTTGGACTCTTGTGCCTTTCCTAGTATACATTTTGTATACTAGTAGATTATTGGCATAAAATTGTTTCTGTTAGACTTCACAACTTAATACACATATATGATAAACATACATATATTGCTTACACCGACACAATTGATTCAAACAATTGTCTGCAGAGTTAGGTCCTGGGGTAGGCGTTTAAGGTTTGAAATTGTTTTGTTATTTCATTGTAAATAAAAGGAACTTCTTGAGCACTTTATAAAAACATCTAAAATACTTTATTCCTGAAGAGAAAACTGTGATTTTCTAGACTTATTGTCATATTGCTATATTGTACCAAAGACTCACTAGGAACATCTTTGTTATTTGTAGCAGTATAATTAGTGTCTGTACAAGGTCTTCCAGCTTTATACTAGAAAGTTTATACCATTCCACAACTGTAGCCAAATCAAGTCAATGAATCTCTTCAAGGAAGTTGAATTTTATCAGTCTGGTTTTTTGTAAGAACATGGATGTAGCATGGTGTATTTAACTTATAGCGTACTGACTGCATTGACTGCACTGCAAGGGAAAAAAAAGTACCAATAACTTGTAAGATCTTGCTTCACTTTTCTATTTTAAAGCTTCATTGTCGTATTTCGGGGCCAGTTCCTGCATCTCTGCCATTATTTGCACACACTGCTAATTGTACTCAAATCAGATTTAGGTTAATTTTATGCCACAGGATTTTGTAACAGTGAATGTAAGACTAGCAGGAGGAAGACTGTTAATCATGGAACTACAGAAATTAGGCAAGGAAAAAGACATGTTATTAAGTAATTTACTCCATCTTAGTGCCAAATGATTGTTTTCTAGAGTACACACTTGAACTCTTTGTCCAGTTACATTTCAAATGGCATCAGTCAGACAACAACCCAAAAAACACAGCTGTTTCATATTTTCATGGACCTCACTACACAGAAAGCTTTTTCTGAAAGTCTATTTTAAAATTAATTTGACTTGTACTAGCCATTCTGATTCTTCTCAGATCTAATGAAAACTATCCTCTTTTTCCTCTGTGTCTTCAGCCTCCTGACCTCTGTACTGTAAAATGATTATCAGAATCTGCTCCTACTGCTTTAACTTTTCTCTTGTGTAAAACAGTATTTACAGCTAGAGGGGGACCAAACACATATGCAAAGAGGTAATTGTTTTCCTCCTGGCTGCTAGCTACCACTACTACTAGCCATCTGTGACAGGAGGAAGGTAGACATTAAGTTACTGCAGCAAGGAATTTTTATGGTATTAGTACTTCAGTGTAAAACATGTGCCAGTATGCCACAATTATTAATGTAGTAGTTACACTAATATACATTTCTGTTTCTTTAAAAGACTGGCCAAGACCATAGGTATTCACAAAAGATGTCTACAAGTACATATACATATATAAAATACACACAGATGTATGCAAAATATTGCTGAAGACAAGTTCAGGTGGTGAAGTGTCAAGAGCAGGACCACTGCATAGCAAAGATCTACCTGCAAGGCATTTAGGGAAGGAATCATTCATTCCCTCAGAGCAAAAACCTGCTGCACATACACTAAGAATGGCCTGGGGATATCCATCCTTGGCAATATTTGGCAGGTTTGGTCTTCTTTCTTTTTTTCTATGCCTGTCACTAGCAGCTGATAACTTGTCTTCCCACTGTGCAGATCCACACCTGGCAAAGCATTGTTGCTTGTCAGTCACTGCTTTAAAAAGTGTAACTACACAGAGCAGAAGACTTCAAAATAGCATGTGCAGAGAGTTTCATGCATACATATTATGAATAATTTTGAACAACAACAAAAAAAAAAAAGGGTAAGATAGACGACTGAAAAAAGTAATGGTCAAAGGAAAGAGAAATCCTGGAGAATAAAGCGTTAAATCTCCAAGCCATTTTCTCCTTCTCTTTATATAGGAGCCAAGGGGATGGCTGATATTTTGGTGCAACAGCAGCTGATGCTCAAAATAAGTCTTGGGAAGGGCATTTAGACATTCGCCTCTTGAAACATGATTTCAGACGTCATTAAGCGGACACAGACATTTCTGATGTTCACAAGGAAACCAGGGCGGCAACCAAGAAGTCCCCAGCCCTTCTCTTAAAATATCAGACCTGATGGTTCTTTTCTGTAATTCCTAACATGTCTGCTTTTGAAGCAGTCAAACAGCGTTCTTTTAGTTTAAACTTTCCCCATTCACTGACTTGCAGACTCTTTCATCACCTCTCCTTCACAGAGGTTTCATATTCCTGCCAAGGGCAATTCCCATGCCACCTTATCCTAGGATAAATTCCTTCTACTTCTTTCTTAAAACCTATTTTCCCTCCATTTTTTCTGAGCAATAGCCCAACCACTACTCCTATGGGGGGAAATGCAGTGGGCTGCAAAGCATGTCCAAACCCTGCAATAGCAGGAAGGATGATTTTTGAGAAGGCTGGAGCTGAAGGCCTTCCAGTATCTGAAGGGGGCCTACAGGAAGGCTGGGGAAGGACTTCTCAGGATCTCAGGTAGTGATAGGACTAGGGGGAATGGAATGAAGCTGGAGGTGGGGAGATTCAGGCTAGATGTGAGGAGGAGGTTCTTCACCATGAGAGTGGTGAGACCCTGGAATGGGTTGTCCAGGGAGGTGGTCGAGGCCCCGTCCCTGGGAGTGTTTAAGAGCAGGCTGGATGAGGCTCTGTCCAGCCTGATCTAGTGTGGGGTGTCCATACCCATGGCAGGGGGTTGGAACTAGATGATCCTTGTGGTCCCTTCCAACCCTGAATGAAACTATGAAACTATGAAACTATGATTTAGCTCACAGACAATTGCTTCCGCTTAGACTATTTGCAAGAGAGAGAAAACATGTTTCATGGACCCTGATGTGATAAGGAAATTGTATTTGCTTTACATCACAAATTGTGGGTTTCCTACCTCTTTAGTGGGACACTTTCTAATCTGTTGCATGGTACCAAAGACCAAAGTTATTGGAAGGATTTCAAGAGATGTGCAACAGAACCAGCAACACAATGGGGAGTGAGAAGCCACAGTACCCTCCAACATCTCTCCCAGAGGAAGCAGCATCCTGCCTTTCAATCCCACTGCACTTGACCTTGGGCAGTGTACCTCATACAGAAGCAGGATGCCACAAGGAGATGACACTGACATACTGTCTCCTGATTTTCAGATTTTTGGGAGTTGGGAATCTGAATACCTCCGACAGTGACAGATTTTCCTTTCACTGTGACTCTGACAAGAACACTCTTTTTCAGTTTAAGAACAAAAACTGTAGTCTGGCTAACCATGGCAGAGAAACTGCTGATCTCAGGGGTTAGTGTAAACTCAGGTATATTGTCCACCTACTCTCAGTGTCATCTTTATTCGTTTATATATTTATTAATTATATTTTTATTCTTGCCAATTATTTGGCATCTGTCTGTGTTTACCCAGAGCCACACAAGAAGTTAACTTCTTTAAATGACCAATGCCTTGGAGAAAATTTTATGCATTGGGAATGCAGCTTTCTTTCATTGTAAAACTCTAAAATGGATCAAAATGTGCACAGGATTAAATATCCTGTGAAGAGATTCAAGTGATATAAATAGCTGAATGGGAGGATGGGAAAGTAAAAACAGCATCAGAACATTCTGTCAAAGTAAATATTTTACATTGAAAGTGCAGAAGCTGTCAGACTGTAAAGTATTAAACTTGCCTGAGACCTTTACTACAAGATACAGACTTCTTTTTTTCCAGAACATGTAAACTGACTAACAGTAGAAATTGATGTAAGTACTTTTCATCTTCACTTTTTGCCCATGATGTAATTGTTTTGGCAGTTAATAAGACATTCAGGGTTGCACCTCCATCTTTCTTAGTTTGATACAGCTATCACATAAGATAATCCTCTGCAACAATTCAAGCCCTAGCTATGAGTCACTGTCTCTGACGAAAATGTGTCACTCTGTGTTATCTTGAGCACAAGAAACTGCCAGGTAGTTTGAAAACTTTTCTCTGGGAATTAGGATTTCCTGATATATTGATTCAATTCGTATGTATTCAGCACTAAACCACAGAGCTGTTGACCTGTCTGTTCTCAGGCACTGAACTTGTTAGTTTCATGACAAATAATGGGGAAGACACTGGATTAGTGGAGTTGGGGGGTAATCAAAGACAAAACAGCCTCTCAGACACATTCATAAACACGAGCATTTTGCTTCCCTTACTCTCACATCAGTTTCAAGAATTTCTCTGCAAGTGGAGCAGAACATATGCCCCGTATCCTCTTTCTATAGCAATAGACTAATTTCCTTTGGATCAGAACATACTGACTAAAACTTAGCAAACAGATTTTCATCCATTTAAATATTTTGCAGTAGCTTTTATTGTATTATTTCTCATTCTTTTCTGCATATCAGAATTTTATTCCCTGAATGGTTCAAGAATTTACAAAGTAGATTCCCAGGCAGCAGCAAGGCCCAAGGATCTGATGGACCATGGATATCTCTGTAATATTGCCTCTGCTTTCTTCTATCTGAGAAAGGAGTGATGAATAGTTATTTAATGTACTATTGATGTGCAATTAGTTGGGATGGAAGAAGAAACTGTCTGCTGTTCTTTCCAAACTGTGTTTATGTTAGTTGGTTAGAGCTTATGTAATTTTGTCTCCAAAATGTGAACTTAACAGTTTAAATATGGGAAGAGGTAACCTGAAATAATGCTAATTAAGGCAGATATTATGAGAATAATGTAAACAAAGCAAAACAAAACTCAACAACAACAAAAACACCTGACAGTCTAGAGTTACGAGTACAGGGAAGCATGAATAATGAGTACAGGTCAGTATGCCACCCTGCCTCACTTTAGTAAAAGACAGATGGGAAACACTAGCAGCACTGATGCACTGTAAACTGTGTGGCTCCTCTCAAACTCTACAATGTCCTAGTTGATCCAAGAAGCAAACTTTGATACCGGACAAGTATATCTGAACACTGAAAAGTGCCAAGGGCATCATGGTAGTTTAGGTTATGGTTTTCCACCTAGAAAGAGGATTAATTCTTTGGGGTCAGAGGCATGGGTAATACTGGCTGTACAGGCAGCCAATGTAATATGTGAAGAACTAAGTACATGAAGAGAGAGAGCACAGGGCTTAGCAAAAAAATATAGTGAATCTAGTCATACTACATGGCCTTTGGAATATGCATTGGAAAACAGTCCTGAACAAACCACAAATGTCAGTGTAAGGCTCAAACAGTGTAGATTTGTTTTCTAAGAGCTGAAAATGTGAAAGCAGAGAAAGCAGGGCAGCAGTTGTCAGGAACTCTAAGAGACAGACATAATTTCAGTCCTACCTTCTGGAGGTCAGAAACATTTCAGGCCTTTAAGGGCTGCTATAAATTCTAGACACTTGCATGCACCTCTGGTCCTGGCTATACCTATGGAACAGGCTCCTCACTTTGTGCCATCTGGATGTCTTGAAGAGTGGTGTATTTGAAATGCATAGTGTCTGCAGGCACCTCCCAGGTTATATAACTCTATACCTTCTTGCATGCTCCTAAGGGCTTCCATTCTGTAAGCACTGATGCTTAGGGAGACTATCTTGAAAAAGACAGCAGCTGGACTTTTGAATTAATCAGATTCCTTAAAACAAGTCTCTGACCTTGCCTTACAACAATGTCAGTTGAAAAAGCCTCAAGTGGCCTCAATAAAATTGCCATAAAATTGCAAATAGCATAAAAATATGAATAAGGAAAGTGTAGTCCTTGTTTTTCACAATAGAAAAAGGGGCATCTGGTGGAATGATCAGGTAATTGATTGAAAGCAAGAGCTATTCCACTTAAAACATATTGTAGTTCTAGTTCACTGCACTGGGAAATTGTGGGGCCCTAAAACACACACACATTTAAGAAGGGATTAGATCATAGAGGAGAGGTCTGTCTGTGGCTGTTAAACTCTATCACTGACTACAGTCTCTTACTCCATTAAACTGGCCTTCAGTTCACAGGCTACAGCAAGAGAAATGTTATCTTATTCACTTTTACTCTTGTCCTAGGCCTCTGCTTTTGCTCATTGCTGTCCAGGACTGAGCTTCAAGGACTAAAAGGACTTTCATGCTCACCCAGGATGAGAGGTTTTCTGTTTTTATTCCGGATTTACAAGTCTGTCACTGAGGCTGGAACCTGGCCTACAGTGCATGGTCATTTTTCACTCTGTTCATTTACCTCTCATACTATGCTTAAGGCTGTGGGGGCAGGAGAAGGCAAACAACACAGCAAACTCTGTCTGTTTGTCTGTTGAACTCATGTACACTAATTGCTTCAATGTACTGACTGATTTCTTTTTAATTTATGAAATATGTGTATGCCTGGCTCCCAATGCTTGCACAACAGTGGGTGGAGGGGAAATGAATCTCACTGAAATTTGTACCATACTGAGATAGGTACACCAGGGAAGCCTCTGCAGAGGAAAGAAACAGATCCACAGAGACTTTTAAAAGATTGCCCTTTCTTTGCAGCATGAAAGAAAATTAAACTAGATTCCATTAGTGCCAAGAAAACAAAAAAACAAACAAACAAAAAAAAGGGCAAGTTATAGATATAAGGATTTAAAAATTGAGATGCCTTTCCTCTTGCCTAAAGCATTATAACTATATTCTAAAATTAAATGTATGACTGTATACATAAATAGACAAAAGGAGCAGGCATGAAACAAAGAGTAACTATTTGGTGGAGCAAGCAGCTGCTGAGAGGGAATGGCAGCTCTCGCACAGAAATGTAAAGTTTAGGAGAGGCAGCTCTGGGACAGCTGAGACTCTGGCTATAATCAGCCAGAATGGAGAGACAGATACAAAAAAAGAAAAGAAAAAAAAAAAAAAAAAAAAAGAGAGAAAGAAAAAGCCAACCAAAATCTGACAGTCTGAGATCAAAGATATAACCAGCAAGGTGAGCCAATGGACAGGTGCCCTCTTAATGTAATGTAACCCCATTGCTCACAGTAGTAAGACTATCTACATGAACATTAGAGATGCTCTGCATCTCTTCTTAATATTCAACCCGTTGTGGATTCCCTTTTTATTATATCATTGCTTTTATGGAGTCTTAGAAGTCAAAGTTTGAAATATTCCAGAAGTCTGAACTACTCACAGATATTGGTATTCCACCAGGTCCCTTATCACTTCTCACTACTTTCAATTAATTTCCAAAAAGCTTTATGGGGAAAGGAAAAAAAAAAAAAAAAAGAAAGAAAGAAAGATATAGCCATCTACAACAGTCTTCCCCTTTTCCATTTATGCAAACCATAGTGCATAGTGTCTGACAAAGACAAAAAGAAAAGGATTCCTTAAAATTTATGTTTGTGGTTTATCTTTCATTCAATAAGGTACAATGGAAAAATACACAGAATGAGAGTCATGAGAGCTAGTTTATGAGTCTGTAGTTTCCCCAAAGTATAATGAAGATAATAATATTTGTCATTCTCGCTAAAAATTCTGTTTCTCAGTTATAAAATTTCCATTTATAAGTCAAATATAAATCCCATACGCTACCCTAGCTATCTTACTCATTACTTTGATTCCTAATGCTAACAATTACTTGAATATAATTTAATATTTAGTAAGTATTTCTGAAGTTTTTTTCCTCTACTTAAATTAATCTTGGATTAGCCCATGGAATTCAAAGACATCAATATTTTTGAAATAACTTTCCTGGTTTTTCTTCTTTCCATTCTTCCTCTGTAAGTAATTAAATTGTTACCATAAAAAATTAAGAATATCTCCAGGAATAGTGAAAACTCTTGCTGGAACAGGCTATTGCGTAAGGGTGGGTGGAACTGAAACTTCACCTCCACAGCTTTCCATGGGAAATGCCTTATCACAGGGTTCAAAGGCAGCTGGACCAGTGAATATTTAATTTCACATTTGCTACACATCTTTTAAAACAAATCATTCACACTTATCAGTAACACAGTGGAAGATCAATAGTCCTCTTTTAAAGACCTTAGTCCAGATCAGGCTGGCTGGCATGAGTCATAGCTCATAGAAGTCAGAGCTATGGAAACAGAGCAAGTGACATTTTGTATGCAAAGCTCTGTGAACTACCCAGGTGTGCCTACACACAGCAGGCTCCCAATGTGCATAAGAAAGAATGAAAGTGGCTGTGTAAAAGCTGCTATTTATTTTGACTTCCACCTCTGTGTTTACAAGATGCTGATAACATTTTCTTCAGAATGAGAGAGAACCTGGAAGATACAGGGAATGGATTCAGCCCTGCTATGAATGCATAGGCTATCAACTGCAAATGCAGCTTTAAGATGAGTTTCCATAAACAGTGCTAAAAGAAGTTGGAAATTATCTCAGTTCCTTGTATGCTTGCTTCCCATACCCAAACAAAATGGAGGTTACCACTTTGTTAAGAGTATGTAGGAGCTAAATAAATGGCAGTGCCACACATGGGTAAGTCATAAACCAGCTTACAGACAAGCCTCAGATGCCATAAGAACCAACAACTGGAAGGTAAATCATGTAGATCACCTTGAGGAGTTGCTCACTAAAGAGAAGGAGATACCTAAGTTATGTATCTCTTCAACAAGCTTATCTCACTCCACTGAATTTATTGACAACTTAGGCATCTACTAGAGAAAGATTGGTTCATCAGCAAAATAATCTAGCTATTGGATTCCTACATTAATACTATTGGTCAAAAAGCAAGTTGTCATTCCTCCTCTTCTTCTGCCCCACTGAAGCTAACTTTCTTAGATGTAATTTTTTTCTTCCCTCATGCAGACATTTCTGCCTACAGTGAGACTTAGTGAAGACTACTGCTTCTCTGACAAAGTCGTAAAAATAAAACCACACACACAGAGACACACACAGAATTCAGGGGAAGCAAATGTACTCCTTTAATTGCTTGTTTGTTCTTTCCCAACCAGCTGTACCACCTCGACATAGATTATTAGTTAAGCTATAAATGTTAGCATTGCATTGTCAGTCACTGCCTAAACAGGATAATGTGAATTGCAGTTTAGCAGTGAGTGATCCAGGATACATGAGGTCAGATTCACCTCTACGGTTAGTTTCTGATCTAATTTATATGGATTTCTTTAAGGGACAGTGGAAAAAAAGAGACACTTCCAGACCTTCGTTTGTCTCTTTCTAACAGTAATGTCTAAAATAAGTGAGATGACTCACTCTTTTAAAGCATCCATTTCCCTCCATCTCTATGTTCTTAAGTCTTCTAGAAACTCTCTCAACACTGAGCACAGAGAAACATGTGTCAGAGTGAGTTGGGAAGACCTGAGCACAACAGTTACATTTATCCTGGAAGGCAGATGTGACCCTGAGTATGAAATTTTGATGGGAGCTGCCAGCCCTTGCCATTCCTTGCCTTTTGTAGTGTTACTGAGACTGGTCAGGGGACACACATTTGGAAACCTGGGTTTCCTTGCTCTTCAGTGTGTCTACTTCAAGACATACTGAGTGCACCTGACCCTGAAAATCTTGTGTGTCCCTTTCTGCTCCTAGAAAATTAGCAGACAGGCAACTCAGAGTCCTTCGGAACGTTGTTTGCTATGAGAGGGTGGGAGTTGCCTGCAGTCTGAATAGAGTGCAAGGCAGTCAACAAAGACAAGGGTAGTAACAATTCTGACTTCAAGTACCTCCTTAGACCAGTGAGATCAGTTAAATCTAGTCATAAGTCCTTTGATCAACTGTTTTTGGGTGCCTGGCAGCAGAAGGCGACTCAGGTTGTGCTACTTAGTAAGGGTGACAAAATGTCTGTAAAAGAGCATCTTTTCTGCACCTGTGTATGTAAACTCCTTAACACAGTGACTTCAACACCAACTGGTAACATGACTACAACTGGATATCTACAGGTAGCTACTGCTCTCATCTGTTTCCTATATGGAATGTATATCAGCCACATAGTATCTTCTCTTTGGACTCTGGGCCACAGTTTGAGACTTGAGACATATTACTAAGCCCTTTTCTCAAGGATTTCTTTGGAAAGCATCACTATTTGGACAAATATTAATCTAATCCCCTTATTTTTCTGTACCATGCTTTTTGATGATGAATTTAAGAAGCATATTAATTAGGATCTTACGCATTTCCTTATTTTATTAATTGCACTAATTCTAATTTTTTAAATTATTTAATTTTATTTTACAAGTAATTATTAGTGAACAATATATGTTCAGTGCTAATGACAAGGCCAAGAATTACCTTGTGCTTGTACAGCTGTTCTGACAGCTATTTCATAGGATGCAAAAAGGGAAAGTTTCTTGTTCTCGCTTCCAGACCTCCCCAGATTTCAAAGCAAATGATTTCAAATGTTTCTCTAATATAAAACAATATGACTGTGAGGTTCTATATTCATTCTCTGTTTGTGGCAAAATATAAGAAAAGCTCTTATTTTTCCTTCAGACTGTTTTGTGTCCTGCTAAATTTCTGTTCAAGAGCAAATTCTTTTAACCATTCAGACCTGTATGGTTGCTAAGCACACACAAGGATAAAGATACGTTCTGATTACCCAATCCTTGTTTTACAAAGCCTGCTGTTGAAAACAATATTGTGTCACATAGGCTACTTTTGCAACACAGGGTGGGTACCTAAAATCTCAAATAAAACAAGTTTCAGCCGTAGGTATGTGTTTTGGAAAACTCCAGAATGTTCAGAAAAAAAAAGGGAGGGGTTAATTAATGCTGCATGAAGGCCAGCAAAACGTTAAATTATGTAAGTTGGAGAATGACTATTTAGATGCATTGAGTTTCCTGATAAGTTTAGACAGGCCAATGTTTCAGTTTCCCGTTTTAGGGCATATCCACGTCACTGAAGTCATTAAAGTAGTTCAAGAACTGCATCAAGAATAGTGTGGCCAGCAGGAGCAGGGACATTGTTGTGCCCCTGTAGTCAGCACTGTTTAGGCCACACCTTGAGTCCTGTGTCCAGTTCTGGGCCCCTCAGTTTAGGAAGGACATTGAGACACTTGAAAGTGTCCAGAGAAGGGCATGAGGCTGGGGAGAGGCCTTGAGCACAAGCCCTATGAGAAGAGGCTGAAGGAGCTGGGATTGCTTAGCCTGGAGAAGAGAAGTCTCAGGGGAGACCTTATTGCTGTCTACAACTATCTGAAGGGAGGGTGTAGCCAGGAAGGGGTTGGTCTCTTCTCCCAGGCAACCAACACCAGAACAAGAGGACACAGTCTCAAGCTGCACTACGGGAAGTTTAGGCTCAAGGTGAGGAGAAAGTTCTTCACTGAGAGAGTTGTTAGCCATTGGAATGTGCTGCCCAGGGAGGTGGTGGAGTCCCCATCCCTGGAGGTGTTCAAGAGGCAATTGAACGTGCCACTTGGTGCAATGGTCTAGTAGTCATAAGGTCTGTGGTGAGAGGTTGGACTTGATGATCTTTGAGGCCTTTTCCAACCTTGTTGATTCTATTCTATGAAACTTACATTCAAATTAGAAGACATTTTCAGATGTAGACAATGAATTTTAGAAACAGCTGTTGACTAGTATGGCATGGACAAAACTTGACCACAGGTTTGCCAGAAATGTAAAGAATACTACTTTGTATTTTTTTGTTTCTGTCTTAGGAGTTGCTTCAGCTCATGTGCTCATGTTATATATGCAAGTGTGCCATTCAGTTGGAGAAATTACTATGCTCCTGTCAAGTCTGTGAATATGAGTCTTGGGGAAGTGAATATTCAGAATGCAACAAGGTGGTCCCAAACCAATAAAGAGCTTTGGTTTGATTCATGATGAAGTAAGACATAGGCAATGAGTCATGTATAAATTCTGTTAGGAGGAGACTAGCTTCTATGTAATTGGCACTTGGATGCCCCAACTTTGATTAATCTTGACACTCATCCGTGTGGCAGGTTCAGTTTTCACAATGTTCCTCAGAACAGCAAACTGAATAAGCACTTCGAAAATTTTTGTGCATGTAGGCCTGTAGGTAGGCTTTAAAATTTAAATTTCAGATGAAACAGAATTGTTGTTTCCTCACCAGAATAGCCATGAATTCCGGTGAATAGGATGTAGTCCATATACCATACCTTATGTCCCTAAAATTGTAACAGCTATAAGGCCTGAGATTATATTCACAAAATTACTACTGCAATCCTGAAAACACATTCTTGTGACAATGACTGTAACTTCAACAGAAAACAGTCTCATCCGTGAATCTCAATGAATCTCAGCTGGAAGAGAATAGGCAAATGACAGTTTGAGAACAAAACCATTGGACTCTAATACAGTTACTGGTTATTTTTAGTGGATCTCTTTGTCCAAGACAAGGATCCTCCTTCTAAGAAAGGGCAGTGAATATTCTCTGAATCAACTGTGTTTGCTGCAGCCATACTTGCTTTTGGTTCCAGTGACATTTCCTATGACAGAGTTTTAGTACCATACAAAACAACTGTAAAATTCATGACTGAAACTTTTCAGGGAATACTATTAAATTCCTTTCAGTAGAATCCTATCTGTAAATACTACAATCATACAATTACAAAGCAGGAGAAGAATACTACTTGACTTTTTTTTTTACAAGTTTACATTTTTTAGTACCTCCAGAGAGGGGAAAGAAGAGAACATTTTTAGAAAAAGCTGATACACGCATTAACATTTTTTGCATGAAAGGCTGAAGAAAGCTGTCAAAAGTTAAAAAAAAAACAACAAATCACCCTGAATTCCAACTCCAATAGAATATTGTTAAAATTATTTCCACAAGGAAGAGAACAGCAATCTGAATTATTGGTTTTATTGCCACAATCTGCAGAAAAAAAATAATAATTAAAATAATTTAAATGGAACAGAAGTCATAATGACTTAACAGATAGTTTAGCACTGGAGTACACTTCAAATGTAGCTCCTGGGAATGTGTCACGAAGAAAGTAGAAAATGTTGGTGCCACCTATCGGTGAGTATTGAAATTTGGAAATTATACAAGTTAATTTGCATAAATCCAAGGAAACAAAAAAAAATTAAACTGTTTTACTTCCTACTTAAGAAAATTTGAATGCCATATCTACACTGAACTCTTTATTTGGGTCCCCATTCTGCAGCGCTTCAGATGTGTATTTAACAAAGGATTACAAATTACCTGTGCTTGCATTTAAGAAGAGGAAGGAGAACTTAGGTTGTATTTTGCTCCAGTTTTCATGCAGTAAAAGTTAATTAAAACACCCAACACACTAGGAAATATTAAATAGGGTGATGGGTTAGCAGAATCCAAATATATGGCTTTGACAACCAAATTTAATTGGATAATACATTCCCTACGGAAATCCTGGAGGTGATGTGTTTGGCATAATGTGTTGACACTGTTGCTATTCAGTGGTCTGAAAAGAGGATCCTGATTGACACTGCACACCCCATTTACCTGGTGAGATATACTGACTTAGAGCAAAAGCAATCCTTCTTACTACATGGAAGTGACCTTTATTGCATTATGGCAATGCACCAAGTTCTGCTTTAGTTAACCGCAGTTCCTGTCTCAATCTGTTATGAAGTTGCAGGGGAGACATTCAAGGCACATACCAGTGTTCCTTGGGTAGTGTTTTGTTTGGTTGGTTGGTTTTTTGGTTTTGGTGCTTTTTTTTTTTTTTTTTTTTTTTGTTGGAGTCTCTTTCTGCAGATGTTTAAGACAGGAGTGCTTTGGTATACTGAAATCTCGACAGTAGCAGTGGTTGAAAATGCTTTTTATGCACAGTCCAGCATCTACCACCACTACTAAGAGAAGATTGACTTGCAGCACCTTGTAATGACTGACTAGTCATGCTGGGATTCATCAAAAAAACCCAGGCCCATAGACAAGATGTCAATACAGTGGATCAAATTTTTCAATATGCATGCCCAGTCATGTCCTAGCATCTACTTTTTTATCAGAATTATCTGCAGGACAAAAATTAGTAGACATGAATAAAAGCTTCTTTCCCAAGTATCAGCCAAACTGGCAGGTAACAGAGAGCTTTAGGCAGTCATTTACAGATTTGATTTCAAGGTTATTTTAGAAATACAGCTCACTACAGTAAGAAATTAAGAATTTCTTTTTGCTAGTCACCTTTGTTGCTGGCAGCTGTATATATATGTTATGCATGTATAAATCCTGCTTGAACATAGCTGAATGAAATTGAGAATGGAGTGTATGAAGGACTTGTTATAAAAGTGTAAGATAGTAACCGTTTCTTATGTCAAATATGCTACTATCACAGTATCACAGTATCGCTAAGGTTGGAAGAGACCTCGAGGATCATCGAGTCCAACCTGTCACCACAGACCTCATGACTAGACCATGACACCAAGTGCCACATCCAATCTCCTCTTGGACACCTCGAGGGATGGTGACTCCACCACCTCCCCGGGCAGCCCATTCCAATGACTAATGACTCTCTTGGTGAAGAACTTTCTCCTCACCTCAAGCCTAAACTTCCCCTGGCACAGCTTGAGACTGTGTTGTGACTATGTTGTCACTCATCTTTGCACCGGCAAACACTGCTTCTATTCTTTGTCCTGGATCCTTAAACTGAGACTGGATCCTTAAACTGTGTCATATAAACACATTCCCTAATGAAATACTACCTCTTTGTACATAATAGTTGCAGGCAAAATCTTACGGGTAAAAAGCAGGAGGCTACATTATACAGCTAACTGTGGATCTCTTCATGTCTTGCTACTTTCCAGTTGTAGACTATTATCTTAGAGAAAATTTGCACTGTAACAATATGTTATTAGCCAAGTAAGTTGTCTTAATATTGACAACTGAAAAGGTCTGTGGTATTTCCAGGATATGCAATAATCCTTC
This sequence comes from Melanerpes aurifrons, assembly GCA_011125475.1. Lineage (NCBI taxonomy): Eukaryota > Metazoa > Chordata > Aves > Piciformes > Picidae > Melanerpes > Melanerpes aurifrons. The sequence goes on along the minus strand of WWNC01000071.1, from coordinate 4,308,819 downwards.
TTACAGAGACACAGTTGCTAATAGCTATACTCGTGTTGTGGGCTGCCTGCAACAACAGCACAGACTAGTTAAAGAACTTGATTCTGTAAGGGCAGTGATTTACGGGGGGGGTGGGGGGTGGGGGGCGGCGCAGCATGGGTAGGTAGGCAGTTATAGAAAAATCTTATGTTGGAAAATTAAAATTGTGCATTCAAAAGTGCCATTGCCTATCAGGAAGCTTGAGGGTTAGACAAATTCTTACAACTATCAGTTACTTTTTCCCACCTGATTCATCCTGGGCTCTCTACTAAGAGACAATTCAGACAGCAAACAGAGCAGTGAACAAGTAACTTGAATAGCTTGGAACAACAAATGGAGGAACAAGCAGCCAGAGCCAGTTCACACATATCAGTCAAACCCTAGTTGCCTAAGGCAGCATGATGTTTAGTGGCTGTTTGTTGTGCAAGTGAATGCGGGCTGTGAGGAGCATTCATTTCACAGATTGCCCATAAGGCAGTGAAAACTCAGCAACTGTGACAGTGCAAGTAATGGGGAAACGTGCTGGATCCTCATTTACCAAAGAAGCAGTTCGCAGCATGGGTTTTCTATATGACAACTGTACGTCATTACACAAAGGAGCTCCGGGAGAGATCCAGTGCTGCAGTAATCCTTATCTTGGCAGCGGCCGTGGGTACAGAGTTCCCAGTGGCAAAAAGTCAGAAGGGAGCAAAGCTGCAAATGGAAACGATGCTGCTCTGTTTCCTCTCTGAGCAGCCAACAAAGCCCCAGCCAGCCTCCACTGTGAAATCTGAAGTAGCCCTGCCGGAGGCAGTCATGAGGAAGAGCTGTTCTGAGTCAGCCCCGTACATAAGAAGGGCAGAGGAGCTGCTGCAGAGCAAGGAGAGACTAGGCTGAACATCCAGTCCTGTGGGTATGTGTTTTCATTTGTGCTTTGCCAGGACTGCCATAGTTGAAACACTGTAAGCACAAATTGCACCTGCTGGAAGGATGCCTCGGTACTTTGACTCCAGATGGTTGCCAAGTGAACAGCCAGGGAGCTGAGAAGTACCAAGGGAATGGGAGGTCACTGCCTTTCTTATTACCATAGAATTTCATTGTGGTGCAATATGCCAAAGTTCATCCTGGTTAAGGACCATTTTACTTTTTTTTCCTCCCTGAACTCTGACATTGTACATAGTAATGAAATTCATTTCCCACTCAGACCTAAACGGCAACTTTAGTGATTTAATCAAGTTCTCATAGAAAATCTGTAGCAAGCCTGGGAATCAAACCTGTATATCCCTCTCCCAATTTATACTTTTTTCAAATTCTCAGATATCCCTCAGTGACCAAAGGAAATAGTAGGTAAACCCATTCATCCATTGTTAGTGGAAGATTTCCCCCTCTATGCAAAGCTTTTCCTTTCTGTAACAAATTGATTCACCTCATATGGTTTCCACTGACTTCCCTAGAAGACTATTTCTAGTGTAATAAAGCTTACTATTAAGAAAAAATAGCAGGTTTTTAACATGAATTATCTTTTGCTTAGTTTCATCTCTTCTTTTTTTATTACAACCCACTGACCCATGTTAAATTGCCTCTGTCTTCTCACTATTTATCTGATACCAGATTGTTCTTATTTAGACTAATGTTAATCCAATATTCTTTTTTTGGCCCCTTTTATTTCTGTCTTTCACAGGCATTTCTACTGGAAAGGGACTGAAATATCTCTGGATTTCAGGGGGCTGTACTTTGTAAAACTGCAGACCATGGAGTGCATCTGCACACACTGTGGTGGAAACCATGAGTACACATGATGCTATACACAAATGGTGAATCATAACAATGAATAATACCATGAGCACTTAGAAAAACTCCATGTACTTGTGATTGTGAAACCAGTTTAACAAAACCAACAACAACAAAAGCCTCTGAGTGAAACTTTGGCTGGAGAGAAGAATAAAATGTCATACTTGTGAACAGGTCTGGGGTAATCTACATAAGAACACTAAGATTATTGCAATGACCTAATCCTCTTCTTATACCTCTTGGACAAATGCTTGGATCTCAGTCAGTCTTACTGAAGTTGTTTCATTTACACCCAATCTGCACTAGTTATGCCCAAATCAGGAAGCCACAGTACATTTTATTTTCCTATTTCCCATGCTCACAAACTGTGGGTGCTAAATTCTTGCCACTATTGTATCTGTGTTGAAATCCTCTGTCTTGTTTACCAGTCTTAAGAGTTGTTTCATAGTTTCATAGTTTCATTCAGGGTTGGAAGGGACCACAAGGATCATCTAGTTCCAACCCCCCTGCCATGGGCAGGGACACCCCATACTAGATCAGGCTGGACAGAGCCTCATCCAGCCTGCTCTTAAACACCTCCAGGGACGGGGCCTCGACCACCTCCCCGGACAACCCATTCCAGGGTCTCACCACTCTCATGGTGAAGAACCTCCTCCTCACATCTAGCCTGAATCTCCCCACCTCCAGCTTCATTCCATTCCCCCTAGTTCTATCACTACCTGAGATCCTGAGAAGTCCTTCCCCAGCCTTCCTATAGGCCCCCTTCAGATACTGGAAGGCCACAATTAGGTCACCTGGGAGCCTTCTCTTCTGCAGACTGAACAGCCCCAACTCCCTCAGTCTGTCCTCATAGGAGAGGTGCTCCAGCCCTCTGATCATCCTTGTGGCCCTTCTCTGGACACGCTCCAGCACCTCCACATCCCTCTTGTAATAGGGGCTCCAGAACTGGACACAGTACTCCAGGTGGGGTCTCACCAGGGCTGAGTTGTGTTAAGCTATTGACTGATCTCCCACACTTCATAGGTTTCAGTTAGCTTATGCATTAGTAATAAATTCTTTAGGTGTCAGCATCAAAATAATCTCGGGAGAGTACTAAAATTGTTTATATTTTAATAATGAAGAAGGAACACAGAAAATAAGGGCCAGGCTTACAAAAGTGGTTAGGCACCTCTCAAAATCAAACAACTGGGTCCTGCTCAATCCCATTCCATCTCAAAAGTGGATACAACCAATGGGCAGGAATATTGGAGGTGTCTTATTTTTCTCTTTCAATGACAATCTAGAAAATTAGATAATTAAGTAAGTAAAAGGATGAGGACTAGATGTTTAAAGTGATGCAGAGAACATATGGACAGAGAAAGAAAATCTGCCTGAATAACCTAACCATGGAATCATCCTTCTTCCACTGAGTTTGCTGGAATTATGATGATTTATACTTAACAAATGCATATTTGCTAATGGATATGGTGTCAATCCTCATTTAATGGAGAAATTTAACAAGATTTCTGTTCCAAATAATTCAGAATTAAATTCAAAAAGAAAACCCAAATCCCCAAACTATCTACAGTGGTTGGAGAGAGTGTGCTGTAAAATACAGTCAGGGAGTATGATTTGCAAAAATGAAAATACCTTCTGAAATAATTTCCAGATTGTTCTCGCTACTGCTTATAAACAGGAAAGTTATACAATGTTAAAATAATGACTCACTTGAATTGTTTATTACATCCTGGAAAAAAATCAGCTCCTTTTGAAGTAGTTAAGTCCATGTGAAATGATTCACTGTGATTGTTCTTTGATGTAAAATACTTTCCATTGGGCCAATGTGATCTATATATGCTTTACAATATTCACAATGCTACTTACTAGTTGCAAAGTTCATTTTACTCATCAAAAAACCCAAAAAACCCCACAAATGAACAACAACCACCAGAAAAAAACTGTTTGAAAAGGATTAATTATTATCTTGAAACAGAAGGACAAAACTGAAGAACAACAGTCCCCAGGTAAGAAGATTCACCTGTATCAGACCAATGTCAAGTCTTCTGGACAGTGTTGCCCCCTTTGCAACATAGCTTTGTTACTTAAATTTGAATGTTAAATTTCAAGTGCATTACTTTGGCACAGTGGAATCTCATTAGACATAGGGAATATAAACAAGAAACTGGGTAAGGAAAATATTCTTCCCTACATCTGAGTAATCAATCTGTGAAAAATGCCCTGAGAAATATAGGGGAAGTTGACAATAATACCTTTTCTACAAATCCAACTGTCCTTCTGCATTTATTACTCTGGCACTGCAGTCAATGGGAAAACTGCCAGACTAAGAAAGGAGCTAGGACTGCAGGATCTGGTCATTATGTGTAAGTTTAATAATTTTCTTCCACCTACTACTGATTAGAAATGTGGACTCTGAGCAAAGGCTGTAGGTGAAGGGGGAGTCTCTCAGAGGTAATAGGAAATTACACAGAGGTAATAGAAAGTTACACATCTTCACAGAGAGAGTTGTTAGGCATTGGAATGGGCTGCCCAGGGAGGTGGTGGAGTCACCATCCCCAGAGGTGTTCAAGAGAGGATTGGATGTGGCACTTGATGCCATGGTCTAGTAGTCACGAGGTCTTGGGTGACAGGTTGGACTTGCTGATCTTTGAGGTCTTTTCCAACCTTATTGATTCTGTGATTCTATGTTTCTATGAAATGGACATGTGTTTGACAGAAAGGGAGAGAACTGCACCCTCCAGTTAAATTACCTGCATGTGGTTATGAAGTTATCCTATTCTAGCCATACAACATACTTACTGATTCTTTGGGGGAATTAATGAGAATGGCAGAAGTGAATTAGGAAGCTTTTATAGTGGTCAGCAGACTTCAGGAGACTGCTGGAGTCCTTAGACTGCTCGGCAAGTATTTATGCTGTGAAACACTACCAGGATATGTTTGAAGGTTAATGGGCATTTTAGAACATTGGGGTTTTGCAACATCAAGCAGGCAATGGGAAATCTAAAAAGCATGAAGGCAGGGTAGAAGGACAGAAGAGGCTGGAAGCTACAATTTAAAAAAGAATAAAAATTGTACTCTGACTGCTATGAAATTATGCAGGATCCATTCAGAAAAAAAAAAAAAAAAAAAAAAGATGATGAAGAGTCATGAATACAGGCTGCAGAATTACGAGCTGAGATGAACTGAGCATTTCTGGCCTGCAAACAGTGCTATTATTAAGAATCATTGCTCAGTGTAAATAGCCAAAAAATGTGCTCGGGTCTGTATGAGTTACAACTAAAGTCAATCCTTACTGGAGGATTTTTCCACCTAGGATGCTGTTCCTAAATACTGCTCCTCACAGCTCACTGTGTCTGTGCAAAAATTGGTTAATTTTCACAGGGCCCAGAAGTCCATCCACAGCAAGACTGTCAACACAAGTACATTGATGACAAATATCACAAAAACATGTTCTGGTGGGGCACTTGATGGCTCAAGGGGTCTCTGTGTTAAAGAACAAGTGAAAGGCAGTGCTGGAAGGTCGATCTGGTCTTAAATTGGCTGAATTACTTCCTGGAAGGTCCCCTCACTTCCTAGTGACAACAGAGGTGCCTTAGAATGAGCAAGCATGCACTCAATATCACTGTTACCACTTCTGAAAGTAGAAGAGATGGATTTTTCTTCCATGGCCTTATGGTAAGGTTAATAGTGTTTCTGATTTGAAATCCTGGATAAGCAAGAGAGATAACCTGGAAAGGTCTTATGACGGAAAGGATCATCCCATGACAAATTTGAAAGCACAGTCACTGAAAACATTGTGCGACCCCTTTGTTCCTCACATGGTTTACAGGCAGAGCAGAGAGACTTCAGGAAAAACTTGGAAGAGTAACAAAGCACTAATAAAATACAGAGCTTTGGTTTTCGTTTGCATGGGGCCTCAGTAGGAAAATTGAAAACCTGCTGAAAGAGCATCTTATGAAGCATTATTAATAGGTTATTCACTGAGTCACTGACTACAGCAGCTCCTGAGAAGAATCCTAAAATAAAAATGCATTCATTATTATGTCCCTGCTTGTGTTTCATGCATTCTGGTCCTTATTTTTTTTATATATATATATTTATTTATTATTTTATCATATTCTATTTAGGTTATTAATTGAAAACAGGCATAATTTCTTTGTTTTATAAATGCATTCAAAGTTTGCCCACAAATATATGCATATTCATGTATGGAGTTAACTTGAGAGACAATTTGTTGACACAGAATTTTTTTGCTGTATTTCTTACAGTCAGCTTATTTATAACTGGTATTTGTGTACCTAGGTTATGTGATCCTGGTGCTTTGCCAAAAAAATTAGTATTCGGTCTTTTTAGTCCCTTGTATATAAGCTGTTCTTGAGAGTGAAAACTCCCAGTTTTAGCCAAAAATTGCATAAATCCAGTGGCTTGCATTACCATCTGCTCAATCATCTTTTCTGGATTGTAAAGTGGAAAATGTCGGATTTATAGAAACCACATGCTAAAATTCATACTTAATTCTGCCAAGATTTGCTGTCACAGCAGCCTTAAAGCAGATATGCAAACCACACAAAACTCAGTTACTTTCCTGGTATTTCCGACAAAGAGGTATAATCAAGAAAGTCTATCTTTTATTACAAAATCTCCTGATAACTTAAAGTGATTAAAATGATATTTTATTTCCCAGTGGGTCACTCCTGCTGAGACGAATTGTCTCACCTACACAGAGATCTGTGCAGAAGTACTGTTTGAAATCCAAGGAACAGAGACAGAAAAGTTTAGAGTACACAGGTCAAATTTCTGAAGTAATTTGACATTTTGGTCCAAAGATTGCTCCAGATGTTCCTATTCACTATTCTATTTACTATTTCTACAGCAAAGTAATTGAAACAATGAATATTTATCTTGGATGGTTGTAAATATCATGTTTGTTTTGTATTACAATGAGTTCAGTATATGCTATAAGGACTCAGAGTAAAGAACAACAGAGAAACGTTATAAAGAAACAAATCAATAAACCACATCCAGACATGTCACATAAAGAAGAATTGTCTCCTTTTATTATTCTTTAGCAGTGTCTCAGCTTAAAAACAGAGCCATAACATACTACAATATTAAGACAATTCCTATTCAGAATAGCTCAAAATACATGGTCTAAAAGACACGGAAAGGAGTTGCACACAGCAAGTAGCAGTTGCAAGAGCACAACTTTTTTCTTCCTGTTTATTTTTTCCCCCACCCTGAGGGCCAGATCCTATCTGCTACTGGCAACACCTTTTCTAGCACAAGAGAAAAAAATATTAAGAAGAAATCTTGGTTATTAAAAGAACCTCTGTCTGGACCACAACTTGTTTGATGGTAGTCAACCCTTGTGAATATTCATCATGTCTTCATCATGCCTTTAGGAATAATATCATACAAGGAGAGGAGGGGAAGAATTCTTACAGGATGTCCTCTGCTGTGATTGGTTTTAAAAGAAGGCTTCATGTCCAGCTCTGAAATAATTGTTATTCTGCTCAAATGGTGTCAGAAATCACACAGCACTTCCTCACCGGCTATGTTGGCAAGAGCAGACACGGTGATGTATATTTGAATTGAAAGCTACATATATTCTAGAAACAAAATTGAAAATCAGATCTTTGAACAGACTTGAATTCCAATATTCAGAATAGAGATTTTTTCCCCCCTTTATCAGCTATAATAATGCAATTTTTAAGTCTCTGAATTTGACTCTTGGTTTGCATTCACGTCCCCCTGACGCTGCAGAAATGTTTGGCATTAATCAGATCAATGGTTGTTATTACTCACTGTGGTGTGATAACAGAAATCTGTGCCAGATATTCTAGAGGAAGGTGTCAGCTTTTCCAAACACAGGATTAGTTTTGCATGCTTTCTGCCATGAAACTTGAGAGGCAAAATATTTTATATATATTGGTCTAATTTTGTGTAAATAAGAGTGACATTCTTCTTTTCTACAGTTGTGCAGAGAGTGAGTTAAAACTCTGTTTGAAAAGCCAGATTACAGCCTTACTATTATGACTCTCATGTTGTGTAAAACTGGGTGTGGTTTTTTTCTGCATTATAGTAGGGATACTGGTTCCCTTGACTTCAGCAGACATCCATGCTCTGTATCGTCACTTCCAGTATTTGTCCTGCCTTTGAATTCCTGTTACTTATCATCAGCCTGACAAAGAGCTCAAAGATTTAGGTTTCTGTCTACTGTTAATCTCACCGTGTTCTCACTTTTACTTATACAATGTGATAGGACTGGACTAGGAATGTTATGCTAGTCAGTCTAATTAATGATAGATAGCCATGCAAAATGCCTTTCTGTTAATTACATTTTTTTACCAGTTACAAACACAAGAACAGTGTTTGATATGCAACTTCTAGAATGACTAGAGAGGAAAAAAAGAAACAAACAGAAACCCAGTAAAAAAAACCCAACCACCATCACCACCAAAAATAACCCAAACAACCCCAAACAAACAAATAAACAGACAAACAAACAAACCACAGTAATAAAAAACAGGATAAGGATGAAAATAATGTACCAGTGATTTGCCCATTTCATGGTTATGCAATTCTGTTGTTTTTAGGGTCATAAAATTTTTGTGTGGTAAGAATTTCTGTTATTATTACCCATAAAGGATATTCATGTGATGTGGACTATTTTAACACAGCAGGTAGATTTTATACTTTCCAGCTCTAAAGTGCTGAATTTACCTTTATCTCTCTCACAGGTATGTTTTAGCCATAGAGTTTTGCCTTCCCAGAGGAAGTTTCAACACATGTGATCTAGGAGCTATACATAAAAGTGCTAAGAGAACTGGCAGGACTTTAAAGTGGTAAGTCAGGAATGGTAGGATGTTCACTTGTAATAGAGAGAGTCTGTCCTGTAGTGTCATAGTGAGGTCTTACCACTCAACAAGATTGCATTAATATTTTTAAATAAGGGAATAAATTTGATCATGGACTCAGCAGGACTTTTTTACTTTGTTTTGATAGCATTCCCTGAAATGCACTGGGATGTTGCCTGATATTTTGAAGAGTATTCAGGACAACAAAGCAAGGTAACACACTGCATGCCTTGCTGCTGGAAAACTTGCACTTTTTTCTTTTTTAACATTTTTGGGGTTTTGTTTGTTTGTTTGTTTGGTTGTTTTTTTGTCTTTGAAAGAAACTTTCAGAATCTCCAAGAAGGTTGCATTTCAGAATCAGAAACACAGTGTTCTACTTTTCTTAATAAAGTAAAACAAAGTGTAAACAAAAGTGAAAAGAGATATCCTTAACTGACAATGTCTAGATGTGCTATTTCTGGTATCACTCCACTATTATTATTAAATAAAATACGGATAAAATACTCATGAAGTCCTCAGGAATTTACATGTTAAATGAGATTTGCATGGTGATAGGAAAACAAATACAGACACACACACAAAAAATTAGCAGCCAACCTCTAAAGTTACTTCTGGTGATTAAAAGTAGAGAAGCAAATACTTCTGGTAGAGAACATTAGGATAAGTGTAGCTCATATTGCACTGAAAATGAGGAAGATAAATATGTACTGAATACTAAGCCTTAACATATCCAAGGAGTGTACAAAAATGATAGTGTCATAAAAATAGTTATTAGCTTTCATGGAAGCCAGCTTGCTAGGATTTAGAATTTCAGAAAGATGAAAATGAAAAATGAAATCTTTCTGACTCCAAGTTTACTGATATAATTGAAATAATAATATAAAATGCTATTTCATTTCTGGGAATTAAAAAAATACATTTCCATGGCAGAGTGGCTGGATGAAACTTTATGGCAGGCAACTCAGGGCCCAGTCTTTTTTGTAACATCTTTTGTAATCTGTTGTAAAGCTCCCAAAATAAAGATTTCTCAGTGTCCCTATGTACATTTTTACATATACTTTACATTTTTAAAGTGCTATATATGCAAAGTGGACCTACTACTGGTTTTCATACTTAAAAGACAAATGTACATCAAAACGTCTGACTACAGTACTGCAAACAGAACTTATACAGACCAGTTTTACATACCTGTGTTTTTGTGGATATTGATGTGCGGTGTTGTGTTGTACCTCTTCAGAAAATATAATTTCTGTAGTGCAGATTTAGAATGTTAATCAGTCAGCAACACATATCAGTTCTGGTAAAGAATTTGCTGTGGTGTCAAAGGCTGAGGGCTGGTACTCAGAATTGCCACTCAGGCCTCTGTATTCAGAGACATGATATTTTTTTCTGCCTCAGCAAGTCTGAACTTGCCAGGAATTTAATCTGTTGACATGATACTGTTAAGAACTGAAACTTATTCAAGTTGATCAACTCTTTCCAAAACAGGGTTCCATGTGTTGTTTTCTGAAATTTAATAGGATGCAATAATCATCCTTTTACTTAGATTGTCTATTCAAAATTGCCTACCCTTTGTTAGCACGGATCTTTATTACTAGCATATACATGATTGAACTGCCCCTTTGTCTGTAGGTTTTTCTGAATATGTAAAACATTTGGGATCTGGTCCAAAATGACCAGATTACTTCATGAGTTCCAAAGTTTGTCTTGACATATAAGGTTGAAACAAACAAATATGCAGAGCTCTCTTTTGCAAATGATTCAACTGCCCTTTTTTAACTAGTTCTAAATTATTAAGATGAGCATATGGAATGTAATTGCACTGTTCTGATACAGTGCACAGAATTTGTACCAATTGTTAATGCAATTAAATAAATATTAGATTGAACTAATTCAATCATTTACCATACTTGCACACAAAAGATCATGTGTCCTAGAATAACCTCAAAACAAATCCTCTAATCTATACTCATCACTGTGTAAGTGATGCGAGGCTGCGTCATAGAGCTTTGCAAAAAGACAGGATAAAGAATACAGATGTTAAAAAAATTTTATCTTTACTCTTCACCCCAAACCTAGAACCAGACATTTTGGGTTTGAAGCAGTTTCAAGCAATTTTGTGAAATGAAACCATAGCAGCTAGTGGTTTCCCTAATGCAAATTTAAATCAAGGATAGCTCCAATGAAAGAATATACTAGACATATTCTATATTCTATATTCTCTTTTGAGTAGAGCTAAGAAGGAGAGCACACAGGACTTAATTCATAGTGGTTGGTTTCTAAAAACTTCTTAACAGTGAGAGAGCAATCATCTACTTACTAAATGTAGCAGAGGTGAGATAGATTTAAATCCATGGAAACCTACAAAGATGATTTCTAGTGTATCTGAAAATCAAGGCTTAATAATTTGAATTCTTAATCCAATGAAAATTACTTCTTTAACTGCAGAATGGTAATAACCAACCAGAGTGAATTTTGCCAAGTGAATTGAATTCAATGGATAATATACTATTTTGTTCTCTCTATGTGGTAGTTATGATTTCACCCCATGGAGTTCTAAAACATCTTGCTATTTCATAGAAACATAGAATCATAGAATTTCTGGGGCTGGTAAGGACCTTTAAAGGTCATCTAGTCTAATGCCCTTTCTGTGAGCAGGGATGTCTTTAACTAGATCAGGTTGCCTAGAGCACCATCCAGTCTGACTTTGAAGGTTTCCAGGGACGGAGCATTTACCACCTCTCTGGACAACCTGGGCCAGTGTTTCACCACTCTTATTGTAACAAGTTTCTTCCTTGTATCTAGTCTAAATCTGTCCTGTTTTAGTTAAAAGCATTACCCCTTGTCCTGTTGCAACAGACCCTGCTGAAATTTTTTCCTCATCTTTCCTGTTTAAGCATTGAAAGGCTGTGATAAGGTCTCCCAGAACATATTAAATAGAATTGGTACCAGTACAGACTCATATGGGACACTGATTGCCACTGATCCCCATGGGGACATCAAGCTATCGACCACTACCCTCTGGACAAGAGCATCCAATCAATTCCTCATCCACTGAACAGTCCACCCATCAAATGCATATTTCTCTGATTTTGAGAGAAGGATATTGTGGAAGACTGTGTCAAAGGCCTTACAGAAATCCAGATGGATACATTCATAGCTCATTCCCTTGTCTACTGATGTGTATTGGGCCAACACAGTCTCCTTTTGCTGCCTGTCTTGCCCCTGCACATAGAATAGAATAGAATAGAATAGAATAGAATAGAATAGAATAGAATAGAATAGAATAGAATAGAATAGAATAGACCAGGTTGGAAGAGACCTTCAAGACCATCACGTCCAACCTATCACCCAACACCGCCTAATCAACTAACCCATGTAACCAAGCACCCTGTCAAGTCTCCTCCTGAATACCTCCAGTGACGGCGACTCCACCACCTCCCCAGGCAGTCCATTCCAATGGGCAATCACTCTCTCTGTGTAAAACTTCCTCCTGACCTCCAGCCTGAACTTCCCCTGGTGCAGCCTGAGACTGTGTCCTCTTGTTCTGGTGCTGGCTGCCTGGGAGAAGAGACCAACCTCTGCCTGTTTACAACCTCCCTTCAGGTAGTTGTAGACAGCAATAAGGTCACCCCTGAGTCTCCTTTTCTCCAGGCTAAGCAACCCCAGCTCCCTCAGCCTCTCCTCATAGGGTTTGTGTTCCAAGCCCCTCGCTAACTTCGTTGCCCTTCTCTGGACTCGTTCCAGCAAGTCAACATCCTTCCTAAACTGAGGGGCCCAGAACTGGACACAGTACTCGAGGTGTGGCCTAACCAGTGCAGTGTACAGGGGCAGAATGACCTCCCTGCTCCTGCTGGCCACACTGTTCTTAATGCAGGCCAGGATGCCATTGGCCCTCCTGGCCACCTGGGCACACACTTCATCATAGAAGGCCACTAGGTTGATCAAGCAGGATCAACTTGCTGTTTGTGAAGCCCTGTCCTTTATATGCCTTAGTGTAACTTTTAGAAGGATCTGTTTCACAGTCTTCCCAGGCACAGAGGTGAGGCTGACAGATTGGTACTGAAGGTCACCCTATATCTAAAATCTGTCTAAACTTGTGGGAGTGGTTTGAATTAGACTTGATTTGTCTTGATTCACACATGATATATTTGTTTAATCTGATTCTGAATTTAGAAAGATTAAGAAACAGAAACAAATTCAATGTTTTATTTTAAAAGCAAATTACAAGCATAAGCTAGAAACACTGGTAAGAAAACACATTAGTACAGCATATCACAGTAAGATCTTCAGCCAAAGCAGAGATTATCATCACTGATAATCACCTCAGCATGGGCTCTCAAGTACTGTGTTGAAGCTAGAAAGCCTAATGCTGTTTTTGGAAGCACAAATTGTGATATCAAGAAATTAAGGAAATTTACTTCCCTCTGCAGACTTTGTTGCTAAGACTTTTACCTGAATGTTGTACCCAGTACTAGTGTCTGGTAATCTTCAGGAAGGTTTCAAAGAAAGTCACAATTATACTTTTTTCACAGGCTTATGAAGAGCTCAGTCATCTCAGCTGCTCAATGACAAGGCTGAGAGAAGGAAAAAATTATCATTTATGTATAGGGTACTTAGATGTGGCAGAAGGATATAAGAGCAAGGGGTTATTCTGCAGAACTTTAGAGATGAAAATTGAGGTGAGACAGAGTCATCCTTGTAATCTCACAGTTCACACAGTTGAAGGCAGCCCCAGACACACCCGTCAGAGAGGAAGCGATAACTCCTCAGAGAGCTAAGAAGGTTGTCTGTAGTTGCATCCCTAAAGCTGCTTCCAATACACAGGTAGGATGTGAATTTGGGCCCCTGAACTTTGATTTTGATTTTCTGCTTATTGTAGGCCAGGGTCTAGCCCCTAGACTAGTGAGTATATAGATAATGACAAATCAGTCCTAGAAAGATAAGAATGCACCACTTAAATCCTCTATTTTCCTGATAACATATTGTGACCTATTGAATCAGCACTTTTTGCCACCGTAAAGACATGTAATGTAAAACATTGATACACAAGTGTGTAATACATGTATACAGTAATTAAGATGACACACTGCAGCCAAGAAAAGCTTACAAGGCACAATTTAGTTATAGTTGATCTAATTTTGTCCTGAAAGAGGTCAAAATAGACTTTCTACTTACTGTTAGTTCTTCTATGCTAGCAAATGCCTGCTTTCCATCAATATTCACTGCTGCATTTGACATTAGCTTATGAAGTTATAAGTAAACCCCAACTCTCAGAGCAAGAAGCATTCATACAAAGTACAATAACTCAGTCTGGAAGATATGTTAGAGAGAAACAGGAGCCTGTGTCAGCCAGTTACTGATCTGAAAGGTCAGAATTAACAGTGAGATACAGGGGTGGGGAAGGTTTCCTGTAATGGGCCAGTACCATATGATCATTGATTATAAACAGAGCACAAAAGTACTTTCCAAGTAATATCCTATATTTAGGTCTGTCTGTCACTTATTGGTAAGGCTTCATTTGTTTCTAGTATTAGCTTTTAGTTGGTAACATAAAATAGAAACCTAACCCCCCCACATTTCTTCATGGTCAAAAAAAGATGGTCATTTCCAGATCCTGAAACACGGTCTGGAAACTTGCACTGCAAATGGGATCATTGCTCTCTCTAAGTAGTTGTTCCTCTCCATTGATTATGGGACTGAACAGGCAAATTAAAAATTAGCAACATGATTCCAGTCCTAAGTTCTCAAAATCATAGTTCATCAGCTGCTTCTCTGATTGCAGTGGTTGTAAATGGAAGCTCCAGTTCAGGAAAATCCCTCTAGGAGAAATAATTTTATTGCTAACATTTGATGTTGAAAGATATTAATATCTGATGCTACTGAGGGATGTGATTTGGCCTTGGTAAATTTTGGTTTAAAGTTCAAAGAACTTTATAGAGGTCAGTTAATTTTTCAGATAACACCCATAAATTAAGCAACTTTTACCCTTAAAACCTATGCTGAAATTATGTTTAAAATGGGGACTTTCCATCATTTTTCTCCTTTTCCATGCATTCAGCAGTACTCCATCAGAGTTTCCTTTTTCATATTGATCTATTAGAGTGGAAAGTGGTTGCTGGAGTTGTTATAGCATCTGCCTGTTGCATTGTGATAAGATAGGGCAATATGACTAGATGTGTCCCTTCTTACCTTAACTGTCACATCACAGAATCCACTACCAAAATGTGTTAAGAGACTCTAGAAAGCTACAGCATACCATGTTTAAAAATGCCTTTGAGAAAGGTTTTGTTGTAATTATAATCTGTTGTGGAATCAATCAGTCAGATTACCGATTTATACCGTAAAGACAGAACCAATATCTTCTTATGTAGCCTTTGTGGTTGTCTTGACTTATTGTCTCTAGACCTATCATAAAGTATTGTGTCAACAATCCAAAGCATTGGGGAAACCACCTTAATAAATAAATGATGCAGAATTAAGGAGCAACTTGGAAGAAAATTAAAAATACTTTGTATTTATAATACATGTTCTGCCCTTCAGAAATCATTTCATCACCAAAGCTGTGGGCCAGATTTGTTCTCTGTTTCCTCAGCTGGTAAATGTACCAAGGACTGTGTTTCTTTCCAAAAATGCAGAGGTCTTCTTCTAGGTGACAGTGCAGAAATTGATTTAGCCTTTTCCCTCACAGCCTCACAGGTATAGTAGGCCTCACAGTGCAGCATTGAAACTTCAAGCCCTAGCTAACAACTAACTTTTAGGCAGCTGTCTTGTGGATTTCTCCTTCCATCTTAGAGACCTCTGGCCTTGCACAATCTTTGGGGAAAATTAGGTATTCCAAAATGAAACCCATCAAAACCTAAAGCCCTATTATGAATGTGAACCTCCAACTCTAGCCATCTGTTTGATAAAGAATATGGTGCTAAGTCCTGAATTCACACTTCATGATATTGTCTTTACAATATTTCTTGCCTCACGCTGTCTCAGTCATGTGTATGCTAGCACTTAAAAAAAAAAATTCCCTATTCCATTTTATATTATCTCCCAGCACCACATAATAGTTACATTAATTTCATCCTGCTGGACCCTTACCTAGAAAGCAATGATTTTAGTAGACTCTAACTCTTCCTTGTCCCAAAAGAAATAAACTGTCATGGCATTTTTAACTGCTCAAGTCGTGTCCACTTTATTTTAAATAACTAAATAGAATTAGAATTAGAATTAGAATTAGAATTAGAATTAGAATTAGAATTAGAATTAGAATTAGAATTAGAATTAACCAGGTTGGAAAAGACCTTTGAGATGATCAAATGCAACCTATCATTCAATACTATCAACTAAACCACGGCACCAAGCACCCCATCCAGTCTCTTCCTAAGCACCTCCCTGGGCAGCCCATTCCAATGGCCAATCACTCTTTCTATGAAGAACGTCTTCCTAACATCCAGCCTAAACTTCCCCTGGTGTGCCTTGAGACTGTGTCCTCTTGTTCTGGTGCTGGTTGCCTGGGAGAAGAGACCAACCCCCACCTGGCTACAACCTCCCTTCAGGTAGTTGTAGACAGCAATAAGGTCTCCCCTGAGCCTCCTCTTCTCCAGGCTAAACAACCCCAGCTCCTTCAGCCTCTCCTCATAGGGCTTGTGCTTGAGACCCCTCCCCAGCCTTGTTGCCCTTCTCTGGACAGGTTCAAGTGTCTCAATGTCCTTCTTAAAACTGTGGGGGGCAGAGGTGGACACAGTCCTCAATGTGTACTCAATAACAGTACATCCTGATATGCTGAAGAGCTGTTAACACATTTAAATTGTGATTGTTGCTAGCCATACTAGCAAGCACAGTAGTATTTTTATTGTATCAGTCTTTGGATGTATATTGGTAAAGCAGAAATGAGTCAGGGACTGCCCGTTGTAACAAGCAGACCACAAAGATGCAGTAACATGAACTAAAACAATTCTATCGCTTGTGGAGATCAAGGCTTCCACTTGCATGTGACCTAACATGCCTAATTGAACCAAGCTCTCATGTCCTGTGTACCCAGTACAGAGGAAACAGGCAGTTAACTGAAGGTCAGCACTCTCATATAACTGTCTCAGTGAAAAAG
Organism: Melanerpes aurifrons; assembly: GCA_011125475.1. NCBI lineage: Eukaryota > Metazoa > Chordata > Aves > Piciformes > Picidae > Melanerpes > Melanerpes aurifrons. The sequence goes on along the minus strand of WWNC01000071.1, from coordinate 4,292,079 downwards.
AAGATAAAATCACAATCAAGCTGCTAGTTATTTAAGATAGGAAGCCATGAGGACTCCTGTTGGCTATGTTTAGGTCATCAGAGAAAGTATTCAAGGAGCACATTCAGTACCTGAAAGGCAAAATATTAACCCTGCACTTTACTGACTGAACTCATGAGCAGCATTGCAATATTTTCTGTAGTATGACCATTGTAATGTAAAGCAGTATTATTAGCAGAGATACGTAAATAGGGTTCTACTCACCCAAGTCCTCCACCGAGGCTGCTACTCTGGGTAGGGCCAGCAGCCAAGCCCCAGGTTTTACATCCTTTCAATCTGGCATTACTTTGCTACTCAAAGACACCTTCCCATACTTTTATTTCAGACAGTGGAGGGAGAACTTTTTTATGCCAAACACTTGTAAAATGTGGGTTTGGGGTTTTATTGTATGCTGGAGGGGGAAGTTTTGAGTAGTGTTTCACTCAGTGTATGTCAAGTTTTTAATAGCTACCTCATTAAAATTGAATTTTTCACTCTTTATAGCTAAGCATCCAGTAGTAGAATACTTTAGAACACCTGTAAAAAACCTGAAGCCGTAAATCACCTCAAAGAGTCTGTCTCAGTCTCTGTCCCCCTCTGAAACAACTTGTATTGTGCTGAAAGTTTCCAGGCAAATTCTGAATTAGCCACTCCTTCCAATAACGTTTTTTTTTTTTTTGTCATGTGAGCAGCCAAATTCTGGAACAGGTTATGTAGATGTAGAGGTTTTAGATGCTCCATCTGTAGTGATATTCCAAACATGACTGAATATGACACTGGGCAGTACTTAACTTCAAAACTGGTCCTGTTTAAAGCAGGATACCAGACCAGTTGATCTGCAGAGGTCTCTTCTAGTCTAAATTATTCAATGAGTCTATGTGACTTAGTGAAAAATAGATAGTAATGTTCCCTGAGTCTGACATGACTGTATTTATAAACTGAACTTCACGGAGAGTAAGTCACGTGGAGGAATACTTGATGCATCAGATATGATCAACTGTTCACTATTTCAGAAAATTCAAGAACATATTCCACGTTTTCAATTTCTTTCTGCAATTCCATTTGATTCTGACTTTTAGCAACAGATAAGTGAAAAAAATCTGAAGGATATGTTTTGCTGAAACTGCAAAACCAGTACAAGCATGTGGCATACACCACACTGAAACCGGAGCTCTATGAGTCAAAAGTAGTTTCCTATAACTCCTTCCTCTAAACAATAGAAGAATCTCCTTAGGAAGTTCTGTGATGAGAATACAGTTCATGGTTTCAAAATAATAGTGGGCTAATTAGTACCAAACCCCAAACAACAACAACAAAACAAACAAACAAAAAACCCAACAGAAAAAGTGTTCCCACTTCCAATGAACATGGTTCTAAACCCCTTCCATGCCAGAAATGGCACGGAATGCAGACAGCAGATTTATCTCAGTGGAATTACATCAGACATAATAAGTTTACCTAGATTAAATGACTGATAAATGTCAGGATGATGTATGGCATTACTGATGTAATAAAAAGAATTCTTGCCCCTCAATCAGACGTTTTGCACAAAGCCTTTATTGATTGTTTATGCTTGGGATAACCAAAGGAATTTTTAATTATTTTTTTTTTTCTGATATGAAAACCACAGCAAAAGATTTCCTTATAACTTTTATATTCACTGTGAATCTAATTGTAGTTATTTAGAATGGATATTTTTTTAAAAGGATAACAAGATTCTTTTTATGTTTGGATTGTGATGATTCACATTTGATAAAGTTATAATTAAATTACTATACTCGGCTTAACTGCTGGCGTAGGTAAATCCTGCTCTAAAGGGGAAAGTTAGAACATTATGGAAAAGTTTGTAAGCCATCAATGATCTCAGAGGAAGGGCGTTTCTTCCAGTTATTAACTTAAACAAAAACAACTGAAGCCTATACACTGGTCCTGGAGGAGAACAAAACAGACTGAGTTTCCCAAAGTGCAGTCTAAATATATTAGCTTAGAATATCTTCTTTGTGAACCAGCTAACTTTCTTTTCAGTTTTGGTCTACTGTAGAGAAAGTAAAATCACCCCAAGAAAAGCCTGTGGAATCATGGAATGGTAGGGGTTGGAAGGCACCTTTGGAGATCATTGAGCCCAAACCCCCTGCCAAAGCAGGACCACCTAGGGCAGGTGGTGCAAGAATGTATCCAGATGGGTCTTGAAAGACTCCAGAGAAGGAAACTCCACAACATCTCTGGGCAGCCTGTTCCAGTGCTCTGTCACCATTACAGTAAAGAAGCTCATAGTGGAACATAATTTGTATCCATTGCCCCTTTTCCTGTCACAGGGCACCACTGAAGAGGGACTAGGACCATGTTCTTGACAACCACCCTTCAGATATTTATAAATATTAATAAATTCTCCTCTGAGCTTTCTGTTTTCCAGACTAAATCTGAAGTTATCTGAGGCTATCAAATAAAAGCTGATTCAAGCTCATTGCCTCCTGACGCTCTCTCTGTCCCTTTGCAGCTCCATACCATCAATTGATACCACTTCCTTGCCCCCAAGGAGCCTCACAGAAAAAGAGAAAGAAAGAAAAAAATAAGGGAAGAAAAAGGGGGAAAAAAAGAAAGGAAAAAAAGAAAGAAAAGAAAGAAAAGAAAAAAAAAAAAGAAGGAAAAAAAAAGGGCAGCATGTGACTGAACTAGAAATCAGAAGGCACAAGTTCAAATTATGTTTTGCCACAGGCTTCCTATGTGATTACAGACTAGCCAGTCTCACAGGGCTTTAGTAAGGATAAATACGCTTCTTCATAACCTTAATATATTCTGCATAAACAGAAACCAAATTAGTATCTGAGACCTTTTTGCTTGCTGTATCATGATGGTGGAGGAACATGAGTAAGACATAATTTTCATTCCTTATGAGCACATCTAGCTCAGTTCTCTTTCCACCTTTCTCTGCCTACTGTCCATATCCTTCACTGACTTCTGGATGCTTGCAGGTTTCTGACAGTCCTAGGAGGTGATGTACAAGATATTGTTCTAACAAATTATATAGAGAGCCTGAAGTCTCCATCCCCTTCATTCCTTCATTCAGAGAGAGGTTTTGCACTGAACATTGTGTTCATTTGCAGATTTAGGCAGGATGAGTTGGGACAACGGCTCTTATTTCAAGCAATTAGGAAGGGCAAAATATTATCTTCAGCTAGACAGCTCATGTTTCTTTCATAAGAGTACCTTCCAGGATTTCAGCTGCCCTGGAAAAGGAGAGTTATTTTATTGATTAAAGGGAATAAAAAATATGTCACATTCTACCCCCAAAATGTAGGACATTCTGAAGTCTACTAACCAGCACTTTGACATTTCTGGTTTTGTGATCCAATGGTCAGGAAGGGAGAGCTATCAAAAAAAAAAAAATATATATTTTTCATATGAGCTTATTAGTTTCTTGCTTTAAGAATCCATTGAGAAAGATATTGTATGACTGTCCAGTTTGGAACAAAAGAAAAAGAAAAAACATCTTGTTCTCAAGGGACCTGTTTTTGAAGATTTTCAGGCATCTTGAAAGGAACACCCACAAATGAAGCAAGTATCATCCAAAAAGTCCACCCCTGTCCTTTGGAACTGCTAATCATGTTCATCAGCTGTATATAGCGGTGCTCTCATTATGAGTAAAAGCATTCAGTGGGTTTTTCCTGCATCCCACACAGATTTCTGTGTCTGCAGACAAGACAATGCAGAGGGGCTGAAGAACAGCAGAGTGTCAAAGACATGACCAGATGAAGCGCCAAGAGCATAGCCAGAAGACAAAAAAAAAATGAGAGCTTTAATTTTCTCTTTTTCTTTTAAACCTTACCATGCTTTGAGATGTTTATTTATTTGGTCCTTAGAAATAGATTTGCCCTTTGGGAAAACAAACAAATAAAAAGCATAAGCGACCAAGATAACGGCAGCACGAAGAAAGGTAACAGTGTAGATGAAAAGGGCTTGTGTGTGCACAATCTTCTTGCTGAGCTAGAAGATTTTACCCAGTGTCAGTTATTTGTAAAGCTTCTTCCTGCACAACTGAAAGAAAAAAAAAAAAAAAAGCTGGATTGTTCTAGAAGACAAATAGCAAGCTAGAGCAGAGCAATTTAAATATTTTATCCCCTCTTTTCTTTAATCTGTCTTTAGCATCTCATACATCCTTCCATTACTACATGCCAAATTTAAAGCAGAAAATGTTATTTATTTCCCCTTGATGTAGTTGACTAAATTAAGGTTTTGAAGAGTGCCCCAGAGCTGCTATTAACAAGGATTTTTAAATGTAGCTTTTAATAAAACAGAAATCAGTATTTCTTGATTAGAATAATCTGACTGAAGTATTTACATTGGTCACTGGCCTTTTTACTCTGTGATTCAGAGAACTAAAGAGATTAAGTTTTAATTCCTGTTAAAAGAACAGTTCCTGTGGTAGCAGCTTCTATCAGGACAACACATAGCTCAGAGTTTTAGAGACTATCATCAGTTTCAAGTCTTGAAATTATTATATTTTTCTTTTATTGCTTTGTTAGTGATCTAATGGAACCTGATCTGAGTAGAAGGTTGGACTTGCTGGCCTTAAAGGGACTCAGAGCAGTGGGAAGTTATTATAGGACTAATGAAGGTGACCCTACACAAAGATTTTAGTGCATATGTGATCATAAACTGCCAGTGAAGCAGAATTATTTCTACTTTCATTTGAAGCTTCATTTAAGTGCTAAGAGTAGATAGTAATAATTAAAGTGCTCCCTGTGCTGTGTGCTGGTGTTAAACGTGCATTGAAATTTACATATATCTAAACACACAATTGTACTCAGTGTGTGTGTGTCTGATATAAACACTCTATAGTTAGTCTAAAATTACACTCCCCTCAGTTTAAATTGGAAAGTGATACACTCCGGGCTGAGTGAAAACTGAGATGTGTAAAGATGTAAAAGTGAAAGCATAACTTCTGACAATGAGACAATAGCATCACTGATTGGCTTGAAAACTGCGTCTTTTAAATCAGAACTAGACACAGGAAGTCAACAGAACTAATATTCTGTTTCTTCTATGTATATGTATTCACATCCAATGTTCATTATAAAAGCTCATGTCTTCACAAATAATTGTTTTGGGGTTTTAAAAAGATATCAAACCAAATAATCATTCTAGTCAGAATAAACCTATTTCAAGTCTTCAGCTAACCTATAGAGGTTCATCCTGCCCCCAAACAAAACAAAGGTGACTTGTGACTTGGTGAAAAATCATAAGCCCTTAGGTTCCTTATTCAGTACAACTAGAGGTTGACCAAGCTAGATGCCCTTGTTCTATTTCTTCAGTTCCTTTGTCCTCATTCAAGGGAAGAGTAGGCTTGCAAATCAAAATCAGAAAAGGCAGTTCAGCTGATCTGACAGCATATTAGTAGCAAAGATGCAGTACTGAATGATGGGAAATAAATGTTTGTTCATCAGATGAAAGACAGAGCTATTGTCCTGATCACAAGTTTTAATAAGGTCTTTTCTACCTCAGTTTAACTGTTGCTTATTGCTAGTGGCAAGAAATACTCTACACAGTCTACCCCATGAACACTCAGAAGCTAGTTAAGAAGAACCACATGGCACATCTGCTATTCTTGATATCAAATCACAGAAAACTTGATGATTGTAATAAGCAACAAGAAAAAAGAATCAGAAGTTCTTCAAATTGTCCTAGACACATATCCAAAACATTGAAACACATTGTCATTAAGTGCAAAATCAAACAAGCAAGCAAACATAAAAAAAGACTTATAGTGTTTATATTTGAATGAAAGAGCTCTATAGCATTTTTTTTTTCTTTAAATGGAGAATTGTATGTTTATATGAAGAAATGAAAGATGAGGAAAGCTAGAGAAGAGGATGAGAATCCAAATACACCACCAGATTAAGGACTGGGAGCATAGTCTTAAGAAAAAGCAAAAGACAGCTATGGATATACTTTTCTCTGGTTTTGTTAAATGGACTTGAAGCTGAAAGCAAATAAACTGCCTGCTGTTGAATTCTTGATATAAAGGAAATGGAAATTTTTATGTCTTTTGCAAATACACTGGAGAGCATCTATCACCAGTTTCTCACCCAAACTGTAACTGACTCTGTCCCAAATTTTGAATAATCACTTGGGTTGGCAACAGTTCACATCAAAAAGTTAAAACACAAAAGCCTAATGCTGTGTGCCCTCAGAAGTGTTAGAACACTATATAGGTTTCTACCTTCTGACAGGTGGCCAAGACAGAAGAACTTTGATGAAGTTTTGTGGAATTGCTGTAATGATTAATTTCAGTCGCTGTTATTGACTAGGATTTTGAAAGTATTTTCCCTCCAAATATTGTATATAAAAAGATATAAATGCTCACAACAGCTTAGAATGAATGATGCTATTATTAAACAGTTTTTCTTTTTGTTCCTCAGCTGAGCCTGTATGCCATTAAGTCATCTTAACACTCTTGTGGGTAAGCTTTTTCATTCCACCTGCTACGAGTTCTTGCTAAGTGATGGTGCCAGCAAAAATTGGACCCATGGTCAGTCGTGCAAAGAGGAAAAGAGTGGATGGTGATGCCCACATCAAAACTAGCTGAATATGGTTTTATCTTGGCAGAGTTTACTTTTACTGTTTTAGCTGTTGGCATGAGAAATATGATGTCAGCTTAAGTTATTAGTAAAGTCATTGGTCTTCTGAAGTGCATAGAAATACATAAAATGTGAACAGTTGTGCAAGATAATGCTGCTCTAAAAAAGAGGTAAAAAAATACCACACAACAACTTTCAGCAGATGAGTTCAATTCTTGAAGAAATAGATGGATCAAGAATATTTTCCTTTAACTGTTTGGTAAAGGAGCTGTCACCGTAGCTGTAGCACTGACAAGAATTACTAACACAGTAATTATTTTTAAAACATACATTACAGCTGTAGTTTTCCTATAATTCTTTGAACCTATGTAGGATATTTCAGACTTTGGTGGGTGTGATTAATAGAGTTTCCTGAGCTTATCTGGATCTGGAGTGCCAACAAGACATCAGAGATCTTCAAGAGCGATTGGAGAACATGATGTCCACCCTTATTGGTATATATTTATCAAATTAAACCACAAAAGTAGCACAAGCTGGTTTTGTTCAGCAATTCAGTCTACAGACAGAAAAGTATTAGAACTGTTTGCTCCTTTTATGCTTTTCCAGTTTTTGCCATTTATGAAATTTCAAAAGTTCTCACGTGGAATAAGACATGGAAAAATGTACAGGCTGCAATCTGTTCCTGTCAAAATTTTGATTACTGAAAAGAAAATCACAATGGAACTTCATCTTTTTGAGACCTCTTTTAGTTTATTAATTTCTTGATGAAAAGCAGCAAACAGCCAAAAAAGAACAAACCCAAAAATAAAACCACAAAACAAACAAACAACAACAACAAAATCCAAACAAATGAAAAAACCCAACTCCACACAACCCAATGCCCCCAAAACCCATGTAATTTATGAATGTTGAAGTTACATTACTGGTTTTAGTGAGAAACAAATGAAAATAGAAAAAAGAAGATACATCTCTGCAAGAGTTTTCACTGAACATTTATTTATATTAAATTTTAGGATTGGATTTGGGACAGTGGTGAAATGGAGTCATCTATGTGAGTTATGTTCCTATATGGATATATGGCTTTATGGAAATGGAAAACTATACCTGAGTCATTTAGAGAAAATGCATGGCAAACAGCAGGGCTCCTCTGTGTTTCATTTATACAGAACTACAGAAAGTGAGGTAACAGCAGTGAAGATTATTTTACAGAAGGAGTATTAAGCTGCTGATCACCGAGTATTCACTAGACTCACTTCTCAGTTGTTCTCCAAGACTTCTGAGTAGAGTAACATCAAACAAGTGGCTGTTCCATCAGTAGGTGGTTATGTTTTTACAGATGTGAGAACTGTTTTCAATGTGTAAGGAAAAGATTTGATTTTCGTCTCACAACTGCTGGATGATTTGATTTGTTTCTTGAAATTCTGATGGGAGAAAAGAAGTGTAATTAATTACATGGGGAGAATCTAAGAGTTGACATTTTGGAGTCTTGATGTTATTTATTTATTTGTTTTTAATTAATTTGGCTTTCTGCAAAACATTTCTGGGGTATATAATTTCCATTACAAGGCAAGGTGGAGATTTTAATTTCTTTTTAACAGTAAAATATATTCTTAGTATATCTAACTCTATGGAGATATTCAAACAGAAACATAAAGTTACAGATACCTTGGGAAATTTTCCTAGTACATTGTGAGTGGCCCAATTAAAACAGAGATTTTAACTGTCTTTCCATAAGATTACAAAGTGGTACACAAGAAATGAGAGGTATCATTCCCAACGTCAGGCCCATAATGCTCTGTCCATTAACTTCTACACACTGCTGTTTATCTTAACTTCTTTTTTATTTTACTCCATTCTTATTTTTAATGAAAGAACTATCCTATTTTGCTTAGTTTGCAGTGGGGTTCTTTTTGCAAGAGATGGGACTGCTTTTCATGCTTCAAGGAGAATTCCAGCCCACAGTAATGAGATTGTGCCTTAGCTGATCATATAGAATATCTTTCTCTGTGAAATGAAAACTTAAATTAACTACAACTTAGGAGACAGAAACAGGACTTCCCAGGAAGGAAACCTTGTGTAGCAGGCAAAATATGTGCAAAAGAAGAAGGTTTTCAGCATATTTGGGAGGACTTTATTTCTGTAGGCTTCTGCTTTATGGAAACTATTTTCTGCATGGTTACTTGAATGGGTAGAGAGAATATTCTGAAATACAGCTTCTTAATGTGATTTAAAACACTTCCCAATCAGGAGGAACAGACACAAAATTCTTAGTAATTAATTTGTTTCAGCACTTAATTAATTTGGTCCAGAGACAACTGTTTTAACCTGTTTAAAGTTAGCTACCTAATATGTCTGTGGCTCTTCTGCCAAGATGAGAAAACAAATGATAGTGAGAAATGCAACAGGAGAAAGATTCTCTGGAGTCAAGAGGATGTCCAAGCCACAAGTGCATTCCAGTAGATCACTAATGAGTGAACATGTCTCATGTCTTACTGCCTGTTATAATCACTCATTTGATTTAAACAACATTTGGTTCCAATGTGTGTTTCATTTCCAGAAGGAGGGTAAAAAACCTAACAGAAAACCATATTCAGCGTTGTCTTTACTGTTTTGATTAATTTCTGGGCAGGATGACTGTGGTTTGGGTTGCTTTGTGCACTGGCATGAAGAGTTTCCAGTGTTTGGCTCACAGTTTACTATGACCAAGATTTGTGGCAGCCACATTCTTTGTTAAAACTTGATTGAAACTCAAAATTTTATTTCCACGGGAAATGCTGACATTTGAGGAGGTGGAGGGGGGGAAGGGCAAGCTCAAATTGAAATTGAAAGCTAATCATTTTCTGAACTCTGTGGAGAGAGAGATTCCAGGGGGTAAAAATGGCTTCATGAAGAATGAACTGGAACAGGAAGAATGACTCTGAGCAACAGCCTGGGTGGCCCCTGGAAATTGGGATCATGAGATCATCTAATTTCAGAAAATCAAACATAGTCTGAAACCTTCAATGTATTGAGAAGAAAGCCCAGCATCCCTTGACACCAGCAGGTCCCTGCAGCATTTCCAACTGCATGGTAAGAAGACTGGGAAAGTTAAAATTGAACATCTCAGACCATTTAAGAGGGCTCAAGTTTAGTAGTGTAAGGACTACCCAACATTTCCTGACTGATAGCACAGGATGGCCTTGAACTGCAGATCATGGACTTTGAGATTGCTGAATATTATGCTAGCAAGAAACAGGAATGCAGCCCTCCTCAGTCACTGTGGAAGTTCAGTGCAGGGAGATACTGTGTTGCAAAGAAAATTCTTGTGAGGAACTTTACTTTGAATTCTGAAATATCAGCCAAAAGAGGCTTACTCCATTGTTGATGTAAATTGGCAGTTTTCAAGCAAATTAAGGACCCTATTCAGTAGGATTTTCATTACTCTGCATGAGGTGTCATTTGAAACTCTTTTGTATTGTAGGAATCAGTCCAGAAAACACAGAACATAAATGTACAATCTTGCCTAAGGCTGCAGAAAGAATGAAACTTTTCAAAATATGATTTATCTAGAAATCAAGTTCCTTCAGTCTCACAGAACAAAAACACCCTTCACCTACCAGAACCATTCCTTCTCTCCATTAAAAAAAAAAAAAAAATTAAAAATTATATTAAATTCTTGATTGATTGCTGATCTCATTTCCAGAGAAATGGCCAAGACTCTGCATTAAATAAAAAGAAGCAGAGTAGAGTCAAGGAAAAACTGTTATCCCCCTACTCCTTTCAGTGAAAGAACTGAGTCAACTGGTCAAAACCAGAATTTGTTTACTTGCCAGCCTGCAAACAGCAGTTGAAATACATAGACAGAAAAAATTCTAACCCAAAGGTAGTGCACAGTGGATAGTAATTACTTTGATTTTTAAGATAGGTCAGTATGGAAGTAGATCCCCTGAAGAGGAAAAGGTCAGTTCTTGATAAATAGCAATTCCACTAGCTCTATGCCTGCAACGGTAAATTGTTTCCACTTCCATTCAGTCTTCTTTGGTACTTATTCCTCTTTCAGCTATGGAATAGTTCCTTGTTAAGAAAATTATGGATTGGCTTTCAAAGCCACTGTTCTTCACATTTGGTGATGACATGGTGAGCACTGATGAACTTCCTCAACACAGATTAAATTTCAGTATTTTCACAGCACCTGCCACTATTTAGGCATCATGTCTCTTCTACCTCTCCTAGTAAAGCCATTCTTAACCTTGGTACCAAGGTAGCCATGTGCTGTGAATGTGCTCTTCTATCTCCAACTGTGTCTTCTCTTGCAGAGAAGAAACAAGGCAGTCACTCAGCTATTCTGTTCATATAACTCAGAAAACTGTCTTCATGTTGGGAACAAGGGGCCTTGTTCTTCTCTGCATTATGCAGCCCTTTGCTGGGCTGACACCACTGAGAGGCTGCTACACTACTGCAAAACTACTCCTATACATAGAAGCAGTCTTGGAAAATCCTGGAATTAATACTGAGAATATTCTTCTTTTCAAAATACCCATTTAATTATTTTTTGGGATTCAGTTCTTATCATGTTTCATCTTGTCTGAATTACAGAGACATGGAAAAATAGTTAAAGGCCTTGACTTTTTTTCCCTTGGATAAATTCAGCAAAATGGATTCATGTTTCATGGTTTGGATCCACATCCAGTCTTCAAACATCCGTTCCCTTACACTTTCATACTAATGTATCCAGTCCACCTTTAAGCACACAAATGATACATTCTTAACTATCTTCTCATGAAGCAGAAAAAGTTGCAACTCTGCCCACAATGTATAGTTTGCATTAAGTATCTAATTTTGGTACTTCAGGAAGAGAAATAGAAACTGTGATGACATTTAGCTGCAATACTTCTGAAATTTTTAAGTGCTAATGTTTTTGAGGAGCAATTTCTAAGCAACTGAAAAATATGTGCATATTTGTAAATGTGTCTATGCATGCACACACATGTATGCATACACACATATATATATATGTGCAGGATTTATATTGTGTTCCAACAAGGAATAATAAGAGTCTTCAGTGTCTGGCTTAAAAATCCATGTAGCACATGGATCTTATTAAATTGTACCTCAGTCTAACTGTGGCTGAGCAAACAAAAGTAGTTCCACATGGCTGATAAAAAGCCTGATCAAGAATAGTAGAGACAAATGTTTCTACTTGTCTTGCTGCATCTGGAAATCTGCAGATCGAAGACTGAATTATTTTTCCTCTACTGCAGTGTATGTAATCACTGAAGTCTGACCATATCTCCATTCAGATGAGAGCAAAAATGTCACATGTATTCAAACAAAGCCCAGTGATTCCACACTGAAACCTAATGAGAGCAATTACTGTACATGCAAGCCTGAAAGCTTTCCTGGCCTTCAATTTTGCATTCTATATTCTTCCCATAGTGCTGTGAGAGTAAAGAGTTTGGAGGATAAACTGAGAATTATGCTCAGATATATTTGTTTAGAGGAGTGATCTTTAACTACTACAAGATTTATTTTTTATCTTATTATAATAAATAGATAAAATAAATATTTCCTATGAAGCTTCTTAAATTTATGCAATACTTCTTTTAAGGAAGAGAACTTATAAAATAATTAACAATTTCTGTTGGAGCATAAAGGGACACCTGTTTGCAGAAAGTTCATTGTACAACAGTGTAAAACAGGGCTTTTTTCTCTTCCTTGAAAGCAGTTATGGTTGCACACCCAATATATCTCTGCTTCCTGACAAAGTGCTGCAGCACTTTAGCTTACTGTACAATATATGAGAGAAAATAGCTGATGCCTAATCAGTTTCTCACATTGCGCATCTGCTAATACATGATCAAATACTTCTAAACTTATACACAAGGAGAGTCTAATAGAGCCTTGTAATATAAGCAAGCTTCTAGGAGACAGAACAGGCAATCTCAGCAAATGAGCCCCATGAAATTCTGCAAAAGAAAAAAAAAAAAAAGGTAGAAGAAAGGAATACAATTATTCATCACAAATGACACTTCACTTCCTGGAAGGTGTTGCTGATATCAATGGAGGTATTTCTAAAATTTGACACACCTTAGTAAAATAAAAGTTACAGATATAGACTGATTCAAAATTAGTAGAATCATGATTAATAATCAGGACAGACTTTCAAATCAATAATCGATTTTGTGTTTGGGGTTTTACTGTTTGGATTTTGTTTGTTTTCTTTTGTTTTTTTCTTTTTCTTTTCTGTTGGCTACTGAGAAAGAGATAGAAGTGAAGAAAGCAAACAAGGGAATGGGAAAATAGAGGTATGTTGTACAATACATCTCCTACAAAATGTTCTCAGGCTTTCCCCATCTCCAATTTTTCTAATTCTTCTGTTGCTCAGCTTCTCTTTTCCCTCTTCATCATCAGTGAGTACCTATTCATCTCTCCCCTCCTGTCCACCTGCCATTATTTCTTTCCTTCCCAGCACTGCTTTTCCCTGATATCCTTGATGTAGTGTTTACTTGATCATGATTAAAAAAGGTCTACAGAAACAGTAAGAAGCAGATAATGAGGTGAAAAACAGTACAGAGACAGATAAATGGGGCTTTGGTTAATTGGTTTGGTAGTTTTGCTGTTGCTTTGTCTGCTTACACATTGTTCTTTCCCAGAAGCCAAAGTCAGAATGGAAAGAACCAAATGGGCTATGAATGAATCTTTGTAAGGGTACTTGCCCAGGGCAAAAGCAGACTGAAAAGAGGAACTTTACAGAAGATATATCACTGTCCTGAAAGTGCTGAAATTGTCTTCATCCTAAAACTCCTTACTTTACTGGTGTGCAAAGTATTAGTTTCCTCAGTGTTATTTCATCACATACAAAACAATGAATAGAAGAATGTCCCTGTATTCTATTCCATAGAAGAGTGTTAGTTACACTCAGGATGCTGTGTAGGTCTACTTAAATGAAAGAGAGAAATCATCTTATGAATGTGTTGTGCACTTAAGGTATGGTGATACCCATGAGATCATAATATTTGTTTTATAACATTTATAAAATACTGCATTTCTATTAAAGGATCTTCCATACTAATAAATACATAGGAATAACTGTTGTATTATTACAATAATCAAGCAGTTGTGTCTTTTAACTGAATTTCAAACCTAAAAACTTGCAGCTCTAGTGATTGTCATTGATCAAGTTTGATAATGAAAGAAAGCCAGAAACTTCACATTATCTCTGAGTCTATGAGCTATATAATGAAACAGACCCCTTGAAGCAGAAATAAGTATTTTTGAAGAAAAGTGCAAATTTAAAACCAGTTTTCCACACAGCCAGAAACAGTTATCAGAACTTCCTGCCATAGTAGCAAATATTAGTCTGACCTTCTGCCACAGCAGGAGGAATTTTCTTTGCTGGTTGTGCTGAAGAAAATGGGCAGAACATCATGTTTTATTTCATATTCAGTCTTCAAGACAGAAGGAAATCCAGAGGATGCTGGATTTCCACCAAAAGAACTTAATCTTCCAGCATTACTGCCATCAATGTTAATATATACTATTTTGAGGTCAAAAAGGGGAGAATCTTCTTTGTTCTACTGAGAATGGGATCAAAGAAATCCAAACACAGCAAAAACTAGCATGATTCAGATTCATTACCACTAGGTCCTTGAACTTCATTCATCCACAGTGTCCTTCTTACACTCCACCATAACAGAAAGTTCACCCTTTATTTCAGAAGTTAAAAGGAAAGGGAATTACTATAAGTCTAAAAGCTTCTGTGATAATTTGATAAATCATTTCTGATTGATGCAAAACCAAACTAGCAGTGCAATCATGCTCTAACCTGTAATGCACTCAAGGACATGAATTTTTGAAGAGAAGGCAATGAAGAATACTCACAATGCCTTTTTTAGAACATGACAAATATTCTAAATAGGCAATGTAAAAAGCATCTTATAAGATATAAGACAAATGTTGTGCAGCCCATTTTTACCACAGAAATAATAAAAAACTCAGGCAACATCAGTAATGAAAAATACTTATAAAGCAGTAGGTTGCCTGGAAACAGATAAATGAATGTAAAATTTCATATTTTCTTCATGAATCTACAGAGAAAAATGTCAGAAAATAATCACAGCTTTCATATATGTTTATGTATTGCATTTACGAGTCAAGATTTCAGCAGTGGGCAGGCTACAGTGGTGGATTTTGTGAGAACAGACTAGCAGCTGCCACTTTATCAGACACAGCAAATTCCAAACAGCTCAAACCCTGACCCGTCACTGGGTAAAACTGAACCCATCAGTGATGATGGTAGCACCTCTGAGATACAAAGGATAAAAAAGCTGTGGGAGAGAGGAGTGAGAAAAAATGTGAAAGAAACAACCCTGTTGACACCAAACTTAGTGAAGGAGGAGGGAGAGGAGGTGTTTCAGGCACTGGATTAATACCCTGGCAGTGTGTAGTGATGCAGGTTGTCCTCCTGCAACTGCCGGAAGACCATGGTAGACAGTATCAGCTCATGGAGGACTACACAGAACACCAGTGGATATATCCTGAAGGAAGTTACAGCTTATGGAAATTCCATGCTGGAGCAAGCTCCTGGCAGAAGCTGAAGCCCATGGAGAGGATCAGGTCTTCTGGAAGAACTTGTCCCATAGGTCACCCACACTGGAACAGTTTATTCCTGTACCCTATAGTGACAGACCACACTGAAGAAGTTATTGAATAATTACAGCCCACGGGAAAGACTTGTACTTCTGTAGTTTATGAAGGACTGTCTTCCATATGAGGAAAACCCCATAATGGAGTAGAGAGACAGCATGAGAAAGAAGGAGTGATAGAAAAATTGTTATGAATTGACCATAATCCACCGTCCACATCTTGCTGAGGCATTCAGGGTATGGAAGGAAGAAGTAGAAGAATCAGGAACAAAGGAATGGAATTGAGACTGGAGGAAAGGGAGAACATGGGGGAAGGTGGTTTCAGTTTTGTTTTTGTTAATCACCATGCTAATCTACTTCTAATTGGAAATAAATGAATCTTCCCCAACTCAAGTCTGTTTTCCCATAACAGTAATTGGTGAATGATTACCCTGTCCTTATCTCAACCCACAAGTCTTTTTAATCTGATTTTCTTCCCCTGTCCTGCAGAGGAGGGGGAGTGGGAGAGCAACCAGCCAAAGTTAACCAACCACAGTTCATTTTTGGAGACATAAAGTGTAATTAGAATGACAGAACAAGGTTATATAGTTGGCTATATTTATAGTAGCAATATTTTTCACTCTCCATCTGATTTCAAAGTTTGTTTGTAATGATAATATAAAATAATACAAAATATTGCCATCATAGTTCTTTCATAAGGATCATAAAACAATTTTTAAACTACAGCGGTACAGTATCTGTATTTAAATCATTCAGTTCACAACTGACAAACAACCTGACTGAAAATCCTTTATATCACAGGATTCAGTTTACAGGCTCACAGGATGTTAGGGGTTGGAAGGGACCTCTGGACATCTTCAAGTCAACCCACCTGACAGAGCAGAACCATAGAATCTAGTGTAGGTTGCACAAGAATGCATCCAGATGGAGCTTGGAAGTCTCCAGAGAAGGAGACTCCACAACCTCTTTGTGGGAGCCTGTTCCAGTGTTTTGTCACCCTTACAGTAAAGAAGCTCCACCTCAAGTTGTCCTGGAATTTTCTGTGTTGTAGTTTACATCCATTGCCCCCTGTTCTATCGCAGGGTGGAAGTGAGAAGAGGCTGTCCCTTTCTTCTTGACACCCAGATCTCATATATTTATATTATGTAATAATTTGAAGATCAAATTATACAGAACAGCAAAACATCTCAGCCAATACTGATACTACTTACAGAATCCCTACTACCAAATTTGAACAACTGCTGTGCCTCTGATTTGTACATTGCAGCTTTTCCGCTGTTAACAAACTTGCCAGTCAAAAGTGACACTGTATTTTGCAGGTGACATACTTGATCACCTTGAACAAATGTGTTTTTCTTTTGTAAGAAGGGTTTATATGAACCACCTTGATCCTTTGAACGTTCATTGAATGATCTAAGCTTAACTGAAATCCAGAAAAACAGGACTAGAGGGATATCAACTCTTCACCTAGTCCACTGGCAAGATCCTACATGACCCTTTAGAGATGCTTCTTTATTATGACTGCAGTACTCTAGTCCAGGTATTCAGAGTGGGAAGAAAGGAGAGGAGAAGATTCAAATGGCCCAGGGATGGAAGTGAAAAGGGTAGTAAAGGTTTACTTGTGGGTGAAAACCACAAAAAGTACTGTGTATGAGGAGGAGTAGTAGGAAATGGGAGGTCACACACCTTTAGAAAGAGGAATTAAGTTGCAAAAGTAAGGCCTTAGTAGTAATGGTTTAGGACTTTGTATCAGCTCTGCTTACATCTTAATGATGCTTCTTTGCAGTCACATCACTGTCAGAATAGGGTGGAAATTAAAGGTTAAGGAACAGAACAATTTCAGCAGATTACAGAAATTAATGTCATGCTATTGTTTTTTAGAGTCTACACTCAGATGAATATTTCAAAAGGAAATACAAATGCAAGATACTGTGTCTATAGTCCCAGTTATTCTGGGACAATTTCTGTGGATTCAAATAAAAATCAGATCAGGTCCTTCAGGACATTGTGAGCTTGTGAGTCATCTGGGTTTTATGCAGATATCTGAAAGCCTGAATGAACCCTGAAAAAACTCAGAAGTGCCAGTCTGGAGGGGAAAGTGCAACTACTTTGCCCCCCAGCTTATATCTGCCTGTTCACCTTATTTCTTCAAACAGCTTCCAGACACCTTCTGACCTTTCTATGGGATCTATCTATGTAGATTCCTGAAGTGAATTTTATTATGCATATGTGAAGAAGAGAAAATTGCTCTTAGTAATTTCCTAATGATACATTTAAGCTCTTGTAAATGGTTTCATTCATAATTCAAGAGTACAAATATGTTAGACCACCTGATGATAAATTAGCTATGCACATCTAGTAGGAGTTATGCACTTTAACAGAATCTGCTATAGGAATGAGGGATACAAGATTAGGACCTGATACAAGATTAGACTCTGTTTTGCCTGTCAGGATATAGACCTAAAGGCCATGTTATCAGATACTCTATTACCCCGACATAAATGGAAGGGGATTAGATAGCTGCACATGCTTCTTCATGGAGCTGGATAAAAGATCATGCAGGTCATGCTCAGGGAGGTCTGAGAAATTGCACTACTCTTGGCCTTCTCTTGAGCCAGGGGTGAAAAAACATTGGCAAGTATTTGAGAAGAGATCCAAATCTGACCTAACAATGCTGACATGTCAGTTGACATAATGCTGACAATGAAGAAACTATGTCTAATTTCTCTCCTTCCCTATTTGACAACCTCATCTCATGGAAGGTGTCCTTGTCCATGGAAAAGGTCTGGAACCAGACAATCTTGAAGGTCTCTTTAAACTCAAATCATGCTATGATTTTATGATTTCACTACAAATTTTATTATATAATTATCCAAAGCTGTTTATATTCAGGAATAGTTTAACATTGTAAGGCGAGGGAGGAAAGAAAATAATCTTAATGTGAAAAAGTATGTTAATCTCCAGGGTTTGCTGATTCATCAGTTTGGTAGGATACTACTGAAATCAAAGGTCAATTCATACTTACTGGAGGTCAGTAAAGTTTTAGAAACATACTTACCTGAGGGCAACGAATGGACTTTACAAGTGAGAGTGATAGGAAAATAGAGAAACTTTGACAAGAGAATCACAGAATCACACTATTAGGGAACGATAGGGGTTGCAAAGAGCCTCTGGGGGTTATCTAGTCTAACCCCTCACTAAAACAAGTTCACCTAGATCAGGTTACACAGAACACATCCAGGTGGGTTTTGAAAGTCTCCAGAGAAGCAGACTACATTACTTCTCTGGGAAACCTGTTCCAGTGCTGTGTCAACCCTCACAGGAAGGGAATTTTCCTTATATTCAAACAGACTATTGTGCTCTAGTTCATGTCCATTGCATCTTGCCTTGTTACTGGGCACCAATGAAGAGAAAAATATTGATAAGTGTTGATAAGATTCCTTCTCAGTCCTCTCTTCCCCAGGTTAAACAGACCCAAATCTCAGTCTGTCATCTTAAGAGACCTGTTCCAGACCCCTCCATATCTTTGTAGTCTTCTGTTGCACTTTCTCCAGTGGTTTGATCTATCTTGAACTAGACAGCCCAGACCTGGACACAATACTCCAGATGTAGTCTCATTAGGGCAGAGTAGAGGGGGAGGCAAACTTCCCTCAACCTGCTACTCGCACTCTTTTTAATGCATCCCCCTGGCCTTTTTGGTCACAAAAGTACATTGCTGGCTCATGGTTAACCTGTCCTCCAACACTCCCAAGTCCTTCTCCATGGAGCAGTTCCACCCCTAACCTGTATAGAGGGTTGATTATTCTTCCCCAGAAGCAGAATTTTACATTTGCCCTTATTGAATTTCTTTAGGTTCTCCTCTATCCATCTCTACAGCCTGTGAAGGTTTTGCTGAATGACAGCACAGCCTGATGGTCTATTAGCCACTCCTCCCAATTTTGTATCATCAGCAAATTTACTGAGAAAACACTCCATCCTTTCATCCAGGTTGTTGAGAGGCTGAGGAAGCTGGGATTGTTTAGCCTGGAGACGAGGAGGCTCAGGGGTGACCTCATTGCTCTCTACAACTACCTGAAGGGTGGTTGTAGCTGGGAAGGGGCTGGTCTCTTCTCCCAGGCCACCAGCACCAGAACAAGGGGACACAGTCTCAAGCTGCACCAGGGAAGGTTTAGACTCGAGGTGAGGAGAAAGTTCTTCACCGAACAAGTTGTTTGTCATTGGAATGGGCAACCCAGGGGGGTGGTGGAGTCCCTGTCCCTGGAGGTGTTCAAGAGGGGATTGGATGTGGCACTTGGTGCCATGGTCTAGTCATGGGGTCTGTGTTTATAGGTTGGACTCGATCACCAAGAGGTGATTTGGAACAGTCAGCATGGCTTTGCCAAGGGCAAATCCTGCCTGACCAACCTGGTGGCCTTCTATGAGCAGGTGACAAAATTAATAGATGAGGGGCGAGCAACTGATGTCATTTACCTGGACCTGAGCAAAGCCTTCGACACTGTCCTGCACCACATCCTGGTCTCCAAACTGGTGACACATGGGTTTGATGGGTGGACCACTAGATGGATAAGGAACTGGCTTGATGGCCGCACCCAAAGAGTGGCTGTCAATGGCTCCATGTCCCAGTGGAGGCCAGTGACAAGCGGAGTCCCTCAGGGATCAGTCCTGGGACCTGTCTTATTCAACATCTTTGTGGGTGCCATGGACAGTGGCATTGAGTGCACCCTCAGCAAGTTTGCTGATGACACTGTCTCGGTCCGGAGACACAGTTCTTTTAAATATTCCCGTGTTGTGAAATTAAAGGCACAAACGAGGCCAAAGTATCAACAGCTAGACTATTTATTAAATAAAGTGGACATAAGAAGGGAGAGGGAGAAAAGAGAGAGAGAGAGAGACGAGAGATAGAAGAGGAAAGGAATTATATTACCACACCCCTCATCCCCCCCAAGACAGTTAAAGTCTGTGGAGGCAAGGTGCTGCAGGAGATGTTGGGTTTGTAGAGAAACGCTGGTGAGGCTTTTGCTGGAGAACAGCTGTGGTCCTCTGGGGAGATGTTGGGTTGATACAGGAACAGTGCTGAGGCTCCTCTGGGCAGCCTGGGTCTGTAGAGAAGGGGTGCTGAAGATTTGGCTGGAGCTGTGGTCCTCTGGGCAGCTTCTTTTCTCCGGAGCAGCATCGTCCCGGCTTTCTCTTCTCAGCGGCCTGGCCCATCTCCTGTGTTTTCCTTCATCTCCGTTTTTCTCCCCGTTTTTCTCCTCTGTTTCTCTCCTCTGTTTCTCTCCACAAACCAGTAGTTGTTCCAGTCTTTCATACAGTTTTTAGTATTCCAGTGGCAGGAAATCTGTGTGTTTAGGCAAGAACCTGGCTGGAGGGGGGGGGGGTAAATCTCCATCCAGACAAGGTTCAGGAAACAGGTGGAGATTATCTTGCCCTAAAGGTGTGATGGCTGGGTCCTTGGGTCCATTGTTGTAGTCCCATGTTATCACGATGCAATCACAAGCTGATTTGCATCCAGGATTGGTAGACAGGATTCACTTTATCTTTGTTGATTTACATTAAGAGAGACAAGTCTTCCACAGACACCAAGCTGTGTGGTGCAGCAGACACGGTGGAGGGAAGGGAGGCCATCCAGAGGGACCTTGACAGGCTGGAGAGGTGGGCACAAGCCAACCTCATGAAGTTCAAGAAGAGCAAGTGCAGGGTCCTACATCTGGGTCGAGGCAATCCCAGGCACAAATCCAGGCTGGGCAGTGACTGGCTGGAAAGTAGCCCTGAGGAGAGAGACTTGGGAGTGCTGCTGGACAAAAAGCTCAACAGGAGCTCTCAATGTGCACTTGCAGCCTGCAAAGCCAATCAGATCCTGGGCTGCATCAGGAGAAGTGTGGCTAGCAGGTCGAGGGAGGTGATCCTCCCCCTCTACTCAGCCCTGGTGAGACCCCACCTGGAGTACTGTCTCCAGTTCTGGAGCCCCTATTACAAGAGGGATGTGGAGGTGCTGGAGCATGTCCAGAGAAGGGCCACAAGGATGATCAGAGGGCTGGAGCACCTCTCCTATGAGGACAGACTGAAGGAGTTGGGGCTGTTCAGTCTGCAGAAGAGAAGGCTCCGAGGTGACCTCATTGTGGCCTTCCAGTATCTGAAGGGGGCCTACAGGAAGGCTGGGGAAGCACTTCTCAAGATCTCAGGTAGTGATAGGACTAGGGGGAATGGAATGAAGCTGGAGGTGGGGAGATTCAGGCTAGATGTGAGGAGGAGGTTCTTCACCATGAGAGTGGTGAGACCCTGGAATGGGTTGTCCAGGGAGGTGGTCGAGGCCCCATCCCTGGGGGTGTTTAAGAGCAGGCTGGATGAGGCTCTGTCCAGCCTGATGTAGTGTGGGGTGTCCCTGCCCATGGCAGGGGGGTTGGAACTAGATGATCCTTGTGGTCCCTTCCAACCCTGAATGAAACTATGAAACTATGAAACTATGAAACTATGATCCTCAAGGTCTCTTCCAACCTTAGTTATACTGTGATACTGTGATGAAGATGTTGAACAAGGCTAGACCCAGTACTGACCCCTAGGGAACACCATGAGCTACAGATGCCCAACTAGATTCCACACTACTCATTACAAACCTCTGTCATTCCACCTCATTGTCCATTCATCTAACCTACGCTTCCTAAGTCCCCTAGGAGGATGATACATGTCAAAATCTTTGCTGAATTCAAGGTAGACAACATCCATTGCTCTCTCCTCATCTACTCAACTAGCCACTCCATCATAGAAGGCTATCAGATTGGTCAAGCATGGTTTCCCTTTGTTTATCCATGCACAATACTCCTGATAATCTTCCCCTCTATATCCTTAAAGATGACCTCCAGAATAAACTGCTTCATCACCTTTCCAGGGATGGAGGTGAGGCTCTCTAACATGTAATTTTCTGGGTCTTCCTGCTTGCCCTTTTTGAAGACTGGAGTGACATTGACTTTCCTGTGGTGCTCAGAGACCTCTCCTGTTCTCTGTGACCTTTCAAAAATGATGGAGAGTGAAAAAAAAACTAATGATATTTTACATTACAATGGTCCTGAAAGGTAACATTTATTTCCCTTTGGAGTTTCAACTTGTCCCCAGGATATTTCAGCATGCATCACCAATTCAAGGACTAGTGCATATATTTTCTCCTAGCGTGGGTGCCATTTGTAGAGCTGCTGCTTTGGGAAATGTTCAATAACCTTTTATTCTGAAAAGTCATAAGCACTCAAGGAAGCCAAGAAGTCATGTTTTGGCCATACACTGCCTCTTTGCTTTGGCTTCCACTCATGCAAGGCACAGAAAAAAAACACATCCTAAGAGTGAGAAATCATGGAAATTACTGGATGCTGTTTTAATGTCTGCTAATTCCCAAGGCAGAGTACTAACAGGACAGATGCAGTCAAAGAATGAAAGCGGAAGAATCTGGAAATGCAGCAGACCCTAACATATGGTTACAGATAAACCTGTCTATAGAAAAGAAGGACGCAGGGAATTGTGCCAGTAGTCAGCTGAAACTGGCTGTGTTCACAGCCTTGAAATGTATATATACTGTCTCCTTTCCAAGCCTTTCTTTCTGTTTGATTGCTTCTGCTTCTGCTCCAGAAGACCAATCAAATTCCAAGAGTCTATTCTATTGGGGCTTTTTTGCCCACCTAGTAACAAGATGATCTGGGAACCTTATGAGAACTGTGTTTTAGCTTGGCAGACAATCATAGCCTGAACAGAGCCCACTCTAAAACCCTCAAGTCAATAGAAAAGCTGCCTGTGCCTGGAGTCCAAGCCTGAAATGCATTTGGAAGTCCCATGTCTGCATATGGCTCCAATGGTAAACTTGATCAAGGAAACATAATGTGACTTCAATCAGGCTCCAGCTAGGATGAAGCATACTGTAGGAATTGGGGATAAATGAAAAGCCAGTTTCTGTGAGTTTTTCCAAGCCAAACAAAGCCGCTGAACTTTCTGGGGTTTTCTTGGCACTTTTAGTGCTACTGGGAATTTGAATGGTGCCTGTCAGAGGATAATTGACTCCCTCTGTATGCTATTGTGATTGTCTAAAAGAAAAAAAGAGCAGCATTTTTCTCAATCTTTCCAGGCATACTCATGCTCTTAATAGAGACTGGACAGAGTAGGAAATTGAATAGGATATTCTACAAGATCTAGATTAATGCCCATGAAAAGAAACTGACACCCCCGGACCACCTCAGCAGGTGACGACCCAGTTGTGTTAATAATTCATTAAAGGATTTCATTCCCCTTATTTACACAAGGTACTCCCATTTGATTTGTTTGAGTGGCTCAGCCACAGCAGGAAAGAGGAGATTTAAATCTCTGGTTTCTGCTATGGATGTTTTAAGAAAGACATTAACTGTACTTTACAATGGCAAAAGAACTCCAACTTGCAGAAACTGACTGTGCTGAAAACAAAAGCAGAAGTGGCATCACAGAAGAGTGTTTTTTACAAATATAAGTCACTCTTTATTTTTAAATTTCCTAATTTATTAAGGCAGACCATGATTCAAATATTTGATGAAGTGGAAATTTTGACTTGGTTTACTTTTGCCAGTTCATTGTTTGCCACTGTTGGTACACTTTTGAAAGGAAAGTGCAGATCCTCTCAAGGCATTTTTCAAACTAATATTCCAATCTGTATATTTAATTATTTTGAGTTTGAACAATGTGGTGATACTCAGGTGAGTTAGCTCGGTAGGTTATTTGTTTGTTTGTGGTTTCTTTTGTGGTTTTCTGCTTGTGTGTTTTTTCCCTTGGTATCACACAGATCATGAAAATTTTACTAATTTCAAGAAGCTTGAACAAAGGTTTTCTCCACTGTGACCTGAAGGCTCCAGTCCACAGCAGCTCATCTAATCATCTACTCTCTATCCAGAAAATAATGCTTGGATCCTTCAGGAGCAGAGACTGAGAGGAGTAATTACCTTACCAGTAACTTATGCTAATTTAATTCTGATAATAACATTCTGCATAGAATTCTTGTTAGCAGTTTTACTGTTGCTTCTGAAGTACATAAATTCTAGACACTTTTCATTCTACAGAATTCCAAACAGAACTTCACCACGAGCAGATGCATTAATGATTAGACTGGTACTGCCCAAACTGTTCTTAGCTTTCCCTATTTTTCTTTTCCTGCAAAAGAAAATGAAGTAAACTCAACAAAATTCAAACTACAGTAACAGCATAAGATAAGGAAATGTTTTGTATTCCTATGGGCATCCAGACTGAACACCATTATTAGTTGCAGCAGATTGAGTGCTAGCTAATTGCCTATTCTCTGATTTTTATTTTTTTGCTGGGAGCATGGGGGAGGTGAGAAGAGGCCAACTTAAAATTCATTACATTCCCATGATAAAAGAACCCCCAAAAGGCAACAGCTGCTTAGAGAAGTGAAAACATTGCATCTTCGGAGGCCATTCAAGCAGAGCATGTTTTCCTTCCATGAGCTTGTCACCTAGACTAACAATGAGTCTAAAGATATCACATGCAGTTGTCGACAAATGTTAAGAATACTCTAAAAGTACAGCAGTATTTATGTACAGAGTATTACTAACTGTTGCTATTGCAACCCTCAGACCTTCAAACATTGCAGAAGTTCATGTGTGTAATACTCTGTGATAAACATTATAAAAGATATTTAGCCTAGGAGAGGGAAGGAAAAAAAAAAAACCCAAACAACCAAAAATAAACAGCAAGAGAGCAACATTTAAAAATTAAGGATACTATAAGCTGCACCTGCAGTTATATCTAAAAGGTAAGGCACAGAATACTGGACTCAGGACTCCAAACTGCTGATGCTGGGTGAGAAGCAGGAAATATCCCTTCAAGATAAAGGCAGGTAAGTGAGTGAATTAAATGCAGAAGGGAGTCCAAGCCCCTATATAAAGGCAGAAAGCTGTGCAGAAATTGGCTAAAGGCAATGGCTGACAAGAATAGTGATGGTTGCATCACCTGCTCCACAGGATCCAGCCCCAAGGAATTTGCTCTGACAGACAGGGTCATTTGAGGAATGCTGAAGCCCAGTTTTGGTATCCATAATACAGCAGATAAATACTATCTGAGAAATACTGAAGAACAGTTACACATCAGGTTTCAGCTACTCATTCTTAACTGGTCTTAAATAGTGTCAAAGCTAAGTGCCTTTTCCCCCCTTCATTTTTTCTAGAAGTTTTTCTGGACTAACTTATTTAGTGCACTGTCTCCATCTAGGTATACCTCAAATAAGTAAAGTAGGAAGTATAAGCATCACAGAGAGTTTATGTCCCAAAATATGGGTTTGACATAAACTAGCCAATGTAGGTGCTAGTGATACCAGTTTTCAGATTTGGGAATCAGGTCAAAGAATCATAGTACTTTTAGAAAATTAGCAGAATGTGTCAGGGCTCTGGAGAAGCATCAAAAATACTAATCTGCTAAAATATGAGTCTCAGATTTAACAGTGTTGTCTCTAAAGCATAGGCTATTTATTCTGTTTAAGAGAGAGGCCCTCAAAGTCTACCAAAGATCTCATCATGCCAATACCTGAGCTCTTATACCAGTGATATCTTCACAGATGCACCAGTGAAGAAGAATATAGCTTTTTATCCTTTATGTTAAGTCTCAGTTCAACAAAGTGCTGATGTAGAGATTTCTGAGTATGCAGGTAATGCTTCAGAAGTCGCATTACTGAGCACTTTGCCAGGGAGATGCATAAGCCACTCTGCCCTGTGAAGCCAGTGCAGGTGCCATGCACAGTATGGCAGGCACTAATCTCTGTGGCTCTGATTGCCATATACCTGCATCACCTGAATTCCAGCCTGCACAGAGCAGAACAGAGGCACAGTTGAGGGAAAAAAAAATAAAAAAAGAAGCTGGCTTTCTGCTGAGAGGTGAGGGTGGGAGGACAGAAAGATGTGTCAGATGACAGAGTTTCTGTAAAGGCTGATAAAGGCATATTTAAAAAAAAAAAAAAAAAATTGGAAGGGATTTCTGGAGGTCATCTAGTCCAACCTTCTTCTCAAAGCAGAACTACCTTCAAAGTTATAGCAGGTTGTTTAATACACTGACATGAGAGAGGGAGAGACTGCCCAGCCTTTATACTAAAAAATAATAGAAATAGCAGGCAATAGTAACACATATTCAGATAAAGTCCATAGTAGAATCTTAGGTACCTTTTTTTTTTTTTTTTCCCCCTTTTTCTTTTTTTATTTCAAAATCAGTTTGCAAAGTAAGAGAAATTTTCCCTGTGGCACACAGCTTAACATCACCTATAGCTTCATCCTTTGTTTCTGCAGCCTTTCTTCTGACAGTGAAAGCAATGAATGAAGAAAATTGGGAACTGGACACCTGAGCTCAGTCCTGGTTTTAACATGGTTCACTGAACTGTCCTAGCAGTCTATTGCAGTTACAGCCAAGCACTAGCCACAATACCAACCCTCACTTTGTGAAGCACCATAGTTTGTTCTTCCCTTTCCCCCAGCCTGACATTTTAAATCTTTCCCTGCCTATACTTATCCTTCACATACATCACAGTAAGACATGCAGTGTAAAACAAAGAGGTCTAGCAGCATTCAAAGAGGAAACAGTTTTATTAATAGAGACCTTATCCCTTTCCTTGACTTTACCCTCTAAAAATGTTTAATCTTGCTTATGTGACAATCTGCTTCTGCCTTCTTAAATACCACAAAAAGGTATTGGTAACCAAAATGTGCATAATAAAATTCATTACTCAAAATGAGTAATGAACATTGAATGATATCACTAATGAAAGCTCTAAAGAATTGGCTTGAAACTACGTGCCTCCAGCAAAGGTGGAGTGTGAACAACACTAAATTGGGAGTGACTCTGTGACTCAGATGTAAAGTTCTTTCCTCAATTCCTTCTAGCTCCTGGCACATAACCGTTCAATCCCGAGCTACTCCGGTTGCAAAATATAATCCACCCTGCAATGGTTCATCTACTGTTTATATAACCCTTTGCTTTGTCTGTGTTTCCCAGATATGTTGCAGAGGACAGGAAAGCAAAATCAAGGACTTTGCTTACATCCCCCTGCCTGGAACAATAGCCAGGTAGCAACCCAGATAAGAGCTGGGCATACATTTTCCAGACAAAGCAAGAAATGAAACTCAATAGGGATGTGATGGAGAGTGGAGGGGAGAAAAGAAATATTTGACTATATATTTAGCAACCCAGACAGAAAACCATCTCTCTGAGCTTCAGAGCACATAAAAATGAATACATGAGAACCACATTGTTGAAAAGTGAGAAAATATAAGGCTGTAGGAGAAATTATTAAATCACTGAGACAAAAAAAGCCTAACAGTATTGGGTATTTTAAGTGCTTTACAGAGAAAATTGTAATGATTTAATAATTTAGAGAATGGGAATGACACTCAAAAGATATCCCTATAGAAATGCAAGATATTCAATCATGTTAGGAAAAAAAAGGTCTGTCTTAAACTACTTCTCTCAAATTCATCATTCTATCTTTAAAAGGAGGAATAAGAAAATCTTTAAAGGCCATTTTCTGTGCCATATTCAACCTCACCACTGATCCACCTCTTCCACTGCATGCTAGTTTGACAGGCTCCTGGCAGGGCTTCAGCAACTTTCCATTTCTCTGGAATTAGCAAAAATGCTAATTTGGGCAGTTTGCTGCTAGTGCAAGTTTTTAGCTTTGCTGAAGCTGTTTGAGATAATATCAGATCAAAGAACAAAGGGACACCTGTCATGAGCCCCAAGCAAAGGAAACAGCACTTGAGGAATTAAAATGAGATTTCTTTACACCAAATGTTGAACACCACAAACAAAGTGCTGTAGGAACAACTGGGGTTGCTAGCTCTAAAAAAGACTGGAGGGGAGAAGGGAGGCGGGGAGGAAAATGTGTTACATTTCTTTCGAACAGCAGTTGCCAATGAAAGGGTGGGGATGGCCTTAGATAAGCTTCCTGATCCACTTCCACCGAGACACTCAAAACAAAGCCTTTTGCAGGCAGTGGGATGTGTACATCAGACTACACCCCTTCCTCTTGGATGAGATTATGACTAAGCTCATCTGGACAGCTCTCAGCACGAGGTTGCCTGCCTGCTGGATGCTGTGTCCAGAGCTGATGGCAGCATGGGCACAGTGTAATATCCTAACCCTCAAATCACAGCAGCAGGAAAACAAGCAAAAATCTTATCAGCAAGGTGACACAAACAGCCTTCCCCACCCTCTGCTGAGCCTTACAGATCTGCAGTACCAGTTTATGGTTCTGTTTCTAATCTTTTCAGAGTGAGCCAAACTAGAGACTGCTCTAATTCATTGAAACAGGATTATCTTGAAAGTGGGACTAACCCATGCCTTTTTTTTTTTTTTTTTTTCCTTTTTTTTTTTTTTTTTTTTTTTTTTCAGTTGTTTGGATTTGGAGTTCTTGAGGCTTGTATGTTTGTTTTTAATATTTGTGTGATGGAATTTGGCAAGCCTACAAGGGGAAGTTGCTAATGTTGCATCCTCTGTAGGAGCATCTAGGACATAATGTAAGCAGAGCCATAATTGTTTAGCCACAACCTCAGCACAGTACTGTAGTGTGCAGCCAGCACAGGCTATTTCCAGTTCAAATATCTGTGAAAATAACACAGATTACAAAGTGAAAAAAAAACAAAATAACTAACAACCAAACCCTGCTACCAAAACAGCTGTTTATAGAACCATAGAATGGTCCAAGCTGGAAGGGACCTCCGAAGATCATCTAGTCGGACCTCCCCACAGTCAGCAAGGTCATCCCCAAGAACAAACTGCCCAGGGCCTTGCCAAGCCTCACGTTGAATAGCTCCAGGGAAGGCACCTCAACCACCTCCCTGGGCAACCTGTTCCACCACCCTCATAGTGAAGTACTTCTTCCTGATATCCAAGTCTTAATCTGCCCTTCTCTGGTTTGAAGCCATTGCCCCTCGTTCTGTCAACACAAGCCCTTGTAAACAGTCTCTCTCCATCCTTCCTGTGGGCCGCCCCTCAGAAACTGGAAGGCTGCTATTAGGTCTCCCTGGAGCCTCCTATTCTCCAGGCTATCCTACTTCAAGCTCTTTTTTGCAGACAAAATTGTCTTTACAGGACGGTTTTAACCCTTGCCTAAAACTGGCGAAGTATTATGGATATTTTCAGATATGACTGCAATATTTGCATACTCCAAAAGTCACAAATAAAACTGCATAAACCTCAAAATAAAATGACTAAGAACCAAAAAGGCCATATCACAAAAGTCTTCTACCAGAAAAGTATTGCATACTCAGTATCTGATATTTCTTAAGGATGTTTATACTTGCTGAGAAAGTTGTTGCACATTCTGTCATTGCTTTAAACTAGAATTTTTAAATAGAAATGGTAAGGAGAAAACCAGATCCAAATATAATGACCTTTTCTTTCATTCTCTGCTGCACTTCCTCCAGAGTACCATTGGTATGTGTAGGATGAATTCAAACTTAGAGCAAAGTGCCAGAGTAAGCCAAATTTAAGCTCTGACCCTTTGTCCAAATGCATGATATACCAGCGGCTTTCATCACTGGCCAAATACTCCACAGATTTGTCAAATAAACTGTGTCCAGTTCTGGGCCCCTCAGTTTAGGAAGGAGGTTGACTTGCTGGAACGAGTCCAGAGAAGGGCAACGAAGTTGGTGAGGGGTTTGGAACACAAGCCCTATGAAGAAAGACTGAGGGAGCTGGGGTTGCACAGCCTGGAGAAAAGGAGACTCAGGGGTGACCTTATTACTCTCTACAACTACCTGAAGGGAGGTTGTAGACAGGCGGAAGATGGTCTCTTCTCCCAGGCAGCCAGCACCAGAACAAGAGGACACAGTCTCAGGCTGCGCCAGGGGAGGTTCAGGTTGGATGTTAGGAAGAAGTTCTATACAGAAAGAGTGATTGCCCATTGGAATGGGCTGCCCCAGGGAGGTGGTGGAGTTGCTGTCATTGGAGTTGTTCAGGAGGAGACTTGATGGGGTGCTTGGTGCCGTGGGTTAGTTCTTTAGGTGGGTCGGATTGGTTGATAGTTGGACGCGATGATCTTGATAGTCTCTTCCAACCTGGTTTGGTTTATTCTAAATAAAGGTTTATTCTAAAAATAAAAGTAAAATATTTATCAAGTTGTTATGATTCCGCAGGCAGTCATTAGATAAAGCAAGAGTCATCTGGTTGATGGTAGGATGAACATGAGCCTGCAGTGTGCCCAGGCAGCCAAGAGGGTCAATGGCATCCTGGCCTGCATCAAGAACAGTGTGGCCAGCAGGAGCAGGGAGGTCATTCTGCCCCTGTACACTGCACTGGTTTGGCCACACCTCGAGTACTGTGTCCAGTTCTGGGCCACTCGGTTTAGGAAGGATGTTGACTTGCTGGAATGAGTCCAGAGAAGGGCAATGAAGTTGGTGAGGGGTTTGGAACACAAGCTCTATGAGAAGAGGCTGAGGGAACTGGGGTTGCTTAGCCTAGAGAAGAGGACACTCAGGGGTGACCTTATTGCTGTCTACAACTACCTTAAGGGAGGTTGTAGACAGGCGGATGTTGGTCTCTTCTCCCAGGCAGCCAGTACCAGAACAAGAGGACACAGTCTCAGGCTGTGCCAGGGGAGGTTTAGGTTGGATGTTAGGAAGAATTTTTATTTAGAGAGAGTGATTGGCCATTGGGATGGGCTGCCCGGGAGGTGGTGGAGTCACCATCATTGGTGGTGTTCAGGAGGAGACTTGACAGGGTGCTTGGTGCCGTGGGTTAGTTGTTTAGGTGGGTTAGATTGGTTGATGGGTTGGACGCGATGATCTTGAAGGTCTCTTCCAACCTTGTCTATTCTATTCTATTCTATTCTATTCTATTCTATTCTATTCTATTCTATTCTATTCTATTCTATTCTATTCTATTCTATTCTATTCTATTCTAAAAAGTTATATTTCATCTTATGTTCTCAGGTGAAGGCGTCAGACAAAGGGAAGTCTCTTCCCATAAAACACACAACTTTTTTTTTGTGTGGAAGCACCTTGCCACAGAATATTGTTTGATGATTGGCACTGTTTCGATCCCCAACCTCCAAAAAGAGGAAAGAGTGATCACTACATTCTTGTCCTTTTCCTATATATCTCCCTATCCATCTCCTTGTCCGAATCTAGGTCAGGTCTACAGATCTGGGTGGTTCCACAGCCATTCATATACCAGGTGACAACAGCAACTCTAAGGGAACCGGAACTCTCCTCACGGTATATGACAATCTTATTTTAGGTGTTCCTTCAGTGTACATTTTACTGTAAAACCCGTGATTCCCACTGCTCCAGAATTCTTTTGGGATCAGCATGATTTTAGTCTTTGTTTTCAGGCCACCACAGTCATCTTCCTATGGCCCTACTCAAAATTGAAGTCTTACATAGATTACATGTTCATATGACCAACACTTATATCTGTGGTGATTTTAGATAATACCATGCTTGTAAAAGACATAATCCTCATGTTTTGGGACATATGCCAAGGAATTAGTGCCTGGTGTTAGAAGAAACTTTCCTTTGGGCAAGTGACAATATAATTGTCCCTTTGCAGGGATGCTTCTATCCAAAGCACCAGGAATTAACATCAGAAAGGAAATACTGCAAAATCCTGCTTTTCCAAGGATTAAAAGATAAGCTTGCCAAATGTCTCAAGAGACTGAAATAGAAGTCCAAATCGTAATGTATAAAATGAGATGTAATTTTAAGACAGTCAATGCAAAGTCAATATCACTTTTGCAAAACTGCCAGGCAATCATGATCTTCAGACTTGCTTGGAAAGGAGCACCAGCTCTCCTCAGGCAGGCAAGTCCAAGAAAATATTGTAGGAATGTCTGTCCATTATTGAGGTTAATTGAATGCTAGTGCTGATATTATTCCTATGAAAAAGGGAAAATGGACACATTTCAAGTGTCAAACCGGTCATGTATCTCACCTTGATAATCTGTGTGAGGGCCCTGAGGAAAGTCTTGAGCATAACGTTAGTTGTGAAACAGGCTGGAAATGCTTTGAAGAGAACAGTTTCTACTATATGGAAAATCACATTCTAACATGAAAATATAAAGAGTTTCAAATTAAAAATGAGGTAGTTTTGAGAGGGGGAACTAAAATATAAACTGCTGCAAGAAAAGAAAAGGTCCATTTCTTTCTTATGCTGAAAGCCCTGAAGATGAACTCATTATTCCAGGTGGGCTTCACAAAAGCATAGCAGAGGGGTAGAATCACCTCCCTTGACCAGCTGAACACAATTCTTTTGCTGCAGCCCAGGATATAGTTGACTTTCCTGTCTGTAAGTGCACATTTCTGGCTCATATGAAGATCCAGTTATACAACCTCTGTGGTAGGCGTAACACCCTCATAGAGAGCCTTAGAGACCCTCTATTTGCTATCTAGAACTATGCTGCCAAAACAGAAGCCTAGCCTGGAGACTTGAACCAAAGCAAAATATATCTCTGAGAAGCCCTGTCCTGATGGGGAAAATAGAACACAGACCACATCAACCGCAAATGTGATCAACACTCCTGAGAGAGATTTTGAACCAACAGCTTGTAGCGGAGTTATGAGTCATTGTTTTACTCTGTAAACCTATTTCCAAATTCTGTAATCTGTTGTTTGACCTTTATCTTAGCAAAAGAAACAAAGATATTGAACATTTAGCCTTAACTTACAGTAAGCATGAAGCAACACCCACAGACTACTATGACATAGGGGAAGAGAAGAAAGACCAAGGTTCATTTGTTTGCTCCATTTTCTTGCTGTTAGGTTCTCAACAGTGGAAATTTATCACCATATTACAAAACTACTTTGGAGACTGTTTGCACAAAATTGACACATTCATGGAATATAACCCTTTCCATCAAACTACATCTTTCAAGGATGTGAAAGTACCTTACAAAGCCTTCTCATCTAACCTGAGCTCACATCTGTGCTTCAAATCACATCAAATAGGGATCTGTCCCTGGCCTGAGGGAAATACTCTAACCACTAGGCTACTGTGGACTAGTCAGCTTTGAAAAGAAACCTCAAGAAACCTTACC
Source organism: Melanerpes aurifrons (assembly GCA_011125475.1). Taxonomy (NCBI): domain Eukaryota; kingdom Metazoa; phylum Chordata; class Aves; order Piciformes; family Picidae; genus Melanerpes; species Melanerpes aurifrons. The sequence goes on along the minus strand of WWNC01000071.1, from coordinate 4,258,825 downwards.
TCAAATCAAAGAAATCCCAACATACATTTGTCAAAATAAATAGCCATAAAAAGTTTCAGTTTCAAGTGATCAGCATTTTTCAAGTAGAAACATACTTTGTGGAAATATGCTATCCAGCTCTAACTGCTTTTCAGATCATAGGTACAGAATAAAATGAGACAGAAAGCATTTCTGAGGCAAAGTCATCTATAGACAGATGGCTAAGCTGTGACCCAGATTCTCTCTAACCATTGGAAACCTGAAAAAAACCCTGTGGAGTGCAGAGAGATAAAAATTACTCCTGTACTTGATCTGTGAGAGGACTAAGCAGTTCAAGAGTCACAGGCTGGATTTTCTATACCTCTTTATTACTAATTCATGTGTCTCATGAACTCTGGAGGAAACTTATGACTTCCCACAGCACACACAATCTCATTGGGGAGGGCAAGGGAGGCAAAGTCAGTGTCAGATCCCATGTACATGCCTTGACAGCTAAGTAGCTTTGCCTCCAAATAGCAACTGCATAGAAAAGATCTATTAACAAAAAAGGGTTGTTATTTTTCTATTGAAGACTCACAGATAAGTTGAGTATAAAGAGCCAGCAACCAATTTTATAGGCTTGTTGGCTTAATGTGAGAAGTTAAGAGTTAGCAAATTGCTAGCTGCAGAACCTGATGGTCTGACCACAAAAATGTATTCCATAATGGGTCAGATGCAGTAGAGAATGAGTGGTGGTGCTAGTGACCTTAAGCAGTGTGCTATGAAGAAGTTAAACATTGAAAAGATGGATTTACCCTCACAATAAAAGGAAATTCTGTGTGTTTCTCATGTGCATCAACTCTGTTCCTGCTCAGTGCACTGAAAAAAACATTATCTAAATTGATAATGGATTCTTCCATTATAATAGTTCTATGTCTGTGTGTCCAGTTCTGGGTCCCTCAGTTTAAGAAGGACATCGAAACACTTGAACATGTCCAGAGAAGGGCAACAAGGCTGGGGAGAGGCCTGGAACACAAGCCCTATGAGGAGAGGCTGAAGGAGCTGGGATTGTTTAGCCTGGAGAAGAGGAGGCTCAGGGGAGACCTCATTGCCCTCTACAACTACCTGAGGCGTGGTTGTGGCCGGGAAGGAGTTGGCCTCTTCTCCCAGGCAACCAGCACCAGAACAAGGGGACACAGTCTCAAGCTGCTCCAGGGGAGGTTTAGACTCGAGGTGAGGAGGAAGTTCTTCACCGAGCGAGTCATTCCTCATTGGAACGGGTTGCCCAGGGAGGTGGTGGAGTCACCATCCCTGGAGGTGTTCAAGGGGAGATTGGACGTGACACTTGGTGCCATGGTCTAGTCATGGGGTCTGTGTTGATGGGTTGGACTCGATGATCCTTGAGGTCCTTTCCATCCTAAGTTATACTGTGATACTGTGATACTTTGGCAGCTGCTGACAACTTTGAACTTTCTTTGACTAAGGAAGAAAAGTATTTTTTTTTAAGTTGAAAAGAATTAAAGGTAGGTAGTGCATTTTTGCTGTTGCATCCAAGATACTTTAAAACCTGTTTCTGTGGCTGGTATTGCTCAAGTCCTTATGAGTATATCCTCTATTCTCTGCATATTCTTCCTGCTAGCCCAACAAGTGAATTTAGATAATGCCAACTTGATTGGCTTTCACATAGAACGTTTCCCAAAAGAAAAGTAATCCCCCTTTTTTATTTCCATTATGTGAGGGGTCAAGGCTCTTAAAGGTAATTGTCTAACTCCTAGGCTCTCATGGAAGACTACATTTCTGTTCCAGAAGAATAAGATAGCAGAGTGGGAGACAATACTTCTCTCAGTAGGTTCTTTTAAAAATTTTCATCTCCAGTTGAATAACTAAATATTCACTGCAGCAGAAAAGACTGTATAACAACAAAGAGGGGCCAAAAATTACCTTGTTAGAACAGCTGTAGTAAGACAAACTTAGTTCTGCTCTGAACCCTATAAAATACATAGCTGTTGGAGGGTAATTCAGTTCAAATTCTGGTGGCCCTAGTGCCCTGTGTAATCAGTGATGTCCAGAGAGAAATTTTCATCACACTGAAGCAGACACTTATCTTGGTTGGCTCAAGAGCTCTTTAGGCTTTGCTGTACATAATATAATCTGAGATAGCTTGTAGAAAGCCACTGCATTGTATTTTGTATGTCCAGCATCTCAGATGATTGCCCTTTTTTTTCCTCATGTTAAAATGAGGAAAATGAGTTAATGTGACTTCTTCTCCCCTGTGCATTTACAGAGTCTAACTTAGTACATATGATCAGAGAACACCTACCCAAATAGGTCAGGAAGAAAAATGAGCCATAAGCACCCTAGTTTGTGGATCTCCAGAGGTCTCAGCTGCAGTTAGCCTCAAAGGTGTTAAAATTTTGGGGGATGTGAGAAACAGGTTAAAATGGAGAAGGCTTGAGACTAAATCTTCTGAAGTTTGGATTACCAGAAAGAGAAAAGGAACTGAGAAGTCAGTTGATCAGACCATGCAGTACAATCTGTTATGCAAGCACAAGCTTCTCAAGTGCAACGGTCTGAAATTAAAACACAAAACAAAACAGTAGTATTATATTTGCCTGTACATTTTTGTCCTGATGATTTTTTAAATTTGGTCACATTGACTGAAGTATGAACTGCATGTTATTGTTTCTTCCACAACTTCTAATCCTTGTCTGAAGTATTTTAAGTTATAAATACTGGTTGATAGCAGGCTGAACATGAGCCAGCAGTGTGTCAAGGTGGCCAAGAAGGTCAGTGGCATCTGGGCCTGCATCAGGAATAGTGCTGCCAGCAGGAGAAGGGAAGGCATTGTGCCCCTGTACTCAGCACTGGTTAGGCCACACCTTGAGTCCTGTGTCCAGTTCTGGGCCCCTCAGTTTAGGAAAGATATTGACTTGCTGGAACGTGTCCTGAGAAGGGCAACAAAGCTTGGGAAAGATTTAGAGCACAAGCCCTATGAGGAGAGGCTGAGGGAGCTGGTGTTGTTTAGCCTGGAGAAGAGGAGGCTCAGGAGAGACCTTATTGCTGTCTACAACTACCTGAAGGGAGTAGTTGTAGGCAGGAAGGGCTTGGTCTCTTCTCCCAGGCAACCAGCACCAGAACAAGAGGACACAGTCTCAAGCTGCACCAGGGAAGGTTTAGGCTGGATGTTAGGAAGAAGTTCCTCATAGAAAGAGTGATTGACCATTGGAATATGCTGCTCAGGGAGGTGGTGGAGTCACCATCACTGGAGGGGTTTAGGAAGAGACTGGATAGGATGCTTGGTGCTATGGTTTAGTTGATTAGATAGTGTTGGATGATAGGTTGGACTCGATGATCTCAAAGGTCTTTTCCAACCTGTTTAATTCACACAGTATCTAAGTATAACAGTATAACTAAGGTTGGAAGAGACCTCGAGGATCATCAAGTCCAACCTATAAACACAAACCCCATGACTAGACCATGGCACCAAGTGCCACATCCAATCTCCTCTTGAACGCCTCCAGGGACAGTGACTCCACCACCTCCCTGGGTTGCCCATTGCAATGATGAACGACTCGCTCGGTGAAGAACTTCCTCCTCACCTTGAATCTAAACCTCCCCTGGAGCAGCTTGAGATTGTGTCCCCTTGTTCTGGTGCTGGTTGCCTGGGAGAAGAGACCAACCCCCTCCCTGCTACAACCACGCCTCAGGTAGTTGTAGAGGGCAATGAGGTCTCCCCTGAGCCTCCTCTTCTCCAGGCTAAACAATCCCAGCTCCTTCAGCCTCTCCTCATAGGGCTTGTGTTCCAGGCCTCTCCCCAGCCTTGTTGCCCTTCTCTGAACACGTTCAAGTGTTTCGATGTCCTTCTTAAACTGAGGGGCCCAGAACTGGACACAGTCCTCAAGGTGCAGCCTAACCAATGCAGAGTACAGGGGCACAATGACTTCGCTGCTCCTGCTGGCCACACTATTCCTAATTCAATTATTCCTAATTCAATATTCAATTCCATTTTCTTTTCTTTTCTTTTCTTTTCTTTTCTTTTCTTTTCTTTTCTTTTCTTTTCTTTTCTTTTCTTTTCTTTTCTTTTCTTTTCTTTTCTTTTCTTTTCTTTTCTTTTCTTTTCTTTTCTTTTCTTTTCTTTTCTTTTCTTTTCTTTTCTTTTCTTTTCTTTTCTTTTCTTTTCTTTTTTCTTTTCTTTTCTTTTCTTTTCTTTTTCTTTTCTTTTCTTTTCTTTCCTTTTCTTTCCTTTTCTTTCCTTTTCTTTCCTTTTCTTTCCTTTTCTTTCCTTTTCTTTCCTTTTCTTTTCTTTCATTTTCTTTTCTTTTCTTTTCTTTTTTCTTTCCTTTCCTTTCCTTTCCTTTCCTTTCCTTTCCTTTCCTTTCCTTTCCTTTCCTTTCCTTTCCTTTCCTTTCCTTTCCTTTCCTTTCCTTTCCTTTCCTTTCCTTTCCTTTCCTTTCCTTTCCTTTCCTTTCCTTTCCTTTCCTTTCCTTTCCTTTCCTTTCCTTTCCTTTCCTTCCCAAACCTTCCCTTCCCTCCCCTTCCCTTCCCAAACCTTCCCAAACCTTCCCAAACCTTCCCAAACCTTCCCTTCCCAAACCTTCCCTTCCCTTTTCTAGAAAATTATTCTGTTTTATCAAATAATCCCAATATAATTTTTATTATTTTGCACAAACATTCTTAACATGTCTTTCAATACTACAAGCCATTGCAAAAGAGCACACAAATCTAATTGTAAAGATTGTGGCTTTAGAATCTATATCTGTTTGCAGCAATTCCCAAAATAAATCTACACTCCCCAATGTACTATGTATCATCACATAATTTTTCTGTAGTGCACGTTCCCTCTTCAGTATTGACAACATGGATTTACATCTGCCTTCATAAAGATCTACTACCCTGGGATGATCTACACAAGACAAATTATATTAACTTGTTTTTTCATTAGACCTTTATTTTTTTTCTTCTTGTAGGTTTAGAACATATGAAACAATAATCAGTGCAGCACAGAAATTGAGAAATTTCTGTCTTCACAATGTTTTTTAATAATCCAAGTCAAACAGCTCTTTTCTGCTCAGTTCCACTTTCACACTTGTTGGATTTTCATCAGAATGTATGAAATCGGGACTAATGCCTTTAAAATCCTTTAATTCTTTCTGTAGAAGTAAGTAGGATAGAAATCACTGCCACATTAAAGCTATCGTGAAAGCATCAACTAACAGAATTTGAGGACAATATCTTAAGAAAGGGGTTTTGGCAATATATAAATATATAAATATATATATATATATATATATATATATATATATATAGAGAGAGAGAGAGAGAGAGAGAGAGAGAGAGAGAGAGAGAGAGAGAGAGAGATTAATCCTGGGAACTGTATCAGTGATTTAATCTGCACTGGTTATACCAAGAAGCAGTATCATCCAGTTCAGTTTAAACATAGTCTACTGTAAAAGCACTTTTCTGAATACCAGGCAGGGACACATCAAAATTATTTTAGAACCCAGGAGAACATCTGCAACCTGTGGGAAGAAGGAACACCTGCTCCATTTTAATTACCAAGAAAGGAAGTCAGCGTCTTTCAGTGTAAAATAACTCTTTCTTCACAGCAAAACTAAAGCAGAAATACAGTAAGTTATTTTTGTGGAACTAGTGTCAGCATAGAAAGAGAATCAGCATGCTTGGAAACATGTGCTCTGGAAAAAAAACAACAAACTCAACCTTCTTGAAAGCAACCCTGAAATGGAGGCTTCTACATTGATTTAAATACATTCTTTGCAGTATTGCAGAGAAAGAAGTAGACTTCAGGTATAAAATTCTGTTAAACAGTTTTTGAAATGCTCTCCTTTTATTTAGATTTTTTCAATAATTCATGTAGTAAAAGAAGTCTAGTCCTTCTCATAGAGAATCAAAAATTACACATTTGATCCAGATAGTCCTTTCCCAAGGATCTAAAGTTATGAAGTCACTCTTTCCACCTCTAAAATCAGTCTGCTTATGGTAAGAAACCCTGCAACTCAAATTAAACCTTGTGTGAAGTCCAATAGAGCAGTTTTTTAGGACTATCTCATGCCAATCCTCATGGTATACAGCATAATATACAAGTTGTCTTCATAAAGGTTTTCCATGGAAGGAAAACATCAAAGAAGCTAAAACAGGCTGGAGTCCTTACAAGTTTTCAGGAACGCAACTTTTCTCCACCACAAAGCCACATACCCCCAGCCCGGTATCTTTTTATGAAGATAATTCACATAAGACTAAATTTCAGTTCCCCACCTACAGATTCATGACAAGTTTTCAGATATTGCTGTTTTCTTTGTGTCTAGGTGGAAGGCGATTTCTTACTCAAAGAAAGAAAATTGATGAAGAATGTTCTACAAAGGCAGACAAGAAAGATGTCAGTAAAACTTTGCTCACTCTTTCGTTTTCCTTCTGTTTTTATAACTTAGTCATACACTGGAGTCTTCTGTACTTGAATAGAAGAAGAAGTACATTATGGCCATGAATGTGTTCAGTTGTCCACACAGATTGAACTAACGTATATATAAAGCATTATAAACTTCCAATATTTTCATCATACTTAACAGAACAACATAGCAAAAGAATCTACAGCTTTTTAAGGGGAAAGACCTAGTTTTTCTGCAAGAACTTAACACAACATTTTCAAACAGAACTGGTATAGAAAAAGAGAAAAATTATGCATAATGCATATACCATGTGAGAGCCAAAATACTCTGAAACTGAGAAAAGTATCCAGAGTAAGTATTTTAACACATAAAGCTTTAATTAAAAAGTGGTGATTCCAGTTACCTGTGAAAAGCTTCATATTCAGCTTTAACATGTTATACAACATTTCAGCTAGTAAAGATGATACATGCTCTTGCTTCATCATTTGTTAAAGTCAGGATATTTTTCAACTGTCCTTAGTACCAGGATGGCTAATGCTTAACTGTTTCACTCTGGGAGGTCCCTGCTACTTCCAACAAAAGCTAAAAAAGGCAAGCTGTATTTCAGCTCTGCTTCTCCCACTTTACATCTAGAATCTCATTTGCATTTTTTTCCAGTAAAGGTCTATGTCTATGTTGTTTTCATATGAACAAAGATATCCAAATCAGTATTTTAGTAGCATAGTCGAAGAAAACAACCCAAACTACACACACACACACAAATCCCAAACCAAACCAAAAACAAACCCAAAACCTCAACCCACCAAAACAACCCACAGAAACCCCCAGCTGCTAGCATTGTGCCTTCAGCAAATGTTTAATAGTACTGATCATCCCTAACAGTTAGGTTGTCCTGGCTTGCAAAAGTCCTGCCATTTTTATATTCCCATTTGGATGTCTGAAATTTGGTTTAAATTAAATCACATGGAGTAGAGAAAAAAAAAAAAGGCTAGAATATTTTATTTTTATAGCATTATATTTCAACTTTTTTCCAGTATTATAAAGAAATCACTACTGTTGCTATTAACTACGGCATCAGTTTATTACTTCCCCACAAGTTTTTGATCCCTTCAGTAAATTTACACTTGGGCACCTCCATTTTTTTGAGGCTAGCACAGCAATGTCTGTGTCCAACAGCACACAAGAGTATTATATAGAGCTCATGTCCAAATGCCTTCACCTTGTCTCCTTGTGTGCGTGTACTCCATCTAATGGTTGGGTTAACTTTTCAAAGCCATAGGTTGTGTTCTCCTTAATAGCACTAGAGGGGCAACTTGCACTGGATCATATTCAAGTGTCTTCTAGCTTAGAGGGTGGGCCTGGGGTAGTTTAGTCTCATGGCTGACCTACCCCTGGCTGCAACCAAACTGTTTGGGACAATATCAGGAGAAGCAAACTATCCAGGAAAAATCCCAGTCATGCATGGCTCATTTCTGTTGCCTTGCCCTGTGCTGCCTGGGTTGAACCCCACTGGCAGCATCCACTGGCTCCTGCAATGCCTTTAGGAGGGTGCTCTAAAGCATGTGCTGCTCATTGTTGCCTTCTGGTTTGTATCATTCAACACTTGGTTCCTATGGTAAAATGTTTTATTTTATTTTATCTTGGCCCTCCTTTCCGCCTTCCTCCCTGTAAGACAGCTGTTGTCCTTCCACAAATCTAGTTGGAATAGGTGTCAGTGTTCCACTTAGCCATGCTCTTCATGCACAGACTACAACCTAGAGAATCCAAGGGCAGGGAATTTACTCATTTCCAAAGTTCGTCATGGTTTACATCAAGTCTACCATCTCCTCAGATATATCTTTGCAAAGGTTAATGCCCACATATAAATCACAAACATCAGAGCTTTAAGCAAATTAGCTTATTAGTTCAATGCTTCCTTTTTCTGTCTGTCCTCTTATCTGCCTGAATGACTCTTCACTGAGGTACATTCCTCCTTCACCATTGTGTTTACCAACTATTTATTACAGAAATCAGAACAACTGTCAGTCATAGTATCATAGCACCAGTCAGGGTTGGAAGGGACCACAAGGATCATCTAGCTCCAACCCCCCTGCCATGGGCAGGGACACCCCACACTACATCAGGCTGGACAGAGCCTCATCCAGCCTGAGCTTAAACACCCCCAGGGACGGGGCCTCGACCACCTCCCTGGACAACCCATTCCAGGGTTTTACCACTCTCATGGTGAAGAACTTCCTCCTCACATCCAGCCTGAATCTTCCCACCTCCAGCTTCATTCCATTCCCCCTAGTCCTATCACTACCTGACATCCTGAGAAGTCCCTCCCCAGCTTTCTTGTAGGCCCCCTTCAGATACTGGAAGGCCACAATTAGGTCACCTCGGAGCCTTCTCTTCTGCAGACTGAATAGCCCCAACTCCTTCAGTCTGTCCTCATAGGAGAGGTGCTCCAGCCCTCTGATCATCCTCGTGGTCCTTCTCTGGACATGCTCCAGCCTGCCCATATCCCTCTTGTAATAGGGGCTCCAGAACTGGAGACAGTACTCCAGGTGGGGTCTCACCAGGGCTGAGTAGAGGGGCAGGATCACCTCCCTTGCCCTGCTAGCCACACTTCTCCTGATGCAGCCCAGGATCTGATTGACTTTGCGGGCTGCAAGTGCACACTGAGAGCTCCTGTTGAGCTTCTTGTCCATAAGCACCCCCAAGTCTCTCTCCTCAGGGCTACTTTCCAGCCAGTCACTGCCCAGCCTGGATTTGTGCCTGGGATTGCCTCGACCCAAATGCAGGACCCTGCACTTGCTCTTATTGAACCTCATGAGGTTGGCTTGTGCCCACCTCTCCAGCCTGTCAAGGTCCCTCTGGATTTAGGTTATAGTGGAAAATCCTTTAAATAAGACCTTGTCTTTTAAGGCCTTAATTCACCAATATACTTAAATATGCTTCAGTATGTGGCCTTTCAGTGAAACACAGTCATCTACCACACACCCAGTACAAGTAGCTTGCTGGAATGAGACCGCAGTTTACACAAGCAATATTTTCAAGCCAGGTGAAAAGAGAACCATATAACAGAATAAATAGCCATGAAAGATGCAATTTGTTACTGTGGGAAAGCATACAGGTAAGAAGACATGTATTCATGAAAGACTGCCTGTGCCTGTAATTAGAAGTCATTCCTCTATTTTAGACATGGGCAGAGGTGAATCAGTATCCCTTGCTTTAAGATTGTGGAAAACCAGAAGAATTCTATGAGCTCAAATACAATGTCATTGAAATACTTCAGGAGATTATTTCTAGGAGTTTTGATTCAAGTTACAGGACAGAGAAGGATAAAGACAGAAAAGTTATGTTTTATCTGTCTAAATTGGTCTTGAACTGTGCAAGAAACGTAGCATTTGAAATAATTGGTTTAGTGAAAATGCAGGGAACAAAATAATACTGCATCTCTGGGCACAGATTTTTCTTAATTTCTTGCCATTGTCAGATTGAAACACATGTGGTAGCCCTGGCAAAATACTGAAATGCAGAACCCTGGTAAATAATCTAAAAAGTCTAAAACTAAAAACAAAATATATTACAAAACAATTCCTGGCAGATCAGAATGTCTAGAGAGGAAATGATGATGACAGATGAAGCACTTCTGCTGCTTCATAGTTCAGATTTCTGTTAAAACACTCTGACAAAGATGGGTGATTATGTTTTAGTACAAGAATAAGGAAAATGTTATCTTTGAATTTTAATTTTAGTCCACATGTAACCTGGTAACTCAGGCTATCTAAAGACAGCTTTCTCATTGTGTGGTATTTCCAAGTGTGGACTTATGAGAGTCTTGCTTTATTGGGCCTTGAAGTATCCTGTCAGACTAGAAGATCGTTACTGGTTGCATAAACAGGCACAAGTCATGATGTTGACTTTATCTGCAAATGACCAACATGGGAGATTGCTCACATGACAGCAAGGATAGAGAAAGCAGGAAGGGGAGAAGGTTTTCTGGAAGAACAGAAAATGTGGACTGCTGACTCCTCCTGATCATGACAAAAGCAGCACAATTAGCTGCTCCGCTGTCAGCAGCACCTGAATCTCCTCAAGAGACTTATCTTATTCTTACTTTTGGGGAGAATTTATCTCAAGAGGTATTAAATAGGGTTCAAAACCTCCAACAGAAGATTTAATTGCTAAAAAGATTTGAGATTTTTTTGCCTTTAAAGAAAAACAAAACAAAAAACAAAAAGGAACAGTTTCAGGTGAAGTTGAAACTTTCACAGTTCCTCTTTAATGTAGGGTGTAACAAAGCCTTCAGTACCAGCTCTCAAAGTACACTCCCTGCTGTGGCATTCTCAATGCCTCAAAATAACTCAGTATGCAGTGCAGAGATACTAGCCTTTAATTAGAGACCAGAACGGTTTCAATATATGGGTCCAGATTCTCTTCAAAGCGAGTGTACTACAAGTGCACAATCCACCTTTTGTTGAGTTCAGCAGAAACATATCCTCCTGCTTCCAGTCTAGATATAATAAAGCCCTCCCTGAAATCAGTTTATGTTACAATAGGGTGAATAATCAAGACTCAGACTATAACCTAAGTTAACTATTTATTGATATCTGTAAAAATCTTGGTATCCAGGCTGTCAAAGTCTGGAGCAAGCCCCAGTGGCTTCCATTTTGTTTCTTTCTGACATGGCTTTCTGAACAGCTTGAGCAGTTAAAAAAATATTTAAAATAATACTGAGGTTTGGGGGTGTGTGCAATCACAATAAATAAAGTTAATTTATGATCATAAAGAAAAAAGCTGCATAACATTAGAATGAAGTAGTATTTTGTGAGCTTGAAATGCTGTAGGACTTGCTCTGCAATAAGGTCAAGGGTGCACCTGCCAAAAGAAGAGAGATGTCCTTGCTTTAGGGTATACGCAAGGTCCAGGCAGTGTGTTAGGATATAGAGTTAACGAAAAGAAAACCTAGTTGTCTTTGCCTTGGTTTTCTCTCTGAAATTCAAGTTGCAAGGTGGTTGTTTTATTTTAGGTCTGGCAGTCCCATCAATTGCCCTAAGTCACCTTCACCAGGACACAATGAACTGACACATCGTCTGATACTCTGAAGAGACTGGAGAGCAAGTGGCAGTGACCATATGTCCAACGGTTATGACTAAGGCAACTGGATATGTAGCACATAGGAGGGTTTTATTTGAAAGAAATGATAAACTCACTGATAATGAATTTGTGTGCTTGCTTTAATTTTAACAAGATAGACCAACTTATAGCTTTGGAAACTTCTTACAGTATTCATAGGGCAGCTCATTTGAACTGGGATGATAGAAGCTCTTTCCCAACACTGTCTGATTTAGAAGAGCTATATGAAAAAGAGCTGGCTGCCTGAAAACAAGAAGTATCCATTCATATTAACAATGTATTTGAGGGTGTCATCATTACATGACAGGAAATAAAGTGTACTGCAAATTACATGAAGACAAAGAGCTTTTCTCTTGCACAGCAATTGCAGTATCTAAATGACATCAGGAATGCTACAACTAGTGGTGAAAACATTTCACAGAATATAGGATTTAATGACCTATTTCATTAATTCATACATCTATTAAAAAATATTGGCTTTGTCTTCCAGATATCCTACCCAAATTTAGTAAGCTGTGTACAGCCACAGTGCTAAGAAAAGTGAAAAGAAATAAAAAAGAATGTCCAAACAATCACCTACCCTGCAGAAACTTGATTCTACTATGATAAAAATGTATTTATCTGACAAATGAGTTTATGATGCTTATTGTGCTTTTGCAAGACAAATTCCATCATCTGGAGAAGAGAAAAAAAAAAAAAAAAAAGTCTTTATCCCCTTACTGAAAAACTAAGATTAGAAAACCCCTGATACATGAGAGAATTAACTAGAAGAGCTGTATGTAAAAGCAAGATAAACATCTAAAGAGAAATAGCATCTTTGCAAGATGATTTTTGTTAATAAATTAAGAGCTGGTAACTTCAGCGTCACCCTGAAGTGATTCATTTTATCTATTTTTTTTTTCCTTATAGTAAGAGTATCCTTGCAATTAAAAAAAGTCCATACTTCTAGAAGGCCTTGCAAGGTAAAAAAGACAGAAGATTTTCATTGCTTGTGCTGATTACCCACTGAATACACTCAAAGCATCTGAAATGATACCCTGCATTTTTCAGCTGTGTTTTTATCTGTTCAGATACTCATCTGTTCCCTTGTGGTGAAAACACAAAATGTACAGTAGTATGTAATGTCATCCTGTAGCCACAACAGTCATGGCTCATGCCCAAGTAAAGTGTCTCCTTTTACAAAAGAGACAGTATTCATTTTCTATACCCCACTTTGCTATTGCAGTTGAATGGTCATCAGGTTTAAGTATCAATTTATCAACCCTTCTTATCTTCTATGCATTGCAGGCAACACAATGCAGCTGTCCACACTGTGGTCCAACAGTACTACATCACTCAGTCCAGGACATTTCCATCTCTCCTATATTCATACTACTGAACCCCCATTTCTCACTTGAAACACATGTGACTGAGTAATATTTGGACTAGGAAGAAGACTTGAGAAGACAGGAAGACTTAAACTGACCTTGTCCCAAAAGATGACATCCTGTAGGTTATTCTGAGTGATCTGGGGAGTTTCAGTTCAGGTTTTTTATTTAGTCTCAAGTAAGCTCAGTTTGGATCACTTTGACAAGCTAAACACAATTCTGAAATTGGATACCCCTAACACACTGGCTCAGAAAGAGAAAACCCCTACTAGTTCTTATAGGGTATATGGAAACATTAATCACCACTCAGAAGGTGACATGGATGCAGAAGTATCCATGATACTAGGAGAGCCACTGCAGCATTCAGTGTGCACTGCAGAATGCCTGTTATTCAAGGCACCAACAGACAAACTATCTTAAGGATGCTCACCTCAAGTGACAGAGGAAACCTTTTGGGTGCCATATGGACAATACCACTTTACCCACATGGATGCATTCCTGTGTGGATCCTAAGTGATCCTGCTTTGGCAGGGGGTGGGGTTGGGGTTGGACCCAATGATCTCTTGAATTCCCTTCCAACTCTAGTACACTGTGATACTGTGATACCCACTAGGCCTGATGGTGCTCTGCCATGCAGGGATGTGGCATTTATGCCTTGCACTACTATTACCTGACAATTAAGCCAGTGAGGCACATGACAAGAAAAGAACAAAATTTAGCACAGACTACTACCTCTCAGATTTTTGGTATTACCATGAGTTCAAGAATTTGTGCTTGAATCTCATATATTTACAATTGTTGGAAGTTTTCTGTATGAAAGTTCAAATTTCAAATTTTAAGTAATATAAACAATGACTAAGTTTAACTGGAAGTGCTGTATTCAGTTTGACAATGTGAAATATTCTCTATGCAGTGTATAATCTTGCCTGCATCAAGAATAGTGTGGCCAGCAGGAGCAGGGAAGTCATTGTGCCCCTGTATTCTGCATCGGTTAGGCCACACCTTGAGTCCTGTGTCCAGTTCTGGGCCCATCAATTTAAGAAGGACATTGAGGCTCTTGAACATGTCCAGAGAAGGGCATGAGGCTGGGGAGAGGCCTTGAGCACAAGCCTTACAAGGAGAGGCTGAGGGAGGTGGGATTGTTTAGCCTGGAGAAGAGGAGGCTCAGGAGAGACCTTATTGCTGTCTACAACTACCTGAATGGTCATTGCAGCCAGGAAAGGGTTGGTCTCTTCTCCCAGACAACCAGCACCAGAACAAGAGGACACAGTCTCAAGATGTGCCAGGGGAAGTTTGGGCTTGAGGTGAGGAGAAAGTTCTTCACAGAGAGAGTTGTTAGCCATTGGAATGTGCTGCCCAGGGAGGTGGTTGAGTCACCATCCCTGGAGGTGTTCAAGAGGGGATTGGACATAGCACTTGGTGCCATGGTTTAGCAGACATGAGGTCTTGGATGACAGGTTGGACTTGATGATCTTTGAGGTCTCTTCCAACCTTGGTGATTCTGTGATTCTGTGTGATTTTGTGAGGTCTCTTCCAACCTTATTGATTCTATGATTCTATGATTGAATGCTTCTAGATCTTTAACCTGATGCAAGGACTTTTTTTTTCCATTGTAGTGAGATAATGAAAATCCTGGAATCATATAATCTGCTTTCAAAGAACCCTTCAAGTCTTTATAAGTTTCTCTCAACTGAACCTTTTATGGTTCACCCATCACTGGTTTAATCCTTCTGTGAGTGTTAGCATTCCTATAACTGAGCTGCCATGCATGCCTGCATACATCAATATATACGCACATACTCACACACCTGCTTCCTCACATTTTATTAATGCAGCTGTGAGCGATCACATAAAAAGCTATGTCATACAAGGCATTTAGGAGCACTGTCAGATGTGTTGGCTAATGAAGAGTGCAACATATGGTGTGTTAATTCTCTCACATTGGAACTGAGATGAGCAGCAATGAAGAAATAGTGAGCCTGACAGTATTGTATCAATCCTGGTACCCCAAATGACATTGCTTCTTATTTGGAAATCATGGCTAATCTGGAAATAGAAAACATGCTACAGCAGCCCTTATCTGGAGGCAGTGTGGGCATGCAGCACTTCAGAGTAATCACACATGGATCTTATCTCTTATTTAATTTCTAATTGACCAAGATATTTCTGGTAAATTTCTGGAAGTGTAAAAGTAGTTCTGCCTAGATTAAAAGTACCAGTAACAGCGGGGAAAAGACCTTGGAGATGAGGTTTAGCTCCTAACCCACCTAACAGATTAATCTGTACTCTTCTTGAAACTGAGTGTTTTCCTCTTTACCTGCACTACTAATCTTCCCATCAAGCCCATCAAGAGGAATAGATTAGTACTAATGACACTACAACCTCCACAATCACCCCAATTTTCTTTCAGTTCTTAGTGGATTGTCAAACAGAGAATAGCACTGTAAAGCTATAGTCACAGAGATGCTCTTTGGTGTCCAAGGGAAAAGGTAAATCTGACAGCAACCATTCAAAAGCTTTCTGCTTCTAAGTCAGACATAGTGAGAGTGGGGGTGAATCATCACTGAAATCAATTTGGAAACAATTGTCCAGTTTGTTGGGACACTCTGCCTGTCTGTGCTGCTGTCTGTAACTGAAGAGTTTAGCAGCTCTCACTCCCAAGACTAAAACACCATGACCAACTATTAGCATAAGTGTTTTTCACAGGCATTTCAAATATTTGGATGTGCTTTTTGTAATTGCTTTGCCTACTAAGTAGAATGCAGTCATCACTTATGCTTGCTGGTGCATAAATTTACAAATATCATGCAAATGCATTATTTGTAATAAAACTGACTAATGAACTTTAAAGGCCAATTATTTGTACCTGTCTGCCGGCTCAGAGTAATCATGCATCATTCAAATTTACACTTACATACTGACTGCAGCACACTCGTTAATCTATGCTTCATGACAGGCATCACAAGTAAAGCTAGATGGAAAATGAGTTTCTTAGAGTACAAAGGTCTGATACTTCCAAGATAGGAGTAGGAAGCAAAATAGAACTTGGAAGCTCTTTCAAAAAAACCATATCATTCAAATTGCAGCTACCAAAATTCAAGTGCCAAGGGGTAACCACGATACCATTTCCTGCAGGGCTCCAGTATATGCCTCTGACCCAGACCCCTGGGCTAGAACAGACGCTGCTTGAGTGGTTCCTCCTATTGCATGTCTGCACCAAATCTGTGAGGCTGCAAAAGGATGGGGAATGTTTTGTCAATTTTGCTGGTAAACTGACAACACAAACTCACTGTCTGCCTGGTTTCTACAAACAGTTTTTCCAAATATCTGAACCACACCCTTATATTTAAAGATGTGTTTTCCTCTTGTGGCTGATAAGAGGAGTTTTCAGACAGGTAAATTAATGCACTGTTGGACTATTTCCACATCTGGATATTGGTTTTATTTGCATGAACTCTTCTTGCTTGTCTTTGTCTTTCCTCAGACAAATTGGCACTATTCTTGTTGTTGTGATAACAAAGGATTATGCTAAGATAATTAAATACATAAAGCAATTATCATCAGGAGCTAAAGGCTGTCTGCTGGCCAGACAAAGATGGCCTGGATTCAAAACTAGTTCCCTACTCTCATCAGTCTCAGACTGGGGGAAATCTTCTGGCCAGACTGGAATTACTGTCAGTGATTTACCACCATCAGAGGGGTGGAGTGAACCCCCTAGGGACTACTCCTGACTCTGTCACTGACCTTGGATTAGTCCCTTGACTTCTCTACGCTTCATCTTACCTATTGCAATGCTTAACTGTCTAGAGTGCAGATTTAGAAACTTAATTAAGCTTTGCAAAAATGTTTAAATGCTTCAATATGAGGTTGGGGCTTTCTTTTTTAGCTCTTTTATCTTCTTTTCTAATGGAGTCTGCACTGCAAAAAACAAGATGTTAACTCTTAACAATAAACATCCAGAAGAAAGCTGCTGTACTGCTTGCTTCACTCAGCATTCACCACCACTCTGACAAAAATAAGTGCAGAACCACTGCCAAGGATGCAGTTTCTGCAGTGACTAGGATGGCAGTGAGAGTTTGTCACCTAACTGATGCTGCATGTAGTGACACTGAAGCCCCCAGGAAATTCTTCAAGAGAACAGTTTGTTAATGTCACCTCTAAAAACTCTCATTAGAAAAATCATTGCTAAGAGTAAATGCCTTTCGTCTTTATACTCCTTTTTCTGTCTCCTCAGAGCCTAATATTTCCACTGGGAGCCAGGGAAGTGTAAAAATCTGTCATATTGTCATAATAGACAGAAATAAAAGAACCTGCTAGCTCTGGGAAGCATGAAGTCTTTCTGTGTTTTAATTTTTTTTCTCTCTCTTTTTATGTACTAAATGATAAAATGATAAAATTCCACCTCAGGAAAAAAAAGAGGAAGTTAGAGATAGAAGAGTAGAAAGATATGGAAATAAATGTCACATGTTCATTATCACTGTATCACAGTATCACAGTATCACTGTATCACAGTATCACAGTATCGTGAAGGTTGGAAGAGATCATCGAATCTAACCTGTCACCACAGATCCATGACTAGACCATGGCACCAAGTGCCACATCCAATCTCCTCTTGAACACCTCCAGGGATGGTGACTCCACCACCTCCCCGGGCAGCCCGTTCCAATGACTAATGACTCTCTCGGTGAAGAACTTTCTCTCCTCACCTCCAGCTTAAACCTCCCCTGGCGCAGCTTGAGACTGTGTCCCCTTGCTCTGGTTCTGGTTGTCTGGGAGAAGAGACCAACCCCTTCCCAGCTACAACCACCTTCCAGGTAGTTGTAGAGGGCAATGAGGTCACCCCTGAACCTCCTCTTCTCCAGGCTAAACAATCCCAGCTCCCTCAGCCTCTCCTCATAGGGCTTGCGTTCAAGGCCTCTCCCCAGCCTTGTTGCCCTTCTCTGGACACGTTCAAGTGTTTCAATGTCCTTCTTAAACTGAAGGGCCCAGAACTGGACACAGGACTCAAGGTGTGGCCTAACCGATGCAGAATACAGGGGCACAATGACTTCCCTACTCCTGCTGGCCACACTATTCCTAATACAGGCCATGATGCCATTGGCCCTCTTGGTCACCTGGGCACACTGCTGGCTCATGTTTAGGTGGCTGTCGATCAGCACCACCAGGTCCCTCTCCGTTTGGCAGCTCTCCAGCCACTCTGACCCCAGCCTGTAGCACTGCATGGGGTTGCCGTAGCCAAAGTGCAGCACTCGGCACTTGGACTTGTTAAATGCCATCCCATTGGATTCTGCCCATCTGTCTAGTCGGTCAAGGTCCCTCTGCAGAGCCTTTCAACCCTCTAACTGACTAACATCTGCCCCTAACTTTGTGTCATCTGCAAATTTGCTGATGACTGACTCAATCCCCTCATCCAGATCATCAGTGAAGATGTTAAAGAGGACGAGTCCCAGCACTGATCCCTGGGGGATGCCACTGGTGACTGGTCTCCAGCTGGATGTGGCACCATTCACCACCACTCTCTGGGCTCGGCCCTCCAGCCAGTTCCTAACCCAGCACAGGGTGTAGTGGTCCAAGACACAAGCTGACAGCTTAGTCAGCAGTTTGCTGTGGGGGATGGTGTCAAAGGCCCTGCTGAAGTCCAGAAAGACCACATCCACAGCCTCTCCACATCCACCAGACGGGTCATCTGATCATAGAAAGAGATCAGGTTGGAGAGGCAGGACCTGCCCTTCCTAAATCCATGCTGGCTGGACCTGAGCCCTTGGCGATCCTTCAGGTGTGCAGTTGTTGGCGCCAGGATAATCTGTTCCATCATTTTCCCTGGAGGGGAATTATTATGAAATACGACTAGAAGAATAATCTAGGAAAGAACTCAGGTGAAAAAGCAATTGAGCCTTTTCAGAAACCCGCGGGAAGTGGAAAACACCCTGCTTTCAGTAATACACATAAGATCAAGGGACATGTCATTAAATCAGTTTTTATGCGATTCACTATGAATCAAAATATTCCAGACCTTGCACAGACAATTATTTTGGCATAACAAGGTGAGTTTTAGGAAGGTGAGAGTGGAGGGGCATCATGCTTGGACAAATCTACAGTGGGTGGTAAAGCCAGGTTGGATCCTCTAAATCCAGTACCTCCTTCTGAGATCTCTCCTCTTCCAGCCATCTGAGTGACTCCTCTCTATTCTCAAAACTCATTCCTCTTCTATTTTATTCAATATCAATTCAAAGCAATTCGAGGAGCCTGAGTGACACTTCAAATTAAAATACCAGCAGTGCCTTGACAACTGACAACCCTGTGTTCCCTTACATCTAATCACAGCAGAACTGTCTTACAGTGTGCTGCTTATAGCTTCACTGTCCCAGGAAAATGCTGATGAAGTCGGCCTCAGGCAAGACAGAGTCTGAGAAAGTAAGAACTGAAAACTTTTGAGAACTTTATTCATCTGTGACCTTATTTTCTATTGATCCCTCTAAATCACATTTTTTCAGTACTTTTTGGGTATAAATTCAATTTGTAAAGGGTAACACAGTTCCAGGTACTGCAGAAACAGTCTCTGCAGAATGCTGGATTCTCTAAACCTTCTGGAAAAAGTTTAATATCACTATTCAAACCCAAAATGAAACACAATGAATAAACCTTTGGGCCCCACCCGGTTCAATATATTTATTGATGATCTGGAGGAGGGTATTGAGTCCATAATCAGTAATTTTGCAGATAACACCAAGCTGGGAGCAGGTGTTGATCTGTTAGAGGGTAGGAGAGCTCTGCAGAGGGACCTTGACAGGCTGGACAGATGGGCAGAGTCCAATGGCATGAGATTTAACACATCTAAGTGCCAGGTTCTACACATTGGCCACAACAACTTCATGCAGTACTACAGGCTGGAGTCAGAGTGGCTGGAGACTGGCCAGGCAGAAAGGGTACCATGGGTGATGGTTGATAGCTGGCTGAATGTGAGCCAGCAGTGTGCCCAGATGGCCAAGAAGGCCAATGGCATTCTGGCCTGTATCAGGAATACTGTGGCCAGGAGGAGCAGGGAGGTCATTCTGCCCCTGTACACTGCACTGGTTAGGCCATACCTTGAGTCTTGTGTCCAGTTCTTGGACCCTCAATTTAGGAAAGATGTTGACTTGCTGGAATGTGTCCAGAGAAGGGCAACAAAGCTGGCGAAGGGTTTGGAGCACAAGCCCTATGAGGAGAGGCTGAGAGAGCTGGGATTGCTTAGCCTGGAGAAGAGGAGGCTCAGAGGAGACCTTCTTGCTCTCTGTAACTAACTGAAGGGAGGTTGTAGACAGGTGGGGGCTGGTCTCTTCTCCCAGGCAACCAGCACCAGAACAAGAGGATGCAGTCTCAAGCTGCACCGGGGAGGTTTAGCCTTGATGTTAGGAAGAAGTTCTTCACAGGGAGAGTGATTGGCCATTGGAATGGTCTACCCAGGGAAGTCGTGGAGTCACCATCACCAACAATGTTTAAGAAGATATTGGATGAGGCACTTGGTGCCATGGTTTAGTTGATAAGATGATGTTGGATGATAGGTTGGACTTGATGATCTTGAAGGTCTTTTCCAACCTGGTTAATTCTGTTCTGTTCTGTTCTATTCTATTCTATTCTATTCTATTCTATTCTATTCTATTCTATTCCAACCAACTACTATTTCTCTCAAGAGCTAGGTAACTTCCTATCTCACCAGATCTTCCTGTTTCTAGTAGTTACTTCTCACTTTTTCTAGGCATGGTTTTATTAAGTAAGAGAAATATCAGATCACACCTAACAGTTCCCATCACTCAAGTCTTTTCCCCGTGGGCTTTCTCCAGAGGAAGAGTAGATTCTTACAATCATTAGATATTGCAGTGGTATGTTAAGATGTGGTCAACACCTGTCTTTCAAGAGGCTTCAGGGAAGGCTTGTTAATGCTAAAAATGTCATATCCTACATCTGTATGATGCCTTACCCTAGGGAGTTGATCTTCTGGATGTGGTCCCTGTATTAATGATGCTATCGTAAGTGCTCCAACTGGACTTGCTAAAAGGTTTACCTTCAAGAAAGCACCCAAAAAGCCATCCAGTTACTACAGATACATTTTATAAGACCACAATCAACCACTGAATTATTGGAAATTCTTCTGAATGAAGCAAAAGAAATTACAAGACTTGAAAATAAGTGGCCTCTCTAGTTACCTGAGGAGAGCTCCTTCCCTCCAGTTATTATTCAACCCATCAATTTCTCCCTGCTCTTCTCAGGAATTTCCACTCGCATTGCAGAGAGAGGGACATTTCCTATTGCTGCAATCTTCTCTCTACTAAATGGGTTCAGATGCATTTGCTCACGAAGTCCCCATTGTAGAGGTTTCATTTGGCCCATAATGCACATCTAGTTCACAGTAAGAATGCACATTTCCTGCTTGCTGTCCAGCTGGAGCCTTATAGCTGAACCAAAAGATATTACTGAATGTAAGTAGATAAATATACTTGATGTCATTCACCTGTAAACCACAACTGGAATTTAATTTGCTAAGGAAATAATTGAGGAAACATTAGTTCCTAGTAATTAGGAAGTGGGGAGTCCTTGTGTAGCAGTGCAGTCTCATGGCTGCATGTCATCATTCTGCTTCACAGCAGCTCCCTGGGGAATGTGACAGTACAACAATGCTCCCAGCTCCAGAGTACCTTTGCAAAAAAAAAAAAATCCCACTTTCATTTCTCCCTCTGGTTTTGCTGCTTTATCCACAAGAATGATTTAGAGTACCCTCTGTTTCGAAAGCAGAAGCAGTATCAATAGGAAGTGGACAATGTTAACAATCTTCCCAGCTCTGGCTTGAAGTTCCAGCCTCCTCCTTTCTTCATCCTCAGGGATTCCAGATTCTGGGTCAATAAATCCCATAATCCCATAATACCATAATCCTTGTTCTAACCCCAAGCAAACCAAACCTCCAAAGGAAATAATCAGAGAAAAACAAGTAAATCTTTTGTATAACCAATATATAAGATGCTTTAATAAGAACATAATTTATTACTGTTATTATTGAGCTCAGCTTTACACAAACTGAATTGTCTTTTTTGTTGTTGTTGTTTTTTGGAGTCTTGTATGTCTAATATTTGCAGTCATTATGTGCTGTTTATGATCTTTCTGTCACATATTTGGAACCAGATTCTCATTCCTTACACAAAGTCCAACTTTCCACTAGGGATCCATTATGGTTTAGGATAATCCTTCTCCCAACACACTGCTATACCACAGCTTCTCAGAGGCAATAACAAGCCAAGGCAGCACACACATTACTTCCATCAACCACTGTGTGTGCAGCTCATAAACAATAGCACTAACATTTCCTTCCTTGCTGTTTGAAAATACATCTTTTCCTTTGGTGATAACAACAGAACTCAAGATACATTCAAGTACAAACAGCACGTCAGAAGCTACTATATTTAGCAGAAATGGGAATTATGTTTCTGATATTTGGTTGATTTGGTTTGTGTTTTTTTGTTTGTTTACTTCAGGAGACAGTGTTAAAGTAATTTTCGGCATCAGAAACAATGTATATACACAAATGAAGATAATAAGTGCTTTATATGTGCTTCTCATTAAAGTAACCATTTTCTCTTGTCCTAGGAGAAAAGTTTGCTGTTCTGCTCAGTGGTTTTCTTTTAAAGTTTTGTTAATTTGAATTTTTCAATAAAAGTATTTAAAAGAAACCAAACTCAAACCTTTGTTGTTGTTCTCATGAAGGTACCATAACACACAGGAGTTTCTTGAAGATGTGAACAGCTCATCTATTTTGTGGCTATTAACATTTTGCTCTTACACTTGGACATCAATTCATGAGAGCTGCTAAAACTATGTATAAAAATTTACTTTTACTTTGGCTTAAAAAAAAAAAATAACATAAAGAGCAGTAGTAAGATACATTCTAATAGCAACTTTTATAAACCAGTCGTTTTCCTCTTAAATAGCAGCCTTCCAGTTCCTTTCTTGCACAAGTGTTTATGTGATCAAAAGAGTTAATAACAGCCTTTCAACATAAAACAAAGCACTGGGGCTACAGATCGATTCAAGCAGCACTTCTGCCATCCTCGCAGTGAGGCTAGAGCAGACCAAGAAGTGCTCTACTTTAGACTTTAATGACTTCTAGATGGAAGAGTAGAATAAGGAAACAGCCCTTGTACCTTTTCTAAAATATAAAGTCTCAAAAATTGCTTCTGTTTATTTAATGAGACTGGTTGGAGAAGTCTTTTCACTTGCAGCCTCTGTTGCACTGAGACCATATCAATGATGCCTACCTATAGTGGAACTGAGTAGAGAAAACAACTCCTTACCTGCTCCAAACTTTAAAATATTTCATTTTCTAAAATGTTCTAGTGTAACCTGGACCAACAAAAAACAGTTCTACACATTTTGTTCCTCAAAGGAGGAGGGCACAGATTGTCAAATCTTCCAATGAGTAAAGTATTTTCTGGTGTACAGGAGCCTAACTTCAAATTTCTCTTTGGATTCAGTGATATTTTTCTTATATATCTTGGGAAATGCTCTTTGCACTGGTTAATCATATTCAAGAGTCTCACTAAATTTTCATCCAGAAATATTATCCCAAACCTGGCATACATCTCCTGAAGACTTGAATTACTATTTCTACAATCTTGAGGTGAGTTTCAATGTCAGTGAATTATTTATAAAGAAAATTTGTTTTTTAAAAAGTTACTTTAAAATATACCAGTTCAGTTGTACACATCAGCCATGAATGAATAACCCTGTTCAAGATTATCCAAGCTCATGAAAACCTCTTTTTCCACCCAGGGACATGCCAACGCACTGCAGTCCCTCTTCCAGCTGGCAAGCTGATTTTAGGCTTTCACATCTGGCCACACTGCTCCTGAGCTCTGCAGTTTCCTTACCTAAACTCTAAGCCTCTGCTTTTTAACCCCCCTTTCAACATTTCTGGTCAGGACAGTACATTTCCATTAATTCCATAGCTGGGCCAGTTGTGATCTGTTCTTTGACAAGTCCTTTAGATTCTGTAAATCTTTCAGCTCCACTTTATGTTTCTTGGATAGACTGCTGGTACTTATTGTAATACAGAGGAGCTCCAAAACTTGGAGCAGGATTTCTCTAATATCTCAGATTTCATCTTATGTACACAGTTTTTAAAAAGAGATCATAAAAGGAATGCTTTAGGAAATTTTATTCAGCATTAAACAAAAACCTTTGTATGAGGAAATGCTGCACAGCAGGTTGGATATTCCACCTCATAGTTCACATTTCACTTACTCAGAGTTGCTCCATGGAGCCAGGGAAGTAGCTCCAGCTAGGTCTGCCCAGGTTTCAGGTAGACCAAGTGATAAGCATGCTGAGAGAGCAAAATGGAGCTGATGGCCTCAACAATGACTGTAGCTGTGCACTCCAGGTCTGCTCCACCAGCAGGGTGGGTGACAGCTCACTGCACTCTGAGATGGAATCTGGCCATGGACTCCATCAAATCATCTAAGGGCTCACTTTCCCTGAAAGACTCTCTGATTAAGAGCAATTGCACAATGTTACAGTTGAGCTTTTTGGAGAACAGGAAGAAATAGATTAGCCTACTGATTTTCACATGATTCTCATGATTCAAGAGAACGAGTGGTATGAGTTTTATTTCTTTCCTCCCTTTAAAGTTTGTTTTTTAAATTACTGTTCTAGTAAGTTTATTTTGGTTCTTTCTTCATGGTGGGACAAAGTAGGAAATTTCCACTCTAAAAGGCTTATAATAGATGAACTTCAGTAGTGTATTCAGTGAGTATAGCCAAATTTGAGCAATAAACTCTTTTGCCTTGGCAAATTCCATATCTTTGTAGAAAGAGATGTTATAAGGAGCTAGTAAAATCACTGGATTTAAATAAATATATATATATGAGAGAGAAAGAAAAGAAAAGAAAAGAAAAGAAAAGAAAAGAAAAGAAAAGAAAAGAAAAGAAAAGAAAAGAAAAGAAAAGAAAAGAAAAGAAAAGAAAAGAGAAAAGAAAAGACAAGGCCACGTTGGAAGAGACCTTCAAGATCAGCACGTCCAACCCATCAACCAATCCAACCCACCTAAACAACTAACCCATGGTACCAAGCACCCCATCAAGTCTCCTCCTGAACACTACCAATGATGGTGACTCCATCATCTCCCCAGGCAGCCCATTCCAATGGGCAATCACTCTCTCTGTATAGAACTTCTTCCTAACATCCAACCTAAACCTCCCCTGGCGCAGCCTGAGACTGTGTCCTCTTATTCTGGTACTGGCTGCCTGGGAGAAGAGACCAAGCCCTTCCTGTCTACAACCTCCCTTCAGGTAGTTGTAGACAGTAATAAGGTCTCTCCTGAGTCTCCTCCTCTCCAGGCTATGCAACCCCAGCTCCCTCAGTCTCTTCTCATAGGGCTTGTGTTCCAAACCCCTCATCAACTTTGTTGCCCTTCTCTGGACTCGTTCCAGCAAGTCAACATCCTTCCTAAACTGAGGGGCCCAGAACTGGACACAGGACTCGAGGTATGGCCTAACCAATGCAGTGTACAGGGGCAGAATGACCTCCTTGCTCCTGCTGGCCATGCTGTTCTTAATGCAGGCCAGGATGCTACTGGCCCTCTTGGCTGCCTGGGCACACTGCAGGCTCATGTTCAGCCCACCATCGACCAGTACCCCCAGGGTCCCTCTCTGCCTGGCCGCTCTCCAGCCACTCTGACCTGAGCCTGTAGCACTGCATGGGGTTGTTGTGGCCAATGTGCAGAACCCGGCACTTGGATGTGTTAAATCTCATGCCGTTAAAGAGTATTGAATGCTAAAATATACGTGCAAACTGAAGTGTTTAAAAGTCAGTTGATTTAAATATTCATTTTGCATAGGTAGACAATTGTGTAAGCACAAATGTCATAGCCTTAAAGACTGATATTGAGTGATGTGAGACACTAGTCATGGTGCTCAGGCATAGGACTTTGCTCATGTCCCTACTGCAATCACAAAACTGTTGATACCTGAGCTGGCTTAGTCTTAACCTTTGTGTTTAGTCATGACCTAGCTGCAGCAGTGTGGACCTCTCTGTTAATTGATGTTGCATTCTTCCCTGGCAGACTTTGCTACAGTGGCTATGACAGGTAGCAGAGCTTCACATGTTGCAGCTAGTCTTGTGTCCTTGGTACATCCCACTTAATCTTGTAAAACAGTTAACTGCCAAGCACAAGAATACCAGCAGCAGAGGATGATTTCTAACAGTGTAGTATCATTATAAATTATGAGGGATGCAAGGCTAAAAGGGAACTAGAAACCCAGGGAGGATATCAGCAAACTTAAACAAAGTAGAAAGACAGAAGTTGTTACTCAACTTGCACAGCTCCCATGGAGCAAAGCCACTAGTGTGGTACACACTAGTGGCTTAATTTCAGAGGAGCAAAGAAAGGAAGAGAAGAGGGAAGAGGAAGAAGAGAAGGTGGGAAAAAAAAGAAGGAGAGAGGGAAGGGAAGGAGGGAAGGAAAGAAGGAATTTGTAAGGAAGGAATTTTGAAGGAATTAAGAAGGAAAGAGTTCAGAAGGAAGGAATTTGTAAGGAAGGAAGGAAGGAGGGAAAGAAGGAATCAAACACACATTTGAAAGAGATATGTTTTAAGTATATACAAGATAAAAACATTTCTGAGACTATCTGTTTAATTTGTATGACATTTTATTTTCTAAAGTTAATTTTTAACCTTTTATTCTCATTCAAGCTTGGCTGTTGCACAAAAAATTAAACCTTAAACAACTACTCCAAAATCTAACAACAATAAAGTGACAACCTGAACAAGTGATGGCTAATAAAACTGACGTCAAATTCAACTGGCCAAATTCAGTTTGCTTACATCAAGGTAATATTTTGTATTTAAGCTAACACAGCTAATGGCTCAGTATTTATTGGTTCAGTATTTAAACCAACATAGCTAATGGCTCAGTATTTACTAAAGTCCTTTGGGATACACTCTTAAAATGGAAAATCAATTCTATGTGAGGACTTAGGTAGAGGTTTACCTTATTAGAAAAGAAAAGCACAAAGGCCCAGAACTTGCTGTCCTGCAGGCCAGGACATCACCTTGCACAAGGACCAATTAAAGTTATTGCACCAACAGGCAAATTCAGGAATCAGCTGAGGCAGTTTGGATGCTGGGGGGACAAAATCTTTAAGCGTTGTGTATAGGTTTTTACCATTTGTTGTCTGAAAGCTGAGTAAGATGCTTCAACCTCCACGGACAAAAATAAAGCTGTTTTGCCTTCTGTTCAGCATTTTCTGAAAAACAGGATTTATGAACACTCATATTAACAAATGAACAACCAGATCTGTTTGAAGAAGACTGGGACCTCTCCTGTGTGATCTAGTTCCTTCTACCAACCAATTCTCCAAAAGAAGAAAGATCTCATGCACAATGTACAGAAGAGATCATGTTTCATTGTCTCTGTGGCACTTGTCATCAAGCTTCCAGTCCTTCCTGTTTCAAAGACTGTAATTTGATGCAGCTGTGCTGTTGGCGCAACATAGCGGTGTAAATCTGAGCTTGCCTGGTTAATTTGGTCCTTAGATATAACTGAACTGCACTTTGCATTTCTGGATGAGTGCTGCTTTTATGTAAGCACTTCTGATGAAACCTGGGTTACAAGGCTTGTCAGAGATTACTAGGCTATTTAGTAGGAAAAGCTCCTCAGATTTCTAGTTGCTGTCCCACCTTCTTCACCCATCAGGAACCTGCTACTCTGAAACCAAGATCAATAGGGAAAATCTGGTGTGGATGTCAAAGTAAAATATTATCATCAAATATTTGCTGTGCATGAGGTATGTATCAGACTGCATATGGCATTAGATTAGACTCTCACTACAAATTCATCAAAAGAAGCAAAATATATTATAGGGGTGTGTGCCACAAAATTGTAATTACATGTCAGTCTGGACATGTTAGGGACTTAATGAGATATCCGTGACTATAGCCAGAACTGATAGAAGGCGAGGGAAGTCACACATTCCTTTAGGCTGCAGCATTAGGAGGAGCTCCAGACAGTTCTTCCCCTCCTCCTTCCCCATGCCAATACTTCATATTGTAAAGATATGAAGAAGGCAATCCCTAAGTGACAGAAAAAAATGGTACTGCTAGGAGAGGACCAAGAAGTGTTTTCTGGTTCCTGACACTTAATTTTCCTTCTTGCAGCACAGCTTCTGATTTGAAGTCATCCAAAGGAAAATCTCTCTCTGAACATGGGCATACAGGCCCAATCTAGCCTAGGTATACTCAGGTTATTTAAGTATCTAGGTATGGTTTCAATCCCAGGAGTTTCTTTATCATTCAGATTGATACTGTTAAAACACAGTTATCTCTGATTTTTAAAGGAGCTTTTTCCAGTACCTGGAGTTAAAGCATAAAATTCACCAAAATGCTGTGCTTAGCAACTTGAAATAATCTGTTCCCAATGCTGAAATCCTTCATGCCCCTGGCACTTACTGCTGTCAGTACAGGTTAGGTTCTTCAGGAACTTGCAGAGCTCAGGCAAAATGAGAACCCATAGCACTGTGTCTCGGTCTTCCCATCATGTTTCTGCACCTGAGCTGCTGCTTCTTAGCCTCACTGGAGACTGAGAAGCTCAGAAAGCTACTCCTCCAGATTTTCAAGGGACAGGCTCCACTTTTAAGAGGAGAGTTCCCTGCCAATGCCCAGCAAATTGATTCTTGGCTGGCACAACACGGACTACAGTGACCTTTCACAAAAATGATCTGAGCCTTCAGCTTTTGAATGGTTATGTTCCCTTTTGACTGGTGTGGTAGAGGAAAATGACCTTCCTTTTTCTTGCTTCAATTTTCTGTGGTTTCAATTTATTTATTTTTATGTGACAGATATTGTGCAATGTTGGGCAATATCTTCCTAGCTATGTCACTGTTCTTGCCAGTTAATGTTATTAAGGCTGCTGCTAATTTCTTCCCTGTGTCACACATTCCTGACTCTTTCCAAGGTGAGGTGGAAGTGGAGGCTCTCTGCACTAAGCAGGCTGTGGTGCTGTGCTCAGCCACAGGAGCCACCCTAGCACTGCACAGGAGCATTTCAATGGGAATTATTCACATTAAGCAGCTGCTTTATCGGCTAGCTACATGCTTCTCAAACATCTCCAGCAGAGCTAAAAATATACTTGTGGATCAACTCAGCCCCCACTGAGTTTGATGGAATGTTTTCCATTGATTTCTAATGGGATTTGAATGACAAGCATTCCTGCACAGAAGGCTTGTCTCTAGTCTACAAGGAGGATAAACCGGCATGTGGCTTCTCCTTTTAACATAGTGCTGTTCCCCTTAAGTCTTGCAAATAAGGGAATATGTGGTCTGAGTAGTAAAGGGGACTAGTCAGTCCATAGACTTCAACTTTGGCAGTGTCAGCTTCCCAGCCCCATGAGTGTAGCTATTCAGTATTACAACGTTCAAAGTAATTATACCTTTGAAATCCTTCATTTGAAGTTGGAATGACTTTCTTTCATGAACTGTTTCTAATTATTGTACTTCAAGTGACAAATTAAATGTCATTTGAAGCAATTATACCAAATACTCAAAAAATTATACATAGGTATGTCAATTAATATAATTAAGTCAAAAAGTTGCATTTCACAGCTGATTCAGCTTTTCCATTGCAGCCTTGAAATTGCTCATGAGTTGAAAGCAACATTTGAAAAAATCTATAGCAAACCTAGACATTAAAGGAATTATTTATTTTTATGCATTTATTAGGTATGTTGGGGAAAGCATGAGTGCTCTTACTTGAATAAGAAGGAATAATACAGTATTCTTTCTTTCAGAAGCTGGGTTTTTTGCATTTGCTGTCAATAATTCTGGTTGTCGAAGTTCTAGAAAAGAATTTGTTGTTCCCAAGCCTCCACTATTTTGTCATGTAAAAAGGCAAACAAACGTTCTAAAGGGATTTATATGTCAGTTTCTGTTTCACAATGGGTGTAATATAGGCATTCAAGTGAGGTAATAGCATGTTAACCTGTTGCTTTCTAAACAGCCTGTAAAACACTGCTACCCTTTCTTAAACCACTTGATTTGTGAGAAAAGGGGTCAGTAATTGTCTATTTCTCAGAGAGAAAACCAGATCATGAAGCCTGCTGTCTTTCATGTGCAAAGCTCTCCACTCATGAAGACACACAGACCAAAGGAGTACACTTTCCTTGTTCATTGCTCGGATAGTCCATCGTGTAATTCAGTGTCCTTCATCTTGTATTTATATTTCCCAGACTTGCCTTCATGATAGTCACAGAAACCACCCAATCCACTTGGTTAAGAATTTGCTCAGCTTTGCTGTATTCTGGTCTTTTGGTTGACATCATCCAGAAGAGTTACATAACCTTTAGTTCATGAGAGAGGGCTAATCAGTCCAATCTTTAGCACATAAGAGTACTGAATGTAGGAATAAAATTAGGGAGGCTAAGGCCCAGCTGGAACTGAAGCTGGCCACCTCTGTCAAAGACAATAAAAAGCATTTTTATAAATATATTAACAATAAGAAGAGGGGCAGGAAGAACCTGCACTCCCTAGTGGACCTGGAGGAGAACATGGTGACTGAGGATGAGGAGAAAGCTGAGGTCCTGAACACCTTCTTTGCCTCAATTTTTAACAGCAAGGCAGGAGTTCAGGACAAGTGGCCTCCGGAGCTGGGCGATGGGGTCGGGGAGCAGTGTAATGCCCCGGAAATCCATGAGGAGTTAGTCCGGGACCTGCTGAGTCACTTGGATATTCACAAGTCCATGGGACCGGATGGGATCCATCCTAGGGTGCTGAGAGAGCTGGCAGATGTGCTAGCTAGGCCACTCTCCATCATTTTCCTCCAGTCCTGGCTCACCGGTGAGGTCCCAGATGACTGGAAACTGGCCAATGTGGTCCCCATCCACAAGAAGGGTCGGATGGAGGAACCTGGAAACTACAGGCCGGTCAGCCTGACCTCAGTGCCAGGAAAAGTGATGGAGCAGATTATCCTGGCGCCAATAACTGCGCACCTGAAGGATGGCCAAGGGCTCAGGTCCAGCCAACATGGATTCAGGAAGGGCAGATCCTGCCTCTCCAACCTGATCTCTTTCTATGATCAGGTGACCTGTCTGGTGGATGTGGGGAGGCCTGTGGATGTGGTCTACCTGGACTTCAGCAAGGCCTTTGACACCGTCCCCCACAGCAAACTGATGACTAAGCTGTCAGCCCGTGGATTGGACCACTACACTCTGTGCTGGGTTAGGAACTGGCTGGAAGGCCGAGCCCAGAGAGTGGTGGTGAACGGTGCCACATCCAGCTGGAGGCCAGTCACCAGTGGTATCCCCCAGGGATCAGTGCTGGGCCCCGTCCTCTTCAACATATTCATTGATGATCTGGATGAAAGGGTAGAGTCAGTCATCAGCAAGTTTGCAGATGACACCAAGTTAGGAGCAGATGTTAGTCAGTTAGAGGGTTGAAAGGCTCTGCAGAGGGACCTCGACCGACTGGACAGATGGGCAGAGTCCAATGGGATGGCATTCAACAAGTCCAAGTGCCGAGTGCTGCACTTTGGCTACGGCAATCCCATGCAGAGCTATAGGCAGGGGTCAGAGTGGCTGGAGAGCTCCCAAACAGAGAGGGACCTGGGGGTGCTGATTGACAGCCACCTGAATATGAGCCAGCAGTGTGCCCAGGTGGCCAGGAGGGCCAATGGCATCCTGGCCTGCATTAGGAATAGTGTGGCCAGCAGGAGCAGGGAAGTCATTGTGCCCCTGTACTCTGCTTTGGTTAGGCCGCACTTTGAGTACTGTATCCAGTTCTGGGCCCCTCAGTTTAAGAAGGACATTGAAACACTTGAACGTGTCCAGAGAAGGGCAACAAGGCTGGGGAGAGGCCTGGAACACAAGCCCTATGAGGAGAGGCTGAAGGAGCTGGGATTGTTTAGGCTGGAGAAGAGGAGGCTCGGGGGTGACCTCATTGCCCTCTACAACTACCTGAAAGGTGGTTGTAGCCAGGAGGGGGTTGGCCTCTTCTCCCAGGCAACCAGCACCAGAACGAGGGGACACAGTCTCAAGCTGCGCCAGGGGAGGTTCAGACTCGAGGTGAGGAGGAAGTTCTTCACCGAGCGAGTAATTCAGCATTGGAACGTGTTGCCCATGGAGGTGGTTGAGTCATCGGTCCTGGAGGCGTTCAAGGGGAGATTGGACGTGGCACTTGGTGCCATGGTCTAGTCATGGGGTCTGTGTTGATAGGTTGGACTCGATGATCCCCGAGGTCCTTTCCAACCTAAGTGATACTGTAAGTGCTACTGTGATATAATCACTTTATTTTTTTGAAACCATTTTTGCACAGTCGTGTTCAAGCCAATGCTACACAGGAGATACCTGTACCCAAGAAGCAGTGCAAAAGTTCATACTACACAGTGAGTGCATAAGATGTCAGCAGAGAAATGCAAGATAATAAGTAACTCCCCTCAGTCACCTGAGGTAAAATATTGCAGTCACTGGATATGACAGTGGTCCTTGAAAACAACATTAAAAGGCTTTGCTTTCAGAAGTATTTTCTTCCAGTAGTTTTTGTTTGGTTGGTTTTTTATATTGTTTTTCCTTCCTGTTTTTGGTTTAACAGCATTGCCAATTAACAAGATAAAAGCAATGATAGTGACACCAAGTATAATCCTGTGAGATTTTCAAACCTCCCATGATTTTGAAGGTTTTCTTACACTTTAACAATGCACCCATGGTACAAGCATCTTGTCTACGACTCTTAGAAAAAGTGTTGCACATCAATAAAGTTAAAGGGAGAGAACATGAGCCTTAGATAGAATCTAGAATTCCTGAGAGGTGCTGAAATTACAGCACCAGAGGGAGGTGGTATTCATTTATTCACAGATCCAATTCCATGTGTTTTGTCTTCTCTCCTTGCTGGTTAGTTTCGATAATTTAAAAAATAAAAATCTAAGGGGAATGTATATTTTGCTCTTGCTTTCATATAAAAATGTTACTCCCTCATGCTCTTTTAAAGGATGACTTACAATGTTTGATCTGTGACTTAGAGCCCAATGTTGGATGCAGGTGTTGAGATACCATAATAATGATGGGTTTTGTACAAACACCCTTTTGGATAAATATTCATAATGGGGAACCCAGAGACAAAATGAACATTTCAGAAAACTAACAGTGCAAGAAGCTGTGAAAGACCAGAGATTAATTACTGTGACATATAGCACATTTGTAGGCAGCTTCACGTTGCCACAGTTGTGATTTGAACTGTATAAAAAAAAAATGTAACACATTTTTAAATGTGCATGTTAAATAACATTCATCTCGATGCAAAATAAGAGATCTGTGCCCTTTTAAATGGTATTAAAAAAATGTATATGCATTGGCTTTTCTGGAAAGCTGTCTATACTTGCAGTTGATTTTGAACTGTGTGAAGGAGGGAGGTCAAAAGATCCTTCTTCAAACAATCTGTTCAATGAATAATGACAAAATTTAAAGAGACTACAGTATATGCAGAATAGCATCTGTCCAGCTGAGGGTCTTGCACTGAAAAATAAAAAAAGTGGAATGTAACATCTATTTTTATTTTAGCAAAATATTAAAAGTAGCTGAATGTAAAAAAAGAGGAAAATAGAGCCAGGTTATAATCTGGAGAAAAAGAAAACCTTAGAAAAATATCTCTGAATACAGAATGTATTGATATGCAAATTAGTGTAATTCCATTAACAGGCATAACGATTTTATAATTAGTCTCTTGAGACTAATGGCATGTTCAGCTATCTCTTGGGCCCATATTTCTTCTTATGATTCACCACTGCTGCTTAGAATTAAAAAAAAACCATTAAAATCCAAACAAAGTAAGACCTCAGAAAGCAAAATTCCTAAATATTGAGCCAGTCCTGTAAAAGCCTGCTTTACTTCAGTAAGATAGCATGAAAATATTTTGAAGAGGCTTTTGGGATTCTGTGAATTTAGGGCCTGATCTTCATTTGGGCTGATAATACCCAAGTGAAGACAAGTAATGAAATCAGCAGCAGAAAAGTGTTGGCATTCGTGTTGCTACACTCATCACTTGACAGTCTAGGGAGGCTTCAGATGCTTCTCTGTTTATAATGAAATGTCTTTTTATTATCATGCCATTGTCTCAGTTCCAACTGAATGGTAAATTGTGTGCCTGGAATTTATATGTATAATTTTTATGCATTTTTTAATTGACAGTACACTGATGTGGTTGATAGAAACTTAAGAATACAGATCATCTCTGATAAAGAGCAGCCATAAAGCTAGGACATGTACTTTGTAAGTCATACACTCAGTTGCTCTAAAGTCAGACACAATAAAAATACATTTTGAAAAGTTAAATTAACATACATCAGCCTCCCTACCCCAGTTTTCCTTCCAAGATTCAATAGTACTAGAACATGTTCTAGCATTCACGTCTTTTCCATCTGTTTTTCAACTGCTTGTATAAAGCTTTCATTAGCATGACCCCCTAATATTCGAAGTAGGGAAAGTGGTTCTAGGCAACATATTCACACATTACATCGATGGTCAGACAAACTGAAGGCAGCTGAAGGAAGCAATCTAACTCTTCATTCTTTCTCTTGCTAGGCAAAGGTTTTGCACTTAAGTAGTTCTTGATTAACTTTCATCCAACTGCTATACCAAGCTCCCTCTATTTAGCTCTATTTTGCAAGACAAAAGCAGCCTTGTAGTTGGTGAAACTTGGAAGAATAGAATAAAAGCACTTGTCTCTGATCTCCCTCAGTGTGATCTGTTCCTAACCAGGTAGGTTTTATATCTGTAACTAAATAAAATACATGAATTAAATTATTATAGTAACTGAAATTACCTAGAATGCTTGAAAACATTTGTCCATCTACAAAGAGATCCTCTTTCTCATAACATTTATTAAAGCATGTTATCATGTCAGAATGTTGGGGTTTTTTTTGTTCTCATTGAAAACCCAGAGGACAGTTTTATTCCCCTAGCTTTTTTCTAGCTTTAATGATACTGTTAATTATAAGTTACTTTATAAGCCTTTAATTAAACTTAAAAATAATCCTGCATGACAGGTTGTATTTCCTTGTCCCTATCTGGGATGTAGGTATCCAAAGATTAGATAACAAAAGTTGCTAGTCAGGGCACAAAATTGTCATTGTCAAGGACATCTTTCATGCCAAATTTCATACTCAGTCATACGTACATGAAGTGGGTAAAACATGGAAAAGTAAATCTCAGGAAAACATTTCATAAATAATACTTGCAGCTGGGAAAACTTTTATTTGATAAATTGAGTACCTCACAAAAAAAACTTATACTTTTACCTGAATAAATTCCAAAATAAGAAGCTTGAGTAGCATATTTTGAGACTATTCTCTACAAGTTGATTAGCCATGAAAGAAAAGTTTAGCCATCTCTCCCTCAGATACCTTGTTTATAAGAGACATCAAACATGTACCATACAGGGACACCAGTACATAGTTAAGGTCGCTTAATTGGAGTTTTTTTCCTGCTACATGCTTAAAGTTCGGTGTAAATTTGCTACTAAAATTCTTCCTGGTGCTGCAAGTGGGGTGCACACGTATTTCTAACAAAGAAACAACAACAAAAGGGTTATTTGAGATATGTTTACCAAATCTGTATCTAACTGGTACATCTGTGAAAGTGAAGAAAATTTTTTCAGCTTCCTCACTTCTCTTCTCCAGATTGTCTGCATAAGTAAATGAGTGACATTCTACCCTAGGCTCATAATTACCAGACAAATACTGTTTTGTAGCGAATTTCAATGACTGACGTATAAAAAGTGGGGCATAATGAAACTGATGGACTGCTACCAATGGCAATAGTAATGGTTGCTTGTACAAGGCACAGGCATCGGCAATAGTGTTTCCTTGTACTTATTTTAAATGTTAAGTGTCTTTTCATCCTTATAGTAAAGCAAACTTATTTATTATAAGCAAATTCCATAATAGGAGTACAAAAAAAGGCATGTAAATGTGAATGTCTTATCTCCTGTCAGCCTTAAACAGTAATCTATTATCTGAGTTGCTCTGAAATTCTTATTTATTCCAGTTCTCTGCATCCCAATGGATTTTTCAGATATTGATTTGAATATGACTGCACACAATTAAAACAAATTATTTCCCAAGCTATTTCCCAGGCTATGAAGCTATTTACCATTTTTACCTCAATAGCTAGCTGCCACAATTTGCCAGTCCAGAGCATTGCAATTTTTTCATTTGCTCAATGCATTGAAACAATTATTTTTGTTTCAGTTGTCAGCTGTGAAGCTAATATACATTTTTCTCTCCCTTGATATTGTGCATTTGTTCTGGTATGTGTTAAATGGCAACTGCCATTCTGTATTATAATCCTTTTCTTCTTTGGGTTTTAAAGTCTGCTTTTTCACACAGACTCAACAACAAATTTCCAAACAGTCTTCCTTAATTATAAAGACAACTGCAGGAACACTGAGAGTGATTTGAATTGGTAGTGCATACAAATAGTAAGATGTTGCTATAAAGCAAGTAAGAAACTAGGTATAAATTCATGTAGAACAGTTCTTGGTCACTTAAGCCAAAGCAACTAGACTTCTACTTAAGAGATTTTAAGTACATGTCAGCCTTATAAAAGATGAGGTGAGACTTGGACATTTCAAATAATCACCTAGCCTGAGCTTAAATGTTACTTACCTGAGAACGGTCTAAGATTTCTGCTTACTAGCAGAGGTGGATGCCTTTGAAAGTCTTCAAGGGAAAAGTATACTTTGTAAAATCAGTAGACAGAGTTGTTCACGTTTGAAAGTCTCAAAGCCCAAGAAGCCTTGGCATCTCCATGAGACAGTTTAAAGCTCCTATACAGTAAGCAGCAGTAAACTCAGAACTTCCCAGCAGGAAACTCTGCCTGCTGAGGATTCAGAGTACTGAGTTCTCTAGACAGTAAGTGCATATCTTATGATGCTGTAACTTAAACTGTAAGTTCAAAGGTTCAGAAGAAGGAAGGGGAAAGCTGAGTCTTCCTGGCACAGATGGATAAGAGGATACTTAGACAGCAATTCTAATCTAATGGAGGAATAATTAAATTCAGTTTTGAGAGGATTTAGGATAGATATCCCTGGAGAATAAAAAAGGTATATTTCTACACACAGACAAGGCATGGGAAAGGGAGAAAGTAGGAAACTACACTAGTAATAAGATGAGGAAGAATAATGGGGGAAATAAATGTTTGTGCACCAATGTCAGGAGTATAAGAGCTAAAAGAAGGAACTACAAGCTTTAGAGAATCTGTAGCATTGCAATGTACATGACACCAAGTCTTGGTGACATAGAATACATAAGCACAGCTTGCATGATAAATACAAATGGAATAAATGAAGGGAGCACTATGTCATCAAATTAATACTATATATAGTAATTAAGAAGTTTAAATAGCTACAATAAACAGATCTGCTGAAAATGGTTATCAAAGTAACCATCCACCAACACCATGGATTATTTAATCAAAAAGCTTTTATTTTAAGAAGCTCTGGAAGACATATTAAGGGTAGTGTCTGGAACTCATGGGAAGTAGTGTCAACACTGATCTATAGGAAAGGCAGTATATAATAAGATAAACCAGTCTTCAATTCTTTGAAAACAAAGCAAAACAAACCAACAAAAAAACCACAAAGAGACAAAAAAAAGAGCAAGCAAACAAACAAAAAAATCCACAACAGAAATAAATTCTATTGCAAAGCTGCAAGATCATAGGAGTGTCTGTAACACCATGGAAAATGCTGAGAAAGGTTTTGATACTCTCCTCCTTTCAAGTAGAATGTAATGGAGGGAATGGACAGTAAAATAAGCAGGATTAACAACTACCCCAGTTAGACACATTAGCCTAATTGCATGCTAGCCTGCACTCCCTTTTAATGTATATCTAGACCTATGAGGGAACTACGTTGTTCCTGCTTATGCACGGAGTGCATGATCTTCAAGGTCTGTCTCTGTATAGACTGCATTTCAAAAGCATCTGTAGAAATCAAGGTAAATAATGCAACAGATGAAAGTCAATCAATAGCCTCCTTAAAGTAATTGCTGTGCTTAAGCAGGAAATCTTTTGTGGTATTTTTGTACTTTGTGTGGTCCCCATGAGAAAGGAAGGTATATGTTTATATGTATGTGTGTATATAAAATCTCAGTTAAAGAATTTTGTTCATGGACAAGGATGCTTGAGGAATGTGACTATTTGAAATTATTTGCTCCTAACTCTACAACTATCCGGCCACTTAAATGGTTTAACTCTCAGAGGCATTCCTCAGTCTACAGAGTTCTCCTTGTCTTAGCTGCAAAAGTGTAGATATAGGCTTGTGATGAGATCATTGATTGCTCAGAAACAGAAATTGAGGAAAAGTACTTTGGCTGAAAATTATCATGGAGAATTGTTATTCTCAATAAAATTAAGTGTTGGAAGAACATAAAATTAATGACATATTAAGAAACAAACAAAACTAAAGAAAATTAATGACATGCTTCACACAAACAACATCAAAACTTGCAGACAGGGCATAATAAAGTAACATGAAAATTAGTGTACCATTTGAGATCAGGCTATTGCTGTACAGTGACAAAGTGCCTCCAGAATAAACAAATAGGAGAGAATAATCACAGAAGCAGACTTGCATTGATGCAATAATTTCTCATTGGTGATCTGAATGCTTTTCAAAGCTTCATCTGAAAAGTAGAGACAAAAGCAGTGGACAAGTGTAAAATGGGGTGTCGTGGATATGCCCTCAGAAATGCGCGGCAGATCCATCAACGAAAATATAAGTTTATTTATATATGTACAAACTCTGTAACGGGGTATTTACAATCGCCCCTCACAGGTATCAATATTCGGTTAGTGGAACTATCTTTACAGAATGTTATGTATGGGCATTTAAATCAAAATGATTCACAGAACTTAGAATCTAAACTGAGTCAGAGAGTGGCGGGGGAGGGGTTGGTCAGTGACCGCAACCTCCACCCGGAGCAATATAAATGCTATCCTAAACGAAGCTCTACAAAGGAGGGCTTGGCTTACTCAGACGCTGAGGAAGTCGTGGAGTCTTTCTTCAATAATGTTTATAATCCAGACAACGTGGCACGGATGTGCCGTAATAAGGAGGCAGGAAATGGCGCCGGCCGCGTGGCCGCACCGCGTGGCCGCACCGCGTGGCTCTGCTGTTCTCTCCCAGGATACAAAATTCCTCGCTCGGAGGGGGGCAGTGGCAGGTCAGCAACGCTGGTTCACACGGTCTACCAGGTTTTCTCCTACGATGGATCACGCAGGGGTTGATCCCACGGAGTGCTGTCCACGGCACTGCACACAGCTGGGTAACAGTGGCAAAAGGACCACGAGGCCTCCCAGAGCACTGGCTGGCACGCACGCACACACAGGCTCCAACACCGAGGTGGGGGGGCTCATTTGCCAAACGACCCTATTTACCATTTGCCCCAGTGAATACTGGCCCAATAAGCACCTGTTGCCAACCCAAACATTAACCAATGAACTACTAGCTACCAAATATGGCCCTGAGTATATGCTATACTTGGGGAAGCAAACATATAGCCTGCCTCTAGTACTGCAGGGTGAGACCACGCCCAGGTAGGCTGTTTACCTGGACTCAGTGGCGCCAGGATTCCCCCTGCTGCCTCCAGAAAGGGGGACAAAGGAGGGTTAACACATACAGAAATATATCCTACCCAAATGTTTGGGGCACAATCCTGATGATAAGCATCCTTCACTACATTCCACCCCCTGCTTATGGGCAAGTATATGTGGGCAAATATTATTCTATAACTAAACTCTACCAAAGATGAATTAAACATTATATAGAAACATCACAAGAACATCATGCATATATATATATACATATCTCAGAAGTGTACAACTGTACTCTAAACAAAGCATGCTACAACACAGTATAGAACTCCTTAAGTCTAAGGTCAGTATCGGTGACCTTAGTGTTTTCTAATCTCCACCCCTGACCGGTGGTGGATTCCTGTTACTCCCGAGACAGGTCTTCCTTTCCAGGATAATCTGTCCACTGGAACCGTTGTCATTCTGTGGAGAAACAAAACTGGCCACGGTATTTAAAGCCGGGCTTGACAGTTAGTAATTTGGAACGACCCACCGAGCACTTATGCGATGAGTTTTTCCATTGATGTCAGTAGCCTCCCAAGCGTATAGACCCTGGGCTTAGCCAGTGTCATGGGTACAATCCCGATAGAAGGCAGTTTCACTAACACTGGTTGGCCCACCTGCATCTGTGTTACGGAATGTGGGTGTTCATCCTTTGCCTCCCCTGGCATGTGGCTGACATCCCTAACTGGGTCAGCAGGGCAAAATGCCTTGACTTTGGGGCTGCCATAATTCCCCCATCGGTTGTTTACAATGAAAACTGCAGAAGGCAGGCGTTTATCCCAATTACTCCTTGAAACATTTGCATGTTTCTTAATGAGGCCATTTGCCCTCTCCACTATGCCATTTGCCTGGGGATAATATGGAGTATGAAATGTCCATTTGACTCCTTCCCCTCGGGCCCAGTCTTGGACTGAGGTTGAGGTGAAATGTGAACCATTATCACTCTGAATATGTTCAGGCATAGGCAGAATGCTGAACCAATCCTTTAGAGTTTCAATGGTTTGAGCTCCTGAAGCAGCGCTAGTAGCAGTGGCCATGACTAAGCCTGAAACCACTTCTACCCCTACCAGTATGTATTTTTTCCCATGTGAGGGTCGGAGGGGACCAACATAATCAATCTGCCATGTGCTCCATAGTACTTTGTCTTCCTTGATATGCTGGGCCGGAGCCAGACCGGGATGGTTAGCTTTTAATCTGATCTGGCACTGAGGGCAGGCTGAAACAATGGTTTCGCATGTGGTCAAAGAAACTGGCCACCCCCTGGATCTGCATTCGTAGTAAAGGTCTGACTTACCTGAGTGACCTCTTTTAATATGTAGCCACTCAGCCAATCGCTCCCATTCCTTTCCCTCACGATCAACCACACTGATTTTTGCTAAGTGATCTACTTGTTGATTCCAAGTAGCAGCAGGGGTTTGCTTCCTGGAGTGTCCCTTTACCCATCCTACTTTGATGGTCCTGGCTCGACTTATCTCTAGTAGTCTTTGCCAGTCGGTTGCCCTCCAAACTGGGGTATTGCCAACTATCCACTGGTTTGCTTCCCACTGGCAAATCCATTCTGTGGCACCTTTGAAAGTAGCATATGAATCAGTGTATATGGTCTCTGCACCATTTTCCACAGCTAGCATGAGGGCACGCAGTTCTCCCACTTGGGCACTGCCTTCACCCTCTTCAATAACAGTCCTGTCTGTGCCAATCTCAGTGCTGCGGCCTTGTAATGCCACTGTGATTCTACCCTTTGGGCAGATGCATCTGTGAACCACACTCCCTCAGTATTGGCATCGGCAGTCAATTCAGGTGCTACCTGAATAGGAGATGGCTTGTAGGGCTGGCACAGTGGGATAGTATGTGGGTTGATAGGCTGCTGCAATTTGGATACTTTTGTGGGCCCTTCTCTTAGAGGCATAAGCTGAGCCATCCCTTCCAGATAGGCATACCATTTTCTTACAGTAGCCTTCTGAGCAATTCCTTCTGGTGGTG
Organism: Melanerpes aurifrons; assembly: GCA_011125475.1. Classification (NCBI taxonomy): domain Eukaryota; kingdom Metazoa; phylum Chordata; class Aves; order Piciformes; family Picidae; genus Melanerpes; species Melanerpes aurifrons. The sequence continues at coordinate 4,217,357 of WWNC01000071.1, read as the reverse complement.
GGGTTCCATTGAGGATTGCTTTGAGCAGAGAGAATGGACCTTGCACTACGATATCCTGCGTAGTGCGCAGCTTCTCTGCCTCTTTGACAGCTCGGGTCAGAGACAGGAGTCCCTTCTCCCATTCAGAATATCTCCTTTCAGCATCTTTGAATGCTGTTGAAGAGAATAAAAGGGCTCTGTTCGGGCCTTTAGGTCCCCTTTGAAAAATCCCACAGTAGGAAGCATGTTCAGAGAAGCCCCATTCTGCCCTTAAGGGGTCATGTGGGTGCAAAGGGCCCAATTTCTGGTAAGCCTTTAATTCGTCCTTCAAAACCTTTAGGCTTTCAGTATGTCTTGGGGTCCAGTCCCAGACTCTGCTCTTTTTAAGCAGGTCATAGAGGGGACGAGCAATTACTGAGAAACCTGGAATATGTTTTCTCCAGTAACCCAAGGTACCCAAGAGCCGCTGAAGCTCCCTTTTGTTATTGGGAAGTTGGCCCTTTTCAATAGCCTCAAGAGCATCCTCTGGCACTGATATTGCTCCTGCTACCCACCAGGATCCAAGAAATTTAATTTCTTGGCTCGGGCCTTGACATTTAGCTTGTGGAACCTGTAACCCATTTTTGGTCAAGAGGTCCCAGATCGCTGCAGCTACTGAACCCACCTTACCTTCATCATTTCCCCCAACAAAGATGTCATCTATGTACTGGTAGACACTTACATCTTTTGGGACTTCAATGGTGTCTAACAGTGCTGCTAAGGAGTTGTGTGCAATGGTTCCTGAGTGCTTGTACCCCTGGGGAAGACGATTGAAGGTGTATTGGGAACCTTGCCATGTGAAAGCGAACTGTGGTTTATCCTCCTCACGTAGAGGGATCATAAAGTACATGTCCTTAATGTCCAGTGAAGCCATCCAAGTATGTGACGCAGCTTGGATTGCTGTCACGATGGATGTCAGGCTTGGGACTGCAGCGGTGAGAGGGGGCGTGTTGCTATTGAGCCTCCTGTAGTCAATGGTGAGTCTCCATCGTCCATCAGGTTTACGCACTGGCCACACTGGTGAGTTATAGGGTGAGTGTGTCCTGGTAATGATTTGTCTCTTTTCCAGGTCTGCAATCACCTCAGTGATGCCTTGTCTGGCTGCTGCTGGTAGGGAATACTGTGCAACACATGTGATACTTGATTTGGGTAAGGGTGGAGCAATTTGGAGAGTGCCTACCCGAGCGGTTTCAATCCCTTTGCTCCTACTCCATAGGAGCCAAAGCACCACAGGGTACCGTTAGGGAGATGCCACCGTTTGCCAGCTAAAACATCAAATCCAAGGATGTTCTCGGGGTACGGACTCAGGGCAACTTCTACCAGGGTACTCCGCTTGTCACCAGGAAGCCACAACCTTGTTTTGGCTAAATGGCACGTATGAGGCGTTCCTGTAACACCCTGTATCTTAATCCTTCTCCGGGATGGCAGGATCTTCAAGCGTTTAGCTTGTTGCACATTCAAAACACTGATTTGCGCCCCAGTGTCAATAAGGAATTTTACAGCAGTTCGAGTAGGTCCAGTGGGAATCAAAATGAAAGGCTCTGGATCCTCAGACCATTGACAAGCACTAACAAAGCGATGAGTGAGGCCTGGAACAGTCACCGCTGTGTCTAGTTTTTGGCTTTTATCTGGGCTCTGGCGGCGAGGTATGAAGGGGTTAGCATCCTTGCTGGGTGAAACAGTTTTAGGACTGCTGCTTCCAGTTTCATTCTTCCCCTTGCCGCGGCGGTCACTTCGGTAGTCGTCCTCTTCCCAGCTACCGGATTTATTTTGTATGCTCAGCACTACGCCTTTTAACAGTCTCGTTGGTAATGACGCTATTAAGGATTCAGGTACATTCAAAGACAATGCTAGTCGATACCATTTCTCTCTGGGTGAAAATGATCTATTAAAAGTACGCCGTTTATCTCTCCAGCGGTCGGAATTTCTCCCTCTGGGACTTCCCGAGTGACGGCGATCTGACTCCGGGCTGCTGCTTGAACCCGCAGAAGTCGCAGTAGGGGATGTCTTAGTGTGGCGCACTTCCTGCTTTTTCCCCCGCGGCGTCGCCGCGTGGTTGCCTTTGAAACCAGTACGGTGTCTGTCGCTGGGAGTCTTGGCCATGAGCGTATGATCAGAGTAGCCCAAGTCTCGGCCCTTGTGGGATAATGCCATCAACAGCTCTTCCCAAGTTAATTGGTGTTCCCGGAATTAGTAGAGGCCATATTCCTTTCGACTACTCGTTCAATTTCCTCCTTTTTGGCATCACATACATTTTTCAGACCCGGCGGCAGCCCACGGATTAGAATTTTGAGTCGCACTGGGTTAATTGGGGCATCTAGTGGGGAAGGATATGCCCCGCGATCGTACATTGCTTGAACGCACGCCAATTTTTTAATCGCGGCAGTGAGTTCGGCCGAACTGGTAACCCTCACTTCTGTTGGTTCGTCTCTATCTATAGGATCTAAACTTCCAGCCCAGTGAGCAACACGGGAAGTTAACGAGTGGTATCCTCCGGACCCATACCCAAAAATACTTCATGGCCCCATGAACAGCCTTTTGCTTCATTACGGTCCAAAATAATTGTATCCCCACCCAATTCCATAACACGATACAAAAGTCTGTTACCGACTCGTCCGGTTCTCGTGCAAACGTCTCCTGCAGGTCCCGAAGCTTTGCTCCGCTGTACGGGCGAACAGAGGTAGTTGTTGTCCCTCGGCCACGGCGGCCGTCCGTGTATTGCTCTTTAAGAACGGGACGTAAATGCACGGCTTTCCTCCGTATGGGTTCATCTTCCGAACTGTAATCCGTATCGTCCCGGTCAGATGGGTTTCTCTCCGTTCGGTAGCTATGGGATTTTTTCCGGGCTTCGCTTCTCGGAGCACTGTTGTCAGGCGAATTTAATTCACGCGCGGCTGCTGACGTGCTGGGCTGAGCGAGTGAATCGGGACTCGGGCTTTGCAGTGTTCGAGTCTCGGCAGGTCCAAGGGGACCGTGGGTCTAAAGTCTTGCGCTACGGTGGGATTCGCTACCTTTCTGTCCTTTCCGCGAGACTGCGGTGGGGGTAATTCGTAAAAGGACTGTACGGGAGAGCCGGCTCCGGGCGCGACATCGTGGTCGCGGGGCTGCTCGGGGCTAGGCGGTTGGGAGATCCCAGGAAGGCTTGAAACAGAGTCTCTGTCTGATCCCGCTAATACCTTCATAGTAGCGTTGCTTTCTTTAATTTGCAACGTTAACAAGTTATGAAGTTTATCATTTTGTGCCTCAGACTTTCCTAACTCTCTTTCCAGGAAGTTATTTTTTTCCTCAAGTTTTTAATCTTTTCCTCTAATGCTGTAAATTCGTCTTGTGCTCGCATTATGCAAGCCCCGATCGCAGTAACTCTCTCCTCGGTTATTGCGGTTGGATCAGCGCATAGCTCGACCACGTATTCGGATAATTTCGTGGTGATTTGATCCGGATTTGTCAGGTTTTCTATAGCCCATTGCATATCGGATCGTTTTATTACGTATCCCATTCTGTAGAGATAGTCACTTATCGGATAACCCTTGCACTGCGCCATTAATGTCGTGGATATGCCCTCAGAAATGCGCGGCAGATCCATCAACGAAAATATAAGTTTATTTATATATGTACAAACTCTGTAACGGGGTATTTACAATCGCCCCTCACAGGTATCAATATTCGGTTAGTGGAACTATCTTTACAGAATGTTATGTATGGGCATTTAAATCAAAATGATTCACAGAACTTAGAATCTAAACTGAGTCAGAGAGTGGCGGGGGAGGGGTTGGTCAGTGACCGGCAACCCTCCACCCGGAGCAATATAAATGCTATCCTAAACGAAGCTCTACAAAGGAGGGCTTGGCTTACTCAGACGCTGAGGAAGTCGTGGAGTCTTTCTTCAATAATGTTTATAATCCAGACAACGTGGCACGGATGTGCCGTAATAAGGAGGCAGGAAATGGCGCCGGCCGCGTGGCCGCACCGCGTGGCCGCACCGCGTGGCTCTGCTGTTCTCTCCCAGGATACAAAATTCCTCGCTCGGAGGGGGGCAGTGGCAGGTCAGCAACGCTGGTTCACACGGTCTACCAGGTTTTCTCCTACGATGGATCACGCAGGGGTTGATCCCACGGAGTGCTGTCCACGGCACTGCACACAGCTGGGTAACAGTGGCAAAAGGACCACGAGGCCTCCCAGAGCACTGGCTGGCACGCACGCACACACAGGCTCCAACACCGAGGTGGGGGGGCTCATTTGCCAAACGACCCCTATTTACCATTTGCCCCAGTGAATACTGGCCCAATAAGCACCTGTTGCCAACCCAAACATTAACCAATGAACTACTAGCTACCAAATATGGCCCTGAGTATATGCTATACTTGGGGAAGCAAACATATAGCCTGCCTCTAGTACTGCAGGGGTGAGACCACGCCCAGGTAGGCTGTTTACCTGGACTCAGTGGCGCCAGGATTCCCCCTGCTGCCTCCAGAAAGGGGGGGGACAAAGGAGGGTTAACACATACAGAAATATATCCTACCCAAATGTTTGGGGCACAATCCTGATGATAAGCATCCTTCACTACATGGGGATAACAGATGAAGTTAAAAAAAAAATAAAACAGAAGGAAAGAAGAAAGCACAAAATTATTTTAAAAGTAAGACTGAAACTACAGCAGAAATAAGAAGAAAATAAAAAGGAAGCAATTATTTTGTTCTACATGGAAAATTATAGGACTGGGTGATTCGGAGAAAGCTACAGCACGCCATTACTTATTTACATCATTGGGAAAAAAAAAGACAGAAAGAGAACAGAAGTTAAAAATCAAGTTAAATCTTAACTATATAAGTAATAAACTCACTGTCAGATCAAAAGAGAGAAGAGCAGTCATGAGTTCAAAAGAAATGGTGAAATCATTGCTTTCCACTTAAAGACTATGCAGAAAATAAGCAAAAATTGAGATAATCTGAATGAACAGCACTTTGAAATTCAGTTAAGACAAATACAATTTGTACTTATAACTTTGTACTGTTAGCCATTCAGCAGAAGAATCTGACACTTGTAGCAACAGCTTACAAACTAAGCATAACAGAACATAATGTCATGGTAAGAAAAAGTGACTCTGTTCCTTGATTGCATTAAGAGAAATACTGAATGTCAGATACGAAAAGTCTGTGGTGTGGCCAGTGATATCAGGGATGCAGCCTCTGAAATAGCACATCCGGTACTGGATTTCTTAAATGCATGACAGTGCAGTATAGAGATCTCTGAAAGAGTAAACAAAAGCTTCGAAAGCATAACACACAAAGCAAGTCTCCAAAGAAGCCTCATGTGTTACTGTGGTGGTTTAGGCTGAGTGCCTCCTGTTGCCACCACACAAGCTGTACCTGAGATATCCCGAGGGTCCAGCCCAGTGGGTGGACATGGGAAGCTACGTATTTCATCCCATAATGCCCTGCTTCCTATAATACCATGAGCAAGGTTCTACATTTCCTCTTTCTTCCCTCACTGCTCCTATGGAGACGGTCCCTATCTGGTAATGGAGTGGGAGTCATCTCAAGGCCTCTTGGGGCCTGGCTAGGCCAGGCCTGGAGGAGAAGGGGGAAGGGCAATCTCAGATCTGGCCAGCTGAGATTAGCCTAACAGTGGGGGGCGGGGGGGAGGAAAGAGCCCTGGGAGTTTTGTGTGTACCCTCAGGTGGGGAAAAGGGGAGTGTTGGGATGCTTCTGTGCTTGTGTCACTGTGCTTGTGGTTCTCTGCAAAATATTCACTGCTTTTCCATTTAAACTTTCCAACACTTCCGCAATCCGTTTGTCTGAGTCTCATTTTTTCTGCCTGGTGGGAGGCAAGGGAGGATCAGCCCTTCAACCCACCACAGTTACATCACAGGAAAGACTTCAGCCATAAAGTGGGCTGACAAGAGCATAGCAATCCCTGATCTTGCATGGCCCTAAGCGAATGGTTGAGGATGTACATTCAGCAATGAAGAAGGAAAAGTAGACTGTTGGGGGAAGAAAACCTGCTTGGTAATTGAAAGAGAGGCCTTGGTAACCAAGTGAATCTATAAAGCCTCCATCACTGAAGGGAGATATCTATCAAAAACTACTCTTGTTATCTTGTTCTCCTACATCATTCTGCCTCAATGTGAGAAATTGAACTAGGTGATTTTTTTATTATCTTTTGTTGGTTTGTTTGTTTGTTTTAGATATAGGTACATGAATCTAATCAGATATGAATGTGAAGCACATTTTACTCCAGAGCCTTTATTTCTTTAGCACTACAACTGAGAACTTGGAACAAGCTCACTGCTATTCCTGTTTCTTCATGTCCCTGATTTTCTTTCCCTGCACCTGAACAGAGGATGGAAAGATGGAGAGCTGTTGGTTGACTTCTTTCTGTTCTCGCTTGATGTCTTGGGGTCTGTAGTTTGGAAGGAGCCTTTCAGCCTGAATCTCTATGAATCTTGTTACTTTACTTTGCAACTAAATTGACAAGAACTATGCAATCACCTTAATGAATGATCAAACACGTCCCATAGTACACATCCACCTTTACACTGCTGTGTGTGCTTGTGCGGTGAGAACAATGTGCATTATTCATTTTTTTTTTTCCTCAGAAGAAAGTGTGCTACATATTGGGTTATCAATATTTCTTGACAGAAGATAAAAGTGTCCTTAGGATGCTTACTGTTCAAACTATGACCCTTCTTAGTGTTTGTGATCCTGCATTTCATTCTATGAAAGAAAGAAAGTGCTAATTGAAACTACTGTTCCAGGCACATCCAGTGTCAGTGGTCTGTGAAAGCCTGGATGTCCTTGAATCACATTTACAGACATCTTATCTGCTAGCTATTTACATTTGTACATTAGCATAAATAAATGGAGTGTGGCTGCAGAACTGTGACGCTGCTTCTGTGTGGTTTTGGTTTATGCTTTATACTTTCACAGAAGCACTTTCCTTCAGTCAGTAAGCTTTTTGTCATTAAGCTTTTATGTGTGTGTGTGTGTGTGTATTTGTCCAGCTTTCCCTGCCTTACTGTTATTTCATTTTATTAATAATTCAATTTTCCAAACTGCCTCATACTGGATAAATCCTTCCTTCTTTATTTGAGGATGATAAATTAGGCTATTTAAAGAATGACTCATTACAAGTATATATCCTGTTGGTGCCACCACCCTCCTACACATAATAATTACTGAAGTTTGCAATGTGACGCACAGTCAGCACTTTCAAAGAAGGGTTGCAGTGCCTGAATACCTTACTGGCACTGGTTACCCCTGGCAACTAAAATGATCTATTTATGGTGATAATGGCTTGTTGTTCTGTTTGATAGTTTTGCTGTATTTCTACCTGGTTCAATTTCAATGGGAGTCTATGGATTTGGAAATACATTTTCAAAAACAGAACAGTGAGCAAAATTCACTGTTTGTGCAAATATGGAGTAACTGGAGTATAACACTGTCTTGTTGAAGATTTTATCATGGTAATAAACACTTCTGAGCCTAAACTGATTACATTAAAGAATTCCACCTTGTCTGTAAATGTATCCTTTTGTTTTTTATCAGTAAACACTTACTCTGGAGGTTTTGGTAAGCATAAGAAAGTAGGGGAGGAAATTATTATTTCTACTTACTGCGTCCCTTATTTGCAGATCTTCATGATTTCTTGCTGTAACTAACAGTATTTTAAGCAAACTGCTACAAAGATAAAGAAGATAATCACTTGCATCTAAGCCATTGATAAAAAGTTATGTGGATATAACACACAATTTTATTTGTAAGCTAATGAACAATTTCCCCACCACAAGCAGCTGATAATTGGCAAGTATTTTTAATTGGCAATGCTGAGCTGCAAATATTTTGGATTATTCAATCAAACTCAGTGTAACCATGATATCTTTTGGCAGCTTTTTATACCATAGCATGCTTAAGACCAGAATCTCTCCCTCTCTCAGCTGTTAAATATCCAATAACGGAAATGAAAGTAGAAATGCCAGGCTGGCCTTCTTTTTACATCATTAACAGCAACAGCATGACAGCTGGGCAAGACTGTCTTGTAAACAGAAGTACCATGATGTCCCTCCATCTCTGGGCAGCTATGCCAGGTAGTGCCAACTCTACCTAGTGAAGAGCTCTCAATCTTCTCTTCCCTGAATATGTCTTCAAATTGCAAAAAGACAGTTTGACTCCTCCAACATCTTCTCTCCTTTGGAGATCCTTACAAACCTCATTGCAGATCCAAAGCCTCTTTTCTCAGGGAAACAAGAGTCAGCAATTTTAGGCTTGTTCTCATTTGATGATTGTTGCCACCCCGTCACCTGCTGTTCAAGGCTGAGGTTATTTCTGGTTCCTATTCAAGAGCAAAAAGATTTCCTTTGCATCGCAACCATGTATCAGCCACCTCTTTCTTTTGAGAAGCAAATGAGATTGTTTAAAGAGCCATATCAAAATTGTATTATATGCTTAAGGTATACTAATGTGAACTTTAAGCATTTTTCTTGTTCATTTAATTGAAAATGTTTCTTCTGACTCAAGGTTATACATCCTGATGTCCTTAATCTGTTAGGTTTTAGTGAAGAAAATGAGACTTAGTATAGCCATGATCTAAATAAGGTCCTCAAAATTTGGTCTTATGGCAGAGAAGTTGCTATCTGTGGCTTGTGGTTAGGGTTATAGGTTGTGATTAGAGTTTATCATCTTCTAGATAGGCTCACCAAGCTTTCCCATGCTCCAAACATCCACAGTTCTAAGTAATTTAATTCATCCTTTCATAAGAAGCAATGGAAAATTCAGGAAGCCTACATACTATTATCCCTGAAATAAAAAGTCTCCTCAGCATTATTTTTAGCTGGGTGTCCCAGAGAAACCAATGTTCCCAAGGAGATAGAAAGCAAACAAATAATCTTCAAGATGTTTGGTTAAAACACTTTGTGAAAGAAGTTCACATATTTTTATTGTTATTATTATTTATATATATATATTTTTAGGAAGAGAAAAAACAGAGATGCTCAGGCTATAGTATACCTATATTAATGCAATTTCAAGACCAGCCTTTCCCCACATACATAATCATGACTTTTACTGAAAGTATTTTTGTAAGGACTTGACAAATTCTTTAATTTGTGAGAAACTGGAAGGTCTATTCCTGTCACTTGCTTTTGTTTCCACCTTAATAAGCAAAATGTAAGGAGTCCAGCCTCACTTGTAGAAAACCTGTGCTATCATTTATGTCAGAACAAAAGTGATGGAAAATACTTCTGCTCTGATTTACTACCATTTTATATCAATTTTCTACTCTTTGATCTAGCATGATCAATAGCCTGAGGTGTGTAAGAAGAGACTTGTTATACTAGACTCTATTCTATCCACTTTAAACCTAGCACAATAGTAATTTTATTATACTGAGGCTGAGATCAATCTAAACACTGCTGCAGAACACAGATCATCAATTTCGATTTCACTGACCAAGTGTCTTCTCTACTGGGAAGCTTTATGAATGATGGACCACATCAATGAAAGCTTACTCTGGGAATTGCTCTATATGCTGTAGCACAGGGATGATTCACCTCATTTATTCAATGACTATTCGAGTGAAGAGAAATAATGGTAAGAAGGTTGTCATAGAAAGGTTGGTCATAGAAAGAATTTGTGTCTTCTAATTTGCAGTCTCACAGGTGTGGTATTTCTGTGTACTGGGCATCCCACTGAAACAGAATGTGGTCACTAATACACAAGTGATTGGAAGGAGTTAGTGGCATTGTCCAGATACTGGTAAATGTGGATTTCAGTGTCACCAACATGAACTGTGATTCTTATGTCCCAGGCCTTTTTTCAGTTGTTCTGTGTTAGCTCCAATTCTCTCCCTGTGAAAGTCGTGGAAAGCTAGAAGGTAGCTTTGCAGAAAAAGACATTAAAGTCCTGGTCATTAGCAATCTGAGGTTGAGTCAGCAGGTTGTCCTTGCAGCAAAGGCAGCCATCTACATCCTGAGCCACATTGTTACAGACAAAAGGGGAATCAGCAGCAGCAGGGAACTGATCCTGCTCCTCTATTTAGCACTTGTGGGATCATATTTGGTTGTTTTGTTATGTTTGCAGCTCCATAGCAAAAGAAGCTTCACCATACTGTAGCAAATCCAGTGGAAGACCATTGAGGTGGTGCACACATAGCACAGGGAAGAACTGAGGGAACAGGGCTTGCTCAACCTTAAGAAGAAATGGCTGAGGGGAATCTACTTGCAGTTTGCAGCTAGTTATTGGAAGCATGTAGAAAAGACAGAAGCAGTGGTGCTGACTAGAAGGGGTAGAGGTGGCAGTCACTATTTGTAACACAGAGGACATGCCAAGCTGATAGAGGGTAAAATTAGGATAAGATTAGTAAACTACGGGAGCAGCTTTCCCAGAGAGGCTGTGGGAACTCTATCCTTGGAAATATTTGCACCTTGACAATACAAGACCCTGAGCAACTTGCTGTATTGCACTTGGTGTGAGTGGGAGGTGTGATTGGGGGTCCCTCCAGCATCCTTCCCTTCCAAACTACATACATCATTCTGGTTTGCTGCAACAGTCATGTGTTCCTTTTCCATCACAGACATTTATTACAACTCAGAGCCTTTTGTAAGGCTGTGTAACACTGTCTCCCACACAGACTGTGTTGTGCTTTCCATCCTTACAGCTGTTTGTGAATCTCAGTCTACATCTGCACTAGGTAACTGAACATTTCTAAGCCATGCCCTCTCCCCAAGTCCAGCTCCCACATTCAGTCCCCAGCCAGCCTCCAGAATTGGCTGACAACACTCAGGCTTCCCTTTGGCAGCTTTTGGTCTATGCTGGCTCCTGAGTCATGCCTGGGAGCTGTTTGGCTGAGTGCAGCCTGTCCTGGGCCAAAACTGTGCAAGAGCCTGAGTTAACAATAATACAGACATCCATGTCCCAGCACTTGTACCATAAACGGTGTTGTTTTTTAAAGACTTGACTTCTCTAGGTTGGTGTGCAGTGAAGGACGATCTGTCCATTGTACTGCTTGACAGACAGAGACATTTAATGTAAACTGTAAATGATGCTAAGTAAAAAATAAGTTCACCCACCACAAAAACTACAGCCATCCCTGGTAACTGGTTTTGTATGTGTGGTTTTGGTTTTCTAAGCAAACAGATTTACTTTGGTAAAAGAGACTTTGTAAATGTTATCCTTTTGGATTTTCTCTTTGTCTTGCTCCCCCCTTGCTGATTTATTCTATATATAGGACACTGCTTGAATTAGGAACACAATATTGTTAAATTAAATTATGTGATTATTCAAGTCACGCAAAATACAAAGAAAGTGACCTACAGGGAGGCACGTGTAGACTAAATGAGACATATAAAAGGTTATTTCAATGTTTCTCATACATATTGTGGACTCTTTTATGCAAAAGTGGATTCTAGGGGGAAAATATGGAGAATAAAGTTACTGAAACATCATTGTATTTCCACATTGCTAATAAACTCACAGGAAGATGCTAAACATAGCAAAGCTCATCATGTTTTGGGAGACATTATTAAATTAAGCTGCAACTTGAGCAATAATTAATGAATGCAATGCAGAAGATACAGGGTGGAGATCTCAAAACAACTCAGCATCACCCTGACTTTGTTCTGCTTGAAGTCAAATTTACTTATTCCCAGTGACATCAATGTGAGCAGAGTTAGATCAGTACTGAGCATTTCTGCCACCACAATCTTTAATATGTGTTGTCCCAAATTGCAAGAATCATTTCTTATGTAGGAATAAAATTAGGGAGGCAAAGGCCCAGCTGGAACTGAAGCTGGCCACCTCTGTCAAAGACAATAAAAAGCATTTTTATTAATTTATCAACTATAAGAAGAATGGCAGGAAGAACCTCCACTCCTTATTGGACCTGGAGGGGAACACGGTGACTGAAGACGAGGAAAAGGCTGAGGTCCTGAACATCTTCTTTGCCTCAATTTTTAACAGCAAGGCAGGAGGAGTTCAGGATGAGTGGCCTCCGGAGCTGGGCGATGGGGTCGGGGAGCAGTGTAATGCCCCAGAAATCCATGAGGAATTAGTTTGGGACCTGCTGAGTCACTTGGACACTCACAAGTACATAGGACTGGATGGGATCCATTCTAGGGTGCTGAGAGAGTTGGCAGATGAGCTGCCCAAGCCGCTCTCCATCATTTTCCTCCAGTCCTGGCTCATCGGTGAGGTCCCAGATGACTGGAAACTGGCCAATGTGGTCCCCATCCACAAGAAGGGTCGGATGGAGGAATCTGGAAACTACAGGCTGGTCACCCTGACCTCAGTTCCAGGGAAAGTGATGGAGCAGATTATCCTAGTGGCAATAACTGCGCACCTGAAGGATGGCCAAGGGCTCAGGTCCAGCCAACATGGATTTAGGAAGGGTAGGTCCTGCCTCTCCAAACTGATCTCTTTCTATGATCAGGTGACCCGTCTGGTGGATGTGGGGAGGCCTGTGGATGTGGTCTACTTGGACTTCAGCAAGGCCTTTGACACCGTCCCCCACAGCAAACTGATGACTAAGCTGTCAGCCCGTGGATTGGACCACTACACTCTGTGCTGGGTTAGGAACTGGCTGGAAGGCCGAGCCCAGAGAGTGGTGGTGAATGGTGCCACATCCAGCTGGAGACCAGTCACCAGTGGTATCCCCCAGGGATCAGTGCTGGGCCCTGTCCTCTTTAACATCTTCATTGATGATTTGGATGAGGGAGTAGAGTCAGTCATCAGCAAGTTTGCAGATGACACCAAGTTAGGAGCAGATGTTAGTCAGTTAGAGGGTTGAAAGGCTCTGCAGAGGGACCTCGACCGACTGGACAGATGGGCAGAGTCCAATGGGATGGCATTCAACAAGTCCAAGTGCCGAGTGCTGCACTTTGGCTACAACAATCCCATCCAGGGCTATAGGCAGGGGTCCGAGTGGCTGAAGAGCTCCCAAACGGAGAGGGACCTGGGGTGCTGATCAACAGCCACCTGAATATGAGCCAGCAGTGTGCCCAGGTGGCCAAGAGGGCCAATGGCATCCTGGCCTGCATTAGGAATAGTGTGGCCAGCAGGAGTAGGGAAGACATTGTGCCCCTGTACTCTGCTTTGGTTAGGCAGCACCTTGAGTCCTGTGTCCAGTTCTGGGCCCCTCAGTTTAAGAAGGACATGGAAACACTTGAACATGTCCAGAGAAGGGCAACAAGGCTGGGGAGAGGCCTGGAACACAAGCCCTATGAGGAGAGGCTGAGGGAGCTGGGATTGTTTAGCCTGGAGAAGAGGAGGCTCAGGGGTGACCTCATTGCCCTCTACAACTACTTGGAAGGTGGTTGTAGCCGGGAAGGGGTTGGTCTCTTCTCCCAGGCAACCAGCACCAGAACGTGGGGACACAGTCTCAAGCTGCACCAGGGGAGGTTTAGACTGGAGGTGAGGAGGAAGTTCTTCACCGAGTGAGTCATTCATCATTGGAACGTGTTGCCCAGGGAGGTGGTTGAGTCACCGTCCCTGGAGGCGTTCAAGAGGAGATTGGATGTGGCACTTGGTGCCATGGTCTAGTCATGGGGTCTATGTTGATAGGTTGGACTCGATGATCCTCGAGGTCCTTTCCAACCTAAGTTATACTGTGATACTGTGATTTGTGGTTTCAGGTATCACAAAGCACAATAAGTTTCTCCTGCAACAGGTGCTCAGCATTAAGATTACATGGTTCAGCAGATGTCTGGTAATCAAAAAACACAAATCAAATTTAAACAGCTAAATCTTAGTAAAATATTTTCCATAGTGTCTCTCAGTATCTGAGATAAACTGAAAATATATTTGTGTTCAGTTCAAGGAACTGAAGTGCTTTGATTTTTAAATAGCTTTCAACAATGTATTTTGTTTCGATTCTTTCATTTCCGTTATGTAAAATTACAACTTCTGCAGAAACTGCTTCTTCTTTTGAAGTGATTTTTCTTTGCAAAATTCCCTAGCAGCTGTATTAATTAGACATGCTCAATCACACCAAGGAATATCAACATGTACAACAAGTACTCTTGAAGTCAACATGGAGAGTAGGTTTTTTTCAAAGAAAGTAAATGTTTTTTTCCTTTCATTGCAGTGACATCCAATACATACCATATAGTCACCAACCTCAGGGCAGATATGATTCCTTCCCTACATGCTACCTAGTATAATACTTCACAGGGGTTTTGAAAGAAAACTTAAACACACCAGCATTTCCATCTCTTTACAAGGTACAGAAAAATGTCTCTTTAGTTCATCTCCAAATTTAGATTCAGTGAAATATCCATCCAGAACTTAAATCCTCAAACCATAGTCATAAAATAATGATTATATTAAGCAGCTGATGCCTGTTCAATATTGCTCTCTCAAATTTGAAGAGAGGACAAGCATTTGCAGTGGGAGAGATTCCATTGCTCTTCTGCCAGTTGAGCAATCAAACATGGAAGCTTTTGTCCTATCTGCTGAACTTGTTACCCCTAGCATTGTGTTTCAACTTTTTTCTTACTTGGTGTGGTGGGTGAAAGGGTAAGGCCGAGAAGCCTCTTCCCTTCCCCCTTGTAAGGTAAAAGGGAAAAAAAATTGAAGGGAAAGGAAAAAAAACTCACCAGCCGAATTAGCAAAGCAGTGGAGCTATATTTACAAAGCAGTGTAGGATTTTGCAGGGGAATATTTACAAATTTACAATATCTACAATATATACAAAGATATACAGCAGTGTAACACAGAAATGAGAGTAACCCCCCTCGGCCGAGGGGGATCCTCACCTCCGCTCTCCCCTCTCTTCCCCCCTTTCCCCAGAATAGTTCGGAAGAGAGGGAGAAAGAGAAAAGAAAGAAGTTAAAAGCAGTTTGTGTTAATTAGAAGCAGTTAATACAGACTTGGCTTTTCTTATCTTCAAGGCCGAGGCCTTGGCAGAAAGCCCAGCACAGAGGAGAGTTCCTGCACCCTGGAGAAGCGGAAGCAAGAGTGATAGAGAAGTGCTGGGAATGCCCACTTCACTCTCAGGCCAGATAGTGCTTCCTCCCACTTGACCAATGAAAATTAGTTTAGACTCTTCCTTCCGTTTACCAACTTCCGTCCACCATATTCCCTTTCTTAAAGGGACAGCGTCAACCGGGCACAATCCACCCCTTCTAAACAATTTTCATTGGCTGTTTATACTGTCCATCCAATCCAAGATGATATTTACAGTTCGTGAGTAAAGTTCATAGTCCATTCCGGCTATGCTCAGATGTAGATGATTCAAAAGTCCAAGAAAATCAGAAAATGAGAAAAATGGAAAACAGTTCATTTCTTCGCCGAAGAAGCAAAGAAAAGGGAAATAGGGAAATTTCAGGGTCTCTTAGTTGACTCAGGGTTCTCAGGGATCTCAGGGTTCGTGCACCGTAGATTCCTCGTTGATTCTTCTTTTGGGCGCGATGTAGCTGTACAATAGTTTGAAATTAACCTTTTTCAGCTAAAGTTAAATTTCTTTGTGGAATACATTGAATTTCACCATTCTCTTGCATTACCCAATAAGTGTGACCCGGACCTTCAGCTGAAACCACCCCTCGGACAGGTTTAGCCTCTCCTGAGGGTGAAAATACCCAAACAGTTTTACCTAACAGGTTCTTTTCTCTAACAACAGGAACTCTATCACCTTCTACTTTCTGTAGCAAATCTGAATGTGCAGGTCCAGCTCGGTTCACTGAACCTCTACTATTTACCAGCCAGGTTGCTTGTGCTAAATGCTTTTCCCAGTTTTTCAAAGATCCACCCCCCATGGCTTTAAGAGTGGTCTTCAACAAACCGTTGTAGCGTTCAATCTTCCTGAAGCTGGTGCATAGTAGGGAATGTGGAATATCCACTCAATACCGTGCTCTTTTGCCCAGTTCTTTACAAGGTTGTTCTTGAAATGAGTTCCGTTGTCTGACTCAATCCTCTCTGGAGTTCCGTGTCTCCACAGGATCTGTCTCTCCAGACCGAGAATGGTGTTGCGTGCAGTTGCATGTGGAACTGGATAAGTTTCCAACCATCCAGTGTTTGCCTCTACCATAGTAAGCACGTATTGCTTACCAGAACGAGAACGTGGTAGAGTGATGTAGTCAATCTGCCAAGCTTCACCGTACTTGTACTTGGACCATCTGTCACCATACCACAAGGGCTTAAGTCGTTTTGCCTGCTTAATAGCAGCACAAATGTCACAGTCATGGATGACTTGTGTGATAGCATCCATGGAAATGTCTATGGATCTGTCACGAGCCCATTGGTATGTTGCATCTCTGCCTTGATGTCCTGACGAATCGTGAGCCCACCGAGCTAAGAATATCTCACCTCGGTGTTTCCAGTCGAGATCAAGATTAGAGTCCATGTCTACTTGAGAAACTCTTGCAGCTAGATCTGCCTGATGGTTGTGTTGCTGTTCCTCAGTAGCTTTGCTCTTAGGAAGGTGAGCATCGATATGTCTCACTTTCACTGGAATTCTCTCGATTCGATCAGCAATGTCCTGCCATAGGTTGGCTGCCCAAATGGGTTTTCCTTTTCTTTGCCAACCACTCTTCTTCCAGTTCTTTAGCCAACCCCATAGAGCATTGGCTACCATCCATGAGTCGGTGTAGAGATAAAGCTTTGGCCATCTCTCACGTTCAGCTACGTCGAGAGCTAGCTGGACAGCTTTTACCTCTGCGAACTGACTGGATTCTCCTTCTCCATCTTTTGCCTCTGCAACTCGGCGTGTTGGACTCCACACTGCAGACTTCCACCTTCGCTTGTTTCCAACAAGACGACAGGAACTGTCTGTGAACAAAGCATATTTCTTCTCATCATCAGAAAGATCATTGTAAGGAGGAGCTTCCTCAGCACGAGTTACTTTCTCCTCCGGAGGTTTAGCACAGTTGATACCTTCAGGCCAACTTGAGATCACCTCCACTAGACCAGGTCTTTCAAGATTTCCCATTCGAGCTCTCTGTGTTATCAGAGCTATCCACTTAGACCATGTGGAGTCTGTGGCATGATGTGGTGTGGAACCTTTGCCTTTGAACATCCAATTCAAAACTGGTAATCTGGGAGCTAAGAGAAGTTGTGATTCAGTTCCAATCACTTCAGAAGATGCTTTCACTCCTTCATAGGCAGCTAAGATTTCTTTCTCTGTTGGAGTATAATTAGCCTCTGAACCTCTGTAACCTCGACTCCAGAAACCAAGAGGTCGTCCACGTGTCTCCCCTGGAGCTTTTTGCCACAAGCACCAGGTTGGACCATTGTCACTTGCAGCCGTGTACAAAATGTTCTTAATGTCTGGACCATCTCGGACAGGTCCCAGACCCATTGCTTGAATTACCTCTTGCTTTATCTGGTCAAAGGCTGCTTGTTGTTCAGGTCCCCAGTGGAAATGGTTTCTCTTTCGAGTTACATCATACAGAGGTTTCACAATTTGACTGTATCCAGGAATGTGCAGTCTCCAAAATCCCACTATCCCCAAGAAACGTAGGGTCTCTTGCTTGCTTGTGGGACTTGCCATGGTAGAGACTCTATTTACCACATCCACTGGAATGTGTCGGCGTCCATCCTGCCATCGCACTCCCAGAAACTGAATTTCTGTGGCAGGCCCTTTCACCTTGTCTCGCTTGATGGCAAAACCTGCATTCAGAAGAATGTCAATGATTTTGTTACCTTTCTCGAAGACTTCCTCAGCAGTTTTACCCCAGACGATGATATCATCGATGAACTGGATGTGTTCTGGAGCACTGCCTTTCTCCAGAGCATCGTGGATTACTGCATGACAGATGCTTGAGCTGTGGATCCAGCCCATTGGCAGCCTGTTGAAAGTGTACTGGATTCCTCTCCAGGTGAAAGCAAACTGAGGCCTGCATTCCTCTGCTATGGGAATAGAGAAAATGCATTAGCAATGTCTATGGTAGCATACCATTTGGCCTCTTTGGATTCCAGCTCATACTGTAGCTCCATCATGTCTGGTACTGCTGCACTCATAGGTGGTGTCACTTCATTCAGGGCTCGGTAGTCTACCGTCAGACGCCAGTCTCCATTCTGCTTCCGCACAGGCCACACTGGACTGTTGAAAGGTGAATGAGTTTTGCTGACGACTTTCTGACTCTCCAACTGACGAATCAGATTCTGAATGGGCAACAAAGAGTCACGGTTGGTTCTGTATTGTCTGTGATGCACAGTCTGAGAAGCAACCGGCAATTTAATGTCCTGTATCTTATGTTGTCCCACAACTGCAGATTCATCAGAAAGTTCAGGTCTGGCAGATAGCTTCAATTTTTGTCCATCAATTTCTATTGAAGCTACTCCAAAAGCCCATTTGTAACCTCTAGGGTCCTTGAAACGCCCTTCTCTTAGAAAATCAATTCCCAAAATACAAGGTGCATCAGGTCCGGTCACAACTGTATGCTTCCTCCATTGTTTACCAGTTAAACTTATATTAACCTCTACCTTACTTAACTCTTGAGATCCACCAGTGACCCCCAGAATAGTTATAGACTCTGATCCCTGATAATTTGATGGCATTATGGTGCACTGAGCTCCTGTGTCAACCAAGGCCCTGTACTTCCGAAATTGTGAAGTGCCAGGCCACTGGATGTACACATCCCAATAGATTCTATTATCTCTGTTATCCCTCTCCTCCCCCTGGCGGGAGGCAGGGCACCCCTAGTTATGGGGAACATGCGCACATGTGCATTGCACATAGTTTGCAGGGTTATGACTTTGCATGTTATAACTGGAGCCACTGTTGGAGCCATAAGAGTCATTCTGGGGAACTGTGGAAGTAACAGCTACCCTTCTGGTATTGCTACCTTGGGTTCTGCCACTTTGCAATTCCCTCAGTCTCCTGAAAAGATTAGAAGTTGGTTGGCCATCCCAGCGGTTCATGTTCTCACCAAACTGATCACGCAGAGTTATCCAAATAGTTCTACGTGATTGCCTTGGCGGTCTGTTTTGGAACGACCTGTTCTGGAATGACCTGTTCTGGAATGACCTCCTTGGAGGACGTGTATTCCTCACAGATGAAACTTGTATCCACCTGGAGGAAGAATTGAAATTATCCTTCTGTGCCAATTGGGATATAGAATTTCTAAATTCATCTTTTAACTCCCTCATGCAATTCTCAATTTTTCCAGACAGAGTTTCAATGGCTGAAACCAAAGAACCACGTGTCATGCTATCCTCCAATTGTCTCATTTGATCACTGAATTGGCCAACCGTGGGAGAAGCTCCACCATAACTTCTTGACACAATTCTGCTTGCCAGAATGTTTGCATAATTGGAAGGAGCAAGTTTGATGATCTTTTTAGCAAGACCAATACCCACAGGAATGTCATCAGGATTCAGAGTTTCATGTTCACCATAGAGTAGCTCTCTAACAGCAAATTCTCTCAAACGCTTAATTCCCTCATCTATGGTAGTCCAGGGTTTAGGATTCCATGGAAGATCATCTCGGGAAGGGTATCTCAGGGCAACCACCATTAAAAGGCGTATCCACAGATTAACCTTACCGAGAGCTCTGCCTAGATGTCTATCTATTCCATTGTCCCTTGAGAGAGTTCCTAACTGAGCTGCTGACTTGTCTCCAACTGTTAGAGCTAGAGCACCTGTATCATAACACCTACTAAGCCAAGCTAGAACTGGTTCCTTATCCGCCCTGGTGAAATCTTTACGGACATTACGCAATTCCTCCCTTGGAGAAGAACACTCCAAAATATCATCCTGCTCTTCATCTCCCTGAATTCTTTGCCCATATAATCCTGCTGTCATTCTCCTAAGGATCTCTTTAAGCTGAGAACCACCTTTGCCAGCTGCTTTCCTAGCTTCATCTGTATCCTGCTTTGATCTCACTAGGTTAGCTAGATCTTTAAAACAAACCACCTCTTCCTCCTGAGCAGGATCTCTTAGAGTAGAGGGCCCTCACCAGGATCAGTCTCCAGCTCCTCTTCTTCTCCATCTTTGGCCTTTGCACCTCTAGTCTTTAAAGGAGCCACCTTAACTGGAGCTGTGTTTGAATTTACAGCCACCTTAATGGAAGCTGACAGGTCCTGAGATAAATCAGCTGCTGGGGCAGTGACTTCTGGTCCCACCGAGGGATTGGGCGGAAGTGACGTTGCTCCGTTAATGGCCGATGGAGAAGAAGAAGGAGAAGGAGTGGGAGAAGGAGTAGGTGCCATGTTGATACCAGCCGATGCCCTTGGCTGCTTGCTAGAATCAGCAAAGTCATTTAGAGCTGCTTTACCAATTAACTTTTTAACCTTCTTTTTAACTGACACGGGTTCTCCACAGTCCTCATCACTAGATGACTCTGGGACTGATCTCGAGCTACGGCGTTTTCTTTTTGGTCTAGTTTTAATAACAAAACAAGCTCTGGACACCTTTTTCTCTCGCCACAGAGAGAACAGCAGATACACGTTAATTATCACTGAGAGCAGGATTATACACATGAAATAAATCACCTTTGGGTCCCAGGCATCACCTAAAGTTACTCTCTCCTCAGGCGGAATCTTAAAACCCTTTATCTCAATTGGGAGAGTGGTGGAGGTAACATTCCTGTATCTCACTGGCCATAGGAAATTAATACATTTTCCATACCATAATTTAACTCTATACATAACCCACATATAAATTGTCCGCACCAAATATTTACCCAGGTAATCCAAAAGCAAACCCAAACAATATCTGTAAACCAGAGCCCCAAAAATTGAAAAGAACAATCGCTCCACAAACCACAAGACCTTCATGTTTGCTAATTCAGCTGGAAAACACTAAATCAATCAAGTAATAAATTAAACTAATTATCTGCCCCACGTTGGGCGCCAATAAAAAAAATGTGGTGGGTGAAAGGGTAAGGCCGAGAAGCCTCTTCCCTTCCCCCTTGTAAGGTAAAAGGGAAAAAAAATTGAAGGGAAAGGAAAAAGAACTCACCAGCCGAATTAGCAAAGCAGTGGAGCTATATTTACAAAGCAGTGTAGGATTTTGCAGGGGAATATTTACAAATTTACAATATCTACAATATATACAAAGATATACAGCAGTGTAACACAGAAATGAGAGTAACCCCCCTCGGCCGAGGGGGATCCTCACCTCCTCTCTCCCCTCTCTTCCCCCCTTTCCCCAGAATAGTTCGGAAGAGAGGGAGAAAGAGAAAAGAAAGAAGTTAAAAGCAGTTTGTGTTAATTAGAAGCAGTTAATACAGACTTGGCTTTTCTTATCTTCAAGGCCGAGGCCTTGGCAGAAAGCCCAGCACAGAGGAGAGTTCCTGCACCCTGGAGAAGCGGAAGCAAGAGTGACAGAGAAGTGCTGGGAATGCCCACTTCACTCTCAGGCCAGATAGTGCTTCCTCCCACTTGACCAATGAAAATTAGTTTAGACTCTTCCTTCCGTTTACCAACTTCCGTCCACCATATTCCCTTTCTTAAAGGGACAGCGTCAACCGGGCACACTTGGGTAAGAAAATAACTTACTGATGTTTCAAGAGATGCCTGAATCTGATGACACTTTTAAATTCAAGTCTCAAACCATGTATTGTAGGTGGCTGGTTGATAAGATTGTCTCTGGATATTTTTGTGGCTCTTACAGGGCCCCACAAAAAGGTTTTTGATCTTTCCAAAATGCAGCTTTATCTACAAAGCATGTAGCAGCTCAAACAGCAGAGGGTGCTTTGTAAGCAAATACAAAACACTTGATCTAAAATTATTGCTGTAGATAGAACCTGCAGCTGTGTGGATGCTTTGCTACCATCTCTATTCAAGAAGTGGCAGATTCAACAGCTTACTGCTTATTAGAATTGTTTCAGATGCTCCAATAAATCTCCTGTGAAAATCGCCCCAAAATTCTACATATAGGAAATAAAATTCTGCATATAGGGATTAAAATTGGAGGTAGCTCCATGTTTTTAAATAAGGTGGAGAGTATGCTACAAAATAATGCATTATTCATAAATTCATACTGTTTAAAAAGCTTAATAAAGAATTTGATTTATAGTCCAGGCACATGCCCCACATATTTATGCCCTGGTATGCATACAAATGTAATGTGTGACATTAG
Source organism: Melanerpes aurifrons (assembly GCA_011125475.1). Taxonomy (NCBI): domain Eukaryota; kingdom Metazoa; phylum Chordata; class Aves; order Piciformes; family Picidae; genus Melanerpes; species Melanerpes aurifrons. The sequence continues at coordinate 4,195,329 of WWNC01000071.1, read as the reverse complement.
ATAGTTGTAATATTCTCTTGTCTTTTAAGATTTCTAAGCACTTACTATGCAGAGCAGTTGAATTAAATTGTGAAACAAGACCAAGCACACTAAATTGATATCTTTCTGTAAAGTGGGTGGGTGGTCATCCTTCACATCATTGTTCTGATTAGAACAGTTTTGGGGGAAAAAAATACTTGCATGGCCAGACCTGTATATTATGAATGAACTGTGACCATAGGACACCATCTTAAGTATGAAAATGAATCTTCATGCAAAAGAAAAGAAAAAAAGAAAGGGGAGCTACTCTGAAATTACAAAAATATTTAATCTTATTTGCCATATGCTGCCATGCAAGGCATTCAGCTGCTCTGAGTGAAAAGAGTTTTTCCTAGGAAGTTGAGAGCTTTTGAAACAGTTGTGTAGGTATTCGGTAATGAACTACACATGGAATTCAAACTAAAGCCATGGGGTCTTCAAAGAAACATAAGGATGATGTCATCTACAATGTCATAAATGTGCTTTATGATGTAAGAAATAAAACAGTTCTGAGAATTTTTTTTTTAAGAGAGGGAGGTTTTCAGAATGCAAGCTTACACCACCTTCCAGTATTTGCTGCTGTCATGCATCTCCAAGCTTTTAAAAAATTATAAAAATCTCCTTTGAGTCAGCATGCTTACCTTTTATTTTTCTTTAATCAATGCATTTTCCCCTTTCTATCATTGCCATAGACTGTTTCCATTCCATTTATCTTCCAACAAAGGAAAGGGAAGTTCAGCACTGAGTGATGAAAGGAATGGAAATGTTTTCAGGCATGGAGGCAAACAGTTGGGAAACCGAGGACAGGGTGAGGAAATCATTAGATCTTCTGAGCATATTTATTACAGCTCTGCAGCTACAATTTTGAAACAATGATGACTTTCATCAGCTGAGGATCTCATCCAAAAAGCTTTGGAAGAGAAGGTGGAAGAAACTATGTTTTGAACATATTTCAACTTGTCATAGTGGCAGAAGTTACAGATGGTATATTGAGTTAAGAGTGTGGATGGAAGGTAGAACAGAAGATCTCAAAGACATGGAGAAGCCAGTTCCTAAGGCATGTCTACAGAGCTGAATCATATTAATAGGAAAGATTGGAATAGGAAAGAGGAACAAAAGTGATGAGGCCTAGGACTGGCTGGCCTAGTCCTTAGAAGACAGCAAAAGATTAACACAGGTTGTCACTGGGGAAAAGCAGTTACTGAGGTAAAAAGAAAAACAAAGAGCACAGAGAAATCCTGGGCTGTGAGTTCTTTTACATCCAAACCTTTTAAACTAAAAACTTCACTCATAGTTTCAAATTTCTCTTAACACTTCTGCTTGAGAGACCCATTTCTTCAATTGAATTTCCCTTTAGTTGGAGCTTCTGCCTGCACGTCATAACATCATGACCCCTTAGTTGAAAGACAAGTTCAGGGCTAATGTGGACCATGCAGATCATCATGTTTGACTTCTGCCATCAATACTTCTTCAGCACAACAGGTCTAAATTCTCAGCTTTATTGGTTTTGTTTTGGTTTTTTTTTGGTGCTTTTGGGTTTTTTTTAAGTGATGATAAATACCTTCAAGTTGCTAACCTTCATTATTCTACTGAATACTTCTCATGAATGAAACTTTGCTGTACATTTGTAGTCTGAACGTGTCATTCTTTTCCAGCCATCTATTGTCAGAAATATCTTCCATATTAATCCCTCATAAGACACAATGAAGCAACATTATTTTTTTTTTTAATTATAATAAGACGTAAATTTTCAGCTGTAGATACTTTCCATGTATTTAAATAAATAAATGACAGCTCTTTTCAACTCTTTCTGCTTAAGTGTTAAGTTTTGAGAATTTGATGAATCACTGACTGCGGTATTGCACTGGTAATATTTCCTTGTTACTGTTGTTTCCTAGTAATGAGACACCTTCTGCATTGTGCTCCAGAGGACATGAGTGATGGGAAAGGAGAAGCAGCAGAAAGTGGTTGATATAACAAACAGAAAGAAAAGGCACTGCACAGGTTTTTCCTGTTGGTAGGCAGAGCTGAAAGTTGATACCCAACATATCTACCGTAAAGATGAACACTGAATATAGAATCTTGGGGAAGTTTCAAATGGAAAGAGCACTCCAGACTAAAATGAGGAGGATCCAGTGTTAAACCTATTCTGTGTTGGTGAGTGGGAATCAAGAAAGAAACACACAGTGATTAAATAGGGCATATATTAAAGGGGATAATACAGCTCCAACAAATACTAGGATTGAGGAGGAGGAAAGGTAAGGAGGAGTTAGAGAGATGAGTGATGACATGGATAGTAAAAGAAGAGGGGAAGCATTGGTACACAAAGGCAGAGGAAAAAGATTGCTATGCCAGGAGTCACCAGATGGCATTGTTACACATTGTCTTAAAGGTTATTTTCTTTGGCATCTAAGCTGTTTCTTGTTTCAGGAAAAAATGGTGTGTTTTAACTCTTATGACAGAAGGAGTCATAACAAGCAATGGAGCTGGAGACTATGCTAGAGATAGAAACTGGAGAAACTAGACAGGAAGGCTTGATTTTAAAGCAAAAGAGAAATAAAATTAAGAGCTCTTCATAGGTGACTTTATTGATCCATGACTGATGTATAAGCACAAGAACTGAGGTGTAACTGCAAGTAAATCCCACCTCCCCCCCCCCCCCCCCAAAGAATGAGATCATCTATAAGGCCCTGAGAGCTCCTATCCTTCAACAGAAACACAATCTGATGCTATCAGGAAGGACGTAAGGTCTGAAGGCAAGAAATCAAGTAAATTGAGGAGAGGAGTATGAAGACATTGGAAAAGAACAGGGAAAACATTAGATACAATCAATGGGTAGTGAAACATATCTGCAAGTCAAGGCAGTCAGTAGAACGGCAAATACAAAACAATAGAAATGACTCAAAATACAGTGTAATAGTGATAGGCAGCCAAAATAATGTAGGTGCAACATTTTAATGTTATTTGAGTCTGTTCTAGAAGTGCTAGCATACTTAAATAACATAAACTGCGCTAGAAATTAGGACTTGGGGAGAAGAACATTGATGGGAGTGAAAAATACTTCGGTGCAAGCAACATCTGCAACACATTGCTGTAGAATGGTAGAGTTTTGCTTCTATAATACAAACCAAAACAATTTCATTTAATACCATTTCTTGTGTCTGATTAAGGGCTTCTTGCTTCCCCAGTTCTTGTGCATAGTCCAGTGACAGATTTGAATTCTGTAAACACAAAAAAACCCACCAAAAAACACAATAAATGTCTTTCAAAAGACTTCCCTCTTTATAGATATAAAAATCCCTGAGAAGAAGTCCAAGAGACAGTCTCTGAGGCATGGAGCTTGTTATTCAAGAGGAAGCTGGGAACAGAGCATATAAACAAGTGTATTCCCACCCTTCTCTGGGCAGAACATATACCATCTGTTCATTCCAGATTTCCCCCCTTCCCATGGCCTGACCATTATGATAACTCAGATGACGAAACAAAATCTTAAGACTTCTTAACAGTCTTGACTGCTCATGGAGCTTCCCAGAGAAGCTCATCTGTCACAGCTTAAGGTCCTTTAGCAGAGTACATTACAAGAACCTGTGTGTTCTGCTAAAATAAAAGTAAATTACACTTAATTATATATGACAGTAAGTCTGGGTCCCACTGCAATCAGGCCTCTATCATCCTTCTCATTCAATGGATAACCTCTGCCCTGAGCAGCACAGAGTCATTCCAGGTGCCCACGGCTCTGCAGCCTGCCCTTTGCTTACAGCAAAATGAGGAATCCAAAGTCTGACTGCTAGCAGGCCTACTTAAGATTAGTTATACAGATACCTGAGTAATAACTTTCAAGTGTGACGTCCCAGACCAACTGTCGAGTCTGTGTACAACTACCTCCACAGGGTGTAGAAGACAGCCCCAAGTTCCTTCAGCACCGCTTATTGTCCCAGTATTGTCTAACTGTGGTCATTCATCCCACTAAAGCTACAGTCATTCTTACCCTAAGGCTTTCAACCTACAAACACCACACATCAAGGAAAAAATATCAAGTAGTTGAAAAAAGGGTAAAAGAATAGGAAGAAAAGGCAAGTCTTAGTTCAGGATATCAGAGCTGGAAAAATTGAGACTTTGGAAAACGAAAACCAGTTTGAATGGGAGAGAAACACCATGCAGCCTGCTGACGACAGGGTGGGTTGCTCTTAGGTGAGTTGGGCTACCTTCACGGTGAAGCCACACTGCTCTCCTCAGTTTATCTTGTTGAAAGGAGTCTTCTTACATGCTCACTTAGATCTTAGAAGTACTTTCATACTTCTTTCTGTCCTCAGTCCTAGTCTTCTTGACCTCATCACATATTGAGCTTTTTAGGGACAAAATCAACCCCTAGAAAATCCAGGACCCAACCTAGAATAATCTTAGCTGTTTTCAGAACCCTCTTTTTTGCTACTTGGCTGTGCCTAGACCTCTTTCTCACTCTACTCTGGGACTTCTTCCAGAACTACCTGCTCTTAGAAAGGCTATCTTTTTAAATAGCATTTGCTATTTTCAGCTAATCAAGGCCTGCTCCACTTAAAAGCATATTACACCTGCTAGTATTTAAAGGAAAGTTAAAAAAGGAAACAAAGCACTAATACATGCCTCTGCCCATCTGCTCTCACCTGCACGTGGACTCATAGACCATTTAGTGTTTCTTTCTGATATAACAAGTTACCTTGTTGTGACAGAAGACTCTAAGGAACTAGATCATGCTTGGAACCTCTTTTAAAGGAAAATATTTTTAATGCTGAAATGAAACTGATCATTTAGTAAAGTATGTGAGCAACAGTTTATATTTCTGTAATAGTATTTTCCTAGGTCTGGATTCCGTCTCTTCATATTTTTATTCTGTTTGGTTTAGCTGATCCTAGTTACATAATTGTGCTCAGTAGTCAGTAAAATTAAAGGTCACTATATTGTAACATCAAAATCAGGATTATATCATGTGAAGGGGCAAGATAACAAACTAATGTGCCTTGAGCTGGTGAGCCTGTGTGATGCAGCTGACCAGTTCCTCCCCACTTCCTAACTGTAATTGCACTGTGATGTGCATCTCACTGATAGAAGCCAGAAGAGAAACATCTGTGTCACTGTGCAGAGTTAATGCTTTGAGGTGCCATTAGTTTCCAAGAAAGGAATGTTTTCCAGATTACTGGGAACTGGGGAGAGTATGTAAAAAAATATAAGGGAAAAAACAATGAACAATGGTTGCTAGGAAATTCCACAGTCAACAGGCATGGTCATGCTCTTTCAGACCTCAAAAAAAAAAAAAAAAAAAAAAAAAGAACTTGAATTAAGTAATGGATTCCTTCCAAATTAAAGCAATAGTAACAAGGTAGTACAAGTATAGCTATCCTATGCACTGTAGAGACCACTTCCACTGTACAAACCCACAAAAAGCCTGCAGTGTATTTTTGAAGTAGAACAGTGACAAGTCAGTAAAGGAGCCCCCAAGTAACCCAAGAAACTCTCAAATCCTCTAGGCAAGTGATACAATTTCAAGAGGAAAGTTTTCAAACAATCATGCTGTATATAAATTTAAGAATCTTCACCTAAAAGATATCAATTCTTCAAGAGGACCAACACCATATCACTTGTATATTCACACCGGAAGGTACACACTGGGTTATGAAAAGGAGTTATCCATTGTTTTAAATAGTGCTTTGCTATTTCTGCTGTTCAGTTCTAGTCATCTACAGATTTAGTCTCATTTTACCTTAATTTTGGCACATGCCTTTTATATTTCTTAGAGGTCATTGGAATTTGTCTGTGTGTTTAAGAGTTTTGCAATATTAAGACATAAAGCAGATTAAAGAGGCCACATTTCTTACTATGGATTTTACAACTCTAGACCTATTAGTAGCAGCTAATTAATGTCCATAGAAATTTTAGAGGTGACCATGAGCAAACACAAGCATAGGAAGATGAGACTTCAAAGACATATGGAGAGCAGATCTGGAAGAGACAGATCTGTAAAGAAACACCCCATCACCGTCATTGTCCATCGCTTACTCTTTTGGTAAGAATACCACAAACATTTTTCCATAAGCACCATTCATCTTCCAGCACAGACACAACACGGTCACGTTATGCTCTCCAAATCAATGCTTTTACTCTAGTTCAACATCATACTTGCTATCTTTCATAAACAGAAAAGTTTCTTTGTGACTTTGTCCACAGAAGGTCACATTCCAAAACCATTCAGTTTTCCATGAACTCTGTCTGAATTAGTAGTAAATGAAATCCATGAAATCCTATTTTAACCTCTTATACAAGAGGCACAGAGTTACATCTCTTCCACAATGGGGACAGAGTTTTGGTTGACTATAATTTACGAGTGATTAACTTAAGCTTGAGACAAATCATCTGATGGAAAGCTTATTTTATTTCTTTTGGTGTGCAATCTAGTATTTACTTAGGCTAATGATTAGAAAATCTATAATACATTGTCTGCCTGTGAATTTTTTAATGAATCAGACCCAGATCATAGCTCTTGTTTTTGTTCTTTCTTATCAGGTGAGAGATGGAGTTCATGGAGGGAGATGATGACAATACACTCTCTATAACATACCAAGTTGGGTGATTCAGCATAATGTCTCCACACACTGTAATTAAAAGGCAGGCAGACACACATTTTCAATAATATGAAGGAAAGTGTTTTCTAATTGCTGGTTTTTTTCCAATTGAAATACACTTGCTTAACCTTTAGTGCAATCCATCCCTTCCTACCACTATGTGTCATCAGTGAATCTGAAGGTTTATTCAAACTCTGTGCTACACTCCCCCAACCATTTTATACAGAGAAGTTTTAAAGTATGTGTTAGCATTCTACAGAATCATCTTAGACAGGCTATACAAACGTTTTCAATACCTTTACTTAGGTATTCACTAAGAATTCAGAAAAGATGGATAAATTCATTTGAAATCAGGTCTGACAACATTTAATGATTATAGATGAGAAATATGCTAGCATCAAGTCCTATGTGGAGTATATGCATCTATTTACACCTCTCTGTGTAGGCGGAGTGGTTTGTTCTCACATACCCTTGCAATGATACATTTACATACAGAGCCTACTCACAGTCCATATCAACTCTGAAGCATTTGGCACCATGTTGCATTATATTTAGTGTTAACACTTATGTTAAGGAAGAACATACTAAGAATACAGAACAGCAATGTAAAAACATTGCTTGCTTTAGTTTCTCTCCCATTCTAACTTCCTATGACCATATTATTCCATGCAACACGCTAATTTATATTGCATTTTAACATTTCTTTTTATAGATTATAATTAGTCTTTTTTTTTCCCTCTCGTTTTTTGCTGATTTCCAGTGATCCATTTTATATTTAGCCCTGGAAAAATGTCATTACTACATGTTTTTTTTTTGGGTTGTGTGGTTTGTTTGGTTGGTTGTTTTGTTTTGTTTTGTTGTTTTGTTGTTGTTCACTGGTATTGGTACATATGAATACATTTAGGTTTGGACTTGATCTAATGTTCCAGACACACATTTCATGACCCTTTCTGAAGCAATTATGTTAACTAAATTAACTGAAGAACCCTTGCACTGATGCTGATTCAGGGAATCTTGAATTTTCAGCCACTTTTCAGCAAAGGCCCAGGAAACAGTTTCGAGATTGAGTTTAGGACCTGAAATTAAATCAGAAAAGGGCATTCAGCACAAAGAGAAGTACATCACTTTAGTAATTTTTTCCTTCCAAGTATAAAATAGACATTCCCTTAAAACAAAGGGATTCTTTCAGTCGTAACATAAAACATGTAAAATACATTGTTGAAAAGGGTGAAGAGTTACCCAAGAAAGAGGAGAGTTCAGTAGTACCATTTTAACCTGCATTGCCTGCTTTCAATAATCCCCTAACAGGCAATATAATTTCTCTTAAATATTATTTTACTGAAAATAAACATGACATAGCTTAAAGTCTTAGTAAACATTGGCACTTGCAGCCCGCAAGGCCAGTCAGATCCTGGGCTGCATCAGGAGAAGTGTGGCTAGCAGGTCGAGGGAGGTGATCCTCCCCCTCTACTCAGCCCTGGTGAGACCCCACCTGGAGTACTGTCTCCAGTTCTGGAGCCCCTATTACAAGAGGGATGTGGAGGTGCTGGAGCGTGTCCAGAGAAGGGCCACGAGGATGATCAGAGGGCTGGAGCACCTCTCCTATGAGGACAGACTGAGGGAGTTGGGGCTGTTCAGTCTGCAGAAGAGAAGGCTCCGAGGTGACCTAATTGTGGCCTTCCAGTATCTGAAGGGGGCCTACAGGAAGGCTGGGGAAGGACTTCTCAGGATCTCAGGTAGTGATAGAACTAGGGGGAATGGAATGAAGCTGGAGGTGGGGAGATTCAGGCTAGATGTGAAGAGGAGGTTCTTCACCATGAGAGTGGCGAGACCCTGGAATGGGTTGTCCAGGGAGGTGGTCGAGGCCCCGTCCCTGGGGGTGTTTAAGAGCAGGCTGGATGAGGCTCTGTCCAGCCTGATGTAGTGTGGGGTGTCCCTGCCCATGGCAGGGGGGTTGGAACTAGATGATCCTTGTGGTCCCTTCCAACCCTGAATGAAACTATGAAACTATGAAACTATAATTATTCCCATTACTAAGTATTTTTCCTACTATCAGTGTTGATTGAATAAAGCCTTAGGTTGTGGAGGAGTCTGCAGAGAAGAAAATTTTGCTGCAGATTTTTTTGTTCCTATCTAATGACAGGGTAAAAAAGCTTGTCTCTATGATGAGTCCACTTAGTGATGTTCAGGCCCAGGCTCTTACAGAAAAAGCTCCAAGCTGTGGAGCTGTAACAGGTAGATTAGTTGAACAGACCTCAGTTTGGTTTGTGGTGCCTACTTAGTTCACAGTCAGCAAAAAAATATTAAAGATCATCCTGGCAGGTCATACAAATAGCTTTGGGCCATCCACAGTGAGGATTTGTTCTTTATGCAGTCATTGGTAATCATCCTGCAGAGCTGATGCACCAACGCTGTTCTCAGCCTCAACAGGCAGGGCTGGAGTGAGAGCAAAGGTAGCCCACACTGTCTGCAGGCAGAAAGAGCAAATCACTTCTCGTACATTATGGCTCTGCCTTTATCTATGTGCCTACAGACACAGAAGCAAATGCTGACACCTGCCTCCCACAAAAACAGAGACAGCGGCCCAAACTGGATCCCACTTACTGTTCATATAGATTTACCTCTTGACTCACAATTTTCCTGGCAATTCTTCTTCACACCTCTGAAACACAGAGTACCTAAGTCTGAAAGCAGGCTTGGTCCTGCTCCTAATGAAATCATTAGAAATGTGGCTGTAACATTGATGGGTGCAGGACCAGGCCCGTAGCTCACACATGTCATGCTTCCTGACATATTAATTAGACCATGAGCTGAAGAATGCCATATGGCATCCCTACCAATCTCTATCTTTCCAATTTTTTTTTTCCAAAAAAATGTACCCTGGTGCTCCTGATCTGCTTTAGTTTACCAGTAGTTAAGGAATTTCTCAGACTTTAATTGAATGAAGTCTATAATCATCCTTTCTTGCTCTTGGAACTGAAAAGGTACCTTAGAAAGGATTTGGGTTTTGTTTTGAAATTATACTTGCCTGGCTTCTTTATAAATACCACAGCAAAAAAGCTGAGACTTCTGTTCTGATTTTAGGTCTTGATATTTGCCAACTCTTGCCCTTCTTTTATGTACAGGGAAGAACCTCCTGACTTTCTCACAGAAAGAGAATTAGATCTCATGGTTTAACAGTGAAAGGCTTAACATACCCACTAACTTCCTTCCTCAAAAGCACCACTGAAATAAAATAGATATGAATAAGGGCACCACAAGGTGGGAAAGTAAGAAATCTGACTGCTAACCTTCCCATTCCTAAATGCATTTGAAAGCACACTTACCTTAAACAGTATTTTCTTCTACCCCATGTGAGCAAGTTAGGTGGAGTAAACATGTCTGTGCAGTGATAATATAAAGAGAGTCATGCATCACCTCATCCCAAGGGAAGAAGCATCTGATGCATTACAGATTTGTCAGGAATTAGGTTGGGAGACACAGTGCTACGTTTTTTAATCTTGTTTGACTTAAAATTTATTTTGTAATCAGTGCAATAGAAAGGCACTGCTGAAGCACAGGGATTAGCTGTAGAGAAGAAAAACAATAGTACTCACAGCTCTTTGATGTATTTCTCTTTGAATTAGAAAGTGTCACTTCAACAGTTCAGAGACCTGCAAATAAAATTCTCAGCTTAGCAATCATACTGTCCAACACTTGAGCTTCTTGCAAAGTGTTGTTGAAGTCACACAGAAGCAAACTCTGAGCAACTTTGAAGTGAAAAAAGTGATTCAGTAAACAGCAAATCACAAGAAACATGGATTGTGTTGAGTGGTTACAGCTATCGGTCGTGTCAAGCATGGGAGCAGAAATGCTAATAGATGATATGTAATGAAAGAATGCCTGTTCTTTAATTAGAGAGAATGTAAGGGAATCAGGACAAATACTACATATGTCTTTAGGCTTTTCTTGCATGTGATTTTTTTGAATCCTGGCCTATGACACATGCAGAATGATCATGGAGACCTTCTGTCTATGGAGCATAAACTGAGATTTATCACCCTAGAGGAACTGCCACTGTAGAAATGCCTGTTTCAACATTGTGAAAAGCTGAACATATTTGGCAGCAGAATAAAGCATTAGGAATTCTTTAAAATCCATCTTTTGATCCAAAATTGTATTGCAAATAACATAGTAGCAGCTGCAAAAGATTCTCAATTTCCACCATTAACTTGGTAAATGAAGACTTTTCTTCCTGTAAGTATATTTAAATCTTGCTGAGCTGATGCCACAGAGCTTATACACATCTGTGAGAGCAAATTAAAGCAAAATGTATTATTTTTTGTTATTATGTCAGTGGCTTTTCTCCTACACATATTATACTAGCAAATCCTTCTTAAATAATAGAAATTTTGCTAGAATTTGTGTTACAGAATCAGGACTAAGTATCTACTGAATGATTCCTTTCTGCTGAGAGTCATTGCATGTCATCAGCATTCCATGGGGATAAAAACAAAACAAAACAAAACAAAACAAAAAAACCCCAGGAGTTTGACAAGTTAGGATTTTGAGAAGATAATACAGCCCAAAACTTCACATGAGCTTGGAGAAATCAGATGGGTCTGTTTGAGAAATGGCCTAAAGAGGCTAATTTTGGAAATTTGCTTTAGTGCTTTAGGATACATCAGGGAGAAATATTCGGAGTTTTAACTTAAGCAGAAAACCTAAGAGTCCTTGAGGTATGAGCTAGTGATCAGTTCAGCCATGGACAGTACTGTCGTTATCCACTTTCGGCCGCATCCCTTTCTCCCAGTGCTAAGCAACTCAATACCTAGTTCACAACTCAGTCAATAAAGATATATAACCCAGACAAACTCTTCTATCTCCAAAGAGATTGCTCTTTCCTTCTAGCAAACACAGAGCCTTGGTTTTCCCTAAGTAGCTTAGGGTTCAGTTAAAGGAGCAGAGCTCCTTTGCTCACAAGAAGCAGTTACCCCACACCATTGTTTTCTGGGACACAACCCATCTATAGACTGCAGTAGTGTGGACACTTAGCAGATATTTTTTTCCTCACCAGTTTGCTACTCTAGTGGGCCTTCATCCACTAAAGATGATTGAACAAAGTTACTTGCCAGTGTGAAGATCTGAACTTAATTATTATTGAAAAAATATGCAATAATCTCTTCTCAGAGCAAGGAGTACAATATAGACTAACTGTTTTCTCAGGAACCTAGGCTATTGACAATACACTTGGAGAATCACTTGCAGAAGCTGACTCCTTTGAAGATGAGAAGATGAGAGGATAATTTTTTTTTTTACTTCATGGTACATTAAAACCTCTAGAAACTGACCATTGCCTCCCCCCGCCCCCTTTCACATGCTAACAGTTTTGTTTATAACTCAAATACAACTCAAAACTTTTTCACTGTCAGGAACACTAAATTACTTCATAAAGCATGTGAGTTTAGGTGGAATGCTTGCAGAAACTCTCTTGGCAAGGCTGAATGCTTTCCATGCCCAGTAACGAGGACAGCCAGGTAGAGGAAACGAAATTGTTGCTAAGAAAGGTTTATCCTACTCCAGGCAGCAATCAGAAGTGAAACAAACCTTTCTGATTTCTGCAGACATTCAGACTGCCTACAGAGACAAAATAATGCAGAGAATTGATGGGAACTGTGAATCTAGAAAGACATATAGGAAGAGTTTAATTTTCTTATTTTCTGGTGCTCAGGAAACAAATTAATCAGCAAATATTTGGTATATTGCAGATAAGGAATAACAAATCTGCCTTCTTTTTCTTTTATCTGTCACAAAGCCCTTACCCTTCTAAAAATTTGCCAGGACATAAAATTTATTCTAATTCTGGCTGCTACGATTTCAACCTGTACTCTCAATTCTCAATAAAACAAACTTTGACCTGTTACATTACTATTTACTTGCTATCTACATCCAGAGTTACATTGAGGTAGTTGGTATGGATAGATTGTACAGTAGTAGAAGAAGATCATGTGTGTATATATATAAAGGAAGGTGTTTCAGCATTTCAGTCTGAGCATTTGAAAACTTATGTGGATCAAATAGATGTTGAAAACCTAGATCCCAGTGAACAAGCTCCCTGTAACAAAAATACCTTTTTGTCAGGAGAAAGGCTAGACATGGTGCTTCACTTTTTCTGGTTGTCATCACTGGACAGAGCTGAGATATAGGTTAGACTGATCCAGTAAGAGATCCAGTATTTTTTTCCAGCAACATTGTTGTCAATAAACTGCCATTCAGAAGTACTCTATAGAGCTGGACAGAGAAGTAAATTCAAGGAATATCCTACAACCTACTTAAACATGAGATACCACAACATTTATTCCTCAACCTTTCTGATTCTCAGCTGGAGATCAGAGAGGTCACCCTCCCATTTCCTATTCCTTCAAAGTAAATTCAATGAGGCTATGCTAATTTTTGCTTGATGGGGATTTGGCTCACTGAATATGAGACTAATGGCCTCAGAAAACACTTCAGCCTTGGCAGTGATAGTAAATACTGTTTTATGTTAGTTTTGTATACATCACACACTTAGCTCTGAGTTACTGTAAATAGAATGAAGAGTGCCTTGTTGCTGAATAATTTACTACACATTAAATATGGCCCAAGGCAATAGAGTTTTCACATTCCACAAAGACCTTATATATTTCCTGCTTTTATAATTATGTAAAGGAAATACTGACAGTCTGAATTATGAAATATAGATTATCCATTCAGCTACAGTTCAAAGATATATTGTGTGTGTGGGTAGTGAGCAAATATAGGGGGATTTCAAACATTGTGTGTACTCTTATGGTAGATAGAGTATCTGTTTAATTACCTCCTTGCTGCTTAGCAAAATTGTGGAACATGAAGAGACCTTCAGTTACTCCAACAAATGGGCATATCTGACACTACTGATTCATATCCCCTTTAAAGCCATATTTTTCTCTCTTTTCTATGTTTACTAGTCTCATTTTGTCCTTCTTTTCATGTTTAATGAGACATAAAAATACCTTTACTTCATTAAGCATCTTTCATCCAAGCAGCTCTGAGAGGCACACAACACCTCTGTGAGGAAGGCAAGTGGTATCCAGAGAATTTTTTCACCTACCATAAGGTATATGTATCTCTGAAGTGGAGGGCAGCAACTCTCCTGGGAAGCAATGTATCTCAAGATTACTCTTAAACACACTGTATTGATCTGGCATTGCAAGGTGCTGCATGGCAGATCTTCAGTCAAGAAAAAGACTCAATACTTGTGCTTAAATTAGGTATGTAGACTTGTTGGAGATACACAGTCTCAAGATGTCAAGTGATTAGAAGTTTCATTTCTAGACCTCAAAGAACCAAACATTTTAAGAAATCAGGATAAACAGATTCTGAAGTCTCAGTGAGACTTGAGGATTGATGTGGATAGGTGTTCAGCAATGCACAAATGTTAAGAAGGTTACTTTGCAATTCTGCAATGGCTTCCATCAGAGTTCAGTATGCGTTTCAAAATTTATGAAACACATTATCTCTGTTTTACAAATTAGGAAGCTCTGCATAAAAAATGATGTGATTTCCAAAAGTTGGCAGCAAACTAGCATGGTACAAGCAAAAACACCTTACTGACTTCCTGACCCCCAGTTTTCATATTGGGTTGCACTTCCTCTCATACACTTTTTAGAGAGACTTATATGCTCTCTTTTGAATCTAGGCAAATATATCCATTGATTTTAATGCTGGAAGTGGGGGATGGGGGGGAGGAGGTGTTGCTTGTTGTTTTATTGTAAACAGTCACCAGGCAGGGGTACAAACATATTTTGAAAGTTATAAACTTGTAGATCCAAATATATTTTGCCCTTGATTATGCAGGAGTGATTTGTGTGTGTGTGTTTATGCTTCTTTGCTTTTTAAAACAGATACTTAGAGGAAGGCTTTCAGAAAACCCACACCTTTGATAGGAAGTTGCTATCTTTTTCAGATGCTCCCAAAATATTCCTGGTCAAATGGAATTATGAAATTTTCCTATGATACCTTTGAGTGATGTATCATGATCATAGAATCATAGAATCAATAAGGTTGGAAAAGACTTCAGAGATCATCAAGTCCAACCTATCACCCAATCTCTTTTTGAACACGTCCAGGGATGGTGACTCCACCACCTCCCTGGGCAGCACATTCCAATGGCCAGTCACTCTTTCTGTAAAGAACTTTCTCCTTACCTCAAGCCTAAACTTCCCCTGGCACAGCTTGAGACTGTGTCCTCTTGTCCTGTTGCTGGTTGCCTGGGAGAAGAGACCAACCCCCACCTGGCTACAACCTCCCTTCAGGTAGTTACAGAGAGCAATAAGGTCTCCTCTGAACCTCCTCTTCTCCAGGCTAAACAATCCTAGCTCCCTCAGCCTCTTCTCATAGGGCTTGTATTCCAAGCCCCTCACCAACTTTGTTGCCCTTCTCTGAACACATTCAAGTGTCTCAATATCCTTCTTAAATTATTTATGGACATGACGCATAATAAGATTTCTGTAGTTCAGAGGATGGAAAAAGTAATGGTTTGACAATGGCAATCTGATGTTTTAACCCAAAATCTACCTGTGTTGAGTGACATTCACTGTCAGAATACCACATCAAATGCACTTTGTTCTATATATGGCATATATATATATATCTTTAGTCATGTAGTCATCATGCTCCACCCTTACTATAACACTGTAACACAGGCTGAGAATGTAATTCCAGCTGTTACAATGAGACTAGGCTGGATTAAGTTTAGCTGAATCACCAGTGCACTGCAGCCAGTGGGAGGGGAGAGTAAGAAAAGGCATTCTTGGCACCTGTGAAAAAAAAGCAAAGCAAATGTGATTTAATTAAATGTCAGATTTAGGGAAGGGGGCTTGATTTTCCCATACAGCCTCTGTGCTTGTCCTTGCACTTAAGCATTGTGATTGAGTACTTAATTATATTGATCATGTACTATATATTTTTTTTTTTAAATTCTGCAGAATCACTGCCTCATTTAGTGGGTGGTACTCAGTAAACAAGGCAGCTGTTCAATATTCCTTTTTATCCACTTTATTCACTGTGTGTGGTCTCATGCCTTATTTAGTTCACACAATCCCAAATCGGCCCTGGGTCTGGAATTATTCACCAAAGAGTATGTGATTATGCAATTAAAGACTGTATCAAAACACACAAAAGGGCAGAATTAGGATTGCATACAGCTGTATTTAAGTTAGTTGAATTTCCTACATTGTGAGAGCTTGATTTTTCCACCTTAATAATCTTCTTTTACTAGTTTAGTTTTTATTTTTGCTAACATTCTGAGGAAAAGTCTGTGGTGGACCTTTGTAAGCCTCAGTTACTAGAACTGCAAAGTCGTGGCCTAAGTCGTGGCTGTATGGATCTAAAAAGCCTTAATTCTCAGCATATCCCCAGAAAAGCCTCAGGACTTTCTCTGCTGGGCTATTGCCTGATGCAGCAGTGTCATTCTTTCCTAGGCCATTCTCTTAAAGGAGCCTTCTGAGAAACAACCTCACCTTTGTTGGAGAAGTAATAAAGGATCATTGTAGATCCTACCTAACAGAACACTGTGTCTTACACATGGAAATCCAGAAACGTCTTGAGAAAGATGATACATCCCTTTCAACAACCTCTGGCCAGATGGAGATACCTCAGGTATGATGGCATCCCTAATTACAAACTATGGACTGTGCTTGTGGGTTTCTGGGGACAACCCTTCTTCCTTACTTAGCAAAGAGCATAAACTAGCCCTCATAATATTAGAGACAAAAGACCTATCCTGTCACCTACTTCATTTCCCTTGTGGTTTTCACACATTTTCTCCTTATTCCTATATATAAGGGATCTCCCTGTTAGCAAGGCTGTTTTTTCATGCTGCTTTTCCCCCCCTCTATTTAATCCAAGCCTAATTATACCCAAGTATGTCTAATTATATCCTCTAATAGCAGGCTAAATAATTTCCAACCCTACTTGGCTTTTACCCTGTTCAAATATTTAAAACCAGGGCCAGAATCTCCTCTTACTTCTACCAGACTGTGTCAGAAAGCGAAATTTAGCTTAGCCCAATGGAGCTGAAGACTCATAGTAGTGACAATCTAGTGTGAAAGGAGGGCAGTGCCTCTTACTCCAGGATAATCCTAGGATACAATCATTACAGTAATTTGGGTTTAAAATGATTTAATTTGGCAGTTTTCCATAATGCAGATTTCTGAGGCTTTGTGAGGTCTGTGAGAGGGGAGGTGGAATGGAGCAGGAGGATTAACTCATCAAAGGGTAAACTGATTGTTTTGAATTTCAAGTGCAGCGGTTTTGGTAAATGAAAGCACAGAGGGCTCCAAGCACACACTTAGAAGCACCGGTTTGTGGCCACTACAAAGGGCTAATTGTTAATTAATTATTGTTACATATGCTGTATGGATTGTTAAACCACAATTATGCTCATATTAGAGTACAGCTGAAAATGTCGCACTTGTTCTTAATTTACACAATCCTGTGCAAGACACAGATGAACATTCATCTAACTTGTGTAAAGTAGCCTGTGTGCTGTCTGCTGCTAACATTTTTTTTTCCTCTTTATGTTGGCTGTCTTCCTAAATGTATTGCAAAACCCAGTGTCCTCCACTTAACACCACTGCCTTCTATTCCTCCTGTTACATCTCAAGCTATGACTAAAGAAAGTTAAATTTTCTGCCACTTTGCATGTTTAACAACCGTGTAAAGTCACTACAAACCCACCCACCCAAGACCACACCTCACCAGTGGCCTGGACCTGTTCTTACAGAATGAAACCAAAGTAATCGCATGGACCAGTACCCACAAATACCCCATATCAACACTGAAGAGGTAAACTAATATTAACAGAGCTTTTCTTTTGAATAGGAGCTGAGGTCCTTGTTTTGAAGCCATTGCAGAGGAGAGTTATGCCATAAGTTTAACAGGAAGTTGGATAGGATATCGAGGGAAAAAATGTATATACATTTTAGTCAATATTAAAAGAAAACAAATCTACTACTGACCAAAGTTGAGCTCATTAGTGACAATGATACTGCCTCTGTGATAATATATTTAAGAAGAGTTTAAAAACCACTGCACAACAGCAGACAGGAGAGAGAACATGTGAAAGAATTCTGCAGACACCAAGGTCAGTGAAGAAGGGGGGGGAGAAGGTGATACGGGCAGTGGAGCAGATTCCCCTGAAGCCTTTGGTGAAGATTATGGTGAAGTAGATTGTCCCTGTGCAGCTCAAGGAGGTTAATGGTGGAGCAAATATCCAACTGCAGCCCACGGAGGACACCATGCCAGGGTAGATGGATGCCAAAAGCATCCACTACCACACTATGGAAAGACTATGCTGAGGCAGGATCCTGGATAGACCTGTGGACATGTGGAAAGAGAGGAGCCCATGATGGATCAGGTTTTCTGAAAGGACTTGTGAACCCATGGTGAAGCAGTTTGTTCCTGAAGAACTAAACCTCGTGGAAGAACTAAACCCCATGCTGGAACAGAGGAAGAGTGTGAGGAGGAAACAGCAGAAAAATGTGTGATGAACTAATAGCAACTCATATTCTCCCATTCTGGGTGAGAACAAGGTGAATTGCCTGCCTTCTCAGCTGGTTTAAATACTGTCCGAAGACAAGTAATGCTCTTTGGTCACAGAGATACCTGATAACTGAATCTGTAGGATGGGGCATATCCAAACATGGCCAGGAGCACACACAGTTCACAGGTGTTTTACGAGGTTAATTACACGTTACACATTTTATCTGGACCATCTGAACCCCAGGAAGTGTCCAGGTTTGCACATTCACAGGTGCTTAACTCATTGTCTGGGTTAGGGCGTGTTTTGGGGTTTGTCCCTTCAGGACATTCATGCATGAAGGCAGGAGCAATTCTTTGCTTGAAGATTTGTAAAGTTTAAAACAGATGCTTTAGTCTTCAAGTGAAACCTCTGCAGGTCTGCAGACTAAGGATCACAGGGTGTTAGGATTGGAAGGGAACTCTGGAGATCATTGAGTCCAACCTCTCTGCCAGAGCAGGACCAGCTGATGAACTCCTGATATAACCAGTATGTTTATATATGGATTATGACAAATCTTTCAGCAATGGAATATAGTGTTCCAAAACTTTGGACCCTGCATTAACTTTGCACTATTTTATTTTCCAAAACCCTTCTTGTATTCATTCTGCTCATAATTTTTATGGTTGGCATAGTAACTGCTTAAAAATGTGCTTAGAGGCATTACAGCTCTAAGCTTTTCTTGTAGCCTATGATGCTTAATCAAAAAGTTTGCAATACATTCCAGTACTGTAAGCAGTAAAGCTAAAAATATTGCTCTCTTCAGAGCATAAACAACTGCAACATGCTTTCAAAATGAGTTTGTGCTTACAATGAAATGGAAAACCACCAACACTTACCCCTTTATCCATTTCTGCACTTTAGCAGCATGCAGCAATCCTGGAAGTCTTGAGTGTCTGGTATTGAGTACATTTTTCCTTTACAGCATTATATACTTAAAGATTGAGGAAAGTATGTAGGCTGAAAGAGTTTGCTCTCTTTAATATGTGAAAAAGATGCTACTTAAAGCTGTGATACTGCAAACACACATATGGAGGCATTTGCACAAAAGTGTATAGAAGCACTAAACTCTTGGGCATAACCTACAAAGGCAGCAATCTCTGTGTTCAGCTGGATACAAAATATGGTCCTAGTCCTTATTAATCATACAGGTGACCAAATATGTTCTTAACAAATTACTGGTACTGTAAGCATTCAATATTTTTAGAAGACACAGATGCAGACTTAAAGAGGGAAGATGACTGTGAAATCATTACAGTATCACAGTATCACAGTATAACTAAGGTTGGAAATGACCTCGAGGATCATCAAGTCCAACCTATCAACACAGACCCTGCTGAGCACCTGCTGGCTCATGTTCAGGCAGCTGTCGATCAGCACCCCCAGGTCCCTCTCTGTTTGGCAGCTCTCCAGCCACCCTGACCCCAGCCTGTAGCTCTGCATGGGATTGCCGTAGCCAAAGTGCAGTACCTGGCACTTGGACTTGTTAAATGCCATCCTATTGGACTCTGCCCATCTGTCCAGTCGGTTGAGGTCCCTCTGCAGAGCCTTTCAACCCTCTAACTGACTAACATCTGCTCCTAACTTGGTGTTATCTGCAAACTTGCTGGACACACTATTACTGGACTTATACTGGACACACTTTTACTTAAAAGGAAACTCTACAGGAAGTGGAGAGAAGGACAGGTAGAACAGGGGGAATATAAGGAAGCTGCTTGAGCAGCAAGAGTCCTGGTTAGGAAAGCCAAAGCAGAGTTTGAATTGAATCTAGCCAGGGAGATTAAAGGGAACACTAAGGACTTTTACAGGTATATTAATGGGAAGAAGAAGATTAGGGAAGGTGTGGGCCCCCTCAGAAAGGAAAATGGTGACATGGTCACAAGTGATGAGGAAAAGGCTGAAGTACTTAATAACTTCTTTACCTCAGTCACAGTATCACAGTATCACTTAGGTTGGAAAGGACCTCGAGGATCATCAAGTCCAACCTATCAACGCAGACCCCATGACTAGACCATGGCACCAAGTGCCACGTCCAATCTCCCCTTGAACGCCTCCAGGGTCGATGACTCAACCACCTCCCTGGGCAACCCATTCCAATGACGAATTACTCGCTCGGTGAAGAACTTCCTCCTCACCTCGAGTCTAAACCTCCCCTGGCGCAGCTTGAGACTGTGTCCTCTTGTTCTGGCGCTGGTTGCCTGGGAGAAGAGACCAACCCCTTCCTGGCTACAACCACCTTTCAGGTAGTTGTAGAGGGCAATGAGGTCACCCCTGAGCCTCCTCTTCTCCAGGCTAAACAATCCCAGCTCCCTCAGCCTCTCCTCATAGGGCTTGTGTTCAAGGCCTCTCCCCAGCCTTGTTGCCCTTCTCTGGACACGCTCAAGTGTTTCAATGTCCTTCTTAAACTGAGGGGCCCAGAACTGGACACAGGACTCAAGGTGTGGCCTAACCAAAGCAGAGTCCAGGGGCACAATGACCTCCCTGCTCCTGCTGGCCACACCATTCCTAATGCAGGCCAGGATGCCACTGGCCCTCCTGGCCACTTGGGCACACTGCTGGCTCATATTCAGGTGGCTGTCAATCAGCACCCCCAGGTCCCTCTCTGTTTGGGAGCTCTCCAGCCACTCCAACCCCAGCCTATAGCCCTGGATGGGATTGTTGTAGCCAAAGTGCAGCACTCAGCACTTGGACTTGTTGAATGCCATCCCATTGGACTCTGCCCATCTGTCCAGTCGGTCGAGGTCCCTCTGCAGAGCCTTTCTACCCTCTAACTGACTAACATCTGCCCCTAACTTTGTGTCATCTGCAAACTTGCTGATGACTGACTCTACCCCTTCATCCAGATCATCAATGAATATGTTGAAGAGGACAGGGCCCAGCACTGATCCCTGGGGGACACCACTGGTGACTGCCCACCAACTGGATGTGGCACTGTTCACTACCACTCTCTGGGCCCGGCCCTCCAGCCAGTTCCTAACCCAGCACAGAGTGTAATGGTCCAATCCACGAGCTGACAGCTTAGTCAGCAGTTTGCTGTGGGGGACGGTGTCAAAGGCCTTGCTGAAGTCCAGGTAGACCACATCCACAGGCCTCCCCATATCCACCAGACGGGTCATCTGATCATAGAAAGAGATCAGGTTGGAGAGGCAGGACCTGCCCTTCCTAAATCCATGTTGGCTGGACCTGAGCCCTTGGCCATCCTTCAGGTGCGCAGTTATTGCTGCCAGGATAATCTGCTCCATCACTTTCCCTGGCACTGAGGTCAGGCTGACCGGCCTGTAGTTTCCAGGTTCCTCCATCCGACCCTTCTTGTGGATGGGGACCACATTGGCCAGTTTCCAGTCATCTGGGACCTCACCTGTGAGCCAGGACTGGAGGAAAATGATGGAGAGTGGCCTAGCTAGCACATCTGCCAGCTCTCTCAGCACCCTAGGATGGATCCCATCCGGTCCCACAGTCTTCACTGCAAGTGCCCCTAGCCACACTCCTGATGTTATGGAAGTCAAAGCCAGGGACGGGGAGGAAGAACTGCCCATTGTAAGTGCAGATCAGGTTCGTGATCATCTGAAGAACCTGAAAGTGTTCAAGTCCATGGGACCCGATGGGATACACCCACGGGTACTGAGAGAACTGGCAGATGAGGTTGCTAAACCCCTCTCTATTATATTTCAAAAGTCATGGCAATCTGGTGAAGTCCCCACAGACTGGAAAAGGGGAAACATTGCCCCCATCTTCAAAAAGGGTAAGAAGGAGGAACCAGGGAACTCCAGGCCAGTCAGTCTCACCTCTGTGCCTGGAAAGATCATGGAGCAGATCCTCCTGGAGTCACTACTGGCTCAAAAGGATAGTGAAGAGGTGATTGGGAACAGTCAGTATGGCTTTGCCAAGGGCAAATCCTGCCTGACCAACCTGGTTGCCTTCTATGAGCAGGTGACAAAATTAATAGATGAGGGGAGAGCAACTGATGTCATTTACCTGGACCTGAGCAAAGCCTTCGACACTGTCCTGCACCACATCCTGGTCTCCAAACTGGTGACACATGGGTTTGATGGGTGGACCACTAGATGGATAAGGAACTGGCTTGATGGCCGCACCCAAAGAGTGGCTGTCAATGGCTCCATGTCCCAGTGGAGGCCAGTGACAAGCGGAGTCCCTCAGGGATCAGTCCTGGGACCTGTCTTGTTCAACATCTTTGTGGGTGCCATGGACAGTGGCATTGAGTGCACCCTCAGCAAGTTTGCTGATGACACCAAGCTGTGTGGTGCAGCAGACACGCTGGAGGCCATCCAGAGGGACCTTGGCAGGCTGGAGAGGTGGGCACAAGCCAACCTCATGAAGTTCAATAAGAGCAAGTGCAGGGTCCTGCATCTGGGTCGAGGCAATCCCGGGCACAAATCCAGGCTGGGCAGTGACTGGCTGGAAAGTAGCCCTCAGGAGAGAGGCTTGGGGTTGCTGCTGGACAAAAAGCTCAACAGGAGCTCTCAGGGTGCACTTGCAGCCCGCAAAGCCAATCAGATCCTGGGCTGCATCAGGAGAAGTGTGGCTAGCAGGTCGAGGGAGGTGATCCTCCCCCTCTACTCAGCCCTGGTGAGACCCCACCTGGAGTACTGTGTCCAGTTCTGGAGCCCCTATTACAAGAGGGATGTGGAGGTGCTGGAATGTGTCCAGAGAAGGGCCACAAGGATGATCAGAGGGCTGGAGCACCTCTCCTATGAGGACAGACTGAAGGAGTTGGGGCTGTTCAGTCTGCAGAAGAGAAGGCTCCAAGGTGACCTAATTGTGGCCTTCCAGTATCTGAAGGGGGCCTACAGGAAGGCTGGGGAAGGACTGCTCAGGATCTCAGGTAGTGATAGAACTAGGGGGAATGGAATGAAGCTGGAGGTGGGGAGATTCAGGCTAGACGTGAGGAGGAGGTTCTTCACCATGAGAGTGGTGAGACCCTGGAATGGGTTGTCCGGGGAGGTGGTCGAGGCCCCGTCCCTGGAGGTGTTTAAGCCCAGGCTGGATGAGGTTCTGTCCAGCCTGATGTAGTGTGGGGTGTCCCTGCCCATGGCAGGGGGGTTGGAACTAGATGATCCTTGTGGTCCCTTCCAACCCTGAATGAAACTATGAAACTATGAAACTATGAAACTATGAAACTACGACTGACTCGACCCCCTCATCCAGATCATCAATGAAGATGTTGAAGAGAACGGGGCCCAGCAGTGATCCCTGGGGGACACCACTGGTGACTGGCCGCCAGCTGGATGTGGCACCATTCACCACCACTCTGGGCCCGGCCCTCCAGCCAGTTCCTAACCCAGCACAGAGTGTAGTGGTCCAATCCACGGGCTGACAGCTTAGTCAGCAGTTTGCTGTGGGGGACGGTGTCAAAGGCCTTGCTGAAGTCCAGGTAGACCACATCCACAGGCCTCCCCACATCCACCAGACAGGTCACCTGATCATAGAAGGAGATCAAGTTGGAGAGGCAGGACCTGCCCTTCCTAAATCCATGTTGGCTGGACCTGAGCCCTTGGCCATCCTTCAGGTGTGCAGTTATTGGTGCCAGGATAATCTGCTCCATCACTTTTCCTGGCACTGAGGTCAGACTGACTGGCCTGGAGTTTCCAAGTTCCTCTATCCGACCTTTCTTATGGATGGGGACCACATTGGCCAGTTTCCAGTCATCTGGGACCTCACCGGTGAACCAGGACTGGAGGAAAATGATGGAGAGCGGCTTGGCCAGCTCATCTGCCAGCTCTCTCAGCACCCTAGGATGGATCCCATCCAGTCCTATGGACTTGTGAGAGTCCAAGTGGCTCAGCAGGTCCCGAACTAATTCCTCATGGAATTCAAATGCTTGATTCAGAAACACACAGTGCCAAGAAAAGATTTAACTGCTCATGCCTATCTTCCAGGGTAATATGCTCCTGTCTAAAGAATGATGCTGAAACTAGGGCTACCGTAATAATAAATTGTATGAACACAGAGTATTCCTTGTTAGAGTGAGATTCCTTGTATTAATAAGAAGCACAAAGTAGTTCTAGCCTTTGCTCCAACACACAGAGCAAACTTCTTCTTATATAGGTAAATGGTAGCCTTCATGTGGCTTGTTTATGCCTATAACATGGGTGAGAATTTTACCTGTAGTGAATACATTTCTTTTATGGTACTACTATAAATACATCCTTAAACTCAGAGAGTACACCATAGTTTCTTTCTAGAAGATTATGGTAGTCTACATTTGTGCATCTTGAATTGGCACTCATGCACTCAGTGTGTGGCCAGATGAACCCTGCAACTTCAGCAAACATATGCTTTTAGAAGGTCTGTGCCTGCTTTCTACAGCTATGGCCAAGCCACGCATTAACATGCATTAGCATGGTGTGCTTGTACTTGTTTGCAAGGTGTAACACATGTCTTTGCTGGTCTTTCTGTTCTTCCTTCTCTGTCTGGAGATTTTCAAGAAACAGGGATATTATAGATTCATAGAATGGTTTGGGTTGGAAGGGACCTTAAAGATCATTTAGTTCCAACCCACCAGCTATGGGCAGGGATACCCTCTACTAGACCAGATTGCTCAAGGCCTCATCCAACCTGGCCTTGAACACCTCCATGAAGGAGGCATTTATGACCTCCCTAGGTAACATGATCCAGTGTCTCTCCATCTTGACTGTAAAGAATTTATTTCTAATATCTAGTCTAAGTCTATCTTATATCTACTCCTGTGTAAGAGGCATGACTAGCAGTGCATTGGTGGCAGCAGTGGTGATGGTGGTGACAGCAACTGATGCTGACTCTGAAATTGTTGCTTAGATTTGCTGGCAAATCATACACTGTTATACTGCACCGTCTTAATAACTATCAGTTGCTATGTTTTGATGGAAGTCAAAGGTGCTCAAAGCTTCTGAATATCAGGTTTCTCAGTGAAGTATTATATATGACTGGTAATCTATATTTGAAAACCTTGCTTTGAAAGGTTTGGTCTCATCACTCACTGTTATACTCCAATGAGAATAAGAAAGGCTTTTTGACTGTCATGAACAGCTCTAATGGAGGCATGTGTAAACCTGTATATTTTTTTCTTGTCTCAAGTGACAAACAACTTAATTTCAACAAAGGAAGATCTTTTTAATGGACTCAGCTCTTTGGATGCAGTTGCAATTTCCTTCTCTGTACATCACTTCTTGCAGTGCCTGTGATAAGACAGGGGCAGAAAAAGGGGCAGATCCACAAGAGTAAACAGGTTCCATCTTCCACAACCTGAAGTGAAGATACATACATGAGAGTGATAGTCATATAGAACATAAACACAGAAGCACTCAAAACCTTCAGTGTGTTTAATAGGTTTACTTTTGTTAAGGAAATACCAGGTTGTTGTTTGCAAAGGAACCCTTCATTCAGATCTATGAGGCAATGATTGTACTGATATGAGTACAGTCTGTTTATACAGGATTGGAGGAACAGGCTTTTAAACAGTATTTTTCTTATTTTTTTTTAAATTAGTTTAGAATAGAATAGAATAGAATAGAATAGAATAGAATAGAATAGACCAAGTTGGAAGAGACCTTCAACCCAACCTATTATCCAACCCACCTAATCAACAAAACCAAGCAACCAAGCACCCTATCAAGTCTCCTCCTGAACACCTCCAATGATGGTGACTCCACCACCTCCCCAGGTAGCCCATTTAGGTCCATTTTTATTGTCTCTGACTTTGTCTGTCATACATTTCTTTCCTGTGCGTGGGTGGACATTGCTTCAGGGATTTGGGGCTCTCCTGTAACTGCTTGTGCTAGCAAAACCTTAATTTTTTCATAGTCAGGTAGGCTGTCACTCAACACCCAAAGCATCACTCCAGATTTGAGCTCCATCCAGGTGAAGTATATGGCTGAAATGAGACTTCATTCGATGGTTCTGTGATTGCCATGTCCTGTAACACCATTCAGAGGAAATGATAAAAAAAGAGAGGAAAATATAAAAAAGACACTTAAAACATCTTTTGTGAATAGAATAGAATAGAATAGAATAGAATAGAATAGACAAGGTTGGAAGAGACCTTCCAGATCATTGCATCCAACCTATCATGCAACACTATCTAATCAACTAAACCATGGCACCAAGCACCCCATCCAGTCTCTTCTTAAACACCTCCAGTGATGGAGACTCCACCACCTCCCTGGGCAGCACATTCTAATAGGCAATCACTTTCTCTATGAAGAATTTCTTCCTAACATCCAGGCTAAACCTCCCCTGGCACAGCTTGAGACTGTGTCCTCTTGTTCAGGTGCTGATTGCCTGGGAGAAGAGACCAACCCCCCCGGCTACAACCTGCCTTCAGGTAGTTGTAGAGAGCAATATGGTCTCCCCTGAGCCTCCTCGTCTCCAGGCTAAGCAACCCCAGCTCCTTCAGCCTCTCAACTCTTCTAAAATCCGAGAGAATATTTATGGAGATATTTTCATGAGGTTGGGCTTCTGCTCTTACTGGAAGACAGCGTTTCAGTTTGAAGAGATGCAGTGCCTAGACAGGAGCTGTGTTTTTCCAGATCTTGTTCGATTCACTTCAAAACCTAAAGTATACATTGAAGTATTTCTGACTCTTAAGATGAAGTAAATCTCACCCTAATTCCCAGTCAGATTTTACCAGGAAATTATTACAATTACTTCAAGCCAGTATTAGAAATATTAAATGTTACAGAAAAATTAAGGTTAAACCTAGAAAAAAATGGGGCTTGTTCTTAGACCATATAGTGGGTTTAGATATTACCATTACTGGCTCTGTGGCATTTCATAAAAACAACTTTGCAGTTCATTTGTGCTTTAATGAAACAAAATTCCCAGTAGATGCATATCTGACACAGAGGTTGAATTCAGGGTGGTGTCTTCTCCAGCTCAAATGAACCAAGATGGTGGTTCCCAGAAGGAAAAAGGCAGTGATCCCTTCTTCCCTGGGACTCTGAGTGATAAACCCAATCCTGAATGACAGTCTTGGGATAACAGTGTTTTAAAACACTGTCTTTAATTTACACAGACTTAAAATACATCTAAAGTAAGCCAAAAACCTCAGGATTTTCAAAGATTTGACTCCTATAATTATGAATACAATTTTTCTGTTTTAAATATAATTTGATGCATTTTGTCAAGGAGGCTTCAGGGGTTGTTTTAAATTCCTCATTACTTTACAACTTTTCTGTGGCAATATTCAAATCAATTTATTTGGTTTCTTCAGCAGTTAAGTCTTTCAACAGCTTGACCTTCTCATAAATGTGTACTTGTGCCATTTAGCCAGGAAAGCCTCTCTCCTTCAATAGGTCTAATTCCTGCAACACAATCTGAGATACAAACAGCCCAAGATCCTGCAGACGCATAACTAGGTCTAGCCTTAACAACATCAGTGTGAAGTTACATATGTGAGTAAAATATGTGGATGTGGGCCAGGGTAACATTGAGGGACGTTTGCCAGATACTAATTGAGCAATAAGACAGGGTGTAGACTCTGATCCCATGCTTTGGTATGTTGCTAGGCAAAGGGCAACAGCTCTCCAGTATCACTCAACAAGGTGTGTGCTGTCATTGCACAATAACTCTATACTGTGTGCTGAGATGATTATAGAGTGCTATTTTCAGTGTATAGAAGATGTTTTATTTATGTATATTTTATCCAGCTGACATGAAAAGGAAATAGTTACGTTATAGTAAGGGCATAGTCTACTTTTAGCTAGACAGTAACATGAAGGGTGCTGTTGTTCATAGGCTACTATAGGTGTGCATGGTCTTACAAAGGCAGGGTGGAAGACATTAAAAATAAAACAACGCCTTGTTCCTGCAATGAGCTGTGGGCATGCAGTATTCTACCTACATGTGACACTGAGAGGAGTTCAGAGCCTTGCTACCTCTGACACTGAAAGAATATCTACAGCAAAAATTTCCCAGCACATTTCATGAGGACATGCAGGATATATAAAAAGATAACACTGTTCCTTGGAAAACAATTTCTCATAGGAAGTAGCTTGAAATTGGTTTGGGCTTCACAGTTATCTTGTTTGTTTTGCTAATCCTCACAAAGATTAATAAGGGAACGATGAGACAACAGAAAACTGTGAGCACAGGAAGCGACTATTGCCTAAAGCATCTGGATATGGTTATGTAAACACAATGTAATAAGAAAACTGTGAGATTTAACTTTTGAAATCTCCTTTATTCCTTCCCATAACGTAATCTCTTCTAAACCAGAACAGGGGGTAACACTTAGGGGAACAGGGAGTTTGATACCTCCCCAGAAGCAAGATTCTCAACCTCCCTGTAGTAACCCACATGAGCAGGGCCAATGGGAACAGGTCTCTGCCCGACGGAAGAAGTGCAAACAAAGGAAGTCTGCTCCTGTGAGCAGCACGCTGCCTCCAGTGCAGTTACAGAACAGGTATGAGGCTCTGCAGGAGGAACAGGTCATTGGTGAGGCTGAGGACTCAAGAAGGTCAGAAGCTGTACCAATGACAGGTTGCCTCAGGCCAGCCATCAAAACTTACCCAGAAAAGAAACCTCGCAGGGTCATCGTCATAGGAGACTCCCTACTGAGGGGAACAGAGGGCCCAATATGCAGACCAGACCAATTTCATAGAGCGGTCAGCTGCCTCCCTGGTGCCCAAGTAAAAGACGTTGTAGATAGAATTCCCAACCTCGTGAGTCCTTCAGACTACTACCCACTGCTGGTCTTTCAGGTGGGCAGTGAGGATGTAACAATGAGAGGCTCACAATCTATTAAAAAGACTTCAGAACTTTAGGGCAAATGCTAAAGGGATCAGGGGCTCAAGTCGTGTTCTCAGCCATCCCTCTAACGTCAGCAATGGATGAGGACACACTGAGGAAGGGCCGACAGATCAATTCATGGCTCAGGGGCTGGTGCCATCGACAGGGCTTTGGGTTCCACAATCATGGATTGGTTTTCAAGGCACCTGAGCTGAAAACAACTCATGGGACACACTTGTCCCAGAGTGGGATAAGAATACTGGGGCAGGAATTGGCAGGGCTCATTGATAGGGCTTTAAACTAGATTTGAAGGGGGAAGGGGTTTATAGTCGCCTGCTGGCTGGTGACAAACAGAGGGGCAGCTCACCAGCAGTAGAGAGAAGGAGAGATGGTAAGGGCTCTCAACTTGCTGCCCTGAGGCAAGCCACGAATGATCCACCAGGACATTCTGTGGAAACCGAGGGGAATTGGCACAAGAGGAGGCCAGGGCCAGCCCAGCTGAAGTGCTTCTATGCGAATGCGCGCAGCTTGGGCAACAAACAGGATGAGTTAAGGGCCACTGTGCTGCTGGGATGCCACGACATAGTGGCAGTTACTGAAACTTGGTGGGATGAATCCCATGACTGGAATGTAGGCATAGATGGATATAAACTCTTTAGGAAGGATAGGCAGGGAAGGAGAGGAGGAGGTGTTGCCCTCTATGTCAGTAGCCAGTTGGAATCAGTGGAGCTCCAACTGGGGAGAGATGATGAGCTAGTTGAGAGCGTATGGGTTAAAATTAAAGGCAGGACAGGGGAAGGAGATATTACTGTGGGGGTCTCCTACAGGCCACCTGACCAGCAGATCCAAGCAGATGAGGCCCTCCATAGGCAAATAGAAGCGGCTTCCAGGTCACAAGCCCTGGTCCTCATGGGTGATTTCAACCACCCGGACATCTGCTGGAGGGACAACACAGCAAGGCACCAGCAATCCAGGATGTTCCTGGACTGCATAGAAGACAACTTCCTCCTCCAAATGGTAGAGGAACCAACAAGAAATGGTGCTATGCTGGACCTTGTTCTCACCAACAGGGAAGGGCTGGTAAGCAATGTGAGGCTCAGAGATGGCCTTGGCTGCAGTGACCATGAAGCAATTGAATTTAACATCCTCAGGGCAATCAGGAGGAAGTATTCCAAGCTCACGACCCTAGACTTTAGGCGTGCAGATTTTGATCGCTTCAGGGATCTGCTAGCCAAAGTGTCGTGGGACAAAGCCCTGGAGGGAAGAGGGACCCAGGATAGCTGGTCAGTATTCAAGGACCACCTCCTCTGTGTCCAGGAGCTCTGTGTACCAACAAAGAGAAAAGCAGGTAAGAATGCTAGGAGGCCTGCCTGGATGGGCAAGGAGCTACTGGACACACTATTACTTAAAAGGAAACTCTACAGGAAGTGGAGAGAAGGACAGGTAGAACAGGGGAATATAAGGAAGCTGCCCGAGCAGCGAGAGTCCTGGTTAGGAAAGCCAAAGCAGAGTTTGAATTGAATCTAGCCAGGAGATTAGAGGGAACACTAAGAACTTTTACAGGTATATTAATGGGAAGAAGAAGACTAGGGAAGGTGTGGGCCCCCTCAGAAAGGAAAATGGTGACATGGTCACAAGGGATGAGGAAAAGGCTGAGGTACTTAATAACTTCTTTACCTCAGTCTTCACTGCAAGGGCCTCTAGCCACACTCCTGATGTTATGGAAGTCAAAGCCAGGGACGGGGAGGAAGAACTGCCCATTGTAAGTGCAGATCAGGTTCGTGATCATCTGAAGAACCTGAAAGTGTTCAAGTCCATGGGACCCGACGGGATACACCCAAGGGTACTAAGAGAAGTGGCAGATGAGGTTGCTAAACCCTCTCTATTATATTTCAAAAGTCATGGCAATCTGGTGAAGTCCCCACGGACTGGAAAAGGGGAAACATTGCCCCCATCTTCAAAAAGGGTAAGAAGGAGGAACCAGGGAACTACAGGCCAGTCAGTCTCACCTCTGTGCCTGGAAAGATCATGGAGCAGATCCTCCTGGAGTCACTACTTGCTCAAAAGAATAGTGAAGAGGTAATTGGGAACAGGCAGCATGGCTTTGCCAAGGGCAAATCCTGCCTGACCAACCTGGTGGCCTTCTATGAGCAGGTGACAACATTAATAGATGAGGGGCGAGCAACTGATGTCATTTACCTAGACCTGAGCAAAGCCTTTGACACTGTCCCGCACCACATCCTGGTCTCCAAACTGGTGACACATGGGTTTGATGGGTGGACCACTAGATGGATAAGGAACTGGCTTGATGGCCGCACCCAAAGAGTGGCTGTCAATGGCTCCATGTCCCAGTGGAGGCCAGTGACAAGCGGAGTCCCTCAGGGATCAGTCCTGGGACCTGTCTTGTTCAACATCTTTGTGGGTGACATGGACAGTGGCATTGAGTGCACCCTCAGCAAGTTTGCTGATGACACCAAGCTGTGTGGTGCAGCAGACACACTGGAGGGAAGGGAGGCCATCCAGAGGACCTTGACAGGCTGGAGAGGTGGGCACAAGCCAACCTCATGAAGTTCAATAAGAGCAAGTGCAGGGTCCTGCATCTGGGTCGAGGCAATCCCGGCACAAATACAGGCTGGGCAGTGACTGGCTGGAAAGTAGCCCTGAGGAGAGAGACTTGGGGGTGCTGGTGGACAAAAGCTCAACATGAGCTCCCAATGTGCACTTGCAGCCCGCAAGGCCAATCAGATCCTGGGCTGCATCAGGAGAAGTGTGGCTAGCAGGTCGAGGGAGGTGATCCTCCCCTCTACTCAGCCCTGGTGAGACCCCACCTGGAGTACTGTGTCCAGTTCTGGAGCCCCTATTACAAGAGGGATGTGGAGGTGCTGGAACGTGTCCAGAGAAGGGCCACAAGGATGATCAGAGGGCTGGAGCACCTCTCCTATGAGAGCAGACTGAAGGAGTTGGGGCTGTTCAGTCTGCAGAAGAGAAGGCTCCAAGTGACCTAATTGTGGCCTTCCAGTATCTGAAGGGGGCCTACAGGAAGGCTGGGGAGGGACTGCTCAGGATGTCAGGTAGTGATAGGACTAGGGGGAATGGAATGAAGCTGGAGGTGGGGAGATTCAGGCTAGATGTGAGGAGGAGGTTCTTCACCATGAGAGTGGTGAGACCCTGGAATGGGTTGTCCAGGGAGGTGGTCGAGGCCCCGTCCCTGGGGGTGTTTAAGAGCAGGCTGGATGAGGCTCTGTCCAGCCTGATGTAGTGTGGGGTTTCCCTGCCCATGGCAGGGGGGTTGGAACTAGATGATCCTTGTGGTCCCTTCCAACCCTGAATGAAACTATGAAACTATGAAACTAATAAAACACCCTCTCAGAATATATACTTTATTCCCCAAGAATCCTGCAAGGTGTTAAAGCACTACAATTTTCACTGCAAGTTCCTTGCTACTATTGATCAGTCAGCCACATATCTGATCCTTTATCCAAAATTTTCCTAGCATGTGTTCTGGTACCTGACTCTTTAATTAGAGAGAGAGAGAGACAATTATAATTTGATGGGGATGCTTTGTATCTGTTACATGTACTATTTTTGTCCTACCTGCTGGTCTATACAATCAGTATTTTGAACATTTATTACATGGTATGGTACTTTTTTTTTCCCTCTGTCACTGAAATGATGACCTCTCCTTCAAGTGCAGGAATTTGCACATTATTCAGTGAACCAGGCTAGTCACCCTAGTTGACAGCTATGCTACTCACTAAAATTCCCAGGAGATAAAGCTTTTAAGAATAGCATTCTATCATATTGTCCTGCTTTTGCTGGGATAGAATGATAGGGCAGCCATGATCTGCAGTCATTAGCAGTTTTGAGTCAGCCAGGAGCTTAAGGTAGGAGAAGCAAAGACCAGGGCAGTTGACCTGAGTTAGCTCATAAGTTTATTCCATACCATAAATATCATGTTCATTATAAAGGGGGAAGTTTGCTGAGGATAGGAGCTTCTCTCCTTCCTCCCAGGATGCCTCACTTCTTCTGAGCTACTTTCTTGTTTATTGTGGCTACTGTAAAATGATTGGGATGAGTATAAGATTGTATACTTCATATGGCCATCAGTATTAATTTTGTTAAATCTGTTTTCATTTTCACTTGTGGGTTTCCCCTCCTTTCTTTATGTCCCTCTCCCAGCAGGAGAGGAATTATCAGGTGGCAGAATAACTCCCATAGTTTAGTCCTGGATAGAGGTGAAATGTAGACACGTATGTAAATGCTAGCAATTTAAATGCCCTTTTTTCTTACCCCTTTTTTTTTTTCCTGGTATTTAGCCTTTCCTTCTCTCAGCAATTCCATTCCAGAGTACTAGTTGTACAGATTATTAGATATTAGCCATTTTGCTCAAAGATAGGACTCTAGTTTTATTAAACAAATCACCTTAAATTTGTACTTTACAAAAATATAGATACTGAACTGGTTTTGACTTCTTTGTGCTTCTCTCTCCATAGGTAATCATTACAAAGCTTGTTTACACAGGGCTTCTGGGTGATTCTGTGATACTGCTATCTGGCAACTGATGTAGGGACACCTGATAACATCTAAATTTGGTCTTTTTTTCTAACCAAATGATTCAGGTAAACAGAAGCAGTAAGAAAAGTTTTGCATCTCCTAAAGGTGACCCACAATATCTAGCATGCTGAAGGAGATTCTCCAGAGTGAGCCAACTGGAACCTTCACACATCCTTACCCTGTGGCATGTAGTCACTGGAACTAGAGGTCTATCAGACATATGTCGGTAACTCAGCAAGCCTGTACACCTCTCAGGTTACACATCATGTAAGTTCTTAGTAACAGAAATGGTGTTATTTCTCATGGTCTCTATAGCAATCCACTGGTCTGGATGCATACTAGGGAAGTGGGGACCTGGATTCAGTTTGAACATGTGCTGACCCAAGGGTTCCATAGGTCAGGACATTGTCAGGCCCAGGTCATACACATCACAGGCTTTGACCTTCTCCTAAAGTCACAGTACTGGGAAATGCCAAATGCAAGAGATAGAGAAAGATGCAGAGGAAGATCAATGGCTTAGTAACTTGGGCACCTCATTAAAACAAGACAACTATGCCCCTATTCTGCCATTTTATACCCATCTAATAATGTAGAATGACTGGAGAGACCAGAAGGGAGAAGAAGCTGCATTGATTCCTGTGTGGCAGTTGTATAGCATCCTCTGTAATGCACAGAAAATCATGCTTGGCTTCGGTAGGTCTTGGCAGAACATGGTCACTGCAGAGGCCTCTTCAGTGAACTAAAATCTCATGTTTACTAAGCAAATGTAAAAGGAGAATATTTTGGTGGTAGAAGGCTAATGGATTCTCCAGGTAGGTTTGTTTCATGGGGCCATGAAAAATATTTCTTTGGTGGTAGGACAAAAAAAATTTCTCCTCTTATCCACTAGCTTTTGCTAATAAAGAGCCTACCAAATAGATACAATTTTAGCTGAAATTTTCCAAAAGGAAACACATAAAAAGAGGCTATGCCAGATGTCTGGCAGCAGTCTTTTCAGTTCATTTGGTCAGGGTCTGATAAGGTTATAAACAACAAAAGACAATGCTCCTCCTCACTAACACAATCCATCTTATAAACAGCCAGCCAGCTAACTTTGCTTGTAATAAGGAACTACTGAATGTCAAACTGTAACAGTTTTGCCCATAATACTAAGTTGCAGTAGATAATTACAGGTATCAAGATGAGCAGATGCCTCTTTGAATTAATATTGTCCTTTCATTTAGATAAGATGCCAAAAATGTTAAAAATGAATAGTCATTCATTATATAAAGCAGCAGCTGAGCAGTAGGTGGAGGAATAGTTATTTGTTCCTACTCCTAAGCAAATGCACATACAGCTTGATTTTTTTAAAATTAATTTTATTTTGATAGCAAAAAAAAAAAAAGAAAAAAAGTGATATCTAATGTCACCGAGTTTTGACTGGTAAATCTTTGCAGTTTTTCTTGTTTAATCACTGAAAGCTAATGTAGCTCATTCCAGCTGCCTGCAGCATCAGCTTTATTCTCCTGAAAGAACTTCCTCTCTTTTTAGCTTTCCCTTAATGTTTTGAGCCCTTAGCAGAAATGGTAATCTTCTTAATGTGTTGGCAGAAAACATAAAACTCACCAAAAATAAGGATCATGTCTAACCAAGCATCCCATTATCAGGCCCACCAAAAAGATGCAGGTTTGCCATAGACATACTATATTGCTTTGTATTATTTTATGGGAATAGAAAGTGAATTTGAGGTGTTGAACAGTCCTGTTAGAAAAGACCATTTTACTGAAATAACATGGTGTTGTAGTGGTTTTGGAGTAAATGTATTCATGTCTACTTGTTTATTACAGCCAGTCTATTTATCAGAGTTATTTGAATTCATGCCGCCATCTTGGTACTGGGTCCCACGCCTTGCATTGAGAAGCTTACCTTGATAATTTACAACCAGCCTTTGTCTGAACTCCCTCACTCAGTATATTGGTACTGGGTCCTGTGTGAGACAGAAATCCCATGGGAGCTGCAAGGTGCTAGTGCACACCTCTATTATAAACCTTGCCCATAACCATACTTTTGTGAGCTGAAGCCTCAATTACTGTGACATGTGCCCCCATGGTTCAGGCAACACAGCTGTTACTACATGATGGGCTGGAGAGGACAGAGCATTCCCCAGGACCTGGGTCAGGGACAGGTGGTCTGCTCTGCAGTTAAGAGGCCAAAAAGCAGGTGTCAATGTCAGCTTCACTGTTCATTTCTCTCTTTTTAGGGAAGTGAAACCCCAGAATGGGGATGGCTCTGGAAACTGAAGCATTGTATTTCAGGGCAGGTTGGGAGTTGCCACTGTAGTACCTATTGAAAAAACAATGGTTTGCATCACAAAAGCAGGATGAGACATAGTGATACCTGAGCTAAGTCACCTCTGCTTCCCAGCACAGTTTAAGGTGATGACTAGTCTGAGTAGCTGGCATCCCGTTATAGAAAAGATCACTTCTTTCACTGTCTCATACAGTAGCAATTATTATCTGCCAGATCAATCTTTCCTTTCCTGAAGCTGAAATCTGTGACTGACAGAAGATCGTATTTAGAGGCTCCGCAGTTCTGAAACTGGCTTATTCTGGAAATCTGCCAATGTCACATCCTGGCAAAGTAGAGGGATCAGAATTACACTTGGCTATTCAGTCAGTCTTTTGAACTGTTGCATCACCACTGCAGGATGCTACAAGCTTTTGAGTTTAAGGGACAGCTTTTTACTCTTAGGATCATTTTCAGTAATTTCCACATACCTAAAGCCTAGGAAAAATATACACTTCTCAGTTCCCTCACACTCTGAAAGCAAAACTTCTTTTTGATACTCTTTTGTCTGTTCAGCTGAGGAAGCTAGGAAAATAAGTAACTTGAAATGCTTCAATTAGTAGCCTGGAGACCCACACAGAAAGATTAGATGCCTTGTGAAATAAAATTAATTTATGCTTGTTTCTTCTTCATACCTGCACCCTTTTCTGATGCTAACAGAAAAGATTCCTGGAGTACATCAGCTATTTTAAGGTCTTGAACAACTTGGAGATCTGACATCTTTTCCTGTAAGTATAAATAACCCCACCTGTTGCAGTATCATATATATGTGATAAAAACAGATGTGAGTAAAAAATAGTAGGATGCTGCATTTTGATCTAAAAATTATTCTAGGGACAAAGCTACATGGGCTTCTCCCATTTCAAAAAGATAAAAGGGATTCTCGAGTTTGAGGTGGGTATTTCCAGTGTCAAAAATATATTTCACACTCATTTATTACACATTTTAAAAGTTAATTAAAACCAAACCAACAAACAAACAAAATCCCCCAAATTTTCCTTAGCCAAGCTGTTGAAGTTGTCATGTCACTGTGCATAGCAAGGGTTGCCAAAGTGGTGCCAGAGTGCATCAAATTTGTCTCAGCTTCACAAATTAATGTCTCTTCTTTTACTGTTGCAGTTGAAACCACCACAGCTCCCCAGAAGTTAATGAAGTGCTTTCCCCCATTTTTCAAAAGAGATGAAAGACAAAAACTGAGAAACCTCAAAGCATTTTGTGATTAAAGTAGGCAGAAGAAGACAGAGTATCTGCTCCAAATTGTAGGCAGGCTTACCCGAAGTACAGTAGAGCAACTGTACTTCAATAAGAGATCTGAGACCTAACTTTCTGCAAGTTGTTCACAGTGAATTAAAAAGCCATGGTGCAAAGAAGGTTATTTTTAAAGTGTTATTTTGGCTTCTTTGTTTGGTGGTCATATCACATTTTCAGCACCTAGAAATCCTCCGTTTATGACAGTGTCTGAATGAAATGTTACTGACTTAACAATTATCTCCTCACTCTGTAGCTTTCAAGTTATGACTTAATGCTGAGAAAACTGTAGGCTAAGTGAGTGACACAACTTCAGTACCTTCAAAGAATGTGGTTAGAATAGTCTGTAGGGGTGGGAAGAGAGTTTTTCTTTGCAGTTGGTAGAGTGGCAATAACAGAGTGGCTTTTCAATTGCTTCTGTATCACAGCACAGGGCTTTTAGCCCCTGTCTGCTGCACCCACACACGATCTGGTGCAGACACTTAAAAAGCATACAGCAACCTTTTAGCTCAAGGAGTCCTTTCAAAGCAAGCTTCAGCCACCCAGGGGGCTAGCAGTCTGTAGAGGCTGCTGCTTCTATCCCCGAGTATCATGTTGGCTCTGCTGCACTGGGACCACCCTATGCACGTGGTGGAGAAATAGGATTTGCTTTTCATTAATTCTGTTACTGCAAAATTTCCTGTAGGATATTCTGTAGCTAGAGCACTGAATCATTTCTGAAACTTCCTATTCAAATATTTATTTTATATGGCAATGGTATTAGTAATGTGCAAGTTTTACGTACTGCTATTTCCTCCCACACCCATTGAAAACTAACAAGAGCCAGCCTGTCAAAATAAGCATGTGAATTATAGATCAGCTATAACATGCTTCAAACAGTCAGTGTTCTAGCCTAGGTGATACCATATAACTCTGTTTTCCCTGTGCTTGTAAAATTACACAGCCTACAATTCACCAAAAGAAGCCTACAAAGCAAAGTCTGTATTTATCCCATACCATTACAGATATTTAAATAATGTGCTTGAGAATGGAGAATTTTTTATATGGTTGATGGAAGGAGAGAGAAATTCTCCTTTTAGCTCACCTAGGTTTTACCTTGTCCTTAAGGAGGGCCATTGCTGGCTGCTGCTGAAATCAGTGCAACTTGAGCTCCAACCTCAGTTAGATACTTCATTTTCAAGGAGAAGAAAAAGAGCCGAGGTTACTTCTGCAGCTCCAAAAAGCTTGTAGGAAGACTGATCTCTCTCTTTCCAGTCTCGTCCCTTTTTATGGACTACATCCATATGTTGCTCTGGAAGTTGGCTCTGGCATTATGCCAGTGCCAGCTCCTCCCAGTCCTGAACATGTAGTGCATATATTGATCTATAGGCTCTATGCAAAACATCAGGAAATGGGAGCAAATAACGTGTCTGGAATGTTTGCTCACATGAGGTAATAAAAACGAAAGCCGATTCAGAGAATCTGCAGAGGGTCTTTATGCTACAGAACAACTGGGTAATAAAACGGCAGAGGAAATCCAATGTTGATAAATGCAAAGCAGTTCAGAAAGGGGAAAAACAACCTTAACTGTATGACCCAGCAATAGGCTCTAAACAGGGGTCTTAATTACTGAGGAGACATAGAAATCTTGCAGTCATGAATACAACCATAGTCACAGACTGTCACATTCAGCATAGCAATTAGCATTAGTCAGAAAAGCAAGTCAGTATCAACAACTATTAGAAAGAAATACAGACAGATTAGAAGCCAATAGTGTGTCAATACTGCTGTCTATACTGCATCTTGAATGACTGAGATTACCATTTCCCATCCTAAAGGGTATAGCAGAAGCAGAAAAGAAATAATGAAATGTGATCTTTTAGAAAAGGAATTATTAAACAGACCAAGATTTTTCAGCTGGGAAAAGAGATGGGACATAATACAGCAGCTATAAAATCATGAATGGCAGGGAGAAAGTAAGTACAGAATTACTGTTTGCTGTCTCCTCTAACGCAGTAACCAGGGGGTATCAAATGAAATTAGGAGGCTTGAATGACACAAGTTCAAACAAAGAGTTACTTTTTCATATATACAATTAAGTTATGGAATGCCTGGCCACAGGATGCTGCGGTTGCTAAGAGCACAAGAGGGCTGAAAAGCAAATCAAAAGAATTCACTGAAGAAAAATCTGCTGATGGATATCAAATAGAAAGGCACTGCTGCTGGTTCAGCGAGTAAATGGACTGCAAATGACTGGGAGAGGGGCCTGAGAGGCTGATACGAGGATGTGTCATGTGCTTGCACTGTTCTTGCTCTCCTCCATGGACATTTGATGTTGCCCTGCATCAGAGAGAATATATGGTGCTAGACAGACCACTGTTTTGACTTTGCACGGTCATTGTTATGTTTTCAGTGTACCTACAAAAGTTATGCTTGAAGAGGGAAGATCATTCTAAGTAAGATGATACACCTTTTTGTCTGTTTGATGTCATCACTTAAGCAAATGGAGGGTAAAAAAATGCTCATGGAAATCCAAACAGGAAACACTTTGCAAACAAAGAGGCACAGGCTGGTGCCTGCCTAGCTGCTATTTTTCATGCTCCATGGGACCTGAAAGAGAACTCTGCTACCTGCAGCCAGAGCACAGATGCAAAAGGACAATGAAACAACCCAACTCCCTCTCTCTTTTTTTTTTTTTTTTTTTCTTCTTCTCTCCAGATTATGGCAGATCTGATGCTTATCATTTGAAAGCTAGCACACACCTGGGCAGTAGCAGAGACACAATCATGACAGACAGGAACTCTCCCTTCCTAATACATTCTAATGAAACCCAGGACAGCACTTAAGGAAAACTCTCTAGTTTTAGTGCTCTCACGGACTTCAGACTTCAGTGCTGGCACTGTGGTAATACTGACCATACAGCATGAAGCAAGGCTTTGTTCCAAGCCACCCAGATTTAACTCATCTAACCGGCCCTACCTCTGAGTGTAGGGTGACCTCCCTGATTAGCCTTTTAAAAGCCTTTCACTATATATGGCACTTTCAGTCTTAGCAAGATAAATCTGAAGAGAGAGCAAAGGGATGTCTCATGATGCAAGTACTAAAGCATTCTTGGACTTTCAAGAAAAAATACACAAAACAACTTCCTGACTCAAAAAGAGCTGTATCTGGCATGGGAAACTTCTACATTAGACCTTACCCTGACAGAGAAATATTAATCACAAAATTTGTAGTTTGCTGAGGTGGAAGTAATAATGCTTTTATATGCTTTTAAAATGCATTTTACATGCAAGCAGGATGAAATCCTAACTAATAAAATTTATACTCATTGCCTTAAAATATCCTGTTGCACAAAGCTGAAAATAAATGAAGATCTGTATCAGCCAACCTGGAGGAAAAAAAAATTAAAACAACAAAAATGTGAATAATAATTTACAACAACTCAGAAAAATTTCATTAGATCTTCAGAAAGCCACAGTTAAGAAAGATGTGCACACTGGGTGAAGCCAACATCCTTCTGAGAAAGGACTGGAGGAAAATTAATATTTTGCCAATACTTGTGAAGACAAAATAGGGCAACCAGGTAATTATAGGCCTGTCAGTTTGACGTCTATTCCAGGCAGAGTGATGGAGTTGCTGATAGGAAAGTCAATTAATAAAGTATTAAAACAGTGCAATTTAATTAATGGCAATCAACACAGATTAATGGAATAAAGATCTTATCAAATTAATGTGCTATTTTTATAAGACTACAAATTTGGTGGATAAAAGCAATTGTGGTAATACTGTATACTTTGACTTAATGCATTTCCTATACAGTATTACAAGAACTACTGACAGAAGCCAAACTAATGTGATGACCACACCTGGCCAACCAACTTGTTTAAAGCTGACTAGTCTTAGATCTAACATGATGTAACATGGGGCTATGAGAGTGTGTTCTGAAGGAACCATTGGAACCATTGGAACCATTGGAATGCGCTGCCCAAGGAGGTGGTGGAGTCGCTGTCATTGGAGGTTTTCAGGAGGAGACTTGATGGGGTGCTTGGTGCCATGGGTTAGTTGTTTAGGTGGGTTGGATTGGTTGATGGGTTGGACGCAATGATCTTGAAGGTCTCTTCCAATCTGGTTTGGTTTATTCTATTCTGTTTGTTTATTCTAACTGCTTATCTGCCTTGTGCTTATTGATAATGCTATTGTCAATGTAGGAGAAAGCAGTGCCTTTGCTAATAACATTTTTTTCAATGAACCAAAATCTGAAAGTGGGTAGAAGTGGGCTATGACTTTTCACCCCTGCTTGAAGAGCAGGTGCCAGAGAAATAATGGGCTTTTCACATGTAACCCAACATAAAGGACCTATTTAAGGACATACAACTCAGGCCTTACTCACATAAGAAGGGTTCACCTTTGGGAAGTTGAGACTGAAAAATGAACTGGTGGTCCTATCAGACAACCAGCTGATCACCAGAGCCTTCTGAAAGTGCTTTGTCAAAAGGGCCAGTGCAAACTTTGCATGTGCGCAGAGGATAGCATCAAAGGGGATTAAAGAGGTTGTCTTCCTTCTGCATTTGGCATTGGTAAAAGCCGTTGGAATAATGTTGGTCCTGATGTCAGCAACTCAAGAAGGATGTTGGCAAATCTGAAGTAGTTCAGAAAAGCACCACAAGAATATTAATTAAAAAAAAAAAAAAAGAAAAAAAAAAAGATGTAAAATGGAATGGTTCAATAGGTTTAGTATATCAAAGTAAAAGCTAAGGAATAACTTGATTATGGTTTGTAAGTGCTGTCATGTGGAACAGACACTAACAGGAGCGTATACAAGGAAATGCAATAGAAAGCTGAAGGAGCATAATTTCAGCATAGATTAAGGATAGACAACTATTGCAGCTATTTAGCATTCATCGCAAATAGAGTTAGATGTCTTTTCTGTTTAGTTCTTCTCAAGTTCTGCTCAAGACAAAACAATTCCAGGTAAGCTAATGACCCATGCAGAAGAGTCAGAAATGGTCATGAGATGGTTTACACCCTCAGCATCTCTAAATACAACCATGTAAACGATATATACATGCATTGTTAAGTAAATAAAGGTGTTTCTGAGTGAAGAATGGGATCCAAATTTAGCTAATGCAAGTTTATACGTCAAGAGGTGCTTTGTGAATGATGAGGGTGGTGTTTCTTTCTAGCTCTGCTTAGGGAACCAAAAAACTGGCAATGCAGCTGGTTTTGGAGACCAACTCCTAGAAGCATATCCAGTT
Source organism: Melanerpes aurifrons (assembly GCA_011125475.1). Taxonomy (NCBI): domain Eukaryota; kingdom Metazoa; phylum Chordata; class Aves; order Piciformes; family Picidae; genus Melanerpes; species Melanerpes aurifrons. Next base: position 4,153,051 of record WWNC01000071.1, on the reverse strand, counting down.
GTCATGTTTCCATCGCACATTCACCCCCGCCAGCATCATGCTGATGGGTGCAGCTGAGGTAGCAAAACATGCCTAAAAAGGATCTGGTTCAGGTTATGTACTTATCTGGAAAACAGCTTCCCAAGGCAACTTCTTCCTGAAGTGAAAAAGAGATGCTATACCTCCCTATAAAACCCCAAACAAATAAACCAACAAAAACAGATGAACAAACATCTTAACAGCAACTGTCTTGTGTGTGTTCAATTCCAAAAGGTTAGAAATAACTAGTTACATCTTCTCTTGCATGTAAGGGTTTCTATGTAATGTGCAAACATAGCACTTTCCTTCCTGATCTTACACCCACTGGCATGCTCTATTCACCTGGCCCATTACAAAAGAAATAAACTCACTCTTTTTCTTCTTTCAGTAATAACAGTATAACTTAAAATATGGGAAATATAAAAGGCATGCCACTTACATCTGATCAGTGAGAGAGTGCTTTTCCTCAGGTAATTTCATAAAGCTAAAAGAGGAGGCTGCTCAGAAGAGAATTCCAACATGCAAGATTGATTTCAATTAGTGAGGGATAACATTTATAGGGATATACATAGCAGAATCACTTTTTAGCTTCTGGGAATGGTGCCATCTGAGAATAACAAGAGCTAGTGATAACAGAGATATGTAAGGCCTGACCAGCCAACAGCCCACCGTCTTGATAGCCTCATTTGGAGGGCAGTGTTGTGATTTACAAGGTCAATTTGCTTTTTTTTTTTTCATGCTGAGACCCATCATCAATGCGTCTGACATATAGATAGAAATTTCTAAACTACCAGGAATGGCTAGGCTGGGAACATACTCTGGTTATATCCACAGCTAAAACCTGGGTATGCAATACTATCACTTTGAAAAATCTAATGCTTTGCTGGGATCCAGAACCAAAGACAAAGGTCCCTGACTCTTGAGCTAAGGACTGCTTTGTCTCCTAGGCAGAATAATCCCTCATACACCAAGATTTATCCTGCAGACAACTAAGATGCTTCTTAGGTCCCAGATGAATAAACATATGAAGGCAAACCTCACAGCACTTCAGTTAGTAGCTTTTGTTCCTTACAATTTCTGTACAATATAACAAGAAGGCAGCTTGCAGAAATGTTGGACCTGTTTCTCTCTACCTCATTTAACTGGCTTCTGTACCTAACTTACTTTGTGAAGTAGTGGTGTGTGTGGGGTGTGTGTGTTAATTATTATTATTTTTATTGCACTGTAGTCAGTTGTAAATCTTGCACTGAGTTATTCAATAACACTTTTTTTCCCCCATTTTTATTGTTTGAGTGAAGATTGAAGCCTAAAGCTTGATTCTGACTACAGATGTGGCACATAGGTATTGATACTTGCACATGTTGTTGTATCCTTACTGCACATATGCGTAAGCCCCACATGTGCAGTTCATGCATATGGGTACATTTCTTGTCAAGTCACCTCTTGACAGTAGCTCATTTAATAGAAAACAGACTCATGTACCAAAAGTCAAAATCACACCTCTCTTTAAAGAACAGGTAATTGTCTCCATGTCTTTGGATTGCCCTTTTGATGAATGGAGAAAAGACTTGTCCTTTTCCTGTTCCATGATCTGTCAGTTTCTCATCTTTCCTTACTAACACAATAAAGTTCTAGTGTAAATGACTAAAAAAAAAAAAGAAAGAAAGAAAGAAAAAAAGAAGAAAAAAAAGAAAAAAAAAAAAAAAACGTATCCAAGCTGGCATGAGGATCCAGCAATGACAACTGGTGGGGAGGTACTTGCAAGCATATTTTGAGCTAGCTACTTAGATTAATTTTGCTAGAATGAGACTGTCTTCTCAATATGACAGTTCTCAACACTTAATGGTTGTTTAATGTTCCCAGTAGGCTCAGCCTTGCACTTTGTAAATCAGCAAAATATAAAAAGAAAGTCTTTATTTTACCACTTCAAAAATTATTATCCTTTTTTTCTCTGGCTTGTGTTTGTATGCTGATAATATATTTTCTGTAAAGGAACAAGGAGCAGACTGACCTGGAAAAGGAAGGTTTTTTAATGTAGAACTGTCTTTGATCACTCACAAGACTTCTGCTCTGATCTAAGATCATTGACATCAATGGAAGAAAGACTGCTATTGGCATGGAGGGGAGGGTTGGCTCCTGGCCACAGAGAGTCCACATACGCAAAAGCAGATGTTAAAAGATAAAACACATTGAAAATCAGAGTTACACAAAAAAAATAACATTTTTTCCACACAAGCTGAAATATATAACATAATTTTCACTCAATACTGTCTTTGAGAGAGAAAACTTCAATTTCTAGCTCTATTGTTGCTCTTTGCTGGTGGATAAACCTAGAATACAAAACAGGTGGACACTTTCTATAGCATGAAAATGGAATGCCTCCTCCATAGACTCTCCAAAGACATTGAAGAATAGGAAGAGGGAAAATAAAGCTTGAGAGAAACTGCCCCTGCAGCTTCATTTCCTACAGGAAAAACTATTCCACAGAGAAAACTCAGCACTACAGTAATGGACATGATCATCAAAGAAATGGTAGTAGCAAAGTCTGTTTCAAAGATAAAGAAACTTCTAGAGGCATTGTCTTTCTTGCTGACAATTCCCAGACAAGGCAGACCAACAGAATGAAGTCCGGAGATGAAAAGTCAGTCAGTAAACAGTCCTAAAAGGAATCCTTCCCAGCTCACTCAGGGGAAAGAAGGCAATCTGACATGTATTGGTATCTTTAGAAAGGTCATGAGAAGATCATGCTACTTTTGTCATCCACCATTCCGCTGCCTACTTCCTTAGTACTATTGATTCAGTAATCATTTCATATGATATATTTCGAAAATTTCTTATATTCAGTTGAATGAGAAAATATAATGAAACAATACCTGCCACTGCCAACACAATTTATTTCAAACAAGAGTCTCCAAGTACTGTGAACATGAGATTTAAGCTTGGACCAGCCAATGGCATCCTTTTAGTTCAGACATTCTGGCCAGTATGTTTCAAGTCAAGAACCTCTTTCTCATTTGCCTCCTACATAAGGGCCACAGGTATGCAAGACAGGCAGTATTTAAACAAAAGTTCACAGTTGACTTACTCTGAGGCTTTGACCTGAATTTTAGCACCTCATTCCCTTTCATATATGATATGTTATATGCTGATCTTGCTCTACAATTTCAGGTGACTCTTGTAGACTTAGTCTGAAAAAACAGGCAGAGGGTTATGTACACCTAGTGTCTCTACAAGGTGTGTAAAGATTTGCTCATTCAGAACTTACTCTTCTAACATTGGACTGAAAAGGCAATATTCTTATTGATAAATCTGAGAACAGAAGCAATGTTTACAAAGTGTTCGGTCTGGGGAAAGATGCCACAGAAAAGGAAAATAAAATTATTAAAATATACTAGAAGAGCGAAATTAATGCCATGGATAGATAACAGTGTCAGTCCCGCTACATGTATCTTTCCATGCCTCTTAGGATAGCATTAAATTCAGAAATGGAAATTTAGAGCCTCTTCCTTCCAAACTTGAATATTTATGGCAAGTGTATCCAATTCCACTCTGAATCACTTCTTTAGATTCTATTAAAAATCAGAACTTCCCAACTGAATCCTTAGAAAGAACTAGATTTTTCACCTCTTTCATGTTGAATTTGAAGGCTCTGGATAGCCTTTGCAAAGTTGCTAGGGACTGTGGCTTCTGCTGATCCTGGGTAACTGAAAAAGTTAAACAGAAAACAGTTGTCTGGACACCCTAGGTGTCTCATGTTTTGTCATAGTCAGGAGTATGCAGGGGGAGAGGAAGGGAGAAGTTGTGTAAAAAGCCATCTACTGGGAAAAGAATGTTTGATTTGGATCACAGGATGTGAGACTGGAGAACATATTGCATAACTTTATGGCTTGTCCTTATTTGCAATGATTCAGTATCCGGCACTGCTCATCCCACTTCTAAAAATGGTATTGAAAAGTTAGAGTATTCAGAGGTGATCGGAGTAAGTGAGGAATGGAAAGAGAACACCTTTTTGTTTCACAGCAATTAGCAAAGACTAGGTCTGGAGGTCATGCTACAGGCTGTTGCAGATTACTGGTTCTCTGTTCTCCCCCCTTACCCAAGGGGCATTCGCTAGGTCAAATCCCCTTTATCACCAGAGGCTCATCTTCTCCAGGCCAAGTTTAAGATGATGACAATCCTTTCTCAGTAGTATTAACATTACAGATGCCTAACAAGGCATGTACAGCTCCTAGTGTGGAGGACAAAAGATGAGACAGGTGCAATGATGTGGAGGGAGAGCTACTTCTCATCCCAACCATTTCTACAGTCCTCTACTGAGACTAGCACCTCATGGAAGAATCCCTACAGCCTCTTTAGAGCACTGTTCAGAAGTATTTCTCTCTACCCCAAAGCAGGCATGCTGGGACAATCTTCCCTATCAGGATTATTTCATTATTTTATGTGCTCACTTCTGCCTACCCCTTGAAAACAAGCATCATCCAAACCCACAGGTCATCACCCCCAAACAATCCTTTTCCCTGCCCCTCCCCTGTACTGATATGGGATAAGGTGACCCAAGACATGACCAGTCCTTTGGCATCATCACCCTGAAAAGGCTGCAGCTCTGGGACAGAGCCCTGTTCTTCCCACCATCCTGTTCTGTTTGAACTCTTACTGTGTTGTTTGGTTGACCGAGAGGTTTCTGTTTGTTGGTGGGTTTTTGTTTGGTTTGCTTTGTTTTTTGGTGTGGGTGTTGTTTTTTTTTTTGGGGGGGTGGGGGGGTGGGTGTGGGTGTCGTTTTAAGGAATTCATCATCAACAACCAGATAAAGTATGATGTAAATATCAGGCTTGTTAGGAGTTCAGGGAGCCGCTCATCCAACTTTAATATGTATCCAAACCCTCTTATTTGAACAATAGAACGGGAGCGGGTGAACAGACCGCAGTGGGGCTGGGGTCAGACCGACCTCATTCATAGCTTTCTCTGTGCAGGGCGAAAGGCTTTACGTTTACTTTCCTCCCTCCCCTTCAATTCGTTTTATTTTTGCGATGGATTAAGACAAGCCTGAAGTAAGGAGAACTCCTCCCACCCGCCTGCACCGAGAAGCAACCTCTTTGCTCCCGTAAATGCGCTGAGCCTCACGCTGCCCGGAAAAAAACGATGTATTCATTGAGAAAAAAATCTCGCCCGGAGCTCCGCCGCCAGCACCGGGAACCACGCACCCGGCACTTGAGCCCGGGCGCTGGGGACCAGACTCTTCTTTTAGGAGCATTTATTGCATTGTTGTTATTGTTGCTATTATTGTTATTAAAATGAATTAGTTAATATCTCACCCTCAACAGCAAGGATAGTCCCCCGACAAGCTGGACCCTAGCTAGCACTCAGGCAGCGGCTGATGCCGCGACCTGCATAGCGCTGGTGTATACTAGTGAACACTGGTGCAGTGGGCTGCTCCTAGAGCTTCCACAACAGAGCTCAGCAGGGCTGCGGAAGGACGTCTCACCTTGTTTACCCCGTGCGCGGCAGCCGGCCGGGGGGAGGTGGCCGAGGCGGGGCGGGGCGGGCGGTCGGGGCGGGGCGCGGTGGGGCCGGGCCAGGGCGGGCGGCGACGGGGCAGTCAGCCTGCGCGCTGGGCACAGTGCGGGCGTGCGGCGGCCGGCAGCGAACCACGGAGGCAGCCAGCGTCCCCGCCACGTAAGTAGCTATTAATACGCCAGGGGCAGACGATGCCTTACTGAAGGGGAGCGGCGTGGCCATCCCTTTCCTCCTACTTGTCCTACCCTTAAGGGAAAAAAAAAAAAAGCCTCAAAATTTGCTGCTTGCATTTAATTTTTTTTTTTTTTTTTAAACAATTCCAATTTATTCCTTACCCCCAGCTTTTGGCTTATTGCCCCTGCAGCAAGAAGTCAGCTCCCTTCTCGCCGTGTTGGTTTTTCTTTTCTTTGTGCATGAACTACATTAAAACGTCGTGAAGGCAGCAAGCCCCCAACCAAAAAACCTAGAGGTGCGGTGGAAACGTGAAAGCCTTCCTCTTCCCTCGCTTGCACTTTTTGTTCTGTCGAAGCGGCCACGACAACGACAGCACGTTTCTCTCCGTTGGTGCGGAGCGGTGCGCGCCGCCCCGCGTTCCGCTTCTGTTCCCCGTGCCTGTGCGGCTGCCACCGGTGCGCGGCTCCATCATCCGGGGTGGCTCTGCCGAGCCTCCCGCCGCTCTGACGGCTTTTTTGTCGGCCACTGCTGCTGCCCGCTCCAACTTAAATGCTCGCTCGCTATTTCGCGGGGCATTTTTGGAGCGCCCCGGGCGCCAGCGGCGAGGCTCACACGCCATCTGCAGCCGGGCCGCGGCAGCGCGGCTTTGCTTCGTCTTAGGAGAGCGATAGGACGAACCCCACTGCGCACAGCGCGTTACCTAACCTTTTGTTTTCGCTCCCATTGCGCGCCTCTCTGCAGCGGCGGCCGCCGAGGCCCGGCCGCTCCGCCCCGCAGCCCCGTCGCCGCCGCCCCCCACCCCGGCACCGGGCGCCGCTGCCCCGCCGCCGTCGCGCTCTTCCGCGCCGCTCCGCGCCCGGCCGCCGGCGGGAACAAAGGGGCGCGAGCTGAGCGCTCTCTTTCTGTGCCCAGGACGCGGCGCTGAGGCTGGTCGCCCGCCGCCGCCGCGCTCCCGCCCCCCTTCCCCCCCCCCGCCACACAAAGGCAGCCGCAGCCGGACGGGCGAGGGACCGCACTCCACGCCAGGGCTCCGGTACAGCGTCTCGGCTGGTTTTCTCCATACTCATGAACATACAAAGGTCAACCCCTATCACGATAGCACGATATGGGAGACCGCGGAATAAAACCCAGGATTTTGAGGAGCTCTCGTCCATACGGTCCATCGAGCCAAGCCAGAGTTTTAGCCCGAATCTAGGCTCGCCGAGCCCGCCGGAGACCCCGAACTTGTCGCATTGCGTTTCTTGCATCGGGAAATACTTATTGTTGGAGCCTCTCGAGGGAGACCACGTTTTCCGAGCCGTACATCTGCACAGTGGCGAGGAGCTGGTTTGCAAGGTAATACCTCTCCTTGTTCTTCCCCTGGGTTAGCCTGCTGGCGCGGTGGGTTCCCATGTCATGCAGGAGGGCCGAACACTGTCCTGTAGTTCAATTATTAAGCAGTTGAGAAACAAAAGGCAAGAAGACAGGATTAAAGGCACATCCTGTAACTTTTCCCTCTCTAGACAATGGCCACGTTATAGCGGTGGCCCGGCGCCAGTTCTGCCTCTTACCGGGAGATACTGTTCTGGAAAGAGCCGTTCTTTAAGTAGGTCTTAACGTGAGTTCAGATCAGGAGAAAGCCTCATCTTCCTCACTCTCACTTTTCAAAATGGAGTAGGGAATCCCCAGTTAATTTTAAGGTGCTGGAACCTGCTGGCTTCCTCGATTTTTCCTGTCCCTTTTTGTGTGAGCTGGGTCATGGAAGAGGATGGAGAAGCGGGAGGGGGAGATTGCCATCATCTTTGTCTTAAAAGGGTTATAAAAACATACATTTAATTAATCAGCCTGTGCTCCCTCTCTGTGGAGGTTGTTTGCAAACAGCATCCTCCCCCATTACACAACTGAGCAAGAATAAAACCTGCACACCTACGGTTTTTAGAAGAGCAGACAAAATAGATATCCCACTCTTTGTAGCCAGCCTGCTTTTCTCTGCCTCCTCCCAATTTGCTCTTACTAATCAAAGGTGAGCTGTGGGGGAGAAAAAACAAAACACATGCGTGCAATTCTATGAAGGGATGTTTCTCTTTTCCGGTTCAGGGAATATTTTTCTTTGTTCCAAAATTGCGATTCTCATTGTTTGCGGTGACCCAGACAGACTCATGCCCAGCAAACTGAGGCAGTACTCCTTAATAGTTTTTATAACTATGTATCCAACTGAAACCTTGCAACACACGCTGCAGTATGTGTATTGTTCCCAAAATATACAGTTGATCCGTTTGGCTGTTATGAGCAAATCTGTGATGTCGAACTAACTGCAAAAGTAAATGTAATACAGCCTATTTGTGTTCCAGGGATTAATGATAATATTGCTGACTGTTTCATGTTTTCTCACACTTGATTTGTAAAAAGTTGTAGACTAGGTTATAGCAGAGAAGTGAAAATAATTACTGCTGTTTGCTATTTGTAAAAATGCTTACAGATTGAGTTGTAAGACCTGATGTTAAGAGGCAACTTACAACTTTGTGTGATTATTTAGGGGATGGGGGGGAAAGGGCCCTTGGCTTTGCAAAGGACTGATAGTGCATGCTGAATCGACTGCTTTGTTTCTAAACTGGAACAGAACCTGAGAATTTCTAAACTGAAAGCCTTGCTTGGTGCAGTAATACAGTGCTGCACTCTAGGACATTAGCATCTTTTCCTGAAATAAACAGATCCCACGAAGCTGCTGCTCTGCATGAAATTATAGGTGAACTTGCATAGCAAGTAGTAAAGCAGGGTTGCTGCTCCTCTTTGTTTCCTGTTTGGTTTGCAGAATTAAGGTACGGTATTGTTAACAGTGTGAACAGCAGAACTGCAGCTCACAGAATGGACTTTTTCTTTCCTCCTTCCATTTAAGTTGAATGGTTTTGAGCTGATTCTGACATTTGAATAGCACCATTTTTTTCCATATATGCAAGGCACTACTTCTAGCTTCAAAAATATGATCTTAGCCCGAATTACCAGCTTGTGAATACACAGTTGTCAGTCCTGAACTCATCTTAATTTAGTGCGTGCTTTAAAATGCCTGCAGTATCATGGCTACTATTTGTCAAGTAGCCTTCCGGCTCAGAGACCTGTTATCTGGTGTCTTATTGAAGATGCTCGTAGAGATTGCTTGCAGAAGCATTGGTTTGGATAACAGACACATACTGATGATTCTCAAGATTCATTTGGCTGCACCCACTGCCTGTACAGATGCCGTTATTTGCTGCAAGGCTCTGTGGCATCCAAACAATGGTAACTTCTCACTTCCAATTCCCTGCAAGAACTAAATCAAACTGCAGCTTATTGGACATTTGCTGAATTGAGGCCAGGGATCTTAAAGGCTGGGATACAAAGAAGCCCTTGATAAAAGGTATTCTAGACTGTAGCAGTATGATAGCACTTCTCATCTCTCTCTTTTCAAACACAGCATTGGTATATATCCAGACCTACTTATTTACCATAGTCTGAGAAGCACAGTGTGTAACTAATTTATATCAGGATAATCTGATTAGGGGAGAATTCTGGAAAGGATTTTATTTTTTTTTCACGTGAAGGTTTGAGCTACATGAATGTTCCTGCTTAAATTTTATTTTCCAGCAGCTGCTTGGTAATAGACCCATTCACTTACAGTGTAGTAGTTACACGAGTTTTGAGATCCAAATGTCAATGAATCCTCCTCTGGAATGAATTACGCACCAGGGATTTTAGCAACGCCCCCTTCCCACCCGGGTCTGCTTCCTTGGCGCCCAATGTCACCAGAATGCTTCAGTGCTAATCTGCCCCCCATAAAATGTGTTGGATCTCTTTGGCAGCCTGCCATTAAGGTTGTTTTAGCCTATGCTGGAGTATGGCAGCACAGGTATAGAGTAGGGGAAGAAAGAGGTGTGTGAGGAGGGGGTGTCCCAGTTTCTTGGCATTTGGGTCCTTTTCTGTAGAAGGAATTTGTTAGGATTATACTCTGAAGCATTAAATGACTCAGGTTTTGAAGCCTCAGGTAAATGTTGATTGAACCGGCTCTCTCAGTTTTGAAAGCTTTTTAAGGCTTCAAAGAAAGCAGAGAGATTTGCTTTTGGAGAAGATGAAATTTCCTACTAATGGAATACAAAAAAACAATTGCAATTTAAACCAGTCAGTTAGAGACTTACACAAGTTCTTAATGTTTATTTTCAGGTAGAATAAGGTGACTACCTTAAATTATCTTTTCTAAACTAACAGAGCACCCAAGGATAAGTTATATATTAATCAACTTCTTATGCTAGTGGAAATGCAAATCCCTTTCTTTGTAGTACATCTGGACCAGGTATAATTAAAAATCCCTCCCATTAATGCTTTGCTCGTATCTTCTTTTAGCACACTGATTTGTTATTCTCAATGAAGTATTTTTCTTGTAATGTGGGCATTTCTCAATTGACTCAAATACTGATTCATTCGTCATCACTAGATTATAGTAACTTTTATATTTGGGTTTCCCAGCAGCCTTTTTAATTCTTAGAGCTCATTCATAAGATCAGTGATAACATACTTGCTGGTAAAGGGACACTTTAGTGGAGCACTCGATTGAAATGCGGAGTCCAGGGTGGATTTTGTCTATCCTTTGCCTTTTGGAAGATGTTTGTCTGCGCTCCAACAGTTTCCTGGGTTGTCCTTCTGATCTTGTAAACAGCCATTGTAAAACTGAGACTTTGAAAGTGAAAGTGACTTTGCTGTTTGTCAGAAATTAAAGAGAAGCAGGAAGTAAATATGAATAGCGCTAGATGATATTTTAAACTTGAAAATCCTTAAAGCTTTAATAGGTTAATAAAATTACAGAAGCATGAGGGTCAGGGTGGATTTAATGTGACAGCTTGTTGCAATGCAAAACTATTGGTCATGTTCTCTGTGAGCTTATTTGGATGGAAAACAGAAGATAAACATGTTTCCTTCAAAGTAATGCTCCTGTATGTTGCTGATCTTCCGAGCTTAATTTTAAATGTGACCAGCTCTTAGCAAATTAAACTATTCTTCCTACAAGTTTAAGACTAGCCTTTCCTGTCAAGGTTACCCATATGTTCTGCGTGGGGTTGTGTAGTCTGTTTTGTTCTCAGTGCCCTGAGCTTGTGACATCCTGTTTACATCAATGCAGCTTCGGTAGCAGCATAAATTGTACTTAGATGGATCTGCTAACGGAATTAGATGTACTATAACTTCACTGTCCTTCATATTACTGACCTTGGCTTTACTTCGTTGTTCCTACAGGTGTTTGATATTGGCTGCTACCAGGAGTTATTAGCACCATGTTTTTGTCTGCCTGCACATAAAAATATCAACCAAATTACTGAAATAATTCTTGGGGAGACAAAAGCGTATGTGTTCTTTGAAAGGAGCTATGGGGATATGCATTCATTTGTTCGTACCTGCAAGAAGCTTAAAGAAGAGGAGGCAGCTAAACTCTTCTATCAAATAGCTTCCGCTGTTGCACATTGCCATGATGGTGGACTGGTACTGCGAGATCTCAAGCTGCGAAAGTTTATTTTCAAAGATGAAGAAAGGTAAGAGTCTCCCTTACTTTACAGGTGGGGGTCCCTGAGGTCAGATGTTCAGAATTACAGGATGCTGTACCCTTTGTTGTCACCATACCATTCATTTGTAGTACACAAGGTGTAACGCCTTTTCTTCTGAAACCTGATCATGGGATGGATGTGCCACTTTCCCTTCTTGCCTGGGCTTTGGAGTAAAGTAAGTATAGAGTACTGTTTGTGTCTGTGCCTGGCCCCTGCGTTTCCATCTGGAGGAGCACCCTCATTCTGAAGGAGATGTCATCTGCTGGAGGAAGGCTCTGCTGAGATGTCTGCTGTTAAGAGCTCAGCTGCCATAAATACTACTAGTATTAGAAAAAGAAAGGAGAAAACGATCCAGTATGTTAAGGAGGGAAATGGCTCATTTCAGTGAGGGGACATCAAGACAAGAACAGCCAAGTGGTTAATGCTGATGTAGGTTGGAGGGAAAGGGCCACCAGTGCTTTGGAGGACTGGTCTGATTACAGCTTCTTGTTTTGTGCTGTGCGAGTCTGGAAGCTGCTTCCGAGAGTATTATGTGGTCACTAATTGTACTGAGACAAAAAGTGCCTTGCAGAGTGGGTGCCTGTTTTTAGTATCAGAGCTGTTGTGGTATTTGGGCAACCACATCCATCTATCTATATATCTATCTATCTATTTATTTATTTCATCTCCTCTCAATAACTGGGTGGTAAATGATTTGGGGAAAGACTGCGGGAAGGCAGGGGAAAATAGAATTCTGGATACTCTGGGTATAATGTTTGAAGTGCTGTGTCTGATACTGAGATACAGATATACTGTTGTACCTATGGAAATTTCATATGTCTTTCCTCGTGGTTGCCAGTTTTCATTATATTACATCATGTATTCACTTGCAACTTCCACGTAAAGCACTAGAATAGTAATCACTGCTAGTGTAATGTCAGGGCTTTCACTGAGGGATTAAAATGAAGAAAAATAATTTAAAAAAGAGATTAGATAGGGGCAGAGCTTGCCTATGTGCTGCTTCATTTCATGGTAGAAGATGGGAAGATGGCTTTCCTTTCTAGTTAAATCCTATAAATTGTTCCAAAGCTTGTTCAGACTGTTTCAGAGTGAAATGGATGTTCTGGAGAGCTTTGTTAAAAATAACCAGTGCATATCAATTCCATTTGGGGCTGTTTGGGGAAGTTAAAACCAACAGCCAAAGCATAGAAGTTTTCTGCAGGCTCAGTAAGTGCATGATCTGAGAATTAGAAAAAAATAGTACAGTATTCAGTCAGGAAAGAGAAGTCCTCAGCCTATCCTGTTTTGGAAAATAAGCTTCCTTTAGTCTCTTTATAAACTAAAAAAGAAAAAAAACTTACTTTCACTCCTTAATTCAGGCAATTCTCTACAAAGCAAATGGCTCTCATTTATTTTTTTTCTGCTGCAGCCCCAATATATATGATTGCCCTTTCCTCTTCTTCAAATGACAAAGTCTAAAATTTAACTAGATTAATAACCAGTCAGAGAGATACAACTCCAATAGATGTAAATCACGCTTTCACAACTATTACTCCAAGTGTAATAATTAAACACCATTATAGCTCCTCTGAAACAGATTGGGAAACTTTTACAAAATGGTTGGGGGAGAGATTGTTTTCTGTTGTAGCTGATAATGTCCCAATGTTAAAATAGATTTTTAATTTTTTTTTTTTCCTGAGGATATATGTAAACTTTTGTGGTTTTGTATGACATACAGAACTTGGAAAAACTGCTCCAAGTGAGGGCAGCGTGAGTTCAGAGCAGTGTAGTGGGAGCAGACGTGGGCCCATGCTGCATACTTTTGAACTCTTATCCTGCCGCTTACTAGGAACTGAATGCAATGTGAGGCACGGGGCCAAATCCTTTAGCCACCCACTAAGAATGGTGTGTACTATAATAGTGTTTGCTTTTATGAAAGTTTTTAATGTAACTGTCATCTGCAAAATCACACAGTTACTCACTTTTGAACAGTGTCTTCCATTTATACAATAATCCACTTTAAAGGCCAGATAGGACTTCCTGGTTATTTTTAAGATAATTGTAACGTAGTTTTCTTCTAAATGTAATGTTCATTTGTAAGTGGAGAGGTATTGTAATCCTTTGTCTGATAAATAAACAGAGATGAAATAATGTGAGATAGAAACAGTGACTGTCTGATCATCAGACTGTAATCACTCATCACTCTGAATCTGCTGCTGTATTTAGGCCAAAAAGTCTTCCTGGACCTTCCAGGTTCATGGAGGTGTTTGTGTGTTGCTTGGACCCCTCTGAGCTCAGGTTGCCTGGAGGCTGCTTATGAGGATACTGAGCAATCTACGTTTCAGAAGCTGCCTTTGGCAGCAAAGACTAGAAGATGTATACTGTGTGATCTTATTGCTCTTTGATACCGGTAATGAACCAAGGAGGAAGAAAAGAAGAGAAAATTGTGTGCAAACTGTGCTGCTGTATGTTGCCTATTCTTAAACGGAGTTCTTCCTTAGTAGTCCTTTTCCTAGCTATTTCTTCAGGTCTGATTTTCTGCAGTTCACCATTAGTGCCTAAAGCTTTAAAACTTTCTCTTCTTGAAGATTCTCACAGCTTTTATTTGGTAGAAGAAAAGATGGGAAATCTATCATGCAGGCAACACATGATGGAAAACTCACTACTTTTATATTTATTTATTTTTTCATTATTGATCAGATACTTGTCTATGCTTAGTTGAGTGCTGACAGACTGGAGGAGCCCAAGAGAATATGAATGATATATGGAAGCAGTTCCACTCATTTTAAAAAAGAAAATCAATTACAGCATTTCGTAGTACATAGTCCTTCCATTGACCCTAATGATAGCCCGCAACTTCAATATGAAATCAGAGCTCCTGGAGTTTTGCAGAATGATACATTCTACATTGGAACTCTTGCTACTCTGTTCCCATTATCAAAATTACAGATGGAATTTGCAAAGATTCAGGCTCCTGATCTAATAGCATCATGAGTGCTCTTTGCTTCTACTGATGTCACTGCTAAGAATGCTTGTTATTTGGATGTTGGAAACTGCAGTGCCTTGGGATGCCTGTAATGAGCCAGGAGGTAAGAAGGTAGAAAAAGCAATGTGGGAGGCTGGTAGTGCTGAGGATTTTGTAGAGGTCCTAATCTTACTCGTGCCATTTTCTTGATGTGCTAAATCAAAGGTAGCCTCTGAGGGTTTGTTACCTTCTTAGTACCACGTATGTGAATAGATCAGTACTTAAAATGAAATCCAACGTTCCACAGTGTGGAAACAAAATAATTTTGTTTGTATTTAAAGATACTTTACCCATAGCTTCCTTTAATCCTGAGCTCCAAAAATTTTGAATATATGTTAAATTACATTTCATCAAAGTTATCTGTGCTGTTGCCAAGCACCGTGGGTCTTTCATCTCTTGCATAAAGGAAGGTTGGGAAGCTTGCTTTTTGGGGGGAGGCATGTCTGTGATTCTATTTGTAAATTATAGGTGAAATAGCCAGTCTTGTGTTAAGATTTCAGAGTTAAGCTCATTAAAAATGCAGTTGATCTTGATGAAGCAGAATTTCTAAGACATCACAGCATGTCTGGAAATGTTTTGAAAGACTGTGTTAGCAAGCAGCAGCACACTTACTAAATGAAGACAGTGACTTTAAGATCACTGAACATATGAAAAACACTGACCTGTCATGCTGGACTTTCTAAAGTACCTTTAAGATTCTTGAATACTCTAGAAATTGACACCTTAAACTTCTAAATAAATATCAGTAATTTTTTCTTGCCCTGGATGTTAAGCCAGGTCAATGTTGATGTTGCAGGACTCTTGCTCTTGATTATCTTTGCTGTGTTCATGTCCTAATACTAGGCCCTTGGGCAGAGTGACTACCCTTCTAGCTGGTGTCCCATATTGATGTTGCAAATGTGCAGGGCTTTTTGGCTTGGAACTATACACATTATGTAGCTAATAAAGCTGTTCATCAGTCTGATATATAGCAGATGCTCTGAGAAAGAGCCACCTCAAAGATCTCAGAATTAAATCAAACATTTCTGTGTTGGTTGTTACAGTGATTTGCCTCATATAAGAACGTTTCTGCTGTCAGGGAATTATTAATTTCTTCAGTGCATTTTTAAGCCTTTAATTATATTAAAATATTAGCTGTCGTAATATTTGAAGCTTAAAGACCTCGTATATTTATCACACTCATTGAAGGGAAAATGAAAATATTTTTGGTATTTAGATACTGTAATTTTCCTGTGTTCTTTGAATAAATGAGGCAGGTGAGATTCAATAAAAATAAATAGAATTTGACACTTTTTGTTCTCTGCCATGGGAATGCAGTCAGCGCAGTACACTCTTTAGAAAGCCTGTGTTAGCATAACATACTTATTTGATGCTCTTAGAATACTTTTATTTCTTTTTTCCCCTCTAGAATATCTTATGTTTAAGTGGATGGTGCTTTGTGGTGACATAGTTGTGTTGTTTGCAAACCTAGTGATACAAGCCTGATCCCACAGTAAAAAGCAGAATGCATATATTGACCTTCTATCAAGTAGATCTTTCATTTTCTTGTTGAAAGTAGTAAGTTTCCTCCCCAGCATTTGTCAAATTGTAATGGGATCAGCTGCTTTGTCTCCATGGTGTTAGAACTTAATGTTTTCTTTAAAAATTGTTAGAGAACAGGTAAGTTAATGCTCTCCCTAAGTCCTAAAGTAGAATTAAAACAAGCAAAATAGGAGTGCTCTTTAAATACAAGACCATTTAGATGTAAAACCAGTCTTCATCTGTTTTGTCATTTAAGTACTTCACATTTCCCTGAATGAAGCCACAAGTCTAAAGAGCATAATTTTTTCAATAGTGGAGAATCATAGGTCGAATTTCAACTCAGAAATTAGGATTTTTTGAATCTATGGAGGTAGGTGAATTGCTTCACAGGCAGCAAATTTCTGCTGTTGACTTTAGAGTTGAGGATGAAACAGTTGCACAGCTGTTTTCCACAAAAAGGTTTGTGCTGGCTTTTGTTTTCATGTGGTTTGGTTACTAAGCCTCTGTTTTCTCCCAGTATTTCTGGGAGCAATGCACTTTGTATTTGTTGGGTATGCTGTACCCTTCCCCATGGGGTGTGGGAGACTATCTGCACATGTCAAATATCATACTAAGCCTGTGAAGTGCATAAATCTCCCCCTGAGGGCGTGGAGGTTAAATGCTATGCCTAAGGTCATGAATGAAAGCAAAAGCTGGGGAAAAGTTGGCTGCTGGGTGGCCTGAGATGAAAGCTTGAGCTTCAGTGCACCTTGAGTCAGCTCAGTGAGACCATGAGAGTTAAGAGCCTTTCCTGTAGAACCAAGCTCTAGAGTTTGCAGAAGGTTTTACCATTGGACTGTCCTGTCTCCTGGTATTTGGCTTATGGTTGGACCTGTATCTTTTCTTCTTTACTCTCTCTTCAGTTGTTTTCCCATTGCAGCCTCATCTATTAGATAATGCTGAAGGATAGTGTTGAGCAGCAGTTCTGTGCCATTCTTGGAACAGGAAGGAGAGCTCTGCTTGGAGGCCTGTGTGTGGCCTCTCCAACAATGTTGTCAGACTTTGAGGGGTGCCTCTGGCTGACTGCTGTGTTATGTGTTGGTTGTAAGGTCAGGCATGATTGGTATGGTTGGGTCATGAGATGCCAGTCGTGGGATTGATCTCTCCAATGTTAGGTGCTTTACAGTCCCTGGAAGTAAGTGTCTCTTGAGACATCTTACATTATAAGTTCAACAGCTGGTTATTTTGAAGACTTGGAAACATCCATCCATGGACTCGGTGCCAAAATACTGTGTTCACTTTTGAGTGGAGACTGAGGATTTCTTTGTACATCTGTTCTGGAGGTGAGAAGGGGAGCCAGAGAGCCCAGCTAGCTGCAGCTGCAGTGAACCAGAATGGTGAAAATCTTCTACCTTTTAGTTGTCCTTATTGTCACACTGTGGTGCTTACAGACAGGTTTACAAATACCTAAGCGAGAGGTTTCCGGTGGGGTTGTGAAATAATGGCACTGCTTTGTTAGAGGTGCTGAGGACCCACTGCAGGCTCAGTGTAAGGCTTTTTTTCTAATGTGGAGTTTTATTTAACAAAATAAAATTTTAAGCTTCCTAAGAGCTCCTTTAATGAAGCTTCACCATGCATCATATTGAAAAACCTAGAAAAAATGGTGGACATAGCATACAGTTGACAAAAGAACTTTTTAAAACACTGACCTTCAGTGTAATCTAAAAGGATAAAAGTGAGATGAAGTAGCTGCCCTGAGTCAGATGCTTATCAAGTAATGGACTGCTCAAAGTACTGTAACCAAGCCCCTCTGCGCAAGGGTCTGGATTGGATTTCAAAGCCTACACACAGGTTGCTACCTACCTATCTACTTTTTGAGAAACCTTGTCTCCTTAGGCAATAGGGGTGTGGAATAAACTAAGTATATGGCATATGAGACAGGCAGTATTTTAATGTTGTAAAGCTGAGGTTTTTGGAGCACCAGCCTTTCTTGAAGGTGTTTAAGGGGGTTTCAAAACACTTTGTAAATGGAATTATGTAGGAAAAAAGCCAACTTAAAACAAGATAAAAGCCCTAGGTTGCTGCGTGTCAGGAAGGGTTGTGAAGCAGGGCTGAGTGTGCTGGTAGCATCCCTTCAGAGGAAGGGTGGGGGATAAGTAATTTTTAGAGGCTTCCTCATTCCACGGAAGTACCAGTGAGGGAATCTTCCTTTAGGAACAAGGTTCATCCTGTAAACCTGTGCTGTCTGCAAGTCCCAGTTGTCTTTTGAAACATATCCTTGAGCCTGTTAAATTATGCAAGAGATGATTTGTCTGACAGCTTTTGTGCAGGTTTTTTTTTTGTTTGTTTGTTTTTCTCCTTGAAGTTGAGTAGGATGTTTTGTGATGAACTTCCAGGCTGTGTGCTGTTATGTGCTGGAAGGGATCATAGGGTGAAAGGAGCAGGATTTAAATTGATGGCATAACGTTTCCCCTCTGATCCCATGTGCTTTGCTGCCCCTGAAAGAGATCGGGTAGTTCTGAGTTCAGAGTCTTTGCACCAAGCTGCAAATCATCTGCACAGGGTTTTGCTGGCAGCTTTCCCCCTCTCACTGTCATGGCGATGACAGCCTACTTTTGCATTATTTAGGAGATTCCCTTAGTTAAAAAAATCAATTAGCAAAAGATAACTGTTTGCAAAGTGGGGCTTCCCTTTATTTTTTTTCTCTCATTATGACTACAATGGCATGATTGCACTCATCTTTGTGATGGGCTGCTAGCAACTGGCCTTGATTAAATGGCCTGTAAATTATTGGCCACATAGGAACAATCCCTGGTCTACTGGGCAGTTGATGGCTTGAGTACCTCTACCTAGGGAAAGGCTTTCTTGGCCTCAGAGTCATGTTGAAATATGAGATAGCATTGCTTGGGTGCCTTCATTTTTTATGGGTAGATGAGAATATTGTGATACACCTCTTCCTCTTAAAAGTTGCCATTTTATATTTACCTGAAGTCTTATTAATAAAATTGCAATTCATGTGGCGATGATAGTTGCTTTCTGATCTCTCCAGATGTGAGGCTGCTATAGAGGAACTGTAAATTTGGATCATTTGATTCTGACCCAGCCTGACTAGCAAATGGATGGTGTACCTGTAGTGACTGTAGAAGGATGGCTTCTTCCATCTTTTATCTAGGCAGCTCATCTGGCTGTCATCTGAGGGATGATGCTTACTAAAATTGTGACTCTGATCTGTGGTTAGTGTTTCCAAAGTGATAATGGTGGCTCAGCTTTAGTTCAGGTGTTCTCATACAGTCTAGAAGCAACTGCTTTCGTTGATTCAGGCATGGTCTCTCTTATTACTGGTTGTTTAATTGCTGCAGTGGAGATACTTTCCTTTGAAATGCTCAGACTTTCAGTCATTCCTTCTGTTTTTAATGTTCCAGTTTTTGTGTTTGGTATTTGTGGTTTTTTTTTCCTATGTCATGCTGTATGGTCTTACAGCCCTCCAAATCTATTGATTTTTAGTATGGAACCTGTGTTTGCTTTCAGAGAGCAGGTGTGGCTGCTGGGTTCTTACAGCCCTGGCTTAAGTGTCAAAAGGCAGGATAGCAATTTGCCAGTAGCCCCTAAGTTTTACAGGGAGGAATAATGCAAATCACTTCGAAAAATCTGCAGGATATGCAGCAAAGCCGCCTGCCAGTGACGGGTGGTTACTCAGGAGGGTGCTAACTCAGGGGCTTGCATTGAAGAATCTTCTGGAAGATGCCTAATTGATTAGGTTTTGTTACATTACTGAAGAGTAAAGTCTGAATGCAGTCAAGTAATGAATGGCATATTGATAAGAAATTCAGAGTGGTATTGTTTTTCATGGGTTTCCCTGACGGTTTCTATGGGGACAAAGACGCATTTCCCGTCTGAGTGCTGCTACTGCCCTCTGATTGCACTTCTGTGGTTTCATTCACCAGTAATGGGAAAGCATTCATAGGCAGAATAGCTTCCCCTTTTTAAATAGCCGTGATTCAGGGTTGTATTTTTTTTTTAATGCATTAGACTAATGCAGTGTTTTATCAATGATCTGATAGATGTATAATGCTCTTTTTCCAAGTGCTTATTCAGGGTCTGCATTAAAACTTGAAATTATGTACTGTAATTACGTAAGCCTTAACAAAAGTCTTTGTTGTCCTACAGTATGTGTGCAAAGTGATTCTCATCTGGCATTGGCAGTAGCTTACGTTTGAACTTCAGGGATTAATTTTGTTTCAACCATTTGAATGGTTGAACTCGAATACTGATGCTTTTGAAAAACTTTTTTGTCTCTTGTGGGGATCTTTCACTTGACTGATGTGAGTTAATTAGAGAATGAGAGGGTTTTTTTGGAAACACGACTTTCAAAAAATTTGAAAAAGAATTATTTTTGTTCTTGTCCTTCATGATGTGAGGCACTTCAAAGCTGATGGTGATTTCACATCTCAGTGTTTGGTTTTGAGTCTGTCCCTTGTCTGCCAAGTGTTGAATTTAGGGTCTTCTGGTTACTCTGCAGTTGGATGCCTTCCCCACTCTTTGCTGTGGAGGTTCTGTATTCTCAGAAACTACTTGCAATGTTGAGGGTCTGTTTGTTGTTGTTGGCTTTTATTCTTTTTTCCTGGATAGTTGATTTCAGTGCTTCCTCTGAGGGCATGTGGGGGAGAGAGAGATTGCTTCTCATCCATCGTGTCTCTGCATTTCCATATATTTAGTCTCCCTTCTTTCCTGTTTCCCCCAGCTTGCAGAAAATAGAGCTTTTAGGCAATGCTTGAAATACAGAGGAAGGGAAGACCAGACAGAGCTGAAAGCTATTTCTTGCATAGGTGGGGTGCTGTGTGCTGGGAAATAGCAGCTCCTAAGCCACGCTGCTCCTTTCTGAATGCCTGTAAAATCTGAAAAGACTGTAAAAAAGGGGGGTGAGATTTGCCATTCACACCTGTGTATTAGCTGTAGTGAGACTGCAGACTGAGGAATGCAAAGTCATCCATCACTGGTGAAAACAGGCTGGAGTGGGTCTCTCCAGCCCTGCTTCTGGCTCATAGTGAGGGGTGCCAGCAGAGCCAAGCCAGGGCCCTTGGCAGCAAAAGCTTGTGAGTGCTTCTGTGCACCAGCTGTGCCAAGCAGGTGAGCTGCCATGTCAGCAAGCCCCTCCATTACTCCTGCAGTCTCCTTGCTGCAAGGATGGCAAACCTGTGTTATCACCTTCTGTACAGACTCTCAACCTTAAAAATGAAAGTAGGAGCACCTCGAGTTGCTTCTGATGGTAATTGGAAAGGGAGAAGGTCACACTGATGCTGTGTATGTGCAAAAGAGATGGCAGCTCCTGCAGTTGATGAAGGTAATGCATGCCTGTGCAGAGTGGCTTATCCAATGCCATACATGTGCTGCTCCTTGTTGCAGAGGAGCCATGTCATCACTTGTCTTATACACAAGGGTGTTACTGGTTGAGAGTTTGGGGGTTGAAAATGAAGGAGGAGGACTGAAGATTGTGTTTTTAATTTCAAACCTTTTGTTTCCTCAAAGCCTGTCAACTCAGCAGGATGAAAAACCTGGTTTGAGCATTTACTTCATTTGGCTGTGGCTTATGAAGGAGCAGGCAGATAAGGGCCAGCTGTTGTTTCATTTGTTTGCTTAAACAAAACCTGCTGTAGCCTCTGTGGAGGACTGCAGGCTGCAGCACCTTGTGAGACAAGCAAGTCAGGGATAAAGCTGTTTCTATTTTATTATTAAGAAATTGTTTCTCCTGTTGGAGAAGATTAATTTTTTGACAAACCTTTCAGTCTGCTCTGCATGATTTTATATGACATCCATTGTAGGAAATAAGAGATTAGGGAATTCCAGTAGTTTTTTTGTAAATTAAAAGCTTCTTGTTGAACTGTGGGGTTTTTCTGTTTGTTTTATTTTTTAAAATTCTGTGGCAACTCTTGGAAATGTAGGATGGGAGAGTAAAGAGCCTTTCCCTGTGCTCTTGATGCTGAGATGGCAGGAGAGTGAGTGTGTGTGGGGTGAATTCCCTCCTGTAAGTTATTTTTATAAATAGCATGTTCTGCTCCACTCCCTCTGTGTGTGTGTGTGTTCTGCTTCTGTTAGTTAGCAGGAATGAGTTGATGCTTTCCTGTCTGGCGGTTCAGTGACTTAATGCATGTTGGAGTAGCTGGCCTCACCATTTTATTGCGACACATGCCTTTCTGTGGAAAAACTGAGGTGGGCAATGCAAATGGAACCACAACTCATGTCCCTGCCTTCCCTTTCATTTCCTCCGTTCTGTTCTCTGCCTTCCTTAGTATGCTTTTTCTCTGGGCGTTATTTCTCACTGCTCTTCTGTGCTGTACAGGTGAAGGCATATGTCAAAGCTGAGCACTATGAAAGGTCTCTTCTGTCTGGAACCCTTTGAGCTGTGTACAGAGGGAAATTGATGTGGTCCTGATAATTACAGTTGCTTCTCCCTGCACCCAGTTTCCTTTGTCAGATATTACTGCTATAAAGTATTTTTTGAGTACTAATGAAGGAGTTGTCCATTGCCAGGAGAAGTGCTGTTCAGCTGGCAATGAGTAATTAGTCAGGAAGCAGGTGTGTCGCACAAACCCCATCAGCATCCACATTGGAAGAGAAAACACTGACCTGTTTAAGGCGAGCAGTAGCAGCCAGTAATACCCAAACTGAATTGTCCCAAGAAGCTGAAAAGAAAGCCTGCTCTACTGCTAGGTGACTCTTCTGTCCAGATGCACTGGGCAAGTCCTGTTGTATTGTCATGATCCTGTTGCCAAAACCAACTGTTCCTGGGAAGTAGTCTAAAAATTGGTCATCCTTTTGAATATCTTCAATAGGGACAGATTTTTAAATACAGTTATAGATACTAGCAGTGAAAATTAAAAGGAAAGGAAGGTATGTTCATCTAATGCTGTGACAAGCAACTCAGCATCTTTTTTTTTTTTTTTTTCCCCTAATCCTATGTGATATCCATTAGGGAAGAAAATTCTCTTGCAGAGATAATTACTGCATTACAATGATAAGTTCAGTGCTTTGCAGGCAGGAGGAGTTTGCAATCTAGATAAAGGATCCCTGTCATCTCTCTGCAAGCTGTTTGCTAGCCTCTCTGTTCATTCCAACATGAGGAGCTCCTCTGGTTCTGTTGAGTGGATAAGCTTGCAGTTCCTTGGCAGCGTTCAGCTCACCTAATTTCTCTTTGCCCAAAGGTCTGTTTGAGAAGACTGAAATCTGTTAAAATTGCTACTCCTTAATATTAGGATAAAGAAAAAATGCTGGTTGGAGGGAATCCATTTAGAGTCAGAGCGACCATTTTACTCCTATTGAACCTTGTGAAATTACAGGTGTAAGTGTGTTCTCACGGGTGTGAACGCATCAAAATAACCTTGTTTAGTTAAGGCTGGGCTGGACATGAGGTATCTTAGAGTGCAGCCAGTGCAGAAAAATTCTTGAGGTTTGTGTCTCTAGACTTTTGGAAATAATGCCTATGAGACATTTACAAGCACATGAATATGGCAATTATTAGTAAGGTCTTGAAAAGATACAAAGGACTTTGTGGGACATAACTGTATTTGAAATCTTATGGCTCTGTGTGTGGCAATATTCCCTATATGTCTGGTATCTCTTGCTGGTATAGAAGAGACAGTATCAATTATCTGTAACAAGTCCTATGAGTGGGTTCTTAAGCTAATGCACTTCGGTAGTTGAGTCATGCAGAACGTTACTATTATGACTGTGTAGTTATTAACAGTTAGGAATCTGAGTTTTAATGTTTGCTTAACTTGATGGTTTTGGTGTTGTTTTTTTTTTTTCCCCCACAGGACTAGAGTGAAATTGGAAAGCCTAGAAGATGCATATATTTTAAGAGGAAATGATGACTCTCTTTCTGATAAACATGGATGCCCAGCTTATGTGAGTCCAGAGATCTTGAACACAAATGGCAGCTACTCTGGCAAAGCAGCGGACGTATGGAGTCTAGGTGTCATGCTTTATACCATGCTAGTTGGACGCTATCCTTTCCATGACATTGAGCCTAGTTCCCTCTTCAGCAAGATCCGTCGTGGGCAGTTTAACATTCCAGAAACTCTATCCCCCAAGGCAAAATGCCTCATACGTAGCATACTGCGTCGGGAGCCATCAGAAAGGCTGACTTCACAAGAAATTCTGGACCATCCATGGTTTTCTACAGATTTTAATGTATCAAATTCAGGATATGGTGCTAAGGAAGTATCAGATCAGCTGGTGCCTGATGTCAACATGGAAGAAGACTTGGACCCATTCTTTAACTGAACACAAAGACTAGTGTTCAAAAGGTACACAACCTGGAGATGGACACATGAAGGAGCCCTTCCTGACCGTGTTAAATCACATCCTGCATCAGCCTAGCTTGGTAGCAAAAGACACTCAAGAGGTCCTCAGACTGAGAAGGAACCTCCACAAGGAGCTAATATAACAAATGTAGCATGGGGATAGACTAGGGGTGGGGGGAGCTTGCTATCAGGTTAGATTGATTTGGAGGAGAAAAGGCAGCATGGAGCAATTGTAGCTTCTCACCTTTTTGGAGCCAAGGAGACTGCACATGCCAATTCTGGTGCAGCTGTATCACTCCTGTTTCTGTTCCATTTAAAATAGTGGTAACTCACAACAAATAGAAACTTTTTTGCCTCAGCTCACATCTTGGCATCGCACTGTTAGATATTTAACTTCAGCCATTATTCAGGGAAAGGACAATTGGCTAACACTTTTTTTTCTTAAATCAGATACCTAATAATTAATGGGGTTAACTTACAAAAAAATTAGGTGCACAAAGATGGACATGAAAAGTGGGTGCTAAAAACAAACAAAATTTCAATTCATGTCTCTTGATAGCTATTTTCAACTCATTTCTTCTAAATAAACTACTTAATATTCTTGTCAGGAAATGACATTTTAATGCTTTGTTCCCTTAAGGGGAAGTAACTGTCATTTAACAAGCTGTTCTGTTTTGTGTCAAATGGTTTGTTGCAGGAAGCTATTACGACTCAAACTTCCAGATGCATTACTGCTATTATGGGGGGGGGGGGGGAAGAAGACAACTATGATTTTTTTTTTTTCTTTAATTTTTTTTTTTTTTAAAGATACAAGATACTGGCTTCCATATCTGCCATGCTGCACGTATATGACTAGAGAGGGCAGAAAGCCCTTAGTCGTGTCATTATCTGAGAACCGATATCTTCTTTAACTGACTGGCCCACATGTAAATAGAGGGCTCTTTTGTTATTGAAGAAGAGTATTGTGAGTTGCTTTTTTTTTTTCTTTCTTTGAATTTCTCTCAACTAGGAAAAAGAATTGTTTGGATTTGATTTTTTTTTTTTTTAAATTTGGGGTTTTTTGTTTAGCTTTTTTGTTGTTGTTGGTTTGGTTTTGGTTTTGTTTTTTCTGTTCATGTCCAGAATAAGAAATAAGAGGGTATTAATAAGCTGAACATTTATATTGCAGATATTCCTCTTGAAACATACACAGTAATATGCACCTTTTGTATTGTCAAGACTTATTCTATTTATTGAAGAAAATGTCACAGTAGTGATGTATTAAGCCAGTACTTCAATTACGGGTTGACTTGGGATGACATGTTACATGCTGTAGTTAACACACTTCTTTTCTGTTCAGGTATTTCTGTCCCTAAATAACTTTTTATTTAGCTTCTTTTTCTAGATAGCTTTATTTGATTTAGACTGGCAAATGTTTTTATTACTGCTTTTATATTGCTGTATGATATTGAAATCTCTTGGCATAAATATTTGTGTTTCCAGTACCTCAGTTGTTCTGATATTACTGCCTGTATACGTTTTGTGAAGTGGTCATGTTTTTTGGGTAGGTACACGTGGACTCTGTAGTATGTAAATGTTACTTGAATTTGTGCTTAATTATAGTATGTGGCATGTGCGTACAGCTACTTGGCATTTGACGTATGGATGCTATTTGCCTGCCTTGCAGGAAAGTTACGGTCCCACTCTCAAGAGGATGTTTCACAGTTCTTTATCAAGAGACAAAGCTAGCTGCAGCTGACCTGCCTTGGTTCTATTTTGGTAAATAAGAATATAAAGGAGTAATGTTTTTACACTCTGAAGATGGTGCTGTGTCAAGAAGGACTTTTTCTTTTTTTTTTTTTTTTATTTTATAAGTACCTTATAGGAGGAAAGATTGGTGATGTGCATGGTGGGGTTTTACTGCCTCTGGTGCTTTGTCATGTATTTGGTTTAATGTTTTTTGTCCTAATCTCTTCAATAAATAAAATTGTGCATATTTAACTAAACTTCAGTGGTGAACAATGTTCTTACTAAATGGCAGAGGCTCTGCAGGAGTTTGCTCCTTTTGGATCATTTAAGTGGTGTGTTTTGTGCTGCTAACAAGCTCTTGCCAGACCTATGAGCTGAGAAAACTTAGCGCTTATATTTGCGAGGTAATGCTGTAAACCTTTTCATCAAGTGTTATGCTCTTTTTCAATGAACGAAACAGGCTTTTCTTTATTTTTCTGTGGCTTGTCCCTACCATTTATCCAACTCATTTACCTTTTTCAAGGAGGGTATTGAAATGTGCTCAGAATTACATAGTTTTAATGATGGGAGGTTCTCTGGCTGACGAAGAGAGATACCAAAATGGAACGGGCTGGCATTTGCACTTTCTGTAATTCCTAGAGAAACATATGTCTTGCCTTTGTACCTCTGCAAAGACTAGATCTGAAATAGTACCTCCTAATTTACTGTCTTTTATTTAAGGCCAAATTCTGTTTCTGTCACTCAGGTGGTAATTAATAGAAGTGGTGCATGTGGAGCATGTAAAGTGGTTTGTGAACATAGTGCAGGACAGGTGAATCCTGGGCCATTAAGAAAAGACAGTTTGAACTGATCTTTGATTTGAACCAGGATGTCTGTTTGAAGCAGTTCTATGATTTGACAAAGCTATAGGAGGCTGATGATCACCCCTAAAGAAATCCCCTAGCCCCAAACCTCTCAGCTTCAAAATAACAACAGTCTTGTACCCAAACTAGTGGCACAGGGATGACTGTCAGGCTGGCTAATTGTGCTACATGATTTCATCCAAGGTAATTCCTGGCACATGTTGAATATTTCAGTTGGTAGGCTGAAAATTAGAACTGTTGATTAGAGCACCAAAAATAAAAGTTATTAGTGTGCAGAAACACTCAAAGATCAGTTTCTAAATGATCTGTATGCCTGCAGCCAAAGTTTAAATTACTTGAAACTCGTTCAAATCAAACTCCCACAATAAATGTGCTTTAAAGAAAAAAAAAGCAACACAAAACAACCAAAAAAAACAGATTGTAATCAGTCATTGAGAGAAGGGGAGGGTCGGTAGAGAAGAATTTCCTTCTCCCCCACTAAAACTTATGTGAATGGCTTCTGTTCTGTTTGGGTGGAAGTAGTCAGACCTTATTTTACAGCAACCTGCATGCTTGCTTTTTCACTGCCAGTAATTATAGGAAAAATGTGGCTGACTAACGATTGCTCGTTTCCAGTGAGTCTTTTGTTCAAAGAAAAAGCTTTCTTGGTGTTGCTGTGGAGGAATCCTTTGGCAGCTGAAGTCAGCTTTATAAAATCCTGAAGGGATGCCTTGTTTTCAGAGCTTCCTTGTCCCTAAACTGAAACTTAAGAGGGGGATCTGTAGTTCAAACAGCTGATTGCTGGTCCTCTTAATTCCTTCATGGATGCTATTAGTGGAGCATGGGTATAGCAGTACTTGCTGCAGAACTGCCTCAACAGCTTTGTTAGTCCTCTCAACCCTAGATTTGGGTAGCAACTGTGAAAGAATTAAGTGATTTTGCTGAGCAGAGGCTGTTGGATGGTCCTAGCTGCTTCCCCATGCTGGGGAAAGGGATGATCTCACAACTACACAGAGTGAAAAGCGTGTCTACAAACAACGCCATTTCACAGAACATGACCCTGAGGCAGAGACACACACACCCTACCCCACACACACTCTGTCTCCTCTGCCCCTCCTATGTAAAAAATACTTTAAAAAAATTAAATGTTATCTATCACATTTAATTTTGTCAGTGCAGCACTGATGGCAAACTGTGCACTCTTCTTCAGGAGTGCACAAACAAGTGACAGTTGGTTATTCCTTTGGCACCATGATGTCATATAGTCTGATCCCTTAGCCTTACTGAGGTGTGCATGTGGTGTGGGGATAAACAAGGCAATTAAAAATGCACTCCCTTAGAGATGAAATAACCTTGTTAAACTTGTGTTTCTGAGA
Organism: Melanerpes aurifrons; assembly: GCA_011125475.1. Lineage (NCBI taxonomy): Eukaryota > Metazoa > Chordata > Aves > Piciformes > Picidae > Melanerpes > Melanerpes aurifrons. The sequence goes on along the minus strand of WWNC01000071.1, from coordinate 4,125,052 downwards.
AGACAAAAAAGCCAAACCAAAGCTACTAAGACCCCAAACCGCACTTTCCTGGCAGTCAGAGGGGAAGGGTAAGAAATGTGATGCCAAGTAAAAAATTATTGGGAAGGGGAAAATATACTCATCCTGAAGTGATTATGTTGAAACTTGGAAATGTTATGGGTGAGCTCTGTGACTAATAACATAATGAATACCAAAAGAATTAGTAATGATCAGTTCTTAGTTTTGTCAAAGGTTTCTATGAAAATCTTGCTAATTTAATAAGTGACAGTATAACTAACAACTTAACTAGCATGTAACATTCCTATTCTTTCAGTAGAAACAAATGTTGAAAATCAGTAACATGATGAGACAAATTGAAATCAAAGTGTAAGTAAAGCAGGGTATAAATGACCTGTAATATGGTATAATTCCACTGGAACATGACAAACAAGTGAGGAAAATTTCTTCAAAAAAGAAAAAAAAAAAATCAAGCCAATTCTGGCAGTGACTTGGTTGCAGTTTCCATGCCTTTTTTTTTTTTTTTTTTTTTTTTTGACTTCTGAATTACCCAGTTTAGACTATTTGCCTGAAATTTTCTTCCAACTGAGATACATCCCCAGAGGCCTCTATACAAGTTTAAAACTCTAGGCCGTATTGGGCTTGGAAAGGTTTGAGTAGATCAGTGACTGTATGTAAATGTGAGGAAAAGCATTTACAGTGATGGCAATGTAAATCCTGAGAAATTAATTTAATATTATTTGTGTTGATGTAAATGAGCAGAATTAATTTCTTAAGGGCATAGATGAGCTTGATGTGTTCTGAGAGGTGTCATTTATTCTGGTTATTATTCAATTTGAATTCGTTTAGACTCACAAAAAATGGCTTAGTACAAGAGTGGATCACGTTCTGGCTCTCCTGCCTCCTTTGCACAACATCCATGGCCTGCAGGGGTAAAATAAAATAATCTTGGTGTGGCAGCTTGTGGAAAGTAATAGGTTAGCTCCTGCATTTATTTCTGCTCAAGAGATTAAAGCGTAGTTGCAAAGTTGATGCTGACATCATTCCAAGCACACAAAAAGCTGACGTCAGTTAATGCAGTATATTGCAAGGTGTTTATCTTCATCTGATTAGGTTAGCAAAGCATACTCCAAAAGCAGCGCACAAACAAGGAAATGGTGTGTTTGTCCACTCACCCTCTTGACACCAGAATCAGTCCTGGAAAAACTGAAACACTTTGTCCTTGATGAGACCTCTGTAAAAAACTATAGAGCTACCACTGGGTTTGGCTTTTCCCCCATCTTAATCTCCAAACATCAGTGTTAAGCACATGCTTTGTTTGAGGTGGGTGTCGGGTAGCTCTTCCTTGCAGGGAAGTCTAGGTCTGAACTTTTGGCCTCCACAAAGCCTATCAGAGAGGACAAGTCAAAAAAGTGGCTTTGCACTTGCAGCCTGCAAAGCCAATCAGCTCCTGGGCTGCATCAGGAGAAGTGTGGCCAGCAGGTCGAGGGAGGTGATCCTCCCCCTCTACTCAGCCCTGGTGAGACCCCACCTGGAGTACTGTCTCCAGTTCTGGAGCCCCTATTACAAGAGGGATCTGGAGGTGCTGGAACGCGTCCAGAGAAGGGCCACAAGGAAGATCGGAGGGCTGGAGCACCTCTCCTATGAGGACAGACTGAAGGAGTTGGGGCTGTTCAGTCTGCAGAAGAGAAGGCTCCCAGGTGACCTAATTGTGGCCTTCCAGTATCTGAAGGGGGCCTACAGGAAGGCTGGGGAAGGACTTCTCAGGATCTCAGGTAGTGATAGAACTAGGGGGAATGGAATGAAGCTGGAGGTGGGGAGATTCAGGCTAGATGTGAGGAGGAGGTTCTTCCCCATGAGAGTGGTGAGACCCTGGAATGGGTTGTCCAGGGAGGTGGTCGAGGCCCCGTCCCTGGGGGTGTTTAAGAGCAGGCTGGATGAGGCTCTGTCCAGCCTGATGTAGTGTGGGGTGTCCCTGCCCATGGCAGGCAGGTTGGAACTAGATGATCCTTGTGGTCCCTTCCAACCTTGAATGAAACTATGAAACTAAGTTGTTTTGACATGGCGGTGCAAATACTGATCTCTTCTGCATGCTTGTGTAAGTGTGTGTAATTGGTCAACGAGGAAGGTGGGAGAGGTGCTACTAGCCAACAGGTAGCATGACAGGAAGCTGCTGCTCTACCAGTGCTCCCTGCCTGCCGCCCTTTCCTGCTGCCTGGTGCATATAGGCAGCACCAGCTGCTACCACGAGAAGTCCAAGTCATGCTGCCCCACTTGAAAGGCATCAATAGGAAACAGCTTCCTCCCTTTGGTTGTGACCAAATGTGCCCTTAAAACCAGACGCTTTTACCTGTAACTGTGATTACCTACAGCAAGGAGACACCTAGGAATAGTGTGCTTTCTAGATCAAACCAAATTCTTTAAGGTATGGGACAGAGGAGTGTAACTATCTAATTTTTGCTCAGATAGAACTGACTCAAGAATCCACGTTGTGCTGTACAAAGGAGATTATACGTGTATACTTACCTTTTATGCTTAACCTTAAAAACACAATTTCAGTGTTTGCTCAGAGTGCCTGGCTTGGATATTTGTGCGTGCTCATTGCTCCATGAGGACCACTGATCTCAACCAGTGGTCACTTGTTTGGTGCAATCCAGTTGTTATTTTACATGTATTCTTTTTCCAAGTTAGTTCATTGTTTCTCTCACAACAGTTTATAGATTAAACTCAATCTAATTCAGCCACTGGAAGTAAGGATAAAATGGAGGTGTGCATTTTAGCCAGAAGTAGAATGTCATGGGTTGAAATAAAAGTGCAATTCCATGCAGCTATGGCTTAAATTTAAAAGCTTTCTATCAGCCTTCAAGAAGAGGAAATTTCATGCTTACTAGTCACCAACAGGCATTTCATTACTTCATGTTTTATTGCATTCTACTCCCTCCTATGTGTAAGCACCATAACTGCAGATTATCTGTAATTTCTGAATGCTTGTAATTCCTAGTTAAGCATTTTAGTTTTTGCTTTAGCAAGAAATGTGCCTCATCCACATGAACAGTCTTTAAAACAGCTATAAAACAGAGGTACCTGTGGGTAAAAATTGCAGCTCTTCTGGGGACCAAGTTTCTGACAAGGCTCCATCTGCATTAGAGTAAAAGAACTTTGCTACATGCAAACTTGTTATTAGAATAAACATTGCTTCCAGAATTATATAACATGCTTACTTTCCTTGGTAACTCAGATCAAGACCAATCAAATCATCATATTCAAGATGGGTAAGTATATGCATATTTTACTGGTTGTTACTTTTTATGAACTCTGTAATTCAGTCAAAGGAGTACATCTTGAAAGAGAACTTGAATGATTGCAACACAGACTTTATGTCAGAGAAAGAAAAAGCATCTTTTTTTTCCTTTTAATTTTTTTTTTTTTCTTTCTTTTCAACATGATGAGAAATGCCAGCAAATCTGTTGTTGTGGTACTGTGTACAATATCGAGTCTTTGCTGTGGGAAGCTGCTAACATGAGTAACCAGTGATCTCATGTAACCTCAGGATAGCAGCAAGATTTGTCAGAAAGTTAACAATGCATTGTCTTTAATTTAAAAAAGGAGCATTGGCCAGCGTGAAACGCATGATTCAGAGAAATCCACTAACATCTTGCTGTTGTCTGCAGTTGATAAAACTGAAGCATGCTGGAATTGTACAACCAATTTTGCAAAATGCCTTGAGTTCTATTGATAACATACCTCCGTGATTAACAAGCATGTCATTCAGCTCCTTCTCCTTCAACAACACCATCATCATCACCTGTAGTTAGTAATACTTCAAGAAATTAAGCTTTTAGGTTTTGGATAATCATGTCTATATGTAAGCTGTGAAGATAACAAATATAGCAGATGTTTTATAAAAGCTGTCATAGACTTTTGGTAATCTATTTTCCTAAACTGAAGAGGAAGGAAAGAAATCCCTCAGTCACTGTGTTTAGACATGTCTCTGTTCTGGCTTTTTCTACTCTCCCAATATACTTTGCTTTTATTTAGGACAACTGCAATTGTACATGATGCTTGCTGTCTTGGGGTTTGTGCTTCTAGGTCACACAGAGTGCATTTGGAGCCACCATGGTGGGCACACCATAAAAATAAGGAAGAAATGCATACACTCTATTCAAAGGCTATCTATCTCAGACTTTTCTAAAGGGTAGAAAGCTTCTTATCTTCTTTCTAATGGCAGGTGAGATTAAGAGACTCTAACTATTGCTACTTCCATCCGTAGGTAATCTTTGTAACATTGCAGCTGTTGGATGCCAATTGTTCAGAGAAGTGGGGGAAAAATAAAAAGGTCTAAACCACATCTTTCAGTCTATCTTTGCAACTTCTTGGCACCATCCATTTACTGTGAGTTCCAGTCATCTGAATCAATAACAGATATAATCCCTAGAGACCTGGGAAAGACCTTTCAGGAGGTTAGTAGATAGGATGTAGGCTTCATTGTCTGTGATGGAGTCATTGTGCTTTAGCTGCAGACCGATATTTAAGGCAGTTTCAAGGTTGTTTTCACAACAAAAGGTTAGTCTGTCGAAGCACAGCAGGGGAGGTTGACTGAACTTCTGGAGTCAGTATAGACGAGCCCAAGCTTTGTTCTGCATCATTTCTCAAAACAGAGGGGCAGAGAAACCCTCTGCCAGCTTTGCATATACAGAGAGGACAAGGACAAGATTCAGACCATCTAATGCTATTGAAGCTGGGAGTTATGGCTTACACAAGTGGAATTTGGGGTGGGATTTGTCCAGCTAAATGTTGACAACTACATCTCTCTCTGCTGACTATAAAAGGAACTCATTGTGACTAGCTCAGGCATAGATGTCTAAAGTTAGATGGGATTAATACTCTCTGCTTGCCCGAGGCCCAATTACTTGCATACACAGAAATGTCTTGTTTCTTTTGAGATACACCAGGTATCTAAGACATCTACACAAGTCTTGCAGACGTGACACAGGGACTATGAAAGAAGGAACTCTTATGAATAGACAGCTGGAGAGACAGTGAGGTGTCCTCAAGCATCTGAGATGGTAGTGGGTGGGCACATCAATATAGGCATCCATGTAGGATGGCCCAGAAGACCTTTGTGTTTGAATGCCTGGGGTTCAGAACACTATTCTGTCATTAGCTTTGGAGTTTCCTAGGTGTCAAAATTGTGTGCCTTTAAATATGTAAATGCAGTTTAATTTATTTAGGAAAATGCTCTCCTTCCCTCTTCAGAAATATCCACTTGTGAAACAAGCTTGCAAAAGTTGTTGTCCTAGAAGGGTTTCAGGCCAAAGGAGGCCTGACCCTTATGTAATATATGAGTAAGTGCTCAGCCATGGGCACACGTGAGCTGCTTTAAGCCTTTTATATCAAGCAGTTGCTGGAGAAAACCCAGAAATAAACTCAACAGCAGAGATAGCGTAAACCATTGTAATAAAAAATAGTAATGAGGAATGTTATATCAAGATATACTGGGAGACTGAATAAAACATGAAGAGCAAATTTATTTATCTACTTTTTAATAGCATGTCACTATTTTATTTTCCTCTTGTTACAGCTCTATGTAGGATGTACACCTAGTGAAATAAAAACCTGACACCTGTTAAGTAGAGAAATTAAATGCCATACAAAAGCATGTCCTTCTTTACTGTACACCAGAGAGTGTGATCTCTGGCTCCAGAAGGAGATGGTGTAGAACATACAGCTCATTAAAAGTGACTTGTGATGCTTTCTGTTGTGAATGTGATGCTTTAACCTGTTTGCTCTTAGAATTTCTTTCCCCACAACCTTCCACAAAAACAAGTTGCTTTTTAGTTTGGGAGAGACACCTCCTTGTTGTCAAAGAGGAAGATTCAAATTGGGCACAGCACAGTAAACAAAGCACTTGCAAATCTCTCTCAGTAGGAAAATGAGTCCCTAGCATTTGCTAATACTTCTCCAGACAAGAGTGTTCATTAAACAATGTTAATGTTTTTCTTCTTTTAAAAGCCAAGCTATGGTATGAGGCAGCCTTGTGTTTAGCAGTTGCTCACTGAGTAAAAATCCTATGGCAACCAATAAATGGAAGCCAAAAAAATGTTGCAATATTATTTTAGAAGACTCATCTGCTTATTTTTACAGTTAGCCTTGCATAACCTTCTGCATTTTTGGACTCTGCCTTCTGTAGAATATTTCCTAAAGTTTCCATTTATTTCAATTGTACACTAAGCATTAGGAAAACAAACAAAATAAAATTGCAAAAAATGAGTCACATTTTTTCCCCTTTGCAATGTTATTCTGCCCTTCTATAACCTATTTATGTACTTCCCTTACATAATATTTATTTGGTGTTATAGTTTTGCCGAAGAATCTAACACTAATCTTTTTGTTTGAAAAGCAAGGATGAAAACAGTTTCATGAGTAGCTTGAAATGTGTCTGCTTCCTGGGATTTAAACATGTGGACACAACAAATGGTAAGTGTGGCTCCCAGCTGATGAGGACAGGGAAGTTTGCAGCTTGAGCCACCCAATAGCTATCACAAGAGTCTGTAGGGTTTGGAATGTTGTTGTGGGGTTTTTTGTGTGGTGGTGGTGGTGTTTTGCTTTGGTTTTTGTTGTTTTGCTGTTTGGTTGGTTGTTTTGGTTTTTGTTTTGTTTTGTTTTGTTGTAAATACATGTTCATAAAGACCGTTGGAAAGTCTCATAGCAGATTGAAAATGACATATACAAAATGCATTCAGTATCAGTGCAGCTCAGATGTTTTGTGTATGTCCATCCCTGTATTACCCTGGCATAAATAATGGTTATTGAAGACTACATCTGTAAGATTATGCCTTGTCACAGATATGATGTCCAAAAATTATATATGTCAGTCTCACCTACCACAAAAATAATACCAAAGTCCTGGCAGTCTACTCAACTTTAAGCAGAGTGGCAGGACATGAGCTGCTTCAGGAAGGCTCTCTATAGATTGATTGGTTCATGCCTGAGATTGCAACCCCATCACCCATGACAAATTACACATAACTGTTGCAAAATTGTATTCTGAATAAATAAACACTTGGAACTATGTTTTCCTTCAGCAAACAGGATATTATGTAAAAGTTTCTGTGCCTGCATGTATGCCTAGGGGCATGTGTGTGCACACAGAAATGAACAATCTAAATGTGAATGGTCTGGGGGGGAAGGGAACTTAAAAATCATCTAGTTCCAGCCCTTCCCCCTCCATGGGCAGGGACACCTTTAACTAGACTAGTTTGCTCCAGGCCTCATCCAACCTGGCCTCAAACAGCTCCAAGCAGGGGGAACCCATAACCTCCCTGGAAAACCTGTTCCAGTGCCTCAGCACTCTCTCTGTAAAGAATTTTTTCATTGCACCAATCTGGGTAAGAAGCTGAAATAGGAAATAGTGATGCCAATCACCAGTGGTATCCCCCAGGGATCAGTGCTGGGCCGCGTCTTCTTTAACATATTAATCGATGATCTGGATGAGGGGGTTGAGTCAGTCGTCAGCAAATTTGCAGATGACACCAAGTTAGGAGCAGATGTTAGTCAGTTAGAGGGTTGAAAGGCTCTGCAGAGGGACCTTGACTGACTGGACAGATGGGCAGAGTCCAAAACGATGGCATTCAACAAGTCCAAGTGCTGAGTGCTGCACTTTGGCCACAGCAATCCCATGCAGAGCTACAGGCTGGGGTCAGAGTGGCTGGAGAGCTCCCAAACAGAGAGGGACCTGGGGGTACTGATCGACAGCCACCTGAATATGAGCCAGCAGTGTGCCCAGGTGGCCAGGAGGGCCAATGGTATCCTGGCCTGCATTAGGAATAGTGTGGCCAGCAGGAGCAGGGAAGTCATTGTGCCCCTGTACTCTGCTTTGGTTAGGCAGCACCTTGAGTCCTGTGTCCAGTTCTGGGCCCCTTAGTTTAAGAATGACATCAAAATACTTGAACGTGTCCAGAGAAGGGCAAAAAGGCTGGGGAGAGGCCTTGACCACAAGCCCTATGAGGAGAGGCTGAGGGAGCTGGGATTGCTTAGTCTAGAGAAGAGGAGGCTCAGGGGTGACCTCATTGCCCTCTACAAATACCTGAAGGGTGGTTGTAGCCGGGAAGGGGTTGGCCTCTTCTCCCAGGCAACCAGCACCAGAACAAGAGGACACAGTCTCAAGCTGCGCCAGGGGAGGTTTAGACTCGAGGTGAGGAGAAAGTTCTTCACCGAGCGAGTCATCCGTCATTGGAATGGGCTGCCCAGGGAGGTGGTAGAGTCACCGTCCCTGAAGGTGTTCAAGAGGAGATTGGACGTAGCACTTGGTGCCATGGTCTAGTCATGGGGTCTGTGTTGATAGGTTGGACTCGATGATCCTCGAGGTCCTTTCCAACCTTGATTATACTGTGATACTGTGATACTGTATTCCCTAGGTGCTTCAATGTCAATGTAATAATTTACATTCCAATTGGTTTTCATGGGCCCTGGACAAAAGTATTCATAGGAAATAAAAAAGTATGTGTACAAAGAGGTATTTTTATACATACAAGTATGCTTTTTTAGATAATAAGATAAGGTATAACAAAATAATATGCTAATCCTATTAAAATAGACATCAAATTCTTTAGGACAAGTATAGTTTTTTTGTTTTGGTTTTTATTGTTTGTACAGCAGCATAATAAAGTCTGGATACTTCAAGGACTGGGAGTCATTTTGACAACTGATGGAAAACTAATATATTAGAATGGTTGAATAGCTTTAGGATCAAGTGCAATGTGTCTTATCTTATGAGATCAACATCCTATTATTTAGACAAGACATCTGCTCTGTTCTTATTGAATTTGTTGGGGGATTTTTATATGAAAAGAACAATTTTTATGTATGAACTTTAGTTGCAACTGACCTAATATTGCAAAACCCATTTCTAACAGAACCTAAGCAGGTTTTAACCCAGCTTTTGAAAGAAAAGCAAAACAAAATAATCTACTTCAGTAACTGTGCTCAGAAGATAATCTGTTAAGGGTAAATGAAAACAATGGAATAATTTTCTTTTTATGGTCTTCTTTTGAAAAGAGGTCACATGAAATCTCAAAACTGAGATGTTGTTTGTCATTTTAGATACTTCCAGTATGCTTTGGAATATCACCCCAAGAGAAAACATACAGTTTATTTTCTGAAGCTTTGGGGGTTTTTAAGCAACAGTATTTTTATTTATATCCAACAGTTACATTGTTGTACTTAAGAGCAAGCAATCATCTTCAGATTTATAAGAAGAAGAAAAAAAAAAAAAACCACAAATTTTTTTCCAAGCTTCAATTTCCTGGTCTGAGAATCACAGTTTACTGATTTGTAAAACCAAATAAGGTGTGACAGCATCAACAGCAATCCTTCCTGATCCATATTGGTGTTTTTGTTGAGTTCTGTTGAGTCTATGGCTGTTGTTTATTTTGTGAATAGATATATTTATGATCAGTCCTGACAAACAGTAAAACTACTGCCATGAACAATGGTTTTGTCATGATAGCTGTGGTCACAGAGCTCTGTCTGCAAGGTGCCTGTGCTGCGCTAATGAGCTGCTCACATTGATTCATCTCCAATGTTTGGACTTAATTTCAAACACAACAGAGCAAGTTCTTGAAGGGTGTTCTGCAGGTAGCCTGCCAAGACCCTGCTTGGTCTCTCAAAGCGTCTTTTTCTGGCCTGCATCAAGAACAGTGTGCCCAGCAGGAGCAGGGAAGTCATTGTGCCCCTGTACTCTGCACTGGTTAGGCCACACCTTGAGTACTGTGTCCAGTTCTGGGTCCCTCAATTTAAGAAGGACATTGACACTCTTGAATGTGTCCAGAGAAGGGCAAGGAGGCTGGTGAGAGGCCTCAAGCACAAGCCCTATGAGGAGAGGATGAGGGAGCTGGGATTGCTTAGTCTAGAGAAGAGGAGGCTCAGAGGAGACCTTATTGCTCTGTACAACTACCTGAAGGGAGGTTGTATCCAGGAGGGGGTTGGTCTCTTCTCCCAGACAACCAGCACCAGAACAAGAGGACATAGTCTCAAGCTACGCCAGGGGAAGTTTAGACTTGAGGTGAGGAGAAAGTTCTTTACAGAAAGAGTTATTTGCCATTGGAATGTGCTGCCCAGGGAGGTGGTGGAGTCACCGTCCCTGGAGGTGTTCAAAAAGAGACTGGACATGGCACTTGGTGCCATGATTTTCTAGTCATGAGATCATGGGTGACAGGTTGGACTTGATGATCTTTGAGGTCTTTTCTAACCTTATTGATTTTGTGATTCCATGATTCTATGATTATTACCTGAAGTCAGCATTGCCAGACTCAGGTGGGCATCAGGCTGGAGCATCCATGAGGGTCTGCACAGTTGCACTGTAATAGCAGTCAAGGTGCACAGGGCTGTGCAGTTTAAGAGAGCCCTGAAGGGCAGTGCTGCAGCATGGCTCAGTTTTATTACACACGCTCCACCTATCTTTTTGATAATTTAATGCATTGAGGGCAAACACAGTATCTTCATTAGGTGAGTGCATGTGGTCCTCTCATTTCTAAACCAGGATGGTGATTCTTACAATAGGAAATGTTACTTTAAAAACATATTGTGACAAATTGCTTGAGCTTAGCAGTTGGTGGAGGTTAATGCAACACTCATTTACAGATCTCTTAATTATGGTAGGTTAGTTATAACAAAACGCTCCTCATTCTGGGATTTCTTCCACTTTATATTTCCATTCAAAATGAACAGCCTTTATGAAGGGGACATTGTGAATTAAAGTAGGAAAAATAGAGGTCAATTTATTTTCTTTAAAGAACTTAGTTTTTATTTGAAATTAAAATATTAAAATAGACACAAAGAAGAATGCAGAACACTCTCTCCTCCCTTCTCACAGCTGGATAAATTCCATGGTTCCTTTTTTTCCTCTATTGTTGCTCCTTTGTCAGTTTTCCCACTACTCATAGCAATGCACACTTCCCAGGCAGATTTTCATAGATTCACATGTGACATCTTTCCAACTTGTGCTGGAGTGCTTTCTTCTCTCACCTTTTAACAAAAGTTTTGTAGCTTTAATATTTTAATTATGTTCCTGGTTTAGACTTTGTGTTTATGACTGTACATTAAAGCTTGAATGTCAGAAATGCCTAAGTGTCTTCAGATGTGTTCTTTTTCAAAAAGTTCACTGTTTTTGAACAACCTGTGTGTGTTTTGGAGGCCTGACTTGTTTGTTATTTTCGGTGCTGAAGCTGAATGGAACTGCAAAAGCCAAGAAATATTGTAAGCACAGCTATTCAACTACTGTGTTATAATCTTAATTTGTTCAAGTTCTGAGAGCTTATGTGACCACTTCTCTAATAAAAAAAAAAAAAAACAAAAAACAAACCCACATTAATTTGTTCCATGCCATCATAATTATTTTATTTCATATCAATGTCCAAGGCTAATTTTCCCTGGTCACTCCAGGCAAGATACAGAAGGACATTATGCTTCTATGTAATGTCTAGACCTCTCAGAAATTCTGTCTTTAGTAAGCAGTGGCTTTTGTAGTTTAATGGGTTTAATAACATACATTACTGTTTTGCAACTCAATATTCCTCTGCATGATATCCCAAACATCAAAAATAAGAGATAATAAAAATTATGCACATTATCAGAACAACTTGAAAAACACTTAGATGGACATTTTATACCAGGAACCTTCAGGAGTAGTGGTGTTTCACTCCCCAGAACTTGTGATGCCCTAAATAGCTCATGATATGTTGGAGATTGCTGTCTGTCAATTCTTAAAGGTACTTCAAATCAGATGCTGTAAGAGAAAAGACACTTTAAAGAACAAATTCTCCTTGGCCCAAAACTCCTTCTTAAATCCTGCAAAAGGCTATCCCAGGTGTTTCAGATTAAAATCAGGCTGATTCTTCTATTTATAGGATTGTTGTCCATGGTTTATATGTATACATAATTTTTCCTTCTGAAGGGAATAAAAACCCAGTTATTGAATTCAATGGGACCAGATTTTTTTTTAACATGTTCTAGAGGTCTACTGAATGATTTTTCTTTCTAATTTCTAAATGAAATTATTGATGAACTTGCTGTTCATAAAAAGTAATCATCTACTCTCTCAGAATTGTGTTCCTTATTGAACAAAATTATTGGAATGAAAATTTTGATGTTAGTAAAAACCCATTTCCTCCCGCCCCTTGCCTTTCTGTGTGGCTGCCACATCTTATTCCCTTTGAATACTGATGTATGCATACAGATGAGTGTGTGTTCCAGTCTTCAAGATGCTTCCGTATCAATAGATATTGGGATGAGATACTTCATATTCACCTTAAGTCTTGCTTTCATTTAGAGTCATCCCACGCTCTTAATTATCATTTGATGGAAGCTAAAACTGTGTGAACCAGGACCTCAGGCCTGGAGTTTCTGTCGTCTATATCTGCATATTTTTTTGTGAGGTTTATTTTAAATGAGAAGAATGGATGAAAGAATGGTCCTGCTTTTCTCTCTCATTTCTGAAGGGAAACTGTATAACCACCATGGCTCTACATTATGGCTTTCATTTCTGCCTTGCTATAACTTTAGTCATCTTTTGCTGGTTCCTGCTATACTTAGTTCCTGAACTCTATCACAATAAATGGTATTGTTCATGGGAAGAATGAGTTGTATAAATGTCAAGTCATTAACAATCAGCTGGCCAATTGCCTGAAGCCCTTTTTGTTTTCTTCATGGGACATAACTGCAAGTATTTATTCATATGAATGAGTCTTGCACACCTAAGTAGATCTATTGACAGTAGTAGTGAATTGAATGAAAAAAGATTGTGCAACAATGGTTTTTAAACCTAGGACTGAAGTTCTAGTAGTCACAAATCTTTAGTTGATGGTATAAATTCACTTACTGCTGGCTAAGGATACACCCATATACACATCTGGCCAAACCTCTCTCCATCATTTTCCACCATTCCTGGCCCACTGGAGAGGCCCCAGATGACTGGAAACTGGCCAATGGGATGCCCATCCACAAGAAGGGTCAGATGGAGGAACCTGGAAACTACAGGCCAGTCAACCTGACCTCAGTGCTAGGGAAAATTATGGAGCAGATCATCTTGGGGGCAATCACAGCACACCTGAAGGATGGCCAAGGGATGAGGCTGAGAGAACATGGATTTAGCAAGGGCAGATCCTGCCTCTCCAATCTGATCTCCTTCTATGATCAGGTGACCCTCCTGGTGGATGTAGGAAAGGCTGTGGATGTAGTCTACCTGGACTTCAGCAAGACCTTTGACACCGTTCCCCACAGCAAACTCCTGGACAACCTGTCAGTTCATGGCTTGAACAGCAGCACTCTGCACTGGATTAGGAACTGGCTGGAGGGTTGAGCCCAGAGAGTGGTGGTGAATGGTGCCACATCCACCTGGCAGCCAGTCTCTAGTGGTGTCCCCCAGGGATCAGTTCTCAGCCTCATCCTGTTCAATATCTTTATTGATGATCTAGATGAGGGGATTGAGTCAGTCACCAGCAAATTTGCAGATGACACCAAGTTGGGAACAGATGTTTCATAGTTTCATAGTTTCATAGTTTCATTCAGGGTTGGAAGGGACCACAAGGATCATCTAGTTCCAACCTGCCTGCCATGGGCAGGGACACCCCACACCAGATCAGGCTGGACAGAGCCTCATCCAGCCTGCTCTTAAACACCCAGCTCCACAAAGAAAAGGAGAAGGGTTATAGTTGTAGGGGACTCTCTCCTGGGGGGTACTGAGGGACCCATATGTCGTCCCGACCCATCCCACAGGGAGGTCTGCTCCCTACCAGGGGCAGGGGTTAGGGACATTGCGGAGAGAATCCCTAAATTAATCCAGCCCACTGACTATTACCCTCTGATGGTAATACAGGCTGGGAGTGATGAGATTGACAGGAAGGGTACCAGGGCAATTAAGAAGGAATTCAGGGCCCTTGGACAATTGATTGATGGGGCAGGAGCTCAAGTGGTGTTCTGCTCAGTTCCCTCAGTGTCAGGGGTGTACACTGAGAGGAATGGGAGAACCCATACCATCAACAATTGGCTCAGGGGATGGTGCCAGAGGCAGAACTTTGGGTTCTATGACCATGGGGCAACTTTCACTGCACCTGACCTGCTGGGTCCTGATGGGGTGCATCTGTCTAGAAGGGGTAAGAGAGTCCTGGCACTGGAGTTGGCAGGGCTCATTAGGAGGGCTTTAAACTAGGTCTGAAGGGGGTGGGTGAGGCAATCCGTCCCTCTGCAGAGGTAAGAGTAGGGCGCAAGGTAGGGTCAGTTGAGAAGTCAGGAACCCAGCTGCGATGCATGTACACCAATGCACGCAGCCTGGGCAACAAGCAAGAGGAGTTGGAGGTCCTAATCCATCAGGGAGACTATGATGTAGTCGCCATCTCAGAAACTTGGTGGGACAGCACCCACGATTGGAGTGCTACAATGGGGGTTACAGGCTCTTTAGGAGAGACAGGCGAGGAGAAGAGGAGGAGGGGTGGCACTGTATATTAGAGAGTCACTCTCTGCCACACAACTTGAGGTGGAAGATGAGGGAGTTGAGAGCCTGTGGGTCAAAATCAGAGGACAACCTAACAAGTCTGACATCCTGATTGGAATCTGTTACAGACCACCCAACCAGGATGAGGCGGCTGATGAGTTGTTCTACAAGCAACTGGAGGCTGTCTCAAGATCATCAGATCTTGTCCTTGTTGGTGACTTCAACCTCCCAGATATCTGCTGGGAACTTAATTCAGCAGGGAGGAGGCAGTCCAGAAGATTCCTGGAGCGAATGGAGGACTGCTTCCTGACACAGCTGTTAGCGAGCCTACCAGGGGACAGGCTCTGCTTGACCTGCTGTTCTGCAATAGGGAAGGGCTGGTGGGAGACGTGATCGTGGGAGGCTGCCTAGGGTGCAGTGACCATGAGATAGTGAAGTTTTCAATATGCAGGGAGATAGGGAGGAGCACCAACAGAACCTTCACCTTGGACTTCCGAAGGGCGAACTTCAGCCTATTTAAGAAACTTGTTTGTAAAGTCCCTGGGTACCAGCCCTCATGAACCAAGGGGCTCAGGAGGTTGGACCTACTTCAAACAGGAGCTCTTGAAGGCACAGGAATTGGCGGTTCCTACGTGCCGGAAGGCAAGCCGGCGGGGAAGGCGACCAGCCTGGATGAGCAAGCAGCTCCTGGAGGATTTAAGGGGAAGAGGAGGCTGTATCACCTTTGGAAGGAGGGGAAGGCTTCTCGAGGTATGTTCAAGGAAGCTGTTAGATTATGTAGGAATAAAATTAGGGAGGCTAAGGCCCAGCTGGAACTGAAGCTGGCCACCTCTGTCAAAGACAATAAAAAGCATTTTTATAAATATATTAACAATAAGAAGAGGGGCAGGAAGAACCTGCACTCCCTAGTGGACCTGGAGGGGAACACGGTGACTGAAGACGAGGAGAAAGCTGAGGTCCTGAACACATTCTTTGCCTCAATTTTTAACAGCAAGGCAGGAGTTCAGGACGAGTGGCCTCCGGAGCTGGGCGATGGGGTCGGCGAGCAGTGTAATGCCCCGGAAATCCATGAGGAGTTAGTTCGGGACCTGCTGAGCCACTTGGATATTCACAAGTCCATGGGACCGGATGGGATCCATCCTAGGGTGCTGAGAGAGTTGGCAGATGTGCTAGCTAGGCCACTCTCCACCATTTTCCTCCAGTCCTGGCTCACAGGTGAGGTCCCAGAGGACTGGAAACTGGCCAACGTGGTCCCCATCCACAAGAAGGGTCGGATGGAGGAACCTGGAAACTACAGGCCGGTCAGCCTGACCTCAGTGCCAGGAAAAGTGATGGAGCAGATTATCCTGGCGGCAATAACTGCGCACCTGAAGGATGGCCAAGGGCTCAGGTCCAGCCAACATGGATTCAGGAAGGGCAGATCCTGCCTCTCCAACCTGATCTCTTTCTATGATCAGGTGACCCGTCTGGTGGATATGGGGAGGCCTGTGGATGTGGTCTACCTAGACTTCAGCAAGGCCTTTGACACCGTCCCCCACAGCAAACTGCTGACTAAGCTGTCAGCCCGTGGATTGGACCATTACACTCTGTACTGGGTTAGGAACTGGCTGGAGGGCCGGGCCCAGAGAGTGGTAGTGAACGGTGCCACATCCAGTTGGTGGGCAGTCACCAGTGGTGTCCCCCAGGGATCAGTGCTGGGCCCTGTCCTCTTCAACATATTCATTGATGATCTGGATGAAGGAGTAGAGTCAGTCATCAGCAAGTTTGCAGATGACACAAAGTTAGGGGCAGATGTTAGTCAGTTAGAGGGTAGAAAGGCTCTGCAGAGGGACCTCGACCGACTGGACAGATGGGCAGAGTCCAATGGGATGTCATTCAACAAGTCCAAGTGCCGAGTGCTGCACTTTGGCTATGGCAATCCCATGCAGAGCTATAGGCTGGGGCCGGAGTGGCTGGAGAGCTGCCAAACAGAGAGGGACCTGGGTGTGCTGATTGACAGCCACCTGAATATGAGCCAGCAGTGTGCCCAGGTGGCCAGGAGGGCCAATGGCATCCTGGCCTGCATTAGGAATAGTGTGGCCAGCAGGAGCAGGGAGGTCATAGTGCCCCTGTACTCTGCTTTGGTTAGGCCACACCTTGAGTCCTGTGTCCAGTTCTGGGCCCCTCAGTTTAAGAAGGACATCGAAACACTTGAGCGTGTCCAGAGAAGGGCAACAAGGCTGGTGAGAGGCCTTGAACACAAGCCCTATGAGGAGAGGCTGAGGGAGCTGGGATTGTTTAGGCTGGAGAAGAGGAGGCTCAGGGGTGACCTCATTGCCCTCTACAGCTACCTGAAGGGTGGTTGTAGCCAGGAGGGGGTTGGCCTCTTCTCCCAGGCAGCCAGCACCAGAACGAGGGGACACAGTCTCAGGCTGCGCCAGGGGAAGTTCAGACTCGAGGTGAGGAGGAAGTTCTTCACCGAGCGAGTCATTCGGCATTGGAACGGGTTGCCCGGGGAGGTGGTTGAGTCATCGACCCTGGAGGCGTTCAAGGGGAGATTGGACGTGGCACTTGGTGCCATGGTCTAGGCATGGGGCCTGTGTTGATAGGTTGGACTCGATGATCCCCGAGGTCCTTTCCAACCTAAGTGATACTGTGATACTGTGATACCCCCAGGGACGGGGCCTCGACCACCTCCCTGGACAACCCATTCCAGGGTCTCACCACTCTCATGGGGAAGAACCTCCTCCTCACATCTAGCCTGAATCTCCCCACCTCCAGCTTCATTCCATTCCCCCTAGTTCTATCACTACCTGAGATCCTGAGAAGTCCTTCCCCAGCCTTCCTGTAGGCCCCCTTCAGATACTGGAAGGCCACAATTAGGTCACCTGGGAGCCTTCTCTTCTGCAGACTGAACAGCCCCAACTCCTTCAGTCTGCCCTCATAGGAGAGGTGCTCCAGCCCTCTGATCATCCTCGTGGCCCTTCTCTGGACACGCTCCAGCACCTCCAGATCCCTCTTGTAATAGGGGCTCCAGAACTGGAGACAGTACTCCAGGTGGGGTCTCACCAGGGCTGAGTAGAGGGGGAGGATCACCTCCCTCGACCTGCTAGCCACACTTCTCCTGATGCAGCCCAGGAGCTGATTGGCCTTCCGGGCTGCAAGTGCACATTGAGAGCTCATGTTGAGCTTTTTGTCCACCAGCAACCCCAAGTCTCTCTCCTCAGGGCTACTTTCCAGCCAGTCACTGCCCAGCCTAGATTTGCGCCTGGGATTGCCTCGACCCAGATGCAGGACCCTGCACTTGCTCTTCTTGAACTTCATGAGGTTGGCTTGTGCCCACCTCTCCAGCCTGCCAAGGTCCCTCTGGATGGCTTCCCTTCCCTCCAGTGTTTCTGCTGCACCACACAGTTTGGTGTCATCAGCAAACTTGCTGAGGGTGCACTCAATGCCACTGTCCATGTCACTGACAAAGATGTTGAATAAGACAGGTCCCAGGACTGATCCCTGAGGGACTCCGCTTGTCACTGGCCTCCACTGGGACATGGACTCATTGACAGCCTGTTAGAGGGTTGAAGGGCTGTCCAGAGGGACCTTGACAGGCTGGACAGATGGGCAGAGTCCAACATGATGGCATTCACCAAATCCAAGTGCTGAGTGCTGCACTTTGGCCACAACAACCCCATGCAGCACTACAGGCTGGGGTCGGAGTGGCTGGAGAGCAGCCAAGCAGAAAAGGACCTGGGGGTGCTGACTGACAGCCACCTAAACATGAGCCATCTGTGTGCCCAGGTGGCCAAGAAGGCCAATGGCATCCTGGCCTGTATCAGGAATGGTGTGGCCAGCAGGAGCAGGGAAATCATTCTGCCCCTGTATTCAGCACTCGTTAGGCCACATCTTCAGTCCTGTGTCCAGTTCTGGGCCCCTTAGTTTACAAAGGACTTTTGAACATGTCCGGAGAAGGGCAATGAAGCTGGTGAGGGGTTTGGAGGACAAGCCCTATGAGGGGAGGCTGAGGGAGCTGGGATTGCTTAGCTTGGAGAAGAGGATGCTCAGAGGAGACCTTATTGCTCTCTACAACTACCTGAAGTGTGGTTGTAGCCGGGAAGGGGTTGGTCTCTTCTCCCAGGCAACCAGCACCAGAACAAGAGAACACAGGCTCAAGCCACACCAGGAGAAGTTTAGGCTTGAGGTGAGGAGAAAGTTCTTCAGAGAGAGAGTTGTTAGCCATTGGAATGTGCTGCCCAGGGAGGTGGTGGAGTCACCATCACTGGAGGTGTTCAAGAGGGGATTGGATGTTGCACTTGGTGCCATGGTTTAGTAGTCATGAGATCTTGGGTGACAGGTTGCACTTGATGATCTTTGAGGTCTTTTCCAACCTTATTGATTCTATGATTCTTATACCATCTTTAATTTTTAGAAAGGCTGATAGAAGAAATGGAATTCAGAAGTGGGAAATTGTTATGCATGTAATTTCAAAAGCAAGGAATGATGTGATTAGGGCAAAGATAGGGGCTCTGAAATGTTTAGTAAAAATATTAAACTGTTTCTGTCTCATGCTATTAGCATCTTGCTGAATGTTGATCAATAATAATGTATGTATAATGATTTGCTCAATAATAATGTATGAAACCAATAGTAATAAATATAGTTACAATGCTTTTCAAGCAAATATTCTAGAAGTTTTAAAACAAAATAGAAAAAAAGGGTTTTAAAAAGAGGGGGTAAACCCACTTAAAAATTATGTAAATTTGAATGTTTAAGCAATAATTATTGTTGCAATGCCACAAGATCATGACGAGGGAATTACCATCATGAAATGACTGATATCTGGGGAAGTCTCATGACTTCTGAATTTACTGTCATGAAAGATTATCTCCAATACTAAATATATCATTAAAGGGGTATTTCCCTATGTTGATTAATATGGCATGTTTCCTTTTTCTCAGTAATATGAGTGCCTTTTGGCTGCAGTGTCTCCTCCTTGAGCCACTGATCAACACCTATGTTCCTCACTCAAGAAGGGATTCAGTTACATAAGCACAGGTGTCTGGCGCTGTATGAGACACCTTGAGATAGCTTGGATGGCTTTCAGCTACTGGTTGAGAAAATGCAGTTCTAAGGTCTGTGCCATGTCTGTCACACCAGCATGTATCGTGTACCTCAGATATCACAAGACACCTAGGTGTCTTACAATGTAGGTGATCATATGTGAGCTAGGTGTCTAGGCTATTCAATGGAGTCCAAATAGATGCTTATCTTATTCTAGCTACCTACACGTGGACCCCATGAAATGGCTCACAATCCCTACTGTAACATCTTCAGCTTTACTTCTCACGAGCATGTAACCCTTAACTTCAGTCTTACGTTTCTGCCGTCAGACTGCATGCTCCTCAGGTCAGCAGCCATTACACTACAAGCTCTATCTTGTCCAGCCTAGTGCAATCTGAGTGCAGTATGTGACAGAGGGAGAGAGATTTTCTGGGCTAGCTGTTGACTAATAGCTTGGTAACTGTCAATGACAGTCCCTCCAGCTTATTGTGGAAGTATCAAAGTCCTTTGTTGAAAAGAAGCTGATTATTCTTTCTGTTTCAGCCTTCCAAAATCTCTACAGATGACAGACACTACAGCAGATGGACAAGAAAATCTCTCATGCAGAAATTTTGAATTGCCATGAGATTTGTTTATCTTGTCTAATATCAGGTCAATAATTTTGCCTTTCTGATATCGAGTCAGAATGTCCTTCTCCTTTTTGTGAGTCCACTATATGGGGGGCACTGTAAGAGATCTGTGCAGTGCCTGGAACTGTGTGAACTTTGAACAGAAGATTTATTTCCCAAATGTTAACTTGACATTTCCTCATCTTGTCATCTTGTTATTCAGCTTTGGTGTCATATAAGAACTAGAAGCTACTTCTCACAGAGGGGATTTTTTTCCCCTTCACATCCTCTTTCAAGGTGATTTTAATAATATCTCATACAAAATGAAAAAATTGTCTCTGTAGTTTCAATATTTTTAAAAATATCTTTGTTTTGTTTTTCAACATTTATCAGGAGAAGCATATCCAGTTTCTTTTCTACAGTGGAAACTGTGAATTATTTATAACAGTAGTTTGATTATATTAAAAAGCACAATCCCAAGTCTGCAGTACATTACTGGCTCCATTCCTTGCCTAAACCAAGCATGTTTATATTTTTCCTCTGTAAATATGTGATAATTAAATGCAAATAGACCATATTTTTCAAATGAATTCCCAACCCTGGAAACTTGGATGATGATAATCTTGCCTAATAAATGCACAACTGCAAGTGAAATCAAAGTTTACTGAAGCAGAACATTCTTAGCAGTCAGTAGCAGCCGTCACTTAGTGAAAAAAAAACCCCTTGAGATTAATATAGACATATCACTGAAAAATGGATAGCCTCAAGGTATTTTATAATCATGGTATATACCTAAGTATTAATTGAAAACACTGTGTGTTCTTTATGGGATATTCTCAGCTAATCCATTTCTGCAAATTATTAGGCTATATTGAAGTCATGCCTAAGGCTGTCATCAGTTCTCTTACATGTTCCCCATTGTATATGTTATCCCCTGTTTCTAGGTCAGATTTTCAGCCTTTTCCTTTACTCTTGTGAGAGAAGCAATCTCTCTTATACTTCATTTATGAGGAGACATACTCATGTGCTTTGGCTGGCAACACCAGCTTGTCCTCTCCTGCTCATACAGTTTGAGGTCTTGAACCTCCCTTGAGGGTAATGGAAGAGCTTTCATATTGCTCATTGAATTCCAAGGAGTAGCTCTGTTTCCTCCTGCTTTTTGATGAATTGGTCTCTCTGCCTTCTTTCTCCCAGTATGTTGAGTAAAAGGAGGAGGAATATCAAAACCTAGAGCATCAAACACGGTACTATCTCCTGTCTAGCCTGCAATGAGAAACTGAAACCTCCTGTGCAACCTTCCTCATTTGCTTGTCCTTTGCTTGCTCTTTCCAGTGTGCTCCACTTCTACACAGGGTTTTGTAACATCTGGCAATAAATTATCATATACCCTTAAGAAGAGCCTTAAAGTGTGGTATTTTGTTGTCTGAGTGGCAGGATGCTGGCAAGAAGCCAAGCGTTGTCTTTGTATTACCTGGCTGGCTGCCCTCCCTGTCCTGAATAACTTGATTTTCCTTGCTGAGATTCCTGTAGCTGCACCCCAAAGACCACGTTCCTGCAATATTTGGAGAAAGACCTAAGAATATCTCCCTTTCTTTATGTATGACTTTCTCACATAAAAGTTTCCCTCCGCCCCTATTTCTATTTCTCCTTATTAGCTAAAGAAGGAGGCTGTATTTTGGTTACTCTTAATGACTTTGTGCATGAGGAAGAATATTACACAGCCCATAGGAAGCATGTTTTTAAGGTCTGATGACTATTCCTTCTGTAGCTCTATCCCTTTCATGCATTACTGTTTTTTTTTGTCTGAACTTGGAGAAAGAGAGCAGTTGTGGGGGAGGAAAAGGCAGGTTCCTGGAACAAGGAGTAGCTGACAGGATGTTGCTTTTGTTGGACAAGATCTGTCCTGTTGACGACTGGAAGGATGCAATAAGACTGAGAGTTAGCTACCAACCAAGCAACATGCTGCCAATCAGAGTTCGGAGGCCAAAGTTTTGTTCTTCCTGCCAAGAAAAGGCATTTAAATAGAGACTGAAGTATGATTTCAGCTTCATTCCAGTTTAATGCAGACAGCAGAAAAACACGGTGACTCACAAAACATTCTTGCCCTTACAATAAATAAAATTTCCTCTTAGAAGTCTGTAATTTTGAATCAGTAAAGACGCATGGTGAACACTTGGTCCTAGGACATACACAACACACCAGCTGGGTTTTCGTTCTAGGAAAGGCCAAGAAATGAATGTCTTGGAAACTTGTGGGAAAGGCAACAATTTACGTTAATGTTCTGTTTCTTTCACAGATGTAGAAATAACTGCTTTTAAAAAATATCAAAGGGCAATAGCTGATTCTGTTTCTATAACTAGAAATTTTCAAACAACTAACCCATGGCCCAAAGGAGCCACCTCCTTGACTCCATGTCTTCTAACTCTCTCCATGATGTGTGGCGAGGGGAGGCAAGTAAGAAGGATGACTGAAGGGTATGTTGACACAGATAAGGTGGTAAAATTAAAGTTATTGTGTGAACTATGGATTTACACTATAGCATTGCTACACTAAAGACTGATGGGTAGGTGAGATTTTTTTCCTTTCTCTCTTCTTCCTTGCTTGTGGTCCTAATGTCTGATCAGCTTCTCAGTCACATAGCCAGGGCCAGATGACCCCACAAAAAGTGGGCGAGTGAATTGGCCAGTGGTGTTGTTTATTCTTCATGTGTCTCTGAAGGTGACCAGGAGACATGAATAACAGCTTAATTTTGGATTTCAAATGCAAGCCTGAGGTTTTCACTTTATGTAATGTTTTCTGAAATGTCCTGAAAAGAACTGAAGTGTTAGGCTGAAGTCCAGGAAAGGAAATGAATGGCAGAAATGATACATAATCTCCCCTGACATCCTGTTAACAAGGTCTCGTGCTTAGCCCATGAGCTCTGCCTTGCAGAGCTGGCAGGGTGAACAAGACCCTGCTACAAATGTGTTTTTCCATCCCTGTCCTTCTTTGCTGTACACCAAGCAGTTTGCTACATACCAGAGTCTCTGATTATGCAGCTCTGACCTGGGCTGGGAAGTCACATGCAGTGTCCCATGTCCCAACCTCTGGTGCTGACTTTCTCTGTGCTAGAGCACGGTGGCCCAGACTAGCTCTGCTCAGGCATTTAGAACCTGGTTCAAGGTTCACTAAATTCAAAATGAATGTTTTTAATTGGCACCAGGAAATTCTGATCAAGTACTTTGGGAAGAGCCTGGATGAAGGACACAAAATACAATTTAATACTATTTTTTCCCCCAATTATTTATTTATGAATATATTTATTGACTTCTTTGATGTTTTAATCATTATGGAAGCATGGCAACCTGATGAAACTGTATTAATATGCATTTAAATACAAAAGGGGCAGTTTATTTTTCAGCAATTTGAGCACCTGCAATTCACATTAGCTTCCGCTGGAATCCTGTGTGCTCAGCAAATTAAATGTTCAGTAAACAATGTTATAACAGCATTGACTTTAAGGTGAAATCATAACTGCATGAAAGCAGGACAGAGCCTATAGCTATTTGTAGCTATGTTCAATGAGTTACGCCTCTTGGCCCTGGAATAGAAAGCTGGAAAAGATCTCAGTGGTTGTCGATTAGTTCAGCTCTGCAATTATAGCACCTGAGAAGATGAGAACTGATATTTGCTTATAGTAGATACCCAAAGCAAAATTGTCACATAAGAGGAAGATTATTTTTTTATTACAATACTAAAATCACATTCATCTTAGAGCTGATTTGCTGAGTCCTGCAGGCCACCACCTTTCTTGTTTGATATGCTGAGACTACTAATTTTCCATTTCTGGTGGGAAGAAATGAGAGGGTGTGATTTTATGCAACTTCATCTTGCTTCTGCAATACGCCATTCCCTGGAGATTTCCATTTGTGGTATCTACCATCTAATAGCCGTGCTTTACTAGCAAAATCATGATGCAAAGAAAGGAGCAGATATGCTTAATAAACAAACTAAACCCAAGTATTTGTGCATAGTGAGTAACTTAATCTTCAGCAGGCCAAGTTAGCCAATTAGAGAGATCCAAAGGACTGCTCAGGCCCTGTTTTCAAATCAGTCCCAAAGTATATAAATCTGCCTTGCATACCTGGGAGCTGTGACTGATGCCTACTGAATATGCTATCTAAGGGAAACTGAAAAAATAAAAGAAACAAAGCCAATTTTTTATCTACTTGGGTAAAATATTACTGACTCAAGAGACTATGCATACCAGAAATGAGATTTTGACTCCTACTCTTGGAAATTCCCCCAGCAGGAAAAGGCTACATCCTTCCTTGGATTTAAAAAATGTTGTGAGAAAATCTGGCCTTCTTCACCTCGTTCAGAGTCTACTTCAGTGTACTGGCACAGGTCTCTGACCTTTTGGAGTATTATGGAAGTGTGTGATAAGAGGTAGTGACTAGTTTGTAACACTCTTTGTTTTCTGCACACTCAAACTATCATTTCTCCTTTCCCATGGCACTTCACACGGCAGTGGGCTTTGGGGCAAAGAGGAGCTGAATATGCCCCAGATTGTTCCATAGTGTGCTTCAGAGGAGTAAGAAAGCTAGAGAATGGAGAGAATATAGGACATCTGTGTATTAAAACACTAAATAAAAATGTACACAGTATAGAAGTCTAAACTACAAAGCTGCCACTCTGTAAGTCTGCAGAAATAAACAACACAAATATTACTTAGGAATGGGGAAAGCAAAAAGTAAAACACTGACTGGGTTGGCACAAGCTATCCAAATTAAGCCCTTCACTCTCAGATGGGACCCGCCATAAGTTTATGCCCTTCGCTGAATGAGGGGTAGTCCTTCTTTACTTATGCAGTGCTGTCAGCACTTGCTATCATATCTCTTTCAAAGTGAATCTTTCTGACTCATGATAATTAGGGAACTGTTTATTATGAGTGCCTCCCTTGGAGCTAAGTGCTTCAGGGCCTGTAGTAAGGACCCATTTCTCTTTTGCAATCTCTTTTCTAATACTTCTTTCAGTAAACAACAAGTGACTCTAAGAATTGTGTGGAACTAACTGGCTCCAGGCCCTCTCATCTCTGTCTAAGCTGTGGTGTTGCACAGACAGTGCATTTCATCATAGTTGATGTTAGGTGTTAGGTGTACAGATAGATTGGGGTAGAGCAGAGTCTCATGAGATTCTGGAATCAGGGAAGTCTTGAGCTTCTGCAGCTGGTAGTTCTGCTGTTGTTTCCCTCAAATGAAACAGTCTTACTGGGATTTTATTAGAATTGGGAGTGAAGGTCAAATGGACAGAGAGCTTGTAGTTTGGCTACAGAAAGAAAAAAAAAAAGGGGAAAAAATCAGCAAAGTGATACCTGCTTGTTATTTCCCTCTACTACATTAGAGATAGTATTCTGAGACCCTAGACTCTAGCCTGATTTTCTGCTCTAGAGAACTTGATGTGATTATTTAATTGGGACAGGGAAAAGGGGATGTGGCAGAGTCTGATTGATCTTCCATCAAAGAAAGGAAGGCGACGACCACACATGCTGCTGGATAAATAAGGCACCAACATGCCATTAGATATCTAACTGACTTCAGAACTACAAAGATGTGTTTATTATTTACAAGTTTTGGTATTTGCACAATGCTTGCCCAAGGCCTTTGTGGCCAGGTCTGAATCTTTTTCCTCCTTCCTTCTGCTGAGCAGTGGTTTGTTTTATTACAATTTATTTCCATACCACACATATCATTTACTGGTTTCCCCTCTATCTGGGGTTTGGATGATGATCATAAGGGATCCTTGTACAAATCCTACAAAATGGATCCTATCACCAAATTTCAGACATTCAGATCTGGCAGGGCTTTGACTATTCCTCATTGAATTCCATGTGTTTTTTCTAAAGAAATTCACTGGTATATTGGTCAACACTGAACACAGAACTCAGTCAAAAATAACTTTCTTTAGTATGATATTTAAATCCGTGATGTCAACCACTGATGCTATAAATTTAAATATCATTAGTATCATGCATGATAAAAAAAGGTATGCACAAGGCACAAGATGAAGATGTGCTTCAGATAAATTTTTATTTCTAATTTATGGCTCTAATGTTGGTAAATGTGTCCTAGACGAACCTCTTCATTTTGAAAGCAAGAACTAATCTCCTCTTTCCCTCTGGTATTATCTTCTGTTTTTATTCTATTCATTGAACTATCCTGTATAATTTTGGTGCTTATAATAATAACCCAGGTTGGAAGAGACCTTCAAGATCATCGCATCCAACCCATCAACCAATCCAACCCACCTAAACAACTAAACCATGGCACCAAGCACCCTATCAAGTCTCCTTCTGAACACCTCCAATGATGGTGACTCCACCACCTCCTTGGGCAGCCCATTCCAATGGGCAATCACTCTCTCTGTATACAACTTCTTCCTAACATCCAACCTAAACCTCCCCTGGAGCAGCCTGAGACTGTGTCCTCTTGGGACCAGGAAGAAATAACCAATTTCTTGTGATGCCAAGTCTTCTTACAAGTCTGTATGATAAACCAGGCCTGAGCATGGAAAGCAATTGTACACTTAATATGCTTGGATATGGGAATACATTTTTAAATAAATACTTTATTTGTCAGCTTCTGTAAGGAATTTACATCAGAATGGAAAGGTTATCTGCTTGTAGGAAAAAGAGTTGTAGTTATATGAACATGCATACATTAGAGGTTAGGCATTTGGACTCTGACTTGTAGACGCTCTTAGAACTGAGAAAATTCTTTCTATTTAGAGGCCAACAAGTGTTTTATCAGTAACCAAGAACTGCCTGTGTATGAACTAAAGATGTAGATTTCTAATACCGATGAAGGAGTTTTTTCTGATTATTAGCAAGTGAAATCTCTGTAGCACAAAGCATGTCATCTAAGAGTGATGCTGAATCAATATGTCTCAAGTGAATCATCTGGAACACTTTATAGATAGCACAGCCAGGACACTTCAGCTCAATTTGAAGTAAAGATCAGAAACAGAGACATAGTTGGCCAGCTCATTTTTTTGAGACAATCTACATGGAGACCACTGAAGTACTCTTCCATAAATCAGAAATGTTCTCATCTGCAATTTATATGCAGCAAAGATTATTGCCTTCTGAATAAAGTATTTTGAGGTGCTATTCAAAGCAAATTGACAGTGATCAAGAAACTTGGAAGCAGACCACTCACACTGGAAATACATATGACAAAAATGTGCAAATCAACAACCAAGATAGAGATACAAAGAAATGCTTTTTCAGCCAACCTGTAATTAGCTTGTGGAAGCTACAGAAAGTCAAGGGTGAGTACATAATGAGATTCCAAAAGGGACTGGAAATGTATATTGATGTAATTCATTGTAACTCTGGATATATTTCCTGAAGTTTTGTTGCAGCAATATTAAACCTCATTCTTCCCCCTGGAGGGAAGAATATGTGTTTTTGCAGAAGGCCAAAGAACACGTAGGCAGGAAACAGCCCTTAGGTAGTCTGCAATGAACAAATGACATTCCTGAGGGACAAACAAAGGTGCTGTTATGGCATTGAGCAGTAGGGCCAGTAAGGTGCTGGGTGGTCTGTGTATGTGTAAGACTGACACAATAATGACTTAGACTAATACTCAAACATACAGTCACAGACACCATATGGTCACCACCTGGAAAACAAAGTCTCATTTTTTAAATTGTACATCCCTTGTGAAATATCCTTATCACTATCAGACTCCGTAAACTTTATTTTAACAGTCTACTCTGTTGGCTGAGTTTAACAGCACACTAGGTACCACGATTATAGATACTGAGGTAAATTGAAGTTGCAAACAAAGTTTTTCAAAGACAACAATTTTAATTAGTTTACATACACCATGAGACTACTGTAGGGTGTATGCAAAGACCACGTGGTCAAGAGCTCTCCAGTATTGCACATTCATTCTTCAGCAATATAATGCAACCCTAGGTAGTGCTCTGTTTTATTGGGGGGGATTTTTTCCTTTCTTATCATAGAGGAAACCAGCTAATATTTTCCCTACTACTTAAATACATATCTTGGTAGCTGAGAGGTTAGGAAAAACAAAGTAATCAGGAATGGGGTGGTGCAATCCCAGAAGTAAAATAAACCTACAGTGGAATGCTAATAAGCCATATGATGGAAATGCTGAAGGTTATAAGTTCTTTTGCAAATGGGGAATAATAATTTTCTGCAACTTCCATTCTTGGAAACAGAGACTTGGGATTGCTTTTGCTATGGGAGGTCAGGAACAGTCAGATGACATCACCTGATCAGGTTTCTTAATGCTCATAGGGCTCAGATTTCTTGGGATGTGCTGTGTTTGATTCCAGCGGTATTGTTGATCCAGAGGACCCAATACAGAGATCTAAAATATATTTATGAAAAGAATGAGAGTGCATACTGGAGGTAATGGACATGGGCACACATGTTTCCCTGAGATACTCACTGAAATTTAGGGATGCTTCAGGGCATTTTCTACTTGTTTTGTGTGGGATTTATGCTTGACAGAGGTAGTTGGGTTTTTTGGGGTGTTTTTTGTTTGTTTGTTTGGTTGGTTTTTGTTTTTTTTGTTTGGTTGGTTGTTTGGTTGTGGGGGTTTTTTGTGGTTGGAAATAACTGGGAGGACATTGATAGGCACTCTCTGAGCAGTTTTGTTTCTCTCTTTGGATTTTCCATATGCAACAAAGCAATTCAAACTAAAAAATAATATATCTATATATATCAAAATAGACATCTTTTACTCTGGCAGGTAACTGCTTATGCCTCATTATATCTTTGGAGTAACTGCTTTTTTCCATCAATGAGCATCAAATAACTACTAGACAGGACTAAGTTTTACCCTTTATAGGTCTAGGCTACAACCTCTTCCTTCCTTTAAAGAATTACCAAAATTGGACTCGTACCTTAACATAGTCTTGCACAGATATAGTCCTTACTGTGAAATATTGCAGTTTTCATCTAAAATAGAAGATTTATTTAGATCATCTGTTTCCTACTGTTGACCTTACAAATGTTGCTTCAATGAGGCAAAATTTGTATTCATTTCCAAAGGAGCTCTTTCCTGAGCTTCCTTTTCCAACTCCTTCCTGTATCCATAGAGAATTTAATATACATTTTACATCAATTTTTTCACAAGAAAATAATGATTTTGACAGAAACTTGAATATCTATCAGTTCCATCTTTGGCACAGAGAATAGAATCAGGCTCTTCTTGGTGATGCCCAATGACAAGACAAGGGGCAATGAATAGAATAGAATAAACCAGGTTGGAAGAGACCTTCAAGATCATCGCGTCCAACCTATCACCCAACACCACCTAATCAACTAACCCATGTAACCAAGCACCCTATCAAGTCTCCTCCTGAACACCTCCAGTGACGGCGACTCCACCACCTCCTCGGGCAGTCCATTCCAGTGGGCAATCACTCTCTCTGCGTAAAACTTCCTCCTGACCTCCAGCCTGAACCTCCCCTGGTGCAGCCTGAGACTGTGTCCTCTTGTTCTGGTGCTGGCTGCCTGGGAGAAGAGACCAACCTCTACCTGTTTACAACCCCCCTTCAGGTAGTTGTAGAGAGCAATGAGTGGAAGTTGAGGCCTAGGAAGTTCCATATAAACATGAAAAAAAAAAAATCACTGTGAGGGTGACAGAACAATGGAACATGCTGCCCAGGGCAGTTGTGGAGTCTCCCTCTCTGGAGACATTCAAAACCTACCTAGATGTGTTCTTTTGTGATCTAGTGATCCTTCACTGCATGGGGGTTGGACTAGATGATATTTCGAGGCCCCTTCCAGCCCCTAACGTTCTGTGATACTGTGATCATGGTGAGAACCAAACACTCATAGATAGCCTGTAGACACTCATGAAATCAATAAAACTAGACTTTCTTACACATCCTTGACACAGGATGCAAAAGAATAGTTAAAATAGTTTGGCAGTTTGTGCTTCCAAGATTTTTTTTGGTTGCTGTTAGATTTTTTTTTTTTTTACAGACTAAAAAGCATATGCTAGACAGATGTTGCACTTGGTTTGATAAGTTTGCACATGGTATTGATGATCTGTAGATATCAGAAAATTCTTGGCTTTATGTAGGGAGATACATCCAAGCTAAGTCTGTGAATATTAACAGAGTGTAATTCAGAACTGATGTAGATTATGTGACTGGAATATTAGCATTCTGTTTTGGGCTTTAAATCTGTAGAATACCAACATGAAATAATTACTTTATCTGTGTCATTTGAGATGTCTTATTAAGATGCAGCAATTAAGTGCAATTTTGAGCCACATTTTTTACAATAAAGGTAGTAGGCTTTAAAAAATCAGTAATTTAATTACATTAAAAAAAAAAAATAATTACAGTATTATGACAGACATTTCCATTGCTGGGGATTGTATTTTATGGGATTTCGGGCAGAGAGGATGGAGACTTCAGCAGAAAACTGCAAATTTTACCTTCAGTAGTATATCAGCCCCAGCACTATAAAGGCACTTATTTTATTATCTTCCAGAGGACAGAATGACTTCTATCTGTGCATATAATGGAGACAAAGTCTATAGGAAGATTTTTAGCATGCTTATCAGAGTCTTTTCATGTTACACCCTCTTGCAGTCTGAACAGCATGAAAAAATCCAATGTGAGGGTGTGGAAATTAGTTCATGTAAGGATTGGGTTACTATCTACCACAGGGTTTCCATAAGTTCTACTCTAATGTTCTCTCAAGTTTTATTTACCAGAATAAAAATATACTAAGAATGAACAAATTTTAAGTTCTGAAAATATGCCTATTGATTACAGTGAAGCTGAAAGTATGTCTTGGTCTTGCAAAATACTATTGATTCTCTTCCAAAACATCAAAACAACAGTGACCAAAACCTGAAGTACAGATTGTGCAGAGTATCTTCTTTTAAACACTACTGCCATTTCAAGGAGTCACTTCTGAGACAGGGAACTTCAGCTCTTTTCAAAGAAAGTCTCTTGGGGATAGCAGTGTTACAGACCTGTGAGGGACTAACATCCTTCTGATTCTCAGGGTGTGCATCCTTCTGATTCTCAGGTGATAGCTGCTTGGATTATTAGCCTCATTTTGCCAGTGGGTACTGGAAGGCTATCAAGCATTTTCAGCCCTTTGTTCTTTGGAAGAGCTCGACTCAAGGAATTCACCCAGGCTCTGCCAGAAATGCTTGTGGCAGAATATACCGGACGTTTAAATTAGCTTATTGGTCTTCGGAAGAGATCTAGGAGTTAACGCAGGGCTAAAATCCCATCTGATTCCAGAGAGTGAGGTGCTATAGCTACAGATCACCCTAGGAATTTGTCACACCTCAAGGATATGAACCAGTTCTGTAATGTGCATCAGCTGTTAGTGGTTAGCTGAGGGCTGTCCAGTTACAAATGCAGAATATGCTGTGCTCCAGCAGTGATTGGAGTCCTGATACCTGGCAGCCTGACCTGCCTGTCTAGGCTTTCTGCCACGTAGCTGTTGCCACTGTACGCAAGCTGGCCGTGCACCTTGATTTGTTTTAGCAAGGATGAAATACACTGGCACTTAAAACATGCAGCTCTGTACTCATTAAGGCATTTTCCTTGACTTTGACTCATATAGAGTAATTCCTTAGGCCACTTTCATTTTACTATTGTGGTTTCACACTCCTGCCCCACAGCAATGAAATTAAAAACTGTTAAAGTAGAAATGTTAAGAGAGGGATGAATAATTCACTCTGAAAGATGGACCTGCCAAAACTGGCATGTATCTCTGGTCATGAGGAGTCTGTGGGCTGGTCATAATTTTAAAACATTTATTAATGACTTTGATTTGCCTAATATTCTCTTGAGAATTTATTTTTACACTGTGGGAAGTATCACACAAAATTTGCTTCAAGTACTTGAATTGAAAATTTGTTAATTGTGGTTGCTTATATGTAGTTACATGAGATGGCAGGAGTTCAACAGCACTGAAGGCAGACAAAAACAGGAAAAGATTGCCTTGGGAGGAAGCCTCTCTGGGGTGGGCTGACAAACTGCATATATGGAATTATTTTCAGTTTTCTGAAAGCTGTTTGATCTGTAGGAATCTGAGATGGAAAGGATCTTTGAAGATCATCTAAGAAATGTAGGCTTTACCTAGTGTTGTCTGTGGACAGAAACAGACAATTGCAAAATTTCTTGGCTGCATGCAGAGTGTAACTTTGGTTTTCTGTCTTCATAAAATAATTACTTTTATATGGGAAGTCTTATTCACCCTGATGGATTTTTTTTTTAGTACACTGTCAGATAGTCTACATTTAAGTGTCTTTGAGTTAGGTCTACAATAAGATGTTATTTGGATTCTTCCCTTTTGTCTCAGGTGTAGGTGTTTCTACATAAACTAATTTTTATGTTTGGGTTAAATCCCATGAAACAT
The DNA here is from genome assembly GCA_011125475.1 of Melanerpes aurifrons. Taxonomy (NCBI): domain Eukaryota; kingdom Metazoa; phylum Chordata; class Aves; order Piciformes; family Picidae; genus Melanerpes; species Melanerpes aurifrons. Next base: position 4,092,516 of record WWNC01000071.1, on the reverse strand, counting down.
GTTTGGGAGTATTTGCTTAACTTCTCTGATTTTTTTTTTTTTAAAGGATGAATATTGGCCTCATATTACTGCCACTAACTCCTATTTGAGGAAAAATTATTTTTAGTGGGGATAAATCTTTCATGGAACTAAATTTTTTATTAGGCTAAATACAAAATATTTATGTTCCATTACATATTTACAATACTATTCATGAAAAAATAATGGTCATTCTAAATAAGTATTTCTATGGGAATACTGAAGAAAGAAAAAAAATAAGAAAAGAAAAGAAAAAGAAAAAGTCTGTTCCACTGCAACATTTCTCCTGCGATAAATGGAATACTTATACATGAGAATTTATGTGAGACAGTTACCAAGCAATAGACATGCTCTTGCCATTTTTTTCCACCAGCTTTCTTCACCATAAAACTCTTCAGAGAAATAATTTCTACTTGCTATTGTATATCATGTTGCAGTGAAACTGATGCTGAATTCTGTACCAGATATCTTTAGATATCCGCAACGTTTCATCAGAAGTTGAGCCAAATTCATTTCTGGAGTAATACTATTGAAATTCTAGTCAATGAGCCAAGCAAAGCACATAAGCAAGTGTTTAAGCAGCAGAGGTAATCCTGGGAGTTCAATGGGACTATTATGATGGTGCAAGTTAAATATGTGCTTACTTGGCTGGATAGTGGCCTTAGTGTATCTCAATGCACAGCATTCATGGGCCTGAAAGCCAGCGGAAGTTAACAGAAGGGCAGTCTCTGACTTTGAGAGATTTTGAGGCAGCCTGTGAATGATGTAGTGTCATTCATGGTGTCTAGTAAATCACATCAATTGACTCAACAGGATGATGAAGAAAATGGTTCCCCAAATCTGCAAATTACCCACTTTTCCTTAGCTTTCCTTTTTTCTGTTACAGGATAGTGCTCCTTGCCTGTGACCACTCCAAGATCACCCCATTCAGGCTGGTAGCCTCAAATTAGTTTTCCTTGCCGTACATAAGATGATCCTCTGGACTGTAGGAAGTTTCTAGCTGTGACATTTTTCTCTTCTGGATAAGAATCATGTATGTGTGGAGTGAATTCTTCCCTTCTTGCTGGCCTCTATTCAATAAGGCATTTACTCAAATGAGTATTTCCCTGACTAGAATTTGTAATAATTTTTTTCATAATGTACCAGGAAATCTTTTGCCACAAAATTTTTTCCTGTTTTAAATTACAAATGCAAAGCAGGGAAAAAAAAAAGGAAAAGAAGACAAAAAAAGATTATCTATAAACTTGCTTAAGGGGCTGGAGGGGAGAGTAAAGAGAACTGGGATGAATATGTTCTGTGGCAAGTTTCCCAAATAATTTTTGTGCTAAACATTTCTTCATTTCTTTTACTTTGATATCAGGTCACAAATCTTCTTTCTACTTTGTGTGCTGTTGAGACACACTCTTCCAATGGAATGATTTTATGTTGAAAGAGGACAAAACAAACACACACAACAAGCATGTGTTCAGACCTTCACAGCAACACACACTTAGAGTATTTGCTGCTTCTTCTCTGGCACTCAGAGCACACAAATTTCTGAGAATTCACCTAATCATGTCAGACCTGGAGCCATATATATCTAATTTACCTCAGAGATTTGTGAGGAACTTATAACCGTTTCTCCCTAACTTCAGAAAAATGACTCCAAGATGCTTTTGTTCTGACCCTCCTTCATGCACAGGAAGTTGAGTCATGGCTGTTTGGAACTGCAAGGCTGCAGGTCATGTCCTTGTGTTCTCAGTGTATCCATATGATTCTGATTTTTTTTTTTTTTTCATGGTGTCAGAATGAGAGCAAAGAATGGGTCAGTCCCTTTGTGACTGTGCTGTTGTTTCCAAGTGAGATACATACATGTAGTCTTTATGTCTGATTTAAGTAATGAAATGTTCATCATGTTCGGGTTTTTTGGAATATTTTGCTTTCATTCTGTCTTTGATTTCTTTTGGTATAAACCTACCTACTTATATCCTTAAGTAAGAGGTGATTTTACTTTCATAAAGGAATAATACGGACTAGAGACCCCTTTGAAGGAGCAACAAACAGAATTGGAGAGGGGGTAATGTGCGGTGTTAATGGCAGTTGATAATAGCTTCTTTTGCAAGATAAAACAACTCACAAAACCTAATTTTTTATTACAAAAAAACAGTCTATTCTGAATTTTATGTTTAGATAAACTCACTAATTTACAAACCTGAAGACATGCAGTTACAGGGACCAGAAGATCATTAGGGAGGTTGGGATTTAGAAACAACAGCCTCACCTGGAACAGATAGGAATCTAGATGTGGGTTTTGACAAAGTGTCATGAGTTAGGGGTGGGACGAGCTGGCCACTGAATGAGAGACAGATGCTCTCTATTAAGCCTGCTCCCTTCCTGAAAGGAATAGAAAGGGAATAAAGGGGAGACACTTATGTTCTGGAAAAGAAAACGAGAACTACTTTAATGAAAATAATAATAACTTAAAATAGATACAAACCCAATATCATCCCAGTCCCCTAATAGCAACTAGTCACCATTACCACTGATGCTGTGGCAGAAGTCCCAACTGGACTTAGCAGCAGACAGGAACTGGATTCAGGAGCTGGATTCTGGAACTGGATTCAGGAATACATAGATTGGTACTGAGGGAAGAATTGACAGAGTCCTTCTTGGATGTTGGCCATTGAAGAAGAAAGATTGCCCCTCATGATCCCTCAGCTTTACACCGAGTATGACACCGAATATATGGAAAGGAATACCTTGTGGGTCAGTTTTGGGTCACTTGAACAGTCTGCTTCTCCCTGCAGGTGCATCTTGTTGCTCTGCACCTCCAACTTGGTATGCAAGATTCAACACTGACCTTGGGCTGTATACCAATCCTTGATACTGACTAGAAACCTCAAGCATTATCACTGCCAGAAGCAGGCATTGTCTGTGAAAATATGTTCGTATCTTCACAAAGTGTGGTTTCTTAGAAGAGACTTAGCTGAAAAGTAAAGTTACTGGGCAGAATTATTTCTGTTCTAACTTAAACCAAGTTGTAAAGGTAGGCTGTGATGGATTCATGTGATCCTCAGCACCCACTGTGACTAAACACTCCAGAGTTTGTTTCAGCTGTTGAAAGAGTCCTGTATAAAATTCAGATATGCATTCAAGAATCTCTTGCAGCTGGGCAATCTGGCTCAGCTAATTTGCTTTCAGTACTTGGGGCATTGCATCTAACACCATGGCTGGATATGCAGTAGCTCTGAAAGTCCCATAAGGACACTGACCACTTGTCAACTCCATTCAATCTTCCCACAGGTTTCTCCCTCCTCGTATTTCCCCTCCCATTCATCATGGCTTCAGTGGCCAAGATTTCTCTGCTGGTCTCTGATCCTCTATGGTGGCCCAGCTGGTCTCCCTGATCTGCTGTGTGTTGCAACCACTTCAGCCTGTGTACAGTCACAGGGTGTGAAACTGTGGCTCAAAATCTTCTCATGAAAAAACACCCATAGCCTTTCCTCACCAAATGACTCAACTCTGTGTGCTGGGCTACACCCATCCTGGGGTTTGTGAGAGCCCTGCTTTCCCCAGGGGACAAAGGAAACCTGATCCAGGTGGACATGGTTTCTCCCTCCTGGGAGGAGGGGTCCCCCATGTCTAAGGTGGTCTGTTCTGCTCCACCTTCCCTTCCAGCAAGACTATAAAGGGGAGGGTGTGGCAGCTATCTTTATCTTTGCTCCTGCCTCGCCTGTTCAAAAGGACCAACAGCCACTGCCATCCTCCTGGTTCTTCCATGTGGTGGGGCCTGGTCTTCCCCCTGCCACATCCATGCTCCTCTAAAGGACTGAAATCCAAACACATGGAGTGAGACACAGGGCCATCCAAATTTGGTTTTGTATATTTTCCTATTCATCCTTATTCCTCAGCCTTGTAAATCCTCCCTGTTATTGATATATATATATTAAAAAAAATAATAAAATATTTTTTTTTAAATTTACTTCTCCTACTTCCAAACTTACTCCAGATTATTTTTTGGTAGATTTACCTCCAGTCTCTTTGGGAACAGGGGGCGGATTTCTTGGTTTCTCGCGACCATCTGAGCTCTTAAACTGCAGTTAAGGCTCAAACTACTACACTCTGTCATTCTTCTACCATATTACTCACCCTGACAGATGCATCTTCCTCCTATCTGATCTGAGCCAGCACCTCCTTGTCCATGAGGAGTTTCCCTGAAAGAAGTCCCTGTGGCAGGTATGCATGGTGGTTCATGGAGAGTGTATGGATTTGGAAAGAAGATTCCCATGGATATTCCCTGATAAAATTTCCTTCAAGTTCTCCTGGAACTGAAATGAACCTCAAACTATTTCTTACAGAATTCTTTTTCCTGAGATTTGAGCTTATTAAAATGTTACCTGATATACAAGTCAGTGGCTCAGCCTTTGCTGAGGCTTTCAAAGAGTATAATCTTTCTTTAACTCGAGGCTATCTATGCCTGAGCTGTTCTCTTCACCTCCAGCCTTCTTTGCAGCAAATCCCAAGGCTTTCTACCTGGAGTCAAATAGTCAACTTTTGCATTCTCATCAGGAAGGAGCAGTGTGATTAATTCTTCAGTCTCTCTTCTGTTCCTCTGAGCCCTGTTTCCATATGGGAATCTGTAATATAGCAGGGCGGGAGCCAGTGCTGAACTCCTTTTACCTTAAAATAGACACATCAAGTGTTCCATCCTCACATGATGGAATAAACCATGATGTGAGCAAAGCACACAATGCTTTCTCATCACTGACTTGCAGTCTGGCTTTTGTCATCTTACAAAAAATGGAGACAGTCTGTAATAGAGAAGATGTGATTCAAAAGGGATGTGGGCAAAATACTACAATTAAACTGGCAAAATCAGCTGCATAAATATGCTTTCTGAGGCAGCGCTCCCTGAAAAGATTTTGATTTACAATGTGTCAGAAAGGAAGTGTGAAACAAAAGCTTTTAGAGGTGGAAGCCTCTTAGTACAAAAGGGGGAGGCATTGACATGCTATGATGAGGAGTGCATGCATCACATCCAGTAGTACTTGTAGGGGTTACTGTACCCTATAATAAGAGAAACCTCAAGAGCTTGATCTTCTCCTGCAGCTCCTCACAGTCCCTGATTTGTACTGGAGGATTCAGTCCTGCATCTCCTGTACTGGCTGTTAATATGATCTATGGCTTGGAAATTTGCATTCTAGGAGAGTGTTAGTGTGTCTCAGGGCCATTTAGTTCCTCCTTTTGGAAGAGCAAATTTTCTTCCTTCAAAGGCTGATCTTTGGGTTTTAATGTTTGATCTATGATCCCCAAACTGAAAATTCATATCATGCAGGGAAGCTGAAAGTGTTGTAATTGAAGTGCATGATATGCTCTTAAGCAATGGAGAATGGGCTATCTGCGAGGAACAATTCATTTTATCCAGTTGCCAACAGAAGTTAAGAGGGTTACCTTGTGATTCAGAACAGATGAGTTGCAAGCTCCAGGAATGCAACTGGTATGGCTTGAGCCATACATTTTGCTCTTTGGGAGGTGCATGTTTGTATCTTTTATTAGTTAACTTTGCTGAGAAAAAACTGTTTAGCAGTCCTGGAATTTCCTGTGACAACACTTCCATCTGTGTGTGCTTTGGGCATTAAGAAATCACTGTGCTTGGAAAGTTGTGACAAAATAAAGACAGAAACTTGGGGCTCATCTATAGCTGTAAATGAAATGAATGAAATGTAGTGAGTAAAGGCATCAGTTAGCTTGACAAAATCTAAGTAATGACCCACAATGTTATATAACAATTGCCCCAGTTCCCAGTGTGGCTTAAGCACTAAGAACGGATGCCAGGGTCATGCACTATTTTTTGCATCTTTCTCCCCCAAACATCTATCATCTTCATTAAAGTCATGGAATCATAGAATTGTTAGGGTTGGAAGGGACCTCAAGGATCATCTAGTTAAAACCTCACACTAGATCAGGTTGCTCAGAGTCACATACAGCCTGGCCTTAAAAACCTCCAGGGATGGAGCTTCCACTGCCTCCCTGGGCAACTTGTTCCAGTGTCTCAACACTCTCATGGTGAAGAACTTCTTCCTAACATCCAATCTGAATCTACCTATTTCTATTTTCTTTCCATTCCCCTTAGTCCTATCATTACCTGGCACCCTAAAAAGTCCCTCACCAGCTTTCTTCTGTGGATTTTTTTTGCAGGCTGAGTGGTTCCAGAAAGGTCAGTAGGTCCACGTGTTAGATAAAGATACAGCCTCTCCAAAGTTGGAGTAACACCACCAGCCAACATAATTGTCTAGATATGGAAGTAAAATATTTTTTTTTCTCCAGAATTTTATAAAATATAGAATACCAGTTATCAAAAATGACATAGAGCATGAAGTTTCTTCGTTGTATATTACCTTGAGTACTGTGTCCAGTTCTGGGTCCCTCAGTTTAGGAAAGATGTTGACTTGCTGGAACGTGTCCACAGGAGGGTAACAAAGCTGGGGAGGGGTTTGGAGCACAAGCCCTATGAGGAGAGGCTGAGGGAACTGGGGTTGCTTAGCCTGGAGAAGTGGAGGCTCAGGAGAGACCTTATTGCCATCTACAACTACCTGAAGGGAGGTTGTAGACAGGTGGGTGCTGGTCTCTTCTCCCAGACAACCAGCACCAGAACAAGAGGACACAGTCTCAAACTGTGCCAGGGGAGGTTTAGGATGGGTGTTAGGAAGAAGTTCTTCAAAGAGAGAGTGATTGCCCATTGCAATGGGCTTCCCAGGGAGGTGGTGGAGTCGCCATCACTGAAGGTGTTTAGGAAGAGACTGGATGGGGTGCTTGGTGCCAAGGTTTAGTTGATTAGAGCCATGGTTTAGTTGATTAGATAGTGTTGGATGATGGGTTGGATGTGATGATCTTGAAGGTCTCTTCCAACTTATTCTGTTCTATTTCTATTCTATTCTTTCTCTTCTCTTCTCTTCTCTTCTCTTCTCTTCTCTTCTCTTCTCTTCTCTTCTCTTCTCTTCTCTTCTCTTCTCTTCTCTTCTCTTCTCTTCTCTTCTCTTCTCTTCTCTTCTCTTCTCTTCTCTTCTCTTCTCTTCTCTTCTCTTCTCTTCTCTGAGAAGTTCCTGGTAGCTATCAAGATATATATTTTCAAATATTCTATATATGTGCTTTACTCATAAATCCACACCAAACTATATACAAAAGAAAGATTTTCAAACTATGGTAAGAAATTTCATAAATGAATTTTATACAAGAACACCTACTACTGAGGAAATGACTCTGTCGCTGGATTTAAAGTAGTGTGTGGGGAGGTGTGTTCTCTTCCTAGTGAACAGAACTATAGCAACCACAGTATAATAGATTATGCTTTCTTATAGTACAGCTTAATATATAGCTTATATATATAAATATTATATATATATTAGTATTAAATATTTAATATATATAAAACAACTTAATATATAGCCTAAATGAATTTTAACTTGGATAGTTATATGCTCAGCTTCATGTGCCAGTGATTTTATCTAATTGGGGCTGCTTTTATAAAAAAGTGACTTGTTTGCTTTCTGTTTTACTCTTTTATGTGTTCTTACAGGTCTGGAGGATTACAATTTCTGCAGTGTTTTTAGGAAATAATGATTACTAAAACCTTTAAAGTAGCTGGGTCCATAGAGGAAAAAAATGTGTTACAAAGGGATTGGAGCTATGAAAATTAACAGATATAACTGAAGACATAAGCAAGAAGGATAGTGTAGTTCTTTTCCAGCTCCTAATGAGGGAGCTTAAGGATGCTAAAAATTTATGAGCTTTGAGTTTTAACTATGTTTTAATATGCTTTCAATTATTTTCATTGGTTTTCTATAATGATTTTAAATGTTACTAATAGTTTCCTTCTCTATACTGCAAACCTTTTACTCTTTCCTTAGGTGAATGAACCAGCAATGCAAAATTTTACTTTTTTTGTTTAACTGATAAAGATAAGGAAAATGATAATAAAATATAAGACGATGACTACATATAACACTGAAAAAATTGAAGTAAAGTGAAGTCTTGGCTGGACAGGTGATGGAAGACTCCTCTGTGGTGTCTCCATGGCCAAGATTTTCCCCTTGACATCAACTGTATTACTTTGAAAGTTGTATATATGTGTATGTGTATACATACATATGTATTTATATCTTTTAAGCTGGACTCACTTCCCACTTTATGGGAAGGCTATTAAGGGGGTAAATGGGCTGACTTATGATCTGAGTCCCGTGTTACTAGCTTGAAGGAAGCATATTATACTCTCAATGGGAATGTCTAATCTGTTATATTAGCTCTTTCATGCTTCCGCAGTCTGTATATTGCTTTGCAGCCTGACACACATCTGGGGTGAGGTAACAGATTCTTTAGGTGTAGATTGTGAAAACTTTTGGTCTGAGATCAAACTCAGCCCTTACAGGCAGTATGAGTACAACTGGGATCGTATACTCAAACTCAAGCTCAATGTCAGGCCTTGTAAATAAGAAAGGAATAGAAAAAGCTCTTAAATCCTGCACATGTACTGTTTGGTGAAGGGATTTTAGGGTTGGCCACAATGGCTTTTTACCCAGGAGTTCTCATAAGAAGTCTCTGTTAGCCTGAGTAGATAATAGGAAGTCTGATCCTTTGAAACAGCACTGTAAAAAGAACTAGTTTTGCCAACCACAGTGTCTTAATCCATTGTAAAATTACCAAAGGGATCCAAAAAGACTCTGAAAATTAAAAGCAATGCTTCTTGGCTGAAAGCTCAAGCTAATCTAATCTTTTTGGGGCAAAGCAGATAAATTCCAGTAATTCAGCTATCATATTGGATACACAATTATTGGCATCAGGTTATAGCACAATTAGATTAGAACTTTGCTTCCTGCTTTTTCTGGAATATTTGTTAACAAAGCTAAAGACAATTTGCCTCCTTTATAAGAAAGCCACACAAATCAGCAATTTGACTTTGCAATTACATAGTTAGATTGCGAATGGATTAAGGCAGCTGAGTTTATACGCATTCTTTTATTTCTTTCATTTCTTTTATCTTGGTTTATTTAATTAGCACATGCCTATTTGGAGCTCTCTGATTCTCTATCTGGCATTTCATAGCTTCAGTAAACCACTAACTGAGTAGTTGCTTGTCCACTGTTCTGGGCCTGGGGATAAGTAGCCTTGTTTTACACCTGTTCTGAGTATTCCACCTTTCTTGAGAAAGAGGAGGTCTGTCCACCTTCTGGCCTGAAGACAGACTGAGGAAGAGGAAGTACAGCAAAACTCTTCCTCCCTGCAAGCCTGTGGTCTGAGTACACCACAGAACAGGCATAACTTCTGTGGGACAGTTCAGAGGAGAAAGCTGCTCCCTGACATAAACTAGAGCAAAACTCTGAATAGCACAGAGAACTCTGCAAAGGGGTACCAAAGAGCTAATATTTTCTTTTTTCACCCTTTCTTTTTAACTATATTAGAACTTGGGGAACTCAGTGTTACTGATGATAAAAGCCTGTCCACAACCCCCTTTCAGGTAGTTGTAGACAGCAATAAGGTCACCCCTGAGTCTCCTCCAGGCTAAGCAACCCCAGCTCCCTCAGTCTCTCCTCATAGGGCTTGTGTTCCAAGCCCCTCAGAAACTTGATTGCCCTCCTGTGGACTTGTTCCAGCAAGTCAACATCGTTCCTAAACTGAGGAGCCCAGAACTGGACACAGTACTCGAGGTGCTGCCTAACCAGTGCAGTGTACAGGGGCAGAATGACCTCCCTGCTCCTGCTGGCCACACTGTTCCTGATGCAGGCCAGAAGGCACAGAGAGCCCTGGGTCGAAAGGAAGCTGGATGTTGAAGGGCTGAGGAGGTGGGGTGCGAGCCCTTGGCAAAGAAGAGGAAAGAGCTAGCTGCATCCTAGCTGAAATAAATGGAAGGTTGTTGCTAATCCTGACCTCTACTTGGGCAATGGGAGCTCTCATCTCCTTTCCCCTCCTGTTCTCTCTACTTAGGCTTGCCTGTGGAGGCTGTAGTAGTTTAAGATTAAAAGGGGAAAACAAGCTGTATAGCATCTGATGTGGTAGCAGCAAGTATTTTGACATTTGAAGCGTGCCAGCAGGCAGCCAGTCATTTTTGAAGACAGAGATGGAGTGAGTGCCCTTGTCACCTTCTGTGCTGCAGTGACAGCTGGTAACCTGGAAGAGGGTTGCCATTAGCAATGGACACTGCAAGGCTCAGAGTTAGTTGCAGGACACTTTATTCCCTATCATACATACCTCATCTTGCACTAGAGGGTATAATTTTTCACCCTCACAGTGAGGAATGGTGTCTTTAAATATTGCTATAATCTAAATCTTTTTTGGTAACATCAGCGTTGACAGTTAAGAAGCATCAAAATATCATATTCCAAATATATTTGGATATAGAATGTGAGCTTGAACTTTTCTCTGTTTATTACTCTAAGCAAGAGGAAGTACTCACATCAGGATTTGACTAACAGAAGGACGTAAAAATACAGTGTTTAAACAGGCTTTTAGCATTACGGAGCCCCTGGCTTCTTCATCATTTTAGAGCTTACTCCCTATCTTCAAGGCTTGCTAACTGTTGAGACATACTGATTTACTTAGTGGGTAGTTTGCAAATGTCAGGACATAAACCTACTGCCTACAAGTTCTTTATGAATATTTCCATTTCTAAGAATCTTTACAAAATATTCTGAGTGCAAAGTTTACAAGACAGTAGCTGCAGACACAATGATCTGACACAGCTATTACTTCAACATCCATATGTTTTGCCATAGATATTTACCAACAGCTCAAGCAGAGAAAGCAAAGGGTAGCAATTAAAGTGACCCATCCTTGTAATTTAAGGCTTCCTGTATGAGGAAGTGAAGGAGCATTATTGTCTCTGGATTGAAGACTGTTGAAGACTTTCAGATTGTGAATTCAGAAACCTGAGGGAGGGCAGAAAATTTGAGAAAGCACATTACTACTTCCTCTGGAGGAGTTGATTGCTGTTCCAGTGGTATTTTAACCACTAAATGTCACAGTGATCTCCCTTGTCCAGCTCAGCACTGCTCTGCAAACTCATCTTCTTACAGTCACTGACTCAGCTTTATGAATAGCTAGTGTACCTTTTTTGAGTTCAGTAGGAAATTCAACTATATATTTATGGTGTCTTATAAATAACTCCCTACCCTCTACACAGCTGACACAAACGAAGGTTTTAGTTTCTCATTTTGGTAATGATTTACAGCTGTTGTTCCACTGGTCTTATGAAACATTATATATATGCTTCAGTGAATGTTTCATATGCATCTATTTATATATAAACACAAACAGTGAAAAATTACTTCTGAGAGTCACTTGCAAACCCACCATATTTTATGCAAAAACATGTCTTGTAGATATACTAAACAGTCCTTGTTGTTATTGCAATTAAACAGAGCAATTCTCATTCTTCTCTCCCTCGTTCTACATATATATATGTATCTGTCTGTAATGAGGGTAGAGCTATGATTTAGGACAGGAGAACTATTTGTTGTCTGATTCAGGGCCTGTGAAAGGCTGTTTATTCTCAAAATGTGTGGCTAGATTTCCTTTTAGAGGAAAAAAAAAAAAGATTGCACAAGGTTAGGATTTTTTTTTTCTAATTTAAATTCCTATTGTCTAACATTAGCAGTATGTTTTTCCCATTTCCTGGGTTCTGGATTTTGGGTTGTTTGGTTTTCTTGTTTGTTTGTGATCTTTCATTGTCATCAAAGAACCTAGACTGTTATTTGGGGTCTTTTTTTGTTTCATTTGGAGGGGAGAAAAAAAAAAAGGTGAATGAAAAGGAAAGAAACAAAGTGAAATTCTCCCCTGCTATAACCAGGATTGTGACTTTAGATCTGCTGTGTGTGATATGAAGCAAGTCACTTCACCTGTGCCTCAAATTCCCAGTCTGTAAATGGGAGCTATAACTGCTTTTCAGAGGCGTGATTTGATATTCACATCTGAGAAGCACTAAGCATGATTAATATCCAAGCACATCTCTGACATGCAAAAATACCACGTTGTTTAATCACTGTTGCCTTATGGATGTTCTTTAACATAAAGACAGCAGCTGGGTCTCTTCAAAACAATCCCAAAAAGTCTCATCACTAATGATTTACTTGCTATTCACAAGAGGTGTTTTACACAAGTAATTACACAGAGACTAGGAACTTGAACAGAGCTGAGATCAAGATTCATCTGCATGATTGCAAACACTTTAAAATTATTTTTCAAATATTTATTTTTAATGAAAATTAAATTAAAAAATTCTTAAAGCCTGGCTTGTAAGATGAGGATATTTTTCATGTTTACTGGGAGTTAAAGGAAGTTGAGGATTGCAGAATGCTTAATACTGAAAAAGGAGGAAAATTTGCTTGGTTTGTTTTTATTGCTTGCTTTCACCCTCCCACTTATGAGGGATAGAGGAGGTCATGGAAGTTCTTGCAATGAACAGTCACTTTCTGCATCAAGGGCACTCCTGTACCTCCCTGCCCATCATCCAATATTGTTTCCCACAAGTGCTAGTAGTAATTAAATGAGCAGTCAGTGCAAGTAATAACATTAGGAACAAAGATAAATCAGTTCAGTGGGTGTAGTCTGTTTAGTCTTTTTTCCTTTTTTTTTAAAAGATACCTCAGCTGTGTACACCTCTTTTCTCTTTAAAGAACTAGCTTCTATTTGCTGAACCTGGTAACATTTTCAATCTTACCTTCCTTGCTTTGTTTTAGCATCCCCACCTACCTGCGTGGGTCAAACAGGAAGGAAGATGTTACATTGAGCTGTGTGAAATTCCAGACTTATTAATACCTTTGATATACCTTAGAATTCATAAGGAAACTGGTGTTCATGTCAGTTGGACTAGATGATCGTTGTCGGTCCCTCCCAATCAACTATTCTATTCTATTCTATTCTATTCTATTCTATTCTATTCTATTCTATTCTATTCTATTCTATTCTATTCTATTCTATTCCACCTGAATGGGAAATTTGGACTTTTTAATGTTCTTCCTTAATTGGGAAGGGATTTAATCAGAGGTATATATATTTTAAAGCATATGTACAGCCTTATGGATGGCACTGAGTACCTGCAGTTCCTCCTTGGCCTTCAATGGAGGCTACTTCTGTACATGCTTAAGTGTCTTTTAGTGATACTAACACTCTTTGTGATAAGATTAGAGTATGTGACTGCTGTTTTTGTTAGGTTGGTTGGTTGGCTGGGTTTTTTGTTTGTTTGATTTCAGTTGTGGCGGTTTTTTGGTGGTTTTTTTTTTTTGTGGGGTTGTTTTTAATTGCCAGCTGCTCCAGCTTTTATTCTAAAACATTAGCATTCCCTATATTTGCTCGTTTTTCACTTCATACTCTTCCCCAGTGCCTGTGCTGTCTGTCTGAGTGAGGAACACCTCATTTCAACCTGACTTCTGATTCAACTCAGCAGGCACTGCAATCTTTTTCTTGGCTCTTGGTACCTCCTCTAATCAGAAACCATGCTTTTATGCTGGCTCCCTGCAACTGCACTAGGTATTTGTTAGACTATCAGGCAGAACTAAAAGCTTCCAGCTTGCCTACCTTCTTGGCTGCCAAATTAGAGAGAGAGGAGAGAAGGAGGAGGGGAGAGAGAGACACTGAAGGCCTTTTAGTGTGAGTCATCTCTAACTTCAGTCCTTTCCCTACTCCTGTAGAAGTACCACTTGGTATCTCTAGTGTGCATGAAGATTTAGCACTTTCCCTGCACAGAATGAATTCCAGACCCTTTGATAATATCCTATTTTTAAATGGCAGATATAGGTTACTGGTGAGTTGCAGGCGCTTTAAATTAAAATGAAAAAAACCCACACCTCTATCTCACTGGGCTGGGTGGGCTCTTCATATATAACCATATATAACTCTTGCAGCTAATACCGAAACAACAGAGGAAAACCAACTTCAACTCTAATAAAACTTTCAGTTTTAGTAAGGGAGTCTGATGGTTTAGTAATACAGGGAGAAGATCACAAATTTCAACTGTATTTATGTTCTACCTTTCACTACCCTATATCAAGTTTCAGTTGCTGCACACTGGAAAAACAAAAAGTTCTCACACTAGCGGTTTTGGATTTTCTACTTTGCATAGAATAAGTGAAAAAAGTAATGACCAAGGCAGACTTGGACAGGATTCCTGGTTGTCACATAGTAGTAGTGAATAATACCAATGGTGACCACACAATTAATGATGAAAGAGAGATACTGTCATGTTTATGTAAAGTAGCACCTTGACTAAAATGTGGGTGCAGTTCCAAAAATCAAATAGAATAAGTACAGAAAATAAATTATGAATGTGAACAGAGCATAGATTTGAGCCCAGGTAGATCTAATGGAAAGAACTGTGGGGTCTGCTGCTTGTCTTGCTTCCCAGTTTTTCCCCCTCCCCCTTCCGTCTGCTTCACTGCTACTTTGCAGGGAAGTATACACCTCCCCTTCTCACCACAGCTGCATTTACTCTTTGTCCTTGCATACACAGGAGAGAATGAGATGTTTGTTGGTAAGAATTACAGTCCAGAGCAGCCATTGTGTGGCATACTCAAAACCCACAAAAGGCCATTTTTTTGTTTGATTTCGACATCTCAAATTCTTTAACCCACTGCTGCTTTTACATGTAGTTAAATAAGTCACAGATCAGTTCACAGCACACATGAAAAGCTACTGAAAATAAACATACTCTGTGGTGGTACACATCACCCAATGATTTGTTTAAGAGAGTACAGGTCAACAACCCTGGTGTGGAGTTTTAATTTTTGTTATTTTTTATTATTATTTTTAAGAAGATTAAAAAAAAATTTTTTCTTATCGTTTAAACCTCTCTGAGTCTTTCAGGATTCATGGAGAAATGAGTGCTCTAGTTTACATAATTCCCTGAGCCTTTGCTGCCTACTTGTTCTGGTTTAAGTGAGTAAGTCAAACATTAATGTGATTATGTGGTCAGATAATACTACAGAGCTCTTGATCCAATTAAATTGCTCTGCAAGGTGTGTAGCATCTGATAAACCACAGCCACTACAGCAAAGAAAGAAACTTGTTTCCTCTTTCCCTTGTTTTTTATTTTTCGTTCTCTGTTAGTAGGCCATTGTTTCCTTTTTATGTCCTGGGATTATGTTAAGCAGTTTATGCTCCTTGCTCATTTTTCTGGGAAACTACCAACTAATCCTGATTCTTTCTCTTTCTGCAGGTTTGTCACTGCCACGGACTTTTGTTCTTTCATTATATCTACTGCAATATTTCAGGTCAGTTTTTTTGTATTCTGTCTTTACTTGGTGTGAAGTGCTGTATCGCTTTTTTTTTTTTCCCTTCAGCAACCCCGTAAAACTGATTCCCCTTTGCTTACCCTTGTACAAACCAGGCAGTGAACCTGTGCCAGGGCAGAACAACGCAGGTAATGGTGAAGGGGGATGATGCAAATTATAAATCAATATAAAAGTAGCCTTTGCCATCATGTAGCAGCTACAAACACATGGAGAGTATAATTTCAACTCAGGTTTTATTTACTGCAGATTCTATGTGACCAGGAACAAACTTAGAGCTAATATATGGTATTTCCTCATTTTCACACAAGATAATTAGTACCAGTGGTGTTCCCCAGGGATCAGTACTGGGCCCCATGCTCTTTCATATATTTATTAATGACCTGGATGAGGGGATTGAGTCTGTCATCATAAGTTTGCAGATGACACTAAGCTGGGGGCAGGTGTTGATCTGTTAGAGGGTAGGAGAGCTCTGCAGAGGAATCTTGACAGGCTGGACAGATGGACAGAGTCCAACAGCATGAGATTTAATACATCTAAGTGCTGTGTTCTAGATACTGGCCACAACAACCCCATGCAGCGCTACAGGCTGGGGTCAGAGTGGCTGGAAAGTGGCCAGAAAGGGACCTGGGGGTAGGGGTTGATAGTAGGCTGAACATGAGCCAGCAGTGTGCCCAAGTGGCTAAGAAGGCCACTGGCATCCTGGCCTGTATCAGGAACATGATGGCCAGCAGGAACAGGGAGGTCATTGTGCCCCTGTACTCAGTACTGGTTAGGCCACACCTTGAGTACTGTGTCCCGTTCTGGATCTCTCAGTTTAGGAAGGATGTTGACTTGCTGGAACTGTGTCCAGAGAAGAGCAACAAAGTTGGGGAGTGGTTTGAAACACAAGCCCTATGAAGGCAGGTTGAGGGAGCTTGGGTTGCTTAGCCTGGAGAAGAGGAGGCTCAGGGGAGACCTTATTGCTGCCTACAACCTTAAAGGAGGTTGTAGCCAGGAGGGGGTTGGTCTCTTCTCCCAGGCAACCAGCACCAGAACAAGAGGACACCATCTCAAGCTGCACCAGGGGAGGTTTAGGCTGGATGTTATGAAGAAGTTCTTCGCAGAAAGAGTGATTGGCCATTGGAATGTGCTGCCCAGAGAGGTGGTGGAGTCACCATCACTGGACGTGTTTAGGAAGAGACTGGATGGGGTGCTTGGTGCCAAGGTTTAGTTGACTAGATAGTGTTGGATGTTAGGTTGGACTCGATGATCTCAAAGTTCTATTCCAACCTGGTCTATTCTATTCTATTCTATTCTATTCTATTCTATTCTATTCTATTCTATTCTATTCTATTCTATTCTATTCTTTCCATTCCATTCCATTCCATTCCATTCCATTCCATTCCATTCCATTCCATTCCATTCCATTCCATTCCATTCCATTCCATTCCATTCCACTTCATTCTGTTGGGGGGGGAGAGGGGAAGTAATCTCTGTCCTAAAGACATAATGTTTGCCTATATGCAAGTCACCATTTTCTCCCATGTGTGAATTCGTGTGAACAGAATATAGCAAAAACTGTAATTAATGTATCTTAAGCTTTAAGAATTTCATATTCACCCAAATTAAAAGGATTGTTGGTGTAGTGAATGCATCATCTTTGTGTGAACAGTACTTTAAAATGTTGGAGGGGAATTGTTTACAGCCTTCCTCCCAAGAATCTGAAATGTGATGAGTCCTCAAAATCCAGAAAATTGGTTGCTTCAATATTTAAAAGACAAATGAATTTAAAAGACAAATGAAAATGCTGATGTGCTTGAAGTCAATGACAGGACACTTTAAAAAACCATACCAGGAAAGAGATTCATTTTAAGATACTTCTACATTCTTATTTAAATCATTAAGAACAAGCCTTCAGAACACATAACAAGTTGTGGTAAATCATGAGGACAGCCTAATGATACACAGTGGTATGAATTACCTGCTTAGATGTTTGCAGGCTGACAGCCAGAACAGTACAACTGGGAGCACAAAGTGAAGATCATATCAGCAAACTGTATCCACAGATAGCTATTGATGTTATTTATATTCTTTTTTGGTTTTTTGAATCTATGTGAGAAAATGGCACCTTCATGGATAAACATCTCTCTAAGCAACTTGTTCAACGCTTATCATAAGAGTAATGTTGTCTTGGGATGTATGGACAAGAGAGCATTAAATAAGAGGAAAATGATTTTGTCTCTACACTTAGCATTGTGTGTGCCAGGAGGACAGCACAAAAGAATGTTGGTGTTCAATCCAGATGTCAGGGAAGGATGAATACATAGGGGGTCTGATGCAGTGTTGAATTCTCTGATTGCCATTATTAAAATAATATTTACATGCATTTCTATCTTTGAATTTAACTGCAGGCAAAATACTGTCATCTATAATGCTAAGTACTAGACTAGATAGCCTTCTGTGTGTGCCCACAGTTCCCCTTTTCTCTCCTTCTTTTGCTTTGAAACCTTTACTAAGCCCTTTTACTCTTTTCTCCCTTTGTAAGTACAGGACATGCAGCTCTTCCTTCACAGTAGTATTGCATACCCAAGTCTTTTCTGCTGCTACTCTCTATAATCTGTGTGGAAATTATTGAATCTTGTTTAGAGGACAGAGGGTTAAGCATTGCCTCAGGTATGCCCCACAGCACTTGCAGCTCTAAATAAATATATGATTATAATCAAATCTTATGCTTCAGGGTTTTTATGACTGCCTGTATGAATGGAGAACAATCTTTTCTCACTTCCCCTCCCTCCTGCCCCTTTTTCCAGGATTTTGCTTAGCTTGTATTCTGCCTTTATCTCCAAAACTGGTGAGGACTGAAATCTCTTGAGGATGAAAATGGTACATGAACAGGGAGAGGTCAGGGTAGAAATGGGAAGCCTGTTCTGGAGGTGAATATGAATATACTGGTGAGCTTCCTTCATGAAGTTGAAATTTAGCCAAACACCAGCTTTGGGGAAAAATACGGATTTTGCACTTGGGAAGAGCAGCTGTTATGATGGTTTTTCATTTTGTTTTTCTGCCAGTGTTGTGGCTTAGTATCTTCTGGGCATGCCCTCAGTTATGAACTGAATTGTCTTCCCTGTCCTCTGCCTGTGGAGCAGAGTTGTTTATTCCCCCAAGGGCAGAAATAATATTTCTGTCCTTTAGCCTAACAGTGTAGCTCAGTGACACAGTTAACCAATGATCCCTGTTTTCATGTAGCTAAACATTGTGTTGGTTTAACTGTACCTGAAAAGGCAACCTAGATATTAAAAGAGGAGAAAAATGTAATAGCATCTATTATTCAGGAAGTCAAAATAGATGATACCAAGGTGTCTTCTGTTTTTTAGCTCCATTTTTTTTTCACAGTTTGCAAGTATGCTTAATTTTGTCTTTAATCCTGAACTGGTTCATTTATTGTTTCTTTTTCAATATCGTGGCTTGAAGCTGTATAGCTGGTTCTTTATTTTTCAATCTGCTCCTTTCACTAGGTGCATGTCCAGATTACTCTTTCATGCCTCATTTAATGTGTCTTGCTGTACAAAGATATCAAGTGTTTCGTTAGCTAGTTTACTCATGCTGCTGCACTGCAGGTTTTCTGAGACTTCTCTCTGCACTGACTCTATGCATGTTTCTCTTTGTTTCACTGCAGTGCCACGAATGCTGTCTCGACTGAACACAGTCCTTACAAATAATTTTGATCTCTCTATTTAGTATTTGTATGTTAAAAGTGGCATGGTTTAAAAATGAACCCATGGAATAAAGCTATCACTTCTTTCTGCTACAAAGACATGGCAGCTAAACGATGAGTATTAGGATTATGTGTCCCTGCCCCATACAGACGTGTTATTGTAGGTGTGTAAGGTGTTGGTAGGGGAACCAGGATGCAGTCCATGTAGAGCAGCAAGATATGGAACTTGCTCAGGACTCTCATTTGGGGTGAGATAAGAGGCCCCTGGACTATGCTTCTCTCTTTCCTATATCTGGTTTAATATTGACAATTTTTAGATACTTATAGAATCACAGAATCATAGCATTGTCAGGGTTGGAAGGGACCTGAATGATCATCTACCTCCAACCCCTTGCCATGGGCAGGGACACCTCGCACTAGATCCAGTTGCTCAGAACCACACCCAGCCTGGCCTTCAAAACCTCCAGGGATGAGGCTTCTACCACCTCCATGGGCAATCTATTCCAGTGTCTCACCACCCTCATGGTGAAAAACTTCCTAACATCCAATCTGAATCTACCCATTTCTATTTTTAATTCCATTCCCCCTAGTTCTATCATTACTTGGCACCCTACAAAGTCCCTTGCCAGCTTTCTTGTAGGCCCCTTTAAGATACTGGAAGGTAAGATACTTAAAGGTGTGCTTCACCTCAGTTTCTTAGGTGTGACACAGGAGCCTGAGGCAGTACTTTTTTTCTGTACCGAGGCTGAGACCAGTGCAAATCCTTGGGGATCATCTTCTTGGAGCCTTCTTTTGAATTCTGATGAAGCTTACGACATCTCTCCCTTGGGCTTACTTTGTTTAGCTACTACTTCCTTTAAAAATTACTTCAAGTTTTTCTTACTTCACTGTACAGCCATGGAAAGTCTAAGGGAGATGGATGTTCTGTGCACTTGGAGACAGGGATTTATCTGCTGGAGTGAGCTCTAAGAAAGGCAGATGGGATGCTAGCATCATGCCTTGAATGAATGTTTCTGTCATGGGGCTTTGTGAAAGGCTGCTCCATTCATTTAGCCTTTCCACCATTTAACATAATTCTCTATAGACAGATTTTATATCGCTCCTCCTTTTTCCCGTTTTTTTGGGTTTGTTTTTTTTTTTCCAGTTTCTGATATTTTAGTACTTCTACAGAATTTCGTCTGCTGTTTGGAGATCCAAATAAAGTCATATTACACCAGCTCTAGATTGGCCTTATTCTAGTTTTGGCAACTATTGTAAATTTATAAATCCTTTAACTTCATACTATTTAAGAATCAAAGCAAGCTAGTATTTGGTTCAAGTGATGGGACCAGGCATGTTTCAACATGCAAAATGAATTTTCCTTAAGTCAAATTATCTTCCAGAGTGATGGAAAAACCCAGATACTTCAGAGGTGTCCAAAAGTTTAATTTCCAGTAACTTAAAGCCTTCTCCAATTGAGAGTTATCTACTGTGGTACGTGAAGGTAGACAACAAAGTTTTAGCTCAGCAGGAAAAAAAAAAAAAAAAAAAAAAAGAAACAGATGTAAATCAGAGGAAGTATTTTTTATTACTTTTGGTAAACATCAGTATGTGTGCAGAGATGGGGAATATAAGCCATATATTTTCAGTTATGTAAGCTGATTTAAAATTGTCCAGGTTGAAGTCAAGGGTGTTTATATCTTTGGTTTTGGTAGTTTTAGGATGCTTATTCCAGATGACAGCAACAGGCAAAAAAATCTCCCCAAATCTAAGTCTTCTGGTATTCTGTTCCAAAAATGTGTGGTTTAATAATCAATTGTTTAACTAAAAATAAACTTTCATTTTAACAATTAAAGAAACTGTACAGTAACAGTGACAATTTATTTCTTGGTGAAGGCAATTATTTAATCTCAGAAGTTTCCTTGTTGCTTATCTTTATTACTTGAATATAATAAACTGTGTTTACTTTAATAAAAAGTCCTTTCTAAAACAATAATTAACCCACTTTTCCTTATTTGGCAAGCAATATGCTCCATTTAGTTGATTTCTAAGGTGATAATCCTCTTGAATTATTGGGTTTTAAGTGGACGCTTATTGAATTTCTTCCTCTGACATCTTGCTGACCCTCAGGCCTTCCTGTCCTTGAGCTCTGTGTACAATGGGTCTTCCACAGGTGCAAGTGAATCCCTCTGCACAGAAGGCAAGATCCTGTTGGCTTTCATTGTCTTCATTGTCTTGTGCTTTGCAGTGAAAAAGGGAAAGCTTGCTGTTACCTGTCCACAACAGATAAGCTTGTGACAGGAATATAATGTGATTCAAGGAGATAGTAGTATTTCCATTCAGTGGATACCTTATATGAGGAAGACTAAGGGGTTTCTCTAACATTGTGACTTCAGCAGATCCAGGCTTGGAAGAGAAAAATGCAAGATTGCCAGTAAAACTCAGATGCACTATTGAAGTCCTGAACTTCCCTTGTGTTACATGAAACATGTACAATGGATTTGGAGTACATCTTCAAACCCATTTTGTCACAGAAGTTCCACAACAATCGTCTGCAATCAAAGAAATATCCAAGGAACAGGATTGTGATGCTCTCTGCTTCTCTTTCTGGGGTTTCATTATCTTTCATATTCTTTCCTTCTGGAAGTCAAACATCAAGATGTTAGCAAAAATGTAGGATATACATAAGCAACTTTCAATCTAGTTCAGAAGTAAACAGGGAGGTGGTCCTCATCACAGGACACTATATATAGCTTCTTAAAAACCTGATTCTGATCTGGATGAAATATACAGGTACGTTTTACTTGGGGCTTGTTGCAGTTACAAATATGTAATTGCTTTTCCACTTGCTTTTGAAGACATTATATTTCTTAATGTCTCTGTACGGTTACTTTGGAGGGTATTTGTGATACCACATTACAACACTGTTCTTCTCAGTTTTGAGCACATCACATATCTGGTTTGACAAACTGGAGAAAACTCCTAACTTTCTACAAAGATGCTTTCAGAAACTGTATGAAGGGGGCTTCTGCAAATGTTAACCATGTGGCTGTTCTCTGCAGGCTGCACTCCTTCCTGGTATAAACTACATATGACTTGCAGCAGGCTCATTGCAGGATGGCAAGATGCATACTTTTGCTCTGACTTGGGATGTGGTGGTGAAGGCCCTGGGCTGCTGTCAGCAGAACTAGCCTGAGGATCAGGAGAGGGAGATGCTATAGTCTGGCTGTCTGTTGTAGCTAAGAACTCTGTGTGGGTGTATGCTGCCTTCATTTGGCACTGCCTCAGGAACTTTTGTGAGCCTCTCCATTTTCCACACAATTGTATTCATGTGGAATAGATGGCCATCAGAAAGAATGGAGGACAGATGCACAGTCACATGAAGAAGACAAGGTGAAATTCTGATTCTCATCTTCAGAGCAATTCTGTCATTTGTCTGACTTGTACTGATGCAAAATCAGTGTATTTGCAGTACCCTTAAGGGACACATAGCTTGTTTTGAAGTAGAAAAGGAATTTACACTGTATATGCATAGTCAAACAGGCTTCTGTGGTTCTTTTTAGCATTGATACGTTGTCACTTGTGTCTTGTATAATCTTTCCCTATGGCTGCTTCTTCCTTCTATCATACTCTTGAATTAAGGCTAAGCCTGTTATTTTGCCTCCCTTGTTTCTTCCTTTCCATCCTGGCTTTTAAGAGGTTGCCTTCAGGATGGCAGAAGAAATATGTGTTAAAGAGCTAGACCAGCAAGACATTTTTATTGGAAATTCTTGACTTGTCAAGGCTATGGTAATACTCTGGAAATAAATCTCTATGATGAATATTCCAATATCAGAAGATTTTGCAATTGTTGACAGAACCTATTTGGAAAACTGTAAAACAGAAAGATTGCCATGGTTAGTTCTTTTGACTGAGTTTTTGTTTTGAAATGTTGAACTTCACTAGGAGGTGAAGAAAACAAGAAAATACCAAAGCTGAAATCAAACAACTTGCAGCTAAAAGAAGAAAATCCTAACTGATCCAATTCAAGTTGTATTCACAGGTGCAGCTTGCAAAAGGAAAAAAAAAAAGGAACAAAATTTCAATTTTTTTTTTTTGTTTCATTTTAGATCAGAAATAACTTCAAAAACTTAAAAATTCTCCAATAACAAGAAAACTCTTTCGCCAAAGTCTACCACACCCACTCTTCCAACAGCCTTCTGCAGCCAAGGATTGCAGCAGATATCTGTGAAAGTGAATTCAGTGAGGGCTGGAGCATGTACGAGTTTTTAAACTCTGATAGCACAATAGCAGCAAGGCCTGCCTTCTCCATCCTTCCTAGTGTAAGCAATGGATGACCCATTCCTACTCTGACATGGATTTTGGATTTGTATGAAAGGGGTCCAAAAATTAAAATGATTAAAAAAAGATGTACTGCTAACACTATGCTTCAAGCAGGGTAACTGCTAGACCTTCACCTGAAAAAATAATAAATCTTTTCTTCCTTTACAGGGAGTCATTTTGCCTAGCTGAATTATTGAGCCATGGCAGAGAAGAACTGTATCCTTTTATGAACTGTTCTTTGCTACCTTGGTGTTTTCTGTTTTGTGTGTTCCTTGGCCTTTCTTACGCCCCCGTGAGTGGCTTACTTTATGGTTTTGCAATCATTTTCTGCTCTGCTTATCTGATTGGGTTCATTCTGAGCTATTTGTAGACAGTACAAAAAGAGACCAGATTAAAATCAATGCAGACATTGTGTTCCCACACATGCCCTGTATTCCTAGGTATTAGAAATGGGAATGAGTCATCCAGCAATACAGTTAAGAACTGACAAATGGTTGTCTAAAGCTCTGATAAGGAAAATCTCTTTGACTTACTGCGTATTTTCTGTCTTTGCATACTGCTGGTGTAAATCTAATACAAAAATCTACTCTCTGCCTCCCCAAGGATGGAACTTGCAGTCTTTGTTCAGGTATATTTTCAAATGAAATGTGTGGGAGTTCTGGAGACTAGAGCACTGAGGCTAAATTTGTGTCTTGGGATGGAGAAAACAAAATAATCCTCCCTTATGCTCTTGTCTTCATCAATGCAAATGCACATGTGTCTCTGCAACCAGAGATGATAATTTTAAAGTTTTGTTGCTTCTCTCTAACTCCAGGGATGTCTCACTTTCTAAATCATGCTGAGCACACCAGGTTTTAGCTGTTAAGTTAAAAATGAGATGAAAAAAAGAGACAATTGTGTTAGAAAGGATAATATCACCTGAAGACAATTCAAATGGTTTATCTGTAGTGTTTATTTTAAGTATATTCCTTGAGAATTGTATTGGTTTAGCTGCAGGGCTGTAGTTAAAGTCTTTTTATTGCAAAAGAAGGACAATTTACTATTTATGTGAAGTCTAGTTTATTCTTAAGGCTGTGTTCAAATGAGAAACCGGCATACAAAGTGATTATTTTGGCACAATGGAAGACCCTACTGAATAACCACCCCGCCACCCCCTCCCACCCCCAATTATTTATTTAACATTAGCATATCTACCCCAATCAAAGGCACTTGCTAATGTTGGGAACAAGATGGAGCTGTCTTCTCCTGGCTTTTCATAAAAGTCTCTTAGATTGTTTTCTTAATGACTGAGAAGAAAAAGGACACATCATTCTTGCTTCTCCTCTGTATGCTCAAAACCCTCTAAGTTTACCTTCTAACTGTTCTCAGCAGCTGCAAGTGCCTGATCACTTCCCCCCACCCCTTTCTCTTTCTCTTTAAATGTGTGCAAGAGACACTGAGATTTGTTAACATTGCCCTGAGCTAGAAATTAAAAAAATTCAGGCAGTGAATGCATGCACATACTCTCAAAAGTCTGCCCCAGCCTTCATTGTTGCAGCCCTCTTGTTCCATCTCCAGAATGGTTCTGATGACAGTGTTTTGGAATTAGACTGTTTTTGTTATTGTTGTTATTATTAATTTATTTGCAACAAAAGATTTGAATGCAAGCAGTCAAAGCTGCAAAAATAAAACCTCATCCTCTCCTTGCATTCCTAGCTTTGCCACAGCTTCTTTTATGCACTCCCCAGCCAACCCCCTTCATGACCTGCCCATTGCTTTTACCCACTCCTGGGCAGAAATCCTCAATTTTCCTTCTCCCAGAGACAGCCTTGGGCTATGGCATCCTGTGTACCTACTATCCTGAGTGCAAAGCATATTTCTTTGACTTCCCCAACTAAAAAATAGCACATGCATTTAGATTTTATTAAAAATAAATTCCAAAAGAAAACATTCCACTGAATGCACATCTTCCCCTGAGGAGAGAAACAAAGAGCAGAAACATCTGACAGATGTTGGTCGCCTTGCTCTGTGTGTTACTGAAAGGCACTGTGACACTCTGGTGATGGGAGTAGTATTAGAAATGAAATACACAAGAACAGAGTAGAGATCTAGTGGGATATTTCTTCTACTGTACTGCTACTTTCTCACTTTCTAGCACATCAAGAAATTTGCAGAAGGTTATAATGACAATAAAGCATAATCAAAAATTGGATTTTCTCTTTAAACATGCTGCAAAGGTCGTAGCAAGCTGAGTGGTGCTCTTGTTTCAATCTCTGTCTACTTTACATTTAAATATTTGATCAGGGGTTGTTTCATAAAGTCCCTCCCAGTGCAACATGCCATCCCTGGTATGTAATGTCCTTTGCTTCCCAACCATTCATATTCAGGTTTAAAAAATAGAAATGGTCAAGTGGAATTGACCCTTGTGTACTAAAATAGCATAAGTTGTAAGTTCAGCCTCAGGAAATCTGATCTTTTGGAACAAATACACAGTGCTGATATGCTTTAAAGCCTTCATTTTTTTTCCCAAACAAAACTCTCTGCAAAGGTTCACACTCTCATATTCTGCTGCAACTTCCATTTTCTTTTTTTGCATTCTACAATTGTTTTATTTTTCAGTCCCTATGTCAGCTTTGTGAAATCTAAACATCTTGGCAAGACTTGATGAGTACGTCTTCCCTCTTTAAATAAACAGCATATAGTCCTTGAAAAAAACAACAAACAAACAACTTGGGTACTTTATTGGGTCAGGAAAAGATAACTAATCAGTTAATTATTTATATACAATGAATCAGATCCAGATATCAGAAACATCACAGGAAAATTCATTCAGGAACATAGAGAAGTTACTTGATACTGGACCTATTGTACTTTTACTTTGCAGATTCTTTAATTTGCCTAATCTAAATTTGCTACTGACACTAGACAAACTTACTCTCTTCCTCAGTTAAATTCGACCAATCCAACTTCAATCGCACCTATTTTTTTTCCTAGGTGTAGAATAAAATGCTTGCATCTTTTTATGTTTCATGGGAAATTCTGTAGGCAAATACTCAGGGCTTTACTCAACAAGCAGTATTTTTAAATTTCACTAGTTCATAAGCTAACATATGATCCACCTGAAACCAGGCAGAGAGAAACTTCCTGACTAGATAAGGCTAAGAATAGGATCTCAAACATGCAACATGCATAGGGAGGAGCAGCAAATAGGAGCACTGTAAAGATGCCAGAGAAAGCCCCTGAAATTCTGTTCTTTATCTAGTTTATTTTAAACATGCTCATTCAGTCTCATTCTGATGTAAATTGTTAAATAGAGTACAGTAAAATATATATTTTAGAACTCACAATTAATCAAAAATGCCCAGTTGCCAGAGAGTTATTCCTTCAGTACAATTCTACAGAATTCTTATTAAAGATTAGAAACAAAGAAAAAAAAATAAATCTTGCTACTTCTTCCTCAGAATTTTTGTAACCCAAACTAACTCCTCAGCTTGTTCTCCAAAGTAAATCTTACTTGACATGCTTGGTTGATTCCTGAGGTTTGGAAAGATGGTAGCATCTCCTGTTGATGTCTCTTGCGACAGCAGTTCTGCTAGAATGCTGTAATGCATTCAAGGACAATTTATACTGATTGCAAGCTATCTTGTGATTGTGAGGATATGCTTCTCTATTTTGTTGCTTACCTTATGATATATTCGAGTTTTTAAAACAAGTCTACTTAAAAAGGCCTATGATCAGGCCTGCTTCTGGAGAAGCTTGGTGCCTCCAAGGCTCCTTCCACATTTTTGTTTTCTCTTTTGTTCAAATGAAACATTTTGCAGATCATCAGAGTAATGAATGGATAGTTACTGCACATCGATCTCTGCCAGCAGAGTCAATCTATCAGTTTATCTGCTGCCTTTACTGCTAGACTCTTTGTCTTTACCAGTATTACCTTCCTAAACCTAATCTGTCACATCACTTTATGCTGAGATACCCAAAGAAGAGAGCAGCTAAAAAGAATTTTTGAGGACTGCCAAGAAAATCTTGGCTTTTCTAAAACTGATGACTGTCTGACCTTGTTGTTTTTCAGCTTCTTACTTTTTACAACTTGTTGGTACCACATACCACCCAGATTAGCATTAGATTGTAGCTTTCTTCTCTGAATATATTAAAAGGTTCTAAAACCAGTAGACATCAATTGTTGGTTTTGATTTACTACTTTTCCTTCCTTCCCAATGTGTCTAATGAATCCCTCACTGAAGCTATTTATTGTCATTGTCTTTCACTGAAACTTCTAAAACACTCCTAAACTGTTTGCAAGTTTTCATTTTGGTGCAGTGGTGAAGGTAATAGTCTCAGCTGGCCAGGTAAATAGTGCATGTTCTGATCTCTGTGCCCATTCAAGTGGACAAGCTGAATCCCTGCTGCAAATGATTTGCTGTCATTTATTGTTAGGATACATTTTCCACCTCAATTTCCCATCAGATTTATGGGCTTTGGATCAGACCAACACAGAAATACAGTAAAGTCAGATCATTACAAGCTGAGAATCATAGTAAAGTCAGATCATTACAAGCAGATTTTCTTCAGCCAACTCCTTTCCCATGGAACAGATTTTTTTTTTTTTTTTTTTTTTTCTGATGTAGGAACCATGAACAAGTATCAAGGTTGCAATTATTTTACTCTTTCTACATTATTTAATACAGATTTTCCTGTTTTCTAGCTTGAGCAAAGAGATGCTGCTCATGATCTAAGGTGTTTGGCTACTGAAAAGCTTGAGAATCTAAACTGGGCAAACTGAAAGGCTTTTACCGCCATGTCTGGGCAGGCTGAAAGGCTTTTATAACTTAAAACCCAGCTTGTAAAACACAAGAGTTGCAGCATTAGTGATGAGGAGATATTCATATATTTTACCTATTCCAGACTTAAGGAGTGTTCTGAATTGAAAGTGAATTTCTAGGTCCTCTCATATATAAGACATAAGCAATTATTACCCAATAGCATCATGTGGAAAGGAGGACTGGCTGTAACATTTGTATGGCATGGGAGAACATGATGGCTACAATTTGCATTTCCATAAATACACATTTTATCAGTGGTGGTTTTTATTTGTTGGTTATTTCCACCCCCACCCCCACCCCCACCTCCCACCTCCCACCCCCTCCCAGTTATAGAAGCAAGGAGTGGATTAATATTTGTTGACACCAGCTCTTTGATAGGACAATGCACCAATTACCATCAAACCACTACAGGTTTAAAATGAATCTTTCTGATACAACCCAGCTTCCATGTATGAATGTTGACTGTTACAGAGCAGACAGGGTGGAATCACAAGTGACTGTCTATTACATGTGACAAGGTTTTCTTTCATTAGAGGGAGGCTGATTTCCCTTAGCCTCCAAATGGGTGCTCCCACAGCTGGTTGCAGCCTAACCCTATTATGTCGCATACAGGGAAGGAATGTGATGATATTGTAGTCCAGTTCCTCAGCTGGCATAAATCTGCATAGTTGCCTCAACTCAAAACAGATCTGTTGTTTTATGCATCCCGAGGACACACTAACACTGAAAAATGGTGCAGAAACCGCTGAAGGGAAAAGTTTGTGCAAGTAAATCTGCATGATGTAGTACAATCCATTCATGGATCATAGATCCATTCATGGATCAATAATCTTTACCCAGCTGCAGGTTATTGCAAATGTGGTTGTCAAGCTTCAGTACTGCATAAGCTTTCAGTCATGTATTCTGATTGTGTGATGTGAGGTTGACATGCACAGAGTTTAGGCTTTCAGTTACTCAGTTCACTGCAGTAGTTATGTACTCTGTTGGTTTCCAAGTGACGTTTTCTACTGTTACATTTCTTACAATTGAAATGTTTTTCTACCTATAGTCAAAATGGTTTTCTTCCTTTTAAACAGTGAGTTTTCCTTCAAGGGCTCATTCATTAGATTCTAGGGTTTTCACTGTAGTTCTTGTATGTGAGACTGTTTTGTCATTTCCTGGTCCTTCATGGTTTCCAGGCTGCCATTACTGGAGATGTAAGAAATAACAACCACCACTGAGAACCTTCATACCTTTGATGGTGTAGCCTGGAACAAATAGGGTCCATGTTCTCACAACACTATTTTTTTTCTTATCTGCTCAACTCCAGTTCTAGTCATACTTTCTGGATAGTTTTCAGTTAGTTTCCACTTGTTGAGAAGAGGGCACTGTGATATTTCAGATTTTCACCAGAGCACACTCCATATCACCTGCCCATCATGTGCTTTTTACCCACCTACTGTACGCATCTTCAGGGTTGAGGTTAGTTTACCTCATTCTAGTATCCCTTTAGTCCTCTCAGGCTTCTGTTTTTATTCTCACACTGGCTTTTGCAGTAGACATTCATATATCTTTTCCCACACAGCTACATGTAAGACCTGGAATGAAATCTGTGTTATTAAGTGATGTTACTAAGCAATAACTTCTAGCCTTCCCTGTTTAATTTTTAACTAATTTGATTTCTGCTGTAAAGAGAAGTGCACTCCCTGATTCCATCAGCTCCCAGCATCTGGGGTTACTGAAGCAAGGATAGGTGACCCTTGATACCCTGAGATGTGGAAGTCCAAAAGTAATGAAGGGACTGACCACAATGGATAATGCTGTTCAAGATTATTTGATTTATTTTTCATGGCACTTGTGCCTGTAAAGAACAAAATGTACACAGATGACACAGCAAGGAACCACAACTACCACACACTTATCACCATGTCTGCTTTTGTCATCTACCAGCCAGTTAGAGAGGGTTGTTGGCAGTCTCCTGTGGCAACTCTAGAAATAATCAAGGTGCTCAGTACAACTTCTGTTTCTTTATTGTGTCAGAGTTTTGGAACAGGTGGGATTTATTTTTGTAGGCAAATCATCAGCTAAGAGGAAACAGTTTTGCTTTATGCTTATATATTTGTTGCTGTTTTGCTGACATCATTGCAGAGAGACACTGGTTCCTACAGCAACTGCCCATTAGAAACCGAATGAGCATACCTTTCTTCAGGTGGAGGAAGTTAACAACTGGCCTTCTTTCTATGCAATTAAGTAAAAAATCTGGTCTTGATCTTCAGCCTTCAAAGAACTCAGTTCAAACTGTTTCTAAGACCATCTTTCCTTCTCTAGTCAGTGACCACGAACATCCTTGCTTCCTGAATGAAGCACAAAAGAAGCTTGCTTGCTTAACTTGTTTTTCATAACATAAATTACTCAGGAGACATGTAAGGCATCAAAAATAGGAAACAAACCCAGCATATAATAGGCATCTAAATAGCTAGTAGCCAGGAACAGTTTCTCAGGGACAAAAGACTAGTTACACTGAAGGAAAAAATCAGGTATAAGTCACTCTGGGAGGACACCTATTGTGGTTTAGATCCATGCTGTTTGTGCCTTGCCTGGCTCTCTGTGATGCACAATGAGAGAAACTATGCCCTCCCTCACATTTGTACACTCCCACTGGGACTGTGTTGGTGCTCTGTTTACATCTTCCCCTGATGAACTGCTGCTCCTTCATGGCACTTGCACACAAAATCCTTTTTTCTATTTTTGGGTTCTTAGACTTACATCCTGTGAAGAGCAATAGTTCACTGTGCATGTTTGGTTTCATTTATTTATTTCTCATCACTTATTAATGGCATGTAACACATGTATATGTCATTTAGATGCCTGGAATTTATCCTTCATATTTTTAAAATTATGTAATGAAATCTCAGCAAGCTTGGGATGCTTCTGTTTATTCTTTTTTTCTTTATACTGGCTGGCGTTTGCTCTCCTTAAAAGTCAGCAGGAATTCTGTCACTGACTTCAGTGGAAAGGAGAGTGTTTCCCAAATGAAACATCGGGAAACCCCATATTCTCACCTCACTCCCAGATTTTCTGTTCTGACTGATATGCTACTGTAACACAAGATCTTACCTCTGTCTGAAATACACACAAGAGAGTATGCATTCTTTTTAATTACATTATGAATGAAACCTCAGGAAAAAATCCTGAAAGCACAAGAAGACTTTTTCTTAATGTTGAAGACCTTAGATGAATTCAGCAAACTGAGGCTGCACTGATTTTTCTACCTCAGTCACAATGACCCAGTTACTGTTTCCCTCTCTTAAAATAATGACCCAAATTTCTGTTCCCTTGTGTTGTTGCAAGACCAAGCTTCAGTTTAAGATTTTCTGCTTTAGGTAACCAAAATCTTTCACAGGCAGCTAAAACAAAAGGGAAAAACACAAGCAACGAAAAGGCAGCTGGATTTCCAGTTATGAAGCACTATTATTGTCACTGATTTCAGTGTAAACTGGCAGCTTGACACTTCCAAAAATCAGGCCATCCTACTAAGGTTCTCTCTATATTCAGTGATGTAGTGACCTGATTTTAAAAAATGTTGAGTACAAACAAGTTTTAGTAAAACCAGGACATCTTCAGTTGCATCATAAATTTGGATGTTAAGCCAATATTTGGGTAAAATCAGTAAGAATTTGCTGAAGTCTCCAGAAGTACCCAGGGATGTAACAGAATATTTATTTGGTTTCCTGTGTTCATTTTGTAACACTGAGTATGACTTACACATGTAGATCCCAGAGTGACACTGTTAGGATTTAACTGCATTCTGAGCTTTCCTTTTAATTATTACTTTCGATGAACAGTACAATATGCAGCAACATTTTGGTACAGAGAGCAATGACACATCCTGTACCAGAACAGATATGAGCACTGGTAATAGAACAGAGAAGTCTTTGTTCATCTGTTTGAAGAACAACCAGCTACATTTTTAATCTCTTTCTTTGGAAAACTTCTTGTGTTCCATCTACAGTCTGTAAGGGAGCAGATTTGGGTTTGAAGAAAAAAAAGTCTAGATTTTTCCCATTTTACTTCAGAACAGGTAAATCTCTGTTCTTAGCCCTTCTGCATACATGTGGGTCAACTCAAATGCCACATATCCTGTAAAACTACTGCTAGAATGAGGAGTTAGTGAATGAGTTGGTTAATTCTTGCCTTTCCCTTCTCCCACTAAAATTGAAGGCTGTTCCTTGTCCACATTCCAGATTATATTTATACTTACCTTGTTCTGAAAAGTCCAGTGCTGGAAATTTTCACTCCTCTTCCCCCCTGTGAAGCCTTTACATGTCTTTTTGTATCCAAAAATAATTTATAGACAACTGCCCCGTGTGCAAAGATACTTAAAAAAATATATATAATCTGTTTTCTTCATGTATTTTAATCTTCTAGAAAAAACATAAAAAGAGTTATTTGGGACTGAACTGTTTGCCCCAAATCAAGGAAAATGAGTACATTTTATTCATTACTTTTTATTACTCTGGCCTCTGGACCACAATCAATATCGTCGTTTTGCCGGCAATCTGCAGAGCTCACAATCCCCATTTTCCTTTCTTTATTATTTTGTGTGATGCAATTTTGATATTATTTTACTACTCTTTGGTCTTCTATAGGTCTTCTGTGTAGTAATCACAGTGAGCTTGACAATAGCGTCGAGATTGTCTGCTAAAATCTTTGAAAATGTCGGGGAAAGGGAGAATATCTTTGTCATCTTTTCTCTGTTCAAAAGCAGCATTCTGAGACTGATTTTTAAAAATTAGCCAGTAATTAATTTAATGTAGTTGTTTGAGATGGCTATACTTAACATTTCAGGCTTGTTTCTTATAAGACTATTAATTCTTCTTTACTTCCCCTGCTCGGGTAGTACGCAAGTCACGTTTTACATCTGAGCTATTCAGAAAGATTTTCATTCTCCTATAAAATGTTGCATTTTTATCTCAGTATTGCCCTGGGTGCTTTACTGAGCTAGAAGTACTTCGCTGTCCCCATGGCATTAGAAGTTTTTAAAAAAACCTTCTAGTTTACACTAGATTTGTTTCTAGGCATTGGCAGAATAAGATCCTGACAATATTCCAGAATTTAGTCTTGACATTAGCCCTCGTTAGGTCCTTGTACAGGTAACTTAAGTATTTAAGGAAAATATAGAATAATAGAATAATAGAATAAACCAGGTTGGAAGAGACCTTCAAGATCATTGCATACAACCCATTAACCAATCCAACCTACCTGAACAGCTAAACCACGACACCAAGCACCCCATCAAGTCTCCTCCTGAAAACCTCCAATGATGGTGACTCCACAACCTCCCTGGGCAGCCCATCCCAATGGGCATTCACTCTCTCTGTATAGAACTTTTTCCTAACATCCAACCTAAACCTCCCCTGGTGCAGCCTGAGACTGTGTCCTCTTGTTCTGGTACTGGCTGCCTGGGAGAAGAGCCCATCATCTGCCTGTCTACAACCTCCCTTCAGGTAGTTGTAGACAGCAATAAGGTCACCCCTGAGTTTCCTCTTCTCCAGGCTGAGCAGCCCCAGCTCCCCCAGCCTCTCCTCATAGGGCTTGTGTTCCAAACCCCTCACCAATTTTGTTGCCCTTCTCTGGACTCGTTCCAGCAAGTCAATATCCTTCCTAAACTGAGGGGCCAGAACTGGACACAGTACTCAAGGTGCAGCCTAACCAGTGCAGTGTACAGGGGCAGAATGACCTCCCTGCTCCTGCTGGCCACACTGTTCTTGATACAGGCCAGGATGCCTTTGGCCCTCTTGGCTGCCTGAGCACACTGCAGGCTCATGTTCAGCCTACCATCGACCAGTAGCCCCAGGTCCCTCTTGGGTGTGTTCAATCTCATGCCGTTGGATTCTGCCCATCTGTCCAGCCTGTCGAGGTCTCTCTGCAAAGCCTCTCAACCCTCCAGCAGAACAACTCCTGCCCCCGGCTTGGTGTCATCAGCAAATTTACTGATGATGGACTCAATGCCCTCATCCAGATCATCAATAAAGATGTTAAAGAGGATGGGGCCCAGCACTGATCCTTGGGGCACACCACTGGTGACTGGCCACCAGCTGGATGTGGCACCATTGGCACCATATGGAGTAGCGGTATCATAATTTTTATGAGAGAGTCATTGTATCTTTTTTAACTTTGCCCTGCTTGCCATCTACTTGAATGAGGACCACATCTCATTGTCTGAGAGTAGGAGTAAATCAGCAGAAGATTAATCTGAGTGAATGAAGTTATGCTGGGCTGCATGATGTTGGGATGACACCCAGGTCCCACAGACCTCTCAAAATGTTACAGCAGACATGAACCAAAGAAGCTGCAATGGAAGATGTCTTCTGAATGGATTAAGGTGTTATGTGAATGAGAGAGAAGGAAGTCTGGTGTTTGAAAGACCAAGTGACAAGTGGCACAGAAACCATTAAAAGGGTTACATGTGCAGCATGCATAGAGATAACATGTTTTTCAGAAGCCAGTGATCGAGACAGCAGGATTTCAGCCCCTTTGTAAGGCTCTGTCTGGTCCAAAGTAAGATGTTTGGAAGTGGAAGTAAGCCTGTACTTTTTAAATGGTTTTACCTAGATCTAATTGCAAACTCAGATTTTGCTATACTGGGTGAGAACTCAGGCTCTTGAGCTGCTGCTTTCCTGCATCTTACTTTCTCCTTCTAAGCCCATGAATTTTGGATTTTTTGTACCACAGGCATAAGAGAAAGCCTTCAAAATCAGGAAAGAAGGCAGTTCACACAAGCCCAACATTTTGGAGAGACAAGAGGGTTTGCTTTCTGTGGCTGAGGTAGGAAAGGGAGAGTTTCCATAGTGGGTGCTGATCTTCAGGCTGTATTTTGGGAAAAAGCTGATTCCAAGTGCCCTGTCTACATTGTGCACAAAGAGTCATTTCCCTGTCTTAACAAGGGGTATCTTAAAAATGTTTTTCTTTTTGGGGCTCAGACTTAAGATACAGAGTACTTCAGCTACACCATGCATATTTAAGGCTGTCCTACATAGATATGTTTTTATTGGTGGCAAAAGGACGATAGCTCTCCTCCTCTCTCCTTCCAGTACCTTTATTTGGTAGTTCAGGGAATGTGGTTTTTTTGCCAAGGGCTTTTGCCAAGATCAAGGGTTTTCTGCTGACCTGATGTGGCAGGGATTAAAAATGTGCCTGGACTTTTCGTGGCCTGAACTGTTTTTAGCTTTGTCTCACTGTGATAACCATTGCCTAACAGTCAGATAACTATTGCTGGTATTTGTTTTAGTTTAGCTTTAGGTTTTGGTGATAACCAGTAGTACTTTTCCTGTGGACTGACCTGTCTGTGACTCCATATAAAGGATGGCATAGAAGAGTGCATATTCCCTCTCTTGTTGTCCTACTATCTATCATGTTCTGACATGTTTTGTCTGATCACAAGTTGCACTGTGTCAGGGAGTTAATTGTCACTGAAATAGCCATTCTTAATAGGACTTTTTTCCCCCAGCAACAAACAACTTAAATAGTATTGCTGCTCTTGTCTTTGGTCTGGAGGAAATGGGGACATTCAAGCACATTTCTATCTTTGATATTGCTATGACTTGTCTCAACCAGGAAACTGGGTATCTAACCCCAGGTCAAAAATTCTCCTACAGGATTCATGCAACTCAGATTTTATGCAGATTTTTTTTCTAAGGTCTCCATTTGAATTCTGACAATGCAAAGAACTGCTTAGACCAGCACACCAGCCTGCAGGCTACGGTTTCTTTCCTCTTGTATAACATCATCAGTAAATTTGCTGACAACACCAAGCTGGGGGCAGGAGTTGATCTGCTAGAGGGTAGAGAGGCTTTGCAGAGGGATCTCGACAGGCTGGACAGATGGGCAGAATACAAGGGCATGAGATTGAACACATCCAAGTGCCGGGTTCTGCACATTGGCCACAACAACCCCATGCAGAGCTACAGGCTGGAGTTAGAGTGGCTGGAGAGCAGCCAGGCAGAGAGGGACCTGGGGGTGCTGGTTGATGGTAGGCTGAACATGAGCCTGCAGTGTGCTCAGGCAGCCAGGAGGGCCAAAGGCATCCTGGCCTGTATCAAGAACAGTGTGGCCAGCAGGAGCAGGGAAGTCATTCTGCCCCTGTATACTGCACTGGTTAGGCCACACCTCGAGTCCTGTGTCCAGTTCTGGGCCCCTCAGTTTAGGAAGGAGGTTGACTTGCTGGAACGAGTCCAGAGAAGGGCAAAGTTGGTGAGGGTTTGGAACACAAGCCCTATGAGGAGAGGCTGAGGGAGCTGGGGTTGCTCAGCCTGGAGAAGAGGAGGCTCAGAGGAGACCTTATCACTCTCTACAACTACCTGAAGGGAAGTTGCAGACAGATGGATGTTGGTCTCTTCTCCCAGGCAGCCAGTACCAGAACAAGAGGACACAGTCTCAGGCTGCAGCAGGGGAGGTTCAGGTTGGATGTTAGGAAAAAGTTCTATACAGAGAGAGTGAATGCCCATTGGAATGCGCTGCCCAAGGAGGTGGTGGAGTCACCGTCATTGAAGGTGTTCAGGAGGAGACTTGATGGGGTGCTTGGTGCCATGGGTTAGCTGTTTGGGTGGGTTGGATTGGTTGATGGGTTGGACACGATGATCTTGAAGGTCTCTTCCAACCTGGTTTGGTTTATTCTGTTCTAAATAAAAGTTTATTCTATTCTAAACAAAACCTCCAACACTTTCAGGAAACCAAAAGCTTTGTTATGTTTTTCTTTGCATATAACCCCCACCCCAAATTATTCACACAGTTCTATTTCTAGACAGAATTTTAAATCCTTGACTACTTCAAAAGGAAAATATTCTAAATTTCTGCTAAAAGGTTAGGTCTGTGAAAAGGAAGAGACTGGTAATGAGTAACCTTTCTTTTTTGCTTCAGAATGTTTTAATTGTGTTCCAATTACTTCAACATATTTAATATACTTCCAATATGTATTTGTACAGTATGCAGGCAAATGATTTTCCAAAGCCTTATACAATATAGTGAGTCATAAATGATTGCTGTTCCCACTCCCTCTGATTGAGAGTGACTCACAAAGTGGTAAAGTCTGTCTCCCCAGAGCGCTGAGTGAAATCCACCTGATTTCAGGCAGTCGGTACAAAGCTGACAGCTGAGTGGCATGCAGAGATCCTTTGGCTGAACAGTGCATGTCGCCTACACATCTTTTACCTGCATTGAAAAAGGGGCATATTGTAGCCTTCTGGGGCATGCAGTGTTGTAGCAATTTGCTGATCTCAAGCACATCCCGCAGACAGAATTGGCAGCTCTGGCTGCGGCTGTGCTCCAGCTGTGCACGCTGTCCCTGGGTTATGGGGGTGGATTTCCTAACTGCTTTTCATCTGGCATTGAAGTTACGAAGTTTTGGGACTGTGTGCAGGGAGAGATTCCAGTTTGACTCAGTACCTCCGCATGGCTGTCACCCCCTCAGCTGCGTCAGTGGGGTGGCAGCATTCACTGAGTGGGTTTTGGCAAGTTGCTTATAGCTGTGCACACACAAAGCCTCTGTTCTCCACAAACACATGCTCCTTGAAGTCCCTTGAAATCACATCCCTCAAAGTGACTGGGGTTTGCTTCCTTCTGTCCCTGGAAAATTAAAGCTACTTTCTTTCCACAAAAGAAGAAAATATTCTGTGATTGTGTGTGTGTGTATATATATATAGTTCATTCTTGGGTACATGTTAACCAGGCCACAAAATGGCCTTTAAGTATGTGAGATTAATAAGTTCTCATCTTCTGCTGAAGGTTTTTTTCAAGGAATGATGTTCTTGATGCAGATATTGTTAGTAATCAACTATTTCAGTAGTATCCCAGCAGTTAGACAGCATCACAGGTATTCCTCTCTCAAGTTTCAAGGGTACAGATGTATCATTCATTTCTACTAGTACATGAAAGCAATAGACTCTTCTTAATTTTGGTATACCCAAACACTTCTATACTGCAGTTTTTAATAGTTGAACTTTTTTTGCATGGGTTTTTGTGAAGACTACTTTTCAGAATCAGATTGACTGGATCTAGAAATGAATGAAGGATCAAGTAGGGTTATCTTTTAAAATACTTTGTAATGTACCTCTACATAATCTTCTTTCTACATTTGAACTTTCTGATTCACATCCCTTAATAATTTTAATCAAAAAACTATTAATATGTCTTTCAGGGATCAAAGCTGTTTTCCTCTAAACATAGCAGATAGCCTTTCCCATTAAAAACTTTACAGTGTAAAACTTTTATTATACAAATACATTAACATTTATATAACTTGCTTTGGAGGTACAGTTTTACTGGTTTCAGCATATTCTTCATGCATTTCAAATGTGATTTAGCTCTGGACATTTTAATGTTAGATGTTTAGTCTAAATAACTTTCCTAAGTTCCCTCTACAGTCAATGGAGAGATAATTGCCTCCGGAGGGGTGATTCATACCTCCTATCTTAGACTTCTGCCTCTCTCAACTGACAACAGAAATGTAGCCTAGACAACTGTGTAGATTAGATTTCTATCTCTCAGATTAGGTGAGATAAATTCTATTCTTGGCCATCTCTGTGCCTGTAAATTTACAGGATTGAAGCTGAGTTGTTTCAACACTTGAAATACCTATGGAAGCTTATAGATTAATTGATTTATTTACAAGAGGTACAAACCATGAGTACAAAACAAAAAGAAATAATCTAGTTCTTTCATGAAGAAAGAAAAAGAAAAAACAAAATATTTTAACAT
Source organism: Melanerpes aurifrons (assembly GCA_011125475.1). Lineage (NCBI taxonomy): Eukaryota > Metazoa > Chordata > Aves > Piciformes > Picidae > Melanerpes > Melanerpes aurifrons. The sequence continues at coordinate 4,053,709 of WWNC01000071.1, read as the reverse complement.
TTGCCTCTGAAGTGTAAGAACATGTCAACAGTGAAGACTAACAACAAAAAAAGTCTGTAGCATGTAAATTATTAGCAACAAATTACGGTTAAAAGGTAAATTTGATAAGTGTGTTTAGGTAATGCCCCAAGCACAGCTTTGAGTTTGCAGCAGCTGTATGTATTTTAATACTATGGGGCAGAATTCACATCTGAGCCATTCCTGCTTCTTTGTCCCCAGGTTTACCTTTCTCATGAGTCATCCAGCTCCCTTCAGGCAATGAACAGTGTGCAAATGACAAGGTTGACCAATCTTCCACATATCGAGAGTTTTGAAAATACAAAATACAATATACTGCCAAGGGCAACAAGCTCTAATATGTGCTCCATTTAGCATTATGTAGGTTTTTTTTTTTTTTTTTTAACTGTTAATGCTAACTCAGTAACCTTAGCAGAGATCTGGTCTGTGCACTGGCAGTCTACCTGATGATAAGCCAACAAAAGGGAAACGTACACAAATCAGAAAAATCAGTCTCCCCAAACCAATTATTCTTCCCTCCACTATCTCTTGGTTTTGGTCATTAGACCTTTTTTCCTTAGATATCTCCCTCCTCCCTTTCTGACTCTCACTCTTTGGCTTTCCCAATTTCACCTACAATTTCCAAGAATAGAGTTCATGCATTGGGATGATTGAGGTAAAGATACGCCAACTCAGAAACTGTCTGGATGGATAGCCACTATTGTTGTTTAAGCAGAAAGATGCCGCAACTGTTACTTATTCTCTTCCACCTTTGTCTCCATCTATGTACCTGTAAATAAAACCTGCTAGTGATGAGTCTTTGCAAAAGCCATGTCTTCAATGTAAATGAACAACCTTGGCTTGCAAGATGCTATTTCATTATAGGTAATTGCAAAAGGTAATTCCTGCAATAGGTAATTGCAGGAGGTTTAGACTTGGATGCATGTGTGTAGAATTAACCTGACAATATGATAAATAATGAATTATAAGGCTCCTGATCTGTGGACTCATCAGCTCAAAACACCACAGGCTTATTCATCAAATCCTGAGGTCTTTTCCTAGCACCACTCAGCCTCAATCTGATAGCCTTATACAAGGGCAACACTGAATGGATAGATGAGAGGAGGGGAGTGGACATTGTCTATCCTGACTTCAGCAAAGCTTCTGAGAGTGTCTCCCACAGCATATTCCTTGACAAGCTTAGGATGTCTGAGTTAGATGAATGAAGGGTGGAATGGCTTGAAAAGTGGCTGAAAGAGAGAGCTCAGAGACCTGTGGTCAGTGGCACAGAGTCTACGTGGATGTAACTTCTTTACATTGAGGATGGTGGAGAACTGGAAGAGGCTGTCTGTAGAGGTAGTAGAGACCCTGTCTCTGGAGTAATTCAAACTCCATATGGATGCCATCTTGTGAACCTGCCCCAGGTGATCTTGCTGTGGTGGTGGGGTGGGACTAGATGGTCTCCAGATGTCCTTTCCAACCTCTATAAATCTGTGATTTTGTGATTCTGTGGAAGATCAGACTTCATCTACAGACTTCATCTGTGTACAGACTTCATCTGTGTACAGACTTCATCTACAACATGATGACAGCTGCAGGGAAAAGGAAAGAAGATTTTAATTTCATACACCGTAACTTAGAGAAGCTCTTTTAATGGTGGCGTGACTGATGGTCTTGGGAAACGGAAAAGTGAGAATAAGCTTTTGTAGTATCAATTCAAAATGTGTAAATAAGGTGTGATTTACTCACTGTGATTATTAAGACTGTTACTGCTTAGCTTTCTGTGGATGTATATTGCTTGAGGCATTTCAGCTCTGCTGTATAACTCAGTACTTGGGAGAGAGTTCACTGAAGAATTCCTTTCTGCAGGATGTAAAGTGTATATAGACTATCTAGCAATAAACTGCTTGGCTTAATCTTGGCATCCACACTCTACACAGATCCCTGGCCTTGGCCTTTATGCACACTCAGTTTTTTTCTCAGGTTATGCTCAAACAAAACTTTAATTCACTCAAAAATTATGAAAGAAGACTCCCCATATATTGTCCAGCTATGCAATGAAGCTTTCTTTTCTGAAGTGAATTAACATCCTAAAAGGCTCATCCAAATTTTCCTGGGGGATGAAAATTCATAGACTGCACCTCCCATAGACTTTTTGAACATACAACATGCTTTTCCTTCCTTTTCTGCCTAAATCTAAAAGGCAGTGTGTGACAAGATTAAGCATGTATTTAATTTCTGATTATATTGCAATATTTTGTATATATTTTGTGTAACTGGACTAATTTGGAGAGCAAGGCAGGGAACTGATTCCAGCTGGAGAGGCAGCTGACATAGGTCAGACAGTCACTGCATATTAGTCAGTTTTTGCAGGATCACCATTTGTTGTGTTGACCAGCTTGGGAACTGGTCAACAAAGTCTCTGTTTATAAGCATCTGAATCTCTATGGTAGAAGTACTGAGGTATGTGGATGTGCCAGGAGACAGTTAGCTGGCTTGCTTTCCTCCATCAAATGTCATTAGGCTCATCTTCTGTCCTCAGAAGGAATGTTTTTGTTCCTGCCACAAATACTTGTTAGGCCTCAATGGAGTATTTGGTACAAGTTTTTGTGCCACGAGTCTCAGCTAGTTGTCTTTGAGTCATGCTATATTTCTTACCCAGAAGATGGGGTGGGTCCCTCCTCTCTGCTGATGAAAGACCTGTACTTGGAGTGTGGAAAGAACCTCAACTTGAGGTGACATGTCTTTAGATTGTGTTTATAATATAACTCTTGAGTCATGAATCTTCCTAAAAAACCTCAACAAAGCAAAATTCAAGTTTTGTGGTTTTCTTTCTTTTCTTTTTGTTTGCTGCTTTGTTTGGTTTTGGTATTTTTTTAAGAAGAAGGAATGTAAAGAATTTGGGCAAGAATTGTGTAATTTGGGAGATATGCTCATTTATCGCATATCCGGTGATCCAGCTAACAAGCATTTTTTCAGGACAGCCTGGGTTGTCTGGAGTATCTTAAGCTGTTTGTGCATCAGAAACAGGATAACCTTATTAACACAAACTAATAAATCTGGCTTATTTGTTGAGCAAATTGCCTGAGTTGGCGGGGCTTGGATTAGATGTAGGCATTTTGCTTCTGGTACTCTGCTTAGGTCTTTCACAGATAATTTAGGTATTTCCATATTGCAGGATAAGAAATATATTATCTATATATGTGTATAAAAATAAATACATATAATTGTATGCTGATGTGTATCTATAATTGTTGATGAGTGTGTTGATATGTACGCAATTGTTGATGTGTCTATGCCAGTAGAAAGGCAATAATAGTACTTCCCTCTCTCACAGGGAGCTGCAGAATGTACTAAAATTTGCAAAGGACTGTCATGGTGGTTGTAACCATGTAAATGTAAATAATTGTGATGTGAAATGTATGATTACCGTTGTCATAATTATTTTCTCTGCATGTATTGAATAACTTCTTACATTAACATTTTTGTTTCATATTTTAGTCTGATAAGTAGCTGTTTCAAAAGTAAGAGACTACAGAAAAATTAGTGAAAATGCTGAGAAATAAGAGCAGAATTGGAGACATTTCAAAAGAAATCGGCAGAAAAGATCAGACATCTAGAAAACATAACTATTTTCTATTATTTTGAGGAAAGCCAAAAGAAATCAATGATTTTTAGTCCTGATAATCCTCAAGAACATAAAGTGTAACCACAAACAGGAAATTGATAGAATTCTCTGCTACACAAAACACACACAAAAGCAGGTTATACTCAAACAAGGAAAACATTCAAAACAGTTTAGAGAAAACATGTTTATGGGGAATGGTTTCCAAATCAGAAAGGTAGAAAGACAGGATAAGAAGGAATATAGAAGGAAAACAAGAAGGAAGGAACCTTGAGTACTGTGTCCAGTTATGGGCCCCTCAGTTTAAGAAGGACATTGAGACACTTGAATGTGTCCAGAGAAGGGCAACAAGGCTGGTGAGAGGCCTTGAGCACAAGTCCTATGAGGAGAGGCTGAGTGAGCTGGGATTGTTTAGCCTGGAGAAGAGGAGGCTCAGGGGTGACCTCATTGCCCTCTACAACTACCTGAAAGGTGGTTGTAGCCAGGAGGGGGTTGGTCTCTTCTCCCAGACAACCAGCATCAGAACAAGAGGACACAGTCTCAAGCTGCACCAGGGGAAGTTTAGGCTCAAGGTGAGGAGAAAGTTCTTCACCGAGCGAGTCATTCGTCATTGGAATGTGCTGCCCGGGGACGTGGTGGAGTCACTAGTCCTGGAGGCGTTCAAGAGGAGATTGGATGTGGTATTTGGTGCAATGGTCTAGTCATGGGGTCTGTGTTGATACGTTGGACTCGATGACCCTCGAGGTCTCTTCCAACCTTAGTGACACTATGATACTGTGATAATTTGGAAAGAAGGAAGGAAAGAAGGAAGGAAGGAAGGAAGGAAGGAAGGAAGGAAGGAAGGAAGGAAGAAGGAAGGAAGGAAGGAAGGAAGGAAGGAAGGAAGGAAGGAAGGAAGGAAGGAAGGAAGGAAGGAAGGAAGGAAGGGAGGGAGGGAGGGAGGAAGGAAGTTAGTTTCTGTTTAGAGACATGAATACTCTAGGTTTTGAAAAATGAAGAAAATGAAAACACACTACTTCAGCTGTTCCATTTAAACAATCCTCACTCAGGCTGGTTATGTGTAGCCCAGACCATTGGAGACATTTCCTTTATCCATATGCATGGATATGTACTCACTTATGGATGCCAACTGGGTACATATCCATATATATGTGCAACATAAATATTGTTTTTTTCTTGAATGCTTAATTTTTCAATTCTGACTTTTCATTATTTGTAAGAATATTTCTGTTTTCATGGCCATTTACTCAGTGGACAATGCTGTTCAAATCAGACCACCAATAGCATCTGTGACATTCGTTGCTGCCCTGCATAAGATGTTTGTCCGGAAGTGGAAGTTTGTAGTCACAAAATCACAGAATCAGAAGTTGGAAGAGACCTCCAAGATCATTAATTTGAACTGATCACTCAACCTTAACTAATGAAATAGAATACGGCACTAAATGTCTCATCCAGTCTTTTCTTAAACACCTTCAGGGACGTTGACTCCACCACCCCGCTGGGCAGCCCATTCCAATGGGCAATCACTCTTTCTGTGAAGAACTTCTTTGTAAGATCAAGCCTAAGCTGCCCCCTACACAGCCTGAGACTCTGTCCTCTTTTTCTGTTTGTGGTTGCCTCGGAGAAGAGACCAGCCCCCAATTGGCTACAACCACCCTGCCCATCAATTTTTGTTTGTTTCTCTGAAATTCCCACAACTGCCTGACTCTGTCATTGACAAGTGATTATACTAACACAGGTAAGTTTTCTACATATATAATAATACAGATAGATTTCCTTGGCTAATTATATCTTATCTAAAATGTCAATAAGGAGATGACCAGAGGTGCCACAGTTGTTTTCTGTTTCATCTTTCTCTATAAATTTGCTTCTAATTATGTGACAGGATCTAAGTACATACACTGACAAATATAATTTCAACGTGTTGAAAGGTTTTATCTACACTGTGGGAGCATATGTGCAGATGTTGCTATTACCTACCCTTTGTTTATATTAAAAATAGAAAAGTCAGTCCAGAACAAATAAGTAACACAGCCAGTACAATTTAATGGTAAAACTGCTGAGGCATTATGACAACTTTTTCTTGCACTTATGATTAATCATTTTTCTATTAAGGCTGCTGAGAGCAACCTGAAAGCAATTCTCATCCATTGTCACTGTTGATGTCACCAGTTCAGCTTAGCACTTTCAACAGACATGGTGCAGTACACTTAGATTGAAAATGCAGCCCAAAGGCTGCTTTCAAAACTGATGCAAACCTGTTGTCAATCTCCCTTCTGGAAAGATGTCACAGTTTGTTATATTGATATTAATAAAATCTCTTAGGTCCTGGGTGAAGTTCCCCTGAAATACCTGTTTCAAGCTGAAAAGTGCAGTTGTCAGCATGGTGCCAAAGCTGAGCAGGGCTGGTGTTTAAATTCCAGGTTTTAATATCCAGAATATATATCTGCTCATGGGAATATATATATATATACTTTTTTTTTTACTTACTAGTGCTTCTTGTGCACAGCCCATCTCCCACCCTGCCAAGGAAAAGCTTTTCATTGCAGTCTCTGGCCTCAAGGCAGGTGCTGCCCATGTTGGGCTGCAGAGATCCTCTCTTCTAGTTGAGTCCTCTCTCTTTGCTCCCCTTTTGCTCAGCCAACATGTCTCTGATCAGGCTTTTGGCTCATCAGCCGTGTTCAACACAACCATGTTCACAGACTGCTGTTTCTGGAATCGTGTCCTCCCTGGGCTTTCAACATGTCTGTGGGACTGATGTCCTCATTCTCCCTCCATATTTCTTGATAGATTCCAGATCTGATATTGTGCTGCAGATCTGCCTCAACTAAAGTCTCATCCTAGCCTTTTTTCCCCAGTCACATAATTTTTTGTGCTGCTGTGACAAGCTACTGCTCATGTCTTTGTCTTTGGTACCCAGGTCTCTTGTTCGTTTCCTAATTTTCCAGAGGCACCACTGCCAGTTACTGTTTGATATATTGCTGAACACCATTGTAACAATACAGCTGGCATCACAGCATCACTCTTTGCATGCTGGTCAGTGTGTATTTATGTAGCATTTTCTTTATCTGTCTGGGGATGAGTTCAGGTGAGCAACATAAACCACTGGAAAGAATTCCTACTGGTAGAAGTGATGCTTTATTGACAGGGAAAGTATTCACTTAACCTTACCATGACACAGGTGTTAAGGTTTTCTCTCTTTCTGTGTTGTTGAGAGAAGGAAGGTACAGGAGAATGAGTGTACTTTTTGTTGCTTGCCTCAGACAGCCAGAGGCAAATGTAGCTGACTTTCCTAATCATATCTGTACAAAGTAGGTAGTTTCCCACACAAGAAAATCACCTATATGACTCAAAACTCCTTTTGTTCAAATGCTTCCATTATTACTTGTTTGAATAACTAGGAATTTCAGTAACGCTGAATATGATTCACTCTTCACAGGGAGAAAGGAAGGAATATTGTGGTCAGCTTTCTACCATTTTAGGGACTGTGAAATCATGCTGTGAGGCATGTGGGTTACAGTGGATTCCCCATTTGCAAAACCAGCATAAAGGTCTGTGGGAAGCTTTATTCTCTGTGCAATCTATCTCTTACTATTAGTTTAGTTAAGAAAGTAAAGTCTTAATACTTGTAAGTGCTGAGATCCCTGGCTCTAATCCAGTCATGTACTAGGCATGTGTGAGTCAGACCATTTCTTTGGAATTGATGATGTGCTTAAAGCTTAAGCACATGCTTAAGTAATTTACTGAATTGGGACCAGAAATCTTGGCAACTTGCAGGATTGAGCCCTAAATTAATCCAACCATTTCTTTATTTTTAGTAAAGGTCCCCTCCTACCATTTTTAATAATTGCAACTTTTATGAAGAAAAAAAAAATCTGGAATAAAGTTTTCCCTTTAAGATGATAATTCAGTTTTTATCTGTTTTTTACTAGGTTCTGCACATGCTATCAGATTTGTGGCAGATTCTTTAATTTTTTTAAATGTTATTATTTTTTTTCCTGACTGGTTTACAGAAGCACCATGTTGTACACACAACTCATAGCAGAGGCTGGCAATATATGTAGCTCAATCCAGAAGAAAACAGATTCAGAGCATGAAGGACTGAAATGCAGCTACCAAATTCAAAGAAATCTTCCATCATGCCACCTTATACTGTATCTGTGTTTCTGTTCACCTTTGATTTCCATGACTCTGTTGACAAGCTCTGAGATGAAACTAAGCTACCTTACATCACTGTAATTAAAGCAGAAGTAGTAAGGGTGACGACAATTTAATGTTTACAAGCTCTGACAAAACAGTGTTTGATGCAAAGTGTTTCAATGAGAAAGATCTGCATTCACATATAGAGATGTTTTAGCTGTTACATATAAAATTCAGTATATTTAACTGAGAATTAGGAAAAAGCGGGCATATTTCAGCAAAATTTATGTAGATTATGCTAAAAAAAAATCACAAAAATCACCCAAACAAAAAACTTTTCTGCGAATAACATTTCCCGCTTTGAAAAGTGTTTTGTGATGTAGGAAGAGAAGCACAACTAAAATGCTCTCTGCTTAAAGTGTTATCCCTTCTAGTCAATGACTCCATGAATCTCCATAATATCCTGAATTGTCTGCATTGACATTTCAGTTGGAAATTCAAAGGATAATAGACATTATAGAAGACTGGGGAAATTTTTTGTATCAAAACCTAAAGACTGTCTTCCATGAAAGAACTATGACTTAGAACAAAAGTATATGAATTTTTCCTTGAGTAAGGTGTGGGATAAAATGTTAAGAAAAAGCTTTTTCTACCAGACAAAATAAAGATCTCTTTGTTGCTTAGAGATAGCATATGTTTTTTCCAAGAATGTAAAGCATTAAGTAGTCTTGTGGTATTATCTGATCCATTCTGTTGTCATAGTACAATGACTCCTTAGTGCTATATCTCTGAAGACAATACATAGACATGGGATTTAGTGCTGTACAGAACACCTTTTTGCTTGTGAGAAGAATGCAAAACATGTCTTCATAAGGCATAACCTCTGGAATTTTATTTCTTTAGGTATCAGGACAGTGAATGCTGAACTGGGAAGTGGTTGGCCAGGTTTCATTTCATTACAGAGCTACACATATCACCTCAGTACATATGCAGGAAATCTGTCCTAAAGCCAGACTCCTTCGGATCTGTTTATTCAGTTTGAGTTAAAATGAAAACAACAGTATTGAGCAAGAGTTTTCTTGTTATACTTCAGAGGTGAACTTTTCTGAAATTGTGCAAGTGAAGTCTTCCATTTAGCTGTCCTGAAACACTGGCATTTTGTAAGGTTACAGGCTCTTTCATGTTAGCCTGTCACAATTTACAAACTAGTGTGACACTCAAAGGCTCTCATTATTCCCAGTCTCTCAGTAGGAGCATGGTGGTCTCCAACAATCATATCAGTCCATAAACTAGATTTTTTTTTTTTTCTGGTTCTGAACATTTTCTAATCCTCATAGACTGATTCACAGAGTCATATCAATAAAATGACAGGTTGTAGTCTCGGTTGCTCAGCTTCGTATTTATTCAGCACAGAAAGGACAGGAAGACTCTCCAAAGGGACCTAGCAGACCTCAGCATGTATATGAGAACTGCTGAATTGTTGTATCAATGAAAAGCTGTACAATCAGAATGTGGAGTTCTTTTGCCCAGGAGGCTCATGAAGCCAAGCAAGTTTACTTCACACAGCATCCACCCTCTGTTGGAAGCTGTCTCATATCTGCTTGGCTGGGTGCCACACTTCCTGCTGCATTTGTTGGCTATGCAAGTTAGAAACAACCAACTCCAGAAAGGGTACACCTAGGGGGATTTTTAACCTAGGCTGTCCCTGCGGGTTTCTGGCACACACTGAAAACATGATTTCTGTGACAGGTCTATGAAAAAAATCCACTCGTTTATCCATAGGGAAAAACAGAGCAACTTGGTTTTGGTTTGAATGTGACCAATGGCACATTGGCACAATGGCCAATGGCATCCTGGCCTGCATTAAGAACAGTGTGGCCAGCAGGAGCAGGGAGGTCATTCTGCCCCTGTACACTGCACTGGTTAGGCCACACCTCGAGTACGAGTACTGTGTCCAGTTCTGGGCTCCTCAGTTTAGGAAGGATGTTGACTTGCTGGAACGAGTCCAGAGAAGGGCAACGAAGTTAGTGAGGGGCTTGGAACACAAGCCCTATGAGGAGAGACTGAGGGAGCTGGGGCTGCTTAGCCTGGAGGGGAGGAGACTCAGGGGTGACCTCATTACTCTCTACAACTACCTGAAGGGGGGTTGTAAACAGGCAGAAGTTGGTCTCTTCTCCCAGGCAGCCAGCACCAGAACAAGAGGACACAGTCTCAGGCTGCGCCAGGGGAAGTTCAGGCTGGAGGTCAGGAGGAAGTTTTACACGGAGAGAGTGATTGCCCATTGGAATGGGCTGCCTGGGGAGGTGGTGGAGTCGCCGTCACTGGAGGTGTTCAGGAGGAGACTTGACAGGGTGCTTGGTTACATGGGTTAGTTGATTGGGTGGTGTTGGGTGATAGGTTGGACGTGATGATCTTGAAGGTCTCTTCCAACCTGGTTTATTGTATTGTATTGTATTGACAGGTGACACTGGTGTAAGGAAGGAGAAGATGTGAAGGATTGTCACCTTTATTAGGCATGTGTTAGTTGTCTTTCATGGAGTTTTATGATATTCTCAACCATCAAAGTCAGTGACATATCCTTGATTGCTCAGGTCAACATACAAGATATGAAGTGAGAGAAATAACGCTTTCATCCTTTTTTTGTAATGAAGTAAAATTAGCAGTAGCATCAGTCTTTGGGTTCTTCAGTTTTGGGGAAACAATGGTCCTCAATTGCTACTGTGGCTGCTAGTTAAAAAAAACACACTTCCTTACACCTTCACTCACACTTCTTTGTATCCTTCTCAAGAACAAGTAATACTGAAAAGAATGTGTGCAGTTCACTTGTCATATGAATATCTACACACATAAACTGGCAAGTCTGGACGTCGTTACTGTATTGCATGATGAAAGTTGCAGGCTCTATAAATGAATGCTCTTTTAATATATTGGTTAAGATTTTATGGTTATAACATCAGACACCTATAGTCCTTTTAGATATAATCAGTTATACTGATTCACACTAACTGATAACCTGGGCCAGTTTCTTTTGCAAATGAGTCCTGCCAAAAAAATTCAGAAGAAATCTGTTCTCATAAATATGATTGTCACTAAAGGCTGGCAAATGAATGCAAAGTTTCAGGATGGTAAAAAGTGATCTGTGCTCTGCATGAAGGATGCTTACTGATTTAGGTCTCAAGACTTCAGAGTGTGACTTCAAAAGGGCTGGTACTCAAACAGAGATTTCCTTTCTTGGCCTTTCCTTTGAAGCATGCTATTGTCACAAAGGGAAAAGACACATCCTGTAATATCTACAAATGGCCTGGCTGTAGTATCCACTGCTCATACACTTAAAAATCTTATGTAAGTGAAGATTATCCAAAGCAAGGAAGGATTTCAAGAGCAGGCCATAAAAACACACATGCACACATAAGGAAGGATATTAATGAAGCCAAAAGCTTGGTATTCATGCCTGGGTATGTTCTTTGAGAGTAAAGGGAAGAAAAAAAGTTTTCTCTAAACAAGATGTGAATAAAAATACCCTTAAATCACAAGGAGCTTCTGTGAGGAGCTTTAGCTTTTTAGGCATTTTTGAAAATGTTTGAAATGGCAGATCGGAGATTTTTTTAAGCTAAGTGGATCATGGCTTTCCTTGGAACAGAGCCTTTACAAATTCCTTTTTGACTGTCATCTGCAAATCATTTGACTGCTGTTAAGCAGAACCTTCTATGTTGTTCTGATAACAGGGGGAAGGCTGGGAATAAGGAATTCCACTCTTAAAGCTGTTAAGGTAAGTCTAAAATTGATGTGAATTGGATCAAAGGGTAGAATATTTTCCAGATGATCTTCTGTTTCTTCTGAGAAAAAGATAAAAAAAGCCAACAAATCAAACCCAAAAACAATTTCCAAGGTGTTAAGCTTCAGTTGCTGAGCATGGGGATTCAATTTACAATTTTGTGTCCTGCTAAGATGAAAACTAAATTTGCCACTGAAAACCATTTTATGTTGCTAGCTCATTCTTTTACTACAAATGGAAAGTTACAGTCCATCAACAGCTAGAGATGTCTGGTTTAGAAGGAAAAATCAAATGAGAATAACTGATTGATTTTTCCCCCCTTAATGTTTATTTTACAACTTCTCTTTTGTATGAAAATAATAATGTCAAAAGAGGTTCCTAATTTCAATGAATTCTTAAATTTTATTGTTGGGTAAAGTAAAAGCTTTTAGTAAAGTCATAGATTATACTTCTTTAGAATTATTAGTCATTGTCACCTTGGAAAGTAAATAGGAATGTCAGTACAAATCAACATCCATTTAAAATTCAGTATATGCAAGCCACAGAGGGAGATGCTTCTGGTATTTTATCATCAGCCCTCTAAGATATTATTGTAAATGCACTGATTTTGTTGGCCTGTATAAAAAGTGAATGTTGTGCTCTTAGATCTGTTCCTAGGAAGCAGCGACCACACCAAATAAACAACAAAAGTATCACCATTATCACTATCGTGAACTTTTCTTCTGACTCTGTAAGACAGGGTTGTGGTGGGGAGGGAATTGTGTTCTCACCTTCTGTATAGCACCTCCATATCTCATTTAGACATACATTATTACAGGAAAACTTCTATTGGTATCAAGTTTGGTATTATTTCAGGAGTGACAGGGATCTGTGCACACCCAGTTGTGTGACATGGGGAGGGAAGATGTGCTGTGAGTAGGGCAGCATGTTGCCCTCCCTTGCTATTGATTACCATAGGACTACATCGGGTTCTTCATGGGTGCTTGGCAGGGTTTTTAACTAAAAACAAGATTTTGAACTGCTGTGGTGGTTTTAGGCTATGCCTTTACAATTTATTTACAGATTTTGAGCAGAAAAGTAGAAAAATATAAATAAATCACTATTGGGTGTGAAAAAGAAAACAAAAGATTATTCTAACCAAATTAATTGAGTAAATATCTGGAATAAGAGGAGCTGTACCATAAAGATTCTTCCTTTTCTCCCCTCTTCTGATCTCTGGCTGTTTTGTTTCACTTGGGAGAGATAACCTGCTTATCAGCTGGCTTTGGTAAAGTATAACTTCTCTGCTCCCCTCTCTTGTCCCTTTTGTATTGTGGGGTAGGGGAGGCAGGGAGGGAGAAGCTGGTAGCTTTCCCTGGTCTTGTGACCAGGGGAGTTTCATGTTGTTTTTTAATTGTAAATATCTGTATAATATTGTCAATACTGTATATTTTGCATGTATTCATTGCATTCCATCAGAGAGTGTAGTTTTCGCTTGTAAATAGAGCTTCATTTGCTTCGAATTGAGTTGGTCTGGCAAAAGTTAATGCTGGGGGGAAACTGGATTTTTTCCAGTATCTTTGTTTCCCTTGCATCATCCCGTCCCTCATGTGCTTATCCCTTCCCATGTTGCCATCTCCTCTTCCCCAATGTTTGACTCCAGCAGTGAAGAGCTGCAGACACAGGAAAGGCAGCTACCTGGCTTTTTGGAGGGTTCCTTGACTTCTCAGACTGCTTTTGACTTATGGAGTGGTATGTCTTGTTTCTGTTGGAAAGAGAGACACAACTGAAAACAAGATGGCTCTCCATCCTATGTTAAACCAATGCTAAAAAAAAAAAAAAAGGCAACTAGAATTTATCGAAAAAGGGATCACCCAAAATATTTTTGTATATGTGAAATGCCATGTTGTGTAGGTCCACCATGATTTTATGAAGGATTTTCACCAATTTTTGGCTAAAATGATACATAAATCCTGAACAACTGGATAAATACTGTCACACAGACTGCGGTGTCTAATGGCTAATCTGGAACAAAGGAAACAGAGAGCCTTGAGCCTTTAGAGTAAAATTGTTGTTGAAGCGTTACTACATTTTGCTAACATTCATCAGAGAGCCTTCTGTCAGTGACCTTGCATTTCATTATATTAACAAAATAACAATTAAAAATTAAACACTCTACCTTAAGCATCTAATAAATATTTGGCACTGATGCATACAATACGCTCCAGTTCTGGGGCCCCTATTACAAGAGGGATGTGGAGGTGCTGGAACGTGTCCAGAGAAGGGCCACAAGGATGATCAGAGGGCTGGAGCACCTCTCCTATGAGGACAGACTGAAGGAGTTGGGGCTGTTCAGTCTGCAGAAGAGAAGGCTCCGAGGTGACCTCATTGTGGCCTTCCAGTATCTGAAGGGAGCCTACAGGAAGGCTGGGAAGGGACTTGTCAGGATGTCAGGTAGTGATAGGACTAGGGGGAATGGAATGAATCTGGAGGTGGGAAGATTCAGGCTGGAGGTGAGGAGGAGGTTCTTCACCATGAGAGTGGTGAGACCCTGGAATGGGTTGTCCAGGGAGGTGGTCGAGGCCCCGTCCCTGGGGGTGTTTAAGAGCAGGCTGGATGAGGCTCTGTCCAGCCTGATGTAGTGTGGGGTTTCCCTGCCCATGGCAGGGGGGTTGGAACTAGATGAACCTTTTGGTCCCTTCCAACCCTGACTGATACTATGATACTACGATACTATGATACTATGATACTATTCTGTGAATCCAGAGGAAAAGGGCTTTTCAAGGTGGGGATTTTATTATTCATTCTGGTAAGTTCATTCTTCTCTGAAAAAATGGGAAAAATATTCTAAGAACTCATAACTAACCTGCAGGAAATGCAAAAAAAAATGTAAATTGATGGCTATATTCTGTGCCAATAGGGCTTTCTTTACAGAGTATCTCAGCCTGCAAATTCTCCCAACTCATTAATATGGAATGTTAAATTCCAGTAAAATTCCCCCCTCCCATTTTGCTTGACCTTCTGTTGCTACTGACCTACTGTACAGCTCATCTCAGGGCTAATTTTGAGCCAGACAGAACTGGAACAAACATTCTTCAAACCTTCTACAACCAGGGGCATCTTTTTCAATTTTCATTTGAAGCATGCTTGTATAGACAGTTGTAGTTCTGTAGTTTAAAAATGTAAGTGTAGGACATGTTCTTTTTCCTTCTTCTCAAGAGGGTAACAGTTATTTTCACAGTTATTCCCAGTAGTCCATTAGTAAATGAGTATCTCTGGGTTGGGGTCACAGGAAAAATTCAAACTGACATTCCTGGTAAATGTGCCACTAGTAAGACCCAAAAAAACCCAACCCAAAACAAAACCCACACACAGAGAAAACCAAACTAAACACACACAAAAAAAAAACAAACCCAAAAAAAACCCCAAACCCCAAAAGCAAAGCAAGCAAGCAAAAAATGAACAAAGCAAACAACACCACCCCTCCAAAAAAACCCACTACCCCAAACCAAACAAAAAAAAACCCACCATACAAATTTACAAATACCTAAGGAGATATTTCAGGACAGTAGATGTTGGCTAAACATTGGTTGATATCACAATATTCTTTATCTGATTAAAGAGGAGACTTCTGAACTTTCTAACTGATGTGGAGGCAGTTTCTAAGACTCTAAATCTGAGTTCTGTGTTACTGTAGATTGCATTGCAGGAGGATTGCTGAGGCTTATATCATCAGAAACCCTTATTAGTGCATGATACACACCAGGGATATCATTCTATTATCAGTCTCTTGATGCTGTCAGTATACTCTTATATTTAGTCTATAGCCTATTAACCCTTTCAATAAACATATCCCAATTTATTTTGTTCAAATCACAGATTTCTGCTGAAATTTCAGTTCACATGGTTCAAATTTGATCTTGATAGTTCCATATAGAAATATCCCTTTTTATTTCCTCCAGATTTTCATAGAATCAAGGAATCAGTAAGTTTGTAAAAGACCTCAAAGATCATCAAGTCCAACCTGTCACCCCAGACCTCATGACTATTAAACCATGTCCCCTTTGTGAATACCTCCAGGGATAATGACTCCACCACCTCCCTGGGCAGCACATTCCAATGGCTAACAACTCTCTCTCTGAAGAACTTTCTCCTCACCTTGAGCCTAAACTTCCCCTGACGCATCTTGAGACTGTGTCCCCTTGTTCTGGTGCTGGTTGCCTGGGAGAAGAGACCAACGCCCTCCTGGCTACAAGCACCCTTCAGGTGGTTGTAGAGGGCAATAAGGTCTCCCCTGAGTCTCCTCTTCTCCAGGCTAAACAATCCCAGCTTCTTCAGCCTCTCCTCATAGGGCTTGTGTTCAAGGCCTCTCCCCAGCCTTGTTGAGGGGCCCAGAACTGGACACAGGACTCAAGGTGTGGCCTAACCAATGCAGAGTACAGGGGCACAATTACTTCCCTGCTCCTGCTGGCCACATCATTCCCGATGCAGGCCAGGATGCCATTGGCCTCCTTGCCCACCTGGACATACTGCTGGCTCATGTTCAGGCAGCTGTCAATCAGTGCTCCCAGGTCCCTTTCTGTTTGGCAGGTCTTCAGCCACTCCGACCCCAGCCTGTAGCTCTGCATGGGGTTGTTGTGGCCAAAGTGCAGCACCCGGCACTTGGACTTGTTGAATGCCATTATGTTGGACTCTGCCCATCTGTCCAGTCTGTCAAGGTCCCTCTGGAGAGTCCTTTACCCTCCAACCGATCAACATCTGCCCCCAAATTGGTGTCATCTTCAAATTTACTGATGACTGGCTCAACCCCATCATTCACGTCATCAGTGAAGATATTGAACAGGATGGGGTCTAGCATCAAATGCTAGAGTGCACATACACGAAAGAGTAAATAAAAGATTCATCCTATGACAGAAGTTTCTTGTGATACTGAATATTATACAAATTGTTGCAACTACTTAAATGCAGTCTCCTTTGCAGACCAATAAATGTGGCTTTGAATTGTGACTTTTTCAAACAGGCCAACAGTTTATTATTAATTGATTTACAGTCCTCATTACTGCGTGTCATGTGGCAGTCATTTTCCTGGCTGCTCATCACAAGCATTCATGAGGATTAAGAACTGAAAACAATTCAATTTCTAGAACATTAATGGTGATAAAAGTCACTAATATTTCTTAAAGCATTTCTTTTTTCCTGGCAGGTTTTCACATTCAGGCGTAGGGAGCAACTCATATAAAAGTAACAAATTGCTGTTGACAGCTGACAAAGGCAAGCTCTAAGGAAATTCAAAATAATATTTTATAGCTATCACTTTATGTCCTTCTGAAAAACAAACCTCTGACTACATGCTTCTGCAAGGCTTGTCATCATGTCTGTGTGCATGCATACAAGTTCACACTAGGTATGATTGCTTTCTTATTTCAGTTTTACCTGCTGCACTCAGGCTAGTTGCTGACTGACTATAAGGGGTTATAGAATGAAGTAAATTTTAGTAGTAGGTGAAACTTTAAAAGAACATCTGAACATTATGTTTTATCCTACTGTGTGAGCAAATGCATTTGGAATATGAAGTATCTCAACAAGCTGCTGCAACCACACATTGCATCTGCTTGATAGGGGCTCTCTTTGTTCTGTTATATCACAAAACATCAGCTCTCTCACTTCAGCTGTGAGAAGATTTAAAGCCGGTAAGCCCCATCTTTCTCTGCAGAAGCATAATTTCCTTCTCCTTGGAATGGTTCCCCTTTGGATCCTCATGCTTGCATCCTTCTCCTGCAGCACATGAGGAGAAACTGGATGGAGAGGAGGGTGTAATGGATATACAGGGAGCCCTACAGATGTTGATATTATTGATTTTTGGAGTGTGCACATGAGCCAGAAAATATTGTTGAGAGATGATGAGACTCTGAAGCACATCAGAGCCAAATGGGGTGGTATCAGGCTAAGGCAAACACATGGTCATACAGAGGAGGAGGTTCATGTCGCTACACAAATGGATACAGAAAGGTGAAAGGAATTTTAATATCTCTGAGAAAAATAATAATGCACTTAGAGGCTGTCCAAGGGGCTGCCTAAGAATGAAACCAACAGAGATGAGGCAACAACTAATACCCTGACACCACAGTTTCACTTGGAAGACTACGAACATATTATTTCTGGCAGAAATCTGAGCTTTATCACCAGATTTTCTAGTTGCAGAGTTTTGCCTGTAAGCAAGAAAGCAAATGGAAGGTAATAACCACATCGCCTTATCTTAGTTTCTAACAGAAGTGAATTAACTTTAAAATGTGACATACATAAAAGCCACAAGAAATAGAAAAAACAATAATATTATCCAAATATTTCAGCATTCTCAAAGAACATATGTTGTTAGGTTAACATCTGCAGCATCCTGTGAGACTAGTAACTATTTATTTTCATTATTTGTTAATTATCTCATCTGGCATTACCTGTTTAAAAGTTACCTGTCTATTTTAAACTCTTTGTCTAGACTCCTGTTATGGTCAGTGAGGAAAGTTAGGTCAATTGTTCTCATTGCCTCTCTCCACTGATATGGAGAGTTTAGATGGCTAATTTTGACTAACTTTGATGTAGAAAATTCAGTAAAAGCATTGCACCCTTAGTAATTGCTGAAGCATAAGAAACTAAAAGGGAAGGCAAGCAAGAATGCTGAAAATAGGATTGGAGAGCACAGGCATCATTGTTCAAATCAAAAAAGTATCTGTTAGTTTCTAAGGGATATTAAAAAAAAATAATCTAAGAGACAAAAATTATTATAAAGACTAGAAAAAATTTGAGACTGTCATAAATTTAAATTGTACTAGTTGTCAAAGGGGAGTCAATAGAAATCTTAGCATACTAGATGAAACTCTTCTCTGAACTTTATTCATATGACAATATTGAAGTTGTAAGTACTGCATAAGTATGAGGACAGAATTTAAATCTCATGTAGTGTGGTGTGAGATCATACACTGTCATTAAGTGGAAACTGATATGATGGGAATAAAATATGTTTTAACTATGTGATTCTTAATATTTTTTTTAAAAACTTGGAATATGGCTTTTCTTTGAATTATGAAATATTTTCTTATTGGTAAAAAAGAAAAAAAGTACAGCAGTCTGATTTCCTTTGGCAAAGGGTGTCTTTAGCTGTTCAAAATGGAATGTGTATCCTTCTGTTCTGACATATGGAAAGGCCAGAACTGGGGGATAGAGCTTTGGCTTGGACTCCCTGGACCACCAAGTGCAGAAGCACCCTTAACAGCAGTTTTAACGTGTAATGAAAATGACTAATTGCTAGACTAAGCTCTGCTTTTCTTTCCAGGAAGTTGACAGGAGCTTAGATAATTTCTCCTGGAGCAGGTTTGGGCCCTTTGGCATTACTGGCATTCTGTGGTCTATTACATTCTTTTTATGTCTTAATCTCCTTCAAAATGTAATAGTTCTCCTTTAAATGATGAAATTCTTCTACTCATTGCTATGGTTACAGTTCCTGAATCTTGACCCGTTTCACTTTTTATTTTTTTTTTAATGTGGAAATAATAACATTAACAAATACCACTGTGGTGAGTTCTCATCAAACAGGATACAACATGTTAATGCTAGCTGAGCTGTAATGGATATCTGTGCAATACCCATAATTGCTCTCATTTAGCATATCTACAGTTAAAAGACTTGTCCTTCATGGTACAACAAATGAAAAAAAATAATTACTCGAACTATGGTGAAAAGTGAATTTCAGATAACGAAGTTCTCAAGTCAGGCTAGCAAAGAATTGTCATAAAGACCTTTCTTTTACATTATGTATTATTTCTTAAAAAAAAACCCCAAAACTCCACAACAAACTGCAAACTCTTAAACTGTTTTATTAGAATTAACAAAAGGCATTAGTCACAAAGTGACAAGAAAGCAGTGCCCAATATTCCCAGATTCTATTTTAATTGCAGAGACTCTATGTGCACTTGTTATCATATATTAGCATATATTTCACATTTATAATTACTTTCACCAAGAGATCTGAGGGCACATGTCAGGTAAAATGCACTTAACTGTGGTGAGATAAATTAGACTCCTTCTCCATAGGTTCCCATCTCCTTTTACAGGCACAGAAAGAGCAGCAGGATAGCTTGTAGTGCAGTGATGTGCAGTGCTCTGACTCAAATGTTATCAGACAAAAGGAGTACATTTTCTGTTGTTAAATGGTAACACACTGAGAGTCTCCTGCTTCATCCCACCTGTGTCCTCCTGGTTTTTTTTAGTCCCTGCTGTCACTGGGTGCTGTGTGGCAAGTCTGACAGCTGTGTGGAGAACTGGATGAGAGAACTCAATGACTTTTTTTTTCATGGGGCTGTGGAAAGAGACAAAAAAGTTTTTATATTTAAAGTTCATATTTTATATGATGGTAGAGCACCATTGTGTTTTCTTCTCTAGAACTTCCATATTATAAAATAGTAGCTTTTGAGGGAAAAAAGTGGATAAGCAAAGGTGCACAGAAAGGTGGTGGTGTGGGTAAAACCTGCCTACATACACCTAAAATACATTGAGAGACCAGGATTCCTGCTATGATAGCTTCTGTGCCCAAGTTTGCCATACATTCTCACAGTTTGCATCACTTTGTCATTTCCATAGGTCCATGTTCATGTCAGTGCCACAGTTGTCATCTTCTTCTGTGTCCAGTTCTGGAGCCCCTATTACAGGAAGGATCTGGATGTGCTGGAGCGTGTCCAGAGAAGGGACATGAGGATGACTGAAGGGCTGGAGCACCTCTCCTGTGAGGACAGAATGAAGGATTTGGGGCTGTTCAGTCTGGAGAAGAGAAGGCTCCAAGGAGACCTTATTGTGGCCTACAAGAAAGCTGGGGAGGGATGTTTTAGGGTGTCAGGGAGTGATAGGACTAGGGAGAATGGAAAAAACCAAACAGCTAGAAACGGGTCGATTCAGATTGGATATTAGGAAGAAGTTCTTCACCATGAGGGTGGTGAGACACTGGAACTGGTTGCCCAGGGAGGTGCTGGAAGCCTCATCCCTGGAGGTTTTTAAGGCCAGGCTGGATGTGGCTTTGAGCAACCTATCTAGTGTGAAGTGTCCCTGCCCATGGCAGGGGAGTTGGAACTGGATGATCCTTGAGGTCCCTTCCAACCCTAACAATTCTTTGATTCTGAGATTCCCTGTTCACTTGTATTCACCTTCAGGACTTTTCAAAGAAAGCCTGGGGGACTGTGTACACACATAAGGGATGGATTAAACCAGAGGCGCAAAGATATTAAACAAAACATATAATATGACCGCTGCCAGCAGTGAGATCTGGAAATGGGTTGATGAGAAAAAGCACAACAGGAAGGTTGGTCTGAAACCATTTTTGCTAAAGCTGTGAGAAAAGTCTTGACATCTGCCCCACAGATGGCCAGATCTGGAACATCATTTCTGAGTATGAAGAACTTATTGCTGCTTCAATTTAGCATACAGGGAGTTTTCAGACTGGAGTGTGATTGTAGCATGTGTAGCACATACCAAGCTAGTTTTAATCTAAAATTGCATACCATAGGATACATCTGCCAAGCAAGTATTCAGGTTTGTGTGTATGCACACTTTGCTCACAGGTAAAATAAATGTTCTGGCGGATTTTCTTCCATAATTACAGGGTAAAAAACAGATGATTAAAGCTAGCCCAGTTATGTCTGTATGTGCATCGAATCTATGTCCTAACTGTAGCATAGACAGGTTTCCTATCTGACACTATGTTCAATACTGCTAACTTGAAATTAGAGAGAATATCCTCCAAACTGTAACAGCAGGACATATGTTTATGTTCAATGAACTCAAAGAAAATGAAACAAGATACTATTCCACATAATGTTATATTATTTTACGGAATGTTTTCCAGTACACATGCATATAAAGAGGAAAAGGCTTCCTTAACCATAGTTCCAACATAAATACATTATTGCATTGTGATATTCTTTTATGTTACAATTTCAAGGGTGAACGTTAGCAATGAGGAAACGATGGACTGGGGCACACTATCAGTATCAGCACGATAAAAAGTTGTCTTTCAATCACACAGATGTTGTTGTCCTCAGGAAACAAGAGAACACTTGATACACTAAATCTTGGGGAGGATTGGAGAGATAACACTTGCAAGTTTTCCCTGTGTTCCTGACAAATATAGGTTTTATGGATTTTTATTTCAGAGCCAATTAAAAGCAACTCAATATTTGCTAGACTCATAAAAAATTCAACACTGAAATTAGAAATATTTTGATAGCACAGATAAAAAAGTAGGTATTCTCTAAATCTATACTGCTGATACTTAGGACTCTCTTTCTTTTGTCAGCATGTGTGTAGGTACCTGATAAAAAAGCCCCCACAAACGAAAAATCACCAACATTTCATCATAATTAAAATTTCCCTTTATCTCTTGCATCCTCCTGGCTACCGGAAACACATTCTAGATATAAGAACTAAGCAGTAAGTCAGGCTTCAGAAAGTAATTGAAGAAACCTATTTCTCCCCTGAAAAGAGAAACCTGGTTTAGAAATGAGCTAGATGTACCTGTCATGGATTGCCTAGGCACATTTAATTCTTCCTCCAAGCAGGCAGATATATCACTGGATCTTTGAAGTGTCTTCCTATTCTACCCTGCTATGATATCTTTATTTGATTTTATTTGTGTTAAAGGGGTTAAGACTACTTTTGCTGAAGTATCTATACAGTATCTAAAAACAAAGAGAGCTCTTTCTCTGATGAATTAACAGTTTCCCTCACAGATGAGGAAAGTGTAAAGAAAGTTCATAATCACAATCACAGCACTCCATTTGGCTTTTCATAATCGTAACTTTAACATTTTTTTTGTACCTCCTGCTTTGATAGCTACTACTGCATTAATGTATTTATATAATTGTTAATACAGACTCTAGAAGGGAAATGTCATTCTTCCAACACTTTGAGTAACTGAAATTCAGAGCTGGCCTTCCTTTCATTTTGATCTAGTATCATAGACCTCCCATCAGTCTCTGGCCTATGAGCTACAGCACTGCGCAAGAAATGAACTACAGTCAATATTTATTTATCCCCCTCCCCACCACCTCTGTAAGCTAATGAAACATGTAGAAATCAAAATACTGGCTTGCAAGCAAAATCAGAACAATTTATTGTCCATGTAGTATGAAAGAGGGTCAAGTGTTATTACAGGGGAGCGTACACTGGCAGGGTAAGGCAGCAGGATGTATTCTTGTCACTCTGGATGGTAGCTGAATGTGGAGCTGGGCAGTGGATGTAGAATCCTGTGACCTTGTTCTGAAAAAGCAGAGAGTTGCCACTGCACAGGATCCATGACACTGGAGGCAAAGGGTTTTGGACTGGGGTGTAACCTTCTACCAGAGAGAAAATGGGGGAAAATAGATGATGTAATACAAATACAGGGAGTTTCTTGCAGGTCTTTAGACAGATGCAAGGTCAACAGTGCAGAGAACATAGATGTAGCTTTCATTTCCACTTATGGTGTTTGATGGATCCTAACAATCACAGAACAGTTTGGGTTGGAAAGGATCTTAAAGATTATCTAGTTACAAACACTGTGCCATGGGCAGGAATGCCTTTTACTGGACTAGGTTGATCAAGGGCCCCTTCAACCTGGTTTTGTCCTGCCTTGCTGTCTTCAGATGCATTTTGCTAAAATTTAATTTTATGTTGTTTTTATTCACTGACACTCTATGAACATAAGCATTAGATAGGAGGTCAAGTGGCTTTCACACTGGTATGATTTGGAGACCTTATGTCTAGAACTTTTACATAGCTTTTGTGTAGAAAAAGTGCCAAACCTCAGCAACAGTCCCACACTCATTTTCTTTAAAGATAATATGGATGAATTCTATAACACATAAAGCAGTTGCATTTTCTTGTGTTAGATTAGGCATTGATTTATGATGATATGCTGAGTTAAGGCATGAGATCTTGAGTGAATTCTAAATTAAAAATATATTTCCCTACATAGATGCGCAAACAGTGGTTTTGACAAAATGTATTATGAGTTCAGCTTGGCTTCACTAAAATAACCCCACCAACCTTTTTCCTCCCATAGTCCCTTGAAGTGCAGGAATACCTTATATTTTAGCTGTCATCTTAATGGTAGATATTATTATAGGAGGAAAAGAGCTAATATCAACTGCTTTTAATTCAGGCAAGATTTCTTTTACATGAAGACAGAGGATTTTTCTTCTATAACCATTTTGACTGGAAGTCATAGGGCCTATGCCAAGAAGTTTCAATTATGCTTTTAAAATATAAATCCTAGGAGTCTTGAAATTACAGGGTGTGGGTAGCGATATGTTAAATGTTTTACAAGTGAGGATAAATTAGTGCATTTTGGCTTATCCTCAATTCTGCTAAGAAACAAAACTGTTCTTTCATTGTAGGTAAAAACAGTTCCTTCCAAATAAGTTCAAAAAGCTGGAGAGTATTTTGATATAATTCTGTGAAAATGAGACACAGATAACTGCAGAATGTGAATAATCAAGCCAGCCACAGAGCCTCACCCTGGACTTGTTCATCAGGAGGACAAGATGTAAACACATTGTAGGATGTTTTGGCTGCTAGAGTCACCATGGGATTATTTGGGGTGTGTTTTAGCTCAGCCCACCTAACACATTTCCCATGTGGTGTTTGGGTGTGGGAGGGAAATGAAAAACATCCCCCTTTTCAGGTATGAAACTATTTCCTTTTGTCAGTTTGAGGTTAAGTGTATGACTCGGTCGTTTGGGTGGAGGACACTAACAGCTGCAGTCAATCTTGACGGAGAGGGTATTTTCATCTTGGTCAGGGAGGATTTCTCCACACTTTGGAGTTGTTCATACCAATATTGATTGGGACAAAAGATGCTGTGTCAAGAGGTAATGTAGAAGACTATTCATAAATCCTTCCTTCAAGCATGGCAAGTTACACTACAATTCTTCTGTCATTACTACCATGTTTGTTAGTGATTAACAGCAGAATCATTCCTGTATGAAACAGATGTGATCCACCTTAGCTGCAATCAGATGGCAGTAGTTCCGCCACATCAGGCAGAGTATGCAAGCCAGTGTATATTTTGGCATTGTTGGGTTTATTCCAAAGACAGAAGGATAAATAATACCATCTCTGGTATTAGGATAGATTGATGAAGAGGAACAATATCTAATTTGTGCCATGTAGCTTTGCCTTTATGAACCAATATCAGAAACCTAAAAGCCAGTATTTGCTGTCTTATACACTTATGGCCTCGAGTAATACACACAACTCCTAAAGTCCCATTATTATGGGTACATAAATCAGGGCACTGCAGAATAACTGACAAACTTGCCACGCAACGGGTTGCTATTGACAATTCACACAGAAAGAATCACAGAAAGAATCACAGAAAGTTAGGGGTTGGAAGGGACCTTGAAATATCATCTAGAGCAACCCCCCTGCCAGAGCAGGATCACATAGAGTAGGTCACACAGGAACGCATCCAGGTGGGGTTTGAATATTTCTAGTGAAGGAGACTCCATGACATCTCTGGCAGCTTATTCCAGTGCTCTGTCACCCTCACAGTGGAAAAGATTTTCCTTATGTTTACATGGAACCTAACTGTTGAAATGGGAATACAAAATCTTTCAGATGCCTCAGTCTTCAGGGTGTTAAATGAGTTTATTGCAAATCCTTTCCTTAGCTCTTCATTTTAGTAGGCTTTCTCTAAAAAAAAAATGCATTGAGTCTTTAATTTTTCTTCACATAGCATTAGCAATAATAAAGCTTTACTATTCCTCTAAACAAAACTTCAGCCTGTGGATCACTCTAAGAGTTTTATTTTTCCTAAGTGAATTATTTCAGACTGTAATCTGTTTGAAGGCAGAGAATAAATTCCTGCTGCACTTCTGAGTGCTGAAAACAAAATGGTCTACAACTGGGATTCCTAAGCACGACTGCAAGATTACAAATCAGTAACAACTTTTAATACTGCAATGACCTAATTAAAATTAGTACACAGTAGGCCACACTACTGACACTTCATCAAATACATGTGTACGATAAAATCTTCTTCCATTGAACTGAGCTTACTGAGCTCATTTCAGGGGTAACTTGGGAAGGTGATAGGCAGCTGTCATAAACATGAGATGAAGACTGGGCAATTAATGGTCTTTTTTCTGAAGTCTATGAATCTAGAAGAGCTGGTGAAAGAAGATGTGAACTGGATATCCCAAAGTGTAGATGCTTACTCCAAGTTCAGTGCTGTTTATTTTTTTTAAGGTTTCATTTTCAAGGTGAAGGTGCCCAGGAATTCAACTGGATATTTTTAGATTTCCCTGTGAGACTCAAACAACAATTGCTGATGTTTCTAAGGCTCCCCTGAAGTCAAAGGGAGCTAGTAGTAGCATGCACCACGCTCTGTGTCAGAGAGCAAAGCTCATGATCAGAAGCTAACTATGAAAATCTAGAATTACCCCTTTCCTCTTCATCTCCCCAAGGTTACTCAGATTTTGCTGATTCCTATTTCCTAACCTTCTGTTTGGTAGGGCATTTTTTGCTGCCTTGCTTTTGACATTTCACAACAATTCAAAATTACAAAATCAGACAAATGAAATTTTAAGGTAATGTGAGAGATTTCTTCAAGCAGATAAGATTCTGATCTTTCAATTTCTTTCACATAGAGAGGGCTCTGTACAGGATAACACTCACAGGGAACAAAGGATTGGGGATGCATTAATGCATGCAAATCCTGTAGGATATTATATGTAATATGGCTCTTTTGTATGTGACCTGTACCTTTTGTCCTATTATATCTGCTTCTCATATCTGGTAAGGAGTGGATGATCCTGACCTAAACGAGGCATTCGTGTGTTCCATTCATAAGTCATTAACAGTTTCCTAGAATCAAACACGTAAAAACAATTTTGTACTTGGGTTTTTTTTCCAGACCATCCCAACTAAGCGAAGAACATCTGTTTGTGCTGAAAGCTGAGCTCATATTTAAGTATATAGCTAAGCAGCAGCATTAATTTTTAACTTCCGTTATGAAATGGCTCAGCGTAAGCAAAGCTCAGTAATCCAGAAATAACTGTGAGATAGAAATTGAAAACTTGGCCTAGTTTGTTTCTAGGGTGGAAGAGATAAGTCTCTGAATCTGAAGTTACTTCCCACCCTTCAGAGATTAAACAGGTCAGGACACATCCTTTTATTCTTCAAACATGCTGACCCAAAGACAGAGAAATGCTTCAAAAATCAAATCTGAATTTCCACTTTTCTTAGGTCATGCTCCCAGATTTTAGGGAAATTTACTGTCAGAGCATTCAGAGTATTTGACAAAAATGTGCCACTCTTGCTAATGTAAGGACTCTCTGTGTTCTGTAAAACAGCCAGTGGCTTGCCTCTCTTTTTGTCTGTTGACCTGTGATATATACTTGTAAAAAATCAACTGAAGTAATTTATACATGAAGGGATACTCTATAAAAAATATCAGCAAAAAGCTTTGGGGATTTACGTGTCAGACTAGGGCATCAGCCTCATGCTCTGTTGTGGCTTCTTATCTTTATCCCACACCACCCAGTAGAATATAAATCTATAATGGGAGAAGTATCACAGATGCTGTAGTTTACAGTATCTAGAAGAAAAAACAGAGGCAGAGGAGGCATAAAAGGATAATTTTGCTTATGCAAAATAGCAACCTGAAAAATAAAACCAGGAAAACAAACAAGCAGATGGAGAAGGCAAAGTCTGCGATACACAGCTGTGCAAAGTATTTAAATACACAGATGCAAAGCAGTTTAGGGGTCAGGGACAAGCAAAGGATGCAGAATTCTCTCAGCAGCTCTGTAGCATGATTGAATAGCCTACTTTAATATTTCAAACCCACTAATGATTCTTGATTGTCCAGATTTCTGTCACATTTAAATGGAGTTTTAGATTTTGTTGGAAATCCAGATTCCTGATACTCCTGGGCACCTTTGGATGTGGGTTTGTTACTATTTATGATGGAGTATAACAATTAGTATGTAGGGAAAAAGCTTTCCAAATTGGTCTTTACTCAATTCTCTAATAGCAAAAGTAATAACAAAGCTTTTTTTTTTTGGTTTTTTTTTTTTTTTAGAATAATCAAAATTGTTTTCTGAGCCATTTGCTATCCATAATAATAATTTATGCTTTTACTGTATGCTGACTTCATCTAAGGGATTCAAGTGGTTTATGAATGTTAATTAGGCATCTGCAGGCATCTATTAGGCGCCACCAGTTGCTAGATGATGATTTTGGTCTATCATTAGCTCAAAAGACTCCACCTGTCTACTTTGCTTAGTATGCTGTAAAGAGGGCTGGGGAGGGTATCTGCATACCGAAAAGAGGGAAAGACGCATTTGCTCTAAATGTAGCTGCAGTGGAAAGTGTTAACTTAAAAAGAGTTTCTGAATGAGATTTTATTACTACTTTGATTATCTTCTTGGGCTTTGGAGTCCCTTCTGAGCTGGCAGATGTCCCATCATATCATGTTAGTGGCTGAAAGACAAATTTTCCTTCCTACCCTCAGTCATATCTCAGCTTCTTCAGTCATTTTATAATCTTATTCAAAGCTACAGATCCATTTTATAATCCCTCTACAGACAGGTTCAAATGCTTTGAATGCTCAGTTTTTTGCTCACCATTCTTCTTTCCCCATCTGCTCCTGTATTCCTATTCTGCCTTTGTTCTGCTCTGGATAGAAAATGGCCAGTATGCCTGGTGTGGACCCATACCAGCTTGGCCACTGTCAGAAGGGAGGCATTAAAGCAAGTTTTGTGCCTCAGTCACCAAGTTATTAATTCCTCATTTTCAGGGTGAACAACTGCATTTAAAATGAACACCACTGTATTTGGGGGTAAAGGCTTCTAATCTCCTTACAAGGAACTTCAGAAGCAAGGTAAATAATAAGAGTGCCAGAGGCAATGAGAACTGAGCTAGTGAGTCATGTGGGAGCAACAGTCTGGTGTGAGCATGGCACTTACAAAACCATACTGCAGCAGCCTGCATTCCTTGTGAGGGAGATCTACAGAGAAAAAAAAATATTTTTTTTCCTAAATTGTAATTTCATAATTAAGGCAAGAAAGTGCATCTATATGTTGAAAATCATATCTTCTATTACTAGAGGAACAAAAAAGAAAAGCCATATAAAAGGACTCTGATGGTGCTACATAAGGACAACCTGACAACTATTTTTTTAAAGGATATTAAAATCTTATTTCACCTAGATGGCTGATATTAGCTTGCAAACTCTCTCTGTAGGACTCAAATATGTCTCTATTTGCAGACTCATATCTTTACATTAAGCAAGGAACTGTTTTTTCAGTTTCTTAAGAATACTTTTTCATGCTACTATTGCAAGTAGGGGAACTTTAGAGGTCTGATTCTGGCTTTTCAAGATTTTTCCCTACACAGAGACAGGAGGAAGACCAAAACTGAGACCCTGGTCACATCCTTAGATTTTAATTCTAATAAAATGCCATTGTCATATAAAAATCATTCTATGAAAGATGATTTATTGATAGGCAAGTTCAATTTAGATGATCAAATTCATATCATTGTACTGTGAATGGCTGACTGGGTCAATTCATAAAAATTATTCATGTGAGTAACATTATCAGAATCAGCCAATGGTTTACAGCTTTAAGGGTTGATTTGAAAACTTGCAAACTTTGCTGTACCAGAGATGTATCTTTGAGATGTATCACTAACAATGTCCTAGGTATATCATAATGATGCTGGGCTGTACTGTATCCTGATAAGGGTAGCAGCTCCTGCATCTGTATTGGTCTGCAAAGATTGTGTTAAAGCTGTATGTCACCTAATGCTATTCCAGAAAGCTGGAAGCATCTTCCTGTTTTAACACTGTATATAAGTTCTTCACAGAAAGAGTGATTGGCCATTGGAATGGGCTGCCCAGGAAGGTGGCAGAGTCACCATCACTGGAGGTGTTTAGGAAGAGACTGGATGGGGTGCTTGGTGCCATGATTTAGTTGATTGGATAGTGTTGGATGATAGATTGGACTCGATGATCTCGAAGGTCTTTTCCAACATGGTTAATTCTATTCTATTCTTTTCTGTAGATAGCCACTGCCATGCCTAATGGAGCACACTGGACACTGGATATCTGTGAGAAACTACTGCTGCTGTCACACAGACCACCAAGGTCCCCTCACATCTAAGAGGTGCCAGTCTGGCTCAGATGGGAACTTGCAGCATTACTTGCTTACTTTACAGTTTTTTTGATAGGTTAGTTTACCCAGAAATCTTTGGTCAGAGGCAGCACTGCAATCGAGAGCCCAGCATGGCTCATCTCCTGGTACCTCTGCTCTCCCAGCACAGTGCCAGACACCCCAACTGTCTGGCACAGGTGTACTCATCCACGACAGCTCATGGCGGAATGCAAATAGGTGCAGTCCAGAATTCCTCCTCTACATGTACCTGCAGCATCCTTTCCTTGTTATGAAATGAGTGATGTTTTGATGCTTCAGACTACTATACCAAAAAATCCAAGAACCCAGGAAATAAGTGTCTGTGAACTACATTCCTTTTCCGCTGCATTCAAGATGCAAAACTAAAGCCAAAGCGCTGTTGAACATGGAACCAATTATTGCTTTATAGGCTACCCAAAGAAAACATATCTACCAAATTAAAAAACGGAACAAAACAAAACAAAGCCCAAAAAAAACCCCCACCAAACAAACAAACAAAAAAAACCACCACCACAAAGCACAACCAAAAAATGAATAGCAAACACATTTATGTACTAGGCAAAGCTACCTAAAAATAATTTATTTAGTTAGTTAGTTATTTAGTTAGTCAGTTTTAAAATCCTTTGTTTTCCACCCCTTTCCACCCCTTTTGTTTCCTGTAACTTCTACAACTAACCTTTGTGCATTTTTTCCCCTCATGGAAAAGCAAAGACAAATACTGTTATCGGAGACTTTTCTTCCTACATTTTCTCCCCTCCCCAAATCCTTTTTCCCAAGGGACATCCTTGTTCATGGTAGCCTACTGTAAACAAAACAAAGCTCATATCAAAATAATTGCTTGAAATATAATTGATGACAGACTTCATGTGCAACGCTTAGCAATGCCTTTGCATGCGCATAATACTTTTGGGGGTGGGGAAGGACAAAAGGAAAAGCACACAAGTTCACTACTTAAAAAAGCTTGGAAGGTACATCCAGTGCTTTTCCAAACATGGTCTGTGTCACCAGTTTCTTCCAGATTTTGTGTTTAAAACGTTTTATCATCCACCTCTCCATATGCCATCACGTATTTCCTGAGAGGGGTTTTTTCATTCATACCCAGAAGGCTGCTTGAGGGCCTCCTGTTTTTTGATCATTCTGTAATATGTATTACTTTCATGCATTCCTATTTGGAAATCTGTTTTCTTGATTTTTTTTTTTTTATTGTTACCTTTCATGATTTTTAAAATTGAAACAGGCATTTCAAGAATAGACAGAAAGGAGTATTTTGTCATCTGTAGGTCCCTAGACCTTTTTTTCTCCATATTCAGCTGGGATCTATTTTAGCACACTACTCAAATCTCCCACAGGAGCAAGCCAAGATGATTTGAAGTCGCAGCAAAACTAGCTGACCTTAAACTGTATGCTTTGGTTGCTACTAGTAGAATAGCTATAACAACAGAGATTGTTTTACCATGGTGTATCATGACAAAAAAGGGTATAATCCCAAACAGCTTTTAAACTATTGCAGCTCTGATTTTATGGATTTATGATTTGTGATGATTTATCATGGAGAAGGTCAATGATGACTTGTGCTGGAAATGTGATCATGTTTTTGACAGCAAAATAAATTCTACAAGGTAGAAAGGAGAAGGGAATCATAGCACCTCAGCCAAGAATAAAGCATTCAGATGAGATGCCAAACAGAGGAGCCTAGTGGCTTTGCAGCTTCTCTCTAGAAGTAGTGATACAGCTATCTCCAGGGTCAGCAGCCTCTCAAGTGCAAGTCAGGTCAGGGTGAGTCATGGTCTGGAGCTGCCTTTCCCTTGAGTCTAGCAGAAGATTACAGCAGATCTTCCAGTTTATACACCTTGATTTTGCCTCTGTGGTTTGGCAGAATGAATCTGAGCCTAATAGCACACTGAAAAGGGTTCAAAGAACATTTTGGGTCTTTTCGTTTGTAAAGCTTCACTGGTGAATGAAAGTGACAAAACACGCTTATGTACATATCTAACTCATATAAAACACACAGAGCTTCTGAGATAATGTTGAGTAAATACTTCTAATCCTGCCTCTTAAAAAATGTGTTACACAGGCATGCTCAGCATTGTTTTAAGAATGAATTCTGAATGCAAGCTCATATTTCTCCAAAAAAATTGTAAAGCCACAAAAAATCAGAGCATTAGATTTGCAATTGAATGTATTTACAGCTCAGCTAAAATGTACACCCATGTGAATTTGTCTTATGGAAATACTGAACATGACTCACTACTTCCATAATTTGTGTTTTATTAAACCCTGTCAAAATACAATTTATGGCTAACCCACGACAGCCTCAAGAAACAAAAGCCAAAATCTTTTGTAGGTGTTATATGACAGATATTAGTCTCAGTTTGTTTCTCATGTTCACAATCCATAATTTGCATGAGAAAAAGCACTCTGATTTCAGCTAATTGATACATGCCTCTGCCTGTCATGTCATCTTTCTCTGTGGCAGGGCAGATACGTTCAATAGTGCTGGTGTCATCCAAAAGGAATAGAATAGAATAGAATAGAATAGAATAGAATAGAATAGAATAGAATAGAATAGAATGGACCAGGTTGGAAGAGACCTTCAAGATCATCGAGTCCAACCTATCGTCCAACACCAATCAACCAACCAAACCATGCAACCAAGCACCCTGTCAAGTCTCCTCCTGAACACCTCCAGTGATGGTGACTCCACCACCTCCCCGGGCAGCCCATTCCAATGGGCAATCACTCTCTCTGTGTTAAACTTCCTCCTGACCTCCAGCCTGAACCTCCCCTGGTGCAGATTGAGACTGTGTCCTCTTGTTCTGGTACTGGCTGCCTGGGAGAAGAGACCAATCTCTACCTGTCTACAACCCCCCTTCAGGTAGTTGTAGAGAGCAGTAAGGTCTCCTCTGAGTCTCCTCTTCTCCAGGCTAAGCAGCCCCAGCTCCTTCAGCCTCTCCTCATAGGGCTTGTGTTCCAAGCCCCTCACCAACTTTGTTGCCCTTCTCTGGACATGCTCCAGCAAGTCAACATCCTTCCTAAACTGAGGGGCCCAGAACTGGACACAGGACTCGAGGTGTGGCCTAACCAGTGCAGTGTACAGGGGCAGAATGACCTCCCTGCTCCTGCTGGCCACACTGTTCCTGATGCAGGCCAGGATGCCATTGGCCCTCTTGGCTGCCTGGGCACACTGCAGGCTCATGTTCAGCCTACCATCAACCAGCACCCCCAAGTCCCTCTCTACCTGGCCGCTCTCCAGCCACTCTGACCCTAGCCTGTAGCACTGCATGGGGTTGTTGTGGCCAATGTGCAGAACCCGGCACTTGGATGTGTTAAATCTCATGCCATTGTATTCTGCTCATCTGTCCAGCCTGTCAAGGTCTCTCTGCAGAGCCTCTCCACCCTCTAGCAGATCAACTCCTGCCCCCAGCTTGGTGTTGTCTGCAAATTTACTGATGATCAACTCAATGCCCTCATCCAGATCATCAATAATGCTGCAAATGCACAGACATGCTCTAACCTGACACCAGTTTCAGCCCACTGCTCAGAGGGTTTTAAATTTGAGGGATCCCTTTTATTCCTTGTAGCCCTTAGAAGAACTATACTGAATCTAAACACGTACTCAATACTTCACACTATTTCTGAGCACATGTGCAGTTTGCAGTAAGACTGAGTCTGAAAAGGGAGAGGGTAGGATGTCCCAGGCTCAGACATTATTTGACAAGGATGAAAAAAGATTTTCTGAGTGTTCAGGGAATCACTAATCTCTAAAGCACAGAGCGAACAGTAGTCTAGCTGTAATTACTGGTGGTCTAGCCGTACAGCATTTGACATTTTCTATATGCCTCCTTGTAAAACTGAGTTTCTGAAAGAATTATCTCTAGAAGTGATGTAAGGATACAATTAGAGGCAATTGCTTGATTTCCAAATCCTTTTGATCAGCTTTCAGTAGTGGTCCACTTCTGAATTCCTCAGGAGCTTTCAGTTTCATTGAAAGTCCAGAAAAAATGCCTTGGCAGGGTATCACTTGGTGCACTGAGCTCTGATACACCCTTTATTCAGACACCTGCACTAGACATTATCAAGCCACAGCAAGAGTCTTTTGTTACCAGCAATAAAGCTGGCCAAAAAATAGGACTAGAATTGTCAAGCACTTTCCAAAGCTTCAGGTTTTCAAAGACAAAAAGATGAGTCCTGTCTTCAGACAATTAGGGTGTCTTGCAGAAATTAACAGAAAGCTTTAAGTTTTACCTTTTTGTATGCTTGGGAGAGTCAAACATGAATTATTCACAATATAACATAGATATAATTCTCCTTTAAAAGGAACTTAAAGAATAAGCACCAGACATCTTCCTAGAAGAATGTGATTTTACATCAGTATGTTTTAGAGGAGTGAAGAAAAGTCTGTTTTTCTTTTAGTTATTAGGCAAAGAGTGAACATAACTCAAATGTGGTTTTATAATCAGATGCGAGTTCAATGTCATATGCAGTGAAATGTCCTGCTCTTTTCAAAGATTCACATTTCCTCTATTTTCACTGTTCTTTCTTTCTTTGGAAGGATTCTGGTGGTGAAAAACACTAGGAAAATTTAGAGATTTCAACATTTTTCATGGCTTCCAATTGGTAATATTAGGCTAAATATAGCAGTCTCCAAATCAGACGAATTCTAAGACTTCTACCGGTAGATGGACAATTTCTTCTGCCTCCAGCTGATAAGATGATACTGCTTGCAGGATTTTAAATGCTCTCTAACTTGGATATACCACTTTGGCTGCAACCTGAAAAATTCCTTCCCCTAAAATAAATATACTTTTAAAATCAGTTGTGTGTGACACATGTCTCCTTGTAGTAGGTCTATGAAGGTTAATACTAGCTAAACAACCACCTTTTCAGAAGTGAATATGTTTCTGGAGTTTCACCTTGCGGAAAAGTAGCCTTTGAAACACAGCATAATTCTATTTTCAGTTGCCTTCTTCATCAATTACAGGCTAAAGTAAAAATCTTGCTATTCTAAACCTTTGTCAGGACTCCGTGATGCCATAGTACTTAAACAAAAGTACATTCCTGTGGCAATGCCAGCGATGAGCAGTGTGAGCAATCTGGCAGTGCAGGCCTAGAGCCTGATATGGTGGTAGGCCATGCTCAGCATAAGTGCAGAGCCAGCTAGCAGTTTAGTAGAACAGTGCTGTGCCTGCAGCATGTAACTAAAACAGGGAACTGGTAGCTATAAACACAGAAAGTACCGTCATTGAAGGTGTTCAGAAGGAGACTTGATGGGGTGCTTGGTGCCATGGGTTAGCTGTTTGGGTGGGTTGGATTGGTTGATGGGTTGGACACGATGATCTTGAAGGTCTCTTCCAACCTGGTTTGGTTTATTCTAATAAAGGTTTATTCTAATAAAGGTTTATCTTTGGACAACAGGACATGCACCTGCATCAACAAACCTCACGCGTCATTAGCAGTTGGACCAATAATCTATAACAGTGCGATGTGTGGTCACTCATAGGGAACCAATGAAGCTATGCCAACAAGGCTCTCCGAGTTTATATAAGTTGTAGAAGTTCCCCTGATACGCACTTCTGCCTTTCCTTTCCCTTCTTCTTCTTTGCTTTACTTTACTGTGCTATACTCGCACTATAGGCCTACAATACTGGAACAATTAAGGAACAATACTCGATCATATTGGTCAGCTGTATTGACACCAATCTCTGTCCCATTGCATTTCCCAGTAAGATTTTCTTTCAGTTATCTTTAAGTGTGAATGCTTTACCATGTAAAATTTTCAGGAGTCTGTGAAACTTATCTAACTGCTTCTTTCCTGTAAAAACACATCTTATTTTTACAGCTTACAGTAACTTTGCTTTAATGGATTTTTAGTTCAGTGGGAATGGAAGAACATGCTGGTCAGAGGAGTTAGCCCTGTCAATATTCTTACAGTAACTGACTTTAATGTGGTAAGATGCTGTAGAATTAATTACAGTAATAAAATAAAAGAGTTAACACTTCTGTAAGGTTTTACACCTTCAGTTTCTGTGGTATCTAATCTGCCTGTGTAACAATGATGATCTGCACAAGTATAAGGAACTATAGCAATTTACATCAGCTGAGAATTTTATAGTTTTTAAATTTGTAATTCTATAACAAACCTTATTTTGTGTAAAAATATTTCAAAATAGAATCATAAAATATAAGCAGATAATTCTTTTAGAGGAAAATGAAGATGAGTTAGAATAAAGGATTGGGCCTGTAGCGCTGCGTGGGGTCGTTGTGGCCAAAGTGCAGCACCCAGCACTTGGACTTGTTAAATGCCATCAAGTTGGACTCTGCCCATGCAGCATTTAAAAAGATTTCTTTCTTGTATGTTTCTCAAAGGAGTGGAAATTTTATCCTGAGTATTGATACATGGAAGGACTCAATCTGTGTAAGACTTTGTTAGACTCTATTTTTACTATCTCAGTTCTATAAGATCATCTCATTCCAAGCACTAAAAAAATACCACCATTTAGTAGAACTGTCATGTGGCCTTTGTACTAGCACAGTACTGAACAACATAAACAGTTAACTCTGATTTGAGAAAGGTGATTTTTTTTCTATACTCTACATCCATAATTAGAATATTTAATGAAATTTCCTGGATTAATCTTAAAAAGCAAGTTGTTTTTCCAGATATTCTCCAAGAGAAACCTGAGCCTGTTTTCCCAAAGGCAGAAAAAGAAATTTTCAGTTGAAGGCTAGCTTCCCTACAGCAGTACTGTATTGGTCAACCTCAATGACTCATCTTTCCTAGAAATACTATAATGATATTACAATATCCATTTCCCTCTTGTTCCAAGTTGACTTAGTTTCCTATGCATACAGGGAATTCAGTTTTCTGAATGCTTTCTGATTTTTAATGCAAGAATGGTTCCCAGTGCATTGTACATATACCAAAGCAAGTATTAGGCAGCTTTTCTCTCACTGTAGCAATTTTAAACCTCTGTTGCTCCACTGATTCAGCCAAAACTTGTACCATCAAAACCAGACAGTGTAACCTTTGTACAAAGGTCTAAAGTAAAACTGGGGGGAAGATATTTTTATAAATCTTTCAGCTGTAAATTCCCATCTCTCAATCAAAAGGTTAAGTTAGAGGCTGAATTCTAGTTTATTTTTGTCATTTAATACATCTTATGTTTGTATATAGAAGCATTCTGGGATTGAAAACAAAAAGTGTCCATGGCTTTCCCAGCACGGGGTACATGTGACTGGTAGTAGTAGGTTGTTAGCAGGGTGGCAAAGCAGCCCTTTTTCCAGGTATGGAAGGAATAGTGTAGAGAAATTTGATATTACTCCCCAAGACAGTTTAGAGGTCCTCTAACAGTCTGAGTGGAGAAGCAGGGTATTAAGTAGCTAAACTTTGTGGAACAGATAAAGACAGTTATCTGACTGTATATGTGTAGTTTCCCCTTGTGCTTACTTGCTGAGAGAGGGAAGATGTAACAGCCAGTGATGACGGAGAGCATATAAACCAGGAATACAGTGAGTGTCCTTGGACCCTGTTGGAAGTGAAATGATAGTTGCAGCCTGTATCAACAGAACAGCAATATATGCTTAGCAAGGGAAAAAAAGAAAGATTAGAGATTGTCTGTTTGACAGAACTTTGCATTTTATTTCAAATGTAGATCACTGATTTGAAATCATAGAATCATAGAATCAATAAGGTTGGAAAAGACCTCAGAGATCATCAAGTCCAACCTGTCATCCAACACCCCATGACTGAGCCATGGCTTCAAGTGCCACATCCAATCTCCTCTTGAACACCTCCAGGGATGGTGACTCCACCACCTCCCTGAGCAGCACATTCCAATGGCCAATCACTCTTTCTGTGAAGAACTTTCTCCTCATCTCAAGCCTGAACTTCCTCTGGTGCAGATTGAGACTGTGTCCTCTTGTTCTGGTGCTGGATACCTGGGAGAAGAGACTAACCCCCACCTGGCTACAACCTCCCTTCAGGCAGGTAGAGAGCAATAAGGTCTCCCCTGAGCCTCCTCTTCTCCAGGATAAGCAACCCCAGCTCCTTCACCCTCTGCTCATAGGGCTTGTGCTTGAGGCCTCTCACCAGCTTCGTTGCCCTTCTCTGGACACGTTCAAGAGTCTCAATATCCTTCTTAGATTGAGGGGCCCAGAACTGGACACAGTACTCAAGGTGTGGCCTAAGCAGTGCTATAGAGTAATAGAGTATCTAGCATTTATTGATAATTACTAAAGTGTGCAACAAAATAGCTCTCATTAATTAGCAGTTGAAATGTTTCCTGAAGTTTCAAAAAGTCTTCAAAAGAACTGTTTTTCAATGCTACTAGTGAGTGAAGATTTTTATTTTTTTTTTTTTCTGCAGTCACTGATTTACTCTGAGAAAAAATGGGTTTAGTAACCGGAAGATACTGGAGATGTTAGTGCTGCAATGATGATGTGAAATCTGGTGGGAAACCACCGAGTGTCAAACTAAAATAACAGCTTGGAGAGCTGTCAAAGGTTGAGTGCTTATGATTGGGAAAATAAACTCTTTAAATTAACTTTTGTCAATTCTGTGATAAATATTGTGGAACCTGCAAGAAATGATGACTCTTAGAAGACATGAAGGTCAATACAAAAACACAAACTCTGCGGGTAATGCCAGAAGATTTTATTGTCATCACTTTACAGAACGTGGTGCTCATCATCTATACAGAGGCAGTTGTTTAGCTGACAATAAGTTGTTATATGAATTCTTTTATGAGTGGAAGACAAGACAGAACACAGAACTTCATAAAGACCTTTTTTTTTTATCTATTCTGTCACAACAGGGTGTGTCTAGTTAATGGGGAGATATCTTAACAGAGCTATTGGTGCCTGCACAAATCAAGTCTTTCCTGCCATATAACTGTAAATGACATGTACTAAACATCTATGTTGTGTTTATATTATTATGAAAAAAAAAAACTTGGTAGAAAATATTCAGTAAGTAGTCTGTTGAACTGTCAGACTGATTAGGATTTAAGTTCCTTAACTACAGGTATTAAGGATTGGTCTAAAGTGATTTTTAATTTGCCATCTAATGGGTGAGAAACTATTTAAGGCTGCAACACAAGCCCTACAAGGACAGACTGAGGGAGCTGGGCTTGCTTAGCCTAGAGAAAAGGAGACTCAGGGGTGACCTTATTGTTCTCTACAACTACCTGAAGGGAGGTTGTAGACAGGTAGAGGTTGGTCTCTTCTCCCAGGCAGCCAGCACCAGAACATGAGGACACAGTCTCAAGCTGTGCCAGGGGAGGTTTAGGCTGGAGGTTAGGAGGAAGTTTTACACAGAGAGAGTGATTGCCCATTGGAATGGGCTGCCCAGGGAGGTAGTGGAGTCATCATTATTGGAAATGTTCAGGAGGAGACTTGATAGGGTGCTTGGCTGCATGGTTTAGTTGATTAGGTGGATTGGACGATAGGTTGGACGCAATGATCTTGAAGGTCTCTTCCAACCTTATCTGGTCTATTCTATTCTATTCTATTCTATTTTATTCTATTCTATTCTATTCTGAAAAGAACCTGATGTTTGTAGATGTCTGTCTCTTTCTATTGACAGTGGCTGATACATCA
The DNA here is from genome assembly GCA_011125475.1 of Melanerpes aurifrons. Taxonomy (NCBI): domain Eukaryota; kingdom Metazoa; phylum Chordata; class Aves; order Piciformes; family Picidae; genus Melanerpes; species Melanerpes aurifrons. The sequence continues at coordinate 4,014,378 of WWNC01000071.1, read as the reverse complement.
AATGAGTGTGTTGCCATTCAGAAGTACATGAAAAGTTTTGAGAAATGGGCAGAAAGAAACCATGTGAAGTTCAAGAAAGGGAATATGAAGTCCTAGAGAAGAACAACCTCATGCATCCATGCATACTGGGGCCTGACACTCTGGAAAGCAGCTTTACAGAGCAGAATCCAAGGGTCTTGGTGGACAGCAAGGTGAACAACATGGTCTGGTGGTGAAGCAGTCAATCAGCATCCTGGACTGAATTAGGTAGTCTGCTGTCAGTAGGTCAAGGGAGGTGATCCTTCTCTCTGCTCAGCACTGATTAAGCCACATCTGTCCCATTCAAGGCTCCACAGTACAAGACAAAGAGCTACAACAGAATGTCCAGTAAAGGGCTACTGAGATACCTAAGCAACTAGAGCATCTATCATACACAGAAAGGCTGACAGGTGGGGTAGTTCAGCCTAGAACTAAGAAGGCTCAGGAGGATCTTATTGACATGTACAAGTACCTGCTGCAGAGAGAATAAAGAAATGGAGAAGACTCCAGATCTCACAAAGAGGGAAGGCATTGAGGGAAGATGTATTTAAGATTGGGTTGTATTTATCACTGTCCTATACTGATTTAACTAATGAATTGGTGGTTTATTTTAAATTGTGGTCCTTTCTTATGCCAGATGGGTAGGCTCAGATTAAGACACCAGAAGAGACATAGCTGTGAAGGCAACTGAAGAGAACAACAAATAGAGAGGCAATGTAAAATGTGTCAATTGATGGAGTCTATATTTTACAAACAATACCATGTAAGGTTTTACTAGAATTTATTAAATGTCAATCTACAGAAGCCCTTATGTTTTCAGTTTTCATCTGAAAAGAAGGTATCATGCTACTGAAACCTTAGTAAAATACTGAACTACTGAAATTAAAATATTTAAGGTGCCAGCTAGTTGAAAAGATGCAGGCTCTGCTTCACTAAAACTCTGCCTACCTTGAAGAGGCAATTCTTAATTAAGCAATATCTGTGGAGACAGGTGGAAAACTCATCTGAAAAGCTGGCATGAAGCTCACATAGGTGAACCTTGCTTGCTCTGGAATATCATGTGAATGTGTCTTTTTAATGTTGCACAGAAACCTGACAGGCAAAAGTAGCTATTTAACTCTATCCTTCTCAGTACATAATTAAATACAAATTATTCTCTGTTTTCAACTTCTTTTTTTTTTCATTTTCTCTATATTTCTGGCTTTTCACAGAAGCAAGGTTCCTAGAGGCAACAGTCTCTCTTGTTGCAGTAACTTTTTCTCAGCTCACAGACCAACATATTTCCTGATGCGTTTTTTACCTGGTACAATGTTTGACAACAGATGAGCTATTTAGACATGTCTGCCTCCAAGAATTCAGAGGCATATATCTGGCATAGAATGCTGAGCTTGGAGTGCTGAATTTGACAAATGTGAAACAAATGAGAGCTGGCTCTCATGGTGAAACACTGTCAAACAATTTTCCTTTAGCTGCTGACTTGGCCTACCGCGTTCTTTTGGTTTATTATGAAGCCTCTAATCTCATGTATTTTTATACAAAGCAGCAATATAAGAGTTAGAGTTGATTTCTAGCTCCAAGCATGTGTAGACAAATAAGACAGTTCTTGATATTTACTTTCTTTTTTTTATTTTTTAACTAATTAATGTGTACTGGATGCCCTCTTTCACTATGGAAGCACTTTCCCCTGCTTTCTTATCACCTGTGGTATTTAATCTAGTTTTAAATAATTATTTTCAGCCATGATTAACCCCTGCCAGCACAATAACTTAATTTTTTACCCTCCTCTGAACCACCCACGTACTAGAGCAGAAAGTGTCTATGTGGTTTTAACTTCATTTGCAAAAGCAGCTGGTCTCAACCTGTTCCTACACTGAGCATTTAATTTCATGCTGAGAGTGTTGCTCCACTTTTATTTTAACATTCTTAGACTCTAAGAGACTCCCAATAGACTGCAAAAATCCCAGAAATGCAATGGAAGGAACTAGCTCCTTAGCAGCCGTCTAAATGTCTTCAGATGTCACTTTTCATCTGCAACACAGCATGAAGCTTTGGAGATTTCTGGCAATTAAAACAATGCTATTGAGAGGCATATCAGACAAAGTCTGCCATGTCTATGCTATCTGTGGTCTCACTACCTGTGTTGTTCAAAGATGATCATACTGTCTACTTTGAAGACTTGAGACTGCAATTACTTAACTGTGTGATGGATACCCAATAAGGTTGGTTTTCTTTAGCAATTCATTTACTAGGAAATAAACATTTCTAAGATTCATCATTTTCAGATTTGCATTTTTTCAATGCTTGCCAGTGGAAATATGACCTTTTCATCTCCCCCCCCCCCCCAAAAAAAAAAACAAAACAAAACACCAAACCCAAAACACTACTTTCAACATCTCTTTAGCTTGAGTCCTATCACATGATGAATGCATCTCCACAATGCACAACAATGCAAATATCCACAGAGGAACGTGACCCACATTTTTCAATATTCATTCCCAGTTCTTGGCAACAGCAGTCTAACACAAATATTGGTTTTAAGTGCTATCCAAGCAGCTTGTTTATCTCTGTTCTTCACCTGTGACATTTATATTAAAACAGGCTCATTGAATCTTTGTTAAAATAGAATATATATTATCTTTTAATGCCAAGTTAAAACTCTTTGCTACTTGGGCTCCCTTCCTACTCCTAGTAAAGCTGTCACTTGCAGTACATAGAAATATCACTTTGCTGCTGATAAAATATTTACTGTGGACTTCATCTTAACCTTAGCTGTACAAGCCTGCATATTTATCATGTTAGTCCCAAAGCATGGAATCTGAAATTAAAGTATTATCTTGGCCAAAACCCCCACCAAATAGCAGTTAGAAAGACTGACATTTTTTCTCTTTCTTCTGCAGTCATGTTTCTTATCTAATTTAGGACTTGTGCAGTAGAAATTATTAGCTATTAAAATGAATATCACAGTATCACAGTATCACAGTATCACAGTATCACTTAGGTTGGAAAGGATCTCGGAGATCATCGAGTCCAACCTATCAACACAGACCCCATGACTAGACCATGGCACGAAGTGCCACGTCCAATCTCCCCTTGAACGCCTCCAGGGTCGATGACTCAACCACCTCCCTGGGCAGCCCGTTCCAATGCCGAATGACTCGCTCGGTGAAGAACTTCCTCCTCACCCATGAATAATATATATGTTTTCCATCCTTACTACTCTACTGTATAGTGAGAAACACTTGTCTGTGGTGCAGCAGCACACAACATGTGAATAGGAATGTAAAATCTACAACTATTTCAATGAAATTTATAACAAAGATAGTAAAAATGATACAGGCTGTCCACACACTTAGATGTAGCCTCAACTAATTGCAGATAATATCTTCAAGGATTTAATCTCTGCTGAAGATGCTTCTGGCCCTCAAAGGTTATTGAAAATGAAAAGAAATAATTATGTCTCAATCTTTGTCTCCTCAGTTCTTTATAAAATGAAAATAACACTGCCACCTAATCCTAAACTCATACATTATAAATAAATGGATAAACATATATATGAAGTACCCACACATAATGGTAAGATCATATCCAGGATACAATTAATAAATTTATCTTTATAGAAGACTTTGGATTAACTATACTAAAAGAAAATGTAAGCAAAAAATATGTAAGTACCAGGAAACAGTGGTTATCTCATCATTCAGTGCATAGGGAAAAAGTAGGATTTTGCAGTGATGTGTTTCATCATGAAGAATAAGACTAATTTCCAAGCTAGGTGCATACTTGATATTTAAAGAGTGCTTGCTTTATTTTCTTGAAATCCTTTTGAATTTGAGTGGGGTTGTTCAATTAACATATCTGAAAGAGCTCACCAGGAGGTGCCACCTTGCCCATTTCTGGCACATTGCTTCTTCAGGTTTCTGGGGAAGAGTGGGATCTGGCTGGACTCAGGATCTAGAATCCTGACAGCAGACACCTTTGCTCCTCTAGGTCCTGTAGGCAAACAGAGGCATGGCAGGCCACAGTGGATGTTGTGTCTTCCTTTGCTTATACTCAATGCCTTTCCTGTGTTAGGGCTCAACCCCCCAAATCTGCAGCATATAAGACTGAAAATAATGCCAGTATTTACTGAATTTTATTTTTATGAAAATACCTTAGTCCATTCTGCTAATAGAGAATACAAACTTATAAATTCATAATATTCACATTGAAATGAAGGAAGGTAATGGTGTTTAAAAAATGCACAGGATGTGTGTGTGTATAAAGTATTATAATGCTCTTAACTGTGAATTGGTATCTGTGCAATGCCAAAGGATAAAACTTCAACATATGAAATACTAAATCTTTAAGAAGAAGATTTCTCCAGATAAGTTATCTTCATCACTATAATTTCCTATTAGTATATTTTGTTAGCCTTTTTCATAAGTTTTGTGGTGTCTAATTTATTATGTTGATTACACAATGATGAACTGTTCTGGCCTTTTCAATATGCTATTATGGGATTTGTTACCCATTCGAGTTCATTACTGTAAGCTACTTTGGTATAAACATGAATAAGTGGGAAAGCCAGCCAATAAAATGACACAGCTCTAGAAAGATTAAAGAACTATGCAGCATTAGACTGAAGCTGACAAGCATTGAAGTTTGGATTTCTCATTCTTGTGACAAAGATGGTAATGGGAAGAGAAAGCAGAAGCATCTAATCCATTTTTATGACAGTGATTATAATTAAATTGGAAAGGATATAAAAGCAACCTGTTCTTATTATAATTTATATATCCTTATCTTATAACCCTTCCCCAATTCTTCTAATTTAGAGACATATACACATGTAACCTTTGAACAGTGATCCTTTGGGAAGCATGCAAGACGATATGTGTCATAAAATGTCTCATACATTTCTAAAGAGATTCATATCTACCAATATTAATATTCTAAACTATAAAAGGAGTAGTTTAAAATATAGAAAACACAGTGACTGCTTGATGTTCCCCAAAGTGAGCACACATGCCATATGAATATTTTGTGAATAACTATTCACAACATTTAATAGGATTGATCTTCACTTTGGAGTGACCAGTGTTTCTAGATTCAGGAGTTTCTGTCTTCCATTAACTCAGATATTAACTTTTCTTAGGAAAATGGATGATAAAAGCATCAGTATGGTAATGCTTAGCCTGAAGAAGAGGTGGCTCAGAGGAGACCTTATTGCTGTCTACAACTACCTGAAGGGAGGTTGTATCCAGGAGGGGATTGGTCTCTTCTCCCAGGCAACCAGCACCAGAACCAGAGGACATAGTCTCAAGCTGCACCAGGTGGGGTTTAGGCTGGGTGTCAGGAAGAAGTCTGTCACAGAAAGAGTGATTTGCCATTAAAATGGACTGCCCAGGGAGGTGGTGGAGTCATCATCACTGGAGGTGTTTAGGAAGAGACTTGATGGGGTGTTTGGTGCAATGTTTTAGTTGATTAGATAGTATTGGATGATAGGTTGGACTTGATGATCTCAAAGGTCTCTTCCAACCTCACTATAAAAAAATGAATGTTGATTAAAGCTGTTTTTTATTTGGATTTTTTATTTAAAGGATGTCCTACAAAAAAGGCAATTAAATTTATTGCTGTGATTGACATATTGGCATAAAATTTATTTTGCATAGACTAATCAAGGTCACATTGGCAAATTTCTTATATCCTCCATGCAGACAGTTCTAAACATTTCTTGAGAATTAATGACTGACTGGCTAGCATTTAAAGCCTCAGTCATGCCAAAGCCTTTAACATATGGTCACCTATAAACACAGGTATAAAAAAATTATCCACGCTGAATTAGTTCAGCATCTTGCAAATATCAGAATCAAAAGCTTATAGCAAAGTACAATATAAGATGTCTATACAAGCGTATGAAATGTCTGTGACATGAAATGCCATTTAAGACTGGTCTTAGATATTGATATAACTGAATTTATGCAGGTCATGGTATCATAGTATCAGTCAGGGTTGGAAGGGACCACAAGGATCATCCAGTTCCAACCCCCCTGCCATGGGCAGGGACACCCCACACTACATCAGGCTGGACAGAGCCTCATCCAGCCTGCTCTTAAACACCTCCAAGGACGGGGCCTCGACCACCTCCCTGGACAACACATTCCAGGGTTTCACCACTCTCATGGGGAAGAACCTCCTCCTCACATCCAGCCTGAATCTTCCCACCTCCAGATTCATTCCATTCCCCCTAGTCCTATCACTACCTGACATCCTGAGAAGTCCTTCCCCAGCCTTCCTGTAGGCTCCCTTCAGATACTGGAAGGCCACAATTAGGTCACCTGGGAGCCTTCTCTTCTGCAGACTGAACAGCCCCAACTCCTTCAGTCTGTCCTCATAGGAGAGGTGCTCCAGCCCTCTGATCATCCTCGTGGCCCTTCTCTGGACATGCTCCAGCACCTCCACATCCCTCTTGTAATAGGGGCTCCAGAACTGGAGGCAGTACTCCAGGTGGGGTCTTCCCAGAGCTGAGTAGAGGGGGAGGATCACCTTCCTCGACCTGCTGGCCACACTTCTCCTGATGCAGCCCAGGATCTGATTGGCTTTGTGGGCTGCAAATGCACATTGAGAGCTCATGTTGAGCTTTTTGTCCACCAGCACCCCCAAGTCTCTCTCCTCAGGGCTGCTTTCCAGCCAGTCACTGCCCAGCTTGGATTTGTGCCTGGGATTGCCTCGACCCAGATGTAGGAGCCTGCACTTGCTCTTATTGAACCTCATGAGGTTGGCTTGTGCCCACCTCTCCAGCCTGTCAAGGTCCCTCTGGATAGCCTCCCTTCCCTCCAGCATGTCTACTGCACCACACAGCTTGGTGTCATCAGCAAACTTGCTGAGGGTGCACTCAAGGTCCTGCATATCCTGTACACATAGTATGGCACTGTAGCTTTTTCCCTCTCACAGATGTGTGAATCATAGTTTACGTCATTCCAGACCTCAGCCCAATGTTACTGCTGTTGCCCCTTGCCTTCAGGGTTTATAACAGCTCAGACCAATACTATATGAGGACCTGCCAAGTTAACTGGAAACATTGTAGGAGACAAGCAGTTTCATTGTTATCTTGTATTTATTGTACTTATCTTGTATTTAGTCTTGCAGATCACAGTGTTTGGGTTGCAAGCAGCAACATAGTAACTATCACTTCTCTATTTCTTCATTTGAAATGGGAAGGTTTCCTTTAAAATTTTCCTATTGGTAAATATTTGCCATGATAAAAAGCATACATGTCTGTGTATTATTAACAAAGTAAACAGATTTCTGATTCATTTTCAACTTCTGGTCAAAGCCTTTTTCATCCCAGAAGGTGTCATCACTTTGTTTCTGATACTGTGACAACACTGTATGAATTGGAAAAGTTAGCACAAACAATTTTAGTTTGCAGGGTGTGATGGACAATAATCATTCTATTAACTGTTTGCCTGGTTTGTTCCTATATGAAGGTGATGAGTCTCTGAGAAGATGACTGTTGCTTGATTTGTCTGGTACGGACAGAGCTTGCTTAGGGAAGATGTGCCCCTTGAAAGCCATCACACACACAAAAGAAGCAGGACAGAAAGAAGGGGATATATGAATACAGAGTGAGCGGGGAGATGGAACACATCAGTATCTGGGAAGATTTGAAGAAGATGATTAACAGTTTGTAAGTGACAAGTGCCATTCTTCAGGGACTACTAATGGTACTGGCATCATATAACATCTTTGTCAGTGACATAGACAATGGGATTGGGCACACCCTCAGGAAGTTTGCTGAAGATACCAAACTGTGTGATGCAGTGGACATGCTGGAGGGAAAGGATGCCACACAGAGAGACTTTTCCAGGCTTGAGAGGTGGGCCTGGGTGAACCTCATGATGTTCAGCAAGGCCAAGTGTGAGGTCCTGCAGATGTGTTGAGGCAATCCCAAGCACAAATGCAGGCTATATGGACTAAAAGCAGAGAATAATTAAAAGCAGCCTTGGGGAGAAATACTTGGGGTTTTTTGTTGATGAGAAGCCTGGCAATGTACACCCACAGCCCAGAAAACCAACCATATCCTGAGCTGCATCTATCAAAGTCTGACCAAGGGAGGTGATTCTCCTCCTTTACTCTAGTGAGACCCCATCCAAAGTACTATGTTCATCTCTGGGTCCCCCAACATAAGACAGACACGGACTTGGAGTGAGACCAGGGCCATGAAAATGGCCAGAGTGCTGAAACACCTCTCCTATGAAGACAGGCTAAGACAGTTGGAGTTGCTCAGCTTGGAGATGGGAAGGCTGTGGTGAGACCTTATAGCAGCCTTCTAGTATCTAATAGGGGGCCTGTAGGAAAGATGGGGGGGACTTTTTAAAGGAGCATGTAGTGATGAGACAAGGGATAATGGCTTTAGATTGAAACAGGGTAGATTTAGATTAGATATAAGGAAAATATTCTTCACTGTGAAGGTGGTGAGGCACTGAAACAAGTTGGTCAGAAAGGTAGTGGGTACCCTGACCTTGGATGTGTTAAAGGACAGGTTAGATAGGATTTTGATCAACATGGTTTAGTGGAAGGTATCCCTGCCTATGGCTGGGAGGTTGGAACTATGTGTTCTTTAAGGTCCCTTCCAAACTAAGTCATTGTGGCATTCTGTGGTTCTACGAAGCATATCTTCATGCAGCTATGCTTCAGATAGGATAGAAAAAGGCTTTGTAGGGCCTGGTTGGAGTCTATTGCAACACAGAAAGCCATTGAGGTGCTGATCTCAGATCAAGCCTGGTGGATGATTTCACCTGCAAGAAAACAGTGGGTAGGGAAGGTTCATCCAATAGCCCTTTGGTTGTTTTGAGCTAACACAACAATGAAAAATCTCCCTCAATATTCTGGCCAGACCTAGGGCCTTATGAATTTTTTTAATCTGAGTAAGTTTGTGCTTTGGGATCCTGAGCTCTAACTGCAGGTGCTAGCTCATGAAAAGAACTAATGATGCAAGTGTAATTTCCATGGAACTGTGTCAAAGAGCACTCTGAATTTGGTATAGGTTTTTGCCAGGGGAAAGTGGAAGTTACATCTCATGTTGTGGAGTCCGAGATAGTTTTGGATATGGCTTTCAGATGTAGTAACAGAAGGCCACAAGTTCAATTCCTGCAGGTGATGACTAGCTCAGTTAATAATGAGACTGGAGAGACAGTGCTGTTGGGATATACTTGCTAACTGCACCATTACTATAATGATTTGTAATTAGACGCTAATCACTATATAAAATGCTAATAGAACAAATGTACTTGATATTTTTTCATGCTCCTGGCAAAAGTCCTCTAAACATGCCATTTTCTCAAGGGTGTGCTGAGAAAATGCAGACTGAAAGAAAAAAAAAAATATTTTGGGCATGGCACTCACTTTCTGCTGTGGTTTCTCCACTGAAAGAAAATTACAGTGCTTAGAGGATCATTTTAAACTGATGAAAGCATTAGGTGCTATTCTATTCCCAACTTCTGCCCATGTGTGCTGCTGTCTTCCTTGTGTTTGCAGTAGCAATTAGGTACGGGGCTATGGTTCTGCTTGTCAAGAAAATGATCCAGGTGGAAATTAACAGTTTTGTTATTGTCAGATTACATTTTACACTGTTTGTTTTATTCTCATGTTAGGAAAAAGAATCTAACCTGATGATTTGGGGAAAGAGGCAGGAAAAAGTGTGAGATACTTGTTTTAACGATGGTCTTTGCTTCTGTCATACTAATTGCTAATACTAACCTGATTGAAAATAACAGAGCAACTGAGAACTTTCTGCCTTTCCTTGTGCACATGCACTAGATTTGGTCGTTGTTGTGTGCAGGATACAGGGCTCCTTCCCCATGTTTCTCCATAATCTGGGAAAAAAGCAAATGTGTACGTCCCTATGACATTCATCTACACTGCCTGTCGACATGCACCCATATGCTGGTACGTGCTCCTGTATATTCTCTCATCCTCTGCCTCACATCTGCATATTTATGACTTTATAGACTCATAGAATCATAAGGTTGGAAGAGACCTCAAAGATCATCAAGTCCAATCTGTCACCCAAGACCTCATGACTACTAAACCATGGCACAAAGTGTCACATTCAGTCCCCTCTTGAACACCTCCAGGGATGGTGACTCCACCACCTACATGGGCAGCACATTCCAATGGCTAACAACTCCCTCTGTGAAGAACTTTCTCCTCATCTTGAGCCTAAACTTCCCCTGGCACAGCTTGAGACTGTGCCCTCTTGTTAAACTAAATAGAATAAACCAAACCAGGTTGGAAGAGACCTTCAGGATCATTGCGTACACCGCATCAACCAATCCAACCCACCTGAACAACTAACTCATGGCACCAAGCACCCCATCAAGTCTCCTCCTGAAAACCTCCAATGATGGTGACTCCACCACCTCCCTGGGGCAGCCCATTCCAATGGGCAACCACTCTTTCTGTATAGAACTTCTTCCCAACATCCAACCTGAACCTCCTCTGGCGCAGCTTGAGACTGTGTCCTCTTGTTCTGGTACTGGCTGCCTGGGAGAAGAGACCATCATCCGCCTGTCTACAACCTCCCTTCAGGTAGTTGTAGAGAGCAATAAGGTCACCCCTGAGTCTCCTCCTCTCCAGGCTAAGCAGCCCCAGCTCCCTCAGTCTCTCCTCATACAGCTTGTGTTCCAAGCCCCTCACTAACTTCGTTGCCCTTCTCTGGACACGCTCCAGCAAGTCAACATCCTTCCTAAACTGAGGGGCCCAGAACTGGACACAGGACTCGAGGTGTGGCCTAACCAGTGCAGTGTACAGGGGCAGAATGACCTCCCTGCTCCTGCTGGCCACACTGTTCCTGATGCAGGCCAGGATGCCATTGGCCCTCTTGGCTGCCTGGGCACACTGCAGGCTCACGTTCATCCTACCATCAATTAGTACCCCCAGGTCCCTCTCTGCCTGGCTGCTCTCCAGCCACTGTGACCCCAGCTTGTAGCACTGCATGGGGTTGTTGTGGCCAATGTACAGAACTTGGCACATCTCATGCTGTTGGACTCTGCCCATCTGTCCAGCCTGTCGAGGTCTCTCTGCAGAGCCTCTCAACCCTCTAGCAGATCAACTCCTGCCCCCAGCTTGGTGTTGTCAGCAAATTTACTGATGATCGACTCTATGCCCTCATCCAGATCATCAATAAAGATGTTAAAGAGCACAGGGCCCAGCACTGATCCTTGGGGCACACCACTAGTGACTGGCTGCCAGCTCGATGTGGCACCATTCACCACCACTCTCTGGGCTCGGTCATCTAGCCAGTTCCTAACCCAGTGCAGTGTGCTCCCGTCCAAGCCATGGGCTGACAGCTTGGCCAGCAGTTTGCTATGGGGGACGGTGTCAAAGGCCTTGCTGAGGTCCAGGTAGACCACATCCACAGCCCTCCCCACATCCACCAGGTAGGTCATCTGATCATAGAAGATCAGTTTGGTCAGGCAGGACCTGCCCTTCCTAAATCCATGTTGGCTGAGCCTGATCCCTTGGCCATCCTCTACGTGCTGTGTGATTGCACTCAGGATGACCTGTTCCATGATCTTGCCTGGCACTGAGGTCAGGCTGACAGGCCTATAATTCCCTGGCTCATCCAACTGGACCTTCTTGTGGATGGGCACCACGTTGGCCAGCTTCCAGTCCTCTGGGACCTCTCCAGTGAGCCAGGACTGCTGGAAAATGATGGATAGTGGCTTGGCCAGCTCCTCTGACAGCTCTATCAGCACTCTAGGATGGATCCCATCCCCATTGTGGGGATCCAAGCTACTAAGGAGAGTTCCAACCACGTCCTCATGGAACATAGGGAAACTGTGCTGCTCCTGGCTCCTTCTGCCAGCTCTGCAGGCCAGCTGTCTGGAAGACGTTCTGTCCTTCTAGTAAAAATTGAGGCAAAGAAGGTGTTAAGTATCTCTGCCTTTTCCTCATCCTTTGATACAACATTTCCCTCCATGTCAATCAAGGAGTGGAGGTTGTCCTTGCCCTTCCTCTTGCTATTGATATATTTAAAGGACTTTTTGTTGTCCTTCATGGCAGAGGCCAGTTTAAGTTCCAAATGTGCTTTTGACTCCCTAATTTTCTTCCTACATGATCTGGCAACATCCTTAAACATTCTGTGGGTTGCCTCCCCTCTCTTCCAAAGGAGATACACCCTCTTTTTTTCTCTTAGTTCTATTAAAAGTTCATTAACCATCCAGGCTGGCCATCTGCCCCAGTGGCTCATCTTCCGGCACATTGGCACAGCCTGTCCCTGAGCCTTCAACAATTCTTCCTTGAAGCAGGTCCAGCCCTCCTGGACCCCTTTATTATTAAGGGCTTTATCCCAAGGAACCCTCTGAATTAGTTTCTTGAGTAACCTGAAGTCTGCCCTCCGGAAGTCCAGAGTGGAGGTCTTCTTGCTACCTCTCTTAGCTTGACCAAATAATGAGAATTCAATTCTCTCGTGGTCACTGGCCCCTAAGCACCCTCCGACCACTACATCACCCACCAGCCCTTCCCTATTGGTGAAGAGGAGGTCAAGCATAGCCTTGCCTCTGGTAGGCTCTTGCAGCACCTGGGATAAGAAGCTGTCCTCCATGCACTCTAAGAACCTCCTAGACTGTCTCCTCTCTGCCATGTTGAGATCCCAGCAGATATCAGGCAGGTTGAAGTCGCCTATGAAAACAAGGTCCGGAGATCTTGAGACAGCCTTAAGATGCCTATAGAATGCTTCATCAATATCTTCCTCCTGGTTGGGTGGAGGGGTGGCCCTGTACATCAGGGAGGCACTAGATGCCATTGAGACGGAGATTAGGGACGATCGGGTTGAGTGCCTGTGGGTAAGAATTAGAGGGAAGGCCAACAGGGCTGACATCCTGGTTGGAGTCTGTTATAGACCACCCAACCAGGAGGAGGATGTTGATGAGTCATTCTATAGGCAGCTTAAGGCTGTCTCAAGATTGCCTGACCTTGTTCTCATGGGTGACTTCAACTTGCCTGATATCTGCTGGGATCTTAACACAGCAGAGAAGTGGCAATCTAGGAGGTTCTTAGAACGCATGGAGGACAGCTTCTTATCCCAGGTGCTGCAAGAGCCTACCAGGGGTAAGACTATGCTTGACCTCCTCTTCACCAATAGGGAAGGGTTGGTGGGTGATGTAGTGGTCGGAGGGTGCTTGGGGGCCAGTGACCATGAGATAATAGAATTCTCATTATTTGGTCAAACTAAGAGGGGTAGCAAGAAGACCTCCACTCTGGATTTCAGGAGGGCGGACTTCAGGCTACTCAAGGAACTAATTCAGAGGGTTCCTTGGGATAAAGCCCTTAAAAACAAAGGGGTCCAGGAGAGCTGGTCCTACTTCAAGGAAGAACTGTTGAAGGCTCAGGGACAGGCTGTGCCAATGTGCCGGAAGATGAGCCGCCGGGGCAGACGGCCAGCCTGGATGATTCATGAACTTTTAATGGAACTAAGGGAAAAAAAGAAGGTGTATCACCTTTGGAAGAGAGGGGAGGTAACCCGTGAAAACTTTAAGGATGTTGCTAGGTCTTGCAGGAAGAAAATTAGGGAGGCCAGGCAAAAGCGCATTTGGAGCTTAGCCTGGCCTCTGCTGTGAAGGACAACAAAAAGTCCTTCTATAAATACATTAATAGCAAGAGGAAGGGCAGAGACAACCTGTACTCCTCGGTGGACATGGAGGGGAACGTTGTGATAAGGGATGAGGAGAAGGCAGAGATACTTAACACCTTCTTTGCCTCAATTTTTACTAGCAGGACAGAATGTCTTCCAGACAGCTGGCCTCCAGAGCTGGCAGAAGGAGCCAGGGAGCAGCATAGTTTTCCACTGTTCCAAAATGGGGCAGCTGGTGATCTGCTCAGCCGCCTGGATCCCCACAAGTCTATGGGAGCAGATGGGATCCATCCTAGGGTGCTGAGGGAGCTGTCAGAGGAGCTGGCCAAGCCACTCTCCATCATTTTTCAGCAGTCCTGGCTCACTGGAGATGTCCCAGAGGACTGGAAGCTGGCCAGCGTGGTGCCCATCCACAAGAAGGGCTGGTTGGATGAGCCAGGGAATTACAGGCCTGTCAGCCTGACCTCAGTGCCAGGCAAGATCATGGAACAGGTCATCCTGAGTGCAATCACACAGCACGTAGAGGATGGCCAAGGGATCAGGCTCAGCCAACATGGATTTAGGAAGGGCAGGTCCTGCCTGACCAACCTGATCTCCTTCTATGAGCAGGTGACCCGCCTGGTGGATGTGGGGAGGGCTGTGGATGTAGTTTACCTGGACTTCAGCAAGGCCTTTGACACCGTCCCCCATAGCAAACTGCTGGCCAAGCTGTCAGCCCATGGCTTGGACAGCAGCACTCTGAGCTGGGTTAGGAACTGGCTGGATGGCCGAGCCCAGAGAGTGGTGGTGAATGGTGTCACATCCAGCTGGCAGCCAGTCAGTAGTGGAGTCCCCCAGGGATCAGTGCTGGGCCCTGTGCTCTTTAACATCTTTATTGATGATCTGGATGAGGGCATAGAGTCGATCATCAGTAAATTTGCTGACAACACCAAGCTGGGGACAGGAGTTGATCTGCTAGAGGGTTAAGAGGCTTTGCAGAGAGACCTCGACAGGCTGGACAGATGGGCAGAGTCCAACAGCATGAGATTTAACACATCCAAGTGCCGGGTTCTGCACCTTGGCCACAACAACCCCATGCAGTGCTACAAGCTGGGGTCACAGTGGCTGGAGAGCAGCCAGGCAGAGAGGGACCTGGGGGTGCTGGTTGATGGTAAGATGAACATGAGCCTGCAGTGTGCCCAGGTGGCCAGGAGGGCCAATGGCATCCTGGCCTGCATCAGGAACAGTGTGGCCAGCAGGAGCAGGGAGGTCATTCTGCCCCTGTACACTGCACTGGTTAGGCCACACCTCGAGTCCTGTGTCCAGTTCTGGGCCCCTCAGTTTAGGAAGGATGTTGACTTGCTGGAACGAGTCCAGAGAAGGGCAACGAAGTTAGTGAGGGGCTTGGAACACAAGCTGTATGAGGAGAGACTGAGGGAGCTGGGGCTGCTTAGCCTGGAGAGGAGGAGACTCAGGGGTGACCTCATTACTCTCTACAACTACCTGAAGTGGGGTTGTAAACAGGCAGAGGTTGGTCTCTTCTCCCAGGCAGCCAGCACCAGAACAAGAGGACACAGTCTCAGGCTGCGCCAGGGGAAGTTCAGGCTGGAGGTCAGGAGGAAGTTTTACACAGAGAGAGTGATTGCCCATTGGAATGGGCTGCCTGGGGAGGTGGTGGAATCGCCGTTTCTGGAGGTGTTCAGGAGGAGACTTGACAGGGTGCTTGGTTACATGGGTTAGTGAATTAGGTGGTGTTGGGTGATAGGTTGGACACGATGATCTTGAAGGTCTCTTCCAACCTGGTCTATTCTATTCTATTCTATTCTATTCTATTCTATTCTATTCTATTCTATTCTATTCTATTCTATTCTATTCTATAACAGACACCAACCAGGATGTCTGCCCTGCCTGTCTTCCCTCTAATTCTTACCCACAAGCACTAAACCCAATCGTCCTTAATCTTCGTCTCAATGGCATCTAGTGCCTTCCTGATGTACAGGGCCACTCCTCCAACCCTTCTTCCTTGCCTGTCTCTCCTGAAGAGCCTATAGCCATCAATTGCAGTGCTCCAGTCATGTGAGTCGTCCCACCACATCTCTGTGATGGCAGCTACATCATAACTTATAGCTTATCACCCCCAGACTCTTGCCTGAGGGGACTAGTTTCAGCCCCTTCCCCCTTCAAAACTAGTTTAAAGCCCTGTCGATGAGGCCTGCCAATTCCCTTCCCAGGATCTTTTTACCTTTGGGGGACAGGCCGTTCTCATGTATTGTTCTGGTGCTGGTTGCCTGGGAGAAGAGACGAACTCCCTCCTGGCTGCAACCACCGTTAAGGTAGTTGTAGATAGCAATAACGTCTCTCCTGAGTCTTCCTTTCTCCAGGCTAAACAATCCCAGCTCCCTCAGCCTCTCCTTGTAGGGCTTATACTCACAGATAAGTTTCCTCACAAACTCTCTCTCTCTCACACACACACACAAAATAAAAACCCAAAACCCAAACCCCACCCCAGCCCCCCCTTTTTTTTTTTTATTTTTTATTAGTTGCCACATTTTAATTGATACATTTTGATTTACAGGTCAGCAATCTCCAGGTATAGTGAAGATTTTGATAGCTTAATCTGATTTCTATGTCAATTAGCAACACTGCATCATGTGTTTGCCTGGTGGAAAGAAGGAGGACTCTGTACCTAATTTAACTACCCTTTGCTATCTGTGGTTGATGTGGTGACTAACTGGCTTGTTTAGTTCTTACTCTGACACAGGAGAAGATAAAAGGAAAAATATTTATAGGGAAAATATTTTATTTTATTTAATCACTTGTGCTATTTATGTGCTATTTATGTTGATTCATCTTCACACTATCTTCCTTTCAAACATAACATGTAGATATTTCTAGTTAGACTGAAAATTGCATCATTACTGGCACATTGTTTATGGATATGAAAAGAAAGGTAGGAAAAGATAAGACACATTCTAACATTTTTCCTTTCAAATCCATGGCTAAACTACCACAGCTGCTATTACACCTGGGATACATAGAGGAGTGAAAGATTAGCATCAATCTTGTGATAGCTGATATTTTGGTAATCTTTCTGAATTTCTGATTTTTTCTCACTAGATTGTTAATTCATTCTTTTATGATTCTGTAAATACACAAGGAGGAAATTCTTCCTGTGTATCCTCTGCACTGCCTTGCTGAATCTGAACATTTACATGTCTTCAAATGATTCAGCTGAGATAGAAATGCATACTAGTCTGAACATTAGAAATGGTTCAGTATATTCAGTGTTTGACTGGATATCTGCAGCAACTCAGCAAACATTTTCTCAGATATACTAGCAATAGCATGCCACCAGCATAACTTGTTATGTGGTGACATCACTTTTACACTTATGTGAAATCTAGGGTTACCACAAAACTTAGAAACTTAGAATAAGTAATAGAGATAAGAGAAGGTCAGTGTTTGTTAACACTGCTGATTTTCTCTGTATAACTAACAGCTGGTGATTTGCATGGTGTGTAATATCTATTATTGGTTTGTGGGAGCTCTGCTTATCAGTTTTAGTGGTAACAGCAGATGTTGTGGCACAGTACAGGTGGACTGAGATTTTAAATTGATAGCATTCACAGACATATAGAAAATTCT
Source organism: Melanerpes aurifrons (assembly GCA_011125475.1). NCBI lineage: Eukaryota > Metazoa > Chordata > Aves > Piciformes > Picidae > Melanerpes > Melanerpes aurifrons. The sequence continues at coordinate 3,997,118 of WWNC01000071.1, read as the reverse complement.
CAGCCCAAACTGTTTTCCCTTGTTGTGTCATTTGGAATAGATGAAGGATCAGGTTTTAAAGTGTTTGGAGCTGCAGCTCTTAACATCCAGGCAGCTGGTCCTTGTTTGAAATCTGTATTTCTCCACTGTGCTCCTGCACAATAAATTTAGAAAGCTGGGCTACTGAAAAAGAATGTACAAATACCAACCCTAAGTCTTAAACTAGACAGGCTAACCATTACAGTCTGAAATTCCATGGCCCTTCATGCTTTAGGAAGACATCCCTGCTCAGGATCCATATCTTGGAATTCTTTCCTAGCCTCCCTTCATGACTGATATGATTTCTGAGTGCTCTCATGCACGGGGAAGGCCTGAAATATTCTCTCCTGCTCCTACTTGAGGTCTCAAGCTCTTGATGAACTACTTTTCAAAAGGGAACTGCAGCTGCTATTAATGGCATTGTCATTTCAAATAAAGTGTTGGTTAATGTGTTTTTCATGCACTCTGGTTCAGCTAGATCAAGGTAACATCACAATAACATCAGTGTTTGAATAGAATAGGATGGGATAGGATGGGATAGGATAGGATGGAATGGAATGGAATGGAATGGAATGGAATAGAATAGAATAGAATAGAATAGAATAGAATAGAATAGAATAGACCAGACCAGGTTGAGAGACCCTCAAGATCATTGCATCCAACCCACCATCCAATACCATCTAATCAACTAAACCATGGCACCAAGCACCCCATCAAGTCTCCTCCTGAACACCTCCAATGATGGTGATTTCACCACCTTGAGTGTATCTGCACAAGTGTAGAAACAAATCTTTACCTTCCATAGGTAACTGCGGACTTATGCCATATTCAGGGTTAGGCAAAAGAGATACCAAAGCTCAGTTTTTGATGGGTTTGTTTCTAGTCTTTTGTTTTTAAGAAAAATAGGGATAAAAGAAAAAATATCCTAAATCTCAATTTAAGCTTGGAATGATAGTAGTGATGATATGAACCTTTTGAAAAATGTGTTGTTCTATAACCATGCTTTCTTGAAAACAAACATTCAAAAGAACCACACAAAAGAAAGGCTGTTACCCCTGTCTGGTTAAAAAGAAAAAGAAAAAGGAATCATTTTGAAAAATCAGTGTAATAATGGTGTACCCCACAGAGTTATTCTGATGCTTAATTGCTATATTTAAAAATATCTGCAACTGTTGTGAGGTTTTCAGATACATGATGAGCAATGTGTAAATGGCTGCAGTTTCAAACTGCAGCAAGCTGTGCAAGAAGTGAATTTTTGTATACAAGATCCAATCACCTAAAGATATTTATGACCTGAACTACTCAGGTAAAAATATATAGAGTTATATAGCTGATATTGACCTCTAATGTGGAGTCAACAAATGGACAGTTAAATACAAAGAGTTGAAATGCCATATATTCTTTTTGTTACATTCTGACTTTGGCTGCATGGATTTGCGGAGAGTTTTTGAGTTATATTTAACGCCCACAGAAGAGAAAGTCAGATTTTCCATTCACTTTAAAGGTAGGTGGACTTGTTTATTAGTCATTTGAGTAAAACCCAATGATTTTCCTGTCATCTTTGGGGGTGCTAGTAATCCTAGACTGTTCTAAGAGACATTTTAAAAGATATAAAATGTTGGAAGATGTTTGAAAGATGTAAAATGTATCTTGCAAAATCTGAAGGTGCTATTTATGAAATCATGACTTTTTATAAATACACAAGAGCCTGAAAAGTTACTTATACCACTGTGTTCACTGCCAATGAAGCAGACCAGTAAGATAATAGATCTGGAAGTAACAGTAACATCAAGCAGCAGAACAGATATTTTCAGAAATCAGTAGCTTTCAGATGATTCATGCACGGTGTAAACTGCTTGAGGAGACACCACTTATCTGCGGTTTCTGAAATGCTTCAGCAGAAGGAGTAGAACAAAAATTCTCTGTTCAACCTGAAATGGATTAATGAAGCATGAGGGCTGCTGTATCTGTGTGGTTATATACCAAATAAAAAAAAAAAAAAAAAAAAGAAAAAGAAGAAAAGAGAGAAACTGTGTAATGGGTTGGGGCAAACCCCTCCCCACCACGGGCAGGAACAACAACTCAGACAAAGGGATTGCAAAAGTGATGGAAAGTTTAAATAGAAAAACAATTTAAAAACAAACAACAATGAAAGCTTTACAGAGAACCACAAGCACCGTGACAAAGAGAGAGATCCCAGAATATGCCCGAGAACATCCCATCCCCACCTGGGGGGGTACACCCAAACCCCCCAGGGCTCTTTCCTCCCCCCTAACCCAGCCTTGGGCCTGGGCAGGCCCAAGGGAGGCTGCTCACACCATTTTACCTAGGCTGCAGCTTGGGACGAAAGAGGAAGTGAAGAGTCCGCATGGACATTTTGTAGGGGAGCAGGGCATTATGGGATTAAAATACTTGCCTGTGACCACTCCCTGGGCTGGGCCCACCCTTTGGGACCTCCCAGGTGTGGTCTGTGCAGTGGCATCCGGGCCAGCACCCAGCCTAAACCACCACAAACTGCTACCAAAGTTTTATAGGAGACAATACAGCTTTCACTTGTTGTGATATCAGATGATCTGCCAGCATGATTTTTATGTTAATATTTCCTTTCATGTGTCAATACCTGACTGGTTGAGCCCACTGACTTTAGATTATTCTTAAAGATTTGGAATAACTCAAATGTAGTTTGTAAAGTTATAGTTTTTCAGACTGAGATATGATATCTGACTATCTATAGGGCTTCACTTTGTTCAGCCAAGTCAGGAAAGGAAAAAAGAAGAAGAAGAATGATTTAAATGTACTGATGTAATGTTTTTTTTCTAATGTACAGTTAAAGGAGGGGTTATGTGGTTATGTCATGATGTACTAGCCACTGACACTATCGCATGGAAAATTAATTTCTGATCAAATGCTTCCAGATCAGATATTATAGGCTTACATTAACGTGTGGGTTGTCTCAGTGGCGTCGCTTTCAGATATAGATCTTTGGATGTCTTAATTTCAGTCGGTGTTTTTGCTGGGTGCAACAGTTCAACATAGTTACACACAGGATTGATTTGCTAGATTGCTTTCAATGGCATTGGTCTCTATCAGGAGGCATCTGATCATTCTAGTTCTTGTTATTATGGGTAAACCAATATGCCATGGCTTTGTTTGCTAAAATTAGATTTAAGAGGGGCAAATTAACATATCTTGGGTGGTGAGCATGGTTATGCTGCTACAAAGCTTAAGTATAAAGCATTAAAAAGTGTCTTGCATGAAGAGTATTAACTCAAACTTTGATTTGGTACAGCAAATATTTGTATGATGAACTACTGTTCAGATTTTTCGTTTTATCATGTAGCAGTTGTGTTGTAGTAGCCAGGAAGATGAGACAATGTAAGCTGAGCAAATCTGTAGTTAGAATCTAATATCATTTATTAGATGCAGTGAAAAAAACCACAAATGTAATAAGAACAGCAGTCAGGGTTTCAGATTCTGATTACTGACTGTTATACAGTCCATATAAAAAGAGACAGAAGAAGCATTCTTAAACCTTGCTTATATTGAGATTTTGTCACCAAGAAGTTGCTCATCTTCTTCCTATTGGCAGTTTCTTGGACCATTGCTTTTCTTTTTTTCATTCTATCCTGAGACTGAGAAAATGATCTTTTGTGTCAGCTGCTGGCATTGTTAGAATTGAAAAGCAATATCCTGAATAACAATCACATAATTTTCCAGCCTTTTAATATGATTTACAAGATGGAACCAGGAAAACTACCACCACATGAACAGACACATGTTCAGCACACCAGGGATAGACTTTAGATCACTATGTGAAATTTGCACTTAAGGGGCTTTTGCTGGGGTTTCAGTGGAACAGCAAGAAATGGGTGATACAGCTATTTTGATGAAGCTTGTAGCATGGCGTGGGGACAGGTGTGTACCTTGAGGAGAAGCACTGTTTACCTGTGAGCTGCTAGGAGTGAAGCATCTTTATCTTCTAAAAGCACATTTTGGAAGATGTAGCTCAGCTGCAGATGTAGAAGTGAGAGTGGATGAAGAGGAGTCATGGACACCTCTCTTCTCTGCTCTAATAGGGGGCAGAGCTGTAATTTTCCCTGATCCCTATATAAGTTCTACTGAAGAAGGAAGCAAATATTTTCCATCTTTGTTACCACTTCTGTGTAACAGCCTGCTGAAAAAATATAAAACACAGAGAAAATAGCATGATTTATTTTCCAACATGCTCTATACATTGAATTAAGTAATGATCCTCTAAAAAATAAAAAAAACCCCTATATATTAAAAAATGCATATCACGGAGCTGGGCAAAATTGGAGCTTATTCTTATTTCAGTTGTATACAAAATACAAGATACTATATCTGATATATACATGGCAACTCAATTCTTCATGATTCAAATGAATAATGGAATGATTTAACACTGGCCAGCTTTTTTTTTTTTTCTTTCTTTTTTCTTTTTTTTCTCTTTTCTTTTTTTTTTTTTCTTTTTTTTCTCTTTTCTTTTTTTTCTTTTTTTTTTTTTTTCTTTTTTTTCTGGAAAGTAGACCAAAGTGACTGAATATTGAAGTACTTGGATTTTTACACAATTGTATTTTGTGTTAAAGAACTGTCTAGCTGAACTTATTCTGATAGCCTGGAATGGTGTCACTTGACTAAATTCAGTAACTACTCTCTGGAGTAAACAGACTCACTGTTGATACTAGTAGGTCATTCTTCCCTCTAGAAGACAAAAGCTCTCCTTATGCTTTCAGTATTCCATCTATTTAATGGCAGTGGAAAGATAAAAGTATTCAGAGTACCAAGATCCAGAGAAAAATGTGTCTTGTAGTGACTTGTGTATGGCTTTGTTCTTACTTACTCATTTTTCTGCTCTGTTCCAACTAAGTTGTGTTTGCCATCCTTATTTGTTGTCTATCCATCCCTGCTCCCTCCTGCCATCTTCCAGCTCAGACATAGTGTCACCTATACTCACTCTTCATATTTCTGAATTTCTAATTAAGCAATGACTTACTGCCAAGCAATAGTCTATGATAAGCATCACAGTAGAAAGAAAAGAAAGTAGCCCATTTGGCCACCAAAGTGAAGTGTGCCCCTGGCAGAGAAAGAAAATCATTCCCTCTTGCAGTTAAATTAATCTATTTCTGTATCTTTCAGTTACCACAACCCAAAACTTTCAAGGAATCATGATCTCACCACATTTTGATCACTTTTCCTAGTGGACAGCAAAAGGTGTGTGCTTGCCCACTTAACTTTCCCTGCCAGATTGGGTTATGGGAACATATTGATAAAATGAGACTTGATTCTATTTTAAAAACAAGACTAAACAACATATTTTTTCCTGTACCTCTTCAGAGTGGAGGAGAAAGCTTTCTATACAGGACAGATACCCATTTTGGAAAGGTCTACATTTAAGGACAGATACTAAAAAGGAACTAGAAACTGATATGTTAAATAAAAAGTGTGAACATACATTTACTGAATCCATCATTACTCAGCAACTCAGTTTTATGGCTGCAGTTTACAAGGTCACACATAGCAAGTCTGCAGTTTTCCCCAAGCTCTGTACCAGTGTTAGGCCATTTACTCACTGGAATGACATCATTCAGGTCACAATTAGCCCCTAACAAAATGACACTGGGGAAATTATCCTTTACAATCAGCAAAATGCAGATGGGGGAAATAATTAGTCATGTGCTTCCCCTTTTGTGAACAGCTTCCTTGTACTCCAGGAAGGGGTGTCACCCTCTAAATTAGTCAACTGCAAACTGTCCAGCTGTCATTTCTGATCTCTAATGGTAAAATGGCTGCCCAGCTAAACAATTTGCAGAATGCTTAAAAAACCCTTGTGCCACTACAGAATGCACATGAGTCAGGTTTGCAGCTGATTGCTTAATCAATCTGTACCTCGAATCCTGTATGCTGCTCTTACTCTGCCTGAATGAAGCAGCTAGGTAGCTCTTTTTGATGTGCACAACTTTGTGCACTAAATATTTTCATGACTTTTCTGACTTCTAATCATCCTCTCTGATACAGGAAAATTACCTACTTGCCTGCTTGGTGATCTTCTGTGTATGTAATGGATTCTTTTCCTACTTGAATACAACTAAGTCCTTTCCCGAGTAATGTCTCTCATCAGAAAAGGGCCTAGTTCACCAAAAGAAGATATCTCTTAAAGCGTAATTGTGGAAGCTTAAGTTGTGAGATCACTTGGCAACATCTTAAAGAATGCTAAATTATTCTGTGTTCATAAGCACAGTGCCTGTCCTTTGTTTCTACAACATCTAAATTTGATTCTATTATACAAATTATTTAGAAAAATAATAGAGATTCTTTATATGATATAATAATAATAATAATAATAATAACAACAACAACAGCCACAACAACAATAATAATAACAACAAATCTATTTTGAGGAGCAGACCACTGCATGTGCTTTGGAGACAGACCACAACAGGTCAAATAAAAGAAATCAGCAGTCTTGGAATGATGACCTTCCGCAGTGAAAATCTGCAGTAGGAGATTCTCTTCTCAGTAGTGCTGTAGCTGAAGGAATCCTGTCAGTTGAAGGGACTCTCACTGAGTCTTTCCCAAGGGGGAAGATAGGGGGCTGATCATAGACAGTTTTAGACAATCCATCTGTTCCCCATCATAAGGTTGTTTCACCATCCTTATCTAAGAGTGAAGCAATATTTTGTGACTGAAGAATTTTTACCACCAAGGTTATCACATTGTAGCAAAGCATATGGTTACTTTAAAACCATGAAAAAACAGCTGTGTCTGCTCTGTTGGAGGACAGCACACAGGTGTTGAGTATTAGTTGGATTTTAAATAGATTCAGCCCAGTAGGTGTAGAGATGAACTCTGTTGGAAGACATTGAAATGTAGGAAGCAGGATTAGTTTTCTAGAAATTTTTAATCTGGTCTCTGTTAATTCTGCTGATGAGATGTGTGTAAATGACTTTAAAGTGAACACATAACCTGTCAATTAAAAAATTTGTGGTAGTAGTCCTGTAGCTCTTTTGTCTGTCCCATATCCATCATAGTTTCATAGTTTCATTCAGGGTTGGAAGGGACCACAAGGATCATCTAGTTCCAACCCCCCTGCCATGGGCAGGGAAACCCCACACTAGATCAGGCTGGACAGAGCCTCATCCAGCCTGCTCTTAAACACCCCCAGGGACGGGGCCTCGACCACCTCCCTGGACAACCCATTCCAGGGTCTCACCACTCTCATGGGGAAGAACCTCCTCCTCACATCCAGCCTGAATCTCCCCACCTCCAGCTTCATTCCATTCCCCCTAGTTCTATCACTACCTGAGATCCTGAAAATCTTTTTTTTTTTTTTTTTTTTTTTTTTTTTTTTTTTCATAAATTGTGAAAAATATGAACACCTACTAACCTGATAATGAAAGAGAAGAAAGGGAGAGACTATACTGAAGAGCAGGTGGGTGGTTAAGGGCTTGGATGCCTCTTCAACTACCGACAATCAAGCTGCTTTTCAGGGCTGCCTAGCTGGGCAGGAGCTGGGGCGGTTCACCTGCGACGCAGCTCCGACAGTGGTTTTGTCCTGCCACCTCGTGGTGGCGGGAGAGTCGGGCAGGTACTGCTGTCTGTGACAGACTAGCTGCTGGGGCAGCTTCTTGAGACAGTGACTGGGTAGGTCGCCCCAGGTTTTTAGTTAGGGGCTGTCTGTCAGGGTTTGGTGAAGCCATTTTTCTTCTTCAGCTTTAACACAGTCAGTGGGATTGCAAAATTGCCAGGCAGAACAGATGTCTAATCTAGTGTCTTCCTTCACAAGAAAGCAGAAACTGAAGTAGTTAACTGAAAATTTGATTAGGAAAAAAGAGGTAGAAGGGAAGAGAACAATAAGACTCTGTCTAATTCCAAAGGGGCTCTGGGCAGGGCATGAAGGGAGGGATGCTGTGGTGTTTGGCAGTGCCTTGAGCTGAGTTGCTGACAGAGGCCTGTGGCAGGCCTAGGAAACAGTAAGGAGGAAGGTGTAGGAAATTTTCGTTAATCCTTCTGATTATGTCAGGCAAGGTCTGATGCTGCCAATTTGAAACTATGATTAAAAAACAGAAACAAAACCAGAACAGCACTAAAAAACCCCTGCAACTCCCCAACCCTAACATCTGGGTTCCAGAGACTAAATTAATAAATTGAATAAAAGGGGTACATATATATATATATATATATATATATATATATATACATATGTATAAAGTATCTATTAGCAGGAGAAGACATTACTCCTTTGGCAGAGTGGTATTGGCCTTGTTTCTTGGATTTAACCCTAGAGGAAAAAGACTGGGAATACTGTTAGGAAAAAGTGGGATGAACTACTGATAATTTATTGCCAAAATGGTTCTAGCAAAAAAATCCTTCTGCCTTTTATTACCAGTTGGCAGACTGTGGTACAGTTCTGTCAGTTTAACTTGCCAAGGTTAATGCAGTAGACATTTGGCTGAGACTTTCAAAGGGTGTAAGAAAATTAGGAGCAACATTTTTAGACTCTGTGTGTAATGTCAACCAACAGTACTTGCAGTACCCCATACTATTATTGTCAGAGGTAATTGCTAATACGAAACTGAGGGAATTTTATTTTAATTTTCAGTAAGATAGCCTCACACAATTTCATTGAAGTTTGGGAGTATCCTTGGGGGATGGAAGGATGTGGAGTTGTGTAGCAATGAAAGAGAGAAAAACAATGACCAAGTCATAGCACTTTTCTGGGTTTATGTAGTGTCCTAATTAATGTCCTAAATAATGGAAACACTAATGATGATAGGACTATGAAAGGAATGGTCTTGCTTAAAAATATACCTGCTCTGGTCCTCAGCCTGCCTTCTTCTCAGAATCATTTATGTTCGTCTCTTCTCTCTGCTCATGAGGCACATAACTTTTGATCATGCTTATCCTTGTTACTGGTCTTTACTACAAACTTGTTTTCCTGCTTTTTCTATTTTTTCTGCTTTAGCCTTCCTGTGACACTGTTATCAGTACAAAGACCACATTACTCTAAGTGTCATAAGTATGAAAAGAAAAGAAAAGAAGAGAAAAGAAAAGAAGAGAAAAGAAAAGAAGAGAAAAGAAAAGAAAAGAAAAGAAAAGAAGAGAAGAGAAGAGAAGAGAAGAGAAGAGAAGAGAAGAGAAGAGAAGAGAAGAGAAGAGAAGAGAAGAGAAGAGAAGAGAAGAGAAGAGAAGAGAAGAGAAAAGAAAAGAAGAGAAAAGAAAAGAAAAGAAAAGAAGAGAAGAGAAAAGAAAAGAAGAGAAAAGAAAAGAAGAGAAGAGAAGAGAAGAGAAGAGAAGAGAAGAGAAGAGAAGAGAAGAGAAGAGAAGAGAAGAGAAGAGAAGAGAAGAGAAGAGAAGAGAAGAGAAGAGAAAAGAAAAGAAAAGAAAAGAAAAGAGAAAAGGGCAGCAAATTGTTGGGGAAAATGTGAAATAGAGATGTCTAGTTTGCTAAAGCCTAGCATAGAGGTAAAAAAAACAAGACCAAAACCAAACAAACTAATAAAAAAGGAATGCTTCTGTATATTATTTGGAAATTAATGTGCAAAACAGGACAGGAGATATAGGCGTAACAGGAATGTCAAAGAAGTGACTCAGAGCATTTGTGAGACAAGTTATAAGTAAAATTATAAATAAAATGAGTATCCTATGGAGGTGTGAGAAAGTTGGTTGATATTTAATGTGAAGGTTACCTATAGCTGGTAAAAATCAGTTGTTGCTAATATGTATGCTGAGATTACACAACTAAGTCTAAAAATCAAGATTTACCTGAACCAAAACTGTTCATACAACCACAGTTCTGACCTTTGTCATGTGATTTATTACAATATTTTGGAAATAAATTCTAGCTCCAAACATTCATTCCTGTATGAACATAAACCTTTCCTGAGGAAGGAAAGTCCTAGTTCGGCTTCTGATTCTCTGGTAACAGGTATGATTCAATCCCTACAAAGCAGAGAAAAGAAAATTAATATAACTTTGTAGCAACATACCTTGTGTTAGCCTCCAAATCATTGTATCCCTCTCATTTCTTTTTCAGAAGAAGTAGTATGGTTGTATGACATTGTGACAGAACAAATGGTAGAGGAACCAACAAGAAATGGTGCTATGCTGGACCTTGTTCTCACCAACAGGGAAGGGCTGGTAAGCAATGTGAGGCTCAGAGATGGCCTTGGCTGCAGTGACCATGAAGCAGTTGAATTTAACATCCTCAGGGCAATCAGGAGGAAGTATTCCAAGCTCACGACCCTAGACTTTAGGCGTGCAGATTTTGATCGCTTCAGGGATCTGCTAGCCAAAGTATCATGGGACAAAGCCCTGGAGGGAAGAGGGACCCAGGACAGCTGGTCAATATTCAAGGACCACCTCCTCTGTGTCCAGGAGCTCTGTGTACCAACAAAGAGAAAAGCAGGTAAGAATGCTAGGAGGCCTGCCTGGATGGGCAAGGAGCTACTGGACACACTATTACTTAAAAGGAAACTCTACAGGAAGTGGAGGGAAGGACAGGTAGAACAGGGGGAATATAAGGAAGCTGCCCGAGCAGCAAGAGTCCTGGTTAGGAAAGCCAAAGCAGAGTTTGAAGTGAATCTAGCCAGGAGATTAGAGGGAACACTAAGAACTTTTACAGGTATATTAATGGGAAGAAGAAGACTAGGGAAGGTGTGGGCCCCTCAGAAAGGAAAATGGTGACATGGTCACAAGGGATGAGGAAAAGGCTGAGGTACTTAATAACTTCTTTACCTCAGTCTTCACTGCAAGGGCCTCTAGCCACACTCCTGATGTTATGGAAGTCAAAGCCAGGGACAGGGAGGAAGAACTGCCCATTGTAAGTGCAGATCAGGTTCGTGATCATCTGAAGAACCTGAAAGTGTTCAAGTCCATGGGACCCGACGGGATACACCCACGGGTACTAAGAGAAGTGGCAGATGAGGTTGCTAAACCCCTCTCTATTATATTTCAAAAGTCATGGCAATCTGGTGAAGTCCCCACGGACTGGAAAAGGGGAAACATTGCCCCCATCTTCAAAAAGGGTAAGAAGGAGGAACCAGGGAACTACAGGCCAGTCAGTCTCACCTCTGTGCCTGGAAAGATCATGGAGCAGATCCTCCTGGAGTCACTACTTGCTCAAAAGAATAGTGAAGAGGTAATTGGGAACAGTCAGCATGGCTTTGCCAAGGGCAAATCCTGCCTGACCAACCTGGTGGCCTTCTATGAGCAGGTGACAACATTAATAGATGAGGGGCGAGCAACTGATGTCATTTACCTAGACCTGAGTAAAGCCTTCGACACTGTCCCGCACCACATCCTGGTCTCCAAACTGGTGACACATGGGTTTGATGGGTGGACCACTAGATGGATAAGGAACTGGCTTGATGGCCGCACCCAAAGAGTGGCTGTCAATGGGTCCATGTCCCAGTGGAGGCCAGTGACAAGCGGAGTCCCTCAGGGATCAGTCCTGGGACCTGTCTTGTTCAACATCTTTGTGGGTGCCATGGACAGTGGCATTGAGTGCACCCTCAGCAAGTTTGCTGATGACACCAAGCTGTGTGGTGCAGCAGACACGCTGGAGGAAGGAGGCCATCCAGAGGGACCTTGACAGGCTGGAGAGGTGGGCACAAGCCAACCTCATGAAGTTCAAGAAGAGCAAGTGCAGGGTCCTGCATCTGGGTCGAGGCAATCCCAGGCACAAATCCAGGCTGGGCAGTGACTGGCTGGAAAGTAGCCCTGAGGAGAGAGACTTGGGGGTGCTGGTGGACAAAAAGCTCAACATGAGCTCCCAATGTGCACTTGCAGCCCGCAAGGCCAATCAGATCCTGGGCTGCATCAGGAGAAGTGTGGCTAGCAGGTCGAGGGAGGTGATCCTCCCCCTCTACTCAGCCCTGGTGAGACCCCACCTGGAGTACTGTGTCCAGTTCTGGAGCCCCTATTACAAGAGGGATGTGGAGGTGCTGGAACGTGTCCAGAGAAGGGCCACGAGGATGATCAGAGGGTTGGAGCACCTCTCCTATGAGAGCAGACTGAAGGAGTTGGGGCTGTTCAGTCTGCAGAAGAGAAGGCTCCGAGGTGACCTCATTGTGGCCTTCCAGTATCTGAAGGGGGCCTACAGGAAGGCTGGGGAGGGACTTCTCAGGATGTCAGGTAGTGATAGGACTAGGGGGAATGGAATGAAGCTGGAGGTGGGGAGATTCAGGCTAGATGTGAGGAGGAGGTTCTTCACCATGAGAGTGGTGAGACCCTGGAATGGGTTGTCCAGGGAGGTGGTCGAGGCCCCATCCCTGGGGGTGTTTAAGAGCAGGCTGGATGAGGCTCTGTCCAGCCTGATGTAGTGTGGGGTGTCCCTGCCCATGGCAGGGGGGTTGGAACTAGATGATCCTTGTGGTCCCTTCCAACCCTGAATGAAACTATGAAACTATGAAACTATGAGACATAAGACTTGTGACACTTAACCATATCTGTTTGTGTACATTATTTTTATTATTAAAGTATCTTGGACTTAAATGAATGTATTAAAAACATCTATTGCCATAGTTTAATTTCCTGTGAATCCAACAATCACAAACAGCTGATGATGACTTTGTGTCTACTGTACTGCAAAGGGTATTAAGAAGAAATGTTAAGTAAATGCATGATCTATTTTTCCACGAAACACAGGGAATATTTCTTTAGTACTAAGAATTGTCCTAGTAGAATTCCATTTAAGTTCAATAGCTTTTTCATTGACTTCAGTAGGAATAATTAGATTAATATGAAATAAAATTAAATTTTACTAATAAAATGAATAACTATAAACATAATCTGCAGAAAGTTGCATTATAAATATATCAAAAGTGTTGTCAGATTTCTAATAAGGTGCAGGACTGGGCCTTTAAAATGAGATTGTAGTGGGCTGACCCTGGCTGGACACAAGGTACTCATCAAATCTGATCATTCCCGTTCTCACCTGGAACGGGGAGAGAAAATATAAGAAAAGATATATGAGTTGAAGTAAGGACAGGGAGACATCACCCACCAACTACCATCAAGGGCAAAACAGATTTGCCTTGGGCTAAATAACTTCATTTATTACCAATCAGATCAGAATAGGATAATGAGAAATAAACCCCAGATCTTAGAACACCTTCCCATTACCCCTTCCTTCTCCCTGGGCTTAAATTAATTCTCAGTTTTACTCTACCTCCTCCCCAAAGTGGTACAGGAGGATGGAGGTTGTGATCAGTTCACAACACTATTTTTGCTGTTCTTGCCTCCCTCCTTAAGGAGAAAAGACTTCTCATAGTTTTTCTGTGTTCCAGTGTGGGGTCCTTCCCATGGGAGACAGTTCTCCATGAACTTCTTCATTGTAAGTCCTTTCCATGAGCTGCAGTTCTTCACAAAGTACTCCAGCATGGTTCCCTTTCATGGGGTGTAGTCCTTCAGAAACAGACTGCTCTCCCCAGGAGGTAACCTGTCTGAAAATCTCCTCCGGTGAGAGCTCCTCTATCTCTGAGTCCACAGATCCTGTTAGAAGACTTCCTTAGTGAGGGCTTCCCACAGAATCACAGCAGCTTCCTTTGGGCATCCACTTGCTCTGATGTAGGATCTTCCCTGGGCTGAAAAATAGTATCTTGTCTAAAATTAACCTCCATGGGCTGCAGGGTGATAATCTGCCTCATCATAGCCTTCACCATGGGCTGAAGGGAAATCTCTGCTCCAACACCCTGAACCCCTCCTCCCTAGCCTTCTTCACTGACCTCCATGTCTGCAGTTTGTTTCACATATTCTCAGTTGTCTTTCCTGGCTGCTGTTCCACAACAGTTTTTTTCCACCTCTTAAATATGTTATCAGAAAGGTGCTACCACTGTCACTGATAGGCTTGGCCTTGGTCAGCAGCAGATCTGTCTGGGAGCTGGCTGGCATTGGCTCTGTCAGACACAGAGGAAACTTCAAGAAGCAGCTTGCAGGTGAAGCTGCAAGGCCATCTGCAGTGCAGTAATATGTAGAAGGATATTTTGGTGAAACTACTATTGAATCGTGGAGGAGTCAGCCCGGATAAAGAATTTTAATCAGGTTTCTAAGGACTTAACATTTAACTTCAAGATGACATTTGACTTTTGGTGGCCTTCTGGGTTAGAAAAAGAAATGACAGAGGCTTTTGGAATGATGTGCAGACTGTTCTGCCAACTCTTGATTCCCAGAGCAACTCGTGCTCAGGTAAAACGGGTCATTGCGTCAATAACTAGTTTGAATTTTCCAGGAAGAAAAAGTAATGTACATGTTGTCAGGTTTAAATATGCAATGGGAACAAAATTCTGCAGTTATGCCAAGACTAACAAGTGATGGAAGTGGAGATCTATTTTTAAGACAAACAGGATTGTTTAGTACCCTTATTCAACACATGATCCTACTTATCTTTTGATAATTTTTTTTTTTTATTGAACTCGCATATGGTTTTAATTTTCTCCTGTATGAATCATAACCTTTACTTCTGTCCTTTTGTTTTCAATCTTTTTTCCAATGTATGACACATGCTTTTTTAATACATTTTTCTACCCTTGCTTTCTCCTTGTTAAAGGAATTTTATTGTATTTCTTACAGTTATATTATGGATACTATAATATGAGGAAGAAATGCTTTCAAAGAAGTGAGGCTTAGTAATCATCTCTACCCTTTGTTTCAATGAGATAGAAGTATGCACTTACAATGAAAACTGCACCTGAATTTCTTTTTGTTACTCCCAGTTGCTTTATTCCAAGCACACACTAAATTTACTACAGCAAAATATAAGATTGCTCAAAATGGTGTTCATCAGAAAAGTTGAAAGTGAAGGCTTCTGACATGGTAGAGCAATTTTTTTTTTGTATCCCTAGTCACCTCTGCAAGCTTTAATTTAATTCCTCAGTCAACCATCCCACGTAATGAGACCTGGGTTGGAACTTTCCATATTGATTTGTGTGAAATCTTTTTGTCTTGGGACGTATTTATTCTCTTTCCTCTTACTTCAGTCACTTTTTCTATTGTATTTCCTATCTTTATATCTCCCTGCATTTTTGTACTGCTCTGTTTTTCTCTGCTGCTCATTGAGATAAGAACCAGGGCATTTGTAAATTATTTTTCCCCCCTAACTGTCCATGTGAAAAGACCTAGCTTCTATTCAGATGTGATTTTCATGCATAAATAACTTTGCATTGAGCAAAATTTTTAAGAAAAAAATAGCTGGCATTTATGTATAATGACATTTAACATTTTTTTGTCCTGGATCAGAGTAGTCTAGAATAAATGTTGAAATATGTGTTCGGTCAGCCTGTCACTAAGAGCATGAGATTACAGAATCACAGAATCACCAAGGTTGGAAGAGACCTCAAAGATCACCAAGTCCAATCTGTCATCACAGACCTCATGACTAAACCATGGCACCAAGTGCCACGTCCAATCCCCTCTTGAACACCTCCAGGGACAGTGACTCTACCACATCCCTGGGCAGCACATTCCAATGGCAAATGACTCTCTCAGTGAAGAATTTTCTCCTCACCTCGAGTGCTCTTGTTCTGGTGCTGGTTGCCTGGGAGAAGAGACCAAATGCCTCCTGGCTACAACCACCCTTCAGGTAGTTGTAGAGAGCAATAGTGTCTCCCCTGACCTTCCTCTTCTCCAGGCTAAACAATCCCAGCTCCCTGAGCCTCTCATCACAGGGCTTGTGCTCAAGGCCTCTCACTAGCCTCGTTGCCCTTCTTTGGACACGCTCCTCACTTCCTACATGCCTACTTCAAGTAAAAACTAGTGCGGTATTTCCATTTAAAAAAAAATCTCTCTTTCTCAATATGAATTGTGTTTTTTTTTTTTTTTCCCAAATGTATGAGACTTCTTACATTTATGAGTGTCTATTTATGTGAAAATTGTCTTTTTCAAAAAATATTTCAGCATTTTGCAAGCGAAAACTCACAAAAAGAATTTTTTTTTATTATAATATCATTATAACATTTGTGAATGTTTTCTAACCTGTAGATCTGTTTTTCTGATCAACTTCATCTTCTGCTCATTTGTTCCCCTCCAGCTGTCTTATGCCTATTAAAATTCTATATAGTTTGTGTATGTGCATATTATCTCAGATCTGAGTATTAAAGAAATAGGTCTTTGCTACTGAATTTTCTTGGACCATATCAAATACACCATAAAAACATAGTTTTTTTTTTAATGGTCCAAACCTAAATTTAGAGTCTCTCCATTGCCCTGACTAAAGTACACTATGATACTCTCTCATTTCTGATCTCTGATAGATTATAATCTGGGGGCCTCAAAAAGCTTGGACCACTTTCTGATTGACAGCAGCACAGGGGCAATTTTTCTTCTCTTGTTCTGGGTACTAATTTGCTGGCTGTGACCGGTTGACGTTGTCCCCTTAAGAAAGGGAATATGGTGGACGGAAGTTGGTAAATGGAAAGAATAATCTAAACTAATTTCATTGGAAGAGTGGGAGTAAGCACTTTCTGAACTGGGAGTGAACTGGGAGTGAACTGGGCACTCCGGCACTTCTATCTTCAGTCTTGCTTCCGCCTCTTCTTTGGGCAATAGCTCTCTCTGTGCTGGGCTTTCTGCCAAGGCTTCGGCCTTCAAGCTGACAAACCTGATAAGGCCTGTATTAACTCCTTTCCAATTAACACAAACTGCTTCTAATTTTTTTTTTTTCCTCTTTCTCTCTCTTTTCTAACCTGCTCTGGGGAAGAGGGGGAGAGAGGGGGAAAGTGGAGGTGGGGAACCCCCTCAGCAAGGGGGGGGAACTCTCATTTCTGTGTTACTCTGTTGTATATCTTTGTATATATTGTAAATATTGTAAATTTGTATATATTCCCCTGCATATCCTACATTGCTTTGTAAATATAAAGCTCCACTGCTTTGCTAATTCAGCTTGTGAGTTTTTTGTTTTTTCTTTCCCTTCAATTTTTTTAATTTCCCCTTACTTTACAGGGGGGAGGGAAGAGGCATCTTGGCCTTACCCTTCTACCCCACGACACTGGCATATATATGGGGCAGGAAGGAATGAAAGCAGAGCAATGCCAGAACTGTGAAGGAAGGGGAGCAGGAGAACAAGTTATTAAGATTCAGTCAAGAGGAATTACATTTGCTGTAGTTTAAAGAACAGACCTGTGAACAGATCTAGAAGTTAATCACGGATTAACACTGCTGGGATTGAGGGAGTCAGCTAAGGCTCAGTGTAACTTGTGCTGGGTAATGTTTAAAGGCATTATTTCACAAAAGATGGGTATTGTCATGGAAAATGAAAGCGAGTACTGCAATTATTTGCCTTAAAGCGGCATGACTAATCTGCAGGTTTTGCTGAACTGGGGTAGGACTGAGGATACTAAAACCAGTTTGTGTGCATTTCCGGCTCATGTGGATTATTTCCAACTGCCTCTAAGATTAAGGTTGTGTGACCCTCTTTGTTCTTGTAGAATCAAGAGAAGGGCCTGGATATATACAGCAGAGGGGATTTTTGTATGTTGTAAAGGATTATATAAGTGGGAAGGAAGCTGGGACTCCAGTCATTTCACCTGCATACATGACTAGATTTGACCTTTTACAAAAGATGTAGAGCCATCAATCTATAATAAAATTTGAAGTGGATTGTTCTGAAACATTATTATTAATGACTATTAACTATGTTTCATTTATTAATTTAACAATATTGTAAATGTTTTTTCATTTAATATAGTTTCTAAATACTAGTTAAGTGAAACAAGTAGAAGTGCAGTGATGTAGTTGAATGCAATTTTTCTAAAACTACTTCATTTGTGAGTTTTGGATTAATGTTGGATGGAATGAAAAGTACAAGTACTGTACTTTTCAGATGCTCTGCCTTGGAGCGAGCCCCTGCTGTCCACCTTCCTAGTCTGTATCTTCAGGCCTTGCCTGATTAAGCTACCTATCCTCAATAAATGTTAGTGTTCTGTAAGAGGCTTAAAAAGTATAATATAATCATTTATAGAAAGTAATTTCCTGCTTCTGCTGACATTTCTGGAATATAGTACAGCACAGCACAAAGGTAATAATTTTATTTTGCTAGAGGTCTTAAATTGCTCAACATGCGTAATATGTCATGCAATATTTAAGTAAACAGAGAGCTATTATAAGACGATGGGAAGTACCCAGACAAAGATGTGGGATTCCTTCACCACAAATAAGCACATTCTTGATCTGAACAGTCAGTTCTGTGATGGATTTAAGACCCTCTCATTATCTGCATGTTTTAATATGT
Organism: Melanerpes aurifrons; assembly: GCA_011125475.1. Lineage (NCBI taxonomy): Eukaryota > Metazoa > Chordata > Aves > Piciformes > Picidae > Melanerpes > Melanerpes aurifrons. Next base: position 3,978,856 of record WWNC01000071.1, on the reverse strand, counting down.
ATATAGGATGGTGGCTTTCAGCATGCCTGGTTAACACAAGAATTTTTATCAGCTTTGAGGAGTGTGGTGAAGAGGTTATTAAATTTATGAATATCAATTATGAAAATATTATTTTATTAATTATCAAACTATTAATAACCGATGAATCACCAACTTATATACATGTTCTAGTGCACGTTCGTGAAATAGATTCCAAAGTGGCTTAGTGTTATGATTAGAACTTAATTGAACTAGTTACAGACTATTTCTATATTTATATAATGAAGGGTGTGGTTCCCCCACTTGGCCACTAGATGGCGACTCGGCGGGACGCGGGAGGCTTCTGGCTATACACAGCAATATTACAATCTTTCTATGCATCAGCGCCTACTCTGCTAGATGCGGATACTTTGAACTAAGTATGGTGCAGTATAGGCACGAACAATGCCTTAGTCTTCCCTGAGATTCACAGGGCTCAGAGCGGCACTCAGTGGCTCCTCTCCCGCTACGGCGGGGCTACGCATATGTGGACTTGGTATCGATCAAGTCCCTTCTCCCCGGCAACTGGGCACATCTTACCCTCGGGGGTCAGTCCAATCCTCCGGTGGCACAGTGGGCTCTCCCGGTCGGTATGACTGGCTGTAGTGACGCTGGACTCCTCAACGTCGGTTGCTAAGGTCCTCCCTCTGTGCTTCTCACGATGCAGAGGCTTTTAGTATGCGTGCATATACAACAGAAGCTAACAACAGTAAGCTCAATGGCAAAGGCTGCAGCTCGAGAGTTACTCTCTCCAGCAAGCACAGAAACAAAGTGAATGAGGGGGCCACCTGTTTACCAACTGGGGTGATACTTACAGATTCCTCGAGGCTGGGCTTGACCAATGGGCACTCTCATAAACAACTGGCTTCAGCCTATAGAAAGCGTGAAGCTAGAATTATGCCCATACTTGGTGTCAGCACGAGCACTGCATGCGCTGGGTACGTGCAAGCCTGGCTAATGCCTTGGCTTTAGTCTTCCTCCTGGAGGAGGGGGAACTTGTCTAAATGCTGGGACAAGATTCAGTATCTGGGCATAATGTGCCTTCACCACAGCAGCTGATGATACTTTTAAAGTTATGACAGGAGACAGTAAAGATAGAGGGTAGGAAATTCTTCTCTTTCAGTATAGGCATCAATAGTTAGTTATCTAACTTGGGACTAGCTGGTCTACATTCCATTCAGAAACATTTCCTGAGAATGATTCACTTTGATATAACATAGATATATTAAACAGTTTCAAAGTTATATGAGTCCCACAATGAATACATATATTGTTTGTTATTCACATCCTAGAATTTACCATATGGCTAAAATAACTTTCTTCCCTTTTCTCTCCACCCTCTCTTTTCCCATTATGTATTTATTGAGAAAAGGCACAAAGACTCTTTTTGAATGTAAGTCATGTTCTACTTTTGACCTTAACAATTGTCAGTGTCTGAATGGCCACAGACTATTTTGAATATTGCTGGTTGTGATGTTTGGTGTTTTGTGTCTTCATGGAAGAATTTGGGCTACACAGAGCTGGAAGTGTTGCTTCTCTGCTAGTCCATGTTTCTTTCTATGCAGAACTCATAACTTTGTTGGGAAGAAATGACTATTTTGCCACACTGAAGTAGTTGTGTCATATCATCTTGTTCTCTCTCTGTATAGCCTTTCAGCTTCTGCATAAAGAAACTACTTCTTGATGGTTATACTTTCTTATAATCACCTTATGACTTATAACACTCTGATGTTATATTTTCTTCAGTGTTAAATACAAAATCATTTCCTAAAATAAAAATGCATACAATTACTAATGGCATATTTCAAGATATATGTTCTACTTTCTCTGTCAGGGCTGGCAACCCTCAAGAGTAACTTGCTATGGGATTTGGGAAATAAAAGCTTGAAGTCAGTAATTCTAGTAACTGGTCATGGTTTGGAGATACTGCCTTTCAGAGAAGGGATATGCAGCTCATCAGGAAGTTGTCTCATGCAAAGCAGGATCATCTGATTATCAGTGAGAGCTTGAACACCACTAATACCTCTGGGTATGAACACGGTACTGGTCACCTCTGAAGCAGTCTGCCACTGCTGTCTGCAGCTGTAACTCCCACAAAAATCCAAATTTGGAAGAGTTAGTGTCACTTCCAAGTGCTAGGCATGCAGCACACGGGTGGAAATTCTTTGTGTACTGCCCCTGTCACCTCTGCTATTGGTTTATGTATATAGTAGTGCCTGTTTGGTGGAGTTTTTCTGTCCAAAATATATTTGGACAAGTTTATTTTTTTTTTCAAGTTGTCTAATTGGTGTGTTTTAATATGCAAATTGGCAAGAAGAGACAAGTTGAGACCTTGTAGTATATTGTGTTTTTTTCATGGTGCATAATTTTTTTACAGTACTGTCTAGTTGTCTTAGTACTGAGGGCCAAGAGAACCACAATACAAATCAAAGGGAGTATAACAGAGCAGAAAAAGTGAAGATTTTCTTCAGATAATATACTGTAAACATATCTGTTGCATTGTCCTCAACACCACAAGTGTATGACCCCCTACAAAGCTATCCGAAGTTTATGACCTTTGTAATAAATTGGAGAAAACAAGATGGGGAGGATTGTAACATTGAATTCAATGTTCACCCAGAAGAAATGTCTTTTTAGAATAGAATAGAATAAACCAGGTTGGAAGAGACCTTCAAGATCATCGCGTCCAACCTATCACCCAACACCACCCAGCCAACTAAACCATGCAACCAAGCACCCTGTCAAGTCTCCTCCTGAACACCTCCAGCGATGGTGACTCCACCACCTACTCAGGCAGCCCATTCCAATGGGCAATCACTCTCTGTGTGTAAAACTTAGTTTCATTCTTCACTTCCTTTCTTTTCTGTTTACTTCAATTTCCCCCCCACAGGAATCCTTTCTCATTACAGCAGCCATTCCGATTAAAAACTCATTGGGTACTCCTCGATAAAGGAGAGCACATGCAGAACTGTGTGGCCTCTCATCAGCTTGCAGTAGCTTCCAGCTGTCCATCATTCTCATTTGTTTAGTCACTGAGCTCAGCAGGATTACTGGGGTGCTTAAAGTTAAACAAAAATGCAAATGTTTGCAAGGTTGAGGCCCAAGAGGCTTTCTAAAGCACAAACTATTCCTTGTTTCTGCCAGGATAGCATAATGTGGGGCACAACAGGAAAAGTCTAGTAAGGAGAATCTGTTATTTCAAGAAAACTACAGAATTGCTATGAAAAGCCCAGACTTTTCTTTCAGTTTGTAGTTTAGTATTTTATCAAAATGTTTAATCCACATTTATTTACATTGTTCTCTCTAAAAGGTCATTAAACAGACTCCAGGCTCAAGACAGGTGTAAACTGTTGATCTTCAGCCACTTACCAATGTTACCAATGTCAGTGACATCCTGGCTTGTATTAGAAATGCTGTGTCCAGCAGGAGTAGGGAGGTGATTTTTCCCTTGTGCTTAGCTCTGGTGAGGCCACACCTTGAGTATTGTGTCCAGTTTTGGGCACCTCAATACAAGAGAGATGTTGAGGTGCTGGAGTGAGTGCAGAAGAGGGCAATGAAGCTGGTGAAGAGCCTGGAGAATAAATCTTATGAAGAGTGACTGAAGGAGTTGGGGCTGTTTAGTTTGAAAAAGAGGAGGCTGAGGGGAGACTTCATTGCTGTCTTCGACTACCTGAAAGGGCATTGTAGAAAGGCTGATGCTGGTCTCTTCTTGCAGGTAATTAGTGATGTAGAACAAGAGAGAATGGCCTCAAGCTACAACTGGGTAGGTTTAGACTGGACATTAGGAAAATAAATTTTCCTGCAAGAGTGGTCAGGCATTGGAATGGGCTGCCCAAGGTGGTCACCAACCCTGAGTATGTTTAAAGGTCATTTGGATGTGATGCTCCACTACTTTTCTCCTTTTGTTTTGCATACTTTATATAGAATAGGGGATAAGATCAGTGCTAGCATGCACTGTATACATAAAGATATCTACCCAAGGTTTAAACATCCAAAATGCAGAATAATAGCCTAGCAGTACAAAGAAAGACTGCACAAGAGCACATTAAATAATGGAACCACAATGGGACCAACACCGCAAGGGGAATAGAAATTTTCTGCCTCTCGTCACAAAGAAGAGCTGGCTGCTGTGTCATGTTGTTCTTCCTTCCAGTATCTCCTGGGATGATATGGGTAGGAACAAATTGGTATTTCTAAGAGTAGGAGGTTTAGAAGGTTGACCTGGCAGGGTGCAGAAACTTGAACTCATCAGAGGTCAGGATTACTTCAGAGCCAGCCTTGGATTTGTACAATATTAATTCCATTTCAGAACAAATGCAAGGAAAGAACAAGCTGTATTTCTGACACTGTTGGTTCTAGTTTCCTAGCTAAATTATAGCACATGAAAACACAGTCTCACCTACCTGCATTCACCTGTGGATACAATAGGATGCAGCAGCCTTCATTTCTTGCTTAATATATCACACTGTGTTCCTGGCAATGGTAGATGTGTGCTGCTTTCCAACCCAGAGGGTTCTATATTTCAGCATGAGGGCAGTGATCTATACACTGTTATTATCACGCAATAGAACACAATCTCTAAAGCACCTTGGGGTCCATCTCTTGGATTAAAAGCATTATAAAAATGAAAAGTATGTTCATAACAATTTGCAGTAGAATACTGCACTGGCCTCATTGGGCTACAGTGATGGATTAAGGGGAACCATTCCCCTCAAGAAGAAAAAGCTTGAGTTATGTACTTCCTTCTTAATGCATTGAGAGCATGCATATATTAAGAGTAGTTTTGGCAGACTCTGGCAGAAGGCTGAAAAAGTCACACATAGGTGACCAGCTTTTGATAACAACTCATTACTGTTATTTGGCACACTCATAACTCTATACACACAGAGGTGGTGGTTCACTGCTGGGCACAGGGGAAAACAGAGCAGTAATGTAAGAAAATAACACATCTTTAAATGTACTTGATTAAAAGAAAGAGAATTAGTCTCCTGAATTATTCATGTGCTTTTGAGACATTTCCTTTAAGTGAGTTAACAAGAGGTCACAGTTTGAGCAGAGGGACAGAACTTAGAATACTACACTATCTTTAGCCTCACAGCCTATAACTTTATTCCCAGCAGTGAATATTTTTATAGAATAAAGCTTCCTGTGAGACTATCATAACTACAGTAAATCTTTCATGAGGGGTGTTTCCCTAAGAGACACACAGGGAGATCTGTTGGTGGGCTGATCATGGACTTCAGAAGTGGGAGAGCTTAGTTATTTAGTTGTGCTCTGATTCAGAAGGAGTCAGGACATCCCAGAAGTCTTGGGTTTACTTCAGTTGGGAGTAGAAGATGTTTTTGTGACCTCAGCACGTTCTCCAGAGCAGGAAAACAAGTTTCCTGTTCCACTTTTCCCAGGGCTGATCATTTTAGGGATGGGACAAAATCATATTGCCATTATATTATTAAAAAGTATCTAACTTCTTCATAACAGGAATTTGGTTTAATTAATATTAGAATTTTTCTATTCTAAATTGCCTGTTGGAAATGGAATTTCTTTTCCTCCTCCTGGAATAAGAACAACTGAAATGTGGCTTTGCTGATCACAGGAAAATGCTTCAAAAGACACTGCACACATAGTTAGATTTCATTGGAGTTGATCTGTGTCCCAGATTTTCTCATCTGAGAAGGAAGTGTCCTTCAGAAACTTCCACACACATCCCTAGTACAGCTGTCTGCTGAAGTTGTAAGTGGAAGCTGGGCTGTGAATTTTCTGTGTTACTTCTCTTCGGAACAGAGGAAGGAAAATGTCTCTTCCCTTGCAGTGGCAAGCAAGAAAGTAGGAGTGAGAATACCTTAAATCTTCTAACTTTCCTATCCTGGCATGTAGATCAGAACAGAAGCTGGCCTGCCCTAAGGAAGAAAAAAAAAAAAAAAGAAAAAAGCCCAGAGAATGAAGCATTAAGCAGTGAAATTTGTTCCCCTTCTGTATGTCTTTGTAGCCTTAGGTTCAATAACTCTCTTCCAGATATTTTTCTTTCATATTCAAAATATTGTAGAACTCTAATTTTTTTTTTTTATCTTAACACTCACTCTATCAGTCATTCTGCAGATCCACATGTTTAATTTTCACCTGTTCCTCTCTTCCTCTGCCTTTGACACTCACTGATTTTTGTAACATACTGTTAATACTTCGGTGTATTGTTTGTGTGACATTTTGCAGTCGATGCAGTTAAATCATGTCAGGCTTTTGAAATTACTGTGCATGTTATTCAGATAATTAAGTTAACTTTCAAGAAGAATATTGTCAGAAAAACTGACAGAAGAAGCTTTCAACCCTGGGGAAGTCATCACCTTTATGTCTCCAAAAGACATGGATTTTGTTTGTTTTAATCTTCTTTAAGTTACTGAGGTGCATAGGTATTCCCAAAAATACCTAGTTCATGCTACCTGCATATTTAGTTTTCTACATGACTGAAAAATTATCCTCAACATATTTCTGTACTAACAAGGGAGCCAGACACTGTGGTAGTTCACTCACTCCTTAGGCTGGATCAATGCATTTCCTTCTGGGCTTTCACCAGTTGCCCCTGTGCTGACAAAGCAGCATTTGATCGCTTGCACCTCCACAGGGAGGCAAGGGCAAGTAGCAAAAAGGGAAGATTTTAATTACAAGTTTAGTGCAGAAGATATAATCCTATGGGACAGTTAAGGTCATCTTTATTGGGGATTTGTCTTGTGAGTTAGCAGATACTAATTTATGCTGCTTTTGATCTGTGGCACAGGGACATGCCACTTATATAACACACTTTCAGCCTTCAATAGGTACAAGTACAGAGCGTAAACATGGTAAACAAATGGCTCTTTCAGCTGAGGAAGCATTTGTTTCAAGGTTAGCCCTTCTATGCAGTATATTATCATTCTCACAAAAAAAAAAAAATGGACTCTCATTTCTTATGGAACTTGCACAAGCAATATGGGAAACCTTATTACATAGCAGCTCTGTATGCATATGAAATTAGTCATGTATAATTGTCTGAGAGTGAGTTCTGTTTTCATTCTAAACGTTCAGCTGAGAAAACATGGTGTTTTCTCCCTTTTGCCAATAGATGGCAATATGTTATAAATGTGGAATTACATCACCCAACTTTAGAAGTACTTTTTTTCCAAGAGGCTTTTTGAAACATTAATTGATGTTCTTAGATATCAATGCAGGAAAATGAAGTCAAAGGTTATTTTAGATCACCTTCTTTTCTCTTTTTCTTTTCCTTTTTCCCTTTTCCTCTCCTTTTTTTGGTATGTGCTTCTAATTCAGTGGTAAATCTGTTATACTATGGGGAAAGCTGAACAAAAGAGCTCTCCTCAGGATGCAATATTACATATACATTTTAAGCAGAAAAATACTACCTAATTCTCTCTTGCATGAGAGTATAAATACCTACTGTTATATAATAACTGAAAACATTATGGATCTTGTAAGAGCATTATATTAAATTCGGTATTTAAAAATGAGAGGGAGTGTGATGTGAGAAAAGGAATAAAATTATGGTTGGGAGAGAGAAGGAAGTGAATAGAGACACAGGTTTGTTTCAGTTCTATGCAATATCTTATCTGATAAAATGAGCCTTTAATCAGGTTGTAAAAATACTAGGATGAGTTAGAATTAATAGTTGCTGAATTGTTGAATGTGTTGATCAGTATGAAAGCGTGAGAGGTGGAATGCATTTTTATTTCCCTTATGTTTAGGTGTGACCTTTGCCAGTACTTTAGCTTTTCTCCAATGTCATTGCTTGATTTCATTTTGCTTATGGGCTTCAGGGGAAAATGGTTTTAAGAACTTTACACTGACTATGACTCTTCCATGCTTTGGAGTCTACTAGAGGATGCACAGCTGCTTTTCCACACCCAATGCAAAACTGCAGCTGCACAAGCTTGTTGGAAAAGACACAAATCTGCATCAGGGAAGTGAACCTTTTGTGTATTAAAATGCAGGGTTTTGTCATACTTTGTGTTGTTAGAAGAGCTATAAACAGCAGCTTTGTAAATTAAGGACAAAAATATTCAAAGAGGAAAAGTACCATGCTCAGTAGAATATGTAAGTTAATCATAAGCTCTGTACATTATACTAGTATTTGGTTTTATTTTAAATTGAAAAATAAAAATAACAACAACAAAAAACAACAAACAGAATGAGGTGAAAAGGAGGTTGTTGTGATGATTAGCTAAATAATTAGATACCTAAAGGGTGTTTGTAGCCAGGAAGGGGTTGATCTCTTCTTCCAGGCAACCTGCACCAGAATGAGAGGACACAGTCTCAAGCTGTACTGGGTGAAGCTTAGACTTGAGGTGAGGAGAAAGTTCTTCACAGAGAGAGTTGTCAGCCATTGAAATGGGCTGCCCAGTGAGGTGGTGGAGTCGCTGTCCCTGAAGGTTTTCAAGAGGGGATTGGATTTGGCACTTGGTGCCATTGTCTAGTAGGCATGAGGTCTGTGGTGACAGATTGGACTTGATGATCTTTGAGATTGGGTGACAGATTGGACTTGATGATCTTTGAGGTCTGTTCCAATCTTGTTGATTCTATAATTCTATGAAAATCTTGGGTCAGTTTTCTGGAGGAAAGAAGTCACAAGAAGAAGGTAATGTAGACTTCCCCTTATTTAGGAATTAACCTCTATGCCACAGTAATTTTTTATTTTTTTTTTCTTTTTACAATAACATTGCTTATTTTAGTTGCAGCTGTTTGGATTTCTCAGGATCTACATTTGCTGAGGTTTGAGATATTTTTGTAACCAGGAAGTTTTTTCTAAAAAATCCCACTAGTTCCATGTCTATTTGGAAGTATGTGATCAGAAAAGTAGAAATTGAACTCTAACAGCCCAATGACGAGAAAGTTTAATTTTCAGCACCTTATTTTTTTCTTCTGTATCAATTTTCCCAATTTAAAAGTAAAAAATTCCTATATTCACTGAAACAGAAATACAATATATTGTCTGAAGAGTAAAGCTCTCCTCTTTTTTACTTTTCAATTTGTCACAAGAACCAGAGATTACAGAATTTGTCTGACAGGTTTGCTAATGATGCATTACATGAAATGAGCAAAAAGAAGTCTCTCTGTAGTAGCAACACACTGAGCAGCAAGCTAGAGATACGGCAGGTTTTGGCAGGTTGGGAGTATTGGTGCAGACCCATTTATAAAATGAGACTCATTACTCAAAGCTTATTTAAAATTATCACAACAATTTGGACTTAGAAAACTGGAATGGTACCTAGAATTTGTTGATATCTGAGATATATTTGTATCATAATTGCTGCTAATTTAAAACAAAACCAAAACCCAAACCCCAACAAATAGTAAACAATTTCAAAAACTGCAAATATGAAAGATAATTAGGAATAACATGCTTTGAAGACTAAAGATATCCAGATTTTTCATTTTTTTTTTAAACATATTTAGTTAGAAACACATCATTATTTGAAAGATTCTGAAGCACATAGTATTGTAATCTTTAAATCATGAGGGGAACCCAGAATTACTTTGAGCTCACTAATTAAAAACAAACCCACATTTTTTATTTATTAATTGTAGTGGTTTGAGCCTTAACTGGGACTTAAGAGCTCAAATGGGGGCAAGGCTGAGAATCCCTCCCCTACTTCCCCCTTCTCCCTCCCAACAGAGAGGAAAAAGAAAGGGAAGGAGCAAATCCACCAAGAAATAATTTGGAGTCATCTTGGAAGTAGAGAGATAATGAGTTTTCTTTAAACAATATATATATGTATGTATATATACATGTATGTATATATATATACATGTATATATATATTTATAAAAATAACAATGACAAGTAAGGTTCACAAGGGCAAGGAACAAGGATGGATGGAAGGGAAAAAAACCAAGAATACAAAATCCAGTCTCTCTGAAGAGGCGCAGAGGCAACAGGGAGAAGGATCAGGCCTGACCACATGGCAGAGAAGCAGGGAGCCACCAGCAGTCCTTGTCCAAGCAAAGGCAGGGCCCAAGAGAGCTAATGGCTGCAGTGTCCTCCTCTTTATACCCTTGCTGAACAGGGGAGGGGGCGTGGAACAGATTAACTGTTTCCCAGGGGGAAAATGCCCTGCAGGGAGGGCAATACTCTTACAAGCCCTCTCCCCCTGCTTCCAGGATGGGTGTTAACCCATCACACTAATTTTTGAGGAAATGCAGTTATTCCACTGTAAATGCACCCAACAGTAATCTGCTCCTCATCTTACAGTAGCACTGAAAGAAATCATGTTGAACTGATTGCCTTACATCCAACATAGAGATACAACATATGATTCCTACTGCCCTGTAAATCCACTCATCTAGGATTTTGCTCCCTCAAACAACAGAGCTTTGTACAGCACTATAACCTCAATTGACTATAACCTCAATTGACAGAGTTAAGTTTCTTCTCTGTAGAACATCCATTATTCTGCCTATTATTTCCACTCTTCATATTCCTGGGACTTGCCACTTTGGCTGAAAGTGACACAGTATTGTGGAACTCAATATGTTTCATTCTTCATCTCAACTTCTTCCTCAACTGCATGAGCTCTAGGACTGTTGGGGAAGGTGAAGTGGAGAAAACAAAGACATCAGTATTGAGGCTGCAAATGGTAATAAACTGTACAAAATGAGAGACAAAGCATATAGAAGAGATGGGAATCCTTCCAACTGGGGGCTTCTTTTGCTCTTTCAGACTGAGTCTTGCAACATGCTCTGACTCCAATGAGCAAATCACTAATTTTCCTGCAGGAACAGTTGAATGTGTAAAGTTAAAAAGTATTAAATACTGTGCTACAGTCGGTAATATAGAAGGGAATGAAATTTCTTTCAAAGTGTAAATCAATCATGACACATGGTAGTTCTCTGATTATTGCAGCAAAAATGCTCTTCACCAGTGGATGTCACTGTGTGCTCCCAGGCAGAGTGGCTTAATGATGCTGCAGATTAATCCTTGCAGGGGATGCACAAGGAGAAAGAGATCTGTTTGTGATTCAAACTGGTACTCTTCTGTCATGCACTAAGATATAGGAATGCAGTGCCTTTGAGAGCCTACCATAAAACCCCACAAATCCAAACAAACCTCCTCCTGCAGTTTAGCTTGTTTTTTTTTTTTTTTTTCAATGCTCTTTGTCATCCAAATGCATATATCTCCAGTTCTTTTCTATCCAGAATAAGCAAGATAACAATAACAAATGTACAGTTAAAGCCAGTGACAAATATTACTGTGTTCATAAAGTTTCTGGTGGTGTTGTTACCCCTAGAAGAGTTACTAAACTGGGAAATCCCTGAAGCACAGAAAATTTATTTATGTAGCCAGCACAGAAATTTTATTTATGCAGATAAATAGCACTCCTTTAATGTGATAAATCTGTTGGAGTGAAATCTCTGTGGTTGCAGTATTTGTAACGTGAGCATTTCAGAAGCGTAAGTACCAGTTTATGCAAATAGGTCCCCAAATCATCACTTTTACCTACCTTATTATTGATATCTATCTTCATTGAAGCTGTGTACTAAGTACACTTCATTAAGGCTGACAAGCCAAGGGCTGCTCCTTCTCCCTGGGAATTGCCATCTTCTTTACAATGCAAAAAAACATTAAATGAGCCTTTTACAAGTAAGTCAACTTTCTCTGCTTCTTTCCCTCAGTGGGGGGTACTTTTTTTTTTTTTAAATTTTACTCCACAAATTCTGTTTAAAGAAACATAGTCAGATGATTCACAATGAAAAATATTGCACCTATATCTTCTCCTCAAAGGAATGTATTTATTCCCCATGTTCCTCTCTACATACGATACTAACCATGAACCGTGGTGCCATGGTTAATTGATTAGATGGTGTTGGACGATGGGTTGGATGTGATGATCTTGAAGGTCTCTTCCAACCTGGTCTATTCTATTCTATTCTATTCTATTCTATTCTATTCTATTCTATTCTATTCTATTCTATTCTACTCAATAGTTAGATCACATGTGAGAAGTTGTACATGCTTTTTCTTTATGTCCATTACAATCAAGCTTTTTTCTCTCTTCAGAGTTGTGGGGGGGTTTTGCTTGCTTGGTTGGTTGATTTTTGTTTGTTTGTTGGTTGTTTTCTTGTTTGTTTTGTTTTGTTTTTCCTTTCCAATAATACATTACAATGCAACAGTTGCATAGTGATATTGAAGTCTGATGTTTGTACAAGGTTTGCTAGAGCCTTTTCATTTAGGTTTCTTGCTAAATAACTTGCTAGATATTGTTACATGTGAGAGGAGTTAATTAAAAGGACAGTTCTGTATCCCGACTGCACAGAAAAGGATATCCTTTGAGCAGATATTAAAAAAAAATGAGTCCTGATGTAGACGGGTAATGCAAACCCATGTTTCCACTGTACAAGCCAGATCCCATCCTGCCTTAAAAAAATCCCACTCCTGTTCTGTCATTTGTGTGCTTCTGTACACTCTTCTAAATACATGACCATTTCTGTGGCTATATAAGGATACATCAGCAGCTAGAGTTGGAATAAGGTATTTGAATTTGATTTTTTTAACAACAGTTCTTACATATGTATGCCAAAATATTCAGCAACTGCTTCCTTCCTCACTCTGCTCCAGCCCCAGATTGCTGTTACTTCTTAAACTGGCCACATAAGAGACACTGTAAAGCATTGCAAAGAGTGAATTTTTTTTTTTTTTTTTTTTTTTATGTAGATATGAAACTTTGTCTTCATCTGTGAGATGCTTTTAAAAGAATATCACACCATTATTCAGTCTGGCTTTTTTTCTAATGTGATTTATTGCCTGTGGTCAGAGAGATCAGTTCAGATATTTTGATGTGCCAGGTGAGCACAAGGCGCTGCAGTCCATGCACTTATGGATGAGGAGTTGCTGATCTGGTCTGCATGTTCTTCCTTCAGGCATAGATAACCACTCCTAAGGACTGAAATGACTTCTCTAAGTGTAGTGAACCTGAGGGAATTTAGGATTAGGTCCCTGTGGTATAAGGGAGGAAAACAGAGCACAAGATTCACAATTAAATAAAAAATTTCTCTTGGATAAGGTTTCATAGATGTAGGTCATGTCTGTGTTAAAAGTAGGGTTTATTTCACCTATTTTCAGAATTTCGAAGCCTATTTCAGTTAATTCTCTCACTCATGATACATACAAGAGTCAGTTTTATTCACTGCAATATCTCAGTTTTCTGCTGCTGTTTCTCCTTCAACTCTCAAAAGTCCTCTCTTCCAAAGATCAGTAGTTTGGGAATGGGTAAGAGGTTAAGGAAGGATACAACCAGGACTGTCAACCCCCAGTGATCAAAGAGATATTCCATATCATATGATGCTGTGGTCAGCAGTAAAGTCTCAGGGAAAGGAGGGAGATGTGTGAACATTCCTGGTTATGACATTTGGCTTCCTAAGCCGCCACTGTGCATACAAAGGCACTGATTCCCAAGAAGTGGTTTTTCATCACCTACCTATAGGAAGTAGTGAATAAATTACTTTTCTTGCTTTGGATCTGTGTTTCCTATTTTACTCCTTCCAGCACTGCACATAATTTTCTCTATCTTCTTTTCTTCCCCTGTCCTTCTGAGGAAGAGGTGTAAGAGGAAGACAGGGTGGAGGTCTGGTAAGCAAGATGCAATTATTACTTTAATGAATCAATTATTACAAGATCACTGTAAAGCAGAAAAAGCAGAAAGCTAATTTTTTTTGATACTGTTGTGAAAAAGCACAGGGGCAGAAGAACACAATGGTATTTGCAGTGGTGTGAGCAGTGAGCCATCACAGTTTCAGCTATATTCCAAATGATGCCATATTGGCAAACATAGAATCACATAATCATAGAATCAGTCAGGGTTGGAAGGGACCACAAGGATCATCTAGTTCCAACCCCCCTGCCATGGACAGGGACACCCCACACTAGATCAGCCTGGCCAGAGCCTCATCCAGCCTGGTCTTAAATACCTCCAGGGACGGGGCCTCGACCACCTCCCTGGACAACACATTCCAGGGCTTCACCACTCTCATGGTGAAGAACTTCTTCCTCATGTCCAGCCTGAATCTCCCCACCTCCAGCTTCATTCCATTCCCCCTGGTCCTATCACTGATAGAAGTCCCTCCCCAGCCTTCTTGTAGGCCCCCTTCAGATACTGGAAGGCCACAATGAGGTCACCTCGGAGCCTTCTCTTCTGCAGACTGAACAGCCCCAACTCCTTCAGTCTGTCCTCGTAGGAGAGGTGCTCAAGGCCTCTGATCATCCTCGTGGCCCTAACATGGTTTATAGTTTTTATTCTTTCCTGCAGTGTCAAAGACCTTTTTAGTCAGGTTTCCTGTGCAAGGAAAATAGAAGAGAGTAGCTTAAATTTCTTCCAAGTCATCAGGGAAATCACGTTTTAGACATGCATCAATGGCTAAATTGAGTGCGGAATTATCCCGATGTGATAAATCACTGTATCTAAAAGTCTTTAATTTTTTTTTCTTGTAATGAGAAGGTGAGTGCTTAATGAAGGTAAGATTGTTCATTGCATAGATTAAAATAGTCTAATTGTTAGTTTATGCAGGTATATATTTAATATCTGTTAAATAATCCTTAATTTTATGAAGAAGCTGTCAAATTTCACATAGGTTTTCTGTTGAGGTAGTATTGTTTCTGTATACCTAATAGGTTGGAAAAAAAAAGTTAGAAACTACCACAATTGCGGGGATTTTGTAAAACAAATGACAGAAACCTCCTCTTTGTTTGTGTCCCTTCCCCCATTTTTTTTTCCCCTTGCATGCAGCGTTGCAGTTGACTTTTGAAACACTGAGCAGAGTAATAGCAATGTAAGACTAGAACAGATTAAAGATGTAAGAGCTCTGGAACAAGATTCATTTTGCTTTAGGCTTTTATGAAAATTGTTGTCATGCTGGGCTGTCCCAATAACTACACATCAGTATTTGTATAATCATTATGCAGCTACCACTATATTATCAAGTTGCACCACATGAATAGAATAGAATAGAATAGAATAGAATAGAATAGAATAGAATAGACCAGGTTGGAAGAGACCTTCAAGATCATCACATCCAACCCATTAACCAATCCAACCCACGTAAACAACTAAACCATGGTACCAAGAACCCTATCAAGTCTCCTCCTGAACACCTCCAATGATGGTGACTCCACCACCACCCCGGGCAGCCCATTCCAATGGGCAATCACTCTCTCTGTATAGAACTTCCTAGCATCCAGCCTCAACCTCCTCTGGCACAGCCTGAGACTGTGTCCTTTTCTTCTGGTGCTGGCTGCCTGGGAGAAGTGACCAACATCTTCCTGTCTACAATCTCCCTTCAGGTAGTTGTAGAGATCAATAAGGTTACCCCGAGCCTCCTCTTCTCCAGGCTAAGCAACCCCAGCTCCCTCAGCCTCTCCTCACAGGGCTTGTGTTTCAAACCCCTCACCAACTTCGTTGCCCTTAAATGTTTGTATCAATGAATCCCTACAAAAGTAGAAAGACCAGGAAGGCATAACGACTTTCAGGAGTGAAATGAAAAAAAAAAAAAAAGTAACTGGCTGCTTAATCGAGAAAATTACTCAAAATTTCATAGTATCATAGTATCATTCAGGGTTGGAAGGGACCATAAGGATCACTTAGTTCCAACCCCCCTGCCATGGGCAGGGACACCCCACACTACATCAGGTTTTTAAACTAGATTTGAATGGGGAAGGGGTTAATAGTCTCCTGCTGGCCGGTGACAAACAGAGGGGCAGCTCACCAGCAGCAGAGAGATGGAGAGCTGGTAAGGGCTCTCACCTTGTTGCCCTGAGGCAAGCCACAAATGATCCACCAGGACATTCTGTGGAAACTGAGAGGAATTGGTAAAAGAGGAGGACAGGGCCAGCCCAGCTGAAGTTCTTCTATGTGAATGCGTGCAGCTTGGGCAGCAAACAGGATCAGTTAAGGGCCACTGTGCTGCTGGGTTGCTGTGGTGAAGGCACATTATGCCCAGATACTGAATCTTGTCCCAGCATGTGGACAAGTTCCCCCTCCTCCAGGAGGAAGACAAAAGACAAGGTATTAGTTAGGCTTGCACGTACCCAGCGCATGCAGTGCACATGCTGACACCAAGTATGGGCATAATTCTAGCTTCACACTTTCTATAGGCTGAAGCCAGTTGTTTATGAGAGTGCCCATTGGTCAAGCCCAGCCTCAAGAAATCTATAAGTATCACCCCAGTTGGTAAACAAGTGGCCCCCTCATTCACTTTGTTTCTGCGTTTGCTGGAGAGAGTAACTCTCGAGCTGCAGCCTTTGCCATTGAGCTTACTGTTGTTAGCTTCTGTTGTACATGCACGCATACTAAAAGCCTCTGCATCGTGAGAAGCACAGAGGGAGGACCTTAGCGACTGATGTTGAGGAGTCCAGCGTCGCTACAGCCAGTCGTACCGACCGGGAGAGCCCACCGTGCCACCGGAGGACTGGATCGAACCCCGAGGGTAAGATGTGCCCAGTTGCCGGGGAGAAGGGACTTGATCGATACTGAGTCCCCGTATGCATGGCCTCACCGTAGCGGGAGAGGAGCCTCCACGTGTGCCGCTCTGAGCCCTGTGAATCTCAGGGAAGACTAAGGCATTGTTCATGCCTATACTGCACCAAACCCGGGACCACTCCAAGAGTCCCGCTGCTCCTTTAAGCTCAGTAAATGAGAATCTGCCGCCTAACGCAGCTTCATTCTCTCCCCGAGGCTGTTTGCATCAGCCTTGAGAATCACCGTGGTTGGGCCGACCCTGTAGCTTTGCCTGCTGCCACGTCATCTGAGTCCACCTACTGGCCACCGTCGTCCCACCCTGCTGTGCAAGCCAACTTTGAGGGCTGACCCCACAGGCCGACCCCGACCAGGACTGATCCCTGTTGTCTGGAGGGAATCAAATAACTTCCAAGTGTTTTCCATCCATTAACACTCAGTTCCAAGTATCCGCGTCTAGCAGAGTAAGCGCTGACGCATAGAAAGATTGTAATATTGCTGTGTATAGCCAGGAGCCACCTGTGTCCCGCCGACTTGCCATCTAGTGGCCAAGCGGCGGAACCGCACCCTTTGGTATATAAATATAGAAATAGTCTGTAACTAGTTCAATTAAGTTCTAATCCTAACACTAAACCACTTGTGGAATCTATTTCACGAACGTGCACTAGAACATGTATATAAGTTGGTGATTCATTGGTTATTAATAGTTAGATAATTATTAGAAAAATAATAATTTCATAATTCATATTTCATATTCATAGTGGCTATTACTGAAACTTGGTGGGATTATTCCCATGACTGGAATGTAGGGATAGATGGGTATAAGCTCTTTAGGAAGGATAGGCAAGGAAGGAGAGAAGGAGGTGTTGCCCTCTATGTCAATAACCATTTGGAATCAGTGGAGCTCCACGTGGGGAGGGATGATGAGCTGGTTGAGAGTGTATGGGTTAAAATAAAGGCAAGACCAGGGAAGGAGATATTACTGTCGGGGTCTCCTACAGGCTACTTGACCAGCAGATCCAAGCAGATGAAGCCCTCCACAGGCAAATAGAAGAGGCTTCTAGGTCACAAGCCCTGGTCCTCATGGGTGATTTCAATCACCAGGACATCTGCTGGAGGGACAACACAGCAAGGCACCAGCAATCCAGGATGTTCCTGGACTGCATAGAAGACAACTTCCTCCTCCAAATGGTAGAGGAACCAACAAGAAAAGGTGCTATGCTGGACCTTGTTCTCACCAACAGGGAACGGCTGGTAAGCAATGTGAGGCTCAGAGACAGCCTTGGCTGCAGTGACCATGAAGCAGTTGAATTTAATATCCTCAGGGCAATCAGGAGGAAGTATTCCAAGCTTACGACCCTAGACTTTGGGTGTGAAGACTTTGATAGCTTCAGGGATCTGCTAGCCAAAGTGTCGTGGGACAAAGCCCTGGAGGGAAGAGGGACCCAGGACAGCTGGTCAGTATTCAAGGGCCACCTCCTCTGTGTCCAAGAGCTATGTATATTTTATTTCTCCTCTTTAGTGAGTCATCATTTTCCCAAGTAGTATTTCTTTGCCTTTGCTTAGTATGTTTCCATCTCTACTTTTTCACAAAATTCTCAGTTATTTCATTCCTATATATCTCCCACAATACCTGAATGTAGCTGAGCTGAGAATCATGTAAGGAAAGGAACATCCTGCAGCCTTATCTTACCATAGCAAAAATTCATGCAGCTGAAGGCTTTCTTTGTTGAAAGAAAAACTGAATATAAGGCAAAATGCTGAACATTCAACATAAGGAAATCTTATTTTCTTAGGTAAGGAGAAAGATACATCCCAGTTATAACCAAACAACAAATTTTATAATAAATACTTAACTAAGGTGATTTCTGCACCCTCCTTCCTCCTGGCTTAACTTGTGTTGCAAACTTTATCAGACTACTATATATTATTTTTCCTCAGAAAATGAGGTGACAGTTGCACATTTTACTAAGAGGAACAAATAAGCAAACAAAACAGAGATGGGAGAAATCATAGAATCATATAACATTAGAGGTTGGATGGGACCTCCAGAGATCATTGAGTCCTACCCCCCTACCAAAGCAGGATCGCTTAGGAATCACAAGAATGCATAATGTAATAGAATTTGTTTTGTGGGCAATGGAACTAATGGAGCTTATTTTCCTAAGGTTTTTTGTTATGCCATCACTGCAATACCTCTAGTTTCTACCCATCATCGTAGTTATGTAGCTTGCTTTGAACTTTCAGAGGCACAAGGATATGCTGGGCTGTAGACAAGGTCCATGCAAACCACTTGCCGCCATGATGGAAGGATAACAGCTGAACTTTTTCTCGCCATTTCATCCAAGAGAACAATCTTGAGATCCCAGAACCACTGATTTTCAGCTTACAGATATACATTATCTATTTATTTTTATGTTTTGCATGTAGCACTCTGTTGAATCAGTACCAATGGGTAGTGGTAATGAGGTTAAAATTTTTATATAGAAAGATAAGGATGAATAGCTGAGGAGAAAGTATAGCTGTAAAGCCTATTGCCAAAAGAAATCATACTAAACTAAATAGCAAAATAGTTTTACATACATAGAATAGATGAAATATCTTTTTGTTTTGTTTTCCTACATCTTTGTTAAGATAAGTAGACTTGTAACAGTAGATTCAACATACTCTTTCCTAGCTATGTACTCAGGGAATCACAATCAAAGTATTCTTAAGAAAGAAGTCTCTATCAATATCTGGAAAATCACAGCAAATAGTCAAACAGAAAGTAATGGATTCAGAGTACTTCTAGCCTACCACACAACTGGTGCTGGTTGGAAAAGCCTCTGATTTTAGTGCTTGTTTTGCTCCTGCATTCTCCTTTGGCCTGCTTTCCACTATTTTCCCAGTTGCATATATCAAGTCTTTTCAGAACAAAATAATCATCACAGCACAAAATGATATAGTACATCCCTCAGAGGCTGTGCAATGCAGACAGTGAGAGCTAAAATACTTTTTATGTCCTCTCAGGGACAAAACAGTGTGAACAATATAGTCATGAGCAATTAATTCTCTGTAATTTTCAACATCTAGATGTGTCTGGCATGGGAAAGTGCTGCTTATTTCAGGGACAAAATTTTTATTTAGTTAACCATGTTAATGTCTCCTATATCACCTTGAACAAAAGCTTCTTCATCATCCATAAGGATAAATTAAATTAATTTGATTTTCCACTCAAAGAAACCAAGATATCAGAGTCTAATTTCTGATTTTGATGAAACTAAAAAAAAAAAAAAAGAAAAAAAAAAGATATCCCTAAAAACCAACCTTACTCCCTCTCCAATTCTTTCCTTTCCCTCCATTGCCATCTCTACAGCTGATCTGCTATGAGATTTCATAGTAAGTGCAATTGAGTGGTGATTCACATGCCTCAAACTGTGCACAGAGAACAGAAAAATATGTCACTGCTCACCTAAGAACGTATGGTTCAATCATAATTCAAACCAGTTTCACACAAACAGGTAAGATTCAAGCTTTGACAGAAAGATAAGGTAAGCCCAGTGTTTTAGCTTATTGACTGAAAATAATGTCAGACTAATAATGCGAATTTGTGCTCACAAGTTGTGGCCCTAAGTGTACTCAAGCAATTGATAAGATAGAATAGAATAGAATAGAATAGAATAGAATAGAATAGAATAGAATAGAATAGAATAGAATAGAATAGAATAGAATAGAATAGAATAGAATAGAATAGACCTGGTTGGAAGAGACCTTCAAGATCATCGCATCCAACCCATCAACCAATCCAACCCACCTAAACAATGTAAGGACTCTTTTGTTTTGGTACTGATGCAAATTATGAAGGTAATACTGTACCTTCTCTGAGAAGCTTAAACAAATATGCTTGTGCAAGATCACAGTCTCTCTATCTATAAAACCAATAGCCTTAAATGCCTAAATATATAAAGTGCTGAGAAGAGAGAATTAATTGTTCTTTCACATTTTCATGCAACTGTTTGTTTTCACCTGAATGTTCCTGAAACTTGGGAAAATAAGACCTTCTGAAAAGTTTAATGATTTTTTTTTTTTCATAAATATAACATATATTACATCTTTTCTGCCATTCTTAGCTCTCACAGAATATTTGTGTCTTGGTTCTCAACTGGAACACTCTGTCCTCATCAAGAACTTTTGAAATAACACTAAGTTATCACAAGAGTTAAGTGATCTTTATTAGAAATATAATAATGAACAAACATCATCTCTAGGGCATGAACAGAATGGAAGAGGAAAATGCTGGAAAAGAAATCACAATCTGTATTATTAGTAAAATAGTGTAGTGTTCATGAAAACTGAGGAAGATGCCAAGAGAGTATATTTGGGTTCTTTTATTCTGACATGCAGAAGACTAATTTAATAAACCGTTAAGGATGTATTGTGCATTGATTTATCTTAAATAAACAAGATATATTCTGAAATAATAAAATAAAAGGTCTTTATTGCAGACAAAATCAAATTAAGTTCCAGGATTATAGTTGAGGCTGTTTGTGCTGCAAGAAAAGATTAAGCTATAACATAAATAAACTTAAAGGAAAGAAAAATGTTTGAAGGGCAGAGAAAGTCACTGCAAAGACGGGCAGTCAAAGTCAGAAAGATGAAAATAAATCAACAGCATAAGCAAATGACTATTTTAATTTAGTGTAAAAACCCAAAGGCAATAAAGTAAGGAACCAGCCACCTGAAAAAAATATGTGCCCAGAAAAGGTAATATTACATCAGTAATAGACCAGAATAAAGGATTTAGGAATTATTATGAAAAATACGGTATATTTTAAGTGACTATTGTCCACTGTAATTCTTAATTCCTCTTATTTGTGACATTTCCTCATGCTCCCATGATCTGTAGCAGTATGGATACACCATCAATGAAGGACTCAGAGAATCTTAAGAACACCAGACTGCCAGGGCTCTTGTGAAGTGCTCTAGCCAGTAGAATGCTAACAACCAGAGCCATGTTTGAAACCCATTTATAACTGTAATGGGGGCAAACCCCCTCCCCACCACGGGCAGAAACAACGACTCAGACAAAGGGATTGCAAAAGTGATGGAAAGTTTAAATAGAAAAACAATTTAAAAACAAACAACAATGAAAGTTTTACAGAAAACCACAAGCACCGTGACAAAGAGAGAAATCCCAGAACATGCCCAAGAACATCCCATCCCCACCTGGGGGGTACACCCAAACCCCCCAGGGCTCTTTCCTCCCTCCCAACCCAGCCTCAGGCCTGGGCAGACTCAAGGGAGGCAGCTCACGCCATTTTACCTAGGCAGCAGCTGGGGATGAAAGAGGAAGTGAAGACCCCACATGGACATTTTATAGGGGAGCAGGGCATTATGGGATTACAATACCTGCCTGTGACCACCCCCTGGGCTGGGCCCACTCCTTGGGACCTCCCAGGTGTGGTCTGTGCAGTGGCATCCGGGCAGCCCCCAGCCTAAACCACCACAATAACAGAGCTCTACATCTTACTGAAGGAAATAAAAGAATTGCATGCTATTTACCAATTCAATTTATTTAACAGGAACCACTAAGTTTCCATGTTTGTCTTAATAAAATCATTATAAGCAAAAAGCACTGTTAAATTAATTAATTTTGCTATAAAATTGTAACTTTTGATCCGAGAAATAAATCTGAGATACCTACCTGTTGTGCAAAAGGAGGTTGCTGACCATAACTGAGTGTGGTGAGTCCAATTTTCCTGAATTCAATGTAGTTTCCGTGTATTAGACATAGCTTCCAATGCACCTTCAAAATCAGCACTTTTTGTGCTTCAGAAACTAGCTTACTGAGGAGTTAAACACTTTTCCTGAAGTCTTTCAGTCATTACAGAAATCTAAATACCCACAAAGATTCTATGACAAACTCAGGACCAGAATTTAGATGCTGTGCAAACTTAAGTGTTGTATGAGTTCAGACGGTAGTGTCACAAGGAATATATAGTCTGTACTATTTTGGAATGTGTATCCCTGTATGTCCTTATAAACTGTTTTAAAAGCCAAAAGCAACACTCTGAGACTTGCCTATAACTATTTGGGCTCCTGGTCTGTTCAGATAACACTAGATTTTGAAGAGTATAGAAATTCCTTCAGTTCTTCAGGGTTCTGCTATGCAAACTGTTTAGTCCATTCTATACTTATTCACGAGGCATTTTACTTTCCTGCAGTCTACTTTGTCATTTCACGTAATTTGGGAGTTTTCATTCACTTATGCTGCAGAATCCATAAATATCACAGAGGCAGAAAATGTAAAGTGAAGAAAAATGTTCTTTCATCTCAAGTGTATCAAATATTGCAGTCTACTTGGCTATTATATTTTGCTAGGGCAAGCAATATTGAATTTCTTCAGAAAATACCCACCAAAGACATTTTAGTGTTCTGAGAGGTTTCTGCCTTGTGCCTTCTCTGTGAACCGTGGTGGATATAAGACATTTGGATGACTCTTGTGGAGCTCCAGTCTCAAGACAGAAAATTGTTACTTTCTGAAATAATTGCACCATTTCAGGAGCAATAATTGCTGACATTGTAATGTTAACTGGGAGCTTACCAAAGTAATATTACCTCTGCACTGCATCTCCGTAGCATATCTCCATGAACTTTTGCTCTTTTAGTACTATCCCTGCGATACGTATTAGCAAGATGGATGCTCTTAACTTGACAGGAAAATCTTTTGTGGTTGTAAACCAGGAAAATATGTTTCAAGTCAATGACCCTGTATTCATACAGACCATATGGGATTCAGCTATTATTTGAAGAAGGTGAATCCTTTGAGGCAGATAATATCAGAAATGTATATGTAATGCTGTAGATGAACTCAAGGTCAGAATATGTTTTTCCAAACAATTCCTACTTTTGCTTATCGATTTCACTGAGGAATATCTTGGATTCCTTGAGTAAGTGCAAGAAACATTGTTTTTCACGAACTGGTACAAATATTTAGGAAGTATGAAAGAAAACAGGTAGGTCAGATCATAGAATGGTTGAGGTTACCCGAGACCATGTCTAGACAACGTTTGAATATTTCTAATGAGGAGGATTCCACAATATCTCTGGACAGTGTGTTCCAGTGTGAGTCACCCTCACAGTTTCCTCCTCCACAGAGCCTCCTCTATTTCAGTTTGCACTCATTACCTATGGTTTTGCCACTAGCCACTACTGAAGAGAACCTATCTCTGTCTTCATTACTCCCCCTGAAGCAGGTACCTGTACACATGTACAAGATCCCCTGATCTGTCTCCTCGAGGCTGAACAGTGGTTGCTTCAGACATCCTTTGCTAGATTCAACTCCAGGTACTGAATGCCTTGTCTTTCCCAACCATGAATGCTCAGACACGGTCTATATCTCTTCAAGTTTATCTGGCCTTCTATCTTTCTATGTTTTCTCTTTGTACTTGGATTTTACCAGAAACTTTTTTCCATTCATGGAGACCTCCTGGCATTTTTGTTTGATTTCTTGCTCATTGGACCAAACTGTTTTTGATATTGGAGGAGGTGATCCTTGAATATCAACCAGATTACTTGAGCCTCTCTTCTCTCCAGGGTCTTATCCCACAGGACTCTTTCAAGCAGATGCCTAAAGAGGATAAATTCTCTTCACCTGAAGCTGAGCACTGCAATCTTGCTTTTTCTCCCACTCTCTTCTCTCAAGATCCATATGCTGATAGCCAGTTAATAGGTATGATATTGAGAAATCCAAGTAAGATTGTATTATTGGACAAAATTTATATCATAACACTAATAGTTTTTCAAACTGGAACACATCACAAGATTGAATTTTGTCTTTTATAAACACACTAAAATTCTATTTCACTACTCCCCTACAAAAATAAAACAAACAAAGAAACAAATCAACCCCCCAAAACCGCAATACCAAACCAACACAAATCAAACTCAATGAAAATGTATTAGGCAATCAGTGGCTTGCAAACAGCCTTTTTTAATGCTTGTCTATCAGAAGGTGTGCTAGTAAGAGATACTTAGAAGTGTGCTTATATCACAAAGAAATCACTATATTGATATATTTCACAATTTTTCCCAGAGTTGTATTCATAATATTGAAAAGAAAAAAGTAGAAATTATGTTTTTCTTGAGGCATTTCTGAGTTAGACTATTCTTTTTCAAATTATTAAAAAAAACCCACTTCTTTTCTAGAATCTACTTTTATTCTTGTCCCATGATTTCACGATTCTGTCAATGTCAGAACAATCAAATAGTCAGATGCTTTCACATTCTGTGGCAAGATCTAAGGCAAGATTGAACACTAGATGTAAAGGAAACAAAATATTCACCTAACTTGTTCCGATTAGCTAAATGCCAAAGGTCTGCAATAAGATTTTGAGTCCTGCATAATTGAATTACAAAGCACTTTGTTCCCCTTAATCTCAGTCCAAGAGGTCAATCAAAATTTCATTCCAATTACATGAAGTTTGCGGATATTGACAGCTTGCAAGCATTTTTGCTTTAAATAATTCATAGAGAAAGATAACTGACTTTGTTTTCATATTGGTAGTATATAGTCATAGAATGGAATTCTGTGTGGACACTGAAAAGAGAAGAAGTTGATTTAGCAGCTTTGAGAATGATGCAGAAGGTTGTGGCAGTGATGAAGAGGTGCATTTTACTAAAATAAGAATATCATATTTTCTAAAGCTATTACACATTTATCTACATAATTTTACTTTGAAACAAACTCTCTCTTTTTTTTTTTTTTTAATTATATAGAGAAAGTGGTTATCTCCCTACAGT
The DNA here is from genome assembly GCA_011125475.1 of Melanerpes aurifrons. NCBI lineage: Eukaryota > Metazoa > Chordata > Aves > Piciformes > Picidae > Melanerpes > Melanerpes aurifrons. The sequence continues at coordinate 3,953,570 of WWNC01000071.1, read as the reverse complement.
AAGATGTTCAAGTCTCCATGAACAAGCTATGTTTAACACAAGTTAGTAAGATAAAATAATGAAACAAGGATTTCAGGAATGTCAAACAACATGGTTTTATTTTATGAATTTTTTTTTTGTTCACCCTTTCCATGTCTAATGGATGTGGGGAGTTTTGACTGTATTTTTCAACTTTATTATCTACCAGTAGTGTTATATCTGTTCTATTTTACAGTTGCTACTTCATAAAAGGAGGGAAACAATGACTATCAGAAAGACACAGCAATTTAAGGAAGATAATATTATTATTTGTTAAGATAATTTATTATTTATTAATATTACAGAATAGAATAGAATAGAATAAACCAGGTTGGAAGAGACCTTCAAGATCATCACGTCCAACCTATCACCCAACACCACCTAATCAACTAACCCATCTATCCAAGCACCCTGTCAAGTCTCCTCCTGAACACCTCCAGTGACGGCGACTCCACCACCTCCCCAGGCAGCCCATTCCAATGGGCAATCACTCTCTCTGTGTAAAACTTCCTCCTGACCTCCAGCCTGAACTTCCCCTGGCGCAGCCTGAGACTGTGTCCTCTTGTTCTGGTGCTGGCTGCCTGGGAGAAGAGACCAACCTCTGCCTGTTTACAACCCCCTTCAGGTAGTTGTAGAGAGTAATGAGGTCACCCCTGAGTCTCCTCCTCCAGGCTAAGCAGCCCCAGCTCCCTCAGTCTCTCCTCATAGGGCTTGTGTTCCAAGCCCCTCACTAACTTCGTTGCCCTTCTCTGGACTCGTTCCAGCAAGTCAACATCCTTCCTAAACTGAGGGGCCCAGAACTGGACACAGTACTCGAGGTGTGGCCTAACCAGTGCAGTGTACAGGGGCAGAATGACCTCCCTGCTCCTGCTGGCCACACTGTTCTTAATGCAGGCCAGGATACCATTGGCCCTCTTGGCTGCCTGGGCACACTGCAGGCTCATGTTCATCCTACCATCAACCAGCACTCCCAGGTCCCTTTCTGCTTGGCTGCTCTCCAGCCACTCTGACCCCAGCCTGTAGCACTGCATGGGGTTGTTGTGGCTATGTGGTGTTGTTACTATTATTTATTATCCTGTTTTGGCAGAGGGGTTGGACCTAATGATCTCTGGAGGTTCCTTCCAACCTCTAATGTTCTGTGATTCTGTAAATACTGTGTCATAGTTTAGGTTCTGATATTGGATGGAGATCAGAAGTATGATGTCCTGAATCAGGGAAGTTGAAGTCAAGATACTGACTCTTGCTGTGCTAACAGCTATTATCCATGCATTTCTACATACCTATATAGATAAACATCTATTATCTATACACTCTATAAAAATTATCTGTATGTTATGTATATATTTATGCTTAGCTGTGTTACAAAATGCAATTAATATTATGCTGTAATACAAATATTATACATAATTGCTATAGAGTATACAATGATACACACTAATGTTACAAAATGCAGTTAACATTGCAATACGATATGCACAGTTGCTAGTTAGTCTGTTATAGGGTTGTTCTGTTTGGATTTAAGCAAGAATATACTGATTATTACTTGCTGAATTTGCTTCTACTTTATGGGTGTAACAAGCCTCTACTTTGGCTATGCGAAGCAGGAGGGGAACAGACGTGTGCACCCTGGCTGTGTATACAAGATGTAAGTATGGTGCTCTAATGTGAACTGCACTGTGAATTAGATGAGTGGTTTTATGTTCAGGGTTTGTGCAGGGTATTACCACCATGCAAGGAACTAAATTCTCCGTTTTGTCTCACCTCCAATGCTAGGCTAATTTCTTCCTAGCTTTAGCTTATAGAAAATAGAGTAGAGTAGAGTAGAGTATAGAAGAGTAGAGTAGAGTAGAATAGAATAGAATAGAATAGAATAGAATAGAATAGAATAGAATAGAATAGAATAGAATAGAATAGAATAGACCAGGTTGGAAGAGACCTACAAGATCATTACGTCCAACCCATCATCCAACACCATCTAATCAACTAAACCATGGCACCAAGAACCCCATCAAGTCTCCTCCTGAACATCTCCAGTGATGGCAACTCCACCACCTCCCTGGGCAGCCCATTGCAATGGCCAATCACTCTTTCTATGAAGAATTTCTTCCTAACATCCAGTCTAAACCTCCCCTGGTGTAGCTTGAGAATGTGTCCTCTTGTTCTGGTGCTGGTTGCCTGGGAGAAGAGACCAGCCCCCACCTGTTTACGACCTTGCTTCAGGTAGTTGAAGAGAGCCATAAGGTCTCCCCTGAGCTTCCTCTTCTCCAGGCTAAAAACGATTCAATGTACAAATTAACATTTTCATTAAACTACATTGTTAAATTTTTATTTATTATACTCAGTAAATAGGAACTGTAAGGCATTTATTGGCTTCACCTTTGATTTCCTCTTTTTCTTTAGGGTTAGTAATAGCAGAGCACTTAGTATTTGCATTAAGTAATTTTAAAGAACAATGGATGTGGCACTACTTACTTTCTAATTCCAGTGAGTGTGATATTTTAAAATTATTTTTTTCACTGTTATGCTGACAACAATATCAAATGCACAGTCCTGAAAAAAATGGGAGAATATTATTATCATAATTCCAAGGTCCTTTTGCACATTTTTATCTCTATAATTGTTCATTTTTAGCACAATAAATGCACAATGAAAAGAATTCTTGATCAGTCCAAGGATTTGGCTTGAACTGTGAATAGCTGTAATAATAGCAAAGACTATAATGGTATCTTGTTAGGAGTATTTTATGTGGAGTTTGGTGTAATACTCATCCAGCTATGCAGAGTAGAAAGGCTAACCACTGCTTTATTTTTGAATGTAACAGAGATAGATCAGGAAGGCCTTGAGAGTAAGCTTATTGCTGATTAAGATCAATAGAAGATAACCTTCCCTTTCTCTAAGCCGAAAGAAATGGAAGAATAATTGTAACTTAAAGCCTCCAGGGTTACTCTGAGGCTTATGCAATTTAGGAATGTGCAAGAGGCTTGAGAGTCACTGTGGCTCATCTGTACATCTTAGACAACATTTTGACAAATTTGTTTTACATATATACATACATATATATATATATAAATCCCACTTTACATTGTAACAATTTGTTCTTTTAAACTGTAATTCACAACTGAGGTTCTGCTCTTGTTTCCCACATGTTTTGTCATAGTATGTAGAGACCAAAGAAGGTATTAAAGATTTTGTACCTAATGCAGCAGTGAAGAGCTTTATAAGGAATCATTAGAGCTTTAAAAGTACAGGATGTTTTTTTCAAATAGTACAGCAGAATAACACCTTTTCTGTTATGTTGTGGAATTTCCAGAGGATGCGAGCAATCATTTTATAAACATTACTCAAGATCACATTGTTGAAAGGTCCTATCTCTTTCTTCTTGTCTTTTCCACATTCTGTTGGTCCAAAGTCTAAAGAAAATATTTTTTTCTGATCTTACTGGGCAAAACATTTGCAGATTCATCATATGGTTTACTTGTATGATGATTCTGAGATTTAGATTTAACATGAATAAATTTGTATAAAATGAAGATTCAAGACCATATTAGTTTTTCTAGGTGCCCTTGTTTTGTTATCAGACTCAATCTGTATACTCAATGATTAATGTTAAACATTGAGTAGGACATTTTCCCAGCTATAATTAAATATCTGTTCATATTTTAAAATATAACATATGGCTAAACAGAATATATATCAATCTACTCACATTTCAGTAACTCTTTTTATTCTAATGTTTAAGAGATGTTTTGCTTTTAGAATAGGTGCAGTTAATGATTATACCAATTTGTTTTTCTCTCTCAAGCTGCAAGCTAGACATCAAAATGTAGTCTACAAAATTCTTCTTTCTATCTAATGTTTCGCTTCCATCATGTATCAGGTTTGAGCTAGAAGAAATCTGTATGTGAGCGAAGCTGATGAGCCTCAAGTGAAGGGTATAATTTCTATCTATTCAATGGACTAAGATACATAAAATGAGAACAAACATCAGTTACAGCATTGGCTCCCACCAAAACTTAATAACACTTGTCACTTCTAAGTGCCTTTTAGAGGATTTAGAGTTTCTATCTAGCACTTCATCTAAGATCAAATTAAAGTCTCAGGCAATTATGATACACTCATTTATCTGAAACAAACACTATCTGTTTTGTTCAGCAGAGTGGCTTCAAAGCGCATAAAGTAGAAAAGTATCTCTTATAGTTACTGCCTTGCAATATCAGAGCCTCAACCTGCTTGATGTTTGTTTGTTTGTTTTGTTTTAAATAACAAAGTCATGAAAGGAAGACAGTTTTTGTTTGGTACACCACCTCCCCCAACTTCCCCATCACTCTTGAGTTTATTTATGGCTAATGACTGCTTGCATATTTTTTGAGAAACTGTTATTACTCATCAGCATAGTAACTATAGCTAAATTTATTACATGACTTAATCTAGTTTTAAGCAAGCAGTTAGCACAGTTTCTAGAGATACAGAGTTATTTATGTTCCATCCTGTTATTATGTAAAAGACTAATGCATCCCTTAATACTCCTCAAAGAGATGTTAATATTACTCAGTGTAAAAAAAATAACCATAGTATTAATCTCTGGCTAAATGTCTTCCATGACCCACACTGTACTTGGAAATTCCTTCAGAAGAACCTTTCTCTCACCAGTCAGTCAGAAAACAAGCATGGTTTTCCCATATATTCTGAGTAGAACTTAAAGTTTGCCTGCCAGAGTTATTCAGCACCACACTGAGCACTTCGTTAAGGATTCACGGAGGGCTGTGGTACCATTTAACATCCCATACTGCTAATTTAGAATTTAGAATTTAGAATAAACCAAACCAGGTTGGAAGAGACCTTCAAGATCAGCACGTCCAACCCATCAACCAATCCAACCCACCCAAAGAGCTAACCCATGGCACCAAGCACCCCATCAAGTCTCCTCCTGAACACCACCAATGACGGCGACTCCACCACCTCCTTGGGCAGCCCATTCCAGTGGGCAATCACTCTTTCTGTATAGAACTTCTTCCTAACATCCAACCTGAACCTCCCCTGACTCAGCCTGATACTGTGTCCTCTTGTTCTGGTACTGGCTGCCTGGGAGAAGAGACCATCATCCGCCTGTCTATAACCTCCCTTCAGGAAGTTGTAGAGCGTGATAAGGTCACCCCTTAGTCTCCTCTTCTCCAGGCTGAGCAACCCCAGCTCCCTCAGTCTTTCCTCATAGGGCTTGTGTTCCAAACCCCTCACCAACTTCGTTGCCCTTTTCTGGGCTCGTTCCAGCAAGTCAACCTCCTTCCTAAACTGAGGGGCCCAGAACTGGACACAGTACTCGAGGTACTAATAATATCCAGGCTCCACTATCTACATACATTCACCAGGGGAAAATCATGCTTGAACAAACCTGGTCACCTTCTATGACAAAGTAGCTCACTTGGTCAATGCAGGCCAAGCAGTTGGTATTATCTAGACAAACTGACATGTTATGGCCTAGGCAAGTGGTCTGTACAGTGAGTAGGGAGCTACATGACAGTCTATACCCAGGAGGTGGTAGTAAATAGTTCTTTCTCAACCTAACAGCCAGTCACAAGTAGGGCTCCCCTAGGGACTCATATTGGGCCCAAAGCTTTTTAATATCTTCCTAAGTGATCTGCATGTTGGGATCAAGAGCACCCTAATGAAGTTTGCAAATGACACCAAAATGAGAGGGGAGGTTGAGACTCCATACAGGAGATCCATCCTCCAGATGGGAGAGGCGCTCCAGCCCTCTAATCATCCTCATCTTCAGCATAGCAGTGCCCTGTCTTCACACAGCCTGCTCTCAGAAGCAAGCCCCCTCCCTCACACACAGATGGATAGGAAAACGACCCCAAAAGAAACCCCTCTGGGTTGAGATAATGAGTTTACTGAGATGATAAACTATGCAATTACCTTAGAAGAAGGCGTGTGTGGTTTTTTTTTTTTTTTAATTGAACTTAATATTGGCCTATCAAAATCAAGTTTGGGTTTGTCCATAAATTATCTAATATCCAAGAGTAGTGCAACATCCTGAAACTAGCCATATTAAGCATCTGGCATTCACTAAAAGCCAGTAATTCATATCTGAATATTATTTTAATAGCAATTCTTTCTCAATAACACTGGTTTCACAGTCTGCTCCTTTTCCACCCCATTTTCCCCCTTTTTCCCCTCAAAACCAGAACACCTGGTCTTTGTGGGAGACTCCTCCCACCCCAGGTGTGGCCACTCTGCCCTCCCAGCTCTCTCCCCTTTTTAATCCCCCCAGGTAAAGGCTGAGACCCCAAACTAAGCCCATCTGGGCTGAGGGATCCTCCTCTCATCACTGGTGGGTTCCCATGGTGCATACTGGGTGGTGGTGACAATGAAGGCCGGGAGGCCTGGTGGCCCCCCGGTTAGGTAGGGCTATGATTGATGACTCCTCTAATATCATCTATGTGTGCTGGCTGGGCCTCACTCTGGGATGGGTGCAAAAATGGCAGTGGTGAAGCAGGAGCTGTTAAGCAGGGTGGAAGATGGTCCTGGTGCCAGAGCTGGTCCTAGTGTTGCTGTCTTTCAGGAAGGATGGTCTCAAGAAGGCTCATCTGTGTTTGTATCTCATGTGGTAACTGTTTGGTTTTGGTTTTTGTTTTGTTTGGTTTTGGTTTGTTCAGCTAGGCGACTCCTTTACTACAAAGCCAACACCACTATGCCTAACACCAGGGAGACAGCAGTTTTCCCTACAATGTGGATTTAGTATGCACACTGGGGCTTCTGCTTCCTTCAGAAGTCTGTCTCCCATGAAAATTACTTTTCTTTATTACTGTATGGAAATAGTTTTCATGAATGGTGTAAGCCAGTGACAACTGTAATAGGCAAGGACATATCTGGGTAACAGATTTAGGAGCTAGGTCTACCATGTTCCCCATCAGCCTGTAGAGTGGACAAAGCTAGCATGGATTCGACTGTGGACATCAGAAGTCCCTTTTGCAAGTTACTCTTCTCCTGTTTGCCCACATTTGCTGGGAAATAGCTTTGATTTGGGGTTATGATTTTATCTGACATCTGGCTCATCGTGTTTCCTACACTCAGTCAGCAGGCTACAGTGCCTCACACTAAAGAAAAGGAACTGACCGCTTGTGACAAGCTAGGTAACACTTTGCAAATATTAATACTTCTGTGGGGAAACAGTGTAAACATACATGCTGAACTACCTTTCCATATTCTTGCCAGATATGTTGATTATTTCTCTTCTCAAAAATATACTTAGTGGTTTGAACTTTCCACTGTTTCTATACACTAAACTTAGAACTATGCAGATGAGTAATTACTGGAATCATGTTCTTATATGAATAGTTGGAGAAGACTGAGTTTTAAATCTGTGCTAAAATGTGTATTTTAGAAAACTATGGGTAGCACACTCTAATGTAAGTTTTCACTACTGGAAGACAGTGTAGTGTGCTTTTGCTTTTTAGGTAAAAGTAACTTGGAATGATAAAAAGTTTTCCCCATCTTTCTTTATAAACCCCTTTAAAACACTGGGAGGCTGCAATAGTGTCTCCCTGGAGCTTTCTCTTCTCTGGACTGCACAATCCCGGCTCTCCCAGCCTTTTCTCATGGAATTTTTCACCTCCCTCGACCTGCTAGCCACAGCCCAGGATCAGGGGTCTCTATGACTGTAACGCATTTGCAGGCGAAGGAATGAAAGGTCTGGACTAGAGTCCTATGTGTTTGAGAATCACAAGCAATGCTTATCTGACACCACTGGGGAAAACACTGTTTTACTTTCGCTATGACACTCAGAGAAGGGAAAACGTCTCTTTCCTCTGTATGTGAGGTCTACTTCAGCAAATACACTCATCTACAGAGTAGCTGTCTGCCTTTGAGCTAATTGCCCTAAACACTTATTACAGTCATTAGAAGGAAACAGATTTTTTGAGAACAACTCTGCACTAACCATACCTATTCTTTTTCTCCTGACCAGAATTGGTGATTATTTAAAATGTAGATGCCTACATTTAGTGAGATTAATTGAACTCTTGCCATGCACAGCAGTAAACTGAAGCACCAAATGTGCATGCATCCTTCAGTATGTAAATTGAAACAAGAATACTGAATGTTAGAAGAGATAGACAGAAGTAAACATATGTGACTTAACACAAGTCTCTGAAGGAGATTGTATACGCTCATTTCCAGCACAAAATAACACAGAGGCAGCATACTTTCTGTGAGGAACACAGTCCTGGATGGTACTTTAAAAGTTGTTAAACCATATGGTCTGATGGGCTGTCACTGACATGCTGGGGTACACCTTTATAATCTAAAACCCTAGCAAAGAAATTGAATAGAAAAATGTCAGTCAATTTGTCTTTTTTTTTTTTTTTTTTTTTTTAACAGCATCAGAGGGGAAGAGTCTTGGTGAAATTATCTATGCAATTGAAATGATCTATGCTCACCAAAGCATAATAAATGCAGCACAACCAGCACACACTTGAATATGATTTGGCAGCTCTAAAACATTCTGTTGGAGATTTAGCTTCTTACCTGAGAAACTTTGTTAGCTGCCAAATGAAGCAGTTGCTCTAATACAACAGCTTTCATTGTATGCATAATAAATGGAAAGAGGTAAGTGATTTCCAATATAGGTCTCATCTAACCAAGTTTTGGCACCTACAATATTACTCATCTTGAGTGTTTATAGTCATTTAAAGTTAAGGGCTGTGTTATGCATACTGGAAAGAAGCAATTGTTCACAAACCAATTAATCCAACAGAGATGGATGGTGTTTAATCTGAGTTCAAGCTGCCCATTTCTCTCTATTGACTACAGACGGACCCTCACACATTGGAACAGGCAAGTCTTTTCATTATTGACTAGCTAAAGCTGGGTGCGACAACCCAGCCCTGATGTAGGCAGACATATACCTTATGTGCTTCAAAGTTATGTATCTTCATTGACTGTGACTTTGAGTACTTATTTTAACATACTCTCTCATGATGTGCATGAGATTTAGTCTCAAATTCATCCATGCAGATTAGGCACAGTAGATTCCCATTTTTCTTTTACTTTGTTTAAATTAATATTTTTTTCCTGAGCTAAGACCAATAATATACAAGACCAATAATACACAAGAGAGTACAGATAAGTAGAGTATTTTTCAAAACCATAATTTGTCTTTCACACATGTGTATGACAAAAGTCAGATATAATAACTGATACCATCTGACTTCTCATTTGGTCACACCTTTTGATGTTGGATAACTTTTTAGGCTTCAGGCTTGAGGGTCTTTATTGTAACAAACCAATTCAACTGTGTGTGGCTTGGATTGCAAAGGAAATAGCACATATTTTTGTGTAGCTATATGATGTATTTGAAGAGTGGAAGTTCATGATAAGTGCAAATATTTCAAACAAATCGTATCCTCATGTAAGAGATCATAGAACACAGTAGAGGTTTAACGTCTGAAGATGTCCCTTCTCTTTGCAGACTGGTTGGCTTGGATGATCTTTGAAAGTCCTTTCTGACCCCAAAGATTCTATAATTATTCTATGATTAAATTGAACTATTTTAATTAAAAATAAGTATCCATCTGTTTCATATGTTAATTTCTCTTTAAGAAATTGGCATCTATTAACAAAGCATATACACTAATAATTACTTGTAATAAATAGCTAAGTTAAGCTGTAGCTTGGTTTCAGATGTCTGCTTTTCATCTAAACCTCAATAACTGAGAGATGCTGATAAAAATTGTGAAGTATTGCCTATAATGGTAGAAGTGAACACAAAATTCAGATAAGCTGTTCAGTGTCAAAACTAGAATCCCTGACTCCTAGTTCTTTCTCAGCAGCTAAACAGACAGTATGGTGAGGAAGAGATGAGAGGCAATAGCACTTAAAAGGAGAGATGCAATTTTGTATCATTACTACCTAGAAGTGATCAGATAGGAAAGGTTGAAACCACCTCAGAGCAATCTTGAAAATGATTGTTAGATCATTGGCAGCATTCATGATAAAAATAGATGCATGATGGAAACTCTGGGGAGACTTCATACATTCATGTAAAGTATTTGTTCCTTGCCTGTGAGTTTGGCCTTGATATTTAGCCCTGTCTGTATTTTCTCTAAAATTACTATGGCATTTTTGAACACTCCTCCTCCACTTAAATTTTGCTATAGAAGCCAGGAATTTCTGGGCTGGCAGAAATATGGAATAATGAAACAGTAAAACCACCCAACTGCATTAAACTTTCATCTTGCAGGTACTGAAGTAAACTCACATTGAACGAATACTCCTTTTTGAATCAAAAAGCAGAAACAGATGTCTTTACATTTAATTCAGTGCATAATATAATAAATGCTGTATACTTTACGTAGTCACACTCAAAATTGCTCATAAACTTTGGAGTTATCAGTTGATGAGTAATGAGTAGAATTGCCTCCAGTTTCACCCCAAGATGCAATGTAATTGGCATTTATGGAATATTATTCGTATGCAATATTTATGGAGGTATTTAAATGCTACTGGTTGTCTTATTAGTTTTAGAGGCTATATTTCTTCTTGTGAGAAATTGTCATATTTGGCTTTTGCATGGGGAAGGTGGGTGCTGAGCATTGCTGGGGACTGCGGGGTTCAATCCTGAAGCTGTCTGGTTGTAGTCTGCTGTGTAAGATCTGTATTGGGGAGGGAAATGCAGGGCAAAGTGAAACATTGGAGACTGTCTAGCTGTGAAGATCACTGGAGTGTTGAGGTCAAGAGTGCAACTGCTATCCCGGCCCTGAAATGACTGCTGCCAACAACAGCGCAAGCGTGGAGGGGCGGGACTGGGACAGAGGGGTGGGAGCACACTTGGGAAATGTAAAGGGATTTGTGGAGATATATGAATATGTATGAGTTTGACATAATCCTGTTGCTATATATGCTCAACTCATGTTGATATGGCACACCTCTAGCGACTCTGCTATGCGCCCAGTGCTGTTTGCTTTTATTTTATAATAAACTGTTTATATTTAAAATTTAGCATTGAGCTCGTTTCTCACATACTTAAAAAGAGGATTATTACAGCAGAGCTTTTCACATCTGGCTTTGTTGCCATTGCAGTCAGCGTTTTCTTTCAGACCTGGCCAAATCAGCCAGCAGGTGAAGCTTATGATTGAGAAGTTAAAGCTGCCTCCTTCAGGGATGGTACTCTGCATATGGTACTCTGGCCAAGTGGAAAGTTCCTCTCTGAAGTCATGTGCATGCTGATTTACTAGAGTTGATGGCCTGGGGATGTATATAGGCTAATTGGCTGCACATGGAGTAATTTAAATTTCTTTTTAAGATAGATATGAGATATTCATCTGTTTCTGGAGCAATCATCTCTCAGGTTTTAGCATATAACAAGCCCAGAGGTAGAGGTGACCTGAAGGGGGATAGTTCATTGCACAAAAGACTCATGTGGCATGTGTGACCATGGGGTACTGCAAAAAATAATAGTGGTTCATTATAAACTAATAGTTCTGTGTTGGTGTATTTAGTTGCCCACTCATTCTTTGAAACTGAGTGTTCCATTGTGCCTAATCTTCCCTTGATTTTGTGATTTCTCCTTTTATTTCTTTTAAATTCAATACTTTTTGTATGAGGAAAAGAAATTGGGAGAAGAACTAAGACCAGATTACCTAGATATACCACATTACACAGTGGGTACAAAAGTCACCTGGAACTGCCCTGCTTGGCAACTCTTGCAGCAGAGATGTAAGCATGATTTCTACATCTCCCTGCCTGCAGCAGAGAGAAGAAAGCTCATTCCATCTATTCCCTACATACATTCTTACATCCTTCCCTATTTTGCTTCATTCTCCTTTTGAAAGGACTATTTCAGTCTGAACATTTCTGCAGATTTTACCATTACGAGGGAAGGCTGTACTGTGTATCAGTGTTTATATACAGTGAAAGCTTTCTTATAGCCTCTCTTCATCCCAAAGTCTATGCATAAATTCCATTTAAATGAACTCAGACTTCAAAAGATTATGACTGTTGAAGAGTCTGCAAGGAGAATTTCTGAAAGATGAACTTCTAATAGCATTTTAAGTGCACAAAAATCTAGCTGCACTTTCTGTTATAATTTATTAATAAACAATAAGACATTAATAAAGTGAATACTTAACACAGAAACTAAAGTAGGAACTGCACAGATGGATAATGTTGATAAGACAAAACTCTGAGAAAGTGTGACTTTGGAACATTCTAGTATAACTAATTTTTTATTTCTGTCATTGCAGTTACTGACTGATATTGGTTCATTAACTATAGATGTTTTGCATGTTTTCCTAGGCTGTTGTGGAAGATGACAAGTTTGTCTCTCTTAATGTAAATCAACAAAGATAAAGTGAATCCTGTCTACCAATTCTGGATGCAAATCAGCTTGTGATTGCATCGTGATAACATGGGACTACAACAATGGACCCAAGGACCCAGCCATCACACCTTTAGGGCAAGATAATCTCCACCTGTTTCCTGAACCTTGTCTGGATGGAGATTTCCCCCCCCCCTCCAGCCAGGTTCTTGCCTAAACACACAGATTTCCTGCCACTGGAATAAAAACTGTATAAAAGACTTGAGCAACTACTGGTTTGTAGAGAGAAACAGAGAGAGAAACAGAGGAGAGAAACAGAGGAGAAAAACGGGGAGAAAAACGGAGATGAAGGAAAACACAGGAGACGGGCCAGGCCGCTGAGAAGAGAAAGCCAGGACGATGCTGCTCCGGAGAAAAGAAGCTGCCCGGAGGACCACAGCTCCAGCCAAATCCTCAGCACCCCTTCTCTACAGACCCAGGCTGCCCAGAGGAGCCTCAGCACTGTTCCTGTATCAACCCAACATCTCCCCAGAGGACCACAGCTGTTCTCCAGCAAAAGCCTCACCAGCGTTTCTCTCTACAAACCCAACATCTGCAGCACCTTGCCTCCACAGACTTTAACTGTCTTGGGGGAGGATGAGGGGTGTGGTAATATAATTCCTTTCCTCTTCTATCTCTCGTCCCTCTCTCTCTCTCTCTCTCTTTTCTCCCTCTCCCCTTTCTTATGTCCACTTTATTTATGTAATAAATAGCCTAGCTGTTGATACTTTGGCCTCGTTTGTGCCTTTAACTTCACAACATGGGAATATTTAAAAGAACTGTGTCTTCGGACCGAGACATCTAATGTCTCCGGACCGTGACAGCTGTGTGCTTGGAAGGGGAGAGCAATAATCCAGAAAAATATGGCTTGCCCAGGCTTTGTAAATTCTTTTGTTTGAAGCTAGTTGGCTCAAATTCCTTTGTTCAGAGTTACACTAACCTACAAAACACACCAACCCAGTCTGATGGTCATGTACAGTCTAAATTTGGAATCCAATTGATGAAACAACATCTCGGTATAACTCATCTAACCAAATGGCTATGTTCTTCAATGCCTATGCCTTTAGGATCACAACACAATGCTATTAAATTGCTTTTTCATTTGTTCAGGCTGTAACTTCATATTTAAAGCAAATGGTACTCATGAGTCGTCTTTGCTCTTGGAATCCAGCCTTGTTGAGTAACCTCCCACATATGCTGCAGAAAGAAAGGTAAATTGCATGTGATTGCATAAATGAAAAGTGAGGACTGGGGAGACACATTCGGCACGCATCTAGGCCTCTCTGGACATTATGCTGATGTTTAAATCAGACTTTGACTGAAATGTGTAGATAGACTTCCATCCAGTTTGTGCTCTAATGATAATATTATTTTTTTAAATTGTTTTTGGGTTTGAATGTTGAAGTTGGTCCTCTTCTCACTCTTGAATGTTTTCTTGAGCACGCCTTCAATATGTAATTCTGTATCTTCCCATGTAACCCCTGTTGCCATGTGTGACACAGTCATAGGTTCAGCATTCTGTCGTGTCATGGTGTTCTTCCATTGCTGCTTCCTGCATTTCTTCATGTGCAAATTTGCAACATGGTAATGTGAGTTAGAATTTTATGTTTATGAGATTTAGGTAGCTTCTGTGCCCTGTTTCCTTCAATGTAGGTTTTAACTGAACTCATACCTTCTCTCAGGCAATAACAATTTCTGTCAGTAAATCAAATTTAGTTCTCAGGTTTATTGGTTCTTCTTGGCTTGGGGAAGAATAGAGCCCAGACAAAATCATGTTCTCAATCATTTTCTCTGGGAAGAAAGTTATGACCAATAAAAAAGCATTAGCAGATGTGTGTAAATAATTTTAACATCTAATTCGAGATGAATTTGAACTTTAACTTACAGTGCTTTGTTGGCTGTTAAGAATGTAGTTAAAACCCCTGAGCAATACATAAGTGAGTAACAAATCCACACATCATTAGTTTCTTATTAATCTTATGATTCCTAATGAAGTGACTTTTGAGAATGGCATTAGGTCAGAAGTAAAATCTAAAATCTCTTAATAACACAAACAATTTACCTAAATGGCAGAGTTAAGGTTAGGTTAGTGCACTGTTTGTCATTAGTAACAATTTGTATTTAACTTTCTAATGGCATTTTAAATATTGTTGTTCTATGTGAGACACAAATACAGTAAACTTTTTTAAACTGGTTTTATTTACCTTATCACTTACTTATCTATAGTTAAAAAAAAACAGTTCAGTTTAAGTATGTACTCCTAACAGTTCCCCAGGAAAGTTAAAATGGATGTGTCATCTCCTAAAAATCAGCATATAATTTTTCACACAGAATCATAAAGTCAAAAATTACTTGGGGAGCAGTTCCCAACTTGAATGAAGATGTCACTTTCCTGGAATTACTTTAGGTTGATCTATAGTCTGCTTAAATTCACAATCTGTGACCTTGGTATATGAACTAGGCTTTGCAAATTATTTCTACATATTAAAAGGACTTCTCATTAATTTGCATGAGAATATTTGAAAAGTGGTTGGGTTTTACTTGGGGTTTTTCTTCAATTAAATAATATATAATCTCAATATGGCATGTCTGTTTAGAAGACCAGTAGTCACAACAAGGCACAACAAAAGCAAAGACTTCCTTTCTTACCTTTCCTTAGACAATGTAGGATCTCTTTCTTAATGATTCCATTGATATTTACTGTTTAGAATTCATGAATTTCTAATAGTCTCCATGAAATATCAGTATGTTCTCTAATAGACACTTTTGGAAAATCACTTTAACCTGCACTGTCTATGGATCTGTGCCCATTCCCAATAGTAAGCCACTGGCCTTGGTAATAGGTCTAACCTCAATTCTCTATGCAAGTGCAGGTAAAGATGACTAGGTAGAGTAGGCTGCATTTGCAGTTAGAGCAGTTATGTTATAGCATCTTGCCTTTACCTACCTTCGCCAACTCATTCTCCTGGCCTATGTCCATGAAAAGAGGAAAGTAGTGTTTCCTCAAAACTGCTAAATAGAAAGGTTAAAACATGTTTGTGAGGAAAATGCAGATAAATCACTTGGAGCTTTGTGATTTTTCTTTGATTAAAGATTTATGTAGGAATAAAATTAGGGAGGCAAAGGCCCAGCTGGAACTGAAGCTGGCCACCACAGTTAAAGATAATAAAAAGCATTTTTATAAATATATTAACAATAAGAGTAAGGGCAGGAAGAACCTGCACTCCCTAGTGGACCTGGAGGGGAACACGGTGACTGAAGACGAGGAGAAGGCTGAGGTCCTGAACATCTTCTTTGCCTCAATTTTTAACAGCAAGGCAGGAGGAGTTCAGGACGAGTGGCCTCCAGAGCTGGGCGATGGGGTTGGGGAGCAGTGTAATGCCCCAGAAATCCATGAGGAATTAGTTCGGGACCTGCTGAGCCACTTGGATATTCACAAGTCCATGGGATCCATCCTAGGGTGCTGAGAGAGCTGGCAGATGTGCTAGCTAGGCCACTCTCCATCATTTTCCTCCAGTCCTGGCTCACAGGTGAGGTCCCAGAGGACTGGAAACTGGCCAACGTGGTCCCCATCCACAAGAAGGGTTGGATGGAGGAACCTGGAAACTACAGGCCGGTCAGCCTGACCTCAGTGCCAGGGAAAGTGATGGAGCAGATTATCCTGGTGGCAATAACTGCGCACCTGAAGGATGGCCAAGGGCTCAGGTCCAGCCAACATGGATTCAGGAAGGGCAGGTCCTGCCTCTCCAACCTGATCTCTTTCTATGATCAGGTGACCCGTCTGGTGGATGTGGGGAGGCCTGTGGATGTGGTCTACCTGGACTTCAGCAAGGCCTTTGACACCGTCCCCCACAGCAAACTGCTGACTAAGCTGTCAGCCCGTGGATTGGACCATTACACTCTGTGCTGGGTTAGGAACTGGCTGGAGGCTGAGCCCAGAGAGTGGTGGTGAATGGTGCCACATCCAGCTGGAGGCCAGTCACCAGTGGTGTCCCCCAGGAATCAGTGCTGGGCCCTGTACTCTTCAACATATTCATCGATGATCTGGATGAAGGGGTAGAGTCAGTCATCAGCAAGTTTGCAGATGACACAAAGTTGGGGGCAGATGTTAGTCAGTTAGAGGGTTGAAAGGCTCTGCAGAGGGACCTCGACCGACTGGACAGATGGGCAGAGTCCAATGGGATGGCATTCAACAAGTCCAAGTGCCGAGTGCTGCACTTTGGCTACGGCAATCCCATGCAGAGCTACAGGCTGGGGTCGGAGTGGCTGGAGAGCTCCCAAACAGAGAGGGACCTGGGGGTGCTGATCGACAGCCACCTGAATATGAGCCAACAGTGTGCCCAAGCGGCCAGGAGGGCCAATAGCATCCTGGCCTGCATTAGGAATAGTGTGGCCAGCAGGAGCAGGGAGGTCATAGTGCCTCTGGACTCTGCTTTGGTTAGGCCGCACCTTGAGTCCTGTGTCCAGTTCTGGGCCCCTCAATTTAAGAAGGACATCGAAACACTTGAGCGTGTCCAGAGAAGGGCAACAAGGCTGGTGAGAGGCCTTGAACACAAGCCCTATGAGGAGAGGCTGAGGGAGCTGGGATTGTTTAGCCTGGAGAAGAGGAGGCTCAGGGGTGACCTCATTGCCCTCTACAACTACCTGAAAGGTGATTGTAGCCAGGAAGGGGTTGGCCTCTTCTCCCAGGCACCAGAACAAGGGGACACAGTCTCAAGCTGCACCAGGGGAGGTTTAAACTCAAGGTGAGGAGGAAGTTCTTCCCTGAGCGAGTCATTTGGCATTGGAATGGGTTGCCCAGGGAGGTGGTTGAGTCATCGACCCTGGAGGTGTTCAAGGGGAGATTGGACGTGGCACTTGGTGCCATGGTCTAGTCATGGGGTCTGTGTTGATAGGTTGGACTCGATGATCCTCGAGGTCCTTTCCAACCTAAGCGATACTGTGTGATACTGTGTGTGAAAGCAATTGTTTGAAGAAGTGGTCAACCTCTATTTCTTTGCTCCTAGGTCATATTTGCTAATGCCTCAGTTTAAAACTAAATGGTTAGGGAAGGTGAATTTCTCTAACTGGAAAAAGAAGCTTTGCATCTTTTCATTGTTGGATAAATTAATTGATTTAATGAGAAAACCATTTTAATTTAATTGATTTAATGATAAAAAAATTGACATTTTGCTGCTTTAGCATTTAGATTACATTGCATATATCCTTGGCAGATTTTTTGACTAAAAATTGTATTTAGTGTAAGCAACACAGTGCTCTTCCAGCAGAATGATCAGGCATTAGAATGTGCACACTATTTCACATCTATTTCAGAACTGCTGGCCTCCCTTGAGTCATAGATAATACTCTTATTCTCTTATTAACATTCCCTGCTTGTTCTCTGCATTAGAGTACATGGCAAAGATGTGCTTTACCTCTAAATAAGATGGATTTGTTTATATGATATTGATATTCATGTCAAGTAAAAGTTCTTACTGTTTGCAAAAGATGCAGTTATTTTATATTCCTCTCACATTTCAGGGGAGCTAAGGCCAAATTTCTTACCACCCACCTTCAAAAATAAAATACCCCCCCCAAAATTGTAACATTCTTTGCTATGGCTTCTGCAGCTGTTTAGACAGTGAACCTCTGTGAAAAATCCACTGGAGATGTGAGTGTGTGAACTGTTGATATATGTACATCTGCAACTAATACAGGTATACATTTATATTAACAATGTTCTTGCTACAAAATGAATGTATTTGCTGTTGTAAGTACTACAAGAAAAGCTAGTTTTGAATTTAGCAACCTCTAATGATACTATGGCTGGTAACAATCTAAATCCATGTCAACAAATAGGATAAGCAGTTGATCCTCTTTCCTTCAACTCGTGGATTGCTGTGTTGGAATGACTGTGCTATGTGACCTCATGTTGACTTAAGGAGCAGATGAATATGATGTTTTGCATACTCCTAGACTACCCTGGGAAACATGATCAGAGCTTTAAATAGGTGAGTTGGGTCACTAAACTCATTACTCAAAATTTCACTTTAATCTAATAGTTTAAACTTTCCATACCTGCATACTTGCAAGTTATTTATACTTTGATCTTTAACTTATTCTGGAAGTGTGCTGTGCAAGCAAAGTATGGTGAGAATCACTTTCCTTACTTCAGACATCAAAAAGCCCAAATGTGGCCTAGCACCTGCAGAGGGTGAAACACCTCCTTCTAAAGTAATTATGATTCCTCAGATTCAATATATCAGATGAATTGTAATGTGAAGATTCATTTTGCCTTTTGCAGTCTACAAAAAGAATTTAAGGCCAAGGTACAAATTCAGTGAAATGAGCCCCACTGATGAAAGAAAGGGAAAATAAGTTTTACCATAATATGCAACTTAATGCATACTATTATAATGTTAAATATTGTTAATGATTAAAAGAAAAATAATAAAATGTCAGTGTTCATACACTTGAGAAGTTACTTCCACAGCATGGCGTGCTTATATGCATGCCTTTAAATTTATATTGACGTGATCTGTGTGTGTGCTTGAATAGGAAATGCTGACCTAAACCATAAAAACTTTATGTGGTATTTTACAGCATCCTTAAGGAATTCTTGTTTCCATTAGGATACTTAATTTAATGTGAATTAAATATTTTACGGTATGTAGGTAACATACATCTGCTGAAGTCTGGCAGGAAATCTTTTGAGTGCATTATGAGGTCTGGCCTGCTAGGCTACATACTGATTTAAAGTAGCAGCAGTGAAATACAGCTTTGGCAATGAAAAATAAACCAAAAGTTACAGAGAACACCAATTTGTCCATCTGAAATGACTATTTTAAGACCAGTACAATATGAAACAGATATAGAATAACAAATTATACAATGTAATTATTAAACAAAAGATGCCCCTCCCTTTCTCTAATCCATTTAAGATAACTTTAAAGGCAAACTCCCATGGATTCTCTTCACTTACACAAATGTCCAGCTATGTAAAAACAAAACAAACAACAAAAAAGGTGATATCTCTTGACAGGTATTTCTCATGGAATTTTGTGTTTCAACTGCTGTACAAAATAAGTAAAATTGCATGAACCATAGAACATGTAATAAAGGACAACACAATTAATTTAATTGTATATATTTTTTATATGTCTGTCCAATATTTTGTTCAGGTTATAATCTTGATTGAAAATACAATATTTAAAGAACTATCAAATATTTGAATTAATTTTGACCTTCCAAAATAGTGTGTTAGAAACTCCTGCTTTAGTTATACAACATCTTAAAAAGTGTCTGCAAATATGTTTTCACATCATGACACCTTTCTGTGCTGCAGAAGACTTGTGTGCATTGAGTGAAACCATCACTTCTACACTTTGTAAATATTAAGTCCCTTTTGAAATGGTGATCTCAAGTTTTAGAAACTCAGAAATAATGTTTTATTGGATTTCCAGAGGAATGTGTGGTTTAAACTAATCCTGCTATTGAAAATATCTTGTCTTTTACATCATCAGAGCATAATATCCTGGGCGGCTACCTGAAGAGATCTAGCGTGCAGCAACACAACACACTCAATGGGGATAGCCTGATGTTAGAGGGACATTGATCTTATGTCTAGCTGCTGCCAGTAGAAAACTGTTTCTTTTTGTAAGATTAGCTTTGGATGTGGCCATTTGAACTGTGTTACCTTGAGGGCAGGTGGATAAAAGAAACAGTACAGTTAGCTATTTGGCAACAGACAGATCACAGATCTGATTAAAAGCACCATTATTATTCACGTTAGATCTGGAGTGGAATATTAATATTGGTGAATTACTGTATGTATACAAGGTGTAATAATGGAGAGGGACAGTGTGAGGAAAAGCAGCAGATTGTAATGAGCCCTAAGCATAAAAAATAGATACTACTGCCATAAGAGACAGTATATATATGGCTGACTCAAGAAGATATGACCAATTAGTAAGTCTTCATAATAACAGAGTTTGCAGAAATGGGAAATCTAGCAAGGCTCTTGGGCCTACTTTCAGAGAAGAAGTAATTCTGCAGAGAATAAAACACCACATTGTACTTTTCCTGCTAATACAGCTCAGAAAGTGCCATTAATTTCCACCTAGTGAGGAGCATGCATATATGCATATATAAAAATCATGCTGTAGTGATGACAATCATGTTATTAGTATTAATTTGAATGATCCGCATAGTACTCCAATAATCCAATAGTTACTGAAATAGATTGGTGCAAAACTGCATAATTTCACTTAAATAAGCTGATAGTGAATTTTCTTGTCATGCATAGAAAATGAGCAGTGAGCTGCTTCAGGCAGTAGTCATTCCTGCTCCTTGCACAGAGAAGGGGTTTTGAAAGTTTTTTTTGTGATACAATTGTAGAGCACTTCAGGGGCTGCATAAAAGGGCAGTGCTAATGAGTAGAAAACTTCAGATTATTAGACCTTTAAATCAGACATGAAAACTGCTGTAAAGGAGTCAAAAGAAAAATTCCAAGGAAAAACTTTAACTTAACATTCTTGATTTTCTGTTTACTGTGTTTTGCAGGTACAAAACTAAGGCTTCAAGTAGAATGACCTTAACTTGTTCAGTTTGCTCATTTGTATAAATAAAACAAAGAATCTTCTCAACATATCACTGTTTTTGTTTGTTTTTATTATTATATTCAATCTGACACATCTTTGCACTGCAAGTAATGAAGACAGCTTTAGAGTATTGAAGAGTTATAAGAAAACTTAGCTGTATGCAGTATATCTAGATGCTGCAGAAAATTCCCATTCATTATTGCAGATTGTGTTGGCAATACAGTATTAGATTTCTGGTATGTTTCAATTCCTTATCTTCTTTAATTTGGAAAAAAGTTCAATTTATTATGAAATATTTTCTATTCTTAGTTTCATAGTTTCATTCAGGGTTGGAAGGGACCTCAAGGATGATCAGAGGGCTGGAGCACCTCTCCTATGAGGGCAGACTGAAGGAGTTGGGGCTGTTCAGTCTGGAGAAGAGAAGGCTCCGAGGTGACCTAATTGTGGCCTTCCAGTATGTGAAGGGGGCCTACAGGAAGGCTGAGGAAGGACTTGTCAGGATCTCAGGTAGTGATAGGACTAGGGGGAAAGGAATGAAGCCCATGGCAGGGGGGTTGGAACTAGATGATCCTTGTGGTCCCTTCCAACCCTGAATGAAACTATGAAACTATAATCATCTAGTTCCAACCCCCCTGCCATGGGCAGGGACACCCCACACTAGATCAGGCTGGACAGAGCCTCATCCAGCCTGCTCTTAAACACCTCCAGGGACGGGGCCTCGACCACCTCCCTGGACAACCCATTCCAGGGTCTCACCACTCTCATGGGGAAGAACCTCCTCCTCATATCCAGCCTGAATCTCCCCACCTCCAGCTTCATTCCTTTCCCCCTAGTCCTATCACTACCTGAGATCCTGAGAAGTCCTTCCCCAGCCTTCCTGTAGGCCCCCTTCAGATACTGGAAGGCCACAATGAGGTCACCTCGGAGCCTTCTCTTCTGCAGACTGAACAGCCCCAACTCCTTCAGTCTGTCCTCATAGGAGAGGTGCTCCAGCCCTCTGATCATCCTTGTGACCCTTCTCTGGACACGTTCCAGCACCTCCACATCCCTCTTGTAATAGGGGCTCCAGAACTGGAGACAGTACTCCAGGTGGGGTCTCCCCAGGGCTGAGTAGAGGGGGAGGATCACCTCCCTCGACCTGCTAGCCACACTTCTCCTGATGCAGCCCAGGATCTGATTGGCTTTGCGGGCTGCAAGTGCACATTGAGAGCTCCTGTTGAGCTTTTTGTCCACCAGCACCCCCAAGTCTCTCTTCTCAGGACTACTTTCCAGCCAGTCACTGCCCAGCCTGGATTTGTGCCTGGGATTGCCTCGACCCAGATGCAGGACCCTGCACTTGCTCTTATATTGTTTATTTTACAGCTTGTTTATTTTTAGCTTGTTTATTTTACAGAAAATAATATTTACTGAAGAGAAGCATGTCTGTACATGCTGAAATTAAGTAACAAACAGTAAATGTTTCATTATTTTTTCTCGATATGTACAAAATTTAGTTCATATTTAACTTTACATATGGACCTATTTGCAATATGTTTTGCACACATTTATATAGCAAAGATAATGCAAGATGTAAAACCTAGATGCATCAGTGACAAAACATGATTTCAAAATTTCTAAACTACTCTCATTGGATATAAGACTAGGAATATAGAATCATAGAATCAGTAAGGTTGAAGAAGACCTCAAAGATTATCAAGTCTAACAGACCTCATGACTACTAAACCATGGCATGTTATCACAAAAATACTCAGATTTAAAAAAATACTTTCCCTCAAAAGCGTTCAATAAGCCACCACTATTTCTTTAAATTAACATTGATAACATTTGAATCTCTGGGAGCTGTAGTTCCAGGCCACACTTCTGACAAAGTGCAAGCAGAACTGTCCTTTTATATATTCACTTTTTATAGTTTTGGCCTTCTCTTCTTCAGTGGCATTGTTCAATGGCTTTGCAACTTTTTTTTTGCCTTTTTTTTACCACACCCCCACACCCCTTTTTTTTTTTCTTCATTTTAGCTAGGATCTGTTAGACTCTCCTTAGAATATCTTTTTTTTTTTTTTTTTTTTTTTTCTTTTTTTTAACCTCGTGGAAGAGTTTCAATCACGTTTAAAAGTATGAGGTGATCTTAAAGAGAGCAAGTTCCTCTGTAGCCACAGAAATGAAACTCAAATGAGTGCTGCCAGCAAGCAGATATTGCTGGTCTTAGTAGCATACTGGATACCAAACTCCAGAAGACAGTGTTACAGGAGATAAGGTTTCTCAGTTTTGTAGTAACCTTGACTTATAATCACATCAAATTAATGTACCTGCTTGTGCTACAAACTCCATGCCTTGCAAAAGAGAATATGTGAATTTAAAGTATTTTACTTTTTCTAATTTGAAAATGTAACCAAAAAATGTCTCACTGAAATTACTATGTTAATGATACTAGCACTGGAGGTTAAATAAAGTTGCTGAAATGCTAACTATATTTTTAAGTATCTGTAGAAATTGAAAGCAGCCACATACCTTATCCTTTGATAGACATGACAAGAGTGAATTCCTGTTTTGACTGTAAGAGTCAGGTCTACACTAGATGGCACTTGAGGCTCCATTTATTCAGAATATGTTGAATTGCAGTAGCTGAAGTTTTAATTCTTAATAATTTTTGTATCTGTTTGATATGGCTCATTAGTAACTATAAAATGAGATTTACTAATTCACACAAGTAGTAACATAGCAGGGAATAAATATCTCATGCTGTAACCAAGAATAAAAAGCATTTTGGCATCCTACATGTGCCTCTGGAGTAGCTATCTAGTGTCCTTATGGAAAGATATGGGGTGCCTGATGCCATAGTTTAATTGATTAGATAGTGTTGGGTGATAGGTTGGACTCGGTGATCTCGGAGGTCTTTTCCAAACTGGTTAATTCTATTCTATTCTAAGTCCTTTGGAGTATTCTAGAAAAATTGTTGCTAAAGTAGCATTCATAATTGCCCTCAAGCATTTCCACACACTTCTCAATTTGCTTTTGCTAGCTGGAGGTGATTTAAACAAATGGCCTTTGAACATGTGAATAGAGATCAACCAGGGCAGTGATCATGTCGGTCGGAATGAAAGCTTGACTTGTGATGATGCATATCTTTGGAAGTCTATCTTTAAATTAGAAAAGTTGCTTTTTGTTAAGAAGACAAAGATACTTTTTAAAATTATATTTCTACTGCCATGTTTTCTCTTGCGGTACTGCCCTAAGTGTGGCAACTGTCTATGTTGCAGTGAAAGGACAGAATGTTTTCTCCAGATTTGCTTTTCAGTACTGAGCAACTTGTCCTTTGGACATGCACACATGCACAAAGTCCTCTAAAATTCTATTACATTTACTGGAAGACATAGTAAAAAGTAACATTGTATATGTGATTGCTGAGTCTGCGTAGGGGAAGACATGATGAAGAGTGAGTCAGAAAACAGTTACTTTTGTCCAGTGAGGTAAGGTGCTATGGAAGACACTTAGGAAGGTCACATCTGTTTTCCTGCATCAAGAGGGCAGAGTTGGAGCAAATCCTCTCTTCTTTTTCTATAGCTTGTGACTGTGTGGGTTTGTTATGTAGGTGTTTGTTACCTCTTCTATGTTAGCACCAAATGCTTGATGTTCTATACCCTCAGGATATGCATCTTCCTAATATCCTATTACAGGAAAGAATAGAACTTGCAAGTATCTCTGAGTTGTACTTTTCTAGTGACCAGTAATTGATGATTGGTGATTATCGTTTGTGTTGTTAGGTCTCT
The DNA here is from genome assembly GCA_011125475.1 of Melanerpes aurifrons. Lineage (NCBI taxonomy): Eukaryota > Metazoa > Chordata > Aves > Piciformes > Picidae > Melanerpes > Melanerpes aurifrons. Next base: position 3,928,851 of record WWNC01000071.1, on the reverse strand, counting down.
GTGTCATGGTGTGCTCATCCTCTGGAGGCTGTACCTGTGCTCTGTGGGATACCCTGCCACAAGGACTTATTTCATACACATTCCAATTAAGACAGACCTGCTCTCTCCTTTTCTCATAAGCCTGCTGTGGGTCTACTTGTGCTTTAATCATCCATGTGTTTAATGGCAGAATAGATTCATCCCCAAAACTGGCTCTTAGAAGTAAAAACACAATCTCACAGAAAGTTAATGACAGTGTTAAGCACTTAGTGATTTCATAATATCATATCCTGCATATGATGATCGGTTGTGCAAAGGCAGTTATGCTTAGTAAGAGAAATAAGCACCCTTCAAGGTGAAAAACTGCACTTTGTAGATGACTCTTAAAACAAAATCTCTAACAGTGAGTCAGATCAAGCTTTCCATGGAGCATTAAACCTCCTTTATTAATAAAGAAATCAATTATCACACTCCAGCAATTTACCATTAACATTTGTTCTGCTTCACCTGAAATGTTGGACGGTCATAATCATAAGCAAAGAACGGAAACAAAGAAAAGCCATCCTTTAATTCCCCAAATAGTGTTTTAATTAAATTTCCCATAAAAGGGGAGAATTCACATTACAAAAAAAGTAATATAAATCTCAAGATCCTTAGCTATTGCCTTAGTATTAGCATTTTTAGTAGTTATTGTTGACATAACTTCAATTTGTCAGGCACATGTTTTTAAAATGCACCTTTTATTCTACTCCAGACAAGCATTTAGTCAGTATAATAGTCTTGCAAGATGTGCCCCATATCCTCTGCCAGGGTGGAAGTAATCTGCATGCTGTGCTTTAAACTATACAGCACACTTCAGCTGGTTAGTATTCCCGAAGATGAGTATGTTAATAGAGCATTCTTCAGAAACAATACACATCTCACTGAGACATCACAGCATGCTTTCAAATTGGGAAAGGGACAGGGTTCTTATGATGCAATGAGAAAAAAGAGCAGATTGTGCATATGTATCAGTGCACTTCCTACATCAAAATATCCTAAGCAGGAATGAATAGTTAGACATTAACAAGTAGTTTAAGCCATTAATTTTTAAAAGTACACTTTATCCATCAATGTTGGGAGGGAAAAAACATGGTTTAATGGTCATTAATAGCAGAGAAATATAATTTTTCTAGATTTTTGTGCTGGGCTAAACAAGATCAAGGTTTTGCCAGTAAGAAAACATTGATAATGTTCAATCTAAACATGCACTGATGGTTTCACACCATTACTTTCAAATACTGCCTTGTACTTCTTTGACAAGTCTTCCTCTTTCTTGGTATTCATATCTTCTTTTTGTTAAATGCTCATGAAAGCTTATGCAATGCTGAATTTTTTATGCATGGTATGATTAGATCAAGATCATACAAGCCTGTCAGTTTCTTAAACATTTTTCTGAAACGAAGTTTGCATCAATGACATTTTCATGTTTTGTTTCAAATAAGTAATGACAGAACTCTCTTTACCTGGCCTGTTGCTTGGGGTCAGCAGATGCTCTTTGTTATACAGCTCAATTTCCCAGCAAAATCACCAACAGGATGTTTGGATGTAGTCTGGATGCAGTTTGCTTTCCTTAGTTGGACTGATATGGACTGGTTTGGCCATAATCTCATACATGATTCAGGACTCATACCCTCTTTCACGACACATTCCCAGAAGGTAAAGAGAACTCAAATTGTGTGCAGGTAACTTAAAATAAAAATTAAGTCTTTCTTGTGTCTCACAATTTCCTTCTTTCACTAGCACTACATAAATTCCAGTGTGTGCTGCTAAGAATGAACATTTTGCCTGAGATGCGAGGAGAGAAGCCTAAGAAGGTTTTATATGACAAAACCAGTAGGAGACTTGCTCTTAATTTGTATGTTTGGAAAAAAACAATTGAGTAGTTTCAGTGGGAAATTATGCAAAACATGTAGGAACATTTAGTCTTGCAGTTAACAGCAACCTTTCTGTAGAAAACAATGAATAACACCAGCACAAGGTTTGACTCAGTGTTTCAGGCTTTGTGGTTCAGCTTCAGTGTTGTGTTCCACTCAACAAGTAATATGATGTTCCACTCAACAAGTGATATGAAAGGCCTTAATTACTGCATAAGTTTCTGGCCTAAAAGAGATTTGAAGCTATTTATGCCAGTGCAAACAACCTAAGAACCAAAAACCCTCAACTGTTACAGAACCTGAATTAGCACAAATGTACTTTAAAGAGCCTTGCTGCTTTTTGACGGAAGTAACACATTACTGAATTGCTTAATAATAAAGGAGTTCTAAACAGCTTTACTATTCCTAGGTGTGGGGGGGGAATTTCAACCCACCACAGATTTGTTGCCATAAAACTGTGTACTCAGGGTAAAATGATAATTAAATTGTTGTGGATTCTAGTGCTGGAAAGTTCTGTGGTATATTTTTGTGTTTTAGTTCCCCATATTATATGTGTGATTCATGTACATATATTAAAGTAGAAGGAGGCTGGGTAGAAAGAGGCTGAGTAGAAGTACTCAAACTTCCTTGTATTGTAATGGCATTGTGAGATACCTAACATGAAGCATAGTCCCTCTAATTTTCTCACATTTTAGTTACAGAGAGAGAAAGAGGCTTTTGCCAAGGGTAATTCTGAGGTTAAGTGAACAGAACTGCAGTTTGGACTTGACTCTCTCTATTCAGTAGCACTGGAATGTGGGGCAATCTAATACTGATTTTAGAATCTGGGTATGATGTGGACCTTACAAGAAATGCTTTTTTTTTTTTTGGTTTGTTTGGGTTGGTTGGTTAGTTTGGGTTTTGATGATTTCCTACCACCAGCTTTCCTTTAACTAAATTATGTCTCAGATTCACAAAGGTTTGGGTTTTTTTTTGTTTGTTTGTTTGTTTTTTCTATTACATGAAGTGGGCAAAAACTTTCAGTACTAGAAAAAGGCTCTGGGACTGAACTGTATTTCTGTCTCAATCTAATTCACATTTAGCTTATAAGATACTCTTCTTCCTATTGTTATCCCCTGCTCTTAGAGTGCATTTTGGTCTTGGAGGTCCTTTTCACTATTAAAGATTCTATGATTCTGAAAAGGACGTACTTTTGAATTGAAATCTGTTAACCAATTTCCATTAGTGTAAAATATTTCTAAGTTTGTGAAAGGAAAATGGTACAAAAGCCAATAAAATTCTGAATATTTTCATATTATTATCTCAGAAAGGAGGCTTTCGATATCTGTGTAATTCTAAGCTGTCTGCTGCCATCAGACTCATATATTTTGGGGAAAAATGTATGAGGAGTGAGACAGCTATAAAGTAAATTTAAATAAATCAGTAGGCTTTGTGAAACATTTTACATAAAGAAGATAAAACAAGCATGCCAGCGTTCTTAAACTAGACTGTCACAATCAATTTTATCACAATAGAACCTGTCTCAGATACAATGGAAAAGCACTCTTTGATTAAGAACATCGAGTTCTGTATTTACCTTGGGCTATTTAAAAGCCTCTTTTCATGCTAGATGTAGCGCTTGATAGTAGTAATACTTCATAATATATTTTATCCCTGAATTGTAGCAAAAATAGGTAAAGCCAAAAGCATGGTGTTGGCCCTAAACTAGCATACTCTAGGGCACAAGACAGTTACATGTAGACAAAAATAAAGGATTAAAGAGATTTTATTTTTACAGGATCACATAATAATCAGCCTTAGATCTACAGACTTGACAGGGTACTTGGTTACATGGGTTAGTTGATTAGGTGGTGTTGGGTGATAGGTTGGACGCGATGATCTTGAAGGTCTCTTCCAACCTGGTTTATTCTATTCTATTCTATTCTATTTGAGGAAGACAAGGTTGATATCAGGAATGTCTGAAATTCCAACCTATAAAATCTCTTTAGCTGCAGGTTGAACTAGCAAGTCTGTAAAAATACCAGTACCTGCTAGTCTTTCTTTGGTGCATAGAATTCAATAGATAATAGTTACTTCTTTCAGTCTGGTTTGCCAGGCTGCCTTACTGAAGAATAGCAGTTCCCCTATGAATTCTGAGGGTTTACTTGATTTCAAATTTTCCTTGTCATGTAGAAGGATAAACAGTCAAATGTTTGGTGAAATGAAAGGATGGAGGAATTTTTTGTTGTTGGTGGTGGTGCTTTGTTTGGGCTTTTTTCCTGTCTAAGTGAAGTTTTTAATCCTGGAGTAGTGTATTCAGGGATTTGGTTTATTGGCAGCTATTTTTAAGGACTATAAATCATGAACTGGGAAACACTAATAATCTTGGGAAAGCATAAATAAATGTTTTGAAAGAAAGCTTTACTGTTTTCTCTGCACAAGGTCAACAACAAAAGAAAATAGTGAGCAGATATGCTCTCTTGGGTACTCTTACAGGTGCATGCTAATATTACTAATGCAATATTGTCTGTCAGAGGTTGTTCTATAGAAAATTCCATGAAAAATTCTAACAAAACGTTTTCATTTCTTCACTGGAAGTGTAAGTCAGCTGGGCAGAGTTCTAAAGGCTCATGGATATCATAATATGTCATCAAGTAAAATGTCATCAGTTCTCCATAAATAATTGTTACATCATAAATAGGACTAGTCCAGTTCTTTTTAGCAAGCTCAGAAAAGTATATTGGTGTGTTGGGTTCGTGCCTTGATCTTGAAAGTATCTTCCAACCTGGTCTATTCCATTCCATTCCATTCCATTCCATTCCATTCCATTCCATTCCATTCCATTCCATTCCATTCCATTCCATTCCATTCCATTCCATTCCATTCCATTCATTTTTCTTTAATAGTATCATAGTATCATAGTATCATTCAGGTTTGGAAGGGACCACAAGGATCATCTAGTTCCAACCCCCTTGCCATGGGCAGGGACACCCCACACTACATCAGGCTGGACAGAGCCTCATCCAGCCTGCTCTTAAACACCTCCAGGGACAGGGCCTCAACCACCTCCCTGGACAACCCATTCCAGGGTCTCACCACTCTCATGGGGAAGAACCTCCTCCTCACATCTAGCCTGAATCTCCCCACCTCCAGCTTCATTCCATTCCCCCTAGTCCTATCACTACCTGAGAGCCTGAGAAGTCCCTCCCCAGCCTTCCTGTAGGCCCCCTTCAGATACTGGAAGGCCACAATGAGGTCACCTCGGAGCCTTCTCTTCTGCAGACTGAACAGCCCCAACTCCTTCAGTCTGTCCTCATAGGAGAGGTGCTCCAGCCCTCTGATCATCCTCGTGGCCCTTCTCTGGACACCTTCCAGCGCCTCCACATCCCTCTTGTAATAGGGGCTCCAGAACTGGACACAGTACTCCAGGTGGGGTCTCACCAGATAATTTCCTCAATATGTAATATGCTTCTCTCAAGCAACCTCGATGTCTACTCTAGACAGGTCCTGAATTTAGGATCCAGCTCTTAGTTAGTAACAATCTATTATAATGTCACCTTCCTCTGCACTCCACTGATAACAAATAGCTTAAGGGTTCTGAACAAAATAAATCAAAATTTTGTAATTAATTTTAATTCTGTTCTTGGATGTGTAGGTATTGTATTAGCAAAGTTCTGCTGCTGCACTCCATTTAGCTAACTGAGAAATGTTTACTCACAAAAAAAGGAAAAAAAAAAAAAAAGGAAAGAGTGTATTTCTGAGGTTGTTTCGCCACTTTTATAAAACCAAGTTTGCAACTTTGCACCCTGGTTTATATTCTTTCCTCATCAGAATTATTTGTTTCTAAGGAAAAGTGTGAAGGAAATAGTTATTCACAATAAAATGAGTCTTATGTCAGGAAATCAAAAGGTTTTATCAAAAAAAATGATCAAGGTGTAATAATGATAAAAGAAAATAGTAGTAATAGCAGTAAATGATGATAGGTATTCTGACTGCTTAGGGGAAATTACGTGAGACTAAAGGAAAGGGTCTAAGCATCAGCATAGCATATGAGCAGAAAATGATATGACTGTGTGAAAAGGAACAAAATAAAGCCCTGGAAGGCTGTTCTTATAACAGTTCTTCCAGGTCTATCTTTAACAAAGAAGGTCATATTGAAGGCCCACTGGGCTTTTAAAAATTCTAAAGACATTAAAAGATGCATCTTGCTTTTATGACCATGTCTCAATGAGCCATGTCTTGTAGCAATATATCACAGTATGAAAAGACCTCACTAGACTACAGTAACAATTTGTAACAGTAACAATTTCATTAAAGTGTAGTTTTGTTTTGGAGTTTTTTGCTAAAAGGTAGTTGATGGCTGCCAGCTACTCTACTTTGCTGTAAACTCAGCAATAACTGTTATTAAACCTTATGTATGCCAAGCAGTTCTTTGAAAGGTTAAAAAAAATAAAAATAAATAATGAAGCCTCTTTATGCCATAAAAGCATCTGGTAGTGGGAGTGGGGAAGCAAGCTCTTCCTGAGGAACTATGATGCTGGACAATATTTAGAATAAAACTTTATTTAGAATAAACCACTATTTAGAATAAACCAAACCAGGTTGGAAGAGACCTTCAAGATCAGCACGTCCAACCCATCAACCAATCCAACCCACCCAAACAGCTAACCCATGGCACCAAGTACCCCATCAAGTCTCCTCCTGAACACCACCAATGACGGCAACTCCACCACCTCCCTGGGCAGCCCATTCCAATGGGCAATCACTCTTTCTGTATAGAATTTCTTCCTAACATCCAACCTGAACCTCCCCTGCTGCAGCCTGAGACTGTGTCCTCTTGTTCTGGTACTGGCTGCCTGGGAGAAGAGACCACCATCTGCCTGTCTACAACCTCCCTTCAGGTAGTTGTAGAGAGTGATAAGGTCACCCCTGAGTCTCCTCTTCTCCAGGCTAAGCAGCCCCAGCTCCCTCAGTCTCTCGTCATAGGGCTTGTGTTCCAAGCCCCTCACTAACTTCGTTGCCCTTCTCTGGACTCGTTCCAGCAAGTCAACCTCCTTCCTAAACTGAGGGGCCCAGAACTGGACACAGGACTCGAGGTGTGGCCTAACCAGTGCAGTGTAGAGGGGCAGAATGACCTCCCTGCTCCTGCTGGCCACACTGGTCCTGATGCAGGCCAGGATGCCATTGGCCCTCTTGGCTGCCTGGGCACACTGCAGACTCATGTTCAGCCCACCATCAACCAGTACCTGCAGGTCCCTCTCTGCCTGGCTGCTCTCCAGCCACTCTGACCCCAGCCTGTAGCTCTGCATGGGGTTGTTGTGGCCAAGGTGCAGAACCCGGCACTTGGATGTGTTAAATCTCATGCTGTTGGACTCTGCCCATCTGTCCAGCCTGTCGAGGTCCCTCTGCAGAGCCTCTCTACCCTCCAGCAGATCAACTCCTGTCCCCAGCTTGGTGTCATCAGCAAATTTACTGATGATGGACTCAAGGATTTCATCCAGATCATCAATAAAGATGTTAAAGAGGATGGGGCCCAGCACTGATCCTTGGGGCACACCACTAGTGACTGGAAATGGTGGATATGCATGTAATGGACATAGAAATCTAAGAACGGACAATGGGAACATAAAAAGATGAGACTTGGTAGGTAGGCGGTAGTCTGAGGAGCAGACTATAGAGCTGCATGCCTTTATTAATGCTGTGTTTGGGGAAATAGTAATTTTTATTATTATTTTTTAAAGCAAATATGGTTACATGAAAGTGTGTGTTTGACTGATGCACGTAATTTTCACATTCCAATTGAAATAACCTTTCAAGGACCCAAATTACCACCAGTGGGCTTAGGTCAGAAGAGCAATGCCTCTTTTTCTGTCTTTTTTTTTTTTTTTTTTTTTTTTTTAATTGCTGCATTTTGTATAATACACCAGTACTGAGAGTTATGGGCTTTATTTATTTCAGCATGAAATTATATGAGCCTAAATAAGCTTTTTCTTGTTGAGGTTACCAATGTAAACTTGCAGCAACAAAGCTGCACAGATGTGCTACAGTACTTCTCGTTTAAGATTTAAATCCTTCATCTGCCTACCTCTCCCAGATGAAAAATAATCAAAAGTGCTGGGGATTTGACCTGCTGCTTCTCTTACTTTTTCAACTTTGAAATGTGTGGTTGCCAAGTGAATTGAAGAAGTGAACACGTTTTGTAAGCTGTCATTCTGTATAGAGATTTACAGCTTTCCATTTCTATTTAGAATTAAAGAATGATGGTGTAGCCCTTTCCTGAAAAGTCCAATAAAACCAAAGTGATGCACACAGTATATAATGAGAACTAAATGGAGCTTTCAAAATCACTGGTAGCTATGCATCTCTGTCAAGCTGTCATTTATCACACAATCAAGCCTCAAGCAGAAACCAAGCCACAGAAGGGCATTACAAAACTATCGTTTTGAAGCCTTGCTGTGGAGTTTTCAGAAGAACAACAGAAATGCTTTATTTTGTTATCTTGCCTATTGAAACTGAATAATTGCTATCTAGTAGGAAAGTATTTCTTGGACAAACATCAAAAGACATAACTTCTACTATATATATGAATAGTGACCAACTGAGATTTTTACATTTAAATGAGATTTCTCAGTTGTTATAATCTTTTAAGGCATATAGTTCAGTGTCAGTAATTAAAGGAGCTTTTCTGAGTTCTTGTAATGTTTCTCTTTCAGAGATTCACAGGCTGTATTGGGTTGGAAGGGACCCTCAAAGATTGTCTTGTCCAAACCCCCTGCAGTGAACAGAGAACACCTCCAACTAGATCAGGCTGCCCAGGGCCTCATCAGTAAATATTCTGGTTTTACATAATCATGATCATTAACAAGGATCTCTGCAAATCATCTAGAGTATTATTCCTCTTGATGCAAAATCATCATGAGCACTAGGTCAGACATGAGTTTGTTTAGGTGACTTTTGGGAAGTTTCAAAGATGCTTGTCCTGTTCCTTGTAAGTCACTCCTGATGAAGAAGTTTCTCCTTAAATCCAATCTGAATGTCACAAACTACAGTGTGTGGCTGGCATTCTTTGCTGTTGTATCAACTATTCCGATCATGGTGATTCCTTTCAAGTAGCAGTAGATCGCTATTAGGAGTATCCATAGTCCTTGTCACAAGATTCTGCTAACCCAGTTCCTTCAAGTTCTCCCCTCGTGATCTAGACCTCTTACATAGTACCTTCCTCTGGACCTTCTCCAGCTTTTCCACACATCTCCTGAATGGAAGTAAACCAGGAAGATAACTTCTTTCAGTCTGTTTGTGACACTTTTTCTAATGTAGTTCCAGTAGGAGATTTTTACCTTATAGAATGAGAATGCATTGTTTGATGTCTTATATTCTACATGGTGTTCACAGTGATGTCAGCAGGGTGCTCCTCTCAGCCTACACTAATGTGTAGGGGTTATCCCACACCAGGTGCAGAAGTGGGAGCACAATCTTGTTGAACTCCATGAAGTTCCTGTTAGCTCAGTCCCCACATTTGCCCATTTTATTCTGAGTGTAAATTCAGCCATGTGTTGATAATCTCATTTAGTATACACCAATAATTTTTTGCCATTATTTCCTAACATTGCAAGGACCATTCAGTACCCTGTGGTTCTTCTGAGCTTCAGACAGCTTAAAATGAAATTTCTTTTCAATTTCCAGGAATACTTTAAAAACTCTCTAAAGGGACACCAATTGCAGAACCCCAGTAAGCCACAAAACCATTCCAGGATTTGGTTCTTACTAGGTTGAAGAATTAGGCCCCTGTTCCATGTAGTTTTCCTTTTCCTTTTCCTTTTCCTTTTCCTTTTCCTTTTCCTTTTCCTTTTCCTTTTCCTTTTCCTTTTCCTTTTCCTTTTCCTTTTCCTTTTCCTTTTCCTTTTCCTTTTCCTTTTCCTTTTCCTTTTCCTTTTCCTTTTCCTTTTCCTTTTCCTTTTCCTTTTCCTTTTCCTTTTCCTTTTCCTTTTCCTTTTCCTTTTTTCCTTTTCCTTTTCCTTTTTTCCTTTTCCTTTTTCCTTTTCCTTTTTCCTTTTCCTTTTTTCCTTTTCCTTTTTCCTTTTCCTTTTTCCTTTTCCTTTTTTCCTTTTCCTTTTCTTCCTTTTCCTTTTTTCCTTTTCCTTTTCTTCCTTTTCCTTTTTTCTTTTCCTTTTTTTCCTTTTCCTTTTTTCTTTTCCTTTTTTCCTTTTCCTTTTCTTCCTTTTCCTTTTTTCCTTTTCCTTTTTTCCTTTTCCTTTTTTCCTTTTACTTTTCCCCTACTCTCCTTTTCCCTTTTCCCTTTTCCTTTTCCCTTTTCCTTTTCCCTTTCCCCCTTTACCTTTCCCTCTCTCCTTCAGAGAAAACTTATTCCAAATAGCACTAATACTTTTTGGTCTGACAAAATATTCTAGACGACAAGAAAAACAACATGAGTTTTAAAACTTTTCAAGTGAAATAGATTTGTTTTTCCTTCCTTCTTTGAGGTCAATTGTTGCCCACAATTATTTCTGCTCGCAGTTTGACTGACTTAGTCATCGTGCCATATGATTAGTCAGACATCTTAAAGTAACCTAAATTGCAGGTACAAAATCTTTTCCACAAAATTAAAACCCACACAAGACAAAGAACAAATCCAGGTCAGCTTGTTCTTTTAATTTGAAAAGGTACTTCTACTTATTCTTATTAACTGCCTTTTAAAATATCTACCATGAATTTACAATCTGAATGTTCAAAGATAATTACAAACTGTTTAAGCAGAGTATGACATAGTAAAATTCAGCATAAACAGATTTACAGTGATTTCTATAGTGGGACTGTAAAGCAGGTAATAAAGCAGGGAAGAAACAATATTTTCATCTTTCTTTCAAACTAATTTCTAACATTCCAGATGTTGTAAAATTCCAGATCTATACATCTATTATGACTTGGAGAAGCTACAGTAGGCTCAGAGAGGAGAATTTGGTAAGTATCAACTGTACAAAGATTCAAATTGCTTATTGTGCTGTCTCTGGATGGTTCTGTCCTTTCTGGCTTGGACCATTGTTTGCACTTATTTGAAAAAGAATATAAAAATGTTAAATGCAAATCTAGTTTTCTGTAAAAGTAGACCTCTAGAGTATTCATTATCATCTTCTCTCTGTATCTTTTTATTTTTTTCCCCTGCAAATTTTAGTAATAATCAGTGATATCTAGATACCACTTGGGGTATAACTTACTTATTCATTTGTGTGAAAGTACTGCTTAGTCCTCAAACCTATATTTTAGGGCAAACACATTGCCTAACATTTGAAAATGGCACTACCTGAATGAAGTTCATACTCACTTAAGTCTTCTCTTTTCACTAAATAGAATGGTGTCCAGGGAAGCTGGAACAAACAGCAATTCAGCAAAGACTTTAATGTGATCTATGTTGCTTAAGATCACTGTGCTATTGGCAAAGGCATTAATGAGAATGAGCTTTCAAGTTCACTGCCAGCTGGACTTCATTCTGGCATCTCTGAAGGTAATGATCCAGAGGGTTCTGCATATTAAACTAACAGCCATTGCTTCCATGTATAACATATAGCTACTTCTCCTTTTAATGTCTAAAAATCTATTGGCCAGCTTCAGCAGTTATTTGCTTGCCTTGAAAGATAGTAGAATGATCTTAACGTCACAAAGATTGCATGTTGGGTAGAAACTAACATGATGGAAAAACAAAGCAAAGGAAAATTTCTGGAATCATACCAATCTCTCGGCCACCCTCTCTCACTTCACTTATAGGAAAAAAAAAATTGAGAAAGAAATTCATACATCTCTTTATTTTCCCATTGTATTTGTAGACTGCAGAGTTGTCTGCCTAGCTAGCAGTCAGCTAATCTCTTGGCAAAGTGATATTACCTTGCTAAAAAAAGCACATTGGCAGTGTACCAGCTGCAAACTGCTACATTGAGTTCAAAAGCAGGAAATGCAAACACAGAACCAAAAATGATCCAAGTATTGCTGCATTTTCCACTCATTTACAAGAAAAATACCCCAATCCCTATTCTTCTGGCAGCTTTCAAGTCAGACCTAAATCTGCAGGAAGATTGTTTTTCCTATCAGACATTGAAGCAGATGTTAGCCCTGTGTAATTTTTGATTTTTTTCCCTCACTGCTGCCTTTTCAGTCTTGCTACATGTCATTGCTAACCAATGCATTGGCCCAAGGCAGTACAAACATAGTGATGGCATTGACTGATGCTTTCTTCCTAGGAAGGTGAGAAATCCAGTTGCCAGGAGATGGCGTGAGTTCTTATGCTTTTTCTGCCAGAATGTCATTTGCCTTCACTTTAGTGTCTTGTACTCCTACAATTTGAATGTATAGAATGGGTCTTTAGTTTTGCTTGTGTTGTTGTCTGTACTGTGAAACCGTCATGTGCTCTCTCTCCTGCTTTCTTCAACCTTTGAATCTCTGTAGTCATGGAATTTTTTTTCTCTGTTAAGTGAAAGATTAACCACAGTTTTTACTTGTCATATATTTGGATGTCATGTCTGATCTGAGAGAAGCATAGTAAACTCTATTACTAACACAAACAGTTGAAGGTGCTTCTTGTGTCACCAGCCTATGCAAAGAGATGGCTCATTCTGTCCAGAAGAGCTGTGAACATTTTCAGACCACAATAAGATGTGTGTGCAACAGACACCTTTTTTTTTTCCTCCAAAAAACTAAGAACCCAGGGGGAAAAAAATTCCTATATATAAACAAACTATTAAAATGACTGACTAATGTTAAAAAGAGGAAACAATCATAAATTAATGATGAAATCCTGAATAAGAATGTTCAGCTTTCTCAGTAGCTTCTCCAAAAGCTACTGGCACAAGACAAAGCAGAGGAAAAATATACTTCCATAGAAAGCACAAGAGGAACAGACACAAAGATAATTCATAGAGGGCACAATGAAATCATGAAAATAAAGGGGACAAGACCTAAAAAACTCTGCAGAAGAAAATTTTAAAGTATAGAGCTTTGATGACAGTCATGACAGTGTGCAAGGCAAACTTGTGAAGGTATGGACAAAACTATAACTAAAAATGCCCTATCTCTAGGTTAATTACAGCTTAAAGCCCATTATGTCATAGCAGTCAGACAAGAAAAAAAGAAGGAAAGCAATTCATCACATTGAGGACACAAGCAATTAGTTGAAGGATAGTATTTTTCATCAATGTAACTAGTGCAGAAAAATAAAAGGTTAGGAGTGTGCTGTATGGTAGAGGATAAGGACAAGTTAGCAGAATAAAAACAAACAGGTAGCTGCAAGGCCAAATAGAGAACAGTGTATGGATAGTTGCTGTACCCTGAAACATCATTCTCAGTTATATTTAAGAAACACACCTTAACTAATCAAAATCAAATTTTAATTTAGCTAAGAACATACTACATATAAAAAGGGATGTACATAAGATGCAGCAGAGCAAGGAAAATGCACAGCCTGAAATTTCAGGTGCTGCAGCAAGAAAAGGAATCATCCCTTCCAGGTAAAATGAATTAATTAATGAACTACTGACACTAAACTTAGGACAAAATATTTGCATGATAGACACCGAGGCAGAACAAAAGCACTTAGAATGCCAATGTGCTGTGTTAGCCTACCAACAGAATTCCAATATTCATCTGAAGGACTGGAACGTTCTCCAGGCATATTATATCAAGAGAAGGGTGAAATGCTTCAGCAACTATAGCACCTTTCCTCAAATGTTCAGTGAACTAAAGCAAAAAAAAACACTAAACAAAACAAAGCAAAAAATAATCAAACAAAACCAAAACAAAACAATAAACCAAAGAAAATAAACCAAAAAACCCAAAGCAAACCAAAACAACAACAAAAAAATCCAACCAACCAACCAACAAAAAAAAAAAACCATAAACAAAGAACCAAGCAAATAATTTCAAGTAATAATTGCAAGATTACCTTAAAAAAAACCTGTGTAGCTATGTTTTCTTAAATTTGGGCAACTTGCAGAGTAAGTGCCCTTTACAAAGAATTTACAACACATAAATATTAACTCATAAGGCAAACACATTTATTTCCAAAGGTAGATATTGGAAAATAAGGCAAGAAATCACCTGATGGGAGCTTTTGAGATTATCTATTTACAAATGTTGTGAATTCTATTTGCAGTACATTAAGATAATTGATCTCAAAGTCTGTCAGAAGCATCACAAATGGGTTGTAAACCAATATTAACAGATCTTTGAAAAATAAAATGTGTATAGCATTACCCTGGAGTGTTATGGCTATAACAGGTAGTGATGAAACATCCCTTAAAACATGGAAAAACTATGATGTAAAAGAAGGATTATTCATTCATTATAGTGCTGTGAAATAGGCCTTGGGCCTTTCCTCCTTCAAAATCTGCTTGGCACCTTCTGTATAAGACTCCGTATTGCCAGTGGAAAAAAAGGATAATTGCAAATTATAAAGCTCTAGCTAAGCTGCTTCCTTGAAAGGGCTTTAAAACAAAGGCATTCATAAATGAATCATGCTGTGGCAGGGGTTTTTCAGAATACTGCACTATAAAGGTTGATAACCAGGGAGCAGCATAATTTTCCGCTGTTCCAGAATGGGGCAGTTGGTGATCTGCTCAGCCGCCTGGATCCCCACAAGTCCATGGGACCAGATGGGATCCATCCTAGGGTGCTGAGAGAGCTGGCAGAGAAGCTGGCCAAGATGCTCTCCATCATTTTTCAGCAGTTCTGGCTCACTGGTGAGGTCCCAGAGGATTGGAAGCTGGCCAACGCGGTGCCCATCCACAAGAAGGGCCGATTGGACGAGCCAGAGAATTATAGGCCTGTCAGCCTGACCTCAGTGCCAGGCAAGATCATGGATCAGGTCATCCTGAGTGTATTAACACAGCACTTAGAGGATGGCTAAGGGATCAGGCCCAGCCAACATGGATTTAGGAAGGGCAGGTCCTACCTGACCAACCTGATCTCCTTCTATGAGCAGGTGACCCGCCTGGTGGATGTGGGGAGGCCTGTGGATGTAGTTTACCTGGACTTCAGCAAGGCCTTTGACACTGTCACCCATCGCAAACTCCTGGCCAAGCTGTCAGCCCATGGCTTGGACAGCAGCACTCTGAGCTGGGTTAGGAACTGGCTGGATGGCCGAGCCCAGAGAGTGGTGGTGAATGGTGTCACATCCAGCTGGCAGCCAGTCAGTAGTGGTGTGCCCCAAGGATCAGTGCTGGGCCCTGTGCTCTTTAACATCTTCACTGATGATCTGGATGAGGGCATTGAGTTGATCATCAGTAAATTTGTGGACGACACCAAGCTGGGGACAGGAGTTGATCTGCTAGAGGGTAGAGAGGCTTTGCAGAGAGACCTCGACAGGCTGGACAGATGGGCAGAGTCCAACAGCATGAGATTTAACACATCCAAGTGCCGGGTTCTGCACATTGGCCACAACAACCCCATGCAGAGCTACAGGCTGGGGTCAGAGTGGCTGGAGAGCAGCCAGGCAGAGAGGGACCTGGGGGTGCTGGTTGATGGTAGGCTGAACATGAGCCTGCAGTGTGCCCAGGCAGCCAAGAGGGCCAATGGCATCCTGGCCTGCATCAGGACCAGTGTGGCCAGCAGGAGCAGGGAGGTCATTCTGCCCCTCTACACTGCACTGGTTAGGCCACACCTCAAGTCCTGTGTCCAGTTCCGGGCCCCTCAGTTTAGGAAGGATGTTGACTTGCTGGAGCGCGTCCAGAGAAGGGCAACGAAGTTGGTGAGGGGCTTGGAACACAAGCCCTATGAGGAGAGGCTGAGGGAGCTGGGGCTGCTTAGCCTGGAGAAGAGGAGACTCAGGGGTGACCTTATCACTCTCTACAACTACCTGAAGGGAGGTTGTAGACAGGCAGAGGTTGGTCTCTTCTCCCAGGTAGCCAGTACCAGAACAAGAGGACACAGTCTCAGGCTGCAGCAGGGGAGGTTCAGGCTGGAGGTCAGGAGGAAATTTTACAGAGAGTGATTGCCCATTGGAATGGGCTGCCTGGGGAGGTGGTGGAATCGCCATCACTGGAGGTGTTCAGGAGGAGACTTGATAGGGTGCTTGGTTGTATGGTTTAGTTGATTAGGTGGTGTTGGATGATAGGTTGGACGTGATGATCTTGAAGGTCTCTTCCAACCTGTTGTGTTGTATTCTATTCTATTCTATTCTATTCTATTCTATTCTATTCTATTCTATTCTATTCTATTCTATTCTATTCTATTCTATTCTATTCTATTCTATTCCATTCCATTCCATTCCATTCCATTCCATTCCATTCCATAACCAGTTTTCACCGTGCCTCAAAGCAGAAAAATATGCAGAGGTCAAAAAACACTGCACATGTCAAGAAAACACCCTGCCAGAAGGTAAATGACCCTCATGTAGAAACAAATCATTGTCTTAAATTAGTTTACAGAGTAAGTCTTAATTCAGAAAATGCTGACTCGGATAGGGTTATCTCCTAAACACTCTTTAGACGTTCTTGTGTATCACTGAGAGATGGATGTTTGTGAAATAAACTGTTCTGCTGAACCTCATTTGGGAGAACACCAGCTATGGGTCAACTGATGAGGTATAAAAAAAAAGTCCCAGAGAAGAGATCTGAAGAACAAACCACTTGTGATACATGCCCAGCACGAAGGTTAAGCAGCATAAGCTAAAGAAGAAATAAAGCTTCAATAAATTGTGGCTTGCTTTTCCTGTGGGCAAACAAGCCCCCTCTTTGCAATGTTCTGTGCATGGAGCACAGCTTATAACCTAAACTGAATAAATGGATGACAGACCAAATCTTTATTTTCCTACCCAGTCCCACATTTGGGTCACTTCCAAAATGTACTTTACAACATCTGGCAGCTGTTAAGAATGTGGAATTTCCCCAAGTAGGATCCAATCAGAACAGGCACTTTTTTTCCAGGTGCACCACTTAATTTTAAATAAATTCCTGATCTACCTTGCATCCAGACTATTATGCATCCCAGACTTTTGGAACGACACAGATACCCATATCACTTTTTAATGATCATAAATGCTTAGGGATTCTCCATGGTTAAGGACAGTAAAGATAGAGTGGGTTTCACAGATTTTTCCTTCATCAAGGCACAATTATCTCTCCAAGTACAATTTGTAGAACTTTGTCCAGCTTCCTACTAAATGTTATGTCACACAAGCCAATGATTTATTTGGCACTGGTTTTAGCATTCTTTTCTTAAAGGCTGGGTTATCTGTTCGCCTGTCAGCTTTCACCTGAGAGCCACAGGACAGGAGAAGAAAATTAATACTGAGAGAGTCGGGGGTGGGGAGGGTGAGGAGGGGGCAAAAGCTGCATGGATAAAAGTGAGGTTGCAAAACAAAAAGGAGAAGTAGAGGTTATTGATGAGTAAGTGTATCAAAATTCCAAAAACTAAAACAAAACCTCAAGTTTTATGATTTCCTCTCCTACAGGTGCTACAGTGCAGTACACTTCCACCTATGCCATGACTAACTTTTTAAGGACAAAATTTAATATTTATTATTTTCAAGTGTAAAAAAAATATGAAAGTTAAAAAAAATCTAGGGGTTATTACTTGCTGGCATATCATGATTGCCATATTCTGTCTGCTCAGAGTAGTACTTGGTGTTTGGACTAGATGACCTTTGGAGATCTCTTCCAACCCAGACCACTCCATGATTTTATGATTCTATGATTACAATGAAACCAGAACTATTCTACATTTCAAACTGATTCAGAAAAGGAGAATGAAATTGCCTTTACATTATTTGATGTCTAAAAGACCAAATTGCTTTGAATTTACATTCCTATGAGTACATATGCTCATTTACTAATAGTAATACTTTTTCCAACCTTAGTGTATGGCCAATTTTTCCTCAATTTCCTATGTTTGGATTTGATTATGATAACATCTTTGTTTCTCAGCATTGATATCAATACTTTTTCAACTTACGTATCAATTTACATTAGTCAATACTTAAATCAATATATCAAGTGTTTAAAAATGTCTGCATTCAAGAAATATTTCTCATACCTGACGGCATCTTTATCAGATGCACATTGTTGTGACCCAGAATAGATAACTACATTGTCAGGCATTCAATCTGTGATGTGAAAGTCACAGGAATTTTACAATTTCTACCAGAGGAAGTCTGTACACAATACCTCTGCAGTGGTAGAAAAACAGATCATGAATGTGTAACATCGTAACTACAGCAGTGTTAAAGCAGTCATTTTCTCTGACAAAGGCATCTGGAAAGTAAATCTCTTCTTGTATAGATCTAAAATTGTTTTGGCAAGTCTTTACAACACAGACCCAATGAGTGAAGATCTGCCTTTCTGTGAAAAAAAAACCCAAGCTAGTGTGATACAGATTTGCTAAAAATAAGTAAACCAGTGACAGAAACAAACAAACAAACAAACAAATAAAAAACCTTGTTAAAAGACAAAGTAGATTACTGGGAAGTTTTCTCAAGGAAAAGAGTTATTCCTGCATGTGATCATGGTTTGGGGTTTACTGGTACTTGTAAGTGCTCTAAATTGAAAATAAATAGGAGTTCATAAAAGGTGAAATACATTTATTTTTGTTTCTTTGTTGCATTTTGAAGTTAAAAATACAAGGCCATGTTCAACTAGCAATTACTTTCTGTGTTCAGAGCTGTGAAAATGTATTCTTGAGAGAACCTGTCCTCCCACTCTTTTATTATTTTTCTTTCTTCATGATCCTAATTGCTGGCACACATCAAACTTTATACTAACCACAAAAGAAATGCGGGAGGTCAGGTCACCAAATTCTGTTTACGTGTGGATAAAGCAGGTGGAATAGAATGAATTTCCCAGCAAAAGTGTTTCTGCCTATCACACTTTATTGTGCTTTAATTTCACTTCTTTATAGTAAATCTATCCAACCATCCTACTATGATAAAAATTCATGATGATTATTCTTTATTTTTTTATTAGCTCATTCTTCCCCTTAAGTTTGAGTTTTCTGTATTGAAAATACTGTCACAGAAACAGAATGAACCAGGTTGGAATAGACCTCAGAGATCATTAAATCCAACCTAATACCTAAAACCTCATGACAACTAAACAATGGCACCAAGTGCCACATCCAATCCTTTTCTGAACACCTCCAGGGATGGTGACTCCACCACCTCCCTGGGCACCACATTCCACTGGCCAGTTACTCTTTCTGTGAAGAACTTTCTCCTCACCTCAAGCCTAAACTTCCCCTGGCACAGCTTGAGACTGTGTCCTCTTGTTCTGCCACTGGTTGCTTTATAGCAGAATCCAATGCAGTTAAATCTGAAAGAGTTAATTAACTTTTTTTTACTTTACTCTTTGTAATTTTTAGTGTCCAATGTCTGCACATAAAAGATGGAAAACATGAATATTCTTTTGTACTGCCATTAATGCCATTTTTTTTCTAGTATAAATCTAAAAGTCTTTATGGACTTAATAGTACATTCTTTATTCCATCTTCATTGTCGTATACCCCAAAAAGTCAGTGACCAGTCTAGGGAATATTTTGAGAGCTAGAAGGACATTGTTGTGATTTGGTTTTATTTGTTTGTTTTAATTTGATGAAAATTATGGGGAAATAAACAAACATACAAAAAGTATCTATTTTGGTTTGGGTTTATAGGTGCGCATGCATTTGAAATCATACATAAGAAATTCCAGAGAATTCAAAACAACAATGAAAATTTTCCTCTATCCCAAGACAAGAACATTCTTGAACTTTGCAGTGTTCTTTAAAGACCTGTGAAGAGTTGAATGTCACACCATGTTTCCAGGTAGGTCGTGTCAGAGATTCGCTATTATTATAGTTAGACAGTTTTCCTAACTTCTAATGTACATCTTTCTCCTTTGTCATTTAGTGTTTCAAGCACAAGCAGGGAAAAGAGGTTATAATTTCCTGTTTGAAGCTGCTTTTAACAGACTATAACTTAAGGAGTCCTTCAAGCATTGAATTAATGGATACTGTGGGATGAATGTTTTCCCCTGAAAACTGGACACTTTTCAATGCAAATTAGTTTAATAATTTAATGTATTATACAGTTCTTTAGATCATAAAATATAGCTATAGATAGAACCATCGAGGTAACTGCAACAATACTAAGGCAAACTAACAACACAAACAGAATTTAGGCTTAAAAGTTCAGTTCAAGTTATATTGTATTTCATATCATGTTATATCATATTCCATATATGATATAACACTTTACCACCAGGTTTCAAGAAACTAGGAAGTAGTATGTTTATTATGAGAAAAAAATTAGAGGAATAGCTATATCCAGAATCATAGAATTATAGAATCAATAAGATTGGAAAAGACCTTGGAGATCATCAAGTCCAACCTGTCACTCAACACCTCATGACCACTAAATCATGGCTTCAAGTGCCACATCCAATCCCTTTTTGAACACCTCCAGGGACAGTGACTCCACCACATACCTGCGTAGCCCATTCAGATGGCCAACAACTCTTTCTGTGAAGAACTTTCTCCTCACCTCTAGCCTAAACTTCCCCTGGTGCAGCTTGAGACTGTGTCCTCTTGTTCTGGTGCTGGGAGAAGAGACCAACCCCCACCTATCTGCAACTACCCTTCAGGTATTTGTAGAGAGCAATAAGGTCTCCCCTGAGCCTCCTCTTCTCCAGCCTAAAAAGTCCTAACTCCCTTAGCCTTTCCTCATAGGGCTAATACATCTATTATGAATAGATGTACATAGATCTGTACATAGATCAAGCATGCTATTAGGGATCAATAGTTTCCAAATGGCAATCCTATCACTGAACTGAAAGTAAAAAGTAGCCTCTTCCTACTCAAATATTCTTTTCTTTCTCATTTTTTTTCTTTACCCCCTACTGATATATTCCTGTTGTTGTTATTGCTGTCACGTGTTTTGTTGTTATTGTTGCAATATATTCAGTCATAGCTGTCAGATTATTCTTAATTTTTTAAAGATGTGGGATAGCGTGAAACAGATCTGCAATGCACATATTATTCTCACTGATTATTATTAAGTGCAGTTTCCATTACTGATTGTATGTCATGCTGGCATGTTTCCCCCAGTATAAAACGTACATTGCAAATTAGAGAGCTCCACTGGGATGCAAAAAAGCCAATCTGAAAGTTAGTATTTGTGTGAAATGTTTTGTTTCATTTACAATCCAGAGACTGGCAATCATTGCAAATTATAGGAACACTGGTAAAATGAATCTGTGTGGTAGAATAATAAAATAGAAGGAAGGCTTAAATTAAGATTTTCTCTATTTCTGTTCTTTTGAGTTATTTAATTTTACAGGTCTCTGCCACAGTTCATGGCTTGTTTACTCTTAATAATTTTGCCAGCAGCAGAAACGGGAATCCTTAGAGTAGCACAATCTCAATTCATTTAAGTTTCATAATGACTCACTGACACTTCACATATAACTTCTTAAGAAAAATCAAATAGATATGTAATGAAAAAGGATACTAGTATTTATTACTCTGAAGGGACAGTGTTATAAAAATCTTTCCTTCAGTTTCTTTATCAGATGGAGTTCATTCTGCTATGATTAAGGGAGAAACTAGGCTTCCTCAAACTGAGGATGAAGTGTTTGAAGTGATCTTACAAGGTAGGAAAAATAAGAGTAGATCCATTTTCAAAGCAGGAAAAGGAGTTATTCAAAGGGTGGTGTTCTTAGGTACACTTCTGTAACTCATTCTTGCTTTGGTATAAAAGTTTAAAGCATAAACCTAATCCACTACAATAAATAGAAAACCCCCTTGAATCTAAAATGAACTGGCTGCCTCAGTGTAAAATTCAGCAGGTTTTTTTCCCCACTATGAATTTAGTTTCTAGGTGGATGAGAGTAGGAGAATATTGTGTTTTTTCTTGTTTTTTAAAGTATTAGACATTAGATTATTGTCTTTAATTCCTCCATGTGCTATAAACATTTTGACAGTTAAATACATTGAAGAAATTGCTAACTGCTGTACCTGAAGAGCTTATACAAGCTTCCTAACATTATATTGTCATTTTAATTGCTAACTGTAGCACAATAATTACTTCACTTTCAATGGAATATACATAATGAAAACTATGGCTTATAGAAATCCTCATTGTGCTTGTTTATATACTGTTTGTGTGCTGCTTTAGGATGTTAGTATAGCACAATATACATCCAGTTTTTCCCTCTGAAGTCCTCTTAGAGACTAATTCTGCCATAATGTCTAACACATACACTTTTTAAATATATAACATTTTATACCACACATAAACATCTAAATTTTGGGGTTTCAGAAATGTGGTAAGAAGACAAGGTGCAGTAAGGGCCATGGCACAACCACATTGCATTATGTAGGATTTTCTTTTTTTTCAGTACTGTGATGGATACTGTGGAGTGCTAAACGTCTGCAGGGTACCCTACAGACTCTGAGAGACATAACATACCTCACTTTCAATTATCCTGGTCCAATAAGATGCATTTGAGCTGCATCTGGGTCTTCCAGGTTTTGCAACATCATTTTAGCTTCAGGATGGTGATTTAGACCAGGAAACTAGACAAACTTTTTGGATGTCTGGTGAACAAGAAACCTGTAGGCTAAGTGGATATCAACTAGTAAAATGCACACATTATATAGACATCTGAACTCTTAGCTCCTGCTCCCTTGGCTGCATTAGTCAGAGCAACACATAATCCTCTTTGATGCCCACAAGAGCAATTACTGAGAAAAACAGATATAGGTCATACATTTTATTTGACTTGAGGGAATTAAAGCAAATCCTTTGAGAACATGCTGCAACTGAAAGGCTAGACAGTCTGAGGGTATCCTCCAGACCGTCTCTTGGGTTTGCAACAAAGGATTCACAGGGTTAATAAGATTATAGGGGTTAGAAGAAAAGGAAAAGCCTGATTGTGTGGCTTTCTGGGTTGAGGTGATTGGTCCTAATTTCTATTCCATAGCTTCTTTTGCATTACAGACCCTGCAAAGTGCAGAAAACTTTCCTAGAGGCAAACTCACAGACACCATTTTTCAGATATATGACCTGAATGACAGGTCAGTTCATGATCACTTGGTCACTGTTACCTGGGTACAGGCAGCTGCTGTTCTCTTTTGCAAAATGGGAAGACTGGCAAGCTTTCATTGCTAAGGTGAACTTCAACTTTTCATATACCTAGCTCTCATACCTTTCTTGTGGGCAGATTAAGAAGGTCTGCCTTGCTCTAAATGAAATGCATTAAATCACAGAGCATGCTATTGAGATTTGATGACATAAATCATTCCTGGAGATGAGTGAGGAACTGCTTTGAAAGATTGATATGCCTGGTGTTTTATCCATAATCTTCAAAGTTAAAGTCAAAGAAGTTCCTTTTCCTCATTTCATTGTCTCCTGTACCACTTGACTATTTTTATGAAATGCTTCTCATACTTCCATTTCACAAATTTTCATGTCATATGCAAGCATGTTGATTCATGCTTGAACAAATAATTATTTATATTTTAAAGAGTCTAAGAAATTAGAGTCACTTGGACTTTTATGAAATTACAATGTACTGAGAGGTAGGATGTTTACAATTAAAAAAAAAAAATTAATAAATTTTTAAGTTTATGGAATGTAACATGGGCTTCTTTCCTGAGGGGATAATACAAGTAGTGAGCTTTATTAAAATTTATCCTTAAATCTATTGAACATGTCCAGAGAAGGGCAACGAGGCTGAGGAGAGGCCTTGAACACAAGCCATACGAGGCGAGGCTGAATGAGCTGGGGTTGTTTAGCCTGGAGAAGAGGAGGCTCAGGGGAGACCTTATTGCTCTCTACAACTACCTGAAGGGTAATTGTAGCCAGGAGGTGGTTGATCTCCTCCCAGGCAACCAGCACTAGAACATGAGGACACAGTCTTGAGCTGGGCCATGGGAAGTTTAGGCTCAAGGTGAGGAGTTTTTTGAGTTCCATATTTATTTCTCAAGCCTTACAATTTTTTTTATTAGCTAATATGAGCAGAAAAAAATGAATCAGACAAATTGTTACTAGAAATGCAAACGCATTCCCCAGACTGTTATTGGGTATTATGCTTTTCTCTTAAGTGATCTATGCACAAATGTTACAGTAAAAAGCTAAGTTTTGCCTATATTATAGACTGTTGAACTACTACTTCAGGAGCAAAATTAAAATTTCAACCTATATATATATTCTTTTGTATATGTTGTCTCAGTCTGGAAATTTATGGTTATCTGGTGTGAGATGGAAAATGATCATTTTATCTGAGGGTCTTTTTCATTTTGTATAGAAAAGGATTCTGGCAAGCCTGATAAATGTTTCTTTATTTTATTTTAATAAAAATATAGATGTATGTTTCATTTCCTTTCTGTTAGGTTCCCTTCATTTCCTTGGGCTAGGATTTATAAAAGATCAATAACACCAATAGATTTTATGAGGGACATTGGGGAGAATTGTTGTTGAAATGTATAGCAATATTCATCCATCAGGGTGTGCATTTTTCAATGAAAATCTTTTTATACCTTTTCTTTTCTTGTTGCATTTTGGAAACATTCATTTTTTAATTATTTTTTTCTTTGTAAATTTATTTCTGTATTATGTTGTCAGATTATGAAATTTCAATTAACCTTATTCTACTAATTGAAAGTTAATGAAAGTTAAGTATAAAACAATGACCTTTATTTTTGAAAATAGATTAAAGAGTATACTCCTAGAAAGTCAGAAAACTTCCTATTACAGAGTGTCTAGTGTTTTCCTATAAGTAGTATTCAAGAGCATGTGTTCTCCTGTCACTGAGTGGGAAAGATTCCTCATTCCTCATCTATTCATCTGCGTATTTCACAGCTGTTTTCTTTTTGCCAGTGCTATTTCTGTAAATTCATACTGGATTCCAAATAAGATATTTATCTGGTATTTGACCATTAGAATCACTTGTTGTCAAAGTTTAAGGAGATTTTAGGAAATGCCAAATTATTATCTATGTGAACACTATTTTCCTTGTTGAACTTGAAATCTGCTATTTTACTTTGGTTTTCCGAAATAACTTACAATATTCACTTAGTCCTGAATTTCTTGCAATATTTTTCATTTTACACTGCACTGGTTAGGCCACACCTTGAGCACTGTGTCCAGTTCTGAGCCCCTCAGTTTAGGAAAGATGTTGAGTTGCTGGAATGTGTCCAGAGAAAGGCAACAAAATTGGTGAGGGGTTTGGAACACAAGCCCTATGAAGAGAGGCTGAGGGAGCTGGGGTTGCTTAGCCTGGAGAAGAGAGGGCTCAGGGGAGACCTTATTGCTCTCTTCAACTACCTGAAGGGAGGTTGTAGACATGTGGGGGTTGGTCTCTTCTCCCAGGCAACCAGCACCACAACAAGAGGACACAGTCTCAATCTGTACCAGGGGAGGTTTAGACTGGATGTTAGGAAACAATTCTACACAGAGAGAGTGATTGCCCGTTGGAATGTGCTGCCCAGGGAGGTGGTGGAGTCACCATCATTGGAGGTGTTTAGGAAGAGACTTGATGGGGTGCTTGGTATAGTTGATTAGGTGGTGTTGGATGATGGGTTGGATGTGATGATCTTGAAGGTCTCTTCCAACCTGGTCTATTCTATTCTAAAGAATATATGTGTATCTATATACATGCACATGTTTACTGAAGCACTTACATAAATTCCATTTGTCTTATTTAAGCAAAATATAATATGAATATAGATATTTTGATGTCTTTCTGTATTATCTTCAAATATAAGGATGGAAGGATATCTAGTTAGAAACTATTCCACACACTAAAAAGAGAACAAAAGTAAAGAAAACTAATAAAACCAAACCCTAATAAATGACAAAATTAATAGATGAGGGGCAAGCAATTGATGTCATTTACCTGGACCTGAGCAAAGCCTTCGACACTGTCCCGCACCACATCCTGGCCTCCAAACTGGTGACACATGGGTTTGATGGGTGGACCACTAGATGGATAAGGAACTGGCTTGATGGCCGCACTCCAAGAGTGGCTGTCAATGGGTCCATGTCCCAGTGGAGGCCAGGGACAAGCGGAGTCCCTCAGGGATCAGTCCTGGGACCTGTCTTATTCAACATCTTTGTGGGTGCCATGGACAGTGGCATTGAGTGCACCCTCAGCAAGTTTGCTGATGACACCAAGCTGTGTGGTGCAGCAGACACGCTGGAGGGAAGGGAGGCCATCCAGAGGGACCTTGACAGGCTGGAGAGGTGGGCACAAGCCAACCTCATGAGGTTCAATAAGAGCAAGTGCAGGGTCCTGCATCTGGGTGGAGGCAATCCCAGGCACAAATCCAGGCTGGGCAGTGACTGGCTGGAAAGTAGCCCTGAGTAGAGAGACTTGGGGGTGCTGGTGGACAAAAAGCTCAACATGAGCTCTCAATGTGCACTTGCAGCCCGCAAAGCCAATCAGATCCTGGGCTGCATCAGGAGAAGTGTGGCTAGTAGGTCGAAGGAGGTGATCCTCCCCCTCTACTCAGCCCTGGTGAGACCCCACCTGGAGTACTGTGTCCAGTTCTGGAGCCCCTATTACAAGAGGGATGTGGAGGTGCTGGAACGTGTCCAGAGAAGGGCCACAAGGATGATCAGAGGGCTGGAGCACCTCTCCTATGAGGACAGACTGAAGGAGTTGGGGCTGTTCAGTCTGCAGAAGAGAAAGCTCCAAGGTGACCTCATTGTGGCCTTCCAGTATCTGAAGGGGGCCTACAGGAAGGCTGGGGAGGGACTTCTCAGGATCTCAGGTAGTGATAGGACTAGGGGGAATGGAATGAAGCTGGAGGTGGGGAGATTCAGGCTGGATGTGAGGAGGAGGTTCTTCCCCATGAGAGTGGTGAGACCCTGGAATGGGTTGTCCAGGGAGGTGGTCGAGGCCCCATCCCTGGGGGTGTTTAAGCGCAGGCTGGATGAGGCTCTGTCCAGCCTGATGTAGTGTGGGGTGTCCCTGCCCATGGCAGGGGGGTTGGAACTAGATGATCCTTGTGGTCCCTTCCAATCCTGAATGAAACTATGAAACTATGAAACTATGAAAATAATGGAGAGGAGAACTCTCATGGTGCTGATACCTCGACCACTGAAAAATCGAGTTGTGTGTAGCTTTTGTAAGGTTCAGCTTGAACTTCACTTCTGATAAAACAGGAGAAACCAGATCATTATGGGTGTTGTGGTAAAGCACCTACTTATTACAAGATATATGAGAAGGCATGCATGTGGGCTTGTGCAAAACCTATTATGGAATGTTGAAACAAGATGTTGTAACATCTAAAGACAAAGAAACATGTAAGAGCTAAAGAAAGACTAGAGGGAGGGAGGTCAATTAGAATTTTGCTATGGGGGACGGTATCAAAGGCCTTGCTGAAGTCCAGGTAGACTACATCCTCAGGCTTCCCCACATCCACCAGGTGGGTCACCTGATCATAGAAGGAGATCAGGTTGGTCAGGCAGGACCTGCCCTTCCTAATTCCATGCAATTAGTGCCATGGTTTAGTTGATTAGATGGTGTTGGTTGATAGGTTGGACTTCATGATCTTGAAGGTCTTTTTCAGCCTAGTTAATTCCATATTCTGTATTTGAAACCTTATCGTTTGGGGGTTTTGTATTTGGTTTTTTTTTTTTTTTCTCCTTGTGTTTGGAGGGAATTTTCTATATTTCTGTTTTGCTCATTGTTTCTTCTCATGTTGCAGGCACTACTGAACATGATTATTGTAAATAGGTTTTCTATTCAGCTATTGGTAGCATGAAATAATAAAAAGAGGGCAATTCAAAGCCCTCAACATACTGTGCAGCTACTTTCTAAGTAGCTACTAGTTGTGGCATTTGTGCAAACACTGGAGGCTATGAAACTGTTATATTTGTGTAGCAAGTTTATACTTTGCAAAGTTGTCATAAAGCCTTTAAAAAAATTCAACTGGAAAACTGAAAATATTTACTAAATATGCATGTATATGAAAACTTTGTTCCTTCAAGCATTTTGTTAAAACATCAGCTGGTACAGATAAGTAGAAATTTCTGTGGATTATTTTCTGTATATTCAGATCCTTCTACATTTTTGTGTGTATTTGCATAAGATATGTACTTTAAATTATCCTTTTTTTCCACCTATTTTCTTTTTGGGTGTCTAATTTAATTTTAATTTCACTTTCCCAATTTTATGAGACATCTAATTTATTAAGTTTACTTGAGATAATAGGTGGATGTCTTGCAATTTTGACAGCTTTTATTTAACTTTAAGTTAGTTTTTACCTTTTCATTTAAATGGAACATCTTTTCTCTCATATTTCTAGCATAAACTATTCTCTCATTGTGCCAACCCCTGTGATCTAAAGTCCTAGATATTGGAGATTTTTTTTAACAGCATCCCATCTCTGTCAAGTCATTGGAAAAGCTTAAGAAAGTGTAGGAAGCCTTGGGTTTATACCTAATGCAGGAAAGGAAAACTATGATGCATGTCTGTTATCAGCCATCTTACATGGAGATCATAAACCAGAAACTTCTTACATTTAAAAAGACTTATATCCCTCCTTGTCACAAGTTAGGAGCAAATGCACAAACTTTTATTAGCCTGTACTTTAGCATAACCATTATTCTCTGCAGTTTTACTTGCTTATTACTAAATGCAGAGCTTATAATATTGTACAGTACTGATTTGTGGAAATTGCTTTTCTGTCACTGAAATGTGTTTTCATTAAGTATTTGAGGGATAGGAGCAGTTTGTCTATAATCTATAGAGATACTGTCTTTACACAGTGAAATGACATAAGAAAGAGGGATGTATTTTCATTTTCAGGAAAATAAATCTGTAATTCCATACTCAGCATGAAATTCTAGGCCCATCAAAGTCATTGAGAACTTTGCTATTCACTTGAATGGAGTTATAATTTTACCTTCACTTTTAACTTTTTCTTTCTTCAAGGAGCAGTTCCATGTTCAGGTTTTTGCCTGAGTCCAGCTTTTAAGGGCTGGACTAAAAGCCAAAGGACAAATTTTGCAGTGTCAATTTCTGATAAAGCAGATGTTAAATTAATAGTTTTAAGTAAGTAAATTACAGATACTAAGACTACTGCAGTTAATTCCACAAATAATTGAAAAATAATCCTTGAGGAGAGACCTAATAAATTTAGTACTGGCTTATTTTAAAAATGCTTTGAATATATCATCACTACTTCTGTGTTGACATATACAGTAAGAATACTCTTAAAGATAATTGAGAAGATGAAGGTAAAGTAAGCAATATGAATTGGAAAAACTTTAAGAACCTGAAGGTGAAGCATTTGATCTTTTCTCAGTTCTGAAATAATGCCTTATCTTTGACATTATGGCTGTATTAGCTAAAGTCTTTCAACAAAACATTAATCTGCTTCTCTATACTCATCTTGCCTCAAATATTCAGCTGACAAAATTATTCATTACTTATTCTGAAATGCTGAACATTGCTTCTATGGACTGTTAAGCAGCTACTCCATGTAAGTCAGAGGGATAATGTATTTCTGTGGTATATAAAGTAATTTCTGTGTTAGCTTCAAAATAGGCATGCTGCTTTAAGAAGTTTGTTTAGATGACATTGAGAGGTGTTTCAACTTGACTCATAGCAAAAATTACAGAAGGAATTTCTCTGGGAAAACTGTTCTAGTGCTTCACCATTCTCACAAAGAATTTCTTCCTAATATCTAACCTAACTCATCCCTTTTTCATGATCTTGATAGAGTCCCTCTGCATCTTTCTCGTAGGACTCCCTTTCAGCACTGGAAGGTTGTACTAAAGTCCCCCTGGAGACTTCTCTACTCTAGGCTAAACAACTACAACTCTTCCATCCTGTCTTCATAAGGGAGGTGGTCCTGTCCCTTGATCATCTTCTCAGTCCTGCCCATGTCTTTTTCAAGCTGCAGGCCCCAGAACTCAACTGAGTACTCCAGGTGAATTGTCACCAGAGTGTAGTAGAGGGCAATGGTCACCTTCCTTGATATGCTGGCTACACCTATCTTGCTGCAGTCCGGGATATGATTTGCTTTCTGGGCTGCTAGAACAAGTTTCTGATTCCTTCCATTTCTGATCCTTCAGTATCCTCAAATATTCCACAGGGCTGCTCTCAGTCCACTCTTAAGGCTAAACTGTAGCCATATTTGAACTTGAGCCAACCCATATGCAAGATCTTACACTTGGTATTTTTGAACTTCAAGGTGTTCACATGAGCTCACCTCTCTAAAATGTTAAGCTCATTCTGAACAGCATCTCTTCCCTTGGGATGGTTGGATTATCAACCACACACTCATCTTGGTGTCATCTGCATCCTACTGAGGGCATAATCAATCCCATTGTCCTTGTCCTCAGCAAATTTCTACAGTTCCTTTAGGGAAAATGCCTCAAAAAACACTAACTGACTTAGTTCTATTCTGGTCATCTAATCTTACAAATAGCCATGGTGGAATGGGGCCCCTTATGACATTTAGAATAAACCAAACCAGGTTGGAAGAGACCTTCAAGATCAGCACGTCCAACCCATCAACCAATCCAACCCACCCAAACAGCTAACCCATGGCACCAAGCACCCCATCAAGTCGCCTCCTGAAAACCTCCAATGATGGCGACTCCATCACCTCCCTGGGCAGCGCATTCCAATGGGCAATCACTCTTTCTGTATAGAACTTCTTCCTAACATCCAACCTGAACCTCCCCTGGTGCAGCCTGAGACTGTGTCCTCTTGTTCTGCCTGGGAGAAGAGATCATCCACCTGTCTACAACCTCCCTTCAGGTAGTTGTAGAGAGTGATAAGGTCACCCCTGAGTCTCCTCCCCTCCAGGCTAAGCAGCCCCAGCTCCCTCAGTCTCTCCTCATAGGGCTTGTGTTCCAAACCCCTCACCAACTTTGTTGCCCTTCTCTGGACTCGTTCCAGCAAGTCAACCTCCTTCCTAAACTGAGGGGCCCAGAACTGGACACAGTACTCGAGGTGTGGCCTAACCAGTGCAGTGTAGAGGGGCAGAATGACCTCCCTGCTCCTGCTGGCCACAGTAGGACATGGCACACAATGTATGAAAATGGGAATGAATTATTATCTATCATGGTATAAGACTTTACCATTGAATGTGAAATCTCAGACTACAGAATTGTATTCATAAATATTTCCCTATACTCTTTCAGAATTCTTGATGCTATTATCTATTACTATGACCAGTTTTGTGGGAGTGCACCAAGGTCCCTAAGGTACTATACAAATGTATAGTAAAAGACAATTCCACACCCCAAGGTTAGTGGACAAGACAGAGTGGAAACCAAAGAAGGAAAAACAGCCTTCCTAAGGTCATACTGAAAGACTGTGGCAAAGAAAATAATTGAGTGTCTCAAGCTAGTGCTTGACCTACTGAGCTGTCAAATGCAGATGGGAATATTTCCAGCTGTGTGAAGTAGAAATTTGTACCAGCAGGTTCACTAACACTTATTGTATTTTTTTTTTTTTCAATTTATTGTAGACTGTCTAACCTATTTAGTAAGGGATATCATGTTCTAAATGGGTTAAAAGGGGATAACTGTGAAGTGTTACTTCAGAGTATTCAGCTGAGTAGATGCAGTATTTTCATTACAGTTACCTCAGTAAATTAGGTAGTTGCATATAAAGCAATCTTTATTAAAAAAAAAAAAAAAAAAAGAAAAAAGAAGAAAAAGAAAATAACAGAAAAAAGAAAAACATTACAGTGAGCATGGAATCTCTATTATTCATCATGAATCTCTTTAATAGTGACTTTCAAGAACTACAAGTGAGATTGAAAAATAAATGACTGAAGGTCAATGAAGTGGAATAAGATTTAGAAAACATGCACTCCTCTATTTTGCAAAATATATCCATCTTTCAAAGCTCATGTTTTTCTTCACTGGTGCAAAAATAGCATTTCAAGAGGGTTGTCCTTGTAATAAAGTTTGAAAGCAACACATACTTTTTATTTTTTTTTTCCTTTACGATAGATAAAAAGTAAATGGGGTAAAACCCAATGTTATTCCAGAATGTATTATTGTGACATAGAAATTCTGTACAGAATAAATATAGATTTCAGGGTAAGTACAAGATAGAGCACATGTTGCATAGAAAAATAAAACAGCTGTTGAGACACTCTGAGAAACATCTCAGGTCACAAAATCTTCCTTGTTGTTGCTGAGTTTTAAATTTTGTAGTCTTTTTTTCCCCCTAAGGCTTACAGACAACAGGAAAGTTACCAATGGAAATTGGTATGAGACCAGATTCATTGCATCTTACAATCAAAATATGCTCCAATATATTAATTGAACTACCATTATTCTCTAGCTTACGCTTTCAAAAAATGTCTGTATTTTGAACTTCTAATGAGCAGATGGATCTACAGCATTTGTAAGAAGGGAGCTTTATGACAAAGCAGCAAGAAAGATTCGGTGTAAATGTGAAAGGTCAAAATAAATGTCATAGGAATAGGAAATTAAAAAAAAAAAATTCTAGCTATATCATTTTAACTCAAAAATTGCTTATTCTGACCTGTACTGCAAAGTCTATTATTTTTAACTTATAAAGGTCTTGTTAAAGTTACTGTGAAATCTTTCAAAGACTAGGAAAAGTAATTCACACA
This sequence comes from Melanerpes aurifrons, assembly GCA_011125475.1. NCBI lineage: Eukaryota > Metazoa > Chordata > Aves > Piciformes > Picidae > Melanerpes > Melanerpes aurifrons. Next base: position 3,896,410 of record WWNC01000071.1, on the reverse strand, counting down.
TCACAGACTGTAGTTCTTAAAAGATAATTATCACAACAAAATACATCAAAGAAAAGACAGAAGTATTTTCTTTAACATTTCCCTCTTTCCCATGCTGTCTTGTAGAACCACAGAATCATCAGATTAATAGTTCGTAATCTGTTTTAATGAGTGGCCTTTCTATGTAAAGAGGGATGTGAGAGTATTGATTTGTTTTCATTAACTTATTTTGCAGTGGGAGGGATCTGCAAATAATAGTAAAATTGAGACTATTAAAGAGCAGTTTCACATTGCAGGAAAATATTCAAAGCTTAGAATATGATTAAGCTGTGTAAGCAGGTAGGAATCTTGGACAAACCTGACTTCCCAAGAATTGATTTTATCTAAAGACAGCTAATGTCAAAAAGTAAACTAATTTGGTCTAAAAGCCAACTGTTCTACACAGAGTCTCTAGGCACAACAGTAAAAGTTTTTCAGCAGTTGCCTTCATCACAATATGTAGTTTTTGAAGGCTAAAGATGCAAAGATATGTCTGACTGGCTTCAGTCACACAGGAATCAAAGAATATCTGGCTGGAAGAGACCTCAAAGATCATCCAGTTCAACAATGTGCAGTTGTGATCCTGGTGGTGGGCACATCTTTTCTTGGTAAAAAAAGGATTCGGAGCTAATTAAAGAGAGGGAAAGTTTTGGCCTACATGCCCATTTTTAACAAAAGTTTTGTATGTTGCTATCAAATGGTAAGGTGACACAATTCAACGTCATTGAAGACCATATGTAGTTCATTAGTGAATGGAATGAAGAGTCTTGATGTGACCACTTTGTGGTGCAAGAGATCAGCTTTGTACACACATGCCTGGCCCTACCAGACAGCTGTGAGATCAAAAGCCAAGCCCCTGGCTGTTTTATGTCTAGGTAAATTTGCCCTTGTCATAGCCTTTAGGAGCAGGTAGAATAGAATAGAATAGAATAGAATAGAATAGAATAGAATAGAATAGAATAGAATAGAATAGAATAGAATAGAATAGAATAGAATAGAATAGAATAGAATAGACCAGGTTGGAAAAGAACTTCAAGATCATCACGTCCAACCTATCATCCAACACTATCTAATCAACTAAACCATGGCACCTAGCACCCCATCAAGTCTCTTCCTAAAGACGGTGACTCCACCACCTCCCTGGGCAGCACATTTCAATGGCCAATCACTCTTTCTGGGAAGAATTTCTTCCGAACATTCAGCCTAAACCTCCCCTGGTGTAGCCTGAGATGGTGTCCTCTTGTTCTGGTGCTGGTTGCCTGGGAGAAGAGACCAACCCCCACTTGGCTACAACCTCCCTTCCGGTAGCTGTAGACAGCAAAAAGGTTTCCTTGAGACTCCTTTTCTCCAGGCTAAGCAGCCCCAGCTCCCTCAGCCTCTCCTCATAGGACTTGTGCTCCAAACCCCTCCCCAGCTTTGTTGCCCTTCCTTGGACATGTTCCAGCAAGTCAACATCTTTCCTAAACTGAGGGGCCCAGAATTGGACACAGTGCTCAAGGTGTGGCTTAACCAGTGCTGAGTACAGGTGCAGAATGACCTCCCTGCTCCTGCTGGCCACACTGTTCCTGATATAGGCCAGGATGCCATTGCTTTGCGAGGATGTCGTGGTGGCAAAGCTTCTACCCCTTCTAGTTGGACAGCAAAGAGGGGAAAATGTAACAAAAGCCATCTATAACATAGAAGAATTTACTACTACTAATAAGCACAAGCAATAGACTGCATGGAAGCAAAAGCAGAGAGAGATGTTAATCTCTGCTTCCCATCAGTAGGACGATGGTCTATCTCAGGAAGCAGGTCGCTCTAAGCTTAATGGTTTTTTTGGAGAACAGACAGCATGGACGAATCCCTCCCACCTTCCTTCTTTTACTTTATTCTTATTTCTCTGAGCTGACAGCATGGAATATCCCTGTGGTCAGTTTGGGTCAACTGGCCCATCTGTTTCAACTCCCAAGATCTTGCCTGTTACTCTTGCATCATTTTCCTTCTTGACAACATTTTCCAAAAGGATATAGTTTAGTCAGAAAAGGGCTACATCAACATGATAGTAAATTAGCATTCAGGTCCAGAGGGTTGATATGGCATGTTCTCTGCCTCTATGTGGAGCCTTTTTTCCTCCCAAACAGGATTTTTGCTTCCAGATTGCCTCAGGAGAATGGTTCCCTATTCCCTTCAATTCCAAAACTGCATTTGGACACAACCTGGGAGAATAAGGAAGGCCAAAACTGTGTCAAGGACCATCATACTGATTTAACATAGTGGAATGGAATGTTCTACTGCCAAAGTTTTTGACCAGGTGCTGGCTACTTTAGTGGTATAAATTCCTGTGTAGATGAGTTGCAACATGAAGATCAGTTTTAACCAACAGTAAAACAGCCCTAATTGCTCTTCAGTGTTGCAAAGAATAAGCAAATTACCATTCCTAGCTCCTAACTGCATCCCTAAGTGACTTCATCGCTCTGCAATTCTAGTACTGAATTTCCAAGGTCATACAAGAAATGTTTACTAGAAAGAAAATAATACATTTTCCAAAGCCACACATAGAATCTTAGTCAATGAAACATCCTTTTCCCCTTTAAACTGAGAGGGCTTTACTGAGAAACTCAGAACTATTTAATTAGTCTTAGGTTACAAACTAAAAATCAATAGTTATTTTCAAAAGATAAATATCCTGTTTGAAATATGCCAAGACACTTTGTAGGGTAACTTTTCTCACACAGGAAAAAGTGGTCAGGAAAGTAGCTCTCCAATTTCACTAAGCAGCATTCCTTTTCTAGTAGTTATTAAATATTTTGGATAAGGATGCTGGTTGTCTCCATGTCCATACATGATTTTATACTTTCCAAGGGAAAAACAAGCCACCACCAACAGTGTGAGCTCTCAAAATCACTTAACTAAAATTGTTTCAACATGACCACCTGAGAATCTTTAAAGGGGTTATGACTGAAAGAACATGGAAATAAGTCAAGTATACATCCATAGTAGAAAAGAAAAATAATGTTAACCCCCACCAAACAACTATTTACCACCTATTTTCCTCTTCTTTCACTGCAAATCTAACCAAAGTTATTATCATACAAGAACAGATTATGCTTTCAAGCAGACATAGATTATGCTTTTACATTCATTACATCCAATAATTGCAAAGCACACTGTATAGGTAATCTCATAGTAATGATGCAAGTATTACTCAGGATGAAGGTTCAAGTTAGCAGCTGTTGGTTATAGATGACTGATTGCTTAAAGTTAAGCTACCTTAGGATGAAATGGTCTCAAAAGGAGGAATTGAGGAAGTTGTGCTGATACTGTCTACCTTAAGAGTAGCTCTGCCATCTTCTAGATTCTCCAGAAATCCCATAACACATTCAGTGGAAGTCATCATCCCTGGAGGTGTTAAAAAATGTGTTGACATGGCATTCTGGGACATCACAGAATCACAGAATGTTAAAGGCTGGAAGGGACCTCAAAAGATCATCTAGTCCAGCCCCCCTGCCAGGGAGGATCACCTACACCAGATTGCACAGGAATGCATCCAGGTGAGTTTTGAATATCTCCGGAGAGGGAGACTCCACAACCTCCATAGGCAGCCTGTTCTAGTGTTCCATCATCCTCACAGTGAAATTATTTTCCCTCATATTTTCCTGAAACTTCCGATGCCTCAACTTCCACCGATAGCCATTCCATCCATGGTTCAATGGCTATGGTGACATTACACCAATGGTTGGACTTGATGATCTCAGAGGTCTTTTCCAGTGTGAATGATTCTCTGATTCTGTAACTGATGCCAGTAAAACCTTATCAAGGATGAAACAGCAATTTCCCAAAACACTAGACCTTTAGAATTTTTAACATATGGTAAAGTCACTAAAACCTCCCAAAGTGATGCCCAAATATTGAACGTACCTCGTTATATTATCATTTTAAAGGGAAAGCCCACACCTCCTACCTGAAGAAGCCCTTAACCAAATAAGCTCCTTACCTTCTGAACATGAATAGTGAATTTAAAGGTAGCTATGTCTTTAAGATGAATGAAGAAAGAGACTAAATAATGGTTAGTTAATAGGTGTTGACATTAGGTGTAGCTAACATATTTTGCTGTACAAATACCACCTTTTCTGTGCAGAACTTGAATAAAACAAGCATCTTCACTCTATGTGTTTACTGGCTTTGCAACTTTTTCAGTGTTTAAATGAATTCAGGAAAATGTGAAGTACTTTTAGTTAACCAGGGTCAATATACTAGATGAAAGCCTTTAGGTGTCTGAAGTATGGAGCAGTTTTAGAAATGTGAGGAGCTAGAGGTGTTTTCTCTTTTACTTCCTGATAGCAAAGGTCTTAAACTATTTTTAAGATCTTGAGTAAATGGAACACTATCTTGTTGCAAGTGTGAGTCAGTTCTTTCTCCAGAAAGTACTGAGAGATAGAGCATCAAATGGCTTTTCACATTCCCATTAGTTAAAAAAAGAAATAAAATCCTAAAAGCAACTCAGAAGTTTATGGTTGTTTTCCCTGTTGGTCATCTTGATGCCTATTACTTTTTAATCAGTAAAATCTTTGTTTTGTTTGCTTGCTTTTTGTAGCAGGTGTACTAATCTGCTTTGATGGATGCTTTCCTGCAAAAGAATATCTAAATCACTAAATAATATGAAGTAATAGATCAACTATCACGGTATTTCATGTTTAATTTGAAGTTAAATTGTTTACATAGTGACTAAACTACTTAACTAAATAGTCATTAGCTTTACATATGTTATTTTGTCTGAATATACTACTATACCTCCCATTTTATAGCTCCTAAGTAATGATTTATCCAAGTCACCATCAGACATTCATCCAAATATACTCTGCCTGGAAATATTTTAATCATAATTATGCAATCTCCCTAAACTTTTACTCTTTCCACAGAAACTGTTTAACATAAGTCACCAAAATGTTGTTATTCTGAAGCCTGGACAATTCCCTCTCAATATCATTGAAATTAATTTGCACACATAATCTCACAGTGTCTAATTGCATATCTTAGCGGTATCTATGGTCTCTAAGGGGACAGACATGCATGATATCCTATCTTATTAGGATACTAAAGGAGACAAAATGAAGAAAATATAAAAATTGAGTGGAAATTAATTATAATTCTGGAAATTAATTTTAATTATGATCCAAGTTGAGCACTGAGGAAAGAGATTAACAAATTTAATAAGGAAAGGAAAATATTATTCAGGAAGATAATGAAAAATTAAGGCAGCTAGATGTGAGAAAGCTTAAAAGAGGAATGAATGGTAAATGAAAGTATGATATACTAAAGTTTTGTTTGCTGGTAACTTAGTTTGGAGGCAACCACTTTGTTATCCAGCCACACCTGACTAGAATTCACACCAGTAGTCTTTATGGCCAGAGGACAGGAAAAAACATGATTATAAATAAATAAATTCCTCCGGAGTGTTTTGTGGATGAATCCCATCCACTACATAGTCTGTTGCTCATTCATACCTCCCCTCTCTGATGGAATGGTGAAGAGAATTGGGAAAAAAACATGAAACTGTTGAGTTGAAATGAGAACAATTTAATAAATAAAGTAAAATATGGTGATAATAGTAATGGAAAGGAAGGTAATGAAGAGAAATAAACCCCAAGAAATAGAAGTGATTCACAATGAAGTTGCTCACCAACTACTAGCTGATGTTCAGTTAGTCCCAGAGGAGCAATCAGTGCAACCCTGAGCGAAAACCTTGTGGTGAAGGCACATTATGCCCAGATATTGAATCTTGTCCCAGCATTTAGACAAGTTCCCCCTCCTCCAGGAGGAAGACTAAAGACAAGGCATTAGCCAGGCTTGCACGCACCCAGCGCATGCAGTGCTCGTGCTGACACCAAGTATGGGCACAATTCTTGCTTCATGCTTTCTATAGGCTGAAGCCAGTTGTTTATGAGAGTGCCCATTGGTCAAGCCCAGCCTCGAGGAATCTGTAAGTATCACTCCAGTTGGTAAACAAGTGGTCCCCTCATTCACTTTGTCTCTCTGCTTGCTCGAGAGAACAACTCTCGAGCAACAGCCTTTGCCATTGAGCTTATTGTTGTTAGTTTCTGTTATACATGCACGCATACTAAAAGCCTCTGCATCGTGAAGAAGCCCAGAGGGAGGACCTTCGCTGTTTCTGAGGAATCCAGCGTCACTACAGCCAATCGTACCGACCGGGAGAGCCCACTGTGCCACCGGAGGACTGGACTGACCCCCGAGGATAAGATCTGCCCAGTTGCCGGGGAGAAGGGACTTGATCGATACCGAGTCCACATATGCGTAGCCCCGCCGCAGCGGGAGAGGAGCCGTGGAGTGCCGCTCTGAACCCTGTGAATCTCAGGGAAGACTAAGGCATTGTTCGTGCCTATACTGCACTGAACCCGGGACCACTCCGAGAGTCCCGCTGCTCCTTTAAGCTCAGTAAATGAGAATCCGCCGCCTAACGCAGCCGCATTCTCTCCCTGAGGCTGTTTGCATCAGCCCTGAGAATTGCCGTGGTTGGGCCGACCCCGTAGCTTTGCCTGCTGCCGCATCGTCCGAGCCCACCTACCGGCCACCTTCGTCCTGCCCTGCCGTGCGAGCTGACATTGAGGGTTGACTCCACGGGCTGACCCCAACCAGGACCGATCCCTTTTGTCTGAAGGGAATCGAATAACTTCCACGGGTTTTCCATCCGCTAGCACTCAGTTCAAAGTATCCGCGTCTAGCAGAGTAAGCTCTGACGCATAGAAAGATTGTAATATTGCTGTGTATAGCCAGGAGCCGCCCGCGTCCCGCCGAGTCGCCATCTAGTGGCCAAGCGGTGGAACCACACCCTTCGTTATATAAATATAGAAATAGTCTGTAACTAGTTCACTTAAGTTCTAATCATAGCACTAAGCCACTTGTGGAATCTATTTCACGAACGTGCACTAGAACATGTATATAAGTTGGTGATACATCGGTTATTAATAGTTTGATAATTAATAAACACAACATTTTCATAATTCATATTTCATATTAATAAATTTAATAACCTCTTCACCCACACCTACATGTTTATATATTGAGTATCATATCCTTTAATAAGGAACATGTGAAGGAATATACCTTTGACTCAGAGTGAACTGTCCTGGTCATGCTCCCTCCCAGATTCTTCTGTACCTCCTTGCTGGCATAGTACAGGAAACTGAAAATCTCTTAACTGGGATAAGTACTACTTAGCACTACTTAGTGCTTATCTAAACCCTCAGTGGAGTGTTGACTTCATTCTCATACTAAATCCAAAACACAGCACTGTACCAGCCACTAGGAGAAGAATCAAGTATTCCAGAGAAATCTAGAACAGAATGGCACAATAAATATAAAGTTATTTATAGGCTCTTATAAAGAATAAGATTTAAATTTGCATCAAGTGATTTCTCTCTGTTAACAGTTTTAGACAGTTCACAGGAATAAATGCAGCCTTCTAATAGATCTGCATGTTTTCTAATTTATTTCAATCTGAGCTTTAGGAACTATGATGCTAGAGATATAATACTGGAATCTTGAGGAAGTAGGGGATTTATTTCTAGCCCTCTTTAAAATTTAAAGACATATTGGAATTCATAATTCTAACTATGGCAGATGGGTACCAGGAGAATTAAAAAAAACACATAATGGGAGCATTTCAGAGGTATATTAGAAGCAGACTTGGAAAATTGAATCATTACTTCAAGGAAATAGATTTTCAATTGGTTAAAGGACCACAGAGACTTTTGAGAAAAGGCTCGAGAAAAAGGATAATTTTGACAGAAGGACTAGAAACGGAGAAACAAGTTCGTAGAAACACGAACTGCTTATATGTCTTGGTATTATTAATTATCCTATTAATGTTAAGCTATGAGCCACAGTCACTAAGAGAAGAAAGGTTTGTTTGTTCAGAGAAGCTTGAAACTAGTCAAAGAAAGCATATGAACTTTGGATTTGTAATTACAAGGAGGATGGACCTGAGACGCTGGGCGCAAAGGCAAAGAAAGTGACTGTGGGGTTGTCACAGGCATTGAAGGAAGCTGTCTTGACAGGATCATTCTGATGATTCAGAACATTTGATAAATTCAACTTTTTCATATCGAAACTTCTATATATTTTCCTGAGAATCAGCCTTCCTAATCTGTCTCACAGAGTGTATTTATTCAGTTAAGCAAATGACACTAGCTGCATTACTTTGTTAATTAAAAGGGGTGTGAGATAAGGGAGAATGAAGATCATACTCAAGGTCACGCAGAAAGTTTCTGCCTCAAATTGCTTCCTTTTTCTGCACATGCAATCTATTATAATTCATTATGAAAGAAGACAAGAAATCTGGGGGTTGTTCTTGTGAACCAAGGACCCAACTTACACTGCGCTTATCCCAGGAATTCTGAAAAAGCCAAGTATTTAAGGGCATAATTTACTTATGATGAGTAGCTTGACTGATTCCAGTACTCTACATGTAATAAAATATGCCTGAATGCAGCCAAAGAGAAAAATACCTTTTGACTTTGGAAATTACTTCTCCCGATGTTTGTTCCATGTTATTAATATATAAAGTAGCCTAATATTGCCCACTCCTTCAATATCTATACGCTATAACAAGAAGATTAATTAAAATAGTTACAGATACATTGCTTAAAATGCAAAATGTTTTTTTTTTTTTTTTTCCTTCACTACAGAAGAATAAAATAAATGTAGCAATGAAAGTCTACTCAAATGTCTGAAAACCAGGGCTGAAATCCCAGTCACAGAAATTTAGCAGCAGATTTTCCTTGACAATTATGGCCGGGATCTCATTGTGACATAAACATTGCAGCTGTGAAAATTAGTGGAAAAGGAAACTGTCAAGGGCCACCTTTGCTTTTGGATACAGCCTGTGAGTTTGGCTCTGAGAGTTTTGCAACCATAATTTTCATTGACTCTCATTCTTGTTGTTACAGACATTTAATTTTTACCTCTTCCTCTCAAATGTAACTGGGAAATCATAGAACTCCCAGCAAGATCAGAATTGTGGTGTCATAGCCCAATGCAGAACAATGAAATTGTCTGTGAAAATGAGTAGAATGCTCTATTTTTTTCCCTTTAATGGTACTACAGCTTTCTGTAATAGTTGTGGGACTTTTTTTTTAAAAAAAGAAGTTCCGCATATGGCATCTTTTGGGATAGCAAGGTCGAATAGCCACTGTCAGACATAGCTAACAGTTGCTCCTTAGACAGGTGCACTCATGGTTTTCATTTCCTGCTCCCACACCTCCTATGATGTGAAGAACTGGATTGACTACTAGGGCACCAACCCAGAAAATGTTTGCAATGAGATTCACTAGAGCAGATGTAGCTCTATTCATCTGGACTGCTGTGCTTTTGTAGGTAACAGAGAGAAATAGACTGTCTTAAAACATGATTTATCTGTCTTATTTAGACACTTATTTTGGTATGAGATGCATCACATGAAAAGATACTTTATTGACATTATAAAAAATGTAGACTAGTTGAAATTTAGATGTCTGTATTTGTCCTGATTAATCCTGTCTTTGGATGAAAATAATTCCTATATGGTTTGAGATGAAAATCCATGGCTAGTAGAGTGAAAAACTCATACACATCTGGAAAGAGCCTGCTGTATATGAGGATTCTTGAAATCTGGGAAGAAATTTTATCCAGTTTAAGATGGATCGTAATATAGACCTAAGTGAGACTAAAAACATCCAAAGGCTTTTGGCTGGGGGATTGCTTTTTAACAATTTTTACAGTAGAACTTTATTACAGCTCCTATATAAATAATTTTTCAAAGGCCTTTCATGAAGTTCACTTGTCTTTGCTCCTGAAAACAGAGGTACAGTTGCCTGGATCCCAGAAAAATGGTGACAATCTGTTGACTGATAGGCATCATTCTGGCTGGATATAAAAAATGTAAAATATTTCATTTCAAGATAATCAAGACCTAGAAATTCAGCTGACCAGTGGAAAGCAATTCTGGAAGGAGAAGGCAAAGTACAAAAAGTGTAACTAGCTCCAAAGCAATGACTAAAGATAAATGGATAGGTTAGAAAACAGCCCACACCACTAAATCAAATTCTGTTTGCTACTATTTCTATTCCTTTTGGAGTCCAGGAATAATTTTAGGGTGTTCCAAATTGCTATAACTTGACCTGGTATCTTTTTGGTTCATCCGGATGTCTGAAAGCTGCTGTGATGGTCTAAACAGGAAAAAGGCATTACTGGCTTCTTTGAGCTGCAAATGTGCATTCATGGCTGAGACAAATTGCCTTGTGCCTTATTGGCTACACTTACCGTGGTAGAGTCAAAAGGGTGAGGGAGCAAGGCTGAGCACTGGCACGTGACTGACTAGATCATTAATTTCACACCAGGGTTCTTCTTGTTGCTTGGGCTTGGGCATGGCAGCATAAACATAGTTTAACAGCTTAGCATGAACCACGGATCATTTCTATTACATAGTTTGGATGCCGCCATCCTCTTAAAATAGGTGAAATAAATTAGCTGTCTATCATGTGATGCAGTTTGTGCTGATCAAATCAGTCTCAAGGCCAGAGACAAAAAATGCAATTATTTCCTATATGTCCTATTATCAACATCATGGTTGTGTTCAGTTTTCCCATCTAGTGGTCTTTTTTTTTTCTCCTTCACTAGATTCATTGGAGTATTATGGGCTGAGGCTGCAAATACCGTATGGAATATGCTTTTAGTTTCTTAGGAAACTGAATTTGGCGTTCTTGCAAAACACACTCATACATTTTTTTTACCTTGGAGGCTCAAAGAAACATCATAATGGGTGACTGTGCATGGATGCCTTAAGGCTGATTGATTATTGCCGTGTCTGCTTGTGTCTGTCTTGCATCAGTAAATGGGTCAAAGATTAAATCTGGGTAATCAGAAATAGTTAAGCATTAGAATTAGATTTTAACTGGTATCACAGCATCACAGTATCACTTAGGTTGGAAAGGACCTCGGGGATCATCGAGTCCAACCTATCAACACAGATCCCATGCCTAGACCATGGCACCAAGTGCCACGTCCAATGTCCGCTTGAACGCCTCCAGGGTCGATGACTCAACCACCTCCCCGGGCAACCCGTTCCAATGCCGAATGACTCGCTCGGTGAAGAACTTCCTCCTCACCTCGAGTCTGAACCTCCCCTGGCGCAGCTTGAGACTGTGTCCCCTTGTTCTGGTGCTGGCTGCCTGGGAGAAGAGGCCAACCCCCACCTGGCTACAACCACCCTTCAGGTAGTTGTAGAGGGCAATGAGGTCACCCCTGAGCCTCCTCTTCTCCAGGCTAAAACCTCCTCTTCTATATGGGCTTGAACAACAGTGGTATTTTAAAAGATGTTTTATCTTAAATTTACAATATTGTTTCATCTATTACTTCTCCAGTGGGACTTCCATAAAAATTATTTACTATTTTATGACTAGTTTATAGCTCTCTGCCTCTTATGTAAATTTAACAATACAGTTATATCACAGGGCCATAGTTTCTAAAGTCAACTGCCTTGTAAAAACTCATTAGTTAGGCCTTTTGTCTGTTGTGTTTACAAACTTATAAGACAGAGATAAGAAGCTATATCTGATACTCCGTAGGACTGAGAATTGAATAATATGCACACTCAGTTTTCTTCCACTGTTAAAACCTAGCAGTTCAAATGGGAAGATGAAAAATATGCTGGTATGTTTTCATACAGAAGGAAATGAGGACAAATTGGAACTGTAAATGAAATTTTAAAAAACTTCAGTAATTAGTTTTAATTGCCTAATAGTTTAATAGTTTAAAAGTTAGAACAGTTTTAGACAGGTGTAAGAAAAAGTGCAGCCTGGGTTCAAATTAGTCTGGCTCTGTTAGCAAAACTGTTCAAATACACTGATATAGAATCATATTTGATCACATACATCTGCATTGCAGTGGAAATAAAACTATAAATGGATTGTAATAGTTGCCAAAATGTGATTTATTAGTTCTGAACATAAGCATTGTATGTTCTGGGCTAAAATGAAATGTAAGTCAAAAAATATCATGCTAAATGCAAACACTTTCAAATTATACTATTTCTTGCCTGATTAATGCATATTATTGTTCTGATTTGGATGTATTATTTTTCCAGGCCTAGATTATAATAGAATTATGTATTACAAAAAATATTTAACGATTATGTAATTTAAAGAAGAAATTAATGTTGTGTATTTATATAAAATTAAACAAATTTGATCTAAATATGTGTTTGCCCCTGAGTTTCCACTGCGCCAGCAACTGATACAAACCCATGAGTGCAGTTGTTTCTGCTCATCTTTTTGGGTCTTTTACAGAGTTTTCTGTGCTTGTACAGTACTTAGATCTGTCATGATGTAATCTAGAATAGCATCTTTTATTTCACCTTGAAATGAACCAACTCTTCCCTTTTCAGTATGACAACAATTCTGAACTGCTTTTTCATGAATTACAAATGCTCTATTTCATGCAGCATTGGCTCTTCTATTTATAATTAAGACCAGTTTGGAAATCTGATGAGTGATTCTGGTTTGAATATTTAGAGCAACGGGAGTATATAAAAATAAAAGTTTTTCTGTGTTCCGTTAATTTATGTACTCAAAGATATCGAATCTATAAATTCAGATCAACCCAGGACAAACTGAAGCCTCATATAATTGTAAAAAGTCTTAATCTTTATCACTAAAATAATCTCTGATTGACTATTCTGATCTATTGAATCTTATCACATTCATTATGCAATTTAAGCAAAGGGGTTTTTGAGAACTTAAAAAAAATTAATTTACCATTCTGTGATTCTGTGATTAATCAGGAGGTGTTGCTGTAAAATGCAAAGTGAAATCTTAATATTTAGAATAGAATATTTAATAGAAAAATTATATTCAGTCCATAAAAATTAATTTTCTACCTAAGGCTTAGAATTATTTTCATTTTCCTTCTGTTCGTATGCTATTCAGTTTCATCAAGGATGATTCAACACTTCTATTTTTTTGCTGATTTTAATATTTTCATATAGAATAAAGGCTTTCCTCCTAGTAGAAGTAAGACATAATCTTTATTCTCTTTTGACAGCCAGTGCTAGACAAAACATTTAAGTTAGAGTAGAGCAATGCTAATAAAACACAGCTGGAGCCTGGATATTTGTAACCTCTTCAGTTTTCCTCTTACTAAGAAAAAGTAATTGGCACTGACTTTTAGCATTCCTTTGTTCTATACACAAGTATCTGGAAAAAAAAATCTAAAAAGAAAGCTTTCACCTGTGTTTCAGTGGTTTTGTCAGTTTAGGAAAAGTAGAGTTCACCTCCTGTGAATTTTCATTAGTTAATCAATGAATCAGTTTTGATGAAAGAACAGGTTACAGCACGGATAAGTATTAGCTTTGTTGTTTCTGTGGTGTGTCTAAATTACATACTTCATACTAGTGAAGAAGGAAGGATATTTGAAATTTGCAGCAGGACTCTAGCCAAAGGAGAAATCTCAAAGATTTGTGAAGAAAATGCTTGATGAATGGAAACAGTCAATCAGGAAAACAAACAAACAAACAAACAAATAAATTTTAAACCCAGGAAATCTCTCACTAATGTGAAGTAAGGACAGTAAGGAAGTAAGGACAGGTCATATTGGCCCATGGGTACCTGGCCTCATGATTTGTGCTTTAATTCAAATAAATACATGGCCATGCACCTAGAAAAAGGAAACAGGTCTGCTGAGGGTTGGAAGGGTAAGGCCAAAAAGCCTTCTCCCTCCCCACCTGTAAAGTAAAGGGAAGGAAAAATTGAAGGGAAAGGAAAAAAAAACTCACAGCTGAATTAGCAAAGCAATAAGTGCTGTATATTTACAAAAGCAATACAGGATATGCAGGGGAATTTACAAAATTTACAATATTTACAATATATACAAAGTAGCACAGAAATGAGAGTTCTCCCCTCTGCTGAGGGGGTTCCCCACCTCCACTTCCCCCCTCTCTCCCCCTTTCCCCAGAGCGGGTTAGAAAGAGAGAGAAAAGAGAAAAAAAGTTAGAAGCAGTTATGTGTTAATTGGAAAGCAGTTAATACAGGCCTTGCAGCTTATCAATTTCAAGGTCAAGCCTTGGCCGACAGCCCAGAACAGAGAGTTGCTGCTCTAAGGATGAGCGGAAGCAAGACTGATAGAAGAGTGCCGGAATGCCCAGGATACCCTCCTGCACTCCCAGTTCAGAAGGTGCTTCCTCCCACTATACCAATGAAATTAGTTTAGATCCTTCTTTTTGTTTACCAACTTCCATCCACCATATTCCCTTTCTTAAAGGCACAGCCTCAACCGGTCACACAGGTCATATATGTGGAATGAGAGGACTACCAGTACATAGGAAAGAAATTACTTCAGGAAGGGTGAAGCAGCCCTGTGAGATAATATATGGAACAAGGATTTTCAATGCATGCATGTGTTCTTCTATTATCTTATGGATACATTGGAAAACATCAAATATAAATTGGAGTTAATTTATATGCACTGTGGAAATTGTTATTTGTTTAGTGTCCACTTTTGGTAACTGTACCTCAAGAAAGGATTATTAACTATTATAAAAAGGCTTAGAAGATAAAAGAAACAGTAATGAATGAACATACTTGTGAGTTAGGGATTGCCAGGGGGACAGCCAGAGCCTGCTGGAATAATCAAACTCAAAATTTTACTTTTAGAAAAGCTGAATTTCAGTGTAAAAATAGACACCCAATTTACACATGGGTGTAATCTACTGTATATTTTGTCTTGGCTTAACATGTCTATGGTTCCTGCATTAGATGTGGGGCTTGATTGTTTAATTGTTTCCTTTTTTTAAAGAATTAAAGATGAAGACTTTACTGTGTGACATTTAATTTCCAGATGATATGATGGTAGAAAAGGGACTATCAAAACCCCATATTCTTGTCCTCATGGGAATTAAGTTCACATCAGAATGGTCTCTCTGAAAATATCATCTGGTGTGAATGCTTAAAATTCTCTAATAATGAGACAGAGGTTGTGTTGAAATGTAAAATTTTGCTTAAAAAAACCCAAACAAAGCTACAAAAACTAACAAACAAAACAAACACTCACCCCCACCTCTACCCCCCCCCAAACAAACAAAATCACCCCAAAACACAGCCTTACTAAATCAAAAAACAAAACCAAAGCCAGAAAGGCATTTTTTGGAGATTGAGGTGGAGCCAGAAACTACTTTATATCCCAGTGATCACCTACATTCATAGCAACAGTGTTAGTCTTACAGTCTTTAAGCAATTGGCAAAGAAGTCATACAGTTTTCAAATAAAAGTATTTTAATTTTGGCTTTTACCTTTTATAAACAAATAATCATTTCATGGAAGTATATGTCTTTCTGGAACATTAAAATGGTGTACCTCCTATTCTCTGCAAGGCAATAAAAATCTCAGTTGTTAGATCTGGAGAAGCCATCAGGTAGACATATGTAAAATTAATGTGCAATATCAAACATAGTATAGGAAAAAGCATCTAATTAATTATGTTCAAGTTCATTTAATTCATTCCCCTTTTCTCTGAAATCGTTAAATGAGAACTAAAGGTGGGGGGTTGGATTAGGTCATAGAATCATAGAATGGTCTGGGTTGGAAGGGACCCCCAAAGATCATCTAGTCCAACGCCCTCTGCAGTAAGCAGGAGCATCCTCAACTAAATCAGATTGTCCAGAGCCCTGTCAAGCCTCACTTTGAATATCTCCAAACATGGGGACCCAACCACCTCTCTGGGCAACCTGTTTCAGTGTTGTACCATCTTCATAGTAAAGAACTTTTTCCTAGCATCCAACATAAATCTGATCTAGTTTGAAGCTACTACCCCTCATCCTATCACTACAGGCCTTTGTAAACAGTCTTTCTCCATCCTTCTGGGCTGCAAGTGCACACTGGCCTCTAGAGATCCCTTCCAACCCAGTGCATTCTAGGATTCTATGACTTCACTGTTTGAGCTTTTCACAAATAGACTTTACACTTTATCATGTAATATAATATAAAAATATGTTTCACTTAGGATAATACTCATAGGTTGAGATATTTTAGATTTTAATCAAACTAAAAAGGCAGTATATTTGTTGGGTTAATTTAGCTTCTTTATCTCTTAGCAGTGCAAAGAACACTTTTCTGTCAACATCAAGACTGATTACTGTGACTTGATAGAAATTCCTTAGAAGATCAGACACACTAGGATAAATAAACACTCGGTCTCCAGAAGAAAATTATAGTGCATCATGCAGATAGGATTGGTAATTATTCAGTATGTCTTTACCTGTTGAGGAACCAAAACAGGGAGTCCTAAAATAAAATACATGTATAGGATAATTTACACTAACTATAGAGTATTTACCTGGCGAATATTTTATTCGGCTATAATTACATTCTGGAATACTTTGTGAAGTGATGTCTTAATCAAATGCATAATGAAGTAAATTCTAGGACTATCATTCATTTATTGGAGGAATCAAAAATTTAGAATTACTGTACCTTAGATTTGCAATAATGTGCAAAAATACTAATTTGAAATGTGAACATAAGAGATCACTTTTTAAGGTGTTGCTGTGACTTCAGAGTGGGCAGGAGACATTTCATGTATTAGATGGGTTAGTCTGCTGACAGAGTAGAAAAGTGTTGACTGAATGCACTACAAGTTCTTCTTCCTACTATTAAGGACACAGTTGATATTCCTATTACCAGAACAAGTTGCAGGTAGTGAGATCCATTCAAAGGCTCTAGTAAAGTACGGGTGCACAGCATGTTATGGAATCACAGAATCCTAGAATGATAGGGGTTGGAAGTGACCTCTGGAGATCATGGAGTCTAGAAGACTTTACTGAGTGACAATTAACTTCCAGATGATGTGATGGTAGAAAAGGGACTATCAACCCCCTGTGTTCTTGGCTCCATGAGAGACAAATTCATATCAGAATGGTCCCTCTGAAAGTTTCAGCTGGTATGAATGCTTAAAATACATTCCGGAGATCAGTGAGTCCTTACACTCCTGCCAAAGCAGGATCACCTAGAGCAGGTCACACAGGAACACATTCAGACAGGTCATAAAGACCCTAGAGAAGGAGACCAGAACCTCTCTGGGCAGCCAGTTCCAGGGCTCCACCACTCTTACAGTAAAGAACTTTTCCCTCATGTTGAGGTGGAACTTCCCGAGTTCCAATTTGTATCCATTGCTCCTTGTCCTATTCCCTTGAAAAGAGACTAGCACCTTCTTGACACCCACTCTTCAGATTTTTATAAACTATAATATGATCTTCTCTCAGTCTTCTCTTTTCCAGAATAAATTGTGTCAGGTGTCTCAGCCTTTCCTTGTACAACAGATGTTACAGTCCTTAATTGTCGTTATAGCCCTCAGCTGAAGAGAAAAGGTATTGATAATGCATACACAGATATCTTTCTGGCATAATACTGACAAATACCAGATGGTGAGTTGCTGAACATGTCCAGAGAAGGGTAAGAAAGCTGGGGAGGGGTTTGGAGTGCAAGGCCTATGAGGAGAGGCTGAGGGAGCTGGGGTTGCTTAGCCTGGAGAAAAGGAGGCTCAGGGGAGACCTTATTGCCATTTAGAACTACCTGAAGGGAGGCTGTAGCCAAGTGGGGGTTGGTCTCTTCTCCCAGGCAGCCAGCACCAGAACAAGAGGACACAGTCTCAGGCTGTACCAGGGGAGGTTTAGGCTGGATGTTAGGAAGAGGTTCCTCCCAGAAAGAGTGATTGGCCATTGGAATGTGCTGCCCAGGGAGGTGGTGGAGTCGCCATCACTGGAGGTGTTTAGGAAGAGCCTGAGTGGGGTGCTTGGTGTCATGGATTAGATAGTGTTGGATGTTAGGTTGGACACGATGATCTTGAAGGTCTCTTTCAACCTGGTTAATTCTATTCTATTCTATTCTATTCTATTCTATTCTATTCTATTCTATTCTATTCTATTCTATTCTATTCTATTCTATTCTATTCTATTCTATTCTATTCTATGGCCTGAAGTAAACACATGGAATGCAGATACATAGTTTGGAGAATCTGTATTTTAAATGGCTGTTTTCATTGTTACTACACATTGTTACTACACATACATTGTAGAATGAATAGAAAGATTATAATTCAGGAGAGTTTGGAATAGGTAATTTGAACTACGCTTCAGTGACATCTAGCTTCACAAAAATTTTTCAGAATTTACATACATGCACAGGACACTCTGCACCTGCTATATGTAGGTCATAAAACTTCAGGGAGTCTGTTTCAAGGGGGATAGATTAAGTCAATCAATAATGAGTAAAACAGTTTATTTGGGAAAGACTTATTAAAAGGTCTAAGAGTTATTATTTTAAAGATTTGAAATTGGACTATAAAAAAGGGAGACATTTTCTGTCTAAGAAACACTCCTGCACCATCTGTGCTTTGTGTTTCTCCCTCTAACTGCATGACAAACAGGATAAATTAGTATTTACAGAACCTGTACCACAGAGCATGCAGCAGTTATGTCTCCTGCTTGCATACCTGTCTCACAACAGATTTGTGCAGTTCCAGCCATGTGGAGGAAGTAATCTGCCATTTGGTATACACATGACAACTACTCAGACATCTCCTCTCCTATGGAACCAGAGGAAGAATCAAGGTCTAAATGGAACTTACAGCTCCCATACAATAGCACCAAAATAGTCATTAGATGTTTGCATGATTTTGCTCTACCTTGAAGATATGCTCCGTTATTCAGTGCATGGGACAGGCATCTTTTTTTTGTGTATGTAATTTTCATCAGACTGTTTTAGGGCATGGTTTCCTCACCATACCCAAACATTAGGGCTAAACATCCCCTGCAGAGCTCGTTCACCAGACCTGAAGCACACAGTCTATATGCTGCCTTGCTGTCTTGAATACGAATAGTTTTAGACCTCACTTAAAAATTGCATCAGTATATAATCATAGTCTTACCCTAACTAATAATCAAACACTGGAAATGTATAGGTCATTAGAGAAGATAGTGGCAGAAAATGGTAAATCATGATGTGTGTTTTGTTCGCTGAAGAAAGTCTACTGCAGCATACAGGGATAATCTTTGATAAATGAGGGATAGAATTTTAAATAATTATGGACACTACTAGGAGTTTGAAATATGCTTTGACATTCACCTGGCCCTTCATCACTTTCAAAATTACATTTTTGTTTGTGGAAACTTTTGCTTGAATACTGAAGAGAATGATGATGCACATCTTTCTGAAATAATTTAAAACACACCATCAGAGTAGAGGTTATAAGCAAATTGATTTAGACTTTTCAAATGCCTCAAAATCAGAGTCAAATGGTTTTAAAATAGTGGAAAACTCAACAATTCTGCTTGTGAAGAGATTTCAGTGATTTCATGGCCATGGGGGTTTTATTCAGATCACTCTGTGCACTGGTTTCTCTTCTGTCGCCTTAAGCTCCATTCATAAATCATGTGCTCCGGCTTACTGAACATCTCCAAATCTTTCAACATCTTTCTTGTATTTGGGAAATCAAAACCTGGGACAACATTCCAGGTGTTCTCTAAGAAGCACTGAGTAGGGATGGGTTGGTTGCTTCCATCAGTCTCTTGTCTGTGGTCCCAGCCCAGGATGCAGGTAACCTTTCACGCTGCCTGTGTTTAATGATGCAGATTGTGCCCAGAAGATTCCAGGGTCCTTTTTGGCAAGGTGCTCTGCTTCCAGGCAGTTCCCAGCCTGTATCATCTCAAGGTAATATGCAATATATTAGATGTATTTGTGATATGTAATTACAAGAGAGAGAGATAAAAATCTATAGAACTGTGATATCTTTTCCATTTTGGGAAGCTTAATGCTAGCAAGAAAAAAACAAAACAAAACAAAAACTTGCTTTTCATAAACTTGTCTTTTCCAATATTAGCAGACAAGAGATAAAGTCAGTGCTGCAGGAATATTCAACTTTGTGTGCAATTGTGCTACTATGAATAACAATCACAGCATCACTGAGGATGAGTTATTACACTCCCAATCGGCCCATAGCTAAAAGGACCAGTTGTGATACATGCAATGTCATATAAAACATCCTCATAAGCCTTAACATGCAGCTGGAAGGAATTATGGGAAATGAAAGGAATTGCATGTCCAGATGGTGGAATAAATTTAGGCTCTCAAAAATGAAAAATACCAAAAGGGATTGGATATTCATTTGAATTACTAAGAATTGATACAGTGAAAAACAAGATAAATATTGGAAGGTCAGACTTTATCCTTTAGTCTAAAACAAGTACAGGTCAAAAGGAAAAGAGAAAAGTGAAATTACTTTCATATCATTGACCTGAACCCATGTAGCAATTTATTTAAGGAAAAGAGCTACTATTCTCAAGCTGCACCAGGGGAAGTTTAGGCTCAAGGTGAGGAGAAAGTTCTTCACAGAGTTGTTAGCCATTGGAATGGGCTGCACAGGGAGGTGGTGAAGTCAACATCCCTGGAGGGGATTGGATGTGGCACTTGCTACCATGGTTTAGTCGTCATGAGGTCTTGGGTGACAGGTTGGACTTGATGGTCTTTGGGGTCTTTTCCAACCTTATTGATTCTATGATTCTATTCTATGATTGTCTGCGTTCAGCAACAATTAAAATATAGATAGGTGTCAGATGAAGTATTCCAAAGTTAAAAAGATAATGTGAGTCAAGGAACCCCATCACACACAGCGGGTAAATGACTTTCTTATTAGACAAACAATAGTATTGATAAAATATAAGGGGCTACAGACGCTCATTCATACAGAGCCTCAAGCCAACAGGAGTTGGTGGCAGCAGTGATTATATCAGTGGAATCTATTATAATCTTCCCTTCAGTGTCCTCTGCTGACTAGCTGACTTTAATAATCATAAACTGCAGGACACCATTTGTGAAATAACTATTACCATTGAATTTTTTCTCTGTAAGTAAATATGTACTTAATGAAAACCTCCTCTGGGGCAGGAGTATAAAAATATGCTTGCTCTTGTCTGTATTGTAAGGATATCTCTATTTGGTAGATGGTGGCATGAAAATTCATAAACTTGTTTTTTCTCTCAGTGCCATTCTCATTTATGGAGTCATCAAATAAATGCTATCACACCCCTTTTCTTCCTTCAGAAAGATTGCTCTCTCACAGGAAGCCACTTGTAGAGGGAACAAGAAAAGAGCCAGACAAAACCTTCTCCTCTTCATGGACAGGCACCCTGGTGAGGGCAAATTTTTCATGTGGCTTTACCTGAAATACAGGTGTCATAGATGCATATGCCTCCAGATTGAAGGAAAAATTAATATCTCTCTTCATGAATTGATTCCCTGGAGCTTCGTGTTACTTTAATTTTCAACTGTCTAAAATTCTGGTGATAGGAATAAAAGGGGCAATGTGGGTGGCACATTCATACTTGTTCCTCCTACTGTGAAAGGTCAACTGGAATGTATGAACACATTTAGAAGCAGTGGAAAGAAATAAGGTTCACAAAACAGGATATCCCATTCAATTTATATTTGATGTTCTTTAGTAATAAGCTGTATAGCTTTCTTGGAAAGTTGCCCAAAAGTAGTATTACATTATCTGTACTGATTTAGAGACATATCTTGGAGTGGCAGTGTGGAAACGTATTTTAGGAAGTAGGTCTAAAAATGCTATTATTCGGAAATGTAAAGAGTCATTGTTGCCTCTCTCTGTTTAAGAACTCAATGCACCATAGATTTATCATTCAAGATGATCATAATTTATAATTTAAAAATGCATTGGCAAATTCTGCAGTGCTTATTCATTCCACCTCTCTGTTGACATAGTGAACAGAGCAGCAGTTGTGCTCACTTTTTCTTCGACTCTGGTAACGGGTGCGTGAGAGAAATGACACCTATCTTATTACAAAGAATAGTTTTTGCTAACACAATTCATTTGAAACACCTCAAAGCAGAAAAAAAAATATCATTAGAATCTAGAAGATTTCATACAATTTATACCTCAGTGTCCTTCAGTCATTACTAGTGCCGTGCTGGTCAGGTAACAACCAGAAGATTAAAGTTTTAGTGTCTTCAGCTTAGATGAATATGCCCTGTCTTTACAGGGTGTTATAAAGGGGCTAGAGCGCTCATTCTCCCTTCAGCCCCCTTCCTTCCTTCCTTCCTTGTTTGCTCAGGAGGTCATATAACGCAGGCAAAAAAAAACAAACAAACAACAAAGTGGAGTTGCGTAAGTGCGGGTCTGCAATTTCACCTATGTTATCTTCAGGGGGGCAAGACCTGGACCTAACCACTGAGCCCTGTCTCTCAAAAAACATGGGGATGGAGTGCTTTATTCAGAGGGAATTTGAAGCACAGCTATGGGAGATAGTGGCTCAGAAAATTGCCTTTTAGGGGCTTTTCCCTTAGTTTCTTTCTCCTTTTCTGCCTACCACAGGAAGAACTGCAACAACTTTATGGTAATTTTGATACGGAAATTTTCAGAGTAGTTATGACCGTGAAACTCCTGTGGAGATCAGAAATAAGGATATTAGAAGTTTCTTCACAGATTTGATTCACATCATATTGCCATGCATTGATGCACACGGTATCTCTGAAAGGTCATGAAACGTTATTGATTATCATTCCTGTTCTATTTTTCAGGAACTGAGAAGGAAATTAGATTATCTGAGGTTGCAGAGGCAGAACTCAAACTTCTCCCCTTGTCTTTAGTGTTTCAGCCTGTCCTTTAACCACCAGCTAACACAGTTTCTGTTTTTTACAAACAAAATGTTACAAAGCATTTTTGGTTTAAGACATGCCCGTGTCTAATAAGGGACATTTTGAAAACATGGATGTAGGTAAAATTCCAGGTCACGGCTGAGAGGAAAAGCTGCAAGTGTAGTATTTAGAATCATAGAATTGTTAGGGTTGGAAGGGACCTCAAGGATCATCTAATTCCAGCTCCCCTGCCATGAGCAGGGACATCTCATACTAGATCAGGATGCCCAAAGCCACATCCAATCCAGCCTGGTTCCCTGGGCAACCCGTTCAAGTGTGTCACCACCCTCATGGTGAAGAATTTCTTCCTAACATCCAATCTGTTTCTACCCATTTCTATTTTTTTTCCATTCCTACAAATTCATGGAGGGTTGTGCATATTTGGTCTGGATGGAGCGTGCCCAAGTGGGGAAAGGTACAGTCTGTTTTTCTTATCTCCCTCTGAGCTGTTCCTAGGTACATATCCAGTGATTTGGAGGGCTGACTTGACTTTTTCTTCTTGTTGCAGTTGTAAACTGTAAAGATTATGAGAGGGACCTGTAGTTGAGGAAAGTTTTTTCCTCAAAACACCTTCTGCTCTGCTATGTTTGATCAATAAAATTTTAATATGGATGTACTTTTATTTCCCTCACCCACCCCCCTAAATGCACTTTTCATTGTTTTTTTTTGTTTGGTTGTTTATGGTTGTTTCTGTTTAGTGGTCATAGCCAACTTCTAATAAATGCTACATCTTCCTGAATGTATAACCAGCATAGCTAGTTTACACCTAAATGTGAAAAAAATCCCCAAATGTTCATATTCTATGACACAGCTGTCAATATCAGTTCCTATAGTTCCTTGAGAGCATTCTGGAAGGAAACAACAGATCATTTGAAATATTTTGGTGGGGATTTTTTGTTTGCTTGTATGTTTTTTTTGTTTTTGGTTTGGTTTGTAGTTTTTTTTTTTTGATTCAGGACGTAAAAATATGTAACCTTATGGTAAAGATATTTGACCTTATTGCTCTCTATAATTACCTGAAAGGAGAAGGCAGACAAGAGGGGCTTGGTCTCTTCTCCCAGGCAACCAGCAACAGAACAAGAAGATACAGTCTCAAGCTGCACCAGGGGAAGTTTAGGCTCGAGGTGAGGAGAAAGTTCTTCACTGAAAGAGTAATTGGTCAATAGGATGTGCTGCCCAGGGAGGTGACAGAGTCGCCATCTCTGGAGGTATTCAGAAAAGGGTTGGATGTGGCACTTGAAACCATGATTTAGCTGTCATGAGGTGTTAGGTATTAGGTAATTGGCTGGACTTGATGATCTCTGAGGTCTTTTAAAACCTGGTTGGTTTTATGATTCTGTGATTCTATTTGTGGTGGTGGTGACTAATGATAAGGTAGAAAATAGGCTGCAGTAATACAGTAGAAAAACAATGTGGCCCCAAATTTATAGCTGCTGTCTCGATCAAAACATGTCCCCCAAAGAATTCTGAATTAACGATGTAAGATTTTATTACCTTTAGAATCTCATTATAATTAAACACTGACACAGAGGTTGCTGGCGAATATCTGATGGGTTTTATATGGGAAATAAAAGCAAATAGAGATGTCTCAGAAGTGCATCAGGAAAACAGAAGTGAATGAAAGAGAAATTAAAATTGTCAGACTACCGTAAATCTAATAGATGGCTTCAATGCTGTATTTGCTTATTATGTTGTTAAATCTACTGGATATTCTGATAAGATATTAATTTTTCCTTGAAAGCACATGAGTCACTTCTTTCTGCATGGTGTTTGCTCTCCTTAGTGCCTTTATCATGCAAGTCTCATTATTTGGTTTTATGATAGGATTTCCTTAAACTCAGATACTTGAGAAAGAAACAATAGCTGATTGCAGTTCTGTTGCATATAGCACCATCACCTTAGTAGCCCAGCATGTAGAAACACTACGCAGTGATCTGACCATCTTCCAGATTTAGTTCTCTCTCTCTCTCACACCCATTTCCCCATCCTGGGAGATAGGGAGCTATATTACATTGCAATGTTTTGATCCAGCTTGGAGTTTTACTTTTATAGATGTTCATTCTTTGATGTGGTTAGGCCACTGAAGGTAAGATCAGAAAAGTGTGTGTTGTAGCCAGAGCGAGAAGTGAGAAATTTCGGCTCCTGTGAACACTCCAACTGGGACTGCTTTTTTCAAAGAATCATGAGATACTTAACAGGTAATTCAGTTCTGAGGGGAAACC
The DNA here is from genome assembly GCA_011125475.1 of Melanerpes aurifrons. NCBI lineage: Eukaryota > Metazoa > Chordata > Aves > Piciformes > Picidae > Melanerpes > Melanerpes aurifrons. The sequence goes on along the minus strand of WWNC01000071.1, from coordinate 3,871,437 downwards.
ACAAGAACAGTTTTCTGTGATAAGGATGTATTTTAATGAAAAACTCAGATCTATGGTATCATTAAATTATTTTTTTTCCCCCTTCATAGTCTGAAAGTATTTCAGATTACAGAATGGCAAAACTCTGGAACCTCAAAATAAAGGCAGTTGAGAGGGAATTACAAGATAAAGGCTAGATGAGACCAAATCCATAGATAATACAATGTCTTCCAAAAATGATAGAAAAGTTTTGTCAGACACTTCCTGTATTTGCCACGGAAAATAACTATATGCAGTAAGCACTAGAAGATAAATTAATTGCTTTAGAAAAGTGTTTTCGTATATTCCTGATATGAATATTTTTTAAATTTAATTTTCATTAAATAACCCAACTGTGTTTTTTTTTCTTTTTATTAATCAGATATCAGTTTTTTTCCAGTGAAATAAAATTTTGCTTCTTATTGTACATTTCATGCCTCTATCAATTGACTGAAAAAGTAAGGTTGTGGAGTTTAATTCAGTTTGATGAGTAAGTCTAGCTCTTTTCCCTGTCTTACTTCTCTAAGTCCTCACCAAGTTCTATGGTGAGGTTCACTCCTTTTCTTATATGAAGGATAAGAGATCAGATTATCTTTCTTTGTCCACACAGTCTCTGGATAGTAATTTTAATTATTTCTATTATTTTTCTTTGAAAGGAAGTAATGTTTCTGAAAGTTCTACTTATAGTATGTCAACCCTCTTCCTTCCCATCCATATATGCACCTTTCTCCTTATTCCTTTCTTTCACCATGATTTATATTTCCATAGATTTTTGCTTCCAATCTTTGCAGATTAGGACATCAAACATTACTTTATTATTCTATAGCAATCTGTTCACTTTCATTGGAACATTGGATCATATGAGGTTGATAGGACAGAATAAAAAATACTCATTAGCCCTATATTTCTGTCTTTTTGGTTTTTTTTTTTTTTTTGCTTTAGCATGAAAAATATTTTTGCAACAGATTCACTCCTAACACCACCCCTAACACCACTCCTAAAAGCACTCCTTTCAATAATATGACTCTTCTCTGTAATTATTTATGCTTTGTACCATCAAAAAAAGGGTAATTTATCTGAAACTCTGCATTGTATTAATATGTATATATATATAATATTGTAGGAGATGTTATTGCATTCCTGTTTCATGCAACAGTACAGCTTCTGATTTTGTGATAGGAACATCATTGTGCTTTTTGTTGATGATCTTCACAGCGAAATCTGTTGTTTACACTTCACTGCAAAATGACAGTGATATTCAAAAGGCTATTATATGTATACAACATTAGAAAAAAAAAAAAAGTCTCTACTTTGGGTTTCATTACCTTAATAAGGAAGGGAAACATAAAATGATTTGTCATCTAGATGGAAGTTGAGACAAAGTCACCATGTCTAGTTCAGTTTGATTGAAGACACCCTAGATAAATTACTTTGGGTATTGTGCCTTGTCTCCCAGAATTAACTTCATGTTCCTCAGATAATTACTGTATCAGTTTGTACCATCATACTGAAACACTTTGATTGTTAAGCTTAAATATGTGCCTGGCCTTATCCTTGATGCTCAATAGCTCTTTAAGTCATCTATGCATTACCTCAGAAGAATTTGCTAAACACAGTAGAAAAGAAACAGTACCCTATAGGCTGGTTTGGGTTTTTTTCCTGCACTGAAACAGGTTGCTGGTGTCCCACTGGACACAGATGTGGGTAATGTGCTCTACATGATCCTGTTGGAATAAGGATGTTAGACTAGAAGGTCTTCTGAAGTGTACTTCAATCTCAGCAGTTCTGTGGAAATCTGGAATTATAGTAACTACAAAACGTATTTAAAGGAACCCTTTTGCACTTTAATAGTCAACAAACCAACCCAGCTAAATGTAATCCAACTTTCTGTGAAAGCAGAGTCAACTTTCTGTGCAAACAGTTAAGAAAAAAACCGCCAAAAAACCCAAACAACAAACACCCCCATCCCCCCAAAACAAAAACAAACCAACCAAACCAAACAAAAAAACCCCTCAAAGATGAATAGAAGGAAGGAATGACTCTTGCATTTGATCTAAAATATTTCAGTTGTATCTGGAGAAGTGAGACAGAGCTTGCCCCTTCTGTCCTTATACTGTAGTGTACAAGTTAGACAATTCTTTTGGCAAATGAGGGGTGGAATTTTGCCACCAAGGTAAACCAAAACTTTTGTTCTGTGAGTGAAAGTCTTAACCATTAAGCTCTAATGCACAGCTTCTCTTTTGAAAAGAATAAACCCAGCTCACCTGTATCTTCTCCCTAAGGAAAGGACTATTGTGGAGAAAACAAAGCCAGAAGTGCTTAAGGCTGTGCTTGGGATTTTTTCCTCGTGGAAAATTACCATATTGCTTTGTGAATATTTTATTATCTAAACAACTAGATTTTACTGCTGAAGAAAATCTTCTCAGTGAATAAAAGTCCTGATATATATCGGAGTGGAGAGGAAAATCTGCAGAGGAGTAGCTTAATTATAGTAATTTATCTTTTGTTCCAGTGTGTAAAAGAAAGATTTTTGAAGGAAAAGCCTTGTGGGAAAAGGAGCTGGAAATAAAGAGAAATAAAATCTTTCATCTGCCCACATGTCCTTAAAGTGATGTAGACAAGGGAAGAGAAGTTTAGAGAAATTATTTCAAGCTCTGAGTACAATAGGATATTTACTCTCCACCACAAAATTAAGAAATATGTGTAGTAAACAATGCTGTTAGTTCACTATCTTGCCTAACATAAGGTAAAAAAAAGAGTCGGTTTTAGAAGGTGGACTAAAATTCTTGCAACTGTGTCAGGGTCTGAACATCTTGCTGTGTTGTATTCCATTTTCCCCAGTCCTTGAAATAAAACAAAGATCAATGCAGGGAAGAGAATCAGGTGTTCAGCTGTATTTTCTGCTGGCTGCAATTGGTGTTAGGGGCCATTTCTAAGACTGAAAAAAAGGATGCACACTTGAATATTTTTTATTTTGAAAGAATTAATTTGTCACCTTTTTTTTTTTTTTTTTTTTTTTTCAGTGATGACTTGTGTATTTTTGTGGAGATTTAAAATCTCTAAGGTAAATTTAGGACACTAGTTGTCTCCTCTGTTTGCTCTGCAAACAGTGATTTTGTTTATTTGGAACTGCTGGAAGCTATTACTACTGGAAAGTATTGCTCTTGGTGTATACCTGATCCTGTGTTTGTCAGAACAGCATAGACAAATAATACATGTACTTTATATATAAATAATGTAAAATGGAGATTCAACTCTCGTGTATGTATCCTGAAAGATCAGTGTTCTTTTATTATTTATATACAATCCAATCCCTCTGCTCAGAGTGGGGTCAGCTACAGCAAGTTTCTCATGGCCATAAATTTGACATTGATTATTATTAAAGGCAGACAATTTAAAACCTCTCTGGGCAACCTGTTGTACTCTTACAGGAAAAATGATCTTTTTTTCCCAGTGTTTAAGCTGAATTTTATGTATTCCAGTTTGTGTCCACTGTTTATTGTCCTGTCACTGAATACCATGGAGAGGCTGGCACAACCTTTTTAATTCCCCCTTCAGGTATCTACACATTTATAAGACATTCTTTGAGCCTTCTCTTTCTGGAATGAACAATCCCAGCTCTAGGAGCCTCTCACAGAATCACAGAATTATCAGGGTTGGTTCAGTCCCTCAGGTACCTTCAAAACCCTCTTCTGGATTCACCCCAGTATGTTCATATTACTCCTGTACTGGAAGTTTTGAGACTGGGTATAGTATTCAATGTGCATTTCACCAGCGCTGAGCAGAAAGTTTCTATTTAATCTGATTATTGTTCATAACTGGAAATAAATAACTAAATAAATACCAAACAGTATAACTAAGCATTTCGGGTTTCAGACTGGGAGATAAGAAAAGTGACATTGTAAGGATTTCTCTAAGAAAGGTTGGAGTCTAGAAATTCAAATGAATAATTTTTCCTATCAGTTGCTACTTAACTGAAAGTTTGCAGGATAAACATATACTATGCTGAATGGGTGTGTGTTCAAAAAGCACCTTGATTTTATTAAATTACCATTTTTCAGGATTAAGAAACCTATGGAGGATGCCTGTTATTCATAAACATTCAGTTAACACATAAAATGTGTAGATACAACTACCCTGACAGAAAGACAAAAGCCTGACAGACACTTGACATAGAGGTGAGGTTTGCTAGAAGCTGCCAAAGATTATCCTGGGGATTAACTGGTGCCTCTGGGCTCAGGCTCTTTGCCCACTTTTGTGTTGTTCTGGGTGCAAATAGAGTCCTGCTACAAAGACATTTTGAGTTGGAAGCAAGTGGCCTTACAGGTGAATCCTCTCCCTTTAATACTGTGATGCCATCTATGGATACTTCTGCAGACTGAGCAAGTCCCTGCATGCCTTTGGTGAGTGTATATTTTGAGTACCCTGAGTAGGAGGTTTCCCCTTTGAGTGAGTGTGCACACATTTTTGCTTCATATTTCTGGAAAGAATATTCTTTAAGACTTAAGGATAAAGCTTAACTGGTTGTTGTGTAGCATATTCCTAACTGATGCCTGAACTTGTAATGTAATTGTGTCATAAGGAGTGCTGAGTAATTTTGGTTACAATAAATAAGTTTTTGGTAGCTGCTGCTGCCTATTTTATAAGTGCCTCCAGTAACAAAGTGCAACACATTTTTTTACAACAGTCAAGAAATTTAGATGCTGAATGAGGATTCCTCTCTTCTGGCAACTTCTAAAACTTTGATGTCTTCTCTTGGATTTTCCAAAGAGATATTGGTTTCTTTTGAAAAAGTAATTTTATACTTTTAGTGTAGGAGACTTGAGTACCATCCCTGGATAGTCCAGAAAGCCCAGCCCAGGAAGGTGCCTTGCTCAAGGTGACCTGACAGACTGTTTGGCAGGTGAAAATGGAACACTTCTGCTTAGCTCTTACTAAGCATTGGTGAATTTCTTTTATCGATTCCCTGTCATACAGGCTACTTTCTATAAGGTTCCCTTTGACATCTTACAAACCAGACATCATGATGCTATATTGCTGTACACAACAAATCTGTCTCCCTCCAATAAGAATTATTTTTTGAACTATGATTGTAACCACCATATTACTCTTTATTAACTGAAGTAAATTAAATCTGTATATCACCTGTCCTGTGTCAAAATCTGCTGAAACTGTAGGGATGGTGAAAGTCTAACACCCTTTCAGGGGACTGTAGACTTTGGACTCCTTAGATGCAAAAATACAGCACTCCCACAGGGTTCCCCCTAGCCCACCTCTCATTTTATAATTCTCCTTCCTGACTTCAGGGTTTTCAATAGCTTCTCTTATTTTTTTCTAAATGTGGGGAAAGGGGATTGAATATGCTTGCAATTCTTGCTTTTCCTTTTTGGATTGTAATTATTACTGTTTTCTTAGAAATAAAAAACATAGGAAGATGACGAGATTATTCTAATGCCTAAAAGTCACATTCAAAGAGTAAGACAACCCAAATTAATCTGTATTCCCAAAATCTGAAGGTTTCCCTGCAGCAGTATGTCAATAGGAATGAATTAATTCTACATTTCTCTCTCTGGAATAAAAAATAACAGCGTCAGCCAGAGAATTCCTAAGAGCCCTTTCAGAATATGCTAACATTAGTTTAAAATAGAGAACTGAAAGGTACTGCTGTGTCAGTATGATACATAGTAGAAGGCTAAATAATCTAACGTCCAAATAAACACTATAAACTAATGTACTTATGGGATAGAAACACAACTGATTAAACATGACACAAATAATGGCATGGAGGTGAAAATTAAGCTAAACAGATCAAACACAAAATGTGTTAGTGAAAGATAACAAGGCCCTAAATAACAAAGAGGAAAAGCTCAAAAATAAATCTAGGTTCAATAATGTATTTGTCTTGGGGATGTCAGGAGGAAGACCAATAACATAAGCTTTTAGAGCCAGGCTCAAAAGACTTTAGAATATAATCACAAGGCTGAGGGAGCTGGGGCTGCTTAGCCTGGAGAAGAGGAGACTCAGGGTTGACTTTATTGCTGTCTACAACTACCTGAAGGGGACACAGTCTCAGACTGCGCCAGGGGAAGTTCAGGCTGGAGGTCAGGAGGAAGTTTTACACAGAGAGAGTGATTGCCCATTGGAATGGGCTGCCCAGGGAGGTGGAGGAATTGCCATCACTGGAGGTGTTCAGGAGGAGACTTGACAGGGTGCTTGGTTGTATGGTTTAGTTGATTAGGTGGTGTTGGATGATAGGTTGGATGCGATGATCTTGAAGGTCTCTTCCAACCTGGTCTATTCTATTCTATTCTATTCTATTCTATTCTATTCTATTCTATTCTATTCTATTCTATTCTATTCTATTCTATTCTATTCTATTCTATTCTATTCTATTCTATTCTATTCCATTCCATTCCATTCCATTCCATTCCATTCCATTCCATTCCATTCCATTCCATTCCATTCCACTCTATTAGAAAAACAAAAGCAGCTCAAGTGTGGTGAGGAGTAAAGTTCTGACCTTGTGCTTAACGTTATCATGAGACATGAGGTTATCCTAAGAACCATGGAAACAGTTTCTCTGTCTTTGTCCTCAAAAAACATGTCCAAAGGCAAGGACTTTGCATTTGAGAGGCTCTGGATGGATCCTGTTGATAAAACAGGAGACCTGTTATCCCTTTGCCTGAGTTCCAAGCAGACTTTTACTCTTGTGGTAGATTACTAAAAAACTTCAAACACATAGGATAGATAGATTTAAAAGTGGCCTTGATTTCTACAGGAGCAAGTATAAGCCAGAACCATTCTGCATAGCATTCCTTGGTAGTATCTATAAACATCAAGCATTATTGCTTCTAGAAGCAGATGCTGTCTGCAAAAATACGCTGTTAAGTTCAAAAAACGCAGTCACTTAGAAGAGACTTACCCGAAAAGTGAAATCACTATTGTATTGTTAATAAGAAATATGCACTGAAAAATCAGAACTCAATTCTGCCATGTAATTATTGCACATCATGGGACTGTCCATTAATACTTGTATGTATTGTTCAATTCCTTGTTTATATGAGGCCTAGCTATGAGATTAGAGGGCCAATGGCATCCTGGCCTGCATTAAGAACAGTGTGGCCAGCAGGAGCAGGGAGGTCATTTTGCCCCTCTACACTGCACTGGTTAGGCCACACCTTGAGTACTGTGTCCAGTTCTGGGCCCCTCAGTTTGGGAAGGATGTTGACTTGCTGGAACGAGTCCAGAGAAGAGCAACGAAGTTGGTGAGGGGTTTGGAACACAAGCCCTATGAGGAGAGGCTGAGGGAGCTGGGGTTGCTCAGCCTGGAGAAGAGGAGACTCAGAGGTGACCTTATCACTCTCTACAACTACCTGAAGGGAGGTTGTAGACAGGCAGATGATGGTCTCTTCTCCCAGGCAGCCAGTACCAGAACAAGAGGACACAGTCTCAGGCTGCAGCAGGGGAGGTTCAGGTTGGATGTTAGGAAGAAGTTCTATACAGAAAGAGCGATTGCGCTATGGAATGGGTTGCCCGGGAAGGTGGTGGAGTCACTGTCATTGAAGGTGTTCAGGAGGAGACTTGATGGGGTGCTTGGTGCCATGGGTTAGCTGTTTGGGTGGGTTGGATTGGTTGATGGGTTGGACGTGCTGATCTTGAAGGTCTCTTCCAACCTGGTTTGGTTTATTCTAATTCTAATAAAGGTTTATTCTAATTTACATGAGGCTTCATTCCAATATATTTTTCCCTCTAATTCCTATATTTTTGAGCTTGTTATTCAGAATCATGAATGTATAAAAATATTAAAATAAAAACCCTTAAAGCATGCAGACTTAAGAAAATATAAGTAGTTACATTTTTTTTTAGACTAAACAGTTTTATTTCATTTTTATCCTCCAATAGTAAAATCCAAGAGGAGGCTTATTCATAGGAACAAATGCAGAACTATATTAAGTTCTTGAAGAGCTAACAGACTTATATCCACAATGAGTTCCATGGCAACCAATAAATAATACACAAATCCTGTAAATTAAAGCTAGTTTTCTCTAACAGTTACTTTAGCTTTCTCTTACAACAGACAGTATTGACCCTTAGCATTATAAAGCCTTATATGATAGATCTAGCATGAAGAACTACATTTATAGTCTTATTCTGTCACTGTTTTATGTGTGTGGCAGACTTGACTACACGTTAAGTTTGCACAGAATTGATTCCATGCTTTGAAAGCTGTTGACAAGATAAAACACTGAATCTGGTTCCCTGATGTGCAGGTAGTTTGTCTTTTTTATCTGCTTATTTTGCAAGAATTTGTATGACTGTGGGGAACTAATGAAGAATATAGTGAATCCAAAAATTTAATTGAATTTAGCATGAAAGGTCATCTTGCAGGAGCATTATTTGGCATTTAGCAATATTCATTACTTATATAGCCCCTGACTTAGGTGAACAATAGCAGAAATTAAAAAAAAAAAAAACAACAAAAAAAAAAAAACCACGCTTATAGAACAGATTCAATAAATAATTCATCATCAAACTATGATCTGAAAGTTATTTATGCAGTTCTTCTGCTTATATTAAGAAGCTACAAATACAGAAATAATAATAATAAAAAAAAAGTCAGGGTCTGTGGGTCCTTCTGTAAATGATTCATTATGCAAAAACCCCAAGCAAAACAACAAATATTAGTTGCAATGATTTCTATCAGCTATAACAGTAATAATACAGTCTAGGCTGAAGTAAAATGGTAACAAATCCATAATGTTTAAAGAAGCAAGGTTTGGAAAGGTCAGCATTCACAGAGGGAAATAACTGGAGAGGGCAACACCAGAGATGGTGTTTATGGTTAATCTCAAATTTAATTTCCTCAAAGCCAGTTCCATGGTGCAGTAGTTTCTAAGGCACAGCATTTCTGCTCTCTTCTACAAAATAAACATAGGGCTGAGTTTTTAAAATTTCTTAAAAAGTTCTTGATTTCTTGATAGTTTATAATGTGTATGCAGGTAGTCTAGTGACAAGCAATGTATATGGGCATTTTCTTATGTTTCTTTCAGCGTAGCTTTGCTTCAGAGTGTTTTGGCATGGATATGAAAATAAGAGAGTCCTGCAGTGATTTAAGGAAAAGGTTGAAGGTTTTGGTTTTTTTTTTTTGTGTCTTGATGTTTGCCTTCCATTCCTTCTTGGAGCCCTGTAAAACCATTTCAGGAAGAAATCTGATAGAATCAGTACATTTTTGTGAAATACTGTAACCCCTGAATGAAAACATGCATAACTCCTGCAAACAAAATTGCAGCCAGTCAGAAAACATAGCCATCCTGAAAGCTGTTGACTGTCAAGTAGGCTGACTTACTCCATAAACCCTCAGGGGACATCCAGTACGATGTTTTTGTTATGAGTGTTATATGGGAATCATGATAATGATAGCAATGAAAAGTTTGGAATGTATGGTGGTTTTCATGAACTCATGTGACTCAGGGTCTCACCATAAATTTTCTTGTTTTCTGGGGGTTCTGGGACCAGTTCAGCTTCAGAACAAAGGACAGATGACAACTGTTAATGGGGCTGAGCTCTAATGATGCTTTTGATTGCCATGTCATTTTAAAAAGATGAATCTCTAAATTGAGAGCTTGCCACTTTGGGTTTTCTAGCTTTGGCATTCCTTCTTTCACAGCTGTTTGTTTTTGTTGCTACTATTTGGATGTTCAGTATAATGAAACTGTTAGTGCATTCTTTAATCTTTGGCTGTCTATAATCTCAGGCATTATGCATTCACTTGTATAGCAGGCTGTTAGCAAGGATATGTTCTGTCTTAATGTAATAACTAGCACAGCGTCCTATATAAATTAGTGCCCTGGGAAAAATACTTCTGCTTTTTACTTTTTCCATGAATATGTATCACTTGTGCTGCAGCAAGAATCATGGATATAATTTATAACTATAATTTCCTTAAACTTTTTAAAAATAAGTACATGTCTATGTGTTAAGTCTATAGCTAGTTTGCGTAACTGTTTGCTCCCATCATTTCACATGGGCTGTGACCTCCAGTCATTATATTTAGAGGACACAGTCTCAGGCTGCACCAGGGGAGGTTTGGGTTGGATATTAGGAAGAAGTTTTATACAGAGAGAGTGATTGCCCATTGGAATGGGCTGCCCCAGCGAGGTGGTGGAGTCACCATCATTGGAGGTCTTCAGGAGGAGACTTGATGGGGTGCTTGGTGCCATGGTTTAGTTGTTTAGGTGGGTTGGATTGGTTGATGGGTTGGACACGACGATCTTGAAGGTCTCTTCCAATTCCAACCTGTTCTATTGTATTCTAGTCTAGTCTAGTCTAGTCTAGTCTGTATATCATGAAATCTATTTTCATCGTTCTTTAACTGCTCTTTGATTCTGAAAACACGTATCTATATATTTAAGGGCTTTCATAGTCTTATAAAAGGAAACTATGCTATTCACATGAATAGTTAAACACACATATCTCTTTAAGTTCTCAGAATAATTTATTAATGTTTATTGAGCCATTTTCCAGGCCCTCTTGCACTTGAAGCCATATTATAAAAGAAAAAAAAACCCAGCCAAAAACTTAACAAATTAGGTGAAATTGTTTTAACAGTTGTAGACTTTAGTTATGCTGTGCACTGAAGTTTCAAATACTGGAAACAATTTTTTTCAAAGTTTACTTAGTTAAAGTTACTGTCACATCTGGTGTTGACAAGTTTCAAATCCCAAAATTTTCAGAAGAATGTACAGGAAAGCTTTATACAGACAGCTACAGTTGAAGGAACACTATTATTCTTAGTGTAATTATCATCTTCATCACTGTTGTTATTATTATTATTATTATTATCACAGATAAGATGTTTATAAAGTAAAATATAACTGTGACATATTAGCCACGTGATATTTTATGAAACTATTGACGCATAAATCTTTATGACTGTTGTCTGTTACTTTAGTATAGGAGCTTGGACAGGGCACAGAAGTCATGAGAGGCCTTCAGCATGTTAATTTTTATTTTAGAATACAGCACAAAAAATAAAATCAAACTACTAACCTTTTATGAATAAAATTATCTTTAATAATTCAAAATAGGAAAGACATTTTTGCTACTGTCAAATATTTGGCCATAACTTCTCTGTAACATGAATGACATGACATTTTAAGATACTTTTCTGTCTTAGTTCAGATATGCTTGTTTTCACTGTTTTGAGACACTGCAGAATGCTATCATCACTGTCATTATTTCATAACTTGAATAATACAACAGAAGGTTCTTGCACTATATAACACAGAAATAATTGTATGCATTGGTGTGGGATTTCCCTAGAGATGATGTGATTTATCAAGGTGTTATTTGATATCTTGAATCTGATAAAAACACAGCACTCAAGGCTAGAATAAAATTTTCTAGGACACATGCTTACATCCTTTCTAGTTGCCGCCTCTTGTCCTTGCAAATAACCTTAAGATCATATAATGAAAAGGTTGCTGCTATTTCAGTTGCAGTGAGATCTGTGATCTGATTCTTGTCATGTTGAGGAAGTGCTTACTCTGATGTTCAGTAAAGATAGCTATTATATTGATATTTAAATTATTTAACATCTCTGCAGGATAAATGGCATCTCTTTTTTCCTAATATACTTCAATAAAAATTAAAAATACTTCAAGAAGCCTCTTTAATAACATTGTCATGCAATATCTCAGCAATAATAGTATTTAATTCTTTTATCTCCAAACTACAATTAGGACAGAATAAGAATTATTGCATTCACAAAGATGCCAGTCAAATTAATTTGTCCAAGTAATTTTTGTACATTATACAATGAGTCATTGATTCATTGATGATTTTGGAGCTTCTTGAACCAACTGAATGGATAACTTTGAAACAACACTTGGGTTTAAACGCAGTGCTAATTTTTTTGTTGTTAAATATTTATAGATGATTATCTGAAGATACACTGTTTTTGAGGAATACTAGTTCTAGGAAAACTGTTCTGTTTCTTCACAATCATTCAGGTTCAGTGTATTTAAACATTCTATAATATATCTCTGTAGTTATTTATTTTAACAACTGGTAATGCACTAATTTGTCTGACTATTCACAAAATCAACCATTTTATGAATTTTCTAATTTTAATATAAAGTAGCAGAGAATGCTAATTGGCAAAATAAACAGTAATCTCTTCTTTCTAGACTTTTCCAAGATTAACTACAAAGTCTCATGTCAGAAGTTGTTTAAAAAAAAGGAAGCCCAGCCTCTGTCTTATCAACTCAGATCATCTGTGAATGTTTTCTTTCAGAAAAATGTACGACCTGGAGGCTTTTAGACAAAATGTAGTCTTTTTAGTAACCTTATGTGATTTTTTTAATCTCTTGCATGTAGCAAAATGTAGCTGATTCTCTGCACTACTTCTTTACTTTCTCAAAATTGTTTTCAGAGAAAAATACAATATAAAATCCAAGTGCTTATCTTTCCCTAAATTTTAGGGATCTAGAGAAGAAGTCATCCTTAAGATTAAGTGTCAAGGTTTTATGTCTAGTTAGCAAACAGAAGCAAGACATTTGCAAGTCCTCTGGAGGAGGACCTACTTCTGTGGAAATGGCTACTGTAGTTAAGGGATACTAAGAATTTTATCTCAATTTAGCATTTCAAGTGGGCATATTATTAGTCAAGAGACTAACGTCCCTCATATCTCTATTCTACTAAAATGATCAAAGCTATACTTGAAGTTGGAATGAAAGCTTCACATGGGATTTGTAAAGAATTGCAAGACTATTTCCTGCTATGCACAAAGACATCAATTGGCAGATAAGCAAGTAAGAGCTAGAAAGAAAAGTTTGCGAACGTACACACACACAAAAGAACTGTGATGGTAATCAAAGGGATACTATTGTCTTGTCAAAAAACATCCTTTCTCTTCCTGATAGATTGACCACTTCAATCAAATTGAGAAATAAGTCTCAACAACCTATATCCTGTGTGCTCATAAACAATTAACCACCTGTCTACACCCACATATCCCACCTAAAATGTCTAATTAATTTGTACAAGAGAGGACAAGATTATCAATTCACAGAAGAACACAGAGGACAGCTTTCTTGAATGCTTACAGCAGTTTTGAATAGATATGAAACTAACAGGCTTGTTTCCATCAGTTCACTGGGCAGAAGTACACATAAGGTGTACTCAGTCATGAAAAAATTATTGGAATGGACTGGAATACTCTGAAAAGACATATGGCAGCTCGAGGAATTCATATGGCAATGAAAGTTCCACACGTTTCTTAATAACCAATGCATATAAGGGATTGTCTTTCATATTTACTGACTTGATGATAGCATATTTTATGTGCATATAAAAGCTTATACATATAAACAGTGTTTGAAATGCCAGTACAAGATGTGGTTTACTACTGCAGGGGGTAGAATTAATTATGCCCATGTACACCCAGATAAGTGGACTTGTTTCATATATCTAGGGTTTTATCTGAATTTTTAATTGCTTCCCAGAGACAAAATGCCCAAAATCTTATTGAAAAGGAATATAGCACACAGATTATTATAGTCAAAATGTCTTTTTTTTTTTTTTTTTATTGCAGTCTGAATTGATTCCTAAGAGTAGTGTGAGTATGAGATTTTTTTGTGTACTGCTCAGTAGTATGAGACAATTTATCCACATCATGAGAAATAAGTGACTTTGGTTCAAACTTTTCTCTTCTGCTTCCACATACATGCAGTTCATCTCAAGCTGGTTATTTCTTTTTATGTGACTTCTAAGATGAACTCTGAAAATTTTAATGACTATACTGTCCAAGTTTGGTTAAGATTTTGACTGATGACATGTGTTGGAAAATACCTGAATATTATATGAACAGACATATATGATGGAACTGCCTGAAGTAGAAGGGGACTGGAGTTAATGACTCTTGTCTTCCTATATTCCTTTAATACTTGTTCCTGTCAGTCATATCATTGATTACAGCTCAAGACAAAAAGAGCTTGAAAAGAAGAGGCTAACTTCAGATCTCTTTGTTGCTGTTAAGCAATCTAATCAACAGACTTGAGAAACATGATCTCCAATTTCTTTGTTCTAATGTTTTCCCCGTTATTTTAATTATAAGGAAAAAGCATAACTAGAAGTAGTCTCACCTTTTCCCCTTAGTCTGTAAACTAGGGTTTGAGGCACTTTGGAAGGTATGAAATGTGAATTTGAAATTCTCAGTCAGAGCTGGAAACAAAACTTCAGCCTGCAAGGTCCTGGTTTCAACCACCAGCTCCTGCCAAGTCACTGATGCCACAGGGGTTGAGGTAAACCTTGTTTTGGCACTCATTAAAATCCCCCTTATTTTATATAGTCCTATAAGAAATCACAATAAGAGGTATTTAAAGGGATACCTTTTTCTTGGCTTGCTTTCTCATGCTGGAGGCAACCACCAGTTTACTAACACTGAAACATAAGTCGCTTACATCAGCAAATGATTGCTTTCATTTTCCAAACTCCACATAAACATTAAATCTGTTTTTTTAGCAGAACAACCTCGTGGAGGCATTATTTTATTTTAAATGTTTATTTAATCTATGAAAAGAAGACTTATTCCGTTTCATCATAGAATTTGATACTTATATTATTCTTTCTAAAAGACTGATGTTTCACTGATGATATAATACTCATTCTCTGGGCAGAATCATTGCTATTCTATCCATGAAATTACTGTAAGGGTGCATGTTTATTCATTTCATTTAGAACTATGCTGGAAAGTTCCATAAAATTAAAGTAGTTTGTTCTGTTTGTATGGAGATGTTTAATCAGAAGTTAGTCTGTAAGTGATATGCCAGTATATTAATAATATTTTTTCCACATATGCTTTTTCAATTAATATGTAAAACATTGAACAAAGGGGCAAAGGTTTTATACTCATTTAATGTTCATCTGAGTCACACTATTGGCCTGATGCTTCAGGTGTTGATTTTCAATTTCCCTTGAGTTTTCCAAAGACATTTATTTGTTGCCTTCAAGTAAATGTGTCCATTTTATGTGGTGATCAGTATTTCAACTTACACGAGAACTAAAGTAGACACTGGTTGCAAAAGGTACTGGCAAGTTTCTGTGTGATGTAAACATCATCCAGCAAAATTTCTCCTGGGACATTCTCATGCTAGACTGTTCATTAAAATGGAAATTTCCATCTCAAAGATTTTATTTTTAACTTTTTACAAAACTTGGTTAAATACAAGCTGTGGTTGTTCTAGGCTATGCCTTTAAAATTTAGCTGCAGATTTCGAGCAGAAAGGTGGAAAAGTATAAATAAAATGCTATTGGGTGTAAAAAGGAAAACAAAAGATTATTCTAAACAGATTCGTTGGATAAATGTCTGGGGTAAAAGAAGCTGTACCATGAAAATTCTTTTCACTTTTCATTCCTTTTCTCTTCTCCTCTGATCTTGGCTGTTCTGCTTTGCCTGGGAGAAGATAATGCTTCTGGCTGACCTCGATATAAACCTAACCCACTACTTTTTCTCTTGACTTCTCTCTCTCTAGGTACAGGGGTGTTTGGGATGCTTTTTTTGGGGGGGAAGGGGAGGGACAGTGACGCAGCTTCCCTGGTCTTTTTGACCAGGGTGTTTTCGTGTTCTTTGCTAATTGTAAATATCTGTATAATATTGTAAATACTGTATATTTTGCACATATGTATTCTGTTGTAGAATGTAGTTTTTGCTTGTAAATACAGCTTCATTTGCTTCTAACTGAGTTAGTCCAGCAAAAGTTAATGCTGGGGGAAACTTCAACCCACCACAATAAGCACTTAATGAAGTATTGGCTGGAAGTTCGTGTCGCTCTCTTTTTTGTGTCATCCTTTAAGCCTGAAATATTTTTCAAGTTAGGAATTCTTGTTCTTTCTTATAAGCTTTGCCTTTTTTTTTTGTTTCTTTTAAACAGTCAGACTGAGAATAAATCGTTATTTGCATACTTGTACATTTTGAGAATCTCCCTCATAATTTTTTTTCACGTATAATAATAGGAAATATTCAAATCCTTGCCTCAGTTACCTATTCACTACATTTTCAGTTGCCAGTTCATTACCATTTTAAGATTGACAAATAATTTAATTATGAAGTTCTAAAATATTTCCTAATCTCTACCTGTAACAAAACTGATCAATGATTTCTAATGCTCTGTGGTGGGTTGAAATTCACTACCCCCCTACACTCCCCCCCAGTGTTAACTTAATGTAGTTTTCTGTTAGAATAGAATAGAATAAACCAGGTTGGAAGAGACCTTCAAGATATCTTGTCCAACCTATTATCCAACACCACCTAATCAACTAAACCATGCAATCAAGCACCCCATCCAGTCTCTGCCTAAACACCTTCAATGACGGTGACTCCACCACCTCCCCAGGCAGCCCATTCCAATGGGCAATCACTCTCTCTGTGTAGAGTTTCCTCTTGACATTCAGTCTGATGTTTTCTACCTGAATATTCTGTCATAAGATTTGTAAAGGGAACCCTTTACTGTAATATTATGTGTTTTGGGATAGTGAAATTCCCATCTACTCTTACTACTAAATTGATTTTAATTTTGATTTTTACATGTTTTACAATTATGTGTGTCTTCCAAAAGATGCATGGTGCAGGGTTACTTGGGTTTTGTTGTTAACAAAACTGATGGCATGCAAAAGTCTAATTATTTGAACAGCTAGCAGAAAACAGGAGTTCAAATCATGTTCCTTGCCTACAATGATCAACAAGGGACATAAGTAGATTTCTTGTTCTTAGCTCACGTCTTCTCTAACAAATAAGCTTATAGTCTGCAGTTGATAAACAGCTTTGCTTAACCGTAAGTTTTCTTTCTGTTTTAGTCACCTTCCAAATAATTCAGAAAAGACTGATGATGAAAATAGGAGATGCTCCTTTTTAGATAGATGTGAAATAGAATTGTGACTTGTTCACTTCAAGAATCTAAAAATTCAAGTGTCTTTGGTCCTTGCTTTTAATAAAGAACTGTATAGCTCTCACGATGTCATACTCACGATGTCAGGCACTGAGTGTAAGATGGACAAACTGATAGATACAGATGGACAAACAGTGAGTCAAGTGTGAGCTACGTATTGTACTTTCCCTAGGCTTTCCCATTGCTCCAGACTGTGGATAGACATCTGTTTTGCTTCTCCTCTCAATTCTGCTTGTAGAACAAGATTTGGAAATGTATATGACAGAAACAAAGAAAATAATACAGATAATGAGAAGCAAAAGCACATAGTGAAGTCAAAAGGATCAGGCTTAAAGAAAATGTGGTCTTACCTGCCTAAAATGTAGGCTAGAAAAGGTGATTCTGGACAAAAAAAGGTGATTATGTCCTCCTTCCGACTAAAAAATACTTGTCATTTAATTCAAGCAAAACTACCTGAAACTATTTGAGTGTCAAATGCAGTTATGATGTTGGAGATTTTCATAACCCACCACACCTTCTGAGTTTAATATAGGGATATATAGAATAGAATAGAATAGAATAGAATAAACCAGGTTGGAAGAGACCTTCAAGATCATCGCATCCAACCTATCACCCAACACCACCTAATTAACTAACCCATGTAACCAAGCACCCTGTCAAGTCTCCTCCTGAACACCTCCAGTGACGGCGACTCCACCACCTCCCCAGGCAGCCCATTCCAATGGGCAATCACTCTCTCCGTGTAAAACTTCCTCCTGACCTCCAGCCTGAACTTCCCCTGGTGCAGTCTGAGACTGTGTCCTCTTGTTCTGGTACTGGCTGCCTGGGAGAAGAGACCAACGTCTGCCTGTTTACAACCCCCCTTCAGGTAGTTGTAGAGAGTAATGAGGTCACCCCTGAGTCTCCTCCTCTCCAGGCTAAGCAGCCCCAGCTCCCTCAGTCTCTCCTCATAGGGCTTGTGTTCCAAGCCCCTCACTAACTTCGTTGCCCTTCTCTGGACTTGTTCCAGCAAGTCAACATCCTTCCTAAACTGAGGGGCCCAGAACTGGACACAGGACTCGAGGTGTGGTCTAACCAGTGCAGCGTAGAGGGGCAGAATGACCTCCCTGCTCCTGCTGGCCACACTGTTCTTAATGCAGGCCAGGATGCCATTGGCCCTCCTGGCCACCTGGGCACACTGCAGGCTCATGTTCAGCCCACCATCAACCAGTACCTGCAGGTCCCTCTCTGCCTGGCTGCTCTCCAGCCACTCTGACCCCAGCTTGTAGCACTGCATGGGGTTGTTGTGGCCAATGTGCAGAACCCGGCACTTGGATGTGTTCAATCTCATGCCGTTGGACTCTGCCCATCTGTCCAGCCTGTCGAGGTCTCTCTGCAAAGCCTCTCTACCCTCCAGCAGATCAACTCCTGTCACCAGCTTGGTGTCATCAGCAAATCTACTGATGATGCACTCAATGTCCTCATCCAGATCATCAATAAAGATGTTGAAGAGGATGGGGCCCAGCACTGATCCTTGGGGGACTCCACTACTGACTGGCCGCCAGCCGGATGTGACACCATTCACCACCACTCTCTGGGTTCGGCCATCCAGCCAGTTCCTAACCCAGCTCAGAATGCTGCTGTCCAAGCCATGGGCTGACAACTTGGCCAGGAGTTTGCTATGGGGGACGGTGTCAAAGGCTTTGCTGAAGTCCAGGTAAACTACATCCACAGGCCTCCCCACATCCACCAGGCGGGTCACCTGATCATAGAAGGAGATCAGTTTGGTCAGGCAGGACCTGCCCTTCCTAAATCCATGTTGGCTGAGCCTGATTCCTTGGCCATCCTCTAAGTGCTGAGAGGTTAACCATCCAGAACAGTTCAGATCAGGCTGTGACTTGTGATACTAGGGAAAGAGTGAAAATAAATGTGAAAACTAAGTGAATTTCTCCTTAGAATAACTTCCTAGTTTCTTAAAATATTTGCTTTACTCTGGCTATTTGTCTAAAACAAATAATTGTTTATAGTGTTGGTGTTTTTCTTTCTGGAAGGAAGAGTCTACCTACAGTATTGACAGTAAAATTAAATCTCTGCTGAAGTCCCATCCTTTCCACTCTGAAAACATTTGTTTCTGAGTGTCTTTTGCAATTAGGTAGGAAGTACAAAGATCTAAAATGTATATCTTCTGCTGAGCTGCTTTCCTGCAGACTCCTTTTCGTAATCAGTTTCTCTGCATTGTTTCCTCTTAAAATCCTCTGAGTTCCTCAGCTCTGCTGTCACAGAGATTACTATCTTTATAGATTCATTGAGTATGCAGTAGTTGATTGACGATGCAATACACAATTTTATGTGATTGGGTGGCAGCTGCCTCCCAGGAATAATGTGTTGCAAGTGTGTGTCTTTTATACAGAGATCAGTGATAAATCTCACAGTTTCAATCTTGATATTTAGCCTGGGAAATTGTTTCTGCTTTTTTTCTGTACTCAAGGGCACATTTTTAAACTTGGTTCAAATTTAGAGGAAATCTTGCTAATCACTTTGGGCTGCTCTATGAGTATTTTAATAAGAGGATTTCAGGATTTTGTCTGATTTGTTATGATAACTATGATGTACAAGAAATGAATAAGCATTTGCATTCCAATTGCGATTTAATCCTACTTTATTCATTGCAGTGGTTCAAATCTAATCAGGTTGTGAATATATCTTTGCCTGTAACTTCAGCAAGATAACTCAGTTTCCTCGTGTGTTCATTTCATAGATGAATATACTATGTGTCTGTCCAACAGTTTCATGATATTCCTCACACACAAACACTGTGGTGAAATAATTAACACCTTGTTACAATAATTTCTCCCCATATATTACACTATAAAAAATAAAGGTTTTTCTACAAGGAAGGTTAAACATCTAAATATTGTAAAGATTATACTGAAGTAATTTCACTGGCTTTGCAGATAGATTAGTGAGCACACTTCTCTAACAAATTCAAGGTGGAAAGATAGCACAGTGCCCATTTTTTCTGCTTAGTTCCTGACAATGCATTTCACATTCTGTACCTTGGCTCATGGCAGCAACCTTCAACTGACCTCTAACAAAATATTGAAACTGTAATGTTCGTCTCCATCTTTCCTCTTCCACCTTTCACTTATGCTTAATTACCCTGTCTTGCTTGCTGTGCCCCAGTGGGCTGAAAGTGGAGGACCCTCTGCACACCAGCTCTCAAGATTCATAATTGCTTAAATTGTGTTTCGGTTCCCCAGCCAGTAGGAAAGGAGAGTGACACTGTGCATTGTCAAGAAGGCTGAGCAGGAGCAGCTGCATCAGAAGTATCAGAGAAAAAGCAAGCAGTTTTTCAAAAGCTGTGCAAACTCTTAAATGAAAAGGTATGCCTTTGTCTTTAGAAATTATGCTGCTTTCATTTGGTAGTGGCAATAGAATAATAAGCAGAAGCCAAGATTTTAATTGAAAATTTTCTGATAAAAATAGATCATTTTTTTAGAGAGAGATCTAGCAGTACACAAGCTTTCAGAGTTTATATAGCTCAGATTGAGTGAAATCTCCAGGCTTTCCATTCTGTAATGACTGTTGCATGACCTGATAGGTAGAGTTAGTTTCTCAAAGAAATTTTTGATAACTTTGACCAGATAATAATTTTCATAGTTTCATAGTTTCATAGTTTCATTCAGGGTTGGAAGGGACCTCAAGGATCACCTAGTTCCAACCCCCCTGCCATGGGCAGGGACACCCCACACTACATCAGCCTGCCCAGAGCCTCATCCAGCCTGCTCTTAAACACCCCCAGGGACGGGGCCTCGACCACCAGAACTGGACACAGTACTCCAGATGGGGTCTCACCAGGGCTGAGCAGAGGGGGAGGATCACCTCCCTCGACCTGCTAGCCACACTTCTCCTGATGCAGCCCAGGATCTGATTGGCTTTGCGGGCTGCAAGTGCACATTGAGAGCTCCTGTTGAGCTTCTTGTCCAGCAGCACCCCCAAGTCTCTCTCCTCAGGGCTACTTTCCAGCCAGTCACTGCCCAGCCTGGATTTGTGCCTGGGATTGCCTCGACCCAGATGCAGGACCCTGCACTTGCTCTTATTGAACTTCACGAGGTTTCTCTAATTTCTTCTTGTTTGTATACTAAAAATATTAAGAGAGTAGCAGAAATCCTCAGGTCAGGATATATTGTACAAAGCCATGTAAAAAGATGTCATCAGAACCTAACTTTAAAAATTACCATGCTAGCAACAGACTTGGAGGCTAAAAGCCAAAATTCCAATATTCCTCCAGAGAACCTCACCTGACATACCTATGTCTCAGGAGTCCAGAAAAATGGGACTGGCACTGCATCCTGCAATTGAGATCAGTGAATGTGTCTGAGCAGGAGGAATATAAGAGTGATATGAATGAAGAGGAATAGTGTCATAAATAAGGGTTCATACTCTCAGGCTAGCAATATGACTTTGCATTTAGGTTGCAGTATCTATATTCAGGCAAGCTGACTGTCAGGGTTTTCAACCCCAAATTGAAATTTCTGTGGCTTATGTGATTTTATCACAACATGAGATTTTAACAAGGCCTGCTGGATTCATTGGAATGATAGTTATTTTGAGGCCTGGGCATTTCACAGTATTTTACAGCATAAGAATTAGTAAATTACACTGCTCTCATTTGAACTCTATTATTCTCATAAAGTGGATGAGAATTATTACCCTCTATATTCCTTCTTTTTCTGAGTTGCACAAGAGTCCTCAGGAACTATCTATAGTAGCTCTCAAAACTTTTTTTAGTATGTATCAAACCAGTTACTTCTTATTTAAATCTCCTCTTTCTTCATTGCTTGATATAGTATGTGATTTTTTAGGTTCATTTGTTCACACTTACTTGCTGATTTGTGCAAATAATATGTCTCATCTCCTCCAGAGCTGTTAATTAGAATTATCCTTTCGTACAATTTATAATTTAATTGCATCACACTTGCTAATTGTCTCTATGTCAATGGCTGCATGTTTAATTTCAGCAATTGCTATGTCTTTCTCAAATACTTTTAAAAAGTGATTCAAAATACATGAGTCAAACTGTGTGTTTTCCCAAGCATGGCATTATTATTGACTCAGTTCTAACACGCGCATGTAAGTCTACCTCAAGGATGGCATATTAGCCTAGGGCAGCAGTTCAGGTTCTCAACTTTGTCCATAGGAATACTTACGATCTATCAGAGAGCAGAACTGAGATTTTCTAAGATCAAAGTATTTTTACATCTTCTACCTATGGGGATATGCTGTGTCAACACTTTGTAAGAAAAATTCCTTTCTGTTTTTGCACCGTTTTTTGGTTTGCTGTTGCTCTGTCTAATCTTCTGATGTCATTAACAATTGTGCAAGAAAACTCTAAGAGGGTATCATTCCCACAGAGAGGGAGATCAGAACGAGTAAACATCTGTTCTTTTCATCTCTACAGGTGCTGAATTTTTCCTGGATGGTTGTTCCCTGTATTTATTTTCTATTGCACTTTACTTTAAACCTAGATCTTTTACAATGTTTTTATGGTAGGCCACATTTCAGTCTCTGGCATTCTGCTTTATTCCAAAGACTATATTTTCTTTCAAAAGATGCACTGAGTGGCACTAAATGCCTGTAGCCTCTCTTTCCTCAATAGCTCTATGAAGAGCTTACATCTTTTAAGCCTGTCATCTTGATTACCACGTATTTGCCACATAACATCTGAGACAAAGCTGATCAATAGAATAACGGTTACCGCAGTGCAGTCTGTGAGGCGGATTTGAAGCTTGGCCTCCATAAGGTTGTCATCGTCAATAGCAAGGGAATGGCCGCACAGCTGATTTGCCGCAATTCTCAACGTGTGTTAATTAAATCTGTAATGTAGCTTCTAGGCAGCCAGATTTGCAGCCTCCTGGATGGTGCTAATGTAGCAGCTCAAAATATCGTAATTAAAAGTGAGACACAATGGCTAACACATAAATTCCAAATTAACATGAGTCCTGCTTCTCTTTTTAGGTTAAGCAAGCCATGTGAATGTCCAACTACTGTCACAACGTCCTCCCTTCTTCTCTTGTTCTGTATAGCTCTGTATGGTATTTAGCAACCAGGTTTCAAGGGGCAGATAATAAAAATACCTTCCCATATGAACTATCCTCAAAAACATTTATACTGGAGTTGCAATTTTCAAGGCTGACATTCAGAAACAGTAAAAAAGAAATTATAAGAATCACATAATTTCTTTTAAAAATACTTATGAAACACCTAATTTAAAAGTAATCATAAATCCAATTAGGAATAGATTCAGAAGAGGATTATGGAATGATGCAATTATGCTTTTAAAACATAAATATTAAATCTCTTTGGCTGCGTTGAAACTGTTATTTGTGAATGTGATTTGTTATTACTTCTCTGTGAGTAGGAATTTTTTATTTGCTCAAATACAGATATTTGGCTAAGTCTGTACCCACTTGTCTAAAGACTGCTGCCAAACCATAAACATGAATCACAAGGAAAACTTCAGAAATAGCTAAACACAGTGAGTAGCAGGTCTAGGAAACAACAGTTTGATAGGAAGCTATCACTCCTCTTCCTCAGAAGACAGCACCACTTTAATTAACCTGAACAACCTTTGGAAATCTATACAGCACTTCTTTCTCCCTTTGGTAGCTTGCTCAGGCAGTAACAATATTCTTAACCAAGAGCAAGAAGAGGACAAAGCAGCCTACCTCAGTCTCTTCCATTGTTCATTACAACACTGGGAAAAAAAAAAAAAAAAAAAAAAAAAAAGATAGTTTCATCCTTATTCTGTGAAAATGATGAGGAAAATGGTATCTGCTGATGGACAGTCTCAAACTGTGACAAGCCTACCCAGATCTGGGCTCTGCAGTACAATAAGGCCAGCCACTAAATTACCATGATCTCAGCTTAGATTCAGAATTCTTGATTAGAATCATTTCTATTGAATAGTCAAACTAATGCTGGAAATAATTTCTGAAGAAACAATGATTCTAAATTTGTTTACAAAAAGTATTTGTTCCAACAACAAACAAATTGCTGGATAGCATACAGAAGCTAAATCTGTGTATAATCTGTTTGTCATTAATAATTTGATTTACTCTAGTTATTTAGTTATGTGCTAAACCATTAAACATTATGTACATTATTATAATGTGCTTAAATCTATGAGTACAATGAAGAAAGTCCTCATTTTCAAACTAGCCATACAAACCAAGAGACAATTAAATTAGATATTGCATGGTACTTTAACTTGTAATATAATTACAATAGTATTTATAGGAAGTAAATAACTCCATGATTGTTAGACTTTTTTACTTCATTTTACATAATGTTTTTACTGTGTTAAATTGTGCTGTTGGCTAAGGTGGGTCAGATGTTATCCTAACTCTTCATCATGACAGAAGGTTATTGCTATAGATGTGTGTTTGGACAATGGAGCCAGTATTTTTCAGTGGTGCCCAGTGTCAGGACAAGAGGTAACGGACATAAACCTGAACATAGTAAGTTCCATCTAAACATGAGGAAGAACTATCATTTTGAGGGCTGTAGAGCACTGGAACAGGCTGCCCAGAGAGCTGGTGGATTTTTTGTCTCTTGAGTCATTCAGAATCCAGGTGTATGTGTTCATGTGCAACTTCCTCTGGCAGGTGAACTTGCTCTAGCAGGGAAGTTGGACTAGATGATGTCCAAAGGTTCCTTCTGACTCTTATCATTCTGTGATTCTGAGGAAATTGTGTGCTGGGGTACAGCACTTCAATGCTGAGAATATTATGATTATACACAGTGGAAGTCTGTGAGTGTTAGCATTTTGAGAATTAAGGATTTGTACCACAGACTTTTTCCTATCCTCCTTTCACACTATTGAAATACAGTTTAAGAAATAAACCACCATTTCTGAAAAGAGCTAAATTAAGGAATTGGAAAACTCAAGGAAATTAAATGTCAGTGAAGATTTTCATGGCTTGATAAGCACTTCAAGATTTACCTTGGAAAGCATAATAACTAAAAGATTTTACCATTTTTGAGTTCTCTGAGGGCCTGTGTGAAATGAGTTGGTGTTCAGCCCTGTTCCCAGTGAACAGCCTTAATCATTACTGCTCAGTGCTTGTACACTTTTAAGTAAGAATGTGAAATTAAATTAAAAAATTGGGAGACTGTTAGGTCATGAAGAGGCACTTTTTCCTCTTTCTCTGCAGTAGAATAGTTTATCTTTTCAATGCTGATCTGAAGGAGCATTTCAAGAGCTGAGAGTGTAATTGAGCTTCCAAACCTATTCAAGCTTTTGTCTTTAGGGGCAGAAGTACTATTTTCTCTCTTTCTTCCTTCCCCACATCCCAGTTGCTTACAGAAGCTTATAGTCACTTATTTCTTTTTCTCACACTGTTTCTAGCCCATTCTGAACATTGCTTTTGCTTTCAGAGTACAATCATCTCTTGAACTGAAGCAGGGCTTGTGATTCTAATTTTCCATTTTTAGTTGAAGACATATTTGTCTTTCCAAAATCTGATGATACATGCTGTCTCTATGATCTTCAAAATATTATATATATTAGTCATCTTATCTTAATTCTTTGCAATAACAAAAGAAATATGAATTTTCTATCCTTTCTTCAAATAGTACTTATACAAGATACTTCATCAGCCTTTTCCCACTGCTTTGTTTAGTTTCCATTTGGTCTGCTTACTTTAGCAAGGTGCCCAAATTTATCTACAACACTCCAAGTCCCATTAGTTTTGTGTACACAGTGTCAACATCTTCAATGGTTTCTTCAGATGTGTCTTTCCCTCCTCTACCTTTACTGCAGTTGTTTCTGGTGTTCTGTTGTTTTTGTGGGTTTGGTTTGGCTTGGTTTTTTAATTGCTGTCAAAATCAAAGGGAATGTTTTTACAAACTAGATCATCAATCCTGCAGATGCTGGCAGATCAGAAAAATGGTACAACAAGCGAGACACTTCCCATTGATGACAGACGTATTTATCAGTGTCAATAATTTCTGCTTTGCTTTGACAAACAACTGGTTTTGCACATGCACCATGACCAGTGCTGTTTAGTGGTTTTGAATGTCCAGTGTTCTGGGGTGACAAGTATTTGGAAAATCACTGCACACACAGTGTCTAAACATAATCTGATAGTAGTCTTCTGGTAAAAATTATTTAATGATCAGATTTGTTACCTCTCCATCAAATATTCCTTTTTTTTTCTAGTGAAAATGTCAATATTTTTACTATCTCTAATTGTCCATAAGGCACATGGAACATTCTCAAACTTATGGGGCCATATAAGAGCTACTAAGAGTTTGATCTCAGCATGGTTACTCTCTATGGTGTGCTGTTTGATTGTTTGAGAGAACCACAACTCTGTATCACAGAGGATAAATTACAAGTCTAAATAAATATTTTGCTATTGAGGTTTTAGGATGCAAGGAGCTTTTTAACACCCAATAAACCCTGACACATCAGACTTGCCTATGCAGAAAGCCACCAAAAATCATGACATTTTAAAACACTAAGTCACTTAGTGGTCTCTTTTGCTCTAAATTATGTAAAATGTTTCTCAAATGTAATTTTCTTTTTGCAGAAAAATACTTTGGTCTTGACTGACTTATTCTCTACCTGGACCATAATGGCTATGACGTTTTATGCTTTCAGTCTCTGGAACTGAATTTGTAAATGATGTATTCTCATGTTATATTGCAGTATCTTTCAGCATGGAGCCAGATTCATGAATCTGTCTCCTTTTCCCTACTGCATTTCGTGACATATCTTTTTTTATTTTCTTTTCTAAATCACTTCATCTTCAAAGGCAGAGTGTACTTTTAGCTTTAGATACCGTATCTTCAGGAGGAGACTTGATGGGGTGCATGGTGCCATGGGTTAGTTGTTTAGGTGGGTTGGTTTGGTTGATGGGTTGGACGCACTGATCTTGAAGGTCTCTTCCAACCTGGTTTGGTTTATTATTCTATTCTATTCTAGTCTAGTCTAGTCATATTTGCATGTAAAAATGGATATTTTACCTTATTAAAACAACCAATTTACTAAAAACTTCCTAGTCTAAAAGCTAAATTATTCAAATAATTTCTGATAACATAAGATTTCAGGAATGTTGCATGTATTCACTGAAAGTATCCCTCATATCTACTTGCATTTTGTGCTACCTAATTCTTAAGGGACTTAAAGTTAAATCAACTGATGCTCATAAAAAATAACTTGACATTTAAATTCCTAGAGAGTATCGATTATTAACCACCTTATTTCAGGCTCTCAGGTGAGCTGTTATTTATGCCTACAGATGTTTCCTCTGTGAAGTCACATCAAAGAAGTTAAAGATAATATATGCAAATATCTGAATTCTTCCCAACTTCAAATACCTCAAAGGTGGTGATATTATCAGTGCACTGAATTTATAAGTTTCTCTGGACATGCAATAAAGTTGAAATTCCTTCATTTTGATATGTTGGGAATGATTTTTTTTTCCTTTTTTTTTTTTTTTTAATTTAAGTGACTATTTTAACTTCAACTTTTAAGTTCCCATTACTTTGAAAATTTTCTTCATTTTCAGGATTAGAAAATTTGACTTTTGTTGAATATTAATGTGAACTATACTGTACTTAGCATGTTTACCCTCTGATAATGGAATGACATTTTATGCTTAAGGATTCTTTTATTTGATATATTTTTGTGGTATTCTTGTAATATTCTGGGCTACAAATGTTCAAAAACTGGATTAACAATGGTATTTTAAATACCTTGGCAAAATATTTTACATTGCAGAAAGGCTGTTACAACATGTTTTATGCGTCTGGAGATTAAGTTTGGCCCAACTGCTTTTTACTCCAATCTAATTCCACCTACTTATCTGAAATTGTCATATATCAGGAAACAAAAATGGAGTTGATATCTGTTTCTGAGCCAGCTAAATAAATAGATAAATTTTTAAAAAAACAAACCAGAACCAAATCAAACCCAAGAAATTTTGAAATTAAGAATTAATTTATTAACACATCTTGTAAATACAAAAAGAATTCCTGATTTCCTTGGAAATAAACCAGCACTGTCATTTAGCCAATTTAAAGTGAGCATGCGTTCAGAAAGATGGCTATGAAGACTGTGGAGTGATTTAACTTTAGGAACAAGAGTCTTATAAACCTTTGGATAATTTAAGATGCATTAGCATCATACTGTTTGTGAATACCAATACTGTCAGCTGTATGCATATGTCCGCCATTCACTAGATTTAAAGGGAATATAATGGATATCATGCATTTCATTTTAAGAAGATAAAAAAAGTATGCATTACACTAACAATAGATTCTAGCAGAGCTGAGAGGGATCTGCTTTTCAGTAAACACTTAGTCTGTGGTAAACAGAGTGTTCGTAATATGTACTGTAAAACATATGAAACGTAGGCCAGAAGATGTCAAGCAGCTTGCAGACATCTGCAAATTTCTTTAATTCTGCTGGAAAAACTGGCAGGTACCTCAGAGATGTATCATTTTACTCCCTCCTAACTGGTGCTTCTTATTCATTCCATTATACAGCTGTGCAATTGTGTCCCTACTGACATCAGGAAACTGATCAAACCAGATGGTTTATGGTTTCTACTGGCTCTAGCTGTGTATATTCTGTTTGGTAACATACGGCGCTTTAGGGCAGTGAGTTTCCACAGAACTTGGGAAACTGAGTGGAGTTCATAGTATGTTCATATGCTGAAGTGTGTGTTTCCCCTTCTAGACTGACTAGCTGTGAAAGTATCATTTAGAGCTCTTATTTAAAATTATTTTCTGTATTATTTAGTAAAGTTATCTTGTATAGTGTTGACAGTTCTTTGCTGACATCCTCTGACTTCCAGGACTTCTGCTAAAGTAGACCAGTATTGGATAACACACAGACACTCTTCTTCACACTTCTACCATGACAAAGATCTGTATAACCTAGATGTTTTTTTGGTCTGGGGCCCCTCTGCTTTTCCTAAAGAAACAGGTTAAAAAATACTCTTTTAGAGTTCTTAGTCTGGCAAAATTATTCTCATATCTTAGATTTTCTCAGCTAAGTCTTCTCTCCTGTCTGTTTTAAGCAAATTTCTACAGCATGATTTTTTTTATCATGGTGTATTTATTTGAGTACTAGTATTTTTACTGCATGAGGAACTTAGTGCTGTGGTTTAGTTGACAGTATGGTGTGGGGTGATAGGTTGGACTTGATGATCTCAAAGGTCTTTTCCAATGTGGTTAATTCTGTGTCTATGATTTTCATCACATATGATTTCCTTCAGTTTGTGTTGATGAGGACTGATTGTTACTTGATATGTCTGCTGCTATATTTAATGCAGACAGTTTTCTTATTCATCTAGACCCCATTTTTCATTTGCATTTCAAGGATATCCAGCTTGGTTTCATCATCCTTTCCAGTAGCTATGGTCTCAAATTTGGAGCAAACTTTGTTCTCTTTTTGTCTCCTATATGTCAAAGAAATGGTAATTAATTTTGTTATCAGGTCTACAAAGAGCAGTATATAATTAATATATATTTCATTCTGTATTGAATTGTGACTAGCTGATAATATTTTTGTTTTATTTGGTAATATAAATGTATGTATAATATAGTAGAATTCCATATAATTATATATTATATGTATAATATAATTATGGGTATACTATCCAAGCTTCTCCTTTGAGTCTTTTTGTCCCACATCTGATTCTTGGAATCACAGATTCTACATCTTGGAAATATATATATATATATATATATATATATATATATATATATATATATATATATATATATATATATACCTTGACCATAATCATCAAAGACCCTTTACTTGTTTTTTCTCTAGGGGTTCTTGTCTTACTGATTTACCTTCTTTGAACTATAAAGCCATTACCTTATCACTTTTCCTCCTGAGCAATCCTTTCTATAGGGTGACATATCCTTCAACATTTGTCTGTATTGATTTTTATTTTCTCATTATATTTCAGTGAAACTCTTCTGCATTACATTTCTATTTGCCAGTTTGCTTCTAAGATTTGCTTAGCATTGTCATGATCACTTTATTGAAAAGAATGACTTTTGTCTAGAAGTGAAAAATCAGAGGTGTGCTTAAATGTCTGACAGATGGAAAATTCATACAAATAGCAAAAATTCACTAGGTTTTCCTCAGAGAACTAGTCTTTGCTTTTGTTTTTAAATTAATTTTACATCACTGATTGAATTTGAACAGCTAATTTTTTTGTCTGTGAATCATCCTTAGGTAACACATGCAACAATGCAGTGGCCTAAAATGCCTGTACCTTCTTTTACCTCCTTACAGATACACTTCTGCCATTGCTAAAAGAGAACAGAAAATTGTTTTGTGGAACTTATAATAGCTGTTTTGACAGTAGATATTTCTGTGATGTGAGGAGGTCAGTGAAAAATTGGTTAAACTAGCTTAGCTCTTCTAGAATGAATTGGTTCACTAACATTACTGAAAGACAGTCACTTCTATCTAACAAGGCTGAAAGAATTTACTTCTAGTGATTCAGTTGGATTCAATAGCTCTCCTTTCTTCACAGTTGATGTCTTTGTACTGAAAAGAGATGTTATGCTGTACACCAGAAAAGATGAAATGATTTTCCTTGAAGCCAAAAAAAGATATCAGAGATATTATCACGTATCTGTAAGTTTTTCTACCAGACTAATTTTTCTTTTCAGCAGTAGGATAGGAGTACTTTCTGAGAGAGAACAATAAACATCAATAATGGATTACAGTTCTGCAGGCTAACTGTCCAGATCTTTGAACAAAATGGTTGAAATTCTTTTTACTAATGACTGAGTCATTCCTAGTATCTTGTAGGTAAAACTATTATTTGATTCATGTAACTAAGACTAGCTAACAGAGTTAGCCTCTAGGAGTTGTTTCACTGCCATTACTCATTCAGGTGGTCATGCTGACTTCAAAGGGTCTACAGAGGTTTATGAATTATTCAATAGGGCCTGACAGGCCTTTAAACTTTTACTGCAACACTCTAAAGAGTTTTAGGTTGGGTTTTGGTTTTTTTTTGAGTGTATGTTTTGGTTTGGTTTCTGTCATTTGTTTTGTTTTATTTTATTAATGTATTTCAATTACAAGATTGAATAGAAGTGTCTGTGTTAGACTTTGATTCCAAAATAGCCATGTGAGGTAGACAAGAATTAAGTATAGTACTCTTAATTCTGTCTCTTGCAGAAAAATAGGGACTTGCCCAATGCTGGAGGGGTGATCAACTTTGGAGGACAAATTAAAGGAATTGTTGCTTCACATTTATAAATTATATGCCAAAATTTATATGTCTGTTTAAATTTTTTGGGGTCTTTGTTTATAATGTATATGTATCCTATGAAGATTGCTTTTTTTTTTTTTTCCAATTAATTCAGTTAAAAAATTCAGTTATGATTGACTTCATCTCCCCTTTCAAATTTCTTTTCTCTTGTGGCTTTTTCATTGTGGGAGGCAATTCATATTTCAGTTATAAACTAGATTTTTACATAGCTAATTCCTCTATAATTTTTGTGATTATTTTTCTCAAAATTATGAAGAGGAAAATATGCAATCTAACCTGCATTATTTCTCTTTAGAGAATATGACAGAAAATACATTCTGAATAATCTTTCTCATTCTTGTTCTGTATAAAATATTTTTTCATGGAATTCTAGTTACTGAATTAATATTGATGATCATCAGTTATTATTATTGTCACTCTTGTAAACTTACTGTAAGCATGTTATCAATATGTTGAAAGTATTTTCAATTTTATTTTGTTCATCTAAGAAAAAGAACTTACTTAGTATTGGTTTATTTGTTTTGGAGAAATAGAGGTGTAAATACTGACTCCTCACTTAACCTTTAATAAAATAAAT
Organism: Melanerpes aurifrons; assembly: GCA_011125475.1. NCBI lineage: Eukaryota > Metazoa > Chordata > Aves > Piciformes > Picidae > Melanerpes > Melanerpes aurifrons. Next base: position 3,839,599 of record WWNC01000071.1, on the reverse strand, counting down.
ATGTGTTTGTAATGTGATACTCACATGTGTGCAAGAACATCTGATTTTTACACTAATCCACAGAGAGTTTTACTTTCATCTACTTTTTCTGAGACAACAGAAGAATCTCTGCCAAGTAGAGTCATGGCACCATTCTCTGTGATCAAACCAGCTGTGCTCTGTTTCCAGCCAAAGAGCAGATAGCTTTCAGTGAATCCTAGATCTTTCTAGCTGTGATTTACAGAATAAATTCACACTATGGAATTATCACAAATGATATCACAATCAAAGACTTCATGCAACCACATATTGACTTCTCTCTAATATTATTACCCATGACCAGACAGTTGTACAAAATGCTTTCCTTCTTTCTGGATGCACTTTAAGTAATTGTTAGTTATATAGCATAAATAATATGTAATTTATTGTGTAAAGGTTAGGAGAAGGGAGTTCCTGTTTCCATATATTTAGTAGTACCTTTTAGTCAAGTTCAGACTTGATGTAAAAGTAGCACAGCTCTGACAAATACTCTCTTATATCTTTACCAGTTAGTGGCTCTTTCTGTAATATAATTTCATTTTGCATTGCTTGCAGTGATGTTTGACACCAAAATGATCAAATGCCTTTTCCCAAGTTGAAAGCTGTAAGGCTTACATGGCTTCTGCGTTGGAGAAAATGCTGTTTGCTCAATTCCACCTCTATCTGTTGGAACGTTCAACAGGAGAGCTGACTAAATGACAGTTCTTTTCAGATGAAATGGATTCACAAACTAGTGCAAATTGAATGTTTGCTTCTAAAAGATAACCTTTCATTTCTCTGTATTCTCTGGTTTATGTGTAGAAAGAGAATTTCACCACTTCTGCATTCTGGGCTTATACACTTTTGATTTGATACAATAAATTTTGAGTTTGAGTTTTGAATGTGGCTTGCCCTTGTTCTTCTGGTTTTATACAACTATCCAAAGATTTGGTGTTTATTCAAAGCTAAGAGTTAATTCAGGAGCAATATTTCTGGAGTGCTCTTTGTTTTCCACTGAATAAATATAGGATTATACTAAAAATATCTTAAAAATTCAATGCTGTTTCAGCTTAAGGAGACTGTAAGAAACCATGTTAACCTGTGACATAGAAACTAGGAGTTAGAAAGCATATAATACACTGCATCATGGCAAAAGTTAGCATGTTGCAGACATATGCTACAGATTTTTGAGCCAGAGGCGGGCAATGTTTTTGAACAAGTGAATAAAATTCAGACCTAATATGTATTTTTTAGCTTCACTAATGTATTTGAACTGCATGAAATACAGAGCGAACAACATCACAGCAAGAAAAAATGTAGAAAGGATTATAATTATAAATAATTTATTGTTAATAAATCAATTATACTTAAGGGAATAATAAAAGGTTTAAAAAATAAATTAGGAGATTACATGAATGTGAAATAGAATTTTCAAATAAGCAAAGTTTCATCTCTCAAATAAGTATTTATTCTTTAAAATAGTTACCTGGTGCTCTTATCTATAACTTAGTCTGAAACTACACCAGAGTACTTAGTATTTCCTAATAGTCCAATCTGTTCACTGGTTTTCTTCTGCTATATCATGAATAACTCAGTTGACATCAATAAAGATAATTTAATTTCAACTTGCCTGATAAGATCAATGATATCAGAATTTTTTGTGTTTACTGAGTAAATAAGTAGGCTATTTATTAAGAAACATTTGTAATGGTCACTCAGTTTGCTTATAGTTAATTTTCATGTTTGTTTTAGAGTGATTGTTTACGTTAGTGCTTAATCTGCACAAAGGTTTTAGATTAGTAATCTCTGTTGATCCTGTGGAATGTGAAAATCATCACCAAGGATTTGATATACAAGATTTCTTCAATGTGGATCTATGCAATGTAACACTACTATTCTAGGTTCCCCTTTCAGTCAGTGGAGAGAGTCAGGCACTTTATGGAATGCTGTACATGACTCATTTTCAGCATCCTTGGTAAGATGAGATTCACTTCATGTCCTAAGTTCCATTGTCAATATTTAGTATAAAGGAAACTGATTCAGATGTAATCATCTGCTCTGTGAATATTCACATCTGATTGGAATAATTCCACCAAAGAAACGAGCAACTTAGTCACTGTCTATCAGTGGCAACACTGTTTTCTAACTCAGTCAAGGGAGACACTTGTTTTTCTGAGGGGTGTTAATTTGTTCATTTTACAGAACTGCATGTAGCCTACTGATACTGACTGGGCCAACAGGCAAAGATCTGTGAAACTATTAATGCCACCCAGTAAGAAATGGAGAAGTTATAAAACAGCTGAGACACTTAAGTTTATGGTCTATGTTTTTATCATATTATCTTCATCACAGATATTAGTTGCTACACACAGAAATGCCAAACCTGAAAGGAATCTAGCCTTTGTCACTCCTTCCTAAACTATATTCTCCTAAACAGGCAAAGAAAAAAAAGAACAGTGCAATATCTTATCATAAAGAGCTGATTCAGTTTAATAGTTTTGGCTACCTGAAAGTATTCTGCTTTAAGTTACCTAATCTCTGTTCTTGATTGCATTAGTCTTGGAAAACTGACTAAAAGAGGGATAAATCTTAATTGAAACATCCTTCTCTTTTCCTACTGATTAAAGATGGAAAATGAACTACATATTTAGCTTTTATGGTGTGAAATGTAAGTGGAAATCTTCTAGACAAAGAGTATTGTTCAGGGATTTCATTTGGAAATTACAAATGATTACTCCGTCATAATGCTCATAAAAAGAAGCAACCCCATGAGAAAACTATCTTAGCTAAATAGGGGCTTAACAGTGGAGTACCAATACAAAGGAAAAGCCATAGAAATGGGAACAGGCTGCAGAGGAGGAATTTGGAAACACTGTCTGGGGGTGAGAAAGTGATCTCATGTAGAGTTGACATTTTCAGTATGAATTGCATCAAGGACAAGATTTTCTCTTACAAGATTAGCAGCCAAATCCTGAACAAGCAAAATAGGAACGTGTTACTGAATGGGACAGGTGATATAGTGAAGATGGACACTGTCTAATTACAGTATTCTGAAGAAGGTGGTGCAGTGTAGACTCATTATTGTCTGACTTTAACATTGCCAGGGTTTGAACAGGAGATTAGACTTAAGACATTCTGATGTCTTTCCCAACTTGGATGATCTCATGATCTTATAATTACCTTTTTCATAAGAAGGAAATTATCATAATCCCTCCTTGATGAATAGCTCTCTAAGCTGTTCAATGAGATGGAAAAAGCGTAAATCAAAATAAGGGTAAATACAAGTGAAGACTGGACTCTGATATTATTCATGTCTCTCAGGAATAGACAGGTCGCTGTCTTTAAATGTCTCATTTTAAACGGCTGTCAAAAAAAAGATCAGTTTTGACCATAGTGTCAAGATTTGGCTCAATTCCCAGATGAGTTCTGCCTTACTTGTTAGTTTTCCAGTATAGTTCAGAAATTCTTTCCATTCATTCATCTGTTTTGTGTCTAAACATAGAGATCGTTTGCTACTGGTCTACTCCTCGTGCAAGACTTCATGCATGTCTAAATAGATGACATGATACAGGACCATGAATGTAGCACTGGAAGGAGGTGAGCTGCAGTAGTGAAACTAGATGCAGATGAGGGAAAAAAAAACGAATAGCAAAATCCCAAAAGAAATCTCATCTGTTATGTTTAGTCATGAGATAATCTTAGAAAATAACTGACAACAAGGAGGAATAAGGTGAAGGGCCCTATCTCACACAAACTGTACCAACATTGCAACATTTATCTTCAAAGCAACAGCAAGATACAACAGTTTCTTATTTTAATCATGTATCCTACCTGGCTGTTTAAATTATTTTAAAAGTAGGTAGTCTATTTCATTCCAGTTTCCCATATTGTCAATAGATGGTAATCAGTGAGATTATGAGTCTGAGAATTTACATATTTATAGGAAAAGTACTGGTGATTAATGTGAAGAGCTTTCTTTTATTGATCACATACTGCTGTCCTTTAACAATGAAAGTAAATAATACAGACACTATTTTAAAGTAAAAGCTTGGTAAAAGTAAGTGAGAGTTTGACAGGGGTTTGTGTTAATAAACTTCATCTAATCAAAAGTCAGACAGCAATTAACAGTAAATTAACAATTTAATTTTCAGAGGTACAGACCTTCAGCAGCTGCCTCTGAAGTTAACAACAATCTTCCCATTCCATGTTTCAGAATTGGACTCTGTATTTAACAGACTGGAAAACCTAGAAGTATCTTTATTTCTCCTGTTTCTTAATATCTCAGTAAAGAATTAACATGATCCTAATGGCATATTGTCTAAAGACTTCATAGCTATGATTGTGTTTATTAATCTGCTTTATTAAGCACTTCTATGAAGTATGGTAGTGCTATATTCCATACATCAAAGATTATGAACTGAATCACACACAGACATTTGAAATGAATCTGTGCTATACAACCTTGAGACTTCCCATTTTCTCCAGTACTACTTCCCTATGTGAACAGTTATTTCCTTCCTGTTTTTCTAATTATTTGATGCTGCAAATATATTCATAAATGAAAACATATGCGAATATCACTGTGACACTTCTTAGCTTTCAGATTTTGAGGACAGATCTCATCTTCCAGTATGTACTTTGAGTCTTACATCCTATCATAATTAACTTTGTTATATGTCTTCATAAATGTATTTATTTTATTTGCGTTAGCTAATTAATCTCAGTTTTAGTATAGAGTTTGGCTTTCCTAATGCCTGCTCATATGCCACTGATGTTTGATAAACTTGGATGTGTTCTAGTCTTACTACCTCCTGAATTTCTGTGTCCTATTCAAGAGTAGGCAGAGATAGATAAAGCTAAGACATGGGTTTGGATTGTAGACCGAGTCTACAATTGTCTTTTAGTCTGAATTGTAGACTAGTAGTGTCCCCTTACACCAAAAAGAAACACAGCCCTCAAGAAATGCAGTTATTTATATATTTTTTTTTTTTTTCTGACAGTAGTTACAGTGGATATGGTACATTCTCAGTACTAATTTGAATCTCTTTCCTATTTTCCATGCTCTGTGTGTGTGTGTGCTACTCCACTTATAGAGTATAAGATTTCCTGAAAATTTCAGTGTTTAACTGAGATCCAGAAGGTAGAGAAGAATAGCTGTTACTCAAAATTAATTCAGCGTCCTTTTACACTTTTTCAGTTTCCCATCTTTAAGCATCACTTTTGATTTTCACATAACTCCACCTACACATCTGAAAAAAAACACCACTCTCCTAGTTGGTCTTGTTTATCACTCCACCCACTTTATTCTGTTCTTTTCTTTATGCCTTTTGAGGTTGCATTCTGCTTTTATGAATCCTGCTACCTCTTCCCCTGAGCCATGTGCTTTATCTACATTACAAAACTCAGTAGGAGTAGTGTAGCAATTGATTGGAAGTCAGTCAATAGTTCAGCAACTGGTAGGGAACTGCTGAGAACCAAATCATCGATTTCATCCCAACTGATACCTTCACAGCTGCTTACCTTTTAGTGTGCCATTACAGATAAAGAAAGACAGAAAATGGAAATTAAATATACCTATGTCTAGATTACATGTAGATAAAATATCATACATCTACATGTTTAACAACTTTCCATTCCAATGAAAAAAAATAGATAAAAACTTCTTTTGGTAGCACAATCACAGTCAACAAGGCAGGACACCAGGCTTCACCAGAGGAAGTTTAGGCATGAGGTGAGGAGAAAGTTCTTCACAGAGTGAGTTGTTAGCCATTGGAATAGGCTGCCCAGGGAGGTGATGGAGTTACTGTCCCTGGAGGTGTTCAAGAGGGGATTGGACGTGGCACTTGGTGCCATGGTTTAGTAGTCACGAGGTCTGTGGTGACAGATTGGACTTGATGATCTTTGATGTCTTTTCCAACCTTATTCTATGATTCTATGACACAAACCACATGGAGGGAGAACATCAGCTAATAAATTCCATTAATTGTAATATTGAAAAATGTGAATTTTTTGTTAAGCAGTTTTTCAGCATACTCCAAAGAACTTAAATAATTACTGAATTAATTCTGTTAATTCTATCAATTAATTATTTGGATTTTTTTAGTTTTCAAATAGGAAAAAACCAAACTTTTGCACTTCCTCATCTATTGTTGATACCTGTTTTATTCAGAATAGGTTTAGAGCTATATTTTTCAAAATTCTAAAACCTCCAGCTTAGCCCCAGAGTTTCAGAAAAAATAAATAAATCAGTAACTAAACTCTTGTGTGAGTCTGAATATATTTTTGGACACTAATGTGCTCATCTTTCAAACTCTGCTTCCCTACCGGGAAGGGTAAAAGCGCAGGTTATATTTATGATAGTCACTTAGGGAGGTAGGAACTAATGTTCACCTGGTTCATGAGCATGCAGCTGAATGTTCTTGCAAAAGACCAGGGGTGCTAAACATGATGCTGGGAAGGGTTGTAATATCATAGTGTGCAACCGTTATTCATAACAGCCACAATAGTCATAATAGCTAGCAGGTCCCATTGAGATTCATCTGGAGTGAACTGAGGAGACTTCACTAGTGAAACACCGTCCCAACACATTTCGAAGATCAAGATTAAAAGTAACATTTGTTGGCAGGTAGTGGAGTCCTGTGGGTTTAATAACGCTGAAGATGTGCCCTTTTCCATAAATCCACCTCTGACTCCTTAGTCATCGTGTATTCTGTGAAATGTGTGATCTGTCTTTTATGAAGAGTCCATTTGAATTTGAAAAATACTGTATTTTTATTGATAGATACTGTGTTTATGTTTCACTATTCCTCTACATTTTTTTGATATGTTGCCAAAAGAGGATTATGATGATTTTTCTTTTTCTTTCATATCACTTGCCCTTGAGCACCTAGGATTAAAATTATTTGGCAATTGAAATACTGTTAGCAAATTATGGAATAATTACTTCCAAGAGTGATTTTGTTCTCAGCACAATAATTGTTTATAAGGCTTTAATATATAATATTGTGAAAATAAAATAGTTTGACTTCTGTTTCCTCAACCTGAATGTGAAAACACTTCTTGGAATCTTTCCTTTGCAGTGTTTATGTTACTGCTTAATACTTCCGCCCCCCCGGCTTTTTCTGCCCTTTTTTATCTTGAAAGGCAATTAGAATTCTTCTTAATGTGGATGCTTCAATTTTAGCACTTTGAAGTGAATAATAAGCAAGATTTAATGATGTATTCAAGCTGAAGAAACCAACTCACAAAAGACTTTTTGTTCTGTATCTATTTAAGAACAGTGAATCTAACTTAAAATTTAGGTAGAAGCTATAAACCTTATTTTTATTTATATTTTTATTTCATTTTTTCCCTTTATTTTTACAACTTTCCTCACCTTCTGCTAATACTGCTTCCAGGAACACTCTGGTGGACTCAGTGAAATTTAGTTTTTCCCACATCTGAAATGTTTCAATTTTCAAATTACACATTTTCATATTACATGCGTACGTATTTGCATGCATGTAAACCTCACTCAAACCTCTGTGAAGTTCCTTTACAATTAATTTTTTTATAATTTATTTATTTTTCTTTTTTATGGCAATCCACCTTTATGTCTGGATGCTGCAGTTTTAAAATTCAAGCTGGAGTAATTTTTAAATTTTTTTTATATTCTTCATTGTTACAAATCATGGATGTTTCAAGGAAAGTAAAGATAACAAAGGAGGTATTTTGAGATATCTAAATCAATAGAGGTATTTTAGATTATCTATTGGGTTATTTTACAGTAATTTCTACTTTTTCTGGAGTGATTTGATATGAACAGTTGATATTTCAATTTGCCTTTTCTCCCTGTAATTACTATAGTTATATAAGAAGTACGAGATAGAGTGCTTTCAGTAAAGGTATAATTGGTGAGGTCAATATTAACTTTATCATACGCAGTTTGAATCACTAAGTCCTCTTCACATGTATATAGAACACTGAACCAAAGATCAATTCAGATACTTAGTCAGAGTTGCTTTGTTAATAGCTTAATAAAAGTTCCTTTTCTGGCTGTGGTAATAGATCAGAATACAGGACTGGCTTTTAGACTTTCACTGTCTTTCAGATGCACAACTCAATTATTAATTAAAGCTGAAAAAAAATTGGCTGCGTTTTCACTGTAATTGCTGCCAGAAAAGTAGTCTTTGGTGAACACTAATAAAGACAGATTACTTTGGACTTCATTACTGCATGTTGAGAATTCTGTCTTGGTAATAAATTAGCACTTTGTTTACAAATGGACATTCACTATCCCATAAGAGCCCTAATGATATAATATAGAAATAAAATATTTTCATACTCCTAAGATATTATCAAAGATATCCAGTCTTGGATGCTGCATATAGTTGATACCAGTGGTAAAGCAGGGAGAATGAACTCACAAGAGATCAGTGTACACTGGATCACAGTCAGGTCCTATTCTTACATCATTTATCCATGACTAATCCAAGGGAAAATATAATGAGACTCAGACAACCTGTTTTAAGAAATCTTTAAAATGCACATTGCAGTGCAGGAAAAAGGCATGGAGCCTTATCACAATATGTATCTTGTATATCCTAGACTGGAGTGGTCTCTTAAAGGAAACCTGTAGTTATCAATGAGATTTTTTTTTTAAAGGCAATGGGATAATTAAACAGCACTGGGAATAATGTAACAGATGCATTACTTGGCATTACATTTTATCTATATATATGAAATCATAAAGATAATAAAGACTGGTGAAAGAAAATAAATGAAGGACATATTCAGCTTAGACCTGAAGGCTGTTTTGGAATCACTTTGCATGATTGAAGAGATGAAAATTATTTCAGTGAAGAATAAGTAAAGAAGCAATTAAAAAAAAAAAAAAAAAAAATATTAAAACTGATTTAGCTCATAAAGCCTTGGGAAATTAATTTTTGTCAACCAAAATAGCTTTTGGGTTTTTGTTTTGGTTTGGTTGGTTGTGTTTTGTTTCGTTGGTTTATTTTTTGTTTGGTTGGTTGTTTTTTCGCATTTAGTTTTGGTGGGGAGTTTTGATAAGCAGTATTACCTTATGACTCAGTGCTTTAAGTTCTTCCTTGAAGAAAAAAAAAAGTGTCTTGTATTGCTTATTAGAAATGACTGAGAGATTTTTGGAAGAAAAAAGTTCTGTCCTTGAAGAATGACAGTTTTAAAATCAGCCTTGTGGTCTCAATGATTTTTTTTTTTTACCCGCTTCGGAAGTTATGACTAGAGAAAGAGATAAATCCATTCTAAGTTGCTCATCTATCCAGTGCTGAACTCATTCCCTTAAAATAGTATTTTCCACAAAATTTCTCATGTCTGATTCAGGTAAAGGATAAAACCAACGCTTTCATATTCCAGAGGTGAAAGACATGGATAATGATAAGAAAGTTACAGAATAGCCAAAAGAATGTCACTTGGAAATAGAAGAGATGAAATAGAAACTTGGAGTGTACAGAGCACTGATACAGACTTTTTCAGGGCCAGAATCAAATTAGACTACAAAACTGAGCATTTGATGTTGGCTCTTCTGCACTTCAGATGAATATCCTGCACCATTATGGGTATCTGACAGTTTATTTGGAATATTTTTCATTATTTTTAAGGATTTAGTTTTAATCCTACAAAGAAATAAATTTCGGCACTTGAACATATATCTCAAAATGGAGTTCTCTTTCAGCCTGTTACAAGAACTGTTTTATTTACATTGTATAGGCCCAAGTATGATTTTTTATTAGAATAGGTTGGAAAAGGCCTTGGAGATCATCGAGTCCAACCTATCATCCAACACCATCTAATCAACTAAACCATGGCACTAAGTGTCTATTCCAGTCTCTTTTTAAACACCTCCAGTGATGGTGACTCCACCACCTCCCTGGGCAGCCTATTCCAATGGCCAGTCTAGAATAGAATAAACCAGGTTGGAAGAGACCTTCAAGATCATCACGTCCAACCTATCACCCAACACCACCTAATCAACTAACCCATCTATCCAAGCACCCTGTCAAGTCTCCTCCTGAACACCTCCAGTGATGGCGACTCCACCACCTCCCCAGGCAGCCCATTCCAATGGGCAACCACTCTCTCCGTGTAAAACTTCCTCCTGACCTCCAGCCTGAACTTCCCCTGGCGCAGCCTGAGACTGTGTCCTCTTGTTCTGGTGCTGGCTGCCTGGGAGAAGAGACCAACGTCTGCCTGTTTACAACCCCCCTTCAGGTAGTTGTAGAGAGTAATGAGGTCACCCCTGAGTCTCCTCCTCTCCAGGCTAAGCAGCCCCAGCTCCCTCAGTCTCTCCTCATAGGACTTGTGTTCCAAGCCCCTCACTAACTTCGTTGCCCTTCTCTGGACTCGTTCCAGCAAGTCAACATCCTTCCTAAACTGAGGGGCCCAGAACTGGACACAGTACTCGAGGTGTGGCCTAACCAGTGCAGTGTACAGGGGCAGAATGACCTCCCTGCTCCTGCTGGCCACACTGTTCTTAATGCAGGCCAGGATTTCATTGGCCCTCTTGGCTGCCTGGGCACACTGCAGGCTCTCTCTTTCTGTGAGGAATTTCTTCCTAATATCCAGGCCAAACCTCCCCTGGCGCAGCTTGAGACTGTGTCCTCTTGTTCTGGTGCTGCCTGCCTGGGAGGAGAGACCAACCCCTACCTGGCTGCAACCTAAAGGTAATTCATAAACATTTCACTAAAATTGGCACAGTGTTTACAGACACAGTTACCATAAGACCTAAAAAACTCTTGGCCTACATAAATGATAAGACTCTTCTTTCAAGTGTGTCTTATAAAAGGGTTTATTTTCCTTTGCTCTAAGCCAGAATATGCTCACAGTGTTTGTTCATTTGTTTGGTTGTTTGTTTTGTTTTGTTTTGTTTTGTTTTGTTTTGTTTTGTTTTGTTTTGTTTTGTTTTGTTTTGTTTTGTTTTGTTTTGTTTTTCACATGGAAAATTAAACTCATATTTTATTTTATTTTTAAATAAATTCAAGGTTAACAGCATATTAGCATTTTCTACATTTGGTGTTGTAAAGCCATTCCTTTTTCATTTCTAATGTGCAAAGTTCAAGTACCATTACCTTTAAACATGCAGAGGGAAGAAGCCAGGCTTACTCCCATATTAATCATGCTTTTAAGGACATAAACCAAATAATAAAATTCTAGATAGAAACAGGTAGTTTTATTTATTGCACAAGGCAAAACTCCAAGTGCTTGAAAGCTGAATGCTTACACTTATTCTTAGAGTTATACAACTGAGTTCCAACTGAACCATAAGCACAGGATTTAGGAAATACTGATTTCTATGCAAGAAATTTGGAGATTATAAGAAAAAGAAAAGCTACAAAAATATCCATTGTCTGTGTCTATACTGTATTGGTTTTATTCACGGTATGGAGGTATAACAAACCTCCTATCTGTAGATAAGAGAATTGTGCATTCTTTTTATGGAGGTGCCTTTACCCTTGCCCACTGTCAAATATCTGAGGCTGATGCTCTCTATAAACTTATGTTTACCAAAGAACAGCAAAGAATCTGGAGGAAGGTGGGGGGTTTTTCTTAAGTGTTTGTGTCTCAGGTTTAAGTTAAGACCTGCTGATCGAAATAAAGAAAAAGAATTACACAGACAGGGACAGGCAACCTGGGACAAGTAGAGATGAGATGAGATGAAATGAGATGAGATGAGATGAGATGAGATGAGATGAGATGAGATGAGATGAGATGAGATGAGATGAGATAAGGAAAATATCATGGCTAGGGATAAAAATGACAAGGAGCTCAAAGAATAAGGACTTCTGCAGCTATATCAACCAGCAAAGAAAGATCAAAGAAAGCATTCCCCCTCTGATGAGTGAGGAGAGCTGGTGTCAACAGACTAGGAAAAGGCTGAGGTACTCAATAACATTTTTGCCTCAGCCTTCACTCTCGATCTTGCTTTGTCCATCTCCTGAGTCAATGGACTACTAGGTGTGGAACAGTAGGGTAATATCTTTCCCACTGTAAGGGAGGAGCAAGTTTAGGAACACCTGAGGAACCTGAACATACATAAATCTATGGAACCTGGTGAGCTGCATCCCAGAGTTCTGAAGAAATTTGCTGGTGTAGTTGCAAAGCCACCCTCTATAACATTTGAGAAGTCCTAGCAGTCAGGTGAAATCTCTGAAGACTGGGACTTTTTGAAAAAGAGGATCCTGGAAATTACCAACCTGTCAGCCTCACCTCTGTGCCTGGGAAGACTGTGGAACAGATCCATCTAGAAACTATACTAAAGCACATGCAGGACAGGGAGATGATTCAAGACAGCCAGCATAGCTTCATGAAGAAGCCCTGCCTGATCAACCTACCTGCTTTCTGTGATGGTTTGACTACATCATTGGACAGGGGAAGACCAACAGATGTTATTCATATGGACTTTTGTAAAACCATTGACACAGTCCCCCACAACACCCTTCTCTGGAGGGTATGGATTTGACGGGTGGACTGTTCACTGGATAAGGAATTGGTGGGGTGATTGCATTCAGAGGGTAGTGGTCAACAGCTTGATGTCCAAATGGAGATGGGTGACAAGTGATGTTCCTCAAACATCTGTACTGTGACGAGTGCCGTTCAATATCTTTATCAATGATACAGAGTGAGATTGGTGCACTCTCAGCAAATCTGCACATGATACCAAGCTGATTGGTGTGGTTGCTAATACAGAAGGATGGGATGGGAGGGACCTGGACAGGCTGGAGAGATGGTCTGAGGAGAATTTAATGAGGTTCAATAAGGCAAAGTGTAAGTTTCTTCACCTGTGTTGGGGACTTGGGGATACTGGTGGACAAGCAGCTGGACATGAAACAACAATGCACACTTGCAGCCCGGAAGTCCAACAGCATCCCAAGATGCGTGAAAGAAGCATGTCCAGCAAATCAAGGGAGGAGATTTCACCACTCTACACTGCTTTGGTGAGACTTCAGTTGGAGAAGAGAAGGCTCCAGAGAGACTTTAGAGTGACATGTCAATAGCTGAAGGAAGACTGGGGAAGGACTGCTTAGAAGGGCTTGTAGTGATAGGATGAGGGACAATGGTTTTAAACTGGAGAGGGTAGATTTAGGTTGGACATAAGGAGAAAGTTCTTTACAAATGAGTGGTAAAATGCTGTAACAGGTTGCCCAGGGATGTTGTTGAGGCCCTGTTCCTGAAGACATTCAAGATCAGACTTGATGTGGCCTTGGGCAGCTTGATCTAGTTAGAGATGTCCCTGCTCACTGCAGGAGGGTTGGACAAAATGACCTTTAAGGGCTCCTTCCAAGCTGATGCAATCTCTGAATCTGTGTACGTGTAAAGTTTTGAATAAATGACTGCTATCTTACTGTTGCACTACAAGAGAATAATCATACTATAAAATGGAACTATTAAAACTTTTATTCAAGATAAACGACAGAAACAATATTTAGAACATTTTGCATTAACTTGGCAAATAAACTAGAAATAATGGTTATTATAAATGACAATAAAATCATTCAGGGATGGTTTTGAAAGTCACTCTTGTTCCCAAAGCTCTGGTGAAAGTAAACACTTTTTAGGTAATTCAATATTAAACTTTAGATGTAACATGTAGTTGAACAAAATGAGCACTCATGTGCAAAGGGATCATTAATCACAGGCCAAACTTTTCTCAGAAGCTGTGTCAGTCTGTTTACATACCTAAGAGTTGGTGCCTAATCTCTACATGTCTCTCTTACTTAATGGAAGTGAAAAGTATTTGTGATGTGCATCTGTTGAAATATAGTGAAACTTATGTGAATATCTTTTAGTAGAAAAAAAAAAAACAAACAGAAAAAATAACATAGTATAACATGGGTTTGATGGGTGGACTACTAGATGGATAAGGAACTGGCTTGATGGCCGCACCCAGAGAGTGGCTGTCAATGGCTCCATGTCCCAGTGGAGGCCAGTGACAAGTGGAGTCCCTCAGGGGTCAGTCCTGGGACCTGTCTTATTCAACATCTTTGTGGGTGCCATGGACAGTGGCATTGAGTGCACCCTCAGCAAGTTTGCTGATGACACCAAGCTGTGTGGTGCAGCAGACACGCTGGAGGGAAGGGAGGCCATCCAGAGGGACCTTGACGGGCTGGACAGGTGGGCACAAGCCAACCTCATGAAGTTCAAGAAGAGCAAGTGCAGGGTCCTGCATCTGGGTGGAGGCAATCCCAGGCACAAATCCAGGCTGGGCAGTGACTGGCTGGAAAGCAGCCCTGAGGAGAGAGACTTGGGGGTGCTGGTGGACAAAAAGCTCAACATGAGCTCTCAATGTGCACTTGCAGCCCGCAAGGTCAATCAGATCCTGGGCTGCATCAGGAGAAGTGTGGCTAGCAGGTCGAGGGAGGTGATCCTCCCCCTCTACTCAGCCCTGGTGAGACCCCACCTGGAGTACTGTGTCCAGTTCTGGAGCCCCTATTACAAGAGGGATGTGGAGGTGCTGGAACGTGTCCAGAGAAGGGCCACGAGGATGATCAGAGGGCTGGAGCACCTCTCCTATGAGGACAGACTGAAGGAGTTGGGGCTGTTAAGTCTGCAGAAGAGAAGGCTCCGAGGTGACCTCATTGTGGCCTTCCAGTATTTGAAGGGGGCCTACAGGAAGGCTGGGGAAGGACTTCTCAGGCTCTCAGGTAGTGATAGAACTAGGGGGAATGGAATGAAGCTGGAGGTGGGGAGATTCAGGCTAGATGTGAGGAGGAGGTTCTTCCCCATGAGAGTGGTGAGACCCTGGAATGGGTTGTCCAGGGAGGTGGTCGAGGCCCCGTCCCTGGGGGTGTTTAAGAGCAGGCTGGATGAGGCTCTGGCCAGCCTGATGTAGTGTGGGGTGTCCCTGCCCATGGCAGGGGGGTTGGAACTAGATGATCCTTGTGGTCCCTTCCAACCCTGAATGAAACTATGAAACTATGAAACTATATCAAAGCCTAGTATAGAGTAAGATTTTTAGATAAATCCAATCAGATCTGAAACACAGAGGAACCAATTGTTAAACATAACTTAAAAAGATGCTGCAAATCAGTAACAGAAAAATGTTAAATTATTTTAAAAAACATATGTATCATAAAATCATTACTTATGTCTATGACAGCATCACCTATGTAAATTTAAAAGTTCTATGAAAAATAGTTGTAAACTGCACAAATTTCAGTATTGGTTTTATTCCTTTGTATATACTTGGGATGGTTTTTTATCTATCTTTAGGTATATATGAATTATTACTACTTTTGCAAAAGGCAAATATAAATTTGTTGACTGGGAGAATGCCTTATTGCTGCTAGCAGGCTTTATGACAGATGTAACACTCTATTTTAGGACAAATCTTTATACATATATATGTATCTGAAATGAGACATATGGTGGAAAGGGTATCAAATGCCTATTGGCTGGTTCAACTGGCTGTCCCAACTTCTCATGGAAAAAAAAAAGGAAAAAAAAAGGAGGCAAAACTAACCCTGTCTTAGCCAAGCCCAGGGCTATCTGTATCCTAAATTCAGGAAGGTAATTATCTAGCACTCTGAGGAAAATAAGCCTTAGATGGCATAAGTCTGGATGTGTCAGTTCCCCAAACTCTAACCTATTTTTGAAGCAGCATAATTATTTTTTTTCTTTCTTACTTTTTTTTTTTCTTTCTTACTTTTTTTTTTTCTTTCTTACTTATTTTTTTTTACTTTTTTTTTTTTTTTTTTTTTAAAGCTCCCCAGGCAACTGAGCTTGCAGCTTTAACCTTTGAATTACAGTGTATGGTATATACAAGGCAATTACTTGTGCCCATAATTGAACTTAGGTGCTAAATGACCTAAATACATGCTATTCAAGTATCTCAGTTTTTGAAAGAGGGTAATTACTAAAAACAAAATCATTAGAAATAGGAATTGGCCTAAGTCACAACTGTATTAACTGTATCCAAAAACTGAATACTACAGATGGTTGAATCATGGTGCTGGGAATGGTTCCTGCCACTTTGCAATTTACTCATAAATGTTTGCCTCTAGGTAGACACTTAATGGTACCAATATGCTCAGAGCCAGAAAGCTGGTACCACCTGCAGAGCAGCAGTTCTCAGAGCACAGATATCATTTAAACTTCATCAAAATACAAAAATAACTTATTGGCGAGAGATTTACCTTCGAGTTTGGGAAATAGAGGTTCCAACACCTATTTTAATTCATCTGGGCTGATAATAGAACTGATATTTCCTACCAGTTTGGCTTGATCAGCATATTACCCTTTCTTTTTGGAGTATGTAATATAAAGCGAGTTGATATTTTTACAATGTTAGTGAATTTCAATCTCAGTGTTCCAAATGCATGCTTTATTTATTAGGAATCATGTTCTTTCCAGTATCTATTGAGCTCTATTTTTTGTTTTGTTTTAATTCCAGCAGAGACTGGTTTACTTTATGCATTAAAACAAAAAGGAATGGAAAAGCCACAACCCTTAATAAATTATAACTCACTAGTCAAGGGTGATGCAGAGAGTGAAAGATAGCCGTTGATAACAAGGAACAGAATACAGGTCACGGAGCTGCTACTTTTACCTGGGAGATGTGGAAGCTTTTTACCTCTTCTCAGATTTTCTTTGTTGCTTTTTCAAAGAGAAAACCATGTTTAAAATCAGAATTTTCAAGTTAAATAAAACACCCAAATCTCTACCAGAAAGCATGATTTGTGTTTGTCCTTTCACTGGGGTCTTTGAACTTTCTAGTTTTGGTAGCTTCTCAGTTTGTGCAAGGCTGAACTTTCCCTATATGACATATAAAGCCAGTGTATTGTGATTGAGATTTACAATGCTGATCAGTCTTATTTAGATCTAGGCTGTCTTTTTCAAGCCTCATGACCTAGAAAAAGAAAAATGTACCTTTCATTACTTTGGGTCTAAACAAAAAAAAAAATGTAGGTGAATCATGCATCAAGATTTTTATTTCTCTGCAATAATAATAATAAAAAAAAAAGTTATGATGCCAATAACGGCAAAAATTAGAAAGTGTCAGTATGAAGAATATTGTTCAAATATGCTATAAATTCCGGAAGCAAACACGCTTTATGAGTTTATTAATGGCTACCTTTAATTTACATGTGCAGCTGTTTTTTACAAAACTGAAAGTGAAAGTGTACTGACTCCTTAGGAACATGAAAATATAAAAAAATTATTGTAATTATTCATTCTTTAATTTCTTACTGTTTCTTTAACAAATATAGAAAAATGTAGGTACACAGATTTATTAATCACAGTAAGACCTCTTATTTTGATTTTTTTTTCCTTACAAATTAACCTCAAAGGCAGAATCTTATTTATTTATCTAATGAGATAAAAACTTTCTTCAGCAAAGCTGGTTGTGCAGAAGACTGGAATATCTAGGCTATAAAGAAGCTAATTTTTTCACTGATTTTAGCTTAAGGTAGTCCAAATTATTTGAGCTTAAGCTGTATGATAAAGGGCTATAGAATAGCCCCCCCCCAGGAGGGGGTTGGTCTCTTCTCCCAGGCAACCAGCACTAGAACAAGAGGACACGGCCTCAAGCTGCACCAGGGGAAGTTTAGGCTGGAGGTGAGGAGAAAGTACTTCACAAAGATGGTTGTTAGCCAGTAGAATGGGCTGCCCAAGGAGGTGGTGGAGTTGCTGTCCCTGGAGGTGTTCAAGAGGGGACTGGACGTGGCACTTGGTGCCATGGTCTAGTAGGCATGAGGTCTTGGGTGACAGGTTAGACTTGATGATCTTTGAGGTCTTTTCCAACCTTGTTGATTCTATGTTTCTATGTAGAATATTAAACACAATGAAGTGAGACAGCTAAAATATTTTTCTTATTGTGTGTTTGTTAGTAAGTTTGGGGCAGAAAATTGTATCTGGCTCTATTTCTTTAAGAAAAGGAAAGATTCAGATCTGCACACACTTCACAGCTCTCAATGTAGCTGTGATGGCCTACACAAAACACTCATATAGATGAGTGTGGATACACATAGAAGGACTATGGAGAGAGATTACAACTAATGGCTCATCCAGTTAGAAAAAAACTCAAAATTTTCAGGCATGCAAACCTCCCTCTTGAAATAAATAATTATTATACTGAGAAGAATTCACTCATAAAGCCCATGGATATGCAAATGCAGTTTGCAGATGAATATTCAATATTTCCTTAAATCTTCTTTACTTGTTTTCCAGCTGAATTTCCATTATACCAAATATATTTGTGGTCTCCAGCTCTACAGATAATTGTGCTTTTGTTTGTCATGTACACCTGCAGTCTGAACAAACAAAACATCAGCCAACGTGATTGATGGACTAAATAAATTCAGAACAGTCTATAGAGCTTGAGAGCAGCGAAAGAGTGGGTGTTGTGATGTGTAATTAAAGACAAGGGGCATAACCATTAGATTCTATGCAACTGATGACAGCAGTTGGTTATTTTGTTCTTAATTTTCTGCCAGGAAAGATGTTTTAAATGTTGATGACTTTAATTTTCTGCAAATTAATATTAGACGTAAGTATATTAAATCACTCTTTGGATCACTGGTGTATTTTTGTGTAGATAGAACTTGCTGATCAAATTGCAGATTGTAGTGATTTTGGAAGGAGGTTACATACCACATTTCATGGTATGCCAATTCTTTTTCTGACATGCTTTAGTAAATGAGTGTTAAATTTCATTTTATAACCTGAGTATTTAATTAGCTTTGCTTTTCTGTATGTCCTAATCAGCATCTGAAGAACGTACTTTTATGGTTGTGTTGTAAACTAAAATCCCTGTAGGTAAACTTCCATAGTCAAGACCACTGTATTATATTTATTCACATTTTCTATGACTTCCTAAACCTATATTTATTCATAAATATACCTAAACCTATATTTATTCATGTTTTCTAAGACTTCCAAACCTAATGATACATGGGCTCGAACTGAAAATAGAGATATTTCATGCAATTATGTATCTAATTAAAAAGCAGGCCCAAAATATCTTTGATTTAAGGTTAAAAAAAGAAAAAAAACCAAAAAGGATATACTGAAACAAGTCATGAATTGGTGCAGTTTCCACAACATAAATTACTGAAAGTCTGTCTGATGTAAGTTTTCACTAGGTCAGCTGTAAAATAAAAGATTCATTTGGTCTTCATAACTTGTGTTTCATTGGTCCCAGCAGAAACATCCAGCTGAAAATACTCTCAACAGTAATATTGTTCTATGAAAATATGACTGGAAAGTGGCTATATTCTAAGTACTTGAGGCATAAAATTTGCTATTCGAAACCACCTGTAAGTTAGCTGCAGCTACATAAAGTGAAACATACGAGTATCCCTTTCAGTGGATTGTGAAAGAATTTTAGTTTACAGCCAAACGCCAATATGGATACTACCTTTCAAATAGTTTGTTAAATAATTCGTTAAATTTTTTTAATGATTTATGACAATAAAATATGTTTTCAGAATATCTCAATTGAAGAAAAAGTTTATCTTAAATTGAGCCTCATTTTCAGAAAGCATTGTACATCCAACCTTTGAAACTAAAGTTCTTCTAAAGAATTAGCAGGATGAGCACCCAGAAAATTAAACCTTTAAAATCATGAATCATTCTGAAAAATAAAAAAGAAAAGAAAGAGAAGCAATGTTTATTTCTTTGAAAAGTAAGAAGTCTACTATAAAGAATGAAATAAATAAAAAATAACAACTGTTGTGGGTTGGAAGGTAGATCCTCCCTTGCCTCCCACCAGTGCAAAAAACCAAGACTCACACGAACGGATTGCAGAAGTGACGGAAAGTTTAAATGGAAAAGCAGTGAATATTTTAAAGAGAACCACAAGCACTGTGACAAAAGGAGATCCCAAAGCATACCCACAAGCATCCCAACACTCCCCTCTCCCCACCTGAGGGTACACCCAAAACCTCCAGGGCTCTTTCTTCCCCCCCTCCACTGTTAAATTAATCTCAGCTGGCCAGATCTGAGATTGCCCTTCCCCTTTTCCTCTTGGCATTAAGCCTAGCCAGGCCTAAACTGCCTTGAGATAACTCCCCCTCCACTACCGGACAGGGAGCATCTCCCATGAAGGCAGCAAGGGAAGAAAGAGGAAGTGCAGGACTTTGCAGGTGGTTTTATAGGGAGCAGGACATTATGGGAATGCAGTACACAACTTCCTGTGTCCACCCACTGGGCTGGACACCCAGGGCACCAAAGGTATATCTTGTGTGGTAGCAACAGAAGACACCCAGCCTAAACTACCACAGTGACTCTTGGATTTATATTTCTAGATGACTTGTATTTAAAATATATGCTACTGGGAGAGTACTTTTCTAGAGAACTTCCACTTGGAAAAAAATCCAGATATATTGTAATACATGACATCACAATAGCAAATTCATATGGAGTAAATGGGACTTTAAATACACCAATTACGTATATAAAAAACATACATTTGATTAGCTATTTTATACTTTCTTATACTTCTTACTGCTTAGAAAAGTACCCAAACACGTATGAAAATGCGTGCACATCCTACATACAAGTTTTTGACTCTGAGAAGTAGTGTGTTTTCAGGAGATAAAAATTAGCTAGATTCCTAATGCATTATCTCAGTGTTTGCAGATATTCTCAGTAGAAAGAGGGAGGATTAGATAACACAGCAAAAGCTGATAAACTTATCTAATAGGAGTCTATTTTAAGGCTGACTGCTTAATGTATCCAGATCATGCCCAAAGCTATCTTTTTAGTGTTGTATTTATTACATTTGCAACATTTAACATTGCAATGTTACTCCTAAAACCTTCTGAGTTTGCCATAGTTGACAGTGAAGCTTGCTTTGCTTTTTCTTTACAAGTTTTTGTATTTGTATCATCAAATCAGGGATCAATAAGCTGAAATTAATATCCTTTCACATTGCAGGTAAGGACACCTGGAAGGGTACCTACCTTCAGACTAATTCATCAGGATGTTTTCAGCGGTTCACTCTTCTACCCCCTCACAGAAATCCAAACAAAGAAAAATTAGTTTATTCCACCTGGTCTAAACATCACAGAATCAAAGAAACATTCAGGTTGGAAAAGACCCTCAGGGTCACTGAGTCCAACCAATAACCCTACTCTACAAGGTTCACCCCTAAACCATATCCCCAAGTACCACATCCAAACCACCTTTAAGCACATCTAGGGTTGGTGACATAACCATCTACCTGGGCAGCACATTCCAGTGCCTGATCACTCTTGCTGTGAAATTTTTTTTCCTAATGTCCAGTCTAAACCCACCCAGTCATAGTTTGATGCCCTTCTTGTTCTGTCACAACACTGGAACAGTCTGTCTGGTGTGGTTCTAGAGTCTTCCTCTCTGGAGATATTCTAGACCCACCTGGACGAATTACTGAGTAATCTGGTATAGGTGATCCTGCTCTGGTGGGGCAGTTGGACTATATGATCTCTCAAGGTCCCTTCCAGCACCTAACATTCTGTGATTCTGCAATTAGAAGAGAGAAGAGAGCAGCACCATCCTCTCTACAACAACCTTTAGGGTAGTTGTAGAAAGCAATGATGTCTCCCCTCAGCCTCCTCTTTTACATCATGAATGAGAGTTATTTGCATAGCCAGTCTTAGAAGCATCCCAGAGAAGGAGGTAACAAAGGTTGTAACATTCCCTGCAGTGTGTTCTGGTTCATTATGTACACGTGAAGGTGAGGTGTTCTTTATGGGTCCTATGCCTACCCCTGAGGCAAAAGTGCTTATGGAAGCTGAGGGATTTAGTAGCACTTTGTCCTTAGCAGCAGGTGTCATCATGCAGAGGTAATATAAGAGGCTTGCTAAGACAAATATTCATAGTGTGGGCATTTTGCGTTCACTTGAACTTTCATACTTTTTCTGTGTCCTCTCACAATCAGGTTTTCTGTTCTGCTAATCATTCTGATAATTCTTTTCTTTGTCCAGTCCACATTCACTGGTTTTGGTAATGAATAATGAAAAATGTATAACATTTCAGGTGAGTTCTGAATAACAACTTCCATAGCTGCTTTATTACTTATCTGCTGGGCCTAGAAAGATCTTCTATAATACATATGTCATGAGATACATGATTAAGCGTGTCTTTTTTATTTTGATAATATTCTGGAGAAGACATCATGCTATGCCTCATAGGTAATTAGAAGTCTTACTTCTGTTCAAAGAAAGGTTGTGAGAAGGGTACAAGAAATATTTCAGCATAAAATGAGTTGTTACTATCACTTGGTAGTGTTTCTGCCATTTTAAATATAAAAAGTTTTCAACTACTTCTGATAAGGCTCTGAGGAAAGACTTTATTTCAGCGAAGTTTAAATATCTGGGTATGTAATCTTTGGTGCAATTTATCTCACCTGTTGTTGATCCTTTGCTCCTTATTTTCAAAGGTTTTTCTTCCCAAGGGAACCTAGGGAAATGTGTGCAAATATTAGATACAACAGATATCACACACAGTCAGATGACTTCAGCCATAACACAACTTTTTCAAAAGAACCTGAAAGGCTTGAGAACCTAAATCCTAGCAATTTTCAGTGACCTCTATGGTAAGCCCAGCTTGCAGGTTTAAATAAAACTTTGTTGTGTGTGTGAACTAGTCTAAGAATTAAAAACACTGGGAGGTGTGGAACAAAGTTCTCTAGCATGGTTCAGCTGGTAAGTATTCACACTGCAGAGCAGTTATGTGTTATAGATGTGGTATAGCACAACAAGAGACAGCATTGACATATTTGGAGAAAAAAATCAAACCAAAAAAACATCAGTTTGCACAGATTATGTATTTTATGTCCTGCAGAGTTTGGTCTCTATGGAAGAACACCACATAATATGGTGTATCCACCTCGGGAAAGCATATCGTGTAGACAGTATTGCATTTTATGGTATAGACATACCATTTTATCAGGCACAATTTCAATGAGAAATTTCAAAGTTGGAATTAACAGCATAAACAGAAATTAGATCTCAAGACTGAAAAACCTCCAGAATTATTCTTTTTCCTTTCCAAATGTAGGTGTCTATGATAGGTAAGATGACTTGTCATTTCTCTCTGTTCAGAGCAGATGACTAGTTTAAAGTACGTGCCAGACAATTACATAATCCAAGACGCATTAAACTGGTTTCAGGAAATGCTTAGTCTTTTGGTATCAAAATTCTCTATATGTCTAGATATTCAGCTTCTAGATATGTTGAGAAGAGACTTATTGTTAACTGCACCTAACTTATGCATTATCAGTCCTTCATCATGAGGGTGGTGAAACACGGGAACAGGTTGCCCAGGGAGGTGGTAGAAGCCTCATCCCTGGAAGTTTTTAAGGCCAGGCTGGATGTGGCACTGAGCAACCTGATCTAGTGTGAGGTGCCCTGCACACGACAGGGGGGAACTAGATGATCCTTGGGGTCCCTTCCAACCCTAACAATTCTATGATTCTATGCATCATGGACTAGAAAACCAAACAACATCAGTGACTAAAAACATCCTCTGTGATGTGTCTATTACCTGTCAGGCTATAAAAGAGTGGGTGGAAAAAGCCTGGTAAGTTTGGTTTGGTTTGGTTTTAACTTGTCCACTTCTGAAGAGGGCAGGACTGTGAAGTCCATCACAAGATCCATCTTAGCATAGACATTATCTATAATTTTGTCTACCTTGTAACACTTCAAAAACTATTACTTCATCTTACATATGTGCAAAGACACCAAGGCACCTACAATACAATACGGGGAGCAGTGTAATGCCCTGGTAATCCATGAGGAATTAGTTTGGGACCTGCTGAGCCACTTGGACACTCACAAGTCCATGGGACCGGATGGGATCCATCCTAGGGTGCAGAGAGAGCTGGCAGATGAGCTGGCCAAGCCACTCTCCATGCACAGGTTTAGGCATCATCGAGTCCAACCTGTTACCACAGACCTCATGACTAGACCATGGCACCAAGTGCCATGTCCAATCTCCTCTTGAACGCCTCCAGGACTAGTGACTCCACCACGTCCCTGGGCAGCCCATTCCAATGACTAATGACTCGCTCGGTGAAGAACTTTCTCCTCACCTCAAGCCTAAACCTCCCGTGGCGCAGCTTGAGACTGTGTCCCCTTGTTCTGGTGCTGGTTGCCTGGGAGAAGAGACCAACCCCTTCCCGGCTACAACCACCTTTCAGGTAGTTGTAGAGGACAATGAGGTCACCCCTGAGCCTCCTCTTCAGTGTCTTCATGACCCAGCTCCAGCCAGCAGAAAGGATGAGCACATTCTCTCCTTAGGCATGTGCACTACAAAAAAGAGAGAACAAGTAGACCACACAGAGATGTGCCTATGCTTCCACCCATGCAAACACAGTGAACACCCATGGTTCAGTCTTGTTCCTCATACCCTGCAGGTCAGGGTTAAAGCTTCCTAAAGGAATATGTGCACACTCACACATATATGTATACACAATAATACTTTTCTGTGCCTAGTCTTAGCTATTCAGTCCATGAAGTTACTGGCCCCTGGATTCTGGTCATCTCTAGCTGCTGTGACACAGATTTGGGGCCCTTCAGACATCAGTTTCCCACACCAGAAAGCTGTCATATCTACCTCATAGTACTCAGCTTGTTTGCCTTTAAGTTCTTTCAGCTGTGTACACAGAGCCTCAGATAGGTGCAGGGCTTTGCAGATGAGCATACTGACCAGCCACTACTTGTCTACAGACAATTGATGCCTCATATTATAATTTTTCCCCTACTTTTTCTCATTGTTCCACCCTGAGAATTCACCTCTCGGGTCCATTCCCTAAACATATTTCACATGTTCCCACAGTTTCCTTAAACCATTTTGTGTGGATTTTTTGTGTGTATGTGTTGGTTGGTTTGGTTTGGCTGGTTGAATGGTTGGATTTTTTTGTTTGTTTCTCTGTTTGTTTGTTTGTTTTTTTTTATTTTTCCCCAATGCATTCCAAGACAACACCTACACCTATTTGCCGAACAGCTCCCTTAGTTTTTTTGACTTTCCAGATAGACTCTTTTCTTGATGTATCTTGGAGGGTTTCACAGCAGCGACAGGGATCTATTTATTCTTTTCTGATCATTTTTGGAGCAGCTTCTCCAGTGTGTTCCTGATTAGGTTAGTATAGTTTTTCAACCTATAATTGTCCTTTGATCCTTGCCAGCTTTTTGTGTTCACTGTGACTTGCCTTTACTTACATGACCTTAAATACTTCACAAACCGTGGAGAGGCACACAAACAAAATCGTGAGACACATAACAATGAACTGCTGTCAGTATAAAAAGTGGTGATGAATGATGTACTGAAGAGTTTTGCAGGCTTGTTTTAGATGCCATGCCTAGAAAAGATTTTATCCCAAAGGTATTGTTCATGAATTGGTAAACAGAAGTAAAATAACATCACGGTGAAAAAAGAGCATAAGTATGTTAAGCGAAACCTAAATCCAATGCACATTTAAGCCACTGTGTGATAGTAGTACCATCAAAAATTTTTAGATAAATATTTCCAAAATTAGTGCTCTGTCTCTCTCTCTGTATATATATAAAATTCTTAAAATATACAACTTTATGGAGAAAAAAGGAGAGCAAGAACACCCTCAACTGAATTTACTACAATCCAAATAATATAATGAAGATTATAAACCCAGAGCTTTAACTTCATACTTAGATAGCTTTCACTCCTGTGCAAACCTAAACAGCCTAACCAAATTATGTATTCACTTTAATCCTTACTCTCATCTTCATTATACTTTTCTTAGAGTGCTTTGTTGTTGTTTTTGTGGTAATGGTTTAGGCTTCTTGCACTCCATGCAAAATAATTTCATTAGAGTCTCTCCAGAGCATAGAAACTTACATATAGACATTTTATACAGAGAATTCAATGCATTTTGTCATTGTTTTAAGTAAATTGAAATGTAAATACCCAGGCACAAATTTACTAGTTTATTTTCTAAACTAATATTATAAATAACACTTTATTTTATTTTTTTTGGACTGGCATCTTATTTCTATTGCTCAAAATTATTTTTCAATCAGAGCACAGAGATTGCAGAGCAAAATGAGTCAGGGGAGAATACCCTGAAATGGAGCTCCATTTAAAGGATTCAGCAATAAACAGAAGGGTTGTTTTTTTGTTTTTTTTAAATTTTTTATTTAGATATGGCAGACTCAATTAGCATCTCATTAGCAGTAAGCTGTATAAATAGGCATGTTCAGTAAAGAAGGAAAAAAGTCAATAGTCTGCTGGCAGCAACTCAGCATCCCAACATCAAGCTTTCAACACATACAGAAACTCTAATTAGAAGCTTGTCCGTGTGCATGCATCACTCATTAACTACCTCTTTACTGAAAGGGAATAATGAATTGAGCCCTTTAATCTGACATTAATAAATTGCCACCATTTTGGGAGGCATTTGAATGTAAAATGGTGATGTTCATTATCAAAATTGTGTTTGATGAGTTGAGTTTGTTCTGGCTCATTGAGAAGGATGGTTTCCATAGTGCTAGGGCTTCTTCCAAAAAAAATAAAAAAGAGAGTCTAGATGCTTATGGGTTCTCTCACAGAACTTTAAGTGAGAGATGCATATGTGATGATGAAATGATATGTTTCCTGCATTTTCTGGTTACGCATGCGAAAGTAATTGAACATGACTTGAAGGTATGCCTTAGGGACTAGAACACTCATCTCCCATTTATAACATTTCTTCTGTACAACCCGAGTCCATCAGAAGGAATTCAGCTCCATATATATGAAAAATATATGACAAATACTTTGGGCCTATGCAAGCCATCTGTCACTTGTTCTGAGTCAATTTCCTCTTTTACTAGGTTTTATTACAGCTGTATTTCATCTTTTCTATGAACCAAATAGACAAACTGGACTATAATCCTTCATATGTATGGCAAAAGACAGCAGTCTCACTGGACATTAAACCATGTGTTTGTCCCTGAATAAGGGTCACAATTGGACTTTTTCAGAGCTACATCATGTAGCTAATGAGATTGTGCAAAGACTGATGTATTAGTTGGTCCCCTCTCTGATACAAAAGCAGTCTAACCCCATATTTTAGTGGAAGATGCAGAAACATTTGCAATTCTCCATTTGCGAAATATTCTCAGAAACTGTTCCATCTGGCTCTACTTCTGTGATTGTTATTCTCTGTGTCTTTAGCACATCCATACAACTGCCTTCATGCGTGGATTCACATGGCTGATTAGCAACCTTTTTACCAGAGGAGAAAAACTGATAAAAACCAAGTTAATAAAGTAGGATGTTGTGGTACACATAAAAGAGCAGATAACTCTCCAGCCAGGAAGTATAAAGATAAATTCTATACTGCCTGAGTTAGAAGCAAATAAATCTTATTCATCTGTGACTGTGACTCAGCTGTAAAAACTTACCAATAATGTGGAATTACATGCCTCTTTTTCCTTTTAAATTAAATTGATCCAACAGGGAAAGCCAAATGTATTATGGAGAAATATCAAAATGTTATATTTCAGTATACTAATCATAGAGAAAAAAAAATATTTCCGTGTCTTTATTATATCATTAAAGAAAACCCCAATAATTAACAAAGTCTTTGAGAAATGTCATAAGAAAAAAAATATGTAGATACCTGCTTGCCTATCTTTTCTCACATTTTCTCAGTAAACTGTCAGTTTATTAGAATGGATTAAGTAGCACATTTGTGCATGATTATTGGAAGCCATGTTTCTAGTATTGTGAAAATAACAGGCTTTTACCAATTTATCTTAAACAATACTTCAACATTTTTAACAGTTTTTCCAAAGAAATTGCGTTCTAGTCTTTGCCTATATTTTACTTAATTACATTTCCAGTCTCTGTCACAAACTGAATCACTGAATATAATATTAACTTCTATACAAAGACTTGTTTTCCTCCTTTTCTTCCATGTGACAGTGTTTATTATATATTCAAGATATCAAGGAGCTGTTTTCCTGTATCAGTTTGTGTTGTATAAAGTGTATTCTTATCTCTTTAACACCAAAGCCAACAGTTTTTCTAGGCCAAATGTTTCTCACAGGAATTAATTTTGTATAGAGTTTCCATAAACTTCTTTTTTTAGAGAAATTATTCCTCTTTAGAAGTAAGGAAGAGTTTTGGGTATTTTTTAGGGATCAAGCATATCTGCACTGGACAAAAAAAAAAAAAAGACATGCTATATACTCCTTAACTTATTTTCTTTATCATAAATCTGTTGGATGGTCAATGAGTATTTTTTTAAGTAAAATTTTATTTATTAAATGGAATGATCCAGAAGACAGACTTTGAAATACGAACAGGGCCAGCAGTGCGTCTGACACATTTTTCTGCCAGCTCACATCACCTCTAGTTTTCTCTCAGCCTGACTGTGATATATAGACTAGAAGTTTCTTGTAGCAGAACACTGTGTAAAACAATGAACTTCACATTCTGTGGAGCTTCAGCTGCACTAACCTCAACACACACATTAAATGTGCCTATCTTACAGAAATAATTGATTAACTTAGAGAAGACACCGAGGGAAGATACACAAGAAATTTACTCCATCAAGTAATTTAATCTAATTTAAGATGAGACACTGCTTAGAAACTAATAGTAACTTTTTGTGGAAGTTAAATAACAGTTGTACTTGGCTTCTGTTCCACCTAAGTCAGCTAACATCCCCTCTGAGAAACATTTTATCCTTGGATTTTCAAGGTAGAACAAGAGAAAAAGCTATAGGCCTAAATCAACAGTAAGTCAATATTCTTAATTAAGATCTATTTCACTAATAGTCTGTCTAATTCTTGGTGCTCCTTTATCTCAGTAGATTCCAGCAGACATGTGAGAGAGGATTAAAATCGGACAGCTGAAACAACTACGGCCACCAGTCAGTCTCCCACTTTACCACTCTGATAAATGTTGCCACTCTGAGCAGAATGTCTGATGTCTTAGGAAGTTTCTCTCTCAGTGAGTTAAAGAAGAAACAAATTTCTAATCTAATGTGGTAAACTCAACTAATCCTACTTTCCATTTATGGGAGTGAAAACTTCAGCAATGCAAGACCTGCTATACAGATAACACAATCACCTGTATCTTTGGGTAATAACATTTGTGGGTGAATGACAGAAATGGCTAGGATGTAAACAAATTTAGTTATCTGCTGCCCTATGCTTTGAGACTCCTGAATGAAGCACAATGCTGGTGAAGCATTCCTCTCATAGTGGTCCACTCAGAAAAATATCATTCCTGTTTTATGTATTCTGGCATTAGAAATCTTTTTATTGAGGAATCCTGTATTACCTAATCCTAACTACATTTGTCATGGGTTAATTTCAATATTTGCTGCTGTTATTCATACCGTGCTGCCATCATGTCAGCTTCAAAATGAAAGTGCAGGCTAGAGCAAAGTACAATGGGGTTTTAATTTCAGATGGCAACAGGAGAGGCTTCTTGTTCTGGTTGCTGCTTTTTGGTTGCTGATTTTGGGTATTGGGTTTTGGGTGTTGGCTCTTTCCACAGAGATGGCAGCAGGACAGGGAAGGATTAGGGAGAAGCTCTCTGGCTTGTATTTTTAGCTGTCTGTCATATGCACACTGCTGCTTTCTGCTGTGGTTTTTTTTTTTGCAAACAGGCTAAGGCAGTTGTGCATTTGTACTGTTATTATCTGATTTGCCCAGTATGGGGTTTTATGTGTGTGCTACTTTTCCCTCACTTCTGTGTTGGGGAAACAGACAGGTTAACCTGTTGTTTCACTTTAACATGTTACAATACATAATTTAGAGAGGCATTCACTAATTTCTACAATAGACACCAGGAAAAAGTAGAAAAACTCCACACAGACACTGGTATAATTTCAGTTATAAAAATAAATGCTTCCTAAAGGTCTTGTCTTATTATGACTTGACATCTGACTTTCCTGCATCTGATACCAGATCCAAGGTTTAGCATATTTTATTTTTGTGACAGAAAGAAACTGAATTGGGCAAATATAAGTATGTCCCTTGTGCTTGACCTTCTGTTTGATGCATATGAAATTTCTAACATACCATATCAACATTAAATTGTCTCTGCTAGCAAACCCATCGGAGAATTCATCAGGTTGACTTTAGCTTCTGCAGCATAGATGACTGTATTTCAGCTTGTCATTTCACTTCTTTTATGGACAATGAAGAGACATAAGCATTTCTAAGAGTGCCTACTATTTATTACATAGGCACCTGCTAATTTATTTATGACCTAAGGTAGACAACTAAGATATATTGAATGAAAGAACTCCAAAAGTGCTTATTTATCTTCATAAGCAATAAAAGTCTGGCATGTCAATTTGAGTTACAGGCATTTATATTATAAAGTTCAGTAGAAGAATCCTGCCCTATTGATAAAAATATGTCACTGCTAATGTCACCTAGCAATTGAGGTTTCATCTACAATCAGTAGAGGGAAATCATCACTTCCTTAAGACATTTCATCCTAGAAATCATTGACATTTTTAGGATAGGATAAATTGTTAAACTAGCATCTGGAAGGCACCATTTGTTGCCACTATCTTGAGGGTATCCAGACAAACAGTAGGTGGTTACTAAAGAAGAGAAAGTTTATTTCTTTAAACTTTAATGTTTACTTCTCCATTTTTCTTAGTGTATATTTGAAATACATTTTCATGAGTCTTTCACAGTTCTTCAAAACTTTATACAAATAGTTGTTTCTGGCTTTTCTTCACCTTATTAGTATGTAAACATACCATTTTCAAGTGTTGTTTCAGTGAATTTAGAGTTTCTTCTGTTGATTTCCTACTTTTGATGAATAATGAACACCAATACTTTCCAGCATATCCAAAGCTAAAATTAATCCTATTTAGGTTTTAAACTACAAATTCAATTACAGTTACAGAATATAAAATATCCAGTTCCTCATATGTAGCTGAATCTATGGCCTTTGCAAGCAGACCTTTCCAGCTGACAATTTAAAAAGCCAAAGAAAAGACCTTCCATCTCCCTAGGCAGCTTACACTGTTCACTCGTTTTAAAGTTAGTGACTGAATTCAAAATACATTCAGGAAAATAGATTTCACTTGTGGGACATGATATTGTGGTACAAGTCTAGAAATAGCACAAATCACTGGCAAAATTCTCTTTACACCACTAAACTTGCGTCAGTTGCAGGATTATTTAGTTTGAGCATTTTCAAACTGTGGAGGAAAAAAAAAAAGGAAAGAAATAAGATGACAGCTGGGCAAAGTTCAAATAATTTTCAATATCATTGAACAGATCTCTTTAATGCATTATTTAAGTACCAGGTAGGCAAGAATTCTTTTAGGAGCTGTCATTTGAAATATATTAAATTCTAAGAATGACAATGCTTTAGGAAAACTGAGAAATACTCTGTAAAAAATGAGAGAAGGAGAGTTCATGTGAGTAACTTACTACAGTCAAATAATATACTCATTAGTCTCACTTTTAAAAGGAATTCACCATTTTTAGATTGACCTTCAGGTCCAGATTTCAATGTTATTCTAAAGTCAGAAGAAATTGGAGAGTGTTCCATGTAAAACAAAAAAGGAACAAAAGGGATGGCTGATACACATTGCAAGGAGTGACAATTTTTAATGCTTTTTAAACTGGTTTCTTGGACTCCTGAAGAAAATCTTCTATTTTCTAGCTGGTGCCGTGGTTTATTACACTAGCTTAAAGAAACAGTTAGAAAAGCAGTCTATGCTAGTGGCCTTGGATCACTTCAAAGCTAATAAAGAAAAAAATCTGGAGTGCTACTCATCCCATTTATCTTAAACACTTGGTTATGATGGAATTAATTACCTTTTCATGGTATCAGTATTTATCTTTTGGATGCTTCCTTCTT
Organism: Melanerpes aurifrons; assembly: GCA_011125475.1. Taxonomy (NCBI): domain Eukaryota; kingdom Metazoa; phylum Chordata; class Aves; order Piciformes; family Picidae; genus Melanerpes; species Melanerpes aurifrons. The sequence goes on along the minus strand of WWNC01000071.1, from coordinate 3,807,799 downwards.
CAATATCTTTGCAGCTCTAGTGATTTCAGTGCAGTATGTTTCTTAATTAATGGTATTAAAGAGTTCAGAGTAACAGAAAGTATGTTTATAAGCTGTTTCTACAATTAATAGTTCTGCAAGGTAAAATCTTCCACAACACATATTGAAAAAGTATGCTGCACACATATGTCTGTACCATTTAATTGGAAAATACATTTTGTGCTGTCTTTGTCATCTGCTTAGCTGGCTTTGTGCATGCAAATTGGTTCTGGCATTGCTCATATAAATAATTACTATTAGTTTTAGAAGGAGGGTTTACAACATCTTTGTGTACTTCTCACATCTTAATTGATAGCTAATTTTGTTTTAGAGGAAACAATAATAAAACAATAACTGTAAGTCCAATGTATTTTCTCTTTTCCTGGGTGTGAGTTACCATCAAGCCAAATGGGGAAAGAAAGATATATAATATAAAAGCACCATATGTTGCTATGTGGACTTCTTAAACTAAATTAATTCATAGATAGTATAATATTAACCTTAAAATCATCTTACTCAATGTCAAGAAACTAAACCAATCTCATTAAAAAAAAAAAAAAAAGAAGTTGAATCATGGAAAGAAAATAGCTTACAGACTCAATAAGTATACTCTTCACCCAGCAATTATTAGGAGCATATTTTGTATTGCTTAGGTTATTTCAAAAAAACTTCTACACCACATAGTGAAGCAAATAACTTTTCCACAGGGGGAAAAACAAACAAAAAAACCCCTAACTAAACCAAACCAAAACCAAAAAACAGGGTTGGTTTGTGTTTTATTTAACTAAGTTATTTATAAAAGTACGTTCAACATTTTTGAGGATGTCTTGGGATGGGCAATTATTGTCCTTAAACTGCTCTTTAAAAATCTCTTAAACGGCTCAATTTAAGTTAACTTACTTGTCTTGAATGAGGTGGCCATTATGTCAGGTGTTATTATGTCTGTATCTTCCCATATAATTTTCTAATCATTTATACTGAAGTTTTTGTGTTCCCACAATTTTTGACAGTTATTCTCAGAATTACTTGATAAAGCTATGAAATACTAATGCACTTCCTTTACTAAGATGTAAAGAAAAAGTTATTTTCTCAGGCTGTATGTGAAGTTTTTGATAGAAAACAATTTAGTTATCTTTTCCAGTGTCATAATCATAGTGTCATAATATGTTTAAAAAGTTATCTTTAGCTTTTCCTGTAAGATTTTCACTATCTTCAAGCTATTCTTGCATGCCATTAAGATCAGTCACAGAGTCACAGAAACACCAAGGATGGAAGAGACCTCAAAGATCATCAAGTCCAACTCGTCACCACAGACCTCACGACTAAACCATGGCACCCAGTGCTATGTCCAATCCCCTCTTGAACACCTCCAGGGATGGTGACTCTGCCACTTCCCTGGGCAGCCCATTCCAATGGCTAACAACTCTCTCTGTGAAGAACTTTCTCCTCACCACCAGCCTTAACTTCCCCTGGCGCAGCTTAAGACTGTGTAGTCCTTAGAGATGAAGAATTTGTATTTTATTGTAACTGTCTCCTAAGTTTTTCTGGTTATAATTTATGCTCTGGAAGCTCAACAAGTCATGAGAACCATGAGTAAAAGTAAAATTTGAGAAGTAGTCATCACCTTCAGAGACTTTTTGAGAGTTCTTAGTGACTCAAACATGTAACTGCTACAAGCAAAGGGAGAAGCCAAAATTTTGTATACTGCAGATTCAATTCACTAAAAAGGAAATTAATGAAAGAAAGTTTCAGAACTGACCCATGTATGCTTTTGAGGGGAAGTTTGGCAACATTTATTTGGAGCAATAATCTTCCTGAAAAGCCCAGAAACTGGTACTGGAACATATGCTGAACTACCAAGAATTAGACAGTAAAAGAGGCAGTCTAGACTACCTCAACACTTGTTCCTGTGTTCCCAAAGTTTACAATGATAGCCTTCAAATACAATAGAGAACAGTTTTCCCACTGGAAAATAAATGGGTGAAAAAATGTGGTAAATTTGGTGCAAAGAAAGTGCGAAGAGTGAAAAGCATGAACAAATGAGGATATCTTAGTGTCTGTGTCTAAGCAACTTGCATAGATTCACTTTATGCCCAATGAAGGAAAAAAATGGCACTTTTAGGGAAAACATATCCCATTCTAAAATAAATATGAAAAATATATCAGGCAGACTGTTGTTCAGATGCTTCATTTAATATAAGTTCCTATAAAAACTGCCTAACTTGGCTATGATGTGAGCTGAAAAATGAGACTCAGCTGTGGCTGAGAAAGGTCAGCTTTGCATATCTAGAGGTGCACTATGCATCCATCCACTCTTAGTGATGAAGATCTCAATGGGGTTTAGGAAAAAAATCATCTTATAAAAAGCAGACTATGTCAGACTAATTAGTTTGCTTAGATTAAATTATTTAGTGTTTCTTGAGGAGCTCTGAGTTTCCCAGATTATTCACATAAGGGTCATAGTTGTGACAAAGAAATAATACAAGACCAAAAGCTACTAGAAAGTCAGTTAGAGATAACATTGAGAATACAAGACCAATTGAAATTATACTGGATACTTATGTTTAGGAAACTGAATTGTATCTCTGATAGGCAGCAGGTGAATATCCATTCTATGACATGACTGACTTTTTATTCAAAGTTCAATTCAGTTGTCAATTCATTGACATATAATGCCATTTAAAATGTCCTACAGTTCCTGGCTGCTGTCTGCCCCTCAAACAAGGCACCAATACACCATAGGTCTTGCTCTGTATTTGACAGGCATGTGTAGAATCACATGCACTTTGCATGAGTATAGAAACTTCTAGATAAGCATGTCTATTTGGACACTTTTATCTTGAGCTAAAATCCATCATAGACATCTGAAGTTTGGTGTGATGATCTACACTGTTCTGTATTTGTCCTTCCTTCTTTGTTCACCTCAGTTTTAAGGGATCAAATTGTCTGAACAAATCTAGATGAAACGTGAGCTGTCAATATGAAATTAAAATCTACAGAGGTCACTTTCAGACAAGAATACATAAGGAAACTGAATAAAAGGGAGACTTAATTTCAGTAATCTATCATTTGCCTTTCCTCTAACTCCTCTTCTGAATTTATTTGTCAAGATAAATCCGCTTATGTATTTCTTTCTTATAAAAATGACTTATTTTGCTTTATGGGTTGTAACCCCAACCCATGCTCACTTATAACTAATTAGTTATATCCTGTAAAATGTTGTAAATATATACATCTCAGATACCTAGGGGTATATTTTTAAACCTTCATTTAATTTTAATGCAAGTTTTAGGGTCCAGCTGAAGGAAAATTAATTCCATTTCACCCCATTTAAATCTCACCTCATTTAAATCATGTCTTTAAATATCATTATTCTTAATAGAATTTATGCATACTTGTTTGCTTCTGGATGTAATTTCAAAATGTAGTTTCTACTGAACATACACAAAATCTCCTCATAGCTTTCCTTTCCCAAGCTTATATTCTCTTGTGTGAGTATTTTCACTGAAAAAAAAAAAAATGTAAAATGTATGCAGATGAATAATTTTATTAATTTGGTATGAATGATTTCAGACTTAAGGTCTTAGATTAAACCACAGGTGCAGATTCAAAGAAATAAGTGATTGGTACAGATTTGAAGCCACAGAGGAAAACTGCTGAATAAATATGAGTTCTGAATTCAGGGTGTAAGAACATGCAGAGTGTGGGTGAACTGCATCCACATGGCTTGTGCTCTCTGTACTAATGTACGAAGGCATGATGCCTACTGCTGCTTTCAGTAGTACCATTCTTTGGCTAGCTAAACCAGTGTTAAATCAGTGTTATGTTGGAAGAGCTATGACAAAGAGAGAGAATATAAAGATCTGTGTGGTCTAAATGGTGTATGAGAAAATATGGTTCCTAAAATGCAATCCTTGCATTTAGTGCTGCTAGAGTTCATGTCAGACTTACTTAAAAACCATTTCATGATTCATTTAAAATATCTCTGATGTTATATTTATTTATCCAGGAAAGAGTAGGTATCTGGTCCCCATTTTCACTTTATCAATATATGTTACTTTTCCCTAGTTGACTAGCCTCAGAAGAATCTCTAACTGTAAAGCATCTACAATCTCTTGTGCACTCTGTAAAACATCTTTCCTGTTGTCCTGGTTGTTGGCAATTATTATTCAATGCTTATTAAGATTTTAGAGTCTCTCTGTGATCTATTTGGAATTAATTTTCTTTCATTTGTTCAAACAAGAAACCACAACAGATATTAATTATATTGTGTTTTCTACACTCTTTACATCAACATGGCTGTGTTCTCTGAAATAATTATGAAAATGTGAACTTTGTCCCTTTTATTGTTGGATGTTCAAATTTTATTCATCCCAGTCTATGCAAAATAGCCTTTAACTCCCTCTAAAATCAATAGTGGAATAAAGGCAGCTCAAAAGGTGGTTCATATGACCTTATTTAAATTTTAATTTCAGGAAGATGTAAATCTTCCTTTGGAAGTGCCAATAACTCTCAATTAATTATAGAAAGAATTGTTGTTATTAGCTCACTGACATATGTCTACTCCCTGTCATGCCAATCCCAGTCTACAGCAATTTATTTAATTTTTTTTCTTTATTTTTTCATCTTTTTCCCTTTCCTATTCAGTGATTCAGTCCTTTACTGCTGTGACTTAAGTTAAAAAAACAAGCAACTAAACACACACACAAACCTACAACAAAACCAAAAAAAAAAAACCAAAAAAAACACAGTCTTCAGGAAGAATTTCTCAGGCACAGGGAATAATGCATTAAGAAGAAATAAAGAATTCTGTCTTATCAAACAGTTAATTTAAATCATATGCACTTAATCATGCAGTTTGTGAAAAGGAATGGCACAGTTGCAGAGTAAACAAACATTCTCAATATTTTAGTAGGTTTTTGACAAAATGGCCAATTTGCAAACCAAGTAACGTATATTAATTTCTTTTATTAAGAAAGAATAACCATACAGCTTTCATGACTCTGCTACTTGTCTTTAGGCAGCCTGTTGCACCTCTACATGCTCCTTCTTACTGAGCTCATACATTCCAATTTTCCCTTTCTTGTTTTTTAAAAAAGTGTGTTGCATTTACGCATTCTGTATGTCCCACATTCCTTTCACACACACTTGCTGTATGTTTTTCATATGCTAGTAGCACATTAATATATTCCTTCACCAAGAATGGTGTCACATACACAAGGAAGGATGTTACCTGTATGTTGAATCTATCCCACTTCACAGTAAGGAAGATAAAGCCTTAAGTGTAGTTACAACTGTCCAAATGCGCCTATCCAAGCTGTTGCTCCGGGAAGAGACCCATAGGGGACAGGCAAGAGCATGTAATATTCCAAGCTGCAGAGAAAGACTACCTATGTAGTCTGTCCTCACAGGAGAGGTGCTCCATCCCTCTAGTCATGCCTGTGGCCCTTCTCTGGACACTCTCCAGCATGCCCAAATCCTTCCTGTAATAGGGGCTCCAGAACTGGATGCAGTACTTCAGGTGGGGTCTCACCAGAGGTGGAGTCATCATGATGAACAAAGGGACACCCTAATTTTCAACATGAGCCAGTTCATTCTCTTCTTCTCTCATTAATGAATATACATTTTATTATGACAACTAAGAAATCACAGGAAATCTAAATGAACAAAAGGGTGTTATTTCTCTTCTTGGAACCTTTAACACCTCCACAAAGGGCTATAGAAAGCTAATTCCCCTTGAAAACTTCATATGATATTATTTTTTCAAGATAAATTTTGGGCTGTATGAATGATAGTTTGCATTATTTGCAATATTATAGATTTATGATTTTTTTTTCTTTATTTATTGCTTGGGCTGGGTGACCACACTATTGCAAATGTACCATAGCACTACCTTGAAGCAGAGTAGAAGCACACGCAAGAAAAAGAACTGATGAAGAATTATTAAACAACAAAGCAAACAAGAATTAAATCAAAGTTTAAACCTGTTTTTCAAGCAAGAAAACTGGACATATTAGAGATTTTCCTGTGCTAGGAAGACTTTATTTAAACCAATAGAGATCAACAATCTATAAAATGTCAAGTCTTGCCTTTTTAAAAGGGTGGCTGCATCCAGGTTCACTATTAATGTCAAGACATTGAATGGAGAGAGTACTGCTTGGACTAACCAAGTGCCTGCCAAGAACCAGTCTCACAATTTAATCAGTTGATGCAATTCCAGTGCTTGGAGACCTGCCCTGGCACTATGTGGTTTCCTAATATATGAGCAGCCAAAATACCTCTCTGTGCTTCCACAAGAGGATAAATGATTCGTACTTGTCAGAGAAATTCCTTTCCAAAACCCAGGTGCTTAGCCTCTTGTAGCCATAATGTTCAGGCTGGCAGAAAAAAAGATTATCTAGATTGCATTTCAAAGACTTATCTCAGAAAATGTGATTCAGAGATGCCACTATATACTATTTGATTCAAGTCACTTTCACCCCAATTATGCCATCTCCAACCATATTTACTTTCCAAAATTACTAGACAGGCTTAACCATAACTCATGAGATCTTGAGTTGGGGCTGGGCTGAGGAGGGTGCATTGTGTTCTGTTCATTTGGGGTTGGAGTCAGGATTTTTTGTTTGTTTTATGAATCTAAACATTCTATCTATTTCTGGACAACTGAAACAAACTCTTTATACGTGTATATATATATAAAGTCCCACTACTCTAGGAATTTATATTAGACTGGACTGTTGCATACTCTCACCTTTGGATTTGTATAGACCTCCTCCACCCAGACCCACCTGTCTGTACTTGTAAGGCAAGGAAAATTCTGTTGCTCCATTAGTAGCTGTTAAGCTGCCACACATTACAAGTCCTGGCACAGTCCATGAATGGAAATCCATGTCAATTACGTTTTTACTCTGGTTTTGAAATTGCAGCAATTTGGGTTCTGCCTGCTAAGTAGTGGGGTTCTTCCTGTAGTGGTGCAGGTCAGTCAGATTTTGGCAAGATTAGTTGTCCCCCCACCATGCATTTAAACCTAGTAACGTCATAATACAGTAAGTCTTATCTTCAGGGGGAAAATAAAATATAAATCACTTCTAAGTAGCAATACTTAAATGTGGTGTATCGTAGAATGTGAATATGTTAATCGGAAATCCTGGGGGTTGATAACAACATGATGTTTATAGCATGGGCCATTAAACCTATTACAGAAATCCAGCTTAGAGGTCACTCAAAGTAATATTCATGCTATGTTTGTTTCAACGCTGCAATGAATGGATAAAATATTTTTTAAGTATGGCTCTATACTTCTGTGTCAACGGGACTTTGTGTTACTGAATTTAAGCCAGTAAAAAACATTTCTTTAATACTGTGGTAGTGAGACAAGTTTAGTTCTCCCACACACACACACACACAAACCATAGCTAACTCAGTCAGAGAAGCAAAATGGAAAAGAGCTGTATTTTACAAGCAGGATGAAATGTGATGAATATATACACAATATACAGTATTTACAGTATATACAAAAAATACACAGGGAAGAATGTAACACAGATAACTGCCTCCCCCCCACACCCCCCGGATAGAAGAGGGCTCCCCCAAAACCCCTTTTCCTCCTTCCTCCTTTTTTCCCAAAAAGGGTTAGAGAGAAAAGTAATTATTAAGGGGGAAGCCTGTTAGTTCAAAGTGTATGTTAGGGGAAGAAAAGAATTAGTTTCTTATCTTGTTACCTCAAGGTCAGCTCCAGTCAGCACAGAAAAAAGAAAACAGCTGCTCAGACTGAGACTGAAACAGACTCTGACATAGAATACATAGAATAAACCAGATTGGAAGAGACCCTCAAGATCATCGTGTCCAACCCATCAACCAATCCAACTCACCTAAATAACTAAACCACGGCACCAAGCACCCCATCAAGTCTCCTCCTGAACACCTCCAATGATGGTGACTCCACCACCTCCCCAGGCAGCCCATTCCTATGGGCAATCACTCTCTCTGCATAGAACTTCCTAACATCCAACCTAAATCTCCACTGGCGCAGCCTGAGATGGTGTCCTCTTGTTCTGGTTCTGGCTGCCTGGGTGAAGAGACCAACATCCGGCTGTCTACAATCTCCCTTCAGGTAGTTGTGGCCAGAATGCCATTGGCCCTCTTGGCTGCCTGGGCACACTGCAGGCTCATGTTCAGCCTGCCATCGACCAGTACCCCGATGTCCCTCTCTGCCTGGCTGCTCTCCAGCCACTCTGACCCCAGTCTGTAGCACTGCATGGGGTTGTTGTGGCCAATGTGCAGAACCCGGCACTTGAATGTGTTAAATCTCATGCCGTTGGATTCTGCCCATCTGTCCAGCCTGTCGAGGTCTCTCTGCAAAGCCTCTCTATCCTCCAGCGGATCAACTCCTGCCCCTAGCTTGGTGTCATCAGCAAATTTACTGATGATAGACTCAATGCCCTCATCCAGATCATCAATGAAGATGTTAAAGAGCATGGGGCCCAGCACTGATCCCTGGGGGACTCCACTACTGACTGGCCGCCAGCTGAATGTCGCACCATCACCACCACTCTCTGGGCTCGGCCATCCAGCCAGTTCCTAACCCATCACAGTGTGCTCCCATCCAGGCCATGGGCTGACAGATTGTCCAGAAGTTTGCTATGGGGGACGGCGTCAAAGGCCTTGCTGAAGTCCAGATAAACTACATCCACAGGCCTCCTCACATCCACCAGGCGGGTCACCTGATCATAGAAGGAGATCAGTTTGGTCAGGCAGGACCTGCCCTTCCTAAATCCATGTTGGCTGGGCCTGATCCCTTGGCCATCCTGTAAGTGCTGTGTGATTGCACTCAGGATGACCTGTTCCATAATCTTGCCTGGCACTGAGGTCAGTCTGACTGGCTGACTGCACAGACTAAAACTTTAAAGTTACTTTCCCACTGATCTACCAATGAAATTAGTTTAGAATTATCTTTGTTTACCTCTTTACACCAAAACATTCAGCTAGTGTTTCAGTAGCTGTCCTTTCTTAATGGCACAGCCTAAAACTGTCACAAATACAAAAGAAACCCAACAAAAAACCAACCAAACATTGCATGTTAAAAAAAAAATATGGTAAAATCAGAGGATGTTCATTAAATATGCCTAAATGTTTATCTAAACATTTCAAAATAGTAGAGCTGCTGTTCAGGAAGGGAGAAGTTAGATGAAAGTTTAAGTTGATTTACTGGGAAAGCAGTAGACTATACTGTCAGCTCTTTAAACCTGAGATGTTTAGGTAGTGTTTCATTTATATTCTCATAAAAAAACAGTGTCAGGCAAAATTAGAATATAGCCAGTCTCCTTAAATTGAAAGGAAAAAAAAAGATGCAGTTGAGGGAAAAGTTCAAGAAAATGTTCAGACATTTAATTTGCACTCTATAATGACTCATTAACCTCCAGGTTTATTTGGGTACTTTCTGAAATAGTACTTTGGAAATGAAAAACTATTGAGTTGGCACCTTAGCTTTGTGCAAATAAAAGTTGTTGTTTTCATTGTAAACCTGTCTCAAGTTCAAAGTGGATTCAAAGATTCGTAACAAGCAGCTAGGTCTTTTATTTCCACAGAGATAGCACATCCAAATAAAGTGGTGTTCACTTGCAAAGTCTTTGGATGACAGCAACATTTGACAATGACAGAAGCATGGTTACTCTTTCTACCTACAAGAGTCAATTTGAAGAAGTAGTGTTGTCAAGTGTTGGAAAAGAGGTTTGCTAGCCTTATAAGAGTGCTAGTGGAAACTAGCTAGGTGGTAGAAGAAAAGCCAGTAATTTAAAGGAACAGTATATTACCACCATTTATTGGGTATTCATATGTTACCAAAATAAAACAAAATAAAATGTGCAAATAAAAAGGGATATTATTGTGAGATTTTTTTTTGTGAACTCTCTGCAGACTTTACTTCTTTTCTCTCATTTAGTCAGAGATATTAAAAGTGTTAAATTTCAGTATTTAAAAAATCTTGTTCAGAGGCTATGAGGTGTTGAATTCACAGCGGATGCTGATAAACAGTCAGATGAATAGCTAGTGGAGAATGGATAGAGAACACTTTTAAGGAGAAGGACTTGGGGGTGCTGATGAGAAGTAAAATGTAAGTCAGAAATGTGTGGTTGCAGCCCAGAAAGCCAACTGTATACTGGGTTGGATCGAAAGAAGTGTGGCCATCAGGTTGAAGGAGGTGAAGCTGGTGAGGGGTCTGGAGTACAAACCCTATGAGGAGAGGCAGAGAGAGCTGGAGTTGTTTATCCTGGAGAAGAGGAGGCTCAGAGGAGACCTTATGGCTGTCTACAACTACCTGAAGGGTGGTTGTAGCCAGGAGGGAGTTGGTCTCTTCTTCCAGGCAACCAGCACCAGAACAAGAGGACACAGTCTCAAGCTGTGCAAGGGGAAATTTAGGACTGCCCAGGGAGGTGGTAGGGTCAACATCCCTGGAGGTGTTTAAGAAAAGACTGGATGAGGCACTTTGTGCTATGGATTAGTTGATTAGATGGTGTTGGATGATCAGTTGGACTTGATGATCTTGAGGTATCGTCCAACTTCGTTGATTCTGTGATTTGCTTCCTCCACTCTGCTCTTGTAACTCCCACCTGGAGTCTGTGTGCAGCTCTAGAACCCTCAACACAAGAGGGGCATGGAACTAGGTTGTTATTTTTAGGGTTCCTTCTAACCTATAATCCCAAGCATGCATTCTAACTTTCATGGTAGGATATCATTCAGCCCATGAAAATAAGTGTTCTGTGGATCAAGTGATTGCTTATTGCTTAAAGTTTATAGTTACACTGTGCAAAAGGTACTGCCTGACATATGACAGCTGTGCAAAGCAAAGGACTGATAATTACTCTTGGTATGCATAAGAAATAGAGACATTTAATGAACAAGTAGCACCCATGAGATTGCTTATCTTTCTCATCACTCATTTTGAATTTGACTGTTATAAATGTACCTTTTTTTGTCACAGTCCAGCGGCTCATACCACCAGTCTACAACATTTGTTTGCTACTGACCTCACGGCTGGTGTTTATGGAGTAACAGGAGGATGGAGGAAGGGACAGTACCTTAAGTTTTGTTCCTATTTGTAGTAGTGATAGGGACAAATATAAGCAATTTGTGCTCTCTCTTTTTCCCTCAGCCTTATTAAGGTACTTCAATAAACTTCGCAAGCACCAGACAGCCACTGACCTAATCAACAGGAAACTGATTTTCAGGACAAATACTTGGTCAGGGTCACCAGTTACCATGTTTGTGAAACAGCCTGTGTGATACTGACTCTCCTTACTGAACTTGTGCTTTGTTTCCTCATTCTTCACTGGATGCTTCTGAAAAGTTAGTTTTATTTTCCTGCCCAGGAAATGGATTATTTTACCTAGCCAAGTTGGTTCATCTCACAAAGTGTATCATTAACATACAGGGGAGACTACTTAAATGATTAAAACAACTTTTATGAAAGATGAGGTGAATGAGGATAGCAAATGGTAAAGGAAGACCAAAATTTGGTTACCTGGAGAAATGGAGTGACTAATGTTTGCCTACTATTTCAGCTAAAATGCTACCATAGACTTCAGAAGTAAAAAAACAAGTGGTTTTATTATAAAAAGAAAAAAAACCCAGAGGTTTTATTCACCATACATAAGTAAATTGTAGAATTCCCTGCAACAGGATGTTGTGTACTCTCCAAGTTTAAACAGCTTGTATTTAAAAATTAATTAGGAAAGGAGAAATCTGTAAAAGGTCTGCTCAAATTTCAGTCAAATTCTGGTTCAGAAAGTCTCTTTAAGATGTAGATTATAGAAAATCAGGAGGGATATATATGGAATATGTAGGAAAATTACCTCTTGACATAAGCCTTTATACATAAATACTTCCTATTAGTCATGGTTAGAGGCAGGATGCTGGTCTTGTCTGTTGCTCCATCTCAGCACATACATTTCTACACTGTCTCAGTAACCAGGAAATTACTCCCTCATACATATAGGTGAAACTCAGTGCTCTGTAGTCTCACCTCAACTAAAAAAGTCCTCCTGGACCTGGTTCAAATCTATTCGGATAGTCTGAATATAAACTCAAGTGTTTTAGGTGGAGCAGACTTTTGATGCTACAATTTGTCAACGCCCAAACTGAAAGAGATCTTGCATTGTTCCAGCTCTTGCTGGAACAAGGACTGTTTTCAGTTGGTTTTAATTATATTTCACCTCTCCAACTTCTCCCTAAATGTGAGATTGAAAGTTCTTTTCCACGTTGATAGTCTAAGCTGCTCAAAGGAGTTGAAAATTAATTAGTAAATGAACATAATGAAAAGAGCTCAGAAGGATGTGTGTTGTGTAAAATTTGAAAAGAGAAGGTGGCTCCAATACTTTATTCTACTATGTAGTCTTTTCTAGAATTTCTATACTGGCGTCACTTTGGTGTAAACAGACATGAACATGGAACAAAACCAATTCCAATTTACTTGTAAGCCTTCTCTGTCTCAAAACTGAATTTCTTAATTTGGATATGAAAAGAGAAGGTGCTCTTCTGTCTTTCTGAGAAAGTCTGTATGGGCTTTTTTGTTTGTTGGTTTGGTTTCGTTTTAACTAAGTTTGCAGTAGGAATAACATTTAATTAAATGCAATAAGATTTGAACATTAAGCTCAAACCTCAGTAAAATAGTTATCAGACTGGATTAAGAGAAGGTCAAAGCATAGGAAAACTAGCATTCAGTATACTTACTGGGACTGTTTTTGTTCCCAGATAAGACTGTGCCTGTAAACAGTTTTAAATACATGTGGATTATGTCTATCTGTTGGGAAATATGGGATATCTTTTCCTTTATCTATTCAATTGAAAAGTACTTGGTATACAGTGGAGGCAGGTTTTCAGCATGATGTCATATCCATATGAAAAATAGTGAACTATAAGTCTTAAACCAGAAACTACATTTTGTGCCCTATTAAATCAGGTTTGATTGGTTTGCTTTTTTTTGTCTTTCGGGTGTGTTGAAAACTTAGTATTAAGATATAAATATCAGCTCTGTAAATATGTGGCAGAAATGCAAAAATTGTTGAAAAGAAATTATTATGGAAAAGAAAAAACCTCTCCACTTCTTTAAATGTCCAATCCAATGATAAAAACACACACAGAGTAAGGGATTTAAATATGAATCCTGCATGTCTTGCTATTTGTATTTTTTTTCCCTTAAAGAAAAATTCTACTTTGGATGTAAGAAATCTTCCTGATGAAATTTCACTGAATCCAACCCACCTTCACAAAACTGTTGGTAGAAGTTAACTGAGAATGTTATGAGTAAAAGCTATGTAGTCCTCTTTTTCTCTCTCTTTTTTTATTTCATCTTTTTTTTTTTTTTTTAATAATCTCTAATCTTAATGATCCTTTGCTCCAAATGAAGCTTGAAATAAATATGAATATAAAATACCCAGTTCATAATCTTTGCAAATTGTCACATTATTGCAAGAATATGTATTAAACATAATCACTGGAGCATAAGTTTGCATGGATTATAAAGTTTATATATGTTTCACAGGAGACACTGCTGTTACTCATCACAGTTTTATGTCAGGGTTTTATACAAGTTCAAGTCCATTGACTTTACTGGAGTTTCTCCAAGTTTCAAACCAGCACAAGTGAAAGCAAGCAAGAGTGACAAACAATAACTATTCTTTTTGCAGTTAGGTTAAATATTTTTTGTCAATAATGTGTTTCAAATGAGATTTTTATTTGAGAGTTTCTGCACCTGAAGGGAATTCTACACTAGAGAACAGGCAGCCAGGCAGCCAGTACCAGAACAAGGGGACACAGTCTCAAGCTGCGCCAGGGGAGGTTCAGACTCGAGGTGAGGAGGAAGTTCTTCACCGAGCGAGTCATTCGGCATTGGAATGGGTTGCCCAGGGAGGTGGTTGAGTCATCGACCCTGGAGGCGTTCAAGGGGAGATTGGACGTGGCACTTGGTGCCATGGTCTAGGCATGGGATCTGTGTTGATAGGTTGGACTCGATGATCCTCGAGGTCCTTTCCAACCTAAGTGATACTGTGATACTGTGATACTGTAACAAATTCATTATACCACACTTAAGTCGTTTTAAAATACTTTGTTATCTCAAGCATATACAATTTTGAAGGTTTCTATGTAATATCACTGTAAAAAATTGAACCCCAAATTCTAGGTACCAGATTATATTTCTAATCTAAAAAGTATAATTTAGAAATGTGACACATTTCTATTCAAGGTATGTAGTTACTGTGTCTCCTACCATGTCTTTTTCTAGTGATTTCAAGATATGCCTAGCTGACTGTATATAAGAAGGAGAAAAAGGAGGTGGAACATTTCAGATAATCATTCCCAATAGCTGGGGTTTATAGGTACTGGTTAATTATTTTACCATATTTGGATAGATTATATGTGAATTAATGATTTCTTTGTCCTAAGTATTTGATTGATCAGTATCAAGAACATAACTTTAATTTCAAGTAAGTGTGCTAATCCTGGTTTACTAATTAAATCAGAGTCTTGAATAAAAGTAGTTAAAAAAGGAGTAATGTTTTTGATGCCTAGTATAAAGCTTTTTTAATTATTCTAGTGACTTTTAGATATACTTTCTACCTTCACTGCTTCTTTTTTGATCTTGCAGAATTCACAAGTACAAATAAATGTAATGTTTGTTTTAGAGTAGAGTTAATATAGCCTTTGTAACCTGTAATTGGAAGCAGATAATACCTGAATAGGAATATTTTCCATTTTTCCAATTTCTCATGAAAGGGACAACTGAATGTTTGAGCAGTTATTTCAGTGTTTGTCTTTGCCCTAACCTCTTAGGCTTTGCTAACACTACTAAATTACATGGTTCTAGGTCAATGACTCAGTCTATTAATTATATTTCTTGTTCTGTGAAATTGTTGGAGTGATGCTTGGTTCAGTTTTTTGGCTTGAGACATCCAAAACTCACTTATAAAATTCCCATACTCAGCTTTGGAGCTAGCACTGGCCAGGTGCCGTGCCCCATAGGCAGTGTGAATGTTGTTTCCGTGTAATAGAAAATTAGGGGGTGTTCTGGACTAGAAGTCTGAACAGACCATGTAGGTAACTTCAGGGACACAGAACAAAATCTTTTGTTCATTTACAAGCAGATGCATAGCTGCAAGGTCTACGCCCTTGTGGAGAGGATTGTAACCCATATCCTTAGCTTAGTAGTGCCATAGGCTTCCATGAGGAAAGGTACTCTCCTGTATTCTGTATGTTGATTCATTTTGATGTCCTAGGAATTAAATGTAAAAGTAGTATGAATAAGATCAAAATTACAGAAGCACAGAGATATGGTTCAAGTCCAGTACAATTGCTGAATGACCATTATCAATTTCCAGACCTCCTTCTGTCAGACTTTTCAAAACAATTCATTTTTTAATAGCATCATAGTCATTATTTAGGTAAATTAACTATATTGGCATGTGCAGCCGCATTAACTAAATGATCATATGTGATGGTTTCTATTCCCTCATAACTATCTCTGTTGGTACCTTTGCTGCTTTTCCCAATCAACTTGCAGCCTGAATGTCTATGAAGGCTAAACTGCCTCCTTTATCCCCTGAAGTGCAAATTTAGGTAAGTAGAATACAATTATACTAATCCAAATTCGGCCCAAGCAACATTAGTTTTCCTGGTGAGATTTTTGCCTCTGTAACAATGCATTAATCTTTCATTAGATGCATTGTCAATATGCAAGTCTTAAGAACAGAGCATTGATGTGTACTGAAACACCATACAAGTGCTTAAAAAGAAAAATAAATAAATCAGAAACAGTCTTAATAGTCTCAGTGAAACAGATTCCCAGGAGAGCTTCATTAAATTTGCACCATCTAAAAATACTTATTTAAAATGCAACCATTCAAAAGCTTCAGATACATTATTAAACACTATCATGCAAATGAATAATTTACAATTAATAACCAAATGGTATAATTAAAAAGCTTTAATAGTTCAATTTGCTTTATCCTTCTCTTCCTTCCTCAGCAATATTAGAAGGATTGACTGATGACTTCCCTTCTGTAACAATCTTCTGTCTGATAGTAAGGGATTGCAAATATGAGCATTTTCATACCTGTTTCCTTTCAAATTTTCCATTGCTTCCAAGAGAGATTAGAATAAAAAAGATTAGAATAAACCAAACCAGGTTGTAAGAGACCTTCAAGATCATCGTGTCCAACCCATCAACCAATCCAACCCACCCAAAGAGCTAACCCATGGCACCAAGCACCCCATCAAGTCTCCTCCTGAAAACCTCCAATGACGGCGACTCCACCACCGCCTTGGCCAGCCCATTCCATAGCACAATCACTCTTTCGGTATAGAACTTCCTAACATCCAACCTGAATCTCCCCTGGCGCAGCCTGAGACTGGATTGTTCAGCACCATGGATTTTTTGTGTGTGTGTGTTATTTTTCAGGTTCAAATATGAGTTAGCTTCAGCTTTTTGGATGTTGTTCCCTGACATTTCAAAAGTAACCTATTTTTTAATGGTTTTCTATTTGGCCATGATGCCTCCGCTTAAAATGAAGACACAAAAAAAAACCCCTAAACATTTATTGGATTAGTCCTTCTGTAGTTTGATTTAGTTTCCTTGTGTTCCACTGTTTGCTAGCATGAGGCATCAGTACATAAACTGCAATATCAAATAGATTGTGTCTTCTATTCTTCCTGGGTCTTTCTCTCATCTTCCATGTTACAACATATTAGTCCCTAGACATAATTTTTGAGTGAACTGTCTATTTCCCATTGAACAGGTACTCTTTTGGTGATAGTTCATTCCTGACACTACTCCTAAGGGAGATACGGAATTTTTCACATCCAGAGTGAAGCCATTCACCTATTTTTTTTTTTTTTCACACTATTCCAACAGACCTTTTGCAGTGCTCTCATTCACATAACTATTATGATATTTCCTAACCGATTCAACTTATGTGATTTTTACTGCAGTATAAAAGTGTCACTTTGGTAGTTTGACAGCTTATATGTGATTTCCAGCCTTGGGCCTGAAAAATTATAACAAGCTCAGTCATTATTTCCTTTGGTCTGAAATCTGCCATGTATTGCATATAAAAATGGGGATGGGGGTGGGGAAATGGCAAAAATACAGTTACAACAGATGAATTGCACTACTGTGTCTAACTGCCCAAGTGATGCAGAATGACTATACATGCTTTAAAACAGGTAGTCTGACCCAATGCAACAGCATATTTGACTAACTCAGCTGTACTGTAAACATTATTTCAGAACAGAGAGGATGTCCCATTCTTTTCTGTCCTTTAGTCTAGTTCATCTATGACTGAATACTCATGTTTCTACATAATCACATTCAGTAGCACAACTTAGTAAAAGTAAGATACATGGTGCCCACTACCTTTCCTACCTGTAGAAATGCCCATTCTGGAGATAAATGAAAGCAAGAACGCTTTATAAATTTAGCTCTGTGATATCTAAACAAAAATCTCTGAGTACTGTGGCATTTTCTTTTGACAGACATTTTTATACTAGCGATAATTGAATGAATATGGTAAAAAATAGATTCTTGACCTCATGCTCCCAAACCAAAATTATCGCCTTCAGAATGCTCCCTATCCCTATATATGTATATACGTGTGTGTGTGTGTGCACGTGTGTGTATTTTAAATAGCTGTTCAGTTACAGAAATGTATTTTTGAATGGCTATCTTGTTTTTATCTTATGGGGAAAACTTTTTACCATAATGATAACCCTAAAATTAAACCCATATTTTAACATATTTACATCAAATACTTTTTAAACTATTTGAAAAATACCTTTTTTAAACATTCTATACAGATAACAGTGAATTAGCTACATCTGATAATTACCCTTGCTAATTAACAACTACTAATTAAATTATTCAAACTGACATGAGCAGTTTATATATCAGTAGGACGCTAGAGCAAGTTTAGGATTCAAACCCAGAAAATTCTGTGTTGTAGAAATTTTGCTGTGCTTGCAAAATATGTAACCTTCTCAACAATAACTATGTTAGGAGTTTAAAAAAAAATAATTGACATTAACAAGAGAAGAATACTTATGGTAACCTTGATTAGGATGACTATCCATAGATGCTGGAAAAAGAGACACAAATCAACCTCTAACCTTGGACATGAAGTAATGGGGAAAGTGTATTACTGGTTTCATGTTCACAGGGCCAAGATATGCTTGGCCACTGTCTGATGTAAATACCCTGCAGATATTAGTATGGTCCTTGGTGTGGCTTTGTTCAGGTCAGTTGGCACTCTCCAGGCTATTTCAGGGAACAGTATGTGCTAGACACCTTTCCCACTAAACAGTTTTGAGAAGCTTATTTTATCCTGGGGAAAAAAAAAAAAAAAGAAAAAGATGATTTTAGTAGAATGGAACCAAACCGTGATATTCCACATCACTTGTCCCCTGGGTCAGCAGCGAGATCTAGGCCGTCACAGACCACGCTGCATATGCTTTAGTGATACAGGTGAAAAAACTTTTTTCTAAGGCAGTCAAATGTAGACTCACCTAGAAGGATTCTACAGTAAATATCAACAAGTTCGTTAATTCACAGAAAGTAACTTTGGTAGGAGAGTCCAGCAATCAGTTCCTTATCCTCTGTCTTCCTTGTCCTATGGCACAGAGATGTATCTCTGTCTCAGCCCTCTTCTGGAACAGCATATCCACTGAATTATCCCTACCACTCAAGAAAACCTTAACAGTAGCTCCTGGCAATAAAAGAAATAAGGGAAAGACTGGTTGAATAACTATATTTTTATAAACCCTGGTGTTAACTTGAAGCATACTTTGTCCATACAAAGCCCTCATGTTTCCTCTTTTGTGCATTCATCCACAGTTTCTGTTCTTTGTTGTTGAGGTTTTCCATGATGAAAAGGGAAAAATTTAAATTGTATCATCCCCCTCACCTAGGGAAATTGCTATCAAATTTTCTATGACCACCTGAATTTTTTTTTTTTTCAATTAAAAGTTTGAAAACCTTTTTGTTATACAAGTAAAGATATTGTACATGTGCCTTTATGTGACAGTTGATGAAAGCACTTCACCATCTCCAGCATAGTTTAAAGTGGTCAGAAAAAAATCCCAAACAAAAACCAGTGACCAGTGTTCTCAAAGCAGCCAATTGTAGACTGACATTCACAAAAGGATTTGTGAGACTCAAGTGAGACTTTGACAGATATAGATGCTAAGTATAAAGTGTAAAGACCTCACAAGAACTGAATCATCCCACTGATGTCCACTTTTTCACAAAGAAACTATTGTTAGTATAACAGTCCTGTCTGTACAAGGACCCAGAACTGACACAACTTAGAGTAAACATCTTGAAAGCTTAGATTAAACATCTTGAAACTTAAGGGTAAATCCAATGAAGATCTTAAAGCCAAATGTTTCTTTGTTGACTTAAAATATAATATTTTATATGCAAGTAGGCACTACCTAAAACATGCACTTTTCAAATGCTTCTATTCTGTTGGTTTTCTCTGAGCTAATGCAGTCTTATATTTGTCAGTAGGTTGTTGTGGTGGTTTTAGGCCATACCTTTAAAATTTAGTTACAGATTCTAAGCAGAAAATTAGAAAAATATAAATAAATCACCATTGGGTGTAAAAAGGAAAACAAAAGATTATTCTAAACAAATTAATTGGGTAAATATCTGGAATATAAGGAGCTGTACCATAACAATTCTTCTCTTTTTCTTTTCTTTTCTGAACTCTGGCTGTTTTGCTTCACTTGAGAAAGATAACATGTTTCTGGTTGGCCTTGGATAAGACTAATCCACTGCTTTTGTCTCCTTTCCTCTCTTTTGGGACAGGGCGGGGGTGGGGGTGGGAGGGTCGGGCAGTGGAATGGCTTCTCTCATCTTTTTGACCAGGGGGGTTTTGTGTTGTTTGCTAATTGTAAATATCTGCATAATATTGTAAATACTGTACATTTTGTACATATTCATTGCATTCCATTGTAGTGTAGTTTTTGCTTGTAAATACAGCTTAATTTGCTTCTAAGTGAGATGGTCTGGCTAAAAGTTAGAGCTGGGGAGAAACTTCAACCCACCACAGTTACAAAACAGAATGCAGAACAAAATAAGTTGAAAAAGACAGAAGAATGTAGGAGGTAAAAGGTAAATTACAAAATTAAAGGAAAATAATAGTTTAATCTCTTTCTTTTTTACTACTTTTTTAAACCATTTGATGTTACTATAAAAACAGATTGAAAGACAAAGTACAGTAGAGTTAGTGACACGTATAAACCTGAAAAGCTCTACTTCTGAAGTGAAGCCAGTTCTGTAGTGCATTGTACATCATCTGTGTATGTTCTGTGTGCAGTGTAGATCATCTTTAAATATGTGTCATACTCAAGCACCACTTCACTGGAACTGAAAAACACTTGGAGGAATATTCTGTGTTAAATCAATATGTAATTTTCTTGGTTAGTGAGATGTGAGAGGATTCCTGTTGGGTTCGAAAAGTGCTGTCTCAATTGTTCAGACTTTGAGCTCTAGCTATCAGAGAAGTTAATAGTGTCAAGTCCACTCTAGAACTCTTTGTCCAACTATCAGTCAATAAACTAGTTACTGAAGGAAGCAGTTCTCATTCCCTAATAGATTAAATTATCTAGAAGTTCATGAGTTTTCAAATGTTGAACTGGAATCTTATAGTGGAAATATTATTGCAGTGTAATACTCTTATATAGAAATTAAAAACTACATAATCTGAATTAAGACTATAATTACAAGGATAATAAAATACCATGACAATGTAATGAATATTTGAAACAAAATCATACTAAAATAAAGCTTTCCTGCTCTGATTTCTTAGTTCCCTCCCTTTTTTTCCCCCCAAAGAATTTTTGTAATTGTTTGCACTGATACATTCAAAGAATAAGAAAGGAATGCTGATATCTTATTTGTGTTCTCTGCTGTCTATGCTTCAGCAGGGATATCTTACATTATTTAAAAAAGCAAAGAAATACTTGTGTGGTAATCAAAATTGGTCAATGCACATTTTTCAAGGAGAAAAATGTGTACCCCTTTACATTTCTGTGGAGGTTTCACAAATATAACTACATATAAACATTTGGTACAATCAAAGTCAAATGACAGCATATATATTCTACATTTAACTAATGTTGAGGTGAAACTTCCTGTGTTCCAGTTTATACTTAGTGTTCCTTGTCCTACTATTGAACACCACTGAAAAGAGACTATCTTCTTCATCTGGACTCCTATCCATCAGATATTTATAGACATCAGATCCTCTTTCAGTCTTCTCTTCTCGAGACTGAAAAGCCCCAGTTCTCTCAGTCTTTCTTCATAGGACAGATGTTCCTCATAACTCTAACTACACTTCATGGAACTTAGTATTTTATATAAATTCAGTATCTTTGAGACCTTAACCCATCTGTTAAATTTAATTGAAAATGCCTAGTGAGATCAAAAGTTATTAAAAGAAACCAACAGATAAAGAGAGAAGCAGATAGATTAAAAATTCGGCTATTATGTAAGACTTATCTCTTAGGAAATAAAATTTAAAGTTCAGTTGGGATTAACTAGCTATTTTGGGCAGGTATATAGTGCTATTTATATTTCATAAAGTGTTTATTGCACTTTTGAACACTCCATCTGCAGTTTATTACAGAAAGAGGATATCCTTCCTTATAAATAATATGTTTAAACATGTTATTAAAGTGCAAAGCAATTATTGTTTCGCTCTAACAAAATTAATGCAGCAATTATCTTTCCTTGACTATTTTAGCAGGGGTAGTTTGCCCTTATCACATTAGAAGACCTTGCTTGATTGTCTGATTACCTACAGGAAAACATTCCTTGACTCCATCAATGTTCCATGACTTATATTTAGGGGGGAAAATGGAATTATAACTCACAGTGACATCCCAATCACACCCTGCAATTACAGTACATGCATTTACAAAAATGAAGGGAAGAGTGAACTTGTTGGCTAATACAATGTTATGATTGACAAAGAAGAAATGTTAATGCTATTTTTGTTTCCTAATGGCTTTGGTTTGGTTCTCACACGTAAACTTCATGTAGTATTTTGGTTTAATTTCTTCTATTTGTTCAAAGCATCAAATAATCTATTGATTAAGAACTGTAGAAGGAACTGTGGGCACTCTCCCACAATCTTGTACTAATGATTTTCAGAAGCAGTGAAAAGAAATCAGTTTGTGTTTATTAAGACTCTTGTGTTACTTTATATGTGTTGTATAATAGAAACAAACTGAAAAAGAGACTTAAATTCTCTCAGTAACTCTTTGGAAATTTACTTCAGGAAAGTTCGTCTTGATTATACTTTGTTTGTCTTACTCTAACAGATTAAACAACCATTTACTTCCAATTATTCTCAAATAGTTTATCCCTCCCTCTCTCCTTTTTTAAACCTCAACTGCACCACAGCCACTTGTACTAAAGCATTGTATAATGAGACTGCAAATCAGAATGCTAAGTGGGAACACTATCTTCTAGGGTACAAATACTATTAATAAATTTAATTTCTTGGAAAATAAATTTTCATCACTTCTACACAAAAGTATCTATTATGTTTTCCTTTATAATATCAAAAGAAAACTTGCACATTACACTGGACTACAACTAAAACAACTTAGTTTAGAGAAGTCAGTGGAAACTAATTAGAATACAGAAACTCCTCCAAGACTGTTGGCTTTACCTGATTTTGAACCAATTGTGTTGGATTAATTGGGACGTTTCTGTCAAATTTCTTTAGCTTGTCAGTACTAATTTAGCAAAAGATCATTGCCAGCTATAATTCACATTCTTAAGGTACAACATTCATTAACTTTTAGGGGAAAGAAAAACAAGACTAATTATTATTTAGTTAAATCTAATGGTAATGCATTTAATTTCAAAAAGTAGGACTTCATAATTAAACATATATAAATATAATTAAGACTTAGAAAAATGCAGCATGTTGTGTAAGTACAATTAAAAAGTTTAGGAATGATAAAAGTCTGCTTTTCAGGCTTTTACTGCAATAACTTATTTTTCCCTTCTCTTCTTTAACTAACAGAGAGATCTCAATGGTATTAGCAAAGGCCAATAAAAGCCACTTTTTCTTTTTTTTTCTTTTTTGTGTGAGTGAAGAGAAACTGCTGCCTCACATCATTAGAAACAATTTCTGGGCTCCCAGAAGACATAGCTTAATTGATAAAACATTAGTGTGATAGAGAGCATTTGTCAAAAGTTAGACTTGTTAACTTCTTTGAACCTGATGAAAATGAGCTGTAGGCTGTGGTTTGGCACTTTTTTTTTTTTTTTTTTAAACTACTGTTTTAAAAAGTTCTGGTTTCCCTTGCTATTTTTTTAATCTATTATCTGTAACAATTTTTTACATTTTATAATGGAAAATACATCTTTTAAATGTATTTTGAGATGCTTGGAATTCAGGGGTGCATGTAATTCAGCTTTTTATTATGAATATTGGTAGTTCTCCCTGATACTCTAATGAAATGTTATTATGATTTAAGTTTAACTTACTTCTGCAATTTTTTGTCTCAAAACCTAATGCTCTGTTACATATCAGAACAGTCCTCATGTTTCTAATATTTTTTTCTCATATATTTTGATTCACCTTTTGTGAAGTAAGGTCCCACATTGACATTTGCTGTAACAATTGAAGAATAAACTGTATCTTTCTACAAAAAGATGTCAGTAAATAACTATAAAAATATGGTATTATAAAATTACAGAAATACAAGAAGGACTTGTTTGTGGGTGTTTTTTTCTGAACCTACAAAGACTTGTGGTTGATAACATGGCTGGAGACTGGTTTGGACATAGCAATTTCAAAATGATAGTTTTCTGCTCTCAAAGTGAGTGAGGCAGTCAGTAGAATGGCTGCCTTGGACTTCCAGAGGGCAGGGTTTGATCTGTTTAGGTACCTGGCCAATAGAAACACTTGGGAGGCAATCCTGAAGGTCAGAGGAGTATGTGAAAACTGGGAATTCTTCAAGAAGGAAATATCAAAGGTGAAGGAGCAGACCATTCCCTAGTGCAAAAAGACCAGCCGGTAGGGAACAAGATTGACCTGACAGAACAGAGAACTTGAGAAAAAAAAAGAGTTTATGAACTTTGGAGGAAAGGGCAGGCAACTCAGGAGGACTACAAGGATCTTATGGAAAAGGTTGTCCAGGGATATGGTTGAGTCACCATTCCTGGAAGTATTTAAAAGATATGTGGATGTGGTGCTGAAGGACATGGTTTAATGTTGAATTTGGCAGTGTTAGGTTAATGATTGGACTCCACCCAAAGATCTTAAAGATCTCTTCCAACTTAAATGATTCTCTGGTTCTATAAATTCTAAAAGACATCCTCAACATTTTTTTGAGTACAAAGAGTATGTAAAAAAGGATTTTTTTTTTTCATTTATTTTGCCTTTCTAATCAATTCAACATTCCAAGAGTAAAAAATATGAATGATTAGGTTTGAAAAAACACAATTTTAAATCAC
The DNA here is from genome assembly GCA_011125475.1 of Melanerpes aurifrons. Classification (NCBI taxonomy): domain Eukaryota; kingdom Metazoa; phylum Chordata; class Aves; order Piciformes; family Picidae; genus Melanerpes; species Melanerpes aurifrons. The sequence goes on along the minus strand of WWNC01000071.1, from coordinate 3,783,258 downwards.
TGTGTAGGGTTCTCTTTTGAAATCTCAGAATCACATTCCCAAAATGCAGTCATACAAAGTTCCTGTGAATCAACAAGGCTCTGTAACAAAGTTCAGTTTTATAATGCAGAGCAACTTGAAATTGAAGTACAGACTTGTATGTTATACAGCCTCATCAAGGTTTTCTACTATATACTCTTTCCATGATCATTTTAATCAGGAAGGATTAAATCTTCAAGCTACATAGATTACTTCAGATACTTAAGACAATGAAAGGAATCCTACTGAAATAACAAAAAAAAAAAAAAAAAAGAAAGAAAAAAAAAATCAAACCCACTCCAAACTCTTCAAGTTTAACTCCAGAAAGAAAACTGAATTTGTAATACTTTAAATCACTTCATGGATGTAATCAAGAATAAGTAAATAGACAGAAGAGGTGTTCTCATGTTCACTAAAATGACTGGCTCAACTACTACACAATACCCAATAACAACACTTTACAAGAGATGAGATGCTGTTCATTGTTGCTTGAATTACAGGCACCCATACAATGTACTTATACCAAAAGCCTCTCTACAGTCATTTTATTTTAATCTCCTTTCCTTCTCTTATTGCCTCCTTTTTATTACACACTGTCAAGCAGTAAAATAATTTTTCATCTCATTATTATGTCTTTTATAAAATTTTCTAACTGACCTCAATGGATTTTTTGTCTAAGACATGAATAAAATCAAGGTAACGACTTTCATTTGCCCTGCTCTTTAGGCCTCTGAACTGAAGGTGAATGTATCAAGCTAAGTCAGTTTGATTGAATTTTTAGACCAGTTGAAATCAAAGACTTTACAAATGCAGAAGAGATGGCCATAACTGATACTTTATTATTATTATTATTATTATTTTTAATAGAGAATTCTTCTCTCATATTCAGATGAATGCCCATTTTAAATTTGCTTATCACAATCTGAATTTACTTCTAAATTACAGTACTGCATTGCAGTGGCTTAAGCCAGTGCAATCAAACAGGCCAAGTGGATCAAGCCTTTATGGTATAGGGGGGCAATGTCTGAAATATAAATACAGGGAAGCCTGGAAAATTGATTACATCACACTGCCACAAACCCACCAAGTAAACACTATGTGCTTACAATGGTAGGAGCAGCTACTGGATGGCTGGAAACATATTCAGTGTCCCATGCCACCACTTGAAACACCATTCTAGGAAAACAGGAGCTGTGGCGGCACAGCACCCCAGAAAAAATTGAGTCGGATAATGAGGGAGTTTAGTTTTTGTGCTAAACCTTTACAGGCATTCAAACAGCAAATAAAATTTCTGCAATATCCCTTATTAACAAGTCTTCCTGTGAAGTATTTCATTATTTTTAAAAGAAAGTTTTTTCTAAAAAATAAAAAAAAAATAAAATATTTTTACTGACTTTAGTATCATGATTTTTTACTTGCTTGCTCAACATTCTTTGTCCATTAGGTCCTGCCAACTAGTGATGATGCAGTACAATGATGTAATTCAACTGGTGATGTAATTCAACTGCTTAGAAGATCAGAAGTTCTTTTTTTCTGGTCATAGGTTTAATTGAGTAAAAATTAATTTTCTATGCATAGCTTCCTCTCTTGCTTTGTCAATACCTTGGTCTAAAGGTTTTCCACGCTAAGCTTCTCACAAAGTCCTGTAATGGTGCTAGCTAACATTAGAACAATCTGGATTGTTTTCATTTTACTCAGCTTTCTGCTCATGGCTCTTTGTTCTAGCTGTTCTCAGAGACAAATTATGTCTTTCAGACAACCATTCATCTGAATTGTGTTTTACAGTATCTTTTTAGATAGTATCTTTTTAATATCTTTAGTGTGCCTATTTTTTCACCCACCACATTTTAACAAATAGTTGAAACTGAGTAACTTAAATGTCTACCTTAACATTAGAGGAATCATTGTCAGATGAAACCCATCCCTTGCCTCCTTGTTTCCCCTGGTGAGCTCCTTTCCTGAGCCATCCTTGATGTCAATCTGCAGACACACAGCAAATGTCTTTAAAACCAGAACCGATCTCAGTACTGGAGTTGTCATCAGATCCAACTGGGAGGCCATGGACATGAGTGAATAAAAGGTATGGCCAATGTATTTATGTGCCAGAGCTGAAACACACCCCCAGCTGGAGGATACCCCTAGTCAGCACCTCATTAACTTCACACAGCTTATCTCACTTCCTTCTGGCTCCATTTATGCAGCAGCATCCTGTAGTTCCAGGCTGCAGCATGGGCAACTAAACCTCCATAAGCTTGGGTTCTGAATCATATCTTTCAGTAGCAAATTCTCAAGCCTGTAGTTTGTGTTTGAATAATTTAATCGTCTGGTCTTGCTTTTTTTAGGTATCTAATGATCTCTCATTGTTGTTAAATTATTTCTTTTCATTGATGTTTTCTGGTGTTAGTGTCCTCCCTGCTCTAATCGTGAGGTATGTGGTGACAGGTTTGACTCGATGATCTTTGAGGTCTCTTCCAACCTTAGTGATACTGAATAATGAATACTGAATACTGAATTCCCTAATGTTAACATTATCTAGCAGTATACCCTCTAAGTCTGCCAAGTAAATGGCACATAAAAAATAAAAAAAAAAAATTCCAGACTGTAAAGTTGTAATTTTATTTTGCATTTTATTTTTTTCTCCCAGTATTAACTTGTTCATATATGTTCCTGAAGGCTTTTGCACCTCATTTTCCCTGATACTTAGCAAAAACAGAAATATCATATTGTATGATGCTGTCTTTGTAGAAGTACAATTAAGTTTGTCAGGAGTACAAATGGAAATGTTACCAATGGACTGTACACATAAAAGCAACACAAGAATAATGCCTGCAATGTCAGCTGTTATGCCTCAGTGACAAAACACTCTAATAATAGTTACCTACAGAGATCTATTGTACACTTCAGTGAGTTAACAAATTCTAAGCCACAGACCCTGAAATAGACGAATAAGAAAAACAATTTCTTCCATCTGTTGAACTCTCTTATGGTGCTTCAAGTCATTTCCTTTGTGAAAAAATCAAGCAAACAAACAAACAAAACCCCAGACTATTTCCACTGCATCTCATAGAAATAACACGTCAGCAAATACTACTATTCTGTTTCCTTTAACAGAAGTTTAATAAGCATTCTGAGAAGGTGTATTTGTTCCCAAGTTAGGAATAAATTGCATTAAAACATTCTTAAGGCATAAAATTAGCATCAGTATCAATATCTCTCCACTTTATCTCTCTCTTTTAAATTAACACAAATTAAGAAATAATTAGCGAAATGAAGTAGGAATCAATTATCAAATTAATATTCAATAACAAGTGCGGATATGAAAATAATACAATTTTCTCTGGTTTAATCAGTTTAGAAACCAAATTCTCTTCAGAGAAATAAATGGTAAAAGTTGTTTTAAAGGTATTAAATAATATGGGAGTAAACATGGCAAGAACAAGTTGAACATTAGTGTCCATGAAAATTCTGATACTCATTGTGCCATATGATATGAAGATTTGGACATTCTGCATATCACTTTCTAAAGAAAATGTTAGGGTATTAGTATCATAGTATCATAGTATCATTCAGGGTTGGAAGGGACCACAAGGACTATCTAGTTCCAACCACCCTGCCATGGGCAGGGACACCCCACACTAGATCAGGCTGGACAGAGTCTCATCCAGCCTGGGTTTAAACACTTCCAGGGATGGGGCCTCGACCACCTCCCTGGACAACCCATTCCAGGGTCTCACCACTCTCATGGGGAAGAACCTCCTCCTCACATCCAGCCTGAATCTCCCCATCTCCAGCTTCATTCCATTCCCCCCAGTCCTATCACTACCTGAAATCCTGAGAAGTCCTTCCCCAGCCTTCCTGTAGGCCCCCTTCAGATACTGGAAGGCCACAATTAGGTCACCTCAGAACCTTCTCTTCTGCAGACTGAACAGCCCCAACTCCTTCAGTCTGCCCTCATAGGAGAGGTGCTCCAGCCCTCTGATCATCCTCGTGGCCCTTCTCTGGACACATTCCAGCACCTCCATATCCCTCTTGTAATAGGGGCTCCAGAACTGGACACAGTACTCCAGGTGGAGTCTCACCAGGGCTGAGTAGAGGGGGAGGATCACCTCCCTCGACTTGCTGGCCACACTCCTCCTGATGCAGCCCAGGATCTGATTGGCTTTGCAGGCTGCAAGTGCACACTGAGAGCTCATGTTGAGCTTTTTGTCCAGCAGCACCCCCAAGCCTCTCTCCTCAGGGCTACTTTCCAGCCAGTCACTGCCCAGCCTGGATTTGTGCCTGGGATTGCCTCGACCCAAATGCAGGAGCCTGCACTTGCTTTTCTTGAACTTCATGAGGTTGGCTTGTGCCCACCTCTCCAGCCCGTCAAGGTCCCTCTGGATGGCCTCCCTTCCCTCCAGCGTGTCTGCTGCACCACACAGCTTGGTGTCATCAGCAAACTTGCTGAGGGTGCACTCAATGTCACTGTCCATGTCACCCACAAAGATGTTGAACAAGACAGGTCCCAGGACTGATCCCTGAGGGACTCCGCTTGTCACTGGCTTCCACTGGGACATGGAGCCATTGACAGCCACTCTTGGAGTGCGGCCATCAAGCCAGTTCCTTATCCATCTAGTGGTCCACCCATCAAACCCATGTGTCAGCAGTTTGGAGACCAGGATGTGGTGTGGGACAGTGTTGAAGGCTTTGCTCAGGTCCAGGTTATTAAAAACTGTAAATGGTGCAAAATGAGTTTTGAGGGATATACCTGCTACAGCAAGCATCATGGTGACCTCTACCTACACAGCTTAATACAAGACTGAGAGGTAACTTCATATCAGTGCACCCTCACACAGCACATTTGATACTAAGAGCTATAAAATCTATCCAGAAAGAGGAAAAAAAGTGCTGGAAGCTACCAAAATGCATAACTGGAATTAAAAAAAATTAAAATAAAAATATTGGATCCTCACATACTTTGATGTCAAAGAACTGAATGTATTTCCAAAATATATGTCAGACAAATAAAAGGGGCAAATTCTGTGGCCTGTGATATATAAGGGAGGTCAGATAGAATTACTGAATATTCCCTATTGTCTTTGCACTTTATGAAACTGCTTTATAGTCTTGGTGAGCAGTGCCCTGCAAGGTGCAGAGATTTATTTATGAATCCAGTTGTGGTTAAAGGAACTATAGAAAATGCAGGAATGAGTGAGAAAACAATAATGAATAGAAAGATAGCTACAATACTTGGATTCCGCGATTTGCAATGCATAAGTAAACAAAGTAACAGCATCAAGGAACATCAGTTACACATTCCTGACCACACTTTTATGCCTCATATATATTTACTATAATGTATTTAATTGCATTGTAATATATTTTTTTTTAAATGAGACTACTGCCTCATTCATGTTGCAAAAAAATATTGCGAATGAAGTAGCTGAGATTAATTTAATTTAATCGTATTCAATGGATTATTCTCTGCCTTGTGCATATTTGATCAGCAAATCCTCAGGAAGAGTGCTTAAAGTTGTTCTCAGTGATATCTTCCAGTTTCTAAGATGTCCTTCTTATTAATCAGACGTGGTTCAGATTTTTATCAAGTGAAATGCAAGTACGATTTTGACAAAATTAATTATGGATACAAAGGACTGTTTTTAAGCCATATAAAAAGAGTCTTTCCTGTATTTTGCTTGTTATCAACGTTTTACACTCAATTAGGGAGGATCTTATGGATTTTTATTGTTTTTTAATCCATATGCATAAAAGAATTTTGAAAACATGTGCTAGGTATATATCCTAAATTGATGGACTGTGCTTATCCCATAAGGCTGCAAAGCAATTACAACAGCGATATTTTGGGTAAGAGTGAAAAATTTGAATCAGGTGGGTTAGCCCAGAAACATTAATAAAAACCAGGAAAAGAAAATTTTGGCTGGAAGTAATGGATAATGCAACAGCATGTAGTGTTGTCAGATGATATACCTGTAAATTCATTAGATACTGCTTAATTTTGAGGAAACTTCATAGTCATCTCTTAAACTGCGACTGTCTGGGGAGAAAGAAGATTGTGAGTTTGTGAATAGAGGTATTACATCTTTGAATAGAGGTATTACATCAAGTTTAATGATTTATACTCAGCCTGCATTAATTTCTGCAGTTTGAAAAGAGAAAATGCTTGTAATACAAATAAGTGTGATAACAAGTAATGTGACGCTGGGAATTCTCTGAATTGTTATTGAACTCTGTAGTGACTCAGTGAAAGTGGACATTATACATACTGCACATGATAGTGTCAGCAAAGTAATAAATATTAAATCTTTCCCTTCAGGAAAGGAGAGGTTTCAGAAATATGAGCTAAAGTACTTAGGGTTATTCAAGAGTTCTCTTACCATTCTCTTACCATTGAGAAGTAAACTAGAATTGAAGTTGGCATAACAGTACTGAATCAGATTAGGGAAAGCCTTTCTGCTGAAGGAATTCTGAATACTAACAAATTAGATTTAAGTGATACAACAAATTCATAGGAATAGCTACAGGGCAGCACTTTAAAATGAAACTAAAATGGCTTAAGATGAAGTACACAGAAAACGTCTGCAGGAAGAAAGGTGGATGAAAGTCTTCAAAGATTGAAGCATGGCTTCAGTTGCAACAAAATCTTGCTTTAAGACATATTATATGCTTGTTTTCTTGAAAAAATCAAAACCAACAACCCACAGTGAACAGATGTAACTTGCAGAAGAAAAGTCTCAAGATGTGGTTTACTAATGCTTCTGTCAGATGGAAATTTATCATTTGCTACAAAGGCATAGAGGAACTGCTTCAACTGAAACTTTCAATTTAATTTAGAGATTTTTTGTGTGTGTGTTTTATTTTTCATTATTAGTGTTATCTGTATATTTATTATGCGTACTGATTGCTCAATAAGGCATATAAATATGCTGCAGCATATGTATTTTCAAGCGGTAGTGTAATCATTCCACATAATATTAAAACACATGCCTAAGGAGGGAAGATAAACGGTGAGGGGTTTGAAGCACAATCCCTGTGAGGAGTAGCTGAGGGAGCTGGGGTTGTTTAGCCTGGAGAAGAGGAGGCTCAGTGGAGACCTTATTGCCATCTACAACTAGGGTGGTTGTAGCCAGGTGGGGGTTGGTGTCTTCTCCCAGGCAACCTGTGACAGAATGAGAGGACACAGTGTCAAGCTGTGCCAGGGGAGGTTTAGGCTGGGTGTTAGGAAGAAATTCTTCCCAGAAAGAGTGATTTGCCATTGGAATGGGCTGCCCTGGGAGGTGGTAGAGTCACCACCACAGGTGGTGTTTAAAAAGGAACTGGATGAGGCACTTATTACCATGGTTTAGTTGATTAGATGGATTTGGGTGATAGGTTGGACTCGATGATCTCAAAGGTCTGTTTCAACCTGGTTAATTCTGAATAAATTCATATATCACAATTGTAAAGATTTTTTTTAAAGTACTTAATGAAAAATCAGTATTCTCTAGTAACCATTCCATTATGCAAGTAAAAACTCAAAATACAATCTTTTGAGATGGCCTTATCTTTCTTCCTATTTATTACCTTATTTTATTCTCTGAGGTTTTCGGGGTTGATACTTTATCAACTATGTGCTTTCAAATGCCTTCAAATTTTTCATTTATTTCTGCCTCTGTCAACTTCTGATTCATCCTATTATTTTGAATGCATTCAAAGCTTATCTTCCATTTTATGCATGCTGGAAAAACAAATGAGATCCCAGCCAAATTTTGTCAAAATATATTTTTAGATCCTCAGCAAAATGGCAGTCCTCCAGACCTCCTTTCAAACGTCTCTGGAAGATGGAGCAAATTGATTTGTATTTAAACAAAACATTAACCAGCAATAAAAACCTTACTATTACTAAACAAATCTGGTAAAATAAGTTCTCTACACAATCTGAATCAAATTGGTTCTTTCTTTGCTTTCAGATTACATATTGGCATCACTTGAGAAAATATTTCCATTCTCTAATGTGTGTGTAAAACAATCTTCAGATAATCTTAAGAAGCTCACTTTCTATGCATATTTTAAAATAGAAAAGAGTATGTTTTCCATGACAAAAAAATAGCAAAATGGCACACAAATTTTAAGAGAAACATATTAGCTTCATTTCCCTTTGAGGGAACCATAACCCAAACGTTTGTTTCTTTATCCCTCTCTCTCTCCATATACAAATGCATGGCTATACAAGTTCCAGACATGAAAGATAGTAGAGTAACTTGGGGATTTACACCTCAGGATCTGCTGTCTGTCTGCAGACAAGGTGTGGCAATTTCACTGAGTTCTTGATAAACACCTCATGGAAGAGAATTTTTACCATTGTGGTGAGTAACTTCAGTTATCTTTTTATTTACACCCATTGGTTTACATATTGAAAAATTATTTAATCATTCCCAGTATTTTTCACATCTATTGTTTCTTCCATGTCTTTGAGCTAGCTCAAGGATTTGAAGTACTATGTTTGTCACCAGTGGCAGATTTCTTCAAAGTACAGCAATAGTCAGCTGCCTCTACATTTTACCACTCAAGTTTGTGTTTATTCCACATGCCTAAAGAGAACATGTGAAGGCATGACACTGATATTTAAACAGAGATGAAGTCCACTTGTGCATATTTTTTCTTTTTATATTGACAGATCTAGGCTATTTCAAAGGGCAACATAACTCTTCAACCATAACTGAGACTTTGAAGGGTTTGTGTATTTCAGCAAAGAAATGGACTAGTGAGGATACTGACTTGACTGTATTTGCCTCAGTTACAAAATGCTGAGGAGGCAATTAATCAGAAGATGCCAAGTCTTATCAACAAAACTTTATTGCTGTGTTTTTGCTTACACTTCTTTGTAGAGAAAATTCTTGTAGATCTTTAGCTAAGCAGCCAATGTGGGATCCTCTTCCAGGTCATTCTTGTAGGATAATAATGTCTTTAAGGAGAGAAAGAATAAAGTACTCAATGGAAAATACAACATAACAAAACAAAAACAAAATGAGTATAAGCACAAAACAAAAAAAAAAAAAAAACCAAAAAGTGAAACCTCATGACAGTTTCTTCTTTGTTCAGAGATATGCTGTAAAGTTGCCTACAGTATCCCTCCTTCCTTTCTTTTCCAGGTCCCTAAGAATCTGAATAATCTGTGTTTGAAAGAGAGTTTGACAGACATATCATTCTCTTCTGTGAGAAGAAAATTGGAATTATGCAGATGGAAGCACATCACATATGCAGTCAGATCAGCTCCCATCTTCTAGAAAAAAAACACCCAAGCCCCACTTTCCCAAGCTCTCTGTTTGCATGTGATACTCCCTTGTGCCTGGACTTCAAAAGAGCAGATATTTGCTTCTCCAGAGAACATCCAGAGATGTGCTGTGGAGCATACCATGAGGTAAAGCCCAGGAGGGTACCCGGGCCCAAGAAAGCTGGTTAATATTCAAGTATTACTTTCTCCAAGCACTGGAATTATGGGTCCCATCAAAGAGAAAGGCAAAATTGTCAGGTGGTCTGCATGTGTGAAAAAAGACAACCCTGGACACTCTTCAGCACAAAACGGAAGCCTACAGAGGGTAGAAACATAGGCAAATATACTGGGAGGAACACAGAGGACTTGCCTGAGTAGCCATAGACCAGGTCTACAAAGATAAAACCCAGACAGAATTAAATCTGCCTAGGGGCATCAAAGGCAATAAGTTTCTATATGTCAATCATAGAAAGAAGTGGAAGCTCTCTGGAAGGAAACAGGGGACCTGGCCATCTAGGATATGGAGAACGCTGAGGTACTCAATGAATTTTTTTGCCACAATCTGCAATGACAAGGGCTCTAACCCCATTGCTCAAGTTACAGTACATGAAAGAAAAAAAAGGGAAATTAACAACCAACCACTGTCAGTGAAGAGCAGGCTCAAGACCACCTGAAAATTTTGAAGGTCCACAAATCCTTGGACCACCTGTGGGTCCTGAGGCAAACAGCAGATGAAGTTGCCAAGCTACTTTCCATAGTATTCAAAAAGTCATGGCAATTTGGTGATGTTCCAACTGACTGGAAAAGGGGAAACATAAGCTCCATTTTTGAAAAGGGGAAACATTAACCCATTTGCAAAAAGGGAAAAAAGGAAGACCCTGAAAATTACAGGCCATTCAGTCTCCCTTCTGTGTCCAGCAAGACCATGGAGCAGATTCTCCTGGAAATTCTGTTAAGGCACTTGAAAAACAAGGAAGTGACTGGTGGCAACCAACATGGCTTCACTATAAGGAAATTGTGCCTGACAAACCTCCTGTGACAGAGGATGAGCCAGCAATGTTCTCTTGCAGCCTGGAAAGTCAAAAAAGACCAGCTCCTCTCAAGGAAAACAAACAAGCAAGAAATTATGCAAAACGCATTGGTAAAACTCTATGACTAAGTTTATTGATTTATTAGAAAAATCCTTTTTTTTCAGATTCATCCTGTCAGTGATTCTGAACTGACCTATTTTAAATGGTGAGACCTTTATAGCATGCTATATCTCAAAGTATCACGATATCACTTGCAAAGAGCAACGCTCTTCCCTTGGGTGGATTGATTTTTGGTCTTGGCAGTAAGTCTGATAAAGATTGATTTCAAGATTTTTTTTTTTAACATTGAGGGTTACAGGCATGATAATTCAGAAGGTCAAAGGTGTCTGACCTGGTCTTTGCCTAGTGTGTTTTCATTGTATACCACAACCTTTTATGTTAGTCTTTGTCAAAAGTATTATCATTCTTATTTTATTGTCAATGTCATTAATTGAAACAAAGTAGAATAGTATTTTTCTTTTATGTATATGCTCATTATAAGTGTCCACAATAAACTTGACAGTTGAAAGATGGTATATTGATTTTTTTCTCTAATTTCAAGTGTTAAACTCCAAGGGAGCTGGCAGGTTAAGCATTTGCAGATTCAAGATGTGTTGTCTCTGTGCAAGAAAAGGATTTGCTTTTTCTATCTGGCAGAACTATTCAGACACAGTTAATAGCATGTTAGAGCAGGGGTTAAAGTTTTTCAGCAGTACTGCATATCTCTGTCTAAATTAAAACAAAATATATGAAGACAAAGCTCCATTTTTTTATATTTAGGCTTGGATACTACTCACAAAACTGTGGATTTATTTTCTTTGCTTTCCTAATGATAAAAAGACTTTGTAAAAGAGTGCATTACAACAGTGTCTTTGAAACAGTTATTACGCTTTACGTATGGAGTGTGAAACTAATCTTCATGTTTTACTTCAGCAGGTTGGTTATGAGCTCTGTTCTGATTTTTAAAACAATTCTGTGATGTGGATCATGTCAAAAGTCTGTAATCAGAATTCATCATACCTAAATTCAGCCCTAAAAATTTAGCACTCTAATACAGACGTACTTTCTAGTCCAAGAAGACAGACCTGTATTCTAGACAATAACTCTTTTAGTCTTGGGCACAGGGAAACAAGTTTAACAGTTCACATAAGTCTGCTGTAGAAACATAGTTACTATCAGTGTTGTGGCCTACTTTTCAAGGATCCTGACAAGAAACGAAATAGCATTTTTCATTCTGTAATAACCTGCAAATAACCTGTAAATAAGGAATTACTTGATAACTGGTTGTAATAACTGATTTTCTTTGTATTGGCCACATAGAAAGAATGAAATAATCAATATCAGATCTGTTCTTTAAATTCTGAACTCTTAATACTTCCATTATGGGGAAAAAAAAAAAAAAATTCTAGGTACCATAAAACCAACTGCTGCAGTTCAGGGCCAAGGACTGGTACTGAAAATCAGCAGTCATAGATTAAGCAGAATCCAAACTGTAATAGCTGAAAAGATTTGCTCTATATTAGTCTTGATTGTGCTAGTCTAGGCTGAGTTTAAATTACTTTACTATTCTGTTTTCTGAGAAGCATTGATACTTCCTACAATAAAAACAGTTCTTTGGCAAAAAACATCAATCTATATCTGGTAAAATACTGAAAAGGCGCTGTCAAGTCAGATCAGGAGATGATCATAGCTGCACAAAAAAATCCTTGCAAATATGATCATTGGGTGTTTTTTTATTGAAGAGACTATAGGATATATGTTAGAATCTGTATTAAATATGTCTTACGCATTTATAACCTTAAAAACTCTTGATTCCAATTGGAGCATTACCAGATGTTGAAACAATATTTATTTGGTGCTTGTGCTTATATGCATACATTTTGTTGGAAAACGGGATGACATAAGCCAGAATTTCTTAGACCTTTCTATCTACATGCAGCTATTATGTCTTCACCCCTATTTCAGCCAGTCTTACACTGAAAATAACCCAGAATATGTTGTGTGTATTTCAAAGAAGGCAACAGTCATCTTAGACACATACAAAGACATGGTTGCAGCTGTGAGAACAAATGTGTCATGCATAGTTTTTTTTCCTAAACAATATTATCCCAAGAAACTCTGTTGCATCTACATTATCACTGTAGCTGCAAAAATCTTGCTGTTAGCTGTATTTCTGAGGTAAGTTTGCAATAATCCTCAAATTTTCCTGTACATTCTGTGTTGGATCTACATTGTTAGAGTGAAATTAAAAAACATAGAATATACATTTACTATACCAACTACTAATAATTAAAAGAAATAAATTTTGAAAAATAACAAATTTTATCTAATGAAGACTTCTGACTTGAAAAATGTATTGGCTATATTAGATTCTTTTTCCCTCAAAGCAGCCCAGGTCACACATCATTCCTGGATGAAAGTGTTTCATCTGTGGCAAGCCTTTCATTTTTTTAAATCTTAGGCTGAAGTTATTTTCATTGTGAATGTTTCCTCAGCCATCTGGTCACTGTTGTCCAATGTGCCCTTTCTTACTCTCCAGTGGCATGGCAGCAGAGACTCATCAGGTAGATGTTTTCTTAATAGCTTGAAAGATTCCATAATGTCTTTTTTTATTCTGGTCAGTGTTCTATCCAAACTAGGTGGGGGTTGGTGTACCTGTTTAGGTCCCTGCTAATCACTGGGCTCAATTTTAACATTCCACTCAGTATCCCCTAGGCCTTTTTCCTTTTCTAGGTGAAGATAATGTATATAAGTAAGTTGTATGCTGAAAATGGATCCCACTAGTCAACATAAACTATTTTTAGATTACTTCCCTGATGTTACTGTATATCTTTGTGCCTGTATGCTTTGCTTTCCTCTTTCTCTCTTTTCATGTGAATATCTACAAATTATTCTTAAATGATCTTTAAAATACTAAAAGAGGAACACAATGTTGTTTTGATGGCCAAATGGCACTGGCTTGGAAGCAGAGAATTCAGAACCTTTTATTTAGATACTGCAGTTTTATCCTAGAAACAAAAGGCTACTCTAAGTCGTTCTCAATACTGGTCTTGGAGGTTTTAAAGCAGACTTCTTACACTCCTGACAGCATGCAATAAAAAACATCAAACAGTACTGTAACCACACAGCAAAAGATCACTTCTAAAGCCTTACAAAAGAACTAAAAATAAAAACAGACTTTGAAAACCTCTTTCTTTTGAAAGTTATTTTTTTTCAGTCATGAGTTATGTGTAACAGCTTCTGAGAGTGAGTCAGACTTCTGAAAAGTGACTTGACCACAGCAAAAACTGAAATTGTTTATATAACAATTTTATATTTGTTGTGCCTCTGAACTCAATCTAAAGCCTTCATTGTTTCAGTGTTCACCTAGTACTTCTGCTTGCTCCATACTTCTGGCTTTATTGGAGAGCTTAACTTAAACTCTTTTCCTAAAGTATCATAAAATAATAATAATAATAATAACAACAACAACAACAACCCCCCAGGTTGGAAGAGACCTTCAAGATCATTGTGTCCAACCCATCAACCAATCCAACCCACCTAAACAATTAAACCATGGCACGAAACACCCTATCAAGTCTCCTCCTGAAGACCTCCAATGATGGTGACTCCACCACCTCCCCGGGCAGCCCATTCCAATGGGCAATCACTCTCTCTGTATAGAACCACCAAGGCATAGAATCAACAAAAAAGACCACATAGATCATCAAGTCCAATGTGTCACCACAGACCTCATGACTACTAGACCATGGCACCAAATGCCATGTCCAATCCCCTCTTGAACATCTCCAGGGACAGTGACTCTACCACCTCTCTGGGCAGCCCATTCCAATGGCTAATAACTCTCTCTGTGAAGAACTTTCTCCTTACCTCAAGCCTAAAGTTCCCCTGGTGCAGCTTGAGACTGTGTCCTCTTATTCTGGTGCTGGTTGCCTGGGAGAAGAGATCAACCCCCTCCTGGCTACAAACTCCCTTGAGGTAGTTGTGGGCAGAATAAGGTCTCCCCTGAGCCTCCTCTTCTCCAGGCTAAACAATCCCAGCTCCTTCAGTCTCTCCTCACAGGGCTTGTGCTCAAGGTCTCTCTCCAGCCTCGTTGCCCTTCTCTGGACACATTCAAGTGTCTCAATGTCCTTCTTAAATTGAGGGACCCAGAACTGGACATAGTGCGCAAGGTGTAGCCTAACGAGTGCTGAAGTAGCGTCACTATGTCAGAGAGAATCTTACATCAAGAATGATATTATGGGTAGCTGTCAAATTCCTCAGACCTGTAGATCTGTACATTCCTCCTGCCAGGGTGCTGGAGCCCATCTGAGCCTGCTTGTCCTGTTTGCATGTTTAGCCAGTAACAAGGCTGTGTATCACAGACAAATAATAAGACACACACACGTGCAAACTACCAGAAGTCACATAAAACATGTGCACAGATAGCCAATTCACCTTCCTCCTCTCCAAGTGGTCAGGATTGAGGTTCAGTAGTGAAAACACATATGCCCATGTTGCGTAGATTCAGAAGCCGATGCATATTCAGATGCATAGATCATTTCAGTTTTTGAGCAGCATCTCAGCCTGCCTAATGTCTGGATCTGAATCCTTACCCAGTGTGTAGCTTTCATACGTCCCACTTGGTATTAGTTTTTGAGTTACACATAGTCACAGAGGATCTAATTCTTTTGGGAAGTGTAAACATATCCTAGTGCCTCCACTTGCTGGCATGTAGATATATATGTATGAGCCTGGTTTCTTGCAGCAGCTTCCTCAGTTGCTTAGACTTTGACTTTGACTTTGACTTTGTCCTTAGACTTTGTAGCACTCAGATAAGACACCAAGTGAGATCACATAGAACAAAACACTTAAAGGTTTCATAAGTGGATGGCATAGAATGCAGTGATCAGGCGCATGGCATGGCCGGATAAGAACAGTGATCTGAAATGCTCAGACTCTCTTTTAAGGCTGTTCCTGAATAGCTCTTCTCATGGATCTTCAGTCAAGGATTGAAGAGCTCTAGTTTAGATTGAAGACCTACAGTCTTATCACCTATAGTCTTATCACCTTCTCCTTGATGTTTGAGTTTCTGTCTTTAATTTAGCCCCTTCCTTGTTATTTATTATTTAGTATATCTTTTAGATTGTGAATTTTATGAGCCAGAGTGTATCATACTCTACCTACCTGTACAAAGACTACTAGTAAAATTAGGCAACTAGTAAATCTTGGACATATTTGTGTTTGTTTGGGTTTTTGTTGTTGTTTGTTTTACTTTGTGGTTTTGTTTGGTTTTTTTTGTTGTTGTTGTTTTCTTTGGGTTTTTTTTATGAGTCACTTGTGGCAGCAGGGCATCTTTTGAGGAAGAAGAAGGAATATAAGGGAAACTAAGTAAAAAAAAAAAACCACAAACATAGGAGGTTAGTAACAACAAATAAATTAAAATGGCATCTTCAAATGACTTTTATTAGAAAATGAAACAAACCTACTCTGGCAAAACAATCCAAATAACCAAAGACATTAACAAAAAGCTGCACAACATTAAAATCCTGAAATGAAATTCACAATAAACAGAACTAGGAGTAATTCACCAAAGACAGGGGATGAAAATTGGTGCACAAATTTGCTATTGTATCCTAGCATGCCTCTTCCTGAGAGACAGAAGAGCTTGCATTGCATAACACAGGTAAGTTCAAAGGCAAATATTTATGGATAGATAATACATCTTCTATTAGTCTACACCCAGTCCCAGATTTCCTTTTTGTAAAAGTGTGCTGCTTGTGAAAAGTGGATTTTAAGAATCTTGCCAGAGTCTGTCTGCAAACCTACAGATTGAAGCAATTGGAGTTGCACAGATATAATCAACTAGTCATTTGGAAGCTAACATTTAGGAAATAGTTCAGCTGACGGACATGAGGACACAAAAATCAAATCCAGTACACACAAAGACTCTTAACACAGCAGGGCTAAAAAGTTTTAAAAATTCATTCTTGTCACTGAGCAGATAAGAGCTGAAGAGAAGATTTATTGATTAAAAAGGTGACAGCCACTTCCCAGGTAATCATGTCACTCTAACCAATATCACGACACTGATTTCCCAAGGAGATTCTAAAGAAAGTGAAGCCTCCAGTAAAAAAAACCATTTCAGATATGAAAAGAGTTTTTAAAAAGGGTATTTTAATCGCTATTTAATCATCTAGTAAGATCAAGCATTCAATGCATATAAAAAAAAAAAAAGATATTAAAACTCCCCTTATACTCTGTTTCCTATGACAATATTCCCTCAGATGTTTAGTTTCTACTTTAATAGTTTACATAACATTATATTTGATTTTTTCAGTATAATTTCAAAGGCTCGTAATGCTTACCCTTTGTTTTTTGTTTTGTTTTGTTTTCTTCTGTCTGTTCCTTCATTATTTAGCTAAGAGTTTTCATTAGAATGGTCAAAGTACTTAGGTGGTCATGACTACATTTTGGTCTTTTCCCCTCTCTCATTCGATTTCTTATACCAAGTTCAGTGGCTTTTGGGGACAAAACATAGTGGGTTGGTATAATGTGATGTTGGTATAAAGCCTGAATGCTCAGCAGCATAAAACAACAGACCAGGCTGAGGTACTAAATGTACTAAGCCACAATAACAAAAGTAAGTCTTTAGTACTCTCATTAAGCCTTGGTCCATATCCTACAGCATTTTTCTGTGTGTTTTGAGTGGCTAACCAGAAGTCTAAAATATGTGTAATTAAAGCTGCTTTGTGAATAGATTTCAAATAATTGGAACCGGATATATTTCCAAAGCTTCCAGGAAGAATAAATGATATCTGTCCTTATGAACTGTTTAATTAACCTATTTTCAATTATTTTCTTAGTTATTTTTTAAGAGAGGTACAGATCGTTAGGACCTTTACTTTTTAATTTTGCAGATGTTCTTCTACCAAGGATGAATGTCCTTCTTTTCAACTCTTCTTTTATGTGAAGCTGATCAGGCCTAGGAAAAAAATATTCATACTCAAATTTTTCATTTACATTTAAATTACATTAGTCATACATGGACAAAGTAATTATTGGCCTTGAAAGCAAGAAAGGAACATGTATCTAGGGTCTGAAAAATCAAACATTAAAATAATAAAACATAACTTTAAAGAGTTACGGAGTTGTTTCACAGCAACCTATTTAGTTCAGTAGTTGCAGAAAAGAGCAGAGACTCAGTTGAGACAAAATAAACAAAAATTGCATGATTAGATGACCCTGCTAGAAGAAATGTTTTTCTGTTTTATTAGAGAGGACAGAAAGACCATAATAATTTTATTCAAAATGGTGAGAGGATAAAATTTAAGGTTCTGAGATAGCCTTCCTGACAACAGATAAAATTTCTGCCATCCTTAATGACATTTTGAAAATACTGAAGTTCTTTAACATGTTTCACTGATAAATCCTTGGTGAGTCAAAGGAATGTGAAATTTTCACCTTTAAGCAGCTGATGGAACAGAAAAAAAAAAAAGCAAGCATCCTCCACTAGTATGAAGAGCGGAGCAGGATGAAGAGTTTGGAACAGTTCCAAACAGTTCCAAATTCATTAAGTTGTATTTAGACTGTATCTTGCATTTTAAATGTGTACATAGCTACCAGCTTTTTCCTGTTGGAGTCTATAGACATGCTAGTAAAATTCATGAATCTAGAACTTAACCAAATTTGAGAGCCATTGCTTAATTTAAATAGAGAATTCTTGTACAAAGAGGTGACAATTATATCACACATCACCAATTAACTGTCCTTTAATGGATAATAGCAATGCCTTCCTGATAATGTACATGCATTTTTTCATTTTATTTTTTATTCTTTTTGAAAGAAAGGGTCTCTCACTATTAATGAAGAAGAAAAAATCCATGCTATGAATAGCAGAAAGCTCTTCCAGGCTGGGTTCAGAGATGATACTTTGAGGAGGAATCTACTTAATCTGTTAACGAGCAGCAAAAAGCCTTGAGATTTTATAGGAATCAAGATATTAGAACATTCTCTTTTTTATGAACAGCATTACTCTAAAGCAAGTATTGCTCAGAGGCTGATACACTTGCCACCAGCTTTAGCACATTGCCTGCAATCATGCCTGAGTACCACAGAAGCCATGAAAAACAGACAAGCAAATGCTAAGAGACTTCAGCTTTACACTATCTGTTCTTCAGACGTTTTATAACTTTTTGGCAAAAGCAGAGTGAAAACAACAGGGAGAAAAAAAATGAAGGCAGAGAATTTAATCTTGGTGGGGTTTTGTGTTTTTTTGTTTGTTTTTTTTTTTTTTTTATAACAGCTAAAAATATTTATTTATGGGAAAGCCTGTTTAGTACTGAAATTATTTTGTGCTACTTGTATTTTTATGTTATCTCTCCATACTTCCTTTAAAATTCTGTTAAGTCCTTAGACCCACAAATAGTCACATATAATTACTTTTCAGTGTAGTTATTTTATTTCAGATTTTTTTGCAGAGGATTGTTGTGTTTTCTTTAGAGAATTATGCTAGTAATCTCTCATTTTTATATCCATTTTTTGATACTTAGTTACAATTCAAAGGAGTTAGGAGAATAGTACAAAATTCTTTTAGCTTGATTCACTATCCGTTTTATTACTTACTCTTTGTCACATTTTCTCTTGTCAATCCATCTCCACCTTGCCTTCCTTTGTATATCTTGAAGGACTCAGGTTTATCACATTCTGCCTATGGGGTCTTCATAGTATTTATCAATAAAAGGTTCCATTGTCAGGTGCTTATAGTTTTTCCAATCATTTAACTCTCCATCTAGATATTGTTTATGCTTATCTCAAAATAAATATCTTTAGGGAGGAAAAAAAATTGATTTGTTCCCAAGTAGGTCTGTCTAACATGCCAATCATGTGGAAAAAAATATTAAAATTGGTGATAAGGAGAAGAGGGAGATTCATTTCTGTATTTTTATATTCTGTAGAAATGTCACAGAATCACAGAATCATCAAATCAATAAGGTTGGAAGAGACCTCAAAGATCACCAAGTCCAACCCATCATCATAGACCTCATAACTAAGTAATGGCACCAAGTGCCACGTCCAATCCCCTCTTGAACACCTCCAGGGATGGTAACTCCACCACCTCCCTGGGCAGCATATTCCAATGCCTAACAACTCTCTCAGTAAAGAACTTTCTCCTCACCTAAAGCCTAAACTTCCCCTGGTGCAGCTTGAGACTGTGTCCTCTTGTTCTGGTGATGGTTGCTTGGGAGAAGAGACCAACCTCCTCCTGGCTACAACCACCCTTCAGGTAGTTGTAGACAGCAATAAGGTCTCCCGTGAGCCTCCTCTTCTCCAGGCTAAACAATCCCAGCTCCCTCAGCCTCTCCTCATAGGGCTTGTGATCAAGGCCTCTCCTCAGCCTCGTTGCCCTTCTCTGGACACATTCCAGTGTCTCAATGTCCTAACCTCTGCCTAACCAGAGCAGAGTACAGTCAATCAGTGCCAAAAAAGTTTAAGATCTTGAAATATGTCTGCAAAATTGTAGCCACAGCCCCTTTGTTTGGCATCTCATTATTTTTCTGTTCTCCTGACATATTGATCTTTCCTGTTAGAAAACATCCTGTGTTTATTTTATCCCTCCATAAAGCATCAAAATCATTCATTACATATGACGCTAAAGTGATATAATTTTATCTCTTTGTATAACATAATTTGAATTATGGGGTGGAGGGAGTGGAGGGAGTGAAGGAAGAGTGCAGGAGAATAGAATAGAATAGAATAAACCAGGTTGGAAGAGACCTTCAAGATCGAGTCCAACCTATCATCCAACACCACCTAATCAACTAACCCATGCAACCAAGCACCCTGTCAAGTCTCCTCCTGAACACTTCCAGTGACGGCAACTCCACCACCTCCCCAGGCAGTCCATTCCTATGGGCAATCACTCTCTCTGTATAGAACTTCTTCCTAACATCCAACCTAAACCTCCCCTGGCGCAGCCTGAGACTGTGTCCTCTTGTTCTGGTGCTGACTGCCTGGGAGAAGAGACCAACCTCTGGCTGTTTACAACCCCCCTTCAGGTAGTTGTAGAGAGTAATGAGGTCACCCCTTGTGGTGAAGGCACATTATGCCCCAATACTGAATCTTGTCCCAGCATGTGGGCAAGTTCCCCCTCCCTTGGAGGAAGACAAAAGCCAAGGCATTAGCCAGGCTTGCACGCACCCAGCGCATGCAGTGCTCGTGCTGACACCAAGTATGGGCATAATTCTAGCTTCACGCTTTCTATAGGCTGAAGCCAGTTGCTTATGAGAGTGCCCATTGGTCAAGCCCAGCCTCGAGGAATCTATAAGTATTACCCCAGTTGGTGAACACGTGACCCCCTCATTTACTTTGTCTCTGTGCTTGCTCGAGAGAGCAACTCTCGAGCTGCAGCCTTTGCCATTGAGCTTATTGTTGTTAGCTTGTGTTATACATGCATGCATACTGGAAGCCTCTGCATCGTTGAGAAGCCCAGAGGGAGGACCTTCGCTGAGCCTGAGGAGCTCAGCATTGCTACAACCAGTCGTGCCGATCGGAAGAGCCCATCGTGCCGCCGGAGGACTGGACCAACCCCCGCGGGTAAGATCTGCCCAGTTGCCGGGGAGAAGGGACTTGATTAATACCGAGTCCATGTATGCCTAACCCCGCCGTGCGGGAGAGGAGCCGCCGAGTGCCGCTCTGAGCCCTGTGAATTCCAGGGAAAACCAGAGCATTGTTCGTGCTTGTATTGCACCGGACCCGGGAACACTGCGAGAGTCCTGTTGCTCCTTTAACCTCATTAAACGAGAATCCGCCGCCTAACGCAGCCGCATTCTCTCCCCGAGGCTGTTTGCATCAGCCCCGAGAACTGCTGTGGTTGGGCCGACCCCCGTAGCTTCGCCTGCTTCCGTCGTTCGAGCCTGCCTACCGGCCACCATCGTCCCGCCCTGCCGTGCGAGCCGACTTTAGAGGGCCGACCCTACGGACCGACCCTGTCCAGGACCGATCCCTGTTGTCTGAAGGGAACTGAATGTCGTTCACGTGCTTTCCACCCACTAGCACTCAGTTCAAAGTATCCGCGTCTAGCAGAGTAAGCGCTGACGCATAGACAGATTGTAATATTGCTGTGTATAGCCAGAAGCCGCCCGCGTCCCGCCGAGTCTCCATCTAGTGGCCAAGCGGCGGAACTGCACCCTTCGTTATATAAATATAGAAAGGGTTTATAGATAGTTCAATTACTTTATAATCATAACACTAAGCCAGTTGTGGAATGTATTTCACGAACGTGCACTAGAACATGTATATAAGTTGGTGATTCATCGGTTATTAATAGTTTGATAATTAATAAAATAATATTTTTCATAATTCATATTTCATATTCATAAATTTAATAACCTCTTCACCACACCCCTGAGTCTCCTCCCCTCCAGGCTAAGCAGCCCCAGCTCCCTCAGTCTCTCCTCATAGGGCTTGTGTTCCAAGCCCCTCACTAACTTTGTTGCCCTTCTCTGGACTCGTTCCAGCAAGTCAACATCCTTCCTAAACTGAGGGGCCCAGAACTGGACACAGTACTCGAGGTGTGGCCTAACCAGTGCAGTGTACAGGGGCAGAATGACCTCCCTGCTCCTGCTGGCCACACTGTTCTTAATGCAGACCAGGATGCCATTGGCCCTCCTGGCCACCTGGGCACACTGCAGGCTCATGTTCAGCCTACCATCAACCAGCACCCCCAGGTCCCTCTCTGCCTGGATGCTCTCCAGCCACTCTGACCCCAGCTTGTAGCACTGCATGGGGTTGTTGTGGCCGATGTGCAGAACCCGGCACTTGGATGTGTTAAATCTCATGCTGTTGGATTCTGCCCATCTGTCCAGCCTGTCAAGGTCTCTCTGCAAAGCCTCTCTACCCTCCAGCCGATCAACTCCTGCCCCTAGCTTGGTTTCATCAGCAAATTTACTGAGGATGCACTCAATGTCCTCATCCAGATCATCAATAAAGATGTTAAAGAGGATGGGGCCCAGCACTGATCCCTGGGAGACTCCACTACTGACTGGCCGCCAGCTGGATGTGACACCATTCACCACCACTCTCTGGGTTCGGCCATCCAGCCAGTTCCTAACCCAGCTCAGAGTGCTGTTGTCCAAGCCATGGGCTGACAAGCCATGGGCTGAATGAGATAGAAAATATATTCATATTCAACATATTCATTGATGATCTGGATGAAGGGGTAGAGTCAGTCATCAGCAAGTTTACAGATGACACAAAGTTAGGGGCAGATGTTAGTCAGTTAGAGGGTGGAAAGGCTCTGCAGAGGGACCTCGACCGACTGGACAGATGGGCAGAGTCCAATGGGATGGCATTCAACAAGTCCAAGTGCCGAGTGCTGCACTTTGGCTATGGCAATCCCATGCAGAGCTATAGGCTGGGGTCGGAGTGGCTGGAGAGCTCCCAAACAGAGAGGGATCTGATCGACAGCCACCTGAATATGAGCCAGCAGTGTGCCCAGGTGGCCAGGAGGGCCAATAGCATCCTGGTCTGCATTAGGAATAGTGTGGCCAGCAGGAGCAGGGAGGTCATAGTGCCCCTGGACTCTGCTTTGGTTAGGCCGCACCTTGAGTCCTGTGTCCAGTTCTGGGCCCCTCAGTTTAAGAAGGACATGGAAACACTTGAACGTGTCCAGAGAAGGGCAACAAGGCTGGGGAGAGGCCTTGAACACAAGCCCTATGAGGAGAGGCTGAGGGAGCTGGGATTGTTTAGCCTGGAGAAGAGGAGGCTCACGGGAGACCTTATTGCTGTCTACAACTACCTGAAGGGTGGTTGTAGCCAGGAGGGGGTTGGCCTCTTCTCCCAGGCAACCAGCACCAGAACGAGGGGACACAGTCTCAAGCTGCGCCAGGGGAGGTTCAGACTCGAGGTGAGGAGGAAGTTCTTCACCGAGCGAGTCATTCATCATTGGAATGGGTTGCCCAGGGAGGTGGTTGAGTCATCGACCCTGGAGGCGTTCAAGGGGAGATTGGACGTGGCACTTGGTGCCATGGTCTAGTCATGGGGTCTGTGTTGATAGGTTGGACTCGATGATCCCCGAGGTCCTTTCCAACCTAAGTGATACTGTGATACTGTGATACTGTGATACTGTGAAAAAGAGAAAACCAAGAAAGAAAAACTTAGGTTCATTTAAGTATTATCTGAAGAAATTAATGTCAGTGCAGGTGCGGTATTCTGAAGTTAGGAAATGCCACAGTTAGCATCACTATTTATCTTCAGCTCATTTCTAATGTTTTCATAATTCTTGAAAGAATCTTTTGTAACATGGACATATATGACCACTTTCTGATCTGAACAAATAGGAGTCACTTGTGAGCCAGGAGCTGAACACACATAATAACCATTCACAGGACAACCATTTGTCAAGGACCAGAGGGCAATTTCTAACTCCCAGCGGTTTGTTTTTTTTTTTCCTTAATGAAAGAATAGGAAACACTAAAATTACCAAGCATAAGATGTTATCTGGGCTATATCCTGCCATGCCTTCTGCTGTCTTAGCTGATTTCCTAGGTGGACTCTGAACCCATGTTATAAATCACATTTTCTCCAGTCTCTGATCTATCTTCTGCTGTTCCTACTGGATGATCAGTGAGTTTCTGTCCATCTTTTCCAGTATGCCATAGTTAACTGAAATTATCTTTTTTTTACAATACTCCAGATACCATCATGTTGAATAGTTTCTGAACTGGAGTAAGAGAGCCATGGAAACCAGACATCAATGCATTTTGAAATGGTTTATTCACAAGAACATTTTGTACTGCTGAGTTCTGTAGTCAGAACTGAACAGAGGTAACCTTAAAAAGTGCACAACAGTCAAGGTGAATGATCCACATGCAGTTTTCACTGTTTTCTGCCTCAGGAAGTAGTAGCATTTTAAAAGCATTTGCTTTCTTGAAATCACTCAGGTATGTTTGGATTATCCTTAAGTTATAATTGCAACAAATGAAAATGAAGGGAAAAGACCTCTGTTTTTTGTTATTATTTGCTTAATAATGAGTTGTTGGTTAATCAAGTGTTCAATTTCAGTTATTTAGAGGTAAGTACTTTCCTCCAGCTGCAATTGAAAAGAATATTTTTTTTTAAATTCATTAAAACTTTGGCAGTTTTGCATCTATTCAATTTATAAAGTATTTTTCTGACCCTGAACATTGTTTTTTCCTTCACTTTTGCATTATCAGAGGTCAATCTAATTGTAACCAACAATACATGACCGACATCTGAGAGGTCTTTCAGCTTCATTTCTTTTGCTCATGTACTGCAGTTACTCCACAGCACAGCATCCTAAGATAGACCTTTTTCCTCTGTGCCACTTAAACAGAACTGAATGGAAAACAAGTCTGCAGTCTTCATTTTGTATAAGCAGACACAACTGTTTTGTGTTTTTATCCTCAGTGGTGAAGTCAACTGAACACTTATGCTAGCCATAACAACATAGTGGGTGGGGAAAAATGTAGAATTAAACATAGGCCAAATTTTTAATTTATGCATGCATTTACTATCCTCCTCCCTTTCTTCTTCAGAAAAGAGAAGTAGGCAGATTTCCTTGTCCAAGTGGTCTTCTCCCACTACAAATTTTACTGCATCTGAACTGATTCTCTAGTCAGTAAGTCTCATACAGCTTTACCATACTTGCTTGCATTTATACTATACTTGCTTTCACCATCTGACTTTATCATGTTTAGCTATGTCCTTGTAATAGTTTTTCAGACTCACCTCTTTCCCTTAAGGATAGCTCATTGAAGATGTAAGATCCTTAATGATGATTTATGGTTCCCTCCCAAAAGCTTAACAGCCAATCTTTTGTGACCTCATTTCACAGAGCCGCGTGTAATCCTTATGACCTTGCTGTGTTTGCTCTCTCTTTTCAGAGAGGCATTTTCTTTAACTCTAGCCACTCCCATTGTAACCTTTTTGTCAAGGAAGGAAATATGGAACCTCAGTCACAGTTCTGATGGCCATCTTTCCCTTTCATTCTAGTGTATATGTACACTTTTTATGCTTTGTCACAAGTGTACAGGTAAGGAGAACCCCTACCATCCCTTAGATAATACAGAATTTTAGGGGTGTAATAATTTGCATACAGAAGACTGAAATTGTAGCTGGAGAAAAGGCTGAAGGGAGGCTTTACCATGCTCTACAGATACCTGAGAGGAGACTAGCAAGATTGGTGTCAACCTTTCCCCAGAATAGTAAGAGCAAATGGTCTCAAGTAGTGCCAGGGGAAGTTTAGATTGAAGATCAGGAAAAAAATCTTCACTAAAAGGATCATAAAGCATTGGAACAGGCTGCACAAGGAAATGGTGCAGGTATATAAGATGTATAGATGATGGACATGGTTTAGTAACAGAATTGGCAGTATTAGGTTAATGGTTGGACTCAATCAATACATTAGTTGTTGGTTTTTTTTCTACTTAAATGGATGAATGATTCTGTATGACTCAGATAAAGTGTGTAGTGTGCAACATATGTGTCCCTCTGTAAACAGAATTTGGTCATCCCTGAGGTATGAACAACTCATCTGCTGTAATTCCAGAAATCGAGGCAAGAAGCTCCACATGAGCTCTCAGTGTGCACTTGCAGCCCGCAAAGCCAATCAGATCCTGGGCTGCATCAGGAGAAGTGTGGCCAGCAGGTCGAGGGAGGTGATCCTCCCCCTCTACTCAGCCCTGGTGAGACCCCACCTGGAGGACTGTGTCCAGTTCTGGAGCCCCTATTGCAAGAGGGATGTGGAGGTGCTGGAAGGTGTCCAGAGAAGGGCCACAAGGATGATCAGAGGGCTGGAGCACCTCTCCTATGAGGACAGACTGAAGGAGTTGGGGCAGTTCAGTCTGCAGAAGAGAAGACTCTGAGGTGACCTAATTGTGGTCTTCCAGTATCTGAAGGGGGCCTACAAGAAGGCTGGGTGAGGCTCTGTCCAGCCTGATGTAGTGTGGGGTGACCCTGCCCATGGCAGGGGGGTTGGAACTAGATGATCCTTGTGGTCCCTTCCAACTCTGAATGATACTATGATACTAAATATATGCAGAAAGTAAATGCAGGGGGGGAAAAAAGAGCCTTTTGAATCCTTTTTAACTTGAACTCTGATGTTGTTGGAGTCACTAGAAATATGTAACTTGCTACCAATTCATACTTCCTCACCACTCTGTTGTGCATGAAGCCACCCATGCTATTAAATCTCTTTATGTGCATCTGTGAATAGATCCTGTGTTAGATTTGGGACCTAATAATACAGTTGCAAGTGATTCTTCAAAATCAATGTGAAATAAAGGTTTTATTGTCCCCTGAGGTGTGTATTAACTATTTAATTTAGAAAGCTGGATAAAATAGAAGATAGAAAAACAAGGAAATTTGTTTTAAAAAAGGCAATTTTTTAGAAGTGAAGATTGATGTATGTTGCTTGATAGGAAACTTATTGAACTTCTTATTATCATTTAACATAAGTGCAAACGCAAAAAGATTCATCCCTTTCTAATTAGATTACAGAACTCTGCATAAAGACAAAATTTTTATTTGAGGTGGGGTTTTGTTTTGTTTTTTTGGTGTTTTTTTTTCTGAATAAGAAGTATGTCTGCAGACATAGCTTATGCCTATAAGTTACTGTGAACATAGATTGCCACCAATTTTAGGAAAAAAAAAAGCAGCAGCATAGAGGTTACAAACAAGTAAATCCCATGCTTAAATCCATAGCCTAAGGTTAAGACAAACAACGTTCCTTCAAAGCAAGATTCTTTTGTGATTTGTTTCTATTTTCTTCTGTTTATAGCTCTTCCCAATCAGTCAAATGTGGACAGCAGGGTTTCACAGGGTAGATTGCGTGTATTTCATTTATACAGAACTGGAAGCTGACTTCTGGGTTTTGAATAACTGTGCTGGGTTATTAGTCAAGCCATAGATTAACACTTTTCTAGGTAGATACTGCTATTTAAAATGTTAAGGCCATTATTTCTAGAACATTGACCGTAACAAATGATTGCAAAATGCTTAGGGAGATATATTTCCTTCCTTACCCACGGTAAGGTGCTAGGAAGATAATTGCAGTTAAAATTGGGAGACTCCAGGTATGAAATTCATTTTGCTGAAATTTTGCTATTTCAGAGGAAAAGAGAGAATATGATCTCCAATACAACAATCCAAATAAAAGCATTTAAAAAATAATAACTCCATATACATATATACACACACATGTTAAGATAGTTCAAAGAATTAAGTAAGAATGTGAAATTTAATGAAAATGAGGAATCTAATATGTATGTTTGGAAAAATATACAATCCCTGATTACCTTTGTTACTCTGGGTTTGGGGTTTTTTTGTTTTGTTTTGTTTTGTTTTTTTCATTCTCTGAGAGATGGACTTAGTTTCAATTAAAATGAGAAGAAATTCCTTTTTTATTAATGATCAGTGTTCCTCTGTAAACTTTCTGGTTAAGTTCAGTGACTAATCCTAGGTCCTGATTTCTGAACTACATGCTCAGTTTATGCCATGAGGGACATGTACCAACATTATAGACAAGAGTGCACCAGTTGTGTAGGTTTCCATGTTTTGCAACACATTCCTACCCTACCTTAACAGGTTCTGCCCCTTAAAATGCCCTTGCACACACTCATAATATACCTCATGCCCTCAACTTCATCTCATAACAAATTACTTAAGTAGACATCAATTTCTTTGTGCACTTTATTTTGGACTGGAGGAACTCATCTTGAACAGAGTGCATTTTTTTTCACTCTGGCTGTTGGTCTGAGAGTCAGATCTGTTTTCTTGATACATGTGCTGTGTAGATGTGATCTAAAAGACTAGCAAGAAGGGGGAAACAAAGCTCAGCATCGCTGTTTTCACCCCTAAAGCTCACGTATAACAGTTGTCTCTGCAGAGCAGTGCATTGCATAGTGGGCTGACAGAAATATTAGATGAAGCCATAATGATGCAAAACATTTTAACATTCCATTTGCTGAGCTAAGGGCTCAAGATTATAATGCTACAGTGCACTGGTATATCATACAAAAATGCTCATGTTTCCTTAGATCAGTCAAGCTACTACTAATTCAGATACTTCTTGAAGAAGCTGAGCTATGATTATGCAGAGAGAGTGGTTCTGTTTTTTCTGATGGTTAGCCAGAAAAATCCAGACTTTTACTTTTCCTCACTGGTGACATTTTTAAAATGGATTTTGTATTTTGGATAGTCCTCTAGATCCATTACACTTATTAATGAGTTAGTTCTGCACGCATCATTTCTTCCACTATACTAAAGTAGGTTGCATATATTTTCATTTCATCACATCTGTTTGTGATATCTGTTTGTGACATCATATGTATCTTTAAATGATAGCCATAAGCTCATGATTACATTGTATGCAACTGATTTAAAACCAAGCCAACACAAATGCACAAAAACTCAAAACAATAACAACAACCAAGTAGAAGAGTAAAAAAAAAAAGGTAAATCAAAGCTTAATAGAAACAAACCAATACAAAAGGAGACTTGATGGGGTGCTTGGTGCCATGGGTTAGCTGTTTGGGTGGGTTGGATTGGTTGATGGGTTGGACACGATGATCTTGAAGGTCTCTTCCAACCTGGTTTGGTTTATTCTAATAAAGGTTTATTCTAAAACCAAACAAAAAGACAATTTAAAAGGATTAGACCTACCACAGGAGACTTACTATAAACTATAAAAATGAGTAAGGAGTCTTAGTAAAGATGTGAGAGAACTGGCACATTTTATGTTTTTACAATGTTTTTCTACTTACATGTCACTTTCATCTTCCAGTTGTCTCTGAACTATTTTGCTCCCTTTGTTGAATTGAGGGATATTTTCTGCTGTGTGTTTTGTTCAGCTTTGTTCCTACGACTTTGCTGATAGTTAATATTTTGTTTCTGAAAAAGGGTAATTGAATACCTAAAAAGAAAAAAGAAGCAATTCTAGCCTTCACTGGAATACTTATTGCCAGTACTTGACAAGTGTTGGTAGTTTGGGAGAAGATAATATTTATTTGGAATCTATTACGGAAAAGACATGTCATTTTTCTCAATTTAACCTAGTTAGTCTAAGTTATATATCACTTATTATGGATGGGATGCTATTAAGGATCTTAAAAGTGTATTTTAAATGAAATTTAAAGAACTTAGGTCCAAAATAGTTACTGTTAAATCATACACTCCTCTGTCATCTGAGTACGTTGCATTTTCAAACTGCAGGTTTGCAGGGATACACAATTGTGGCTCTGAACTCCTGCAGAGCTTCCACCCTTGCCAGTCCCTAACACAGCCAAATCTCTCATTCTTTTAACCTAATTGTAGTCCTTTTTAGACCATAAATAGCAGTTTCTAATAAAATAATAATAATAAAAAAAAAGCTTGCTTTTTTAAAAAGCTGATGGTGACAGTGTAACAACGATACTCACTCACCTTCACATCTACTCCCTGTCTGATGGGAAGGGGAAAGGAATCTCTCAAAATTACATAGTTTTTTAGAAAGAGTTAGGAGGACCTGGGCTACTAGTGGAGAGGAACTTAACAGGTGTATTAGAGATGTTGACATTTATTTATATCTGTACTGAATCTGAATTTTGGCACCAGAGAACTCTTTGAAGAAGAGAGGCGTTTGAATCAGGCAAAACCACTCTTTTAAGCCAAGTTCTCTGATGTGATATTACAAAAAAAAAAACACAACAAAGCGAAAAAAAACCAACCAAACTAACATGCTAGTACCAACATTCTGAGCAGCAGGATAGTTTTACTAGCTGAAATATTTCAGTGTTCAGGTCATAACATAAAGAAAACAACAAATTCTATATAATCTCTGGGAAGAGACACTACTTCAATGTTTAGAAAATATTCAGTCAGTCTTGCTTTGAGTGAGGTTCCAGAAAGAGATAGCTGAAAATCTAGCACAGTTAGTCACATAGTATTATTTCATGCCTCTTCCCTCCCAATTTGTGATTTATTTTTTTTTACCAGGAAAATAATGTATCTGAATTTGTACAGGGAACACATTTGTTAAACATGATAGTGAAAGGCTGTTTCAAAATTGCTTTCATCAGAAGGTAGCATGTAATGACTACAGGGAAAATGCCTTCCTATTTCATTCACAGTAAAAGAATCCAGTCCAGAAAATTCACTCCAGACATGAGAGTAGAAAACAGTAAATCACTGTGGAATTGCAAATTTCAGTCGTGACCTCTCTCTTTCCTTTGTGCCGCTCTTAGAAGCATTGAGTTTTGATTGAATTTTTATTCATTTTTTCCCACGCTACTGAAAACATAAACAAATAAATTGTAAAATACATTATACTTATTTAAATATTTTTTTCTTTGTCATAAATATTATAATATTTTAACTTTAAGTCTTTAGCTCTGGAAGAGTTAATTCTGTGAATATTACATATGCAGATTATGCTACTTATGTCAGATCCAATCTGCCTTTGTTACTGCAAGGGTGCACTGCTGATGCATGTTCAGTTTGCTGTTCACCAGGACCCCTGGCCCCCTTTCGGCAAGGCTCCTCCCCAGACATACAGATCCTAGCCTGCACTGGGCTCTTTGGTTATTTTGTCCAAGGGATTTTGCACTTGTCTTTGTAATAGTTCATATGACTCTTTCTAGCTCAATCTGCATATCAAGTGATCAAAGATTTAATCTTATTTTCCAGCAGAGATTTCCCAGACAGGACTGAAGTAAAGAAAAAGCAAAGATTGTAATTAGGGCCCACAGAAAATCTTGACATTTTGGAGCTGCCTAAGAATCAAGGAAATTCTTTTCCCAGAGCAATCATGACAGAAAGGTATTTTATTTTGTTGGATTTGTTTAGTTGGGTCTTTTCAAACAAACATATTGTCCATTAAATGACACTTTGACAGTTTACATTAAATTTGTTGACTGCAGTGTCTACATTTTTTGCAGCTTGTGGTAGATTTCATGTATCTGCATTTTACTTCTATTAATTTATAGTTATAGTAAGAAAATAATAATAACATTATATAAGCCAAGAAGTTTATTAAACAGTAGATGTTGCAACTTGAGAGTTCTAGAATACATGGTGTAATGCATCTTATAAAGTACATGAGTGACAGTATGTATACAATGCCACATAATGCAATACATCAAACCATTATAAAGCTTCATCCATAGTTTATTACCATTGAATGCCAGGCAGAGTTAGAAGTTATTTGTTTTTTTCAATATTGTTCTTCTAAAAATAATATTTTACCAATATATTTCTTACATCGAGTTGAAAATTTTCTTAACTGGTGAAAAATAGCAGCAACATGGATTGTATATAATGGCTTCTAAACTAATAATCTGTCAGATACTAATGATTTTAAGGCTCATGTTTGGCATATATTTTCCAGCACACAAGTTAAAACAATAAACCTCTCCTAATTCTACAACATTTCTCCTTGTTGACCTTCTTACATGAACACCTGCACAATAGTAGAGGAAAATGGCAGAACTGAAAACCGCCAACTAGGGTTTGAATCTATTGCAGAAGTCAAGACAATTTTTTTTTTTCAACCTATTCCTGTTCCTAAAAACGCTCAGAGGATAGTGAGGATGTAACTATTGCAGGAGAAATGGAGCCCACCAGGACAATAAATTCAGAAAGCCCATGTCTGTATATCTGCAGAGTTACTGCAACCATGTATAAGCATTTCTTATCACTGAGGAAACTAGGCAGGAAAAATACTGTCGAACCAAGCCATTCCACACAATTTCTGTGAGAAAAGGACAATGTGTATCATCTGGCTCCAGCCCAAACCTTTCATTCATTCAAGGAAATTTCTGACCTATGAACTGTGTTATAGCATCGTGACTCTTTCCAATCAAGGAAGAGTCACTTCAGGACATGTTTGAAGTCACAAGTGCCTACTGTTACCACTGCTGTAACTACTTGTGTCAATGCCAGTGACGAGTAGTGTGAGCAATCTGGCATTGCCACAACTACTACTACTCCTACTGATGCTATTATGTTTATTTTTACTTGGTTACTGCATTTTCTTTTCTCTAAAGGTGAAAGGTAGCATAGTTTTATTGCTACCTCTTTCTGGAAATGTGGGGGTTTCACCACTACAAATTTCTGTACCTGTCCTTATTCATACAGGCACTGGGTTGCCTTTTTGTCCTATTGCTAAGAATCACAGTATGTCTGTTTTTCTGATCATCTGGACACTTTCTTTCTATGCCTTGATTCTTTGTCTGTTTAATAGGATTGATCATATGTTCCTACCTCACAAGCATTCTGTGAGAAAAATAAATAAATTGTTTTTCTGACAACAGAGCTCTATATAGCTTAAAAACAAGAAAAAAAGAAAAATCTGAGGATTATACTGAAGTGTACTTCTGTTTGTAATAACTCATGTGTCTCTTAATAAGACTTACATTTTGCATAGCTTTTTGTAGAGAAACACTGTCATCCCAGATGTTAATATGTATATTGCATAATAAAGAGAAAACCAGCCAAATAAATAACACCTAATGTTTTAGATCCAAATGGAACATGGTATTCCTCATCACTGTAATAGAAGTGTAAATGCTGTTCCCACAGCATGAGAAAAGTGTGTTTGTTTGTTTCCATTTCATATTTCCCTAAGGACACTTTGCTCTGCCAGTATAATTAGGATGACATTTGGAGCTGCTGTATGTCAATGCAAGACTAAGAGACACTGTGCAGCTTGACAAGAGATTACGATGTCAAGTCAATTGCTGCTGCAATATCAATATTTATTCCCTTGCTTCTTGTGTCTTGTTTTATTTTTGTTCTTCTTTTTCTATGATACATAGAATAATATCTAAAACCTATGCTGTTGTAGCAACATGTTTCTTTTTGTTCCAGACATCTTTGCCTTTTCCCTGTTAATTTTGATCTTAAATCTTTTCCTTTCTCAGATGAATTGTATTTAACCCTTTTACTGTTGCAATTACTTTCATGGAATGAATTCTCAATTGATTTAGCACAATGTTTCTAATAAGTTCTCTATCTGCATTCAACAGATCTCAGAACTACAATGATATTTTTTGAGTTTTAATTACTTCCAAAATGGTGAATATAATGCATACATACAATGGATTTGCATTCACCATTAGTGAAGTAAAGGTCAAAAAAGATCATTATTCAGATATAAAAGTTATTAGAAACTTTGTAACTGATCAGTTGAAGTACAGGTCTGGACTTCAAACGGGCAAAATTTACCAGCATCACATAGCATTACCTCAAATTCCCAAAAATTTATTTCTGTGAAGAGAAAAAGACAGCTGTGGTTAAGAGACCATGCATAACTCCTTTTACAGTGTAGCAGAAAAAAATTTCCCCTATAGAGGTGTCAGTTCATCATCATTGTTTCTGAGGAATAATACAATTACAATAAAGCACAGCAACACAGATGCTGGAGTTCAGAGCCAGCAGTGAAACAATTACATTTAATTGATATTAGTTTAGCTTAATTAATTTTCTTTTATATTTGCCTGCATTTATTGTAGAAAACATAAGTCTAATTACATACACATTCTAAGAAAATGTTTCACGTTATTAGAGATATCTGTCTACTTATTTGCAGATCTATCTCATATTAAAGCACAATATTACTGATACAATCAGCCACCCAATTTAAGGATCCATTAAGCTTCAGTATAACAACTCTGTTTTTTGAAAATCATGAAATCTGTCTCTATAACACCACCACAATTTTTTTTTCATGTATCATTCACTTAACTTTTTTATCATAGTTTCATAGTTTCATTCAGGGTTGGAAGGGACCTCAAGGATCATCTAGTTCCAACCCCCCTGCCATGGGCAGGGACACCCTACACTAGATCAGGCTGCCCAGAGCCTCATCCAGCCTGCTCTTAAACACCCCCAGGGACGGGGCCTCGACCACCTCCCTGGACAACCCATTCCAGGGTCTCACCACTCTCATGGTGAAGAACCTCCTCCTCACATCTAGCCTGAATCTCCCCACCTCCAGCTTCATTCCATTCCCCCTAGTTCTATCACTACCTGAGATCCTGAGCAGTCCTTCCCCAGCCTTCCTGTAGGCCCCCGTCATGTCCCTTCCAGCCTTTATTTGTGTTTCTACACCACTCCAAGATATTTAATTGTGATTTAGCACTGTTCAGCTTCTGCTAACTAGAAGCATGCCTAATATTAATATAAAATTTTCTTAACTTCATTAATAAACATAAGGTAAATGCAAACGAAATTAATGATGTTTTCCTTTATTTACTCTAGGTGGTTTACAGGCATTTATCATTGCCCTATTTTAAAGTGAGCTTTACATCTGAGGCATTATATGATGAGTCACCTTGTGAAATAATTGAATTTTCCTGAAAAAAATCCCAAACTTTTCTAATTTCATGTTTGTCTTGTCAGGTGTCTTATTTTCACTGACACTTTGCTGTTTGCACAGAGCTCAGGACAACTTCAACTTTTAATAATAGCTTTTTACACATTGAAAGAGAAAAATGGGAGTGGTGTGGAGAGACAGAACAGTGGAGTCCTTAGAATTACAGTGTTATACTACAGTATGTTCTATTCCAAAGCAACTGGTGGTCACAGAAAAAGTTTCACACAGGTGTTTATAAACTCATCTTAGTTGGGTTTCCATTATAATCATTATAAAGAGACAATTTCTTCCAGAAGGCAACTGGAATGATTACAGATAGGCTTGAAACTGGCTCAGTTTGGGCACATAAGGGCTGGGAATCCAGAAATTGCTGTCTATTTTCAATGTGTCTGGCAAGACAGGTATTTCCACAGGCTTATTGCATGCTGGGACAGCTATTCATTCATTCATGATAGCCTTGGGGCAACACAGTTCACCCATTTTGGATAGCTTGCTTATAATGTCTCTTGTAAATTTGTGAAGACATGTCTTTATCAACAGCTACATTAAATGCACCATCAAATCTTTTAGATATCTAAAAGTTAGTCAGGAAGAAAATCACTTTAAATTAGAATTCTCTTCATTGACTATTTTTGATTATAGAGGAAACTTAGGTTAGATTTGAACTAAGCTTTATGTGTACTTCCCCTAAATGCCCCCAGGAGTTTTAAATTAGTCTATACGTCATAGAAAACATTTATCTCTTTCTTTATTAGAGTATTTTGAGTTCCACAGCAATCCTGAGTTACTACTTTTCTTGCTTTGAACAGTTTCTCTTTTTTGTGTCACATAGAACGCCACTAGTCCTTTCTGTAAAGTTTTGTGTGCTGCTATAATTATGGTGTCATCATAGTTGAATAAAGCAACTCTGAAACCAGACACTTGAGCAGACTCTAAGATAATTGTTATTACTTCAATCCAGGCAATGAGAGCTACATAAGTGAAATCTTAATTTTTTTTTTTAATATAACTTCTTGTATTCAGTTTAAGGTGGAAACAAAAGTGAAGCTTTTAGGTTGTGAAACAGGACACTGCTATCTTGTAAAACTGTATTGAGAACATCTGTATCTTCTGTGTGCCATTGTCTAGTAGTCATGAGGTCTGTGATGACAGGTTGGACTTCATGATCTTTGAGGTCTTTTCCAACCTTATTGATTCTATGACTCTATGATTGTTCTGAAACAGAGCATTCAAAATTGTATTAGGATAGTCACAGAATCATAGAATCACCAAAGTTGGATCATCAAGTCCAACCTGTCACCACAGACCCCGTGACTGAACCCTGGCACCAAGTGCCACATCCAATCCTCTCTTGAACACCTCCAGGGATGGTGAATCCACCACCTCCCTGGGCAGCCCATTCCAATGATGAAAGACTCTCCCAGTGAAAAACTTTCTCCTCACCTCCAGCCTAAACGTCCCCTGGTGCAGCTTGAGACTGTGTCCTCTTGTTCTGGTACTGGTTGCTTGGTTGAAGAGACCAACCCCTTCCTGCCTACAACCACCCTTCAGGTAGTTGTGGACAGCAATAAGGTCTCCCCTGAGCCTTCTCTTCTCCAGGCTAAACAATCCCAGCTCCCTTAGCCTCTCCTCATAGGGCTTGTGCTCAAGGCTTCTCAGCAGCCTCATTGCCCTTCTCTGGACATGTTGTGATTAAAGAGATTAAAACACGCTGTTCCTTGCGTGCATTAAAGTAACTTCATGATTTAAAATATTTGTATTTTATGAATATATGTAGCCAGTTGCTCAATTCTTAAAGGTTTGTCTTTATGAATGAATTTATCTACTCCTGTAAATTTTTTGCAAATTGTAATGATTTATATATAAAATGAAACAAATTGGATTGCTAAGTGGCAAAAAATCTATAGGTTTTACTGAAGTTCTTTTGTACATAATTATCTTACTTTCAAAGTACGTATGCAGTACTGGGTTAGTTTGTTTGTTCATTTCTTTGTTTTTATGGGGTAGCACTTGCTCAACTGTTTCGGAAAATAAAGAATTGTTAAGGTACATTGATATGGAAGAAGCCAACTTAGAAATCCTAAAGGTCACCTTACCTTCATGACAACTTTAAAGGCTGTTTCTTTCATAATTTTGCCTATGAGAGTGATGAGAGTGGTGAGACCCTGGAATGGGTTGTCCAGGGAGGTGGTCGAAGCCCCGTCCCTGGGGGTGTTTAAGAGCAAGCTGGATGAGGCTCTGTCCAGCCTGATCTAGTGTGGGGTTTCCCTGCCCATGGCAGGGGGGTTGGAACTAGATGATCCTTGAGGTCCCTTCCAACCCTGAATGAAACTATGAAACTATGAAACTATGAAACTATCTTTTCTCCTGCCTAATTTCCTTTCCCCTACCAGAGAAAAAGGGAGAGGGAAGGCAATCTAAATCTGTTCCTTTTGGGCTTTTGGACTCTGGGAAAACTTAAACCACAACAGAAACACCTATTAAAACAACTCACATTTCTCATCTTACCTTTTGTTAGTGTAGAATACTCCTACTTATTGCACATTGATGTTGACAGTTATTTTCCCTTTTAATGGAAGCTGTGAGTTCAGTACTACCTTCAGGCTGGGATAGCACTGGGGAAATAATGGATTTTCATAATGTTGTTATAACAAGTGAGATGTAATTATACACAACTTGCTTTTAAATACTCCTTTAGCATCAAAAGATCAGTGATAATGTGAAGATTTATTCTTAGCACTTTAAACATCTTTTTTCCTCTACTTATTTATCTAGTAGAATTATTCTAAGCATGTGCTGTTGAAGTTGTTTTTTTTTTTACCTTTAGGTTCCTTTATTTGAGACTATTTTCATAAGCATTAGCTCCTAACCTATTGTAGAGACCTCTAAACTATCAAGCACTTTCCCACTAATGCCTTTCCCCATGACTGTGCTGTGATTATATCTGAAGCAATTTTTGCATGGTTTATTTATTTTATTCTCATATACATTGAATTGACTTGAGAGCTGAAGAACAAATACATTACAGAAGCAGCTTGGAAAGCTGAGTAGGCAGCATTGAGCATTTCTTGTTAATAAAAAGCTTGCAATTGGCTTAGTTTGTACCATCTAGGAGCAAATAATGAAGGTTTTGGGGTAAATAAAGACATTCTGATGTAAACTGAATGAAAATTAATTTTTGTGGTCATTCACATTCAGAAAGGCTGGAATGGTGCCTAAAATGAACTAGGAGAGGAGATACCAGAATGATCATCAAATTGGATTGTATGTCTGAAAAGAGGAGACAAAAAGGAAGCTTGAGAAGACATAGAAATACCATCCCTGAGTGTAGACAAGAAGGTAAGGGAAAATAAATTAAATGTATAGAATTAATAGTAGAATATATATATATAT
Source organism: Melanerpes aurifrons (assembly GCA_011125475.1). Taxonomy (NCBI): domain Eukaryota; kingdom Metazoa; phylum Chordata; class Aves; order Piciformes; family Picidae; genus Melanerpes; species Melanerpes aurifrons. The sequence continues at coordinate 3,745,175 of WWNC01000071.1, read as the reverse complement.
ATATATGAGTTGTACATTAATGTGTTTAGGCTAGAAATTGGAAAAAAGGTTCTATTTATCAGAGAAATGAGGTTCTGAAAGAGTCCAATGGAGGAGCTGTTGTTTAAAAGTGAATTTAATGTGCAAAGTGAATTTAAAAGTGGGTTTAATATGGAACCCACAGCATTTTGGAAAGAAGTTGCTATGATATGGGCTCCTTTAGTATAAGGAAGGATAGGTAATAGGGCAAGTAGGACTGATGAACAGGAGAAAAGAACATGCTGCAGTTTAAACAACATGGTGGGTTTCGTTCACAGTTTCCAGAGGTTTATTTAATAAAGTAGCATCATTTTGTCATTGGTACTGTGCAAGGATTAGGTAAAGGAATAATGGAAGATGTATGAATAACAGTTAATAAAGTAAAAATATGTGTTTGCCTAATGCTCTTCATATTTTCTAGACTGTTTCATAAATGTGTTGTTTATTATTTAATATACACAAAATAGATGTAGAAAGAAAATTCTAAGATGCTGAAATACAACCTTGGGTTGCATAAATAGAAATAGTTTTCAAAGTATTTTGTTTTTCAGAAATCTTAAATACATTTAAAATCTCTGAACTACTTAGAGGAAAGTCTGAAATATGAAAGCATGTTGAGTGAAATGAGCAACTGGAAAATAATTCTCTCAGCCTTTATGAGTCAAAACTAAAATGTCTGAAAATGCAATAATTTCTGACATCCCTGTAACATTTAGACAAAAGTTGGGTTTTTTTTTTGTTATTGTTTGGGCTTTTTTTGTGTATAGTTTGTTATTGTTTTTGCTTTTGTCAATTAACAGTATCAGCTAGGAAAATCAAGCTAGTCTACCACTCAGTTTTCCTGCAGCATTTGTCAGGCAACTTGTTTATTTCTTATATTCTTATTTTCATCCTGAAGTGTTGGTGTTGATGAAAAATACATTTTGGCCAAGTAGCTGATGCAAGAAGTGTAGCTATTGATTACATTTATAACATAATTTGCCTGTGACTTTATGGCTGTTATTAGAACTGCCCCTTTTGCCCACAGGGGTTAATTAGCATTTGCTACTTCACTGAAGCTCATAATGGAACCCAATGACCAGAAGGTAACTGAAGGGTCCATTTCAATAATCTTGTTTGCCATTACACTTCCTTTCATGTTAAAAATAATTTACTTACTCATCTAGTTGCCTTGAAAGATTTAATACTGTTGAAACTATTCCCATCTTCAGTTTAAAATCAGCAAAACATTTTTAAAATGTAGCAATTAATGGTCTTATATTAATTTTTAGTATTTAGATCTAGGTGGAGTGAACTAGATAAAAAGAATTAATGACTTCATGAACGTCATGTTCTATTTTGGGATAGGTTTCTAGTATGCGATATTCACACACCTACAAAGTTAGCTGATGGTGTTCATGTATTCTATCTAGCACAGCTACTTCTCTATCAGTACTAGCACAATAAACATTGATCCTGGTTATCAAAATCCTAGTTTATTCATAAATTGTTTCCTGCCTTTCTTTTCTAGTTTCCTCATGTTGATTTTGCTATCTTATATTCACTTCAGTCCTTGCTTCTGTTTCAAAAAGATTATAAAATTAGGATATAGCATAAATTACTCTGCCTTGGAAAAGCATAACTTTCATAAAGAAGGCACAGGAAACATATATTCCATTGAGTATCATTATGGAAGCTCTGTACCTCCTACATATACAAGCAGAAGACGGGTTCTTTCTTCTGTTTCTTCAGACACTTCTGAGGAGCTCAGAGCAAGCCCTCAGATTCTGCTCTTGTAAGAAGCATGGATGCACTGGCATATAAGAACAGAAGGCTGCAGAAATTCAGAAATGTAATGCGATTATATGAGTGGGTCTGAAGTGAGGAACTTTTTGAAATTTCTCTGGCTAGAAAACAAATCTTTGCTTTAATTGATGAGTCCTCTTGAGTGCACCAGTACGCTGTTAAAACCACATTGAAATCAGCAGAGTAGAAATACATCTTGAAAGTAAATGATAATGGTGAGGATATTAAAATTTTTCTTCTATGTGTTATGCTATTTCATTTACACTATACAATGATAAGAGAGACTGAATCAATCTGTAATTCCCAGTGCTTAAGATTTATACGCAGCACTTGAGCCCACTGCTGTACTTTTCAAGTTTCCTTATTAAATTTTGAATATTTTTAAACAGTAGGAAGAGAACACTACACTTTGTCTGCTAAAATGCATATGCGGGTAAAGTGTGTGTGAGGTCATTAACATTTCTTTTGCTGTAAAGTTTTAAAGGGCCTAGAAAAACCTGAAGATATGTTGAATATTTCTAAATTAGATTTCATAGGGCATGAAAAAGCAGCTAGCTCTAGGAGAGTGCAGGTAGAATGGAAGCTATAAATTTTAGCTCTTGTACATTCAGGAACATTTTCTCACATCAGAGTAATTAGTTATAGAGCAATTTTTTATTACCATCAGTAATAAGTTAGAATCTAAAAAATTATAGTCACATGAGAGATTCATTTACTGCCAAAATAAATTTTAGTAATAGAATGTTAAGTTGTACATCTGGGATGTGTTGGTCCCTGGTCACAACACTGCTGGACACGTCTCCTGTTGCAAGAGACAGGGGATTTCTGTAACCAGAATGATGGTGCATGAATTCTTACTTGCAGATAAAAACCCAAGAACTCAAGCACCTTGCTTATGCTTAGCCTCTCCTTTCACTAGTGCATTGCCCCCATCAATATGTTTTATGTCATCTGACACATTTTACCCCACCCAGCATCATACCTAAAAAGTTCTGAATGAATATCTTCTGTTGAAAAGGGAGGGATGTAATAGATAAACATATATACCTCACAGAGTTTACACACAAAAAATGGCATTATATGGTTGTCTCCTTGCATTTTTAACTAACAACATACAGAACTTTTTTTCCTGTGGATGACACAGCACAGCTTCAGCAGAAGCAATGGAGGAAGCTCTAGCTCTTGAGTAGAGTATTTTGTGTAACGGACAGAGTGGACATAAATTCTGTGAGGAGGAAGAAGACATCACACTCCTCTCCTCCAGCTTCCCAGCTGTTCAATCCTGACACAAGGATTTTGTGAAGGATCAAATACACGCATCAGCACTCCCTCAGACAAAAGTATCTGTCAGCATAGAAAGGCTTCTACCAGAGCTACACATTGAATCTGTGCTCTTACAGTTATACTTAACTTTTGAAATACAGCAGAGTAATTGAGAGCTCTATTACTGGGAGTCTGCAAAAAAAAAAAAAAAAAAGTACTGTCACTAGACCTGCATTTTGTGATTAAATGTTTTGCCTTTAGACCTCAACATCTGCCTCATTTCCATTTTAGGTGCAACTCTGTGGACACTGTCACACCGCTCTATGAGGGACCTCTGATCTAGTGCTGACATTCTTCATAGTAAAGCATCCTGAAGAAACTCAACATTAAAATTTTCCAAGCAGAAAAATGATAGTGTTTCTGGCCTGCATACACTGGAATATTTTTTAAGGTGAAGTTAGGAACAATGTACCAAGCCCTTTTTAAGGGAAATGGGAGCTGGAGCCCTGAAGTCAAGAAAAAAATATCTTTAAGTTGTGTGTATATTAACACTGTTTTGCTCTCTGTCCTTTCAGTTTACAACTTTGGCATACTTTAAACAACAATTAGAACTGTCCACCTAGAAAATGTGGAGGGACTTTTATGTGTTTTTGCTTAAAATAAATGTATTAAGTAACCCCAGAGAAAATTAACCAATGAAGGAGATTTGTAAAACATCTATTTCAGAGTTCAACACGTGTAGACTCATGGAAGTTCAAGCTGTCCTACAGCTCCAGTGTGCTGTGACAGAAGTGTTGACTCTGGTTCAGCATGTGTTTGGGGATTATGCTGCTGTGTAATCAACTCATAAACATTACACCTCCATATACATTTACTGGATATGTTTCCATTAACATCTGTTTTTCTTTCTCTTCCCTGTAGTACCTCTATACATAACAATACATAATACTTTATCTGCTTTAATAACCCACAGCTAAATTGTAACCCAGTTTTCACTGGGTTATATTTATATTTGAAGCAATGCTTGTGTTGCTTTCAGTAGATAACTTATTCAGTAAATAAAAAGCTGAACTTTAAGTGTTCAAAGAAGTAACTAATCTTATTAAATGGAGGCATCTTCAACTTATCATTGAAACCGCATATCAGCATCTTTCAAGGGTTCCTCTATCACACAGTTATTTTTATTTTTACTTACTCTGCAGTGTACATTTGGCACAATAAGGTCACTCTTTGCTCTGCTGTATTAAGCAAATCTTTGTATTTTTCATTGCAATAAATTTTCTTAACTGCACTATGCATCTGTCCAAGGGAAGATTCAGTAGCAACTGCTTTTCCTTGTAGTGAGTCCCCCTTACTTGGATGTCGGATATTGCCAGAAGTGCTTTGTAAGTGTTCCTTTATATATACTTAAGAGAATGATTCAGCTTCTTTGGAAGTTAGCAGCAAGTTTTTTGTGAAAAATAATGTTATTGATCATTGGTTTAAAAAAGTATTTTTATATTAATGGGGAAATGTCACTATAGCTCACAAAGAACAAACTGGGCTATTAACTAAAGGGAACATGAACATGAGTATATTATCTCAGTTTTACTAAATGTTCTGGGCAGAGCCAAAAGGCTTGGGCCAGATGCCACTCTGGCAAAATGTTCCCAGTTTTGATTTGGGGTCAGCCATGGGTTAGGGGACTGTAGCCAACAAACAGTTTGGATGCTGACAACCTCTTTTGGGCTCTAGGGTAACTGCAGACATGGTGTATTAGTTGTCTAAAAGCAAGAGAAAGGGTGCTGGGCTATTTTAGTAGCCTGTAGATTGTGTCCTTTGAAAGTGGGAAGGTAATAATTAATCACCCATAGCATACTTCAAGTATAGCAATCTTAACTCACTTTAAAATACATTTTTCTTGTTTAGCGTTTACCCAACATAAGTGACTTAGCTAAGTGGCTGATGCAAAAGGATCTTGTTCATACACTATGGATGAATTCCAGAAAGAAAATATTATTTTAACATTTATGAGAAAAGAAAGTTAGAATATAACAGCTTGTCCCTCAAAAAAAAAAAAAAAAAATTAATTTCTTTTTAATGGTTTTGAAAGGCTGCCAAAATTTAAATTAACTTCTGAATTTGATTTAGCTGTGCAGAATATGGTATTAGCCAATGCAATCCCAAAAAGTTTAGGACCTGTTCAATAACTAAAATTGTTTCAAGTTCTGTTTGCTCTTCGAAAATTTGAAACACAGTTCATGAAAATACTCAGCAGCACTTTTTCTATTCATATATTGCATATTTAAAATATGGGTAAGGGAATAATTCCAATAATCCACATTATTACAGAATTACACTTTTTGTGTGTACCATCACACAAGGGGGTCTCGTTTTCTACTGATTCTCAGGACTCAACCCTGCCATTAGGCTAAGGATGCTGAGAGATAATAGCCTTCTGCTCTTTTCCTTGTGGTGCCCAACGTCACACAGTGACATCATCAGACATCAGAACATCACGGGAAATGCACCTTACTGCAGCAAAGCTGAAGTTTACCTTACTGCTAGAGCAATTAAAAGCTTTACAGAATTTATTGGCACCAGTTATGATTATTATAGATGTAGAAGATGTCTTTGCACATTTTGCTCCTTATTAGTAAACTCTGTCACTTTGTAGCTTGCAAATTTTGGTTATTCTCCCATTTATGGATTTGGTGGGCTCTTTAGTAATGGTGAGGGGGAAGATAAATATGAGATTTCTCCTATAGGAAAGCTGTGAACAATGAATATTTGCAATGCATTTGGGAACATTACATTTTCAGAATTGCAAAGGAGACTGCTTATATATCCTGAGGGAACACACCTGGAGAACTTAAAAACATTTTTCACTCTTCACTGGAACTCAGTATGTCCACACTAAGCAGTTCTAGAGAATTATTTAAATAGCTTGTACATAAGATCTTGTTCATTGTATTATTTCTTGGATTTTGAAAATAGCTGTGGTAGACAAGTAAAACAATTGTTTGCTCTCTACTGTTCTTTCTCTATGTACAGCAAATGTTTTTCAACATTGCCAAAGATTAGGGATGGGCTGTCCAGTGAACAAATACCAGACACTCCCTGTTATGCTCCCTCCCTCTACAAAGGAGGGCTGGAGAAGAAAACAAAATCTACTTTAATGAAAACAATAAAAATAAAACAAAATTTATAGAAACCCAATATTAAATCCAATCTCCTTGACGACACCATCACCATCAAAGCTCTGAGAAGTACCAGGGAAGTCCCAGACTGGACTCAGTGGCAGACAGGAACCAGAATCAGAAGGTGGATTCTGGAACTGGATTTGGGAACACACAGATTAGGACTGAAGACAGAATGGACAGAGTTCTCCTATGAATCATGCTATTGCAGAAGAGATCTTAACCCTCGTAATTCTTCAGCGTTATACTGAAAATTATGTATATGGAATGGAAATACAGTTGGTCAGTTCAGGGTCACCTGTCCTGTCTATTTCTCACTTTCACTGTGTACCTCCAATATAATGCTCAGGATTTAGCAGTGACCTTGATCTACATACCAATCCTTGGTACTTCCTAGAAATATCAAGCATTATCACTACTAGAAGGAGGCATTCTCTGCTAAAACATGCCATTATTTTTAGCAACTGCAATTACTTTGAAGTAATTTCAGCTCTTACTGAGCTGAAAAGTAAAATCACTGAGCAGAATTTGTTCTGTTCTAACTCAAACCAGGACAAACATCCACTACATAATTGTGATCATCTGATCTCAGACAGCCACTTATTAACACAGTTTCCTTTCAATCTCAGTGCCTGAGTTTATGCGATGTATGTGAAGACACAGGTAAAGTGCAGGGAGGGATATGCAGTAAGGCTGCATCCCAGGGCAAATTTGCATTGTGACAGGGGTGTGCAACAAATCCCAATGTTTGGAAAATGGTTATGTGTAGTAAAGCCAGGGAAAAAAACACTAGAACAGGTTGCTCAGGGAGGTGGTAGAAGCCCCATCCCTGGAGGATTTAAGGCATTGATTCAATATGTGTCAGAAACCATACTTTTTTGGAATTCCCTGAATACAGGATTAACAGCTAGGAGATAATTGGGTCAGAACAAGATCGATTGTCTATTTTAAATCCTTAATAGCAAAGTATCTGAAGGAGAAGGTGAAAGCAAAAAGAAGAAACAGACTAAGAAGAAACAGAGGGGATAAAACAACTTTCAAATTCTAGTCCAAATTAAGACAATGATAAATCTCTTCTAGGGTCAGAACTTCTATTTTTTTCAACTATTGGTGAGTACTTTAAGATAAGAATATTCAGAAGAACATTACTGCTACTGAAGCATCAAACTAATCAACTAGATTATTGAAAGATCTCATCAGATAAAATATAAACCAGATTTTTTTCAAAACATGCTAGTTCTTTCACTAATTCTGTGCCAAGATACTATCCTTAAGATTAATACACAGGAACTTCACAGAAGGCTTTCCACTGGCTTTAAGGATCATCTTTACAGCACTAACCATCACCTATATTTGATTGTGTCAAACACTATCTGTGTTGAGTAGAGCTATTAAAACACAATGCATTGCAGAGTGAAAATATTGTTTTGTCGCTCTTGCCAGTAGCAAACTTGTTTGAAATGCATTATAGAGGAGTCCCTGCCCATCACAGGGGGTTTGGAACTAGATGATTCTTGAGGTCCCTTCCAACCCTAACAATTCTGTGATTCTATGATAGTATTGGCTTAACAGACATATGTCTGACGTCCTTAAACTTTAGTGTGTTTTGTTTGTTTGTTTGGGGGGGGTTGTTTGTTTGTTTGTTTGTTTTCATATTCAGATGCTAACAGAACAATATAGGACAACCAACTCTTACTTTGTGAGAAAACACTTTAGAATTTGACTGAATCATTGTAGCTACATAACGGTAAACTCAGTAGTACTAAGACATTCATTGACTTGAAATCAGTGGATGGAGTCCACTTACAGTAGTACTGTTAACTGCCAAAATGCATTAGCTTCATTCAAACTGCCTATAGAAATAGAACCTGGTCTGTACTAAACCCTGAGTATGCCTGGGAGTTTTGAAGGATCACATGCCTCCCTGAGAAAAAGAAGTGTCTGAGTAGCATGGACAGCTATGTTTCAGTGCATGATCTGTTTACTCTACAGCACTACAAGCATGGCAAATACATCTCAATATACCTGCACTTACAGAGCAATAAGTTTTTCATCTCACTGAACTGAAAAAGGTCATTCTAGGTAACCTGCTTTGCTTTCTTTTTAGTGTTCTTGGAGTGGTCTCACTGGACTTGGAGCCGTATTCCCCATCCTTTTCTTTGTCTGACTACAACCTTTACGTGTCCTGGACAGGCAGCTGTTTTTCTTTGAATTTTTTTCAACTTCTTTGCTTTCCCTGTCATTTTTGTGAAGGCTGGTCCCAACTCCTATCTTACTGCAGTATTTCCCCCTCATTAACCACATTCATTAACCTCCAAATGACCTTCCTTTTCTCCTGAATGACTGTAGAGCTGACAGGATGCAGGTAGTGTCTGAGATGACTTAGGTCATTCCGAAGATTTTGTCAAGTAAAGCATATTCTTTCCCCAAATGTAATGATAATAAAAATAGAGGAATACACAGCAGATGTCACTGCTTGTCAATTTTTCTCATTCTATCTAAGCCAATGTGATTTAGGGATCAGTATCCCCAGTAAGTTACTCCTACTCCCAAAGCACTGTGTACCACTGTGACAAATCACTTGATTCAAAATCTCAGATACATAACAGCACAGGTTGAATCATTTAGACTAATCAACAGATTTAATTTTGAAACAAAATTTATTAAAATCAGCCTGTTTTACATTTACACATAAAGTTAATTAATTAACAAAAAATTATTAATTTTTGAGTTAAAGAATGTTTGAACCATTTATGGAACGTTTTATGTTTAAGTGCTTACACCACTTTCTAACAAAACACATCCAATGTCTGTTTGGTTTGGTGAAGATTGTCAGATTTACATATAGTTTTTATTATACACTGAGTAAAGGGCAATGGACTCGTGTTTCTGGACTCAAGGTGCTATGTAAGAAAATTGAACCTATGTATTTTTATAGAAATTTATACATTTACAATATTCAGTGTGTGCTTACATGTATTACATACAGAACCTACATATTTTTTCTATGTACAGAAGATGTTTTATAAATTTGTAATTATATGCACACATATTAACATATATTGTGTACACATACTTCTCTACTCACAAACATGTACATAACATATATAAAGAACATATATGTATATGCAAAAAAATGCACACATAAATACATAAACTTACAGGTACACATCTTCACATTGCTATTGAATGTGATGACCCATTTTTATCCTTGATTTACTTCCAGCATTCACACAGATCAGAGAATGACAACTGAACATAACAGACAGATCTATCTATCCATCTAGCCACCTATCTGCCTCACTTAGCTCTCTGTAGTGGCTATGGTGATTAATCTGCTCACTCCTTATACTGTGGTTAACAAGCAAGGAGCAAAAAAAAAAAAAAAAAGGAACATTCCAGTAGGCTGTCATGACCATAAAATAAAAATCCTCTAAACCACTTATAGGATAGACAGATTTTTATATATATATATGTATATGTGTGTGTGTATATATATATATATATATATATAGAATAAACCAGGTTGGAAGAGACCTTCAAGATCATCACGTCCAACCTATCACCCAACACCACCCAATCAACTAACCCATGTAACCAAGCACCCTGTCAAGTCTCCTGAACACCTCCAGTGACGGCGACTCCACCACCTCCCCAGGCAGTCCATTCCAATGGGCAATCACTCTCTCCGTGTAAAACTTCCTCCTGACCTCCAGCCTGAACTTCCCCTGGCGCAGCCTGAGACTGTGCCCTCTTGTTCTGGTGCTGGCTGCCTGGGAGAAGAGACCAACCTCTGCCTGTTTACAACCCCCCTTCAGGTAGTTGTAGAGAGCAATAAGGTCACCCCTGAGTCTCCTCTTCTCCAGGCTATGCAGCCCCAGCTCCCTCAGTCTCTCCTCATAGGGCTTGTGTTCCAAACCCCTCACCAACTTCGTTGCCCTTCTCTGGACTCGTTCCAGCAAGTCAACATCCTTCCTAAACTGAGGGGCCCAGAACTGGACACAGGACTCGAGGTGTGGCCTAACCAGCCCAGTGTACAGGGGCAGAATGACCTCCCTGCTCCTGCTGGCCACACTGTTCTTAATGCAGGCCAGGATGCCATTGGCCCTCTTGGCTGCCTGGGCACACTGCAAACAGTTCCCTTGAGTCTGCAATGAATATTCAAAGCAGATAAATTTGAGGAGGGGCATGAGATGAGACAAGAATTATGCAATGTCAGTAGGAGGAGGAACATCCAGTAGTGACCCTGTTCAGATTGAATCCAGCTGTACTTCTGGTGGAATCAATCCTTCACCATCAGAGGAAAAGATGTTTTGAATCTCACTGTGTGACAAAACAGTCTCTTATCTGCTTCTAAAGTAATGTGTTTCTCACTTGGCACAGAAATCACAGAAGAATATGTTTCCAAAATCAAGCGCTGATTTTAAAATTACCCATAATTACACCTTTTTTTAGTGAGGTCTAAACTCAGTGAGAGAAAGGATGCCTTTACAAGCCAACTTTCTGATTGCTAATTTATTTAGTCTAGAAATACAAAAACACATGAGGTATTTCTCATTGCATTAAAATGAGACAGGTTTAGACTTTCTAGCTTAATAGTAGATTTGTTCCGAGCATTATAGCAGAGGTCTTTTAAAAGCAGGAAAGACATTTAAAAACATATAAAAATAACTTAGAAAATTCTTTATTGATAAGTATATTCTATCCTTATACCAAAAGCTTTGAGATTATTTCATTGAGACACTTGAACATGTCCAGAGAAGGGCAATGGGGCTGGTGAGAGGACTCAAGCACAAGCCCTATGAGGAGAGGCTGAGGGAACTGGGATTGTTTAGCCTGGAGAAGAGGAGGCTGGGGGGGGACCTTATTGCTCTCTACAACCACCTGAAGGGTGGTTGTAGCCAGGAGGGGGTTGGTCTCTTCTCCCAGGCAACCAGCACCAGAACAAGAGGACACAGTCTCAAGCTGCGCCAGAGGAAGTTTAGGCTCAAGGTGAGGAGAAAGTTCTTCACTGAGAGAGTTGTTAGCCACTGGAATGTGCTTCCCAGGGAGGTGGTGTAGTCACTGTACCTGGAGGTGTTCAAGAGGGGATTGGACGTGGCACTTGGTGCCATGATTTAGTCATGAGGCCTGTGGTGACAGATTGGACTTGATGATCTTGAGGTCTCTTCCAACCTTGTTGATTCTGTGATGCTGTGATCCTTCAGGAGGCATAGGATCATCTGTCAAGCAAAGTCTCAAAATTTTTGAATTTGCCCCCAACTCTTACGTGTATAACCATAGAACTCTGAGCTATGGCAAGAGGTATTTTTCTCTTGTTATTTTTGTTATATTTTTTTCATTTGGAGTGAATTTTCCATCTCATAATGAAGCACATAGTTATCAAAAGTGCTATTTCAGCTGCAAGAGTTATTTTTTTTTATCACAGAAATTAAAAAAAAAAAAAATCCTCATCATTCAGTATTCATGCTAAATTATACTCTGCTTCTTTTCTAATTTTTAGTTTCTTCTGTTGTCCTGCACAGATTTTAGAATCCTCTTGTTGGCCTGTGCAGTTCTGTGTTGCATAATATTTCATTTGCTTTTCCCTAAGAAAGATCTAGTGTCTCTCGGTGATTTCAACTTGCCATTAAATGGAATTTAACATTAAAATTTCACTCTTTAAAACATCACTCTTATTTATTATAATTAAAACAAGGATATTTGGCATGTTCAAGCAATTTGCAAAATTTATATGTACGTATACAGAACACATCTAATTAGAAAGAAATTGTACTGAATCTCAAAGAGGTTTGGTTTAAAAAAACAGGCCCTGAATATTCTGTTCATGTGGGTTTACTGGTAACATTGGTCCTCCTTGATACACTAGCATAAATATATATTTGTGTTGCATGTGTTATTATTTTTTAAAATATTGTCTTTAGTCCAATAAATAACATTTTATTCACTCAGAAATTTCATAAAATAGAATATACAATATTCTAGAGAAATCTGAGAAAAAAATTTACAGAACGCAGATTTCTTGACCTAAAAATTGGCTCAGCATGTATTTTTACAGGGAAAAGGGAAGATGCTTAGTTGTTTTTCTTGCAGTTTGGTGAAAGAAATATGATCCTGTTATCACTGCCACTTGTGGCAGTAATCTTCCCTGCCCATAATAGAGTAGCATAACTTGAAGAATTAGAAAATCTGAGCTTGAAGTTGCATGAGTTCTGTAAAAACTCCTGTATGCCAAATGAGAGGATGTGATGTGTCAAAGGTGGAACTTTTAGAATAGAATAGAATAGAATAGAATAGAATAGAATAGAATAGAATAGAATAGAATAGAATAGAATAGAATAGAATAGACCAGACCAGACCAGGTTGGAAGAGACCTTCAAGATCGTCGTGTCCAACCCATCAACCAGTCCAACCCACCTAAACAACTAAACCATGGCACCAAGCACCCCATCAAGTCTCCTGAAGACCTCCAATGATGATGACTCCACCACCTCCCTGGGAAGCCCATTCCAATGGCCAATCACTCTCTCTGTATCGAACTTCTTCCTAACATCCAACCTAAACCTCCCCTGGTGCAGCCTGAGACTGTGCCCTCTTTTTCTGGCATTGGCTGCCTGGGAGAAGAGACCAACATTTGTCTGCCTACAACCTCCCTTCAGGTAGTTGTTTTGGTACTAAAGAGGCAACCATATATGCAGCTATTAAAATCAGATGGTTTGGGTCTACACAGCAGCTCCATGAATTTTCAAAATTTTTCCTGTATGCAACCAAAGATTAAGACTTCATTAGAGGTGCCTTGAAATACGATCATTGTAAAGTGTATTCATAATGGCTCATTTCTTTGAGCAAAGTCTTAGAAACTGCATTTTCTCATACAGTAACTCTACAAGTCATGATAAAAATCCACATTCCATTCCAAATTATTTTTGTCCTTATTTATAGTCTTCTATCTTGAGATATCATTCAGAGGGAAAAAAGTTATAATGTGCTTCATTTTGCTACAAATTAACTGGAAAATTAGGGTTAAATTCATCTCCCTTTCTGTAATTATCTAAAAGTTTCATTTACACTGACTAAGCTTAGAAAGACTGCAATCATAGAAAGACTTGGGCTCAAGAAGAGGACACTTAGATATGTGGCATGACTTCTGAGTAAGTGCCTCATTTTCGTTAGTCACTGGGAAGAGTGTTTGACTAATTTACAAAGTCATGTCTGATGAACCTTTTCTACAGGGAAAGAGAATTTGTAACAGAAAGGATCAGCAATATAAATGACACAATGTATCTCATCTTCAGCATGACCTGGATAGCCTGGAGAGTGGGGCAGAGCAGAATCTGAGTTCAAAAAGGGCCAGTCTAGAGTCCTGCACCTGGGAGAAATACACTCATGCACAGGTTAGGGATTTACATGCTAGAAAGTAGATCCAGCAATGTGCTCTTACAGCCAAGAAGGCAAATAGTCTCCAGGGATGCATCAAAAAGAGTGTGGCCAGCAGGTCAAAGGAGGTTCTCCTGTCCTCTGTTTTGCCCTGTTGAGGCCATACCTGGAGTCCATTTCTGGGCTCCCCAGTTCAAGAAAGACTAGGAGCTACTGGACAGGTCTCATCAGAGTACTACAAAGATGATGAGGGAACTGGAGCATCTCTTACAACTCTGTGACACCTGGAGGTGTTTAGCCTAGAGAAAAGATCTTGAAGGGATCTTCTCAAAGTTTATCAATATCTGAAGGATGAATATCAAGAGACTAGGGTCAGACTCTTTTCAGTGATGCTCAGCAATGGAACAAGGGACAATGGTCACAAACCAAAACACAGGAGGTTTCATCAGAATGGGAGGGAAAACATCTTTACTGAGGGTATCAGAGCACTGGAACAGACTGCCTAGAGGGGTTGTGAAGTCTCCTTCTTTGGAGACTTTCAAAACCTGCCTGGACTCAATCCTATGCAAACTGCTCTATGTGAACCTGTGGAGGTGTTAAACGAGATGATCTCCAGAGGTGTCTTTGAACCCCTACTATTCTGTGATTCTGAAATACTGTTATTATTGTTATTATTACTACCAATAAAATACAATTGTAACATGAATATCATTCAGTTATGTACCTGTATTAGTAATATGTTTGAAAACTTCATTACACAGTGAACATGAAACCTAGAAATCCTTAGCTGAAAGAATGTATAAACATGAAAATATGTTTTTATTATCAACAACCTGTATTTGTCAAATTCTCTATTAGGATTCCAACCTAGAACATAACATTTAACAGTTGTTTAAATAACAGTTATCTGATTGGCACTGGGGGCTGCTTTCTTTTTCAGTAGCATTTTGCAAACTTTATGACTCCCTTCTGTCATTTCTTTAAACAGGAAAGCTTGCTGACGGACCACTTTTTCATGTACTTAGTACACTGTAGATTTTCAGATTGTTTATGTCAAGACTCAGATCTTCAACTTTATGAGCCAGTCCCTATGAGCTCTATTCTTTTTCCAGATAAATGCAATTTCTGGCTTGTTTGGTTTATTTCTCAGAGTATGTTTTCAGAAATTGGCAAATCATGCAAAAGTCTTGCAAAAAAATACCTAATGGGTGTCGGTTTTAACAGAGCAGTAATAGCAGACTGAGTTTAAAAAATTACCTTGGACTACATACAGTCCATACACTGTCTCAGTAATTATCCCTGCCAAAGAGCACTAATAACATGCTGAAGAAACATCTAGGTCAGAAGTTTGCTGCTTTTCTTCCAGATTCGAATTCTTCCTGTGCCAGGAAACTCATCTATTTTTCTCATTTGATAAAGTATTTCTTTTACCTGCAAAACTTGTCTTGCTTATAGTTATGAAAGGATTCATTTAGGATTACATTAGAACAGAATAGAATAAAACAGGTTGGAAAAGACCTTTGAGATAATTGAGTCCAACCTATCATCTAACACTATCTAATCTACTAAACCATGGCACCAAGTGCCCCATCCAGTCTCTTCCGAAATACCTCCAGCGATGGTGACTCCACCACCTCCCTGGGCAGCCCATTCCAATGGCCAATCACTCTTTCTGGGAAGAACTTCTTCCTAACATTCAGGCTAAACCTCCCTGGGCACAGCTTGAGACTGTGTCCTCTTGTTCTCGTGCTGGTTGCCTGGGAGAAGAGACCAACCCCCACCTGGCTGCAACCTTCCTTCAGGTAGTTGTAGACAGCAATAAGGTCTCCTCAGAGCCTCCTCCAGGCTAAGCAACCCCACCTCCCTCAGCCTCTCCTTATAGGGCATGTGCTCCAACCCCTCACCAGCTTTGTTGCCCTTCTCTGGACATGTTCCAGCAAGTCAACATCTTTCCTAAACTGAGGTGCCCAGAACATTAATATTACATTACATTAACATTTGAACCATATTTTAATCTTAACAACTCTCAATCATCATGCTTTCTCTCAGTAACATGTCAGTGAGGATAGGGTAGGAACTTGGGTGGTGCTCCTGCTGAAAGAAAGGGAGGCATCATCTAAACTGGCTGCCCATTTGCATGAGCTCCAATTTAGAAAGATAATTTTTTTGGTGGCTTGTCTTAAAATAATTATATATGCTAAGGAATTTCTGCATACTGTGCTTGAATCACGTAGCCAGTCTTTGATGGATCTTCTTTCTAAAAGTTGGTCTGCATAGATTACATTACTCTCTTCTCCTGCAGTCTAGACTATAACCATGGACTTATTAATTGCTTCTGAGAGATAGGTAAATTTAAGAGCTACCCCAGTTAGGCACAGAGAAATTTTTCATAGATGAAAAGTTGAATGCCCAGTTGGGGCATATTTGCAGTGCTTCCATGAGAAAACAACTGTTGTGGAAATAACACCACTGACATCAGCAGCAAATCCATCTTCCTAGGAACATCACCGCGGTTTGTGCTACGTTTCTGACCGTTAATGTTAGTCAAGCAGTAAAGCGCATGGTATTTGACTTTCACATGTGTTTGACATTGCCTTCTGACAGTTATCCAGCAATTAAAGGGTCATCTAAGAGCAATGCAGCAAATAGGAAAAATATCTGAAGAATTTACCATGTCCAAATGTAATCAGTGAAAAAAGAGATGGTATTTATTCTTTTGTCCTAGTTAATTTCTCTTCTCCAGTGTTGATTCAGGCGAGTTATTGTATCTGTATGCTCTTAGGTAAAAAGTAGAATAATAAAAGACAGACAGTAAGCGATCCTAAATGCATTTACTTTTGAGTCTCAATTGAGTCAGATTCCTCACTGTAAATTCTATTGTGATAGTCAATGGATTTGTGATTCAATGTAGAGAACTGATAACACTGAAAGGTGTTGTGTTGTGACTCAAAAAGAAGACAAGAGCACTCAGAGTCATGATGGATTATTGATCTAAGCAGAGCTGAAGTACAGTACAAAATGTCATTTAAAAAAGTAATAAGATTTCCTGCATTGCTAAAAAAAAAAATAATAAAAAAAAAATATGTAATGAAAGGAAGTGTGAAAGAACAATTCATAGACAATGGAAAGAAAGTAAGTGAAAGCAGAGAAGACAACCCCTAGGTTTTCGAACACTAGTGGCTGAATGGAGGAATCTGGCTCAGCAAATGCATATGTTGTTCAGCAGTGAGAGTGCATACTGCAGTAAAACTAGTGCTCAGGCAATCCTCCATGTTGAGATACAATGCCTTAGGCAAGCTCCAAGCAATGACTCTCCCTTCACATAAATATTCAGGTAAAGAAGAATGTTCTAAGTGAGGCATGAACAGTCAGAAATATGATTAGCAATGAAAATGTTTGTATGCAGTAATTTGCAGTGGTGTAAAAGGGTGCAAAAAAGATAATTTACACAAAAAGGAGGGTGGGAAGGAATGGGAGAAATACAATATTTTCTTTCATTTCAACTAAGCAATACTGAAAAAAATAAATTAATTAAAAGAAAGTATTAAGATTCCCTATTTGTCCTAATGCAGTCGTTCAGTAACCTTTTAAGTAGTAAGTACTAGAATGAAGAAGAAAATTGATGATAATACTGGACCATTCGTTGGATAAGGAATTAGTTGGATAGCCACATTCAGAGGGTAATGGTCAATGGCTCAATGTCCCGATGAATACTAGTGATAAGAGGTGTTCCTCAGGGGAACAATGTATAACATCTGAGTCTAGTTTGAGATCTTCTCCAGTGACATAGACAATAGGATTGAGAACACCATCAGCAAGTTTATAGGCAATATCAATCTGAGTGGTGCAGTTGACATACCTGAGAGATGGGATGCCATCCAGAGGGACCTCAACAAGCATGAGAGGTTGGCTTGTGTTAACCTCATGAGGTTCAAGTGCAAAGTCCTGCACCTGGTTGGGAGCAACCCTCAGTATCAATACAGGCTGGGGGACAATTGTGTTGAGAGCAATCCCATGGAGAAGGACTTGTAGGTATAGTACATGAACAGATAGATATGAAGTGTCAGTGTGTGCTCACAGATCAGAAGGCAAATCATATCCTAGGCTGAATCAAAAGAAGTGTGGCCAGCAGGTTTAGGAAGGTGAATCTGCCCCTCTGCTCTGCTCTGGTGAGGCCCCACCTCGAGTGTCCTTGGTGTTCATAGTCTAAAAGGGCAGCATAAAATCAGAAAGGCCTTTGAACTTCTGGGAACTGAGAAAAACTCTAGTTGCAACAGTGTAACATTGTAAATTGCAAAAATATATATTCTGATAAATAATTGAATCACTAGGATCCATGGGCAGTGGTTGTGACCTGTAAAAAAAATGTTGTTATGCTTTATTTTTTGTAAAAGCCAAAATTATTTTTGACATGAGAATGAGTTGTTAAAGTGGAGAAAGTGATTCGCAGACCACAAGGATAAGACAGATCCTATTTATAGTCTGAGACACCAATCAGTACAAACCCCTTAGACACAGCAGACGATTGGCTGCCGAGGTATAACAGCAGAGAAGACTGGAGAGGAAGGTATATGGTTTTCTAGGGATTAGATGTTTGCAAGAGCTGTCTTATATCATAACATTACTCCTGTGACAAAAAAATAGTATTTTGTGATTCATAATTTCCAAGTTGTAGCTCATTAGATGCATACTTGAGCATGCATGAATGTCTTCATCAGATCCTATATAAGGTAGGCTTCTGCAAAGCTTATTCATTTTAATTTACACTTGTTACACTAATCCACTTGTGCCAGCCACATGTTTTCTCTCCACTGTTTTCCTGACTGCTCAGTTTTTCTTGTTTGCTCATAGTATTTGATTACAATATGGTCATATCTAAACCCACTAATCAGTTCTAGTATCCTATCAGCACTGCTGTCAGAAGGCAAGTGACTTATTTCCTCATCTCTACACCCTCATCCTAGATACACAGATTTGTGCAGCCAGCAATTAAAATCTGTACAAATGCTTGCCTTTAATATAGTTTCATAGTTTCATAGTTTCATAGTTTCATTCAGGGTTGGAAGGGACCACAAGGATCATCTCGTTCCAACCCCCCTGCCATGGGCAGGGAAACCCCACACTAGATCAGGCTGGACAGAGCCTCATCCAGCTTGGTCTTGAACACCCCCAGGGACAGGGCCTCGACCACCTCCCTGGACAACCCATTCCAGGGTCTCACCACTCTCATGGTGAAAACCTCCTCCTCACACCCAGCCTGAATCTCCCCACCTCCAGCTTCATTCCATTCCCCCTAGTCCTATCACTACCTGAGATCCTGAGCAGTCCTTCCCCAGCCTTCCTGTAGGCCCCCTTCAGATACTGGAAGGCCACAATTAGGTCACCTCGGAGCCTTCTCTTCTGCAGACTGAACAGCCCCAACTCCTTCAGTCTGTCCTCATAGGAGAGGTGCTCCAGCCCTCTGATCATCCTTGTGGCCCTTCTCTGGACACACTCCGGCACCTCCACATCCCTCTTGTAATAGGGGCTCCAGAATTGGACACAGTACTCCAGGTGGGGTCTCACCAGGGCTGAGTAGAGGGCGAGGATCACCTCCCTCGACCTGCTAGCCACACTTCTCCTGATGCAGCCCAGGATCTGATTGGCCTTGCGGGCTGCAAGCGCACATTGAGAGCTCATGTTGAGCTTTTTGTCCACCAGCACCCCCAAGTCTCTCTCCTCAGGGCTACTTTCCAGCCAGTCACTGCCCAGCCTGGATTTGTGCCTGGGATTGCCTCGATCCAGATGCAGGACCCTGCACTTGCTCGTATTGAACCTCATGAGGTTGGCTTGTGCCCACCTCTCCAGCCTGTCAAGGTCCCTCTGGATGGCCTCCCTTCCCTCCAGCGTGTCTGCTGCACCACACAGCTTGGTGTCATCAGCAAACTTGCTGAGGGTGCACTCAATGCCACTGTCCATGGCACCCACAAAGATGTTGAACAAGACAGGTCCCAGGACTGATCCCTGAGGGACTCCGCTTGTCACTGGCCTCCACTGGGACATGGAGCCATTGACAGCCACTCTTTGGGTGCAGCCATCAAGCCAGTTCCTTATCCATCTAGTGGTCCACCCATCAAACCCATGTGTCACCAGTTTGGAGACCAGGATGTGGTGCGGGACAGTGTCGAAGGCTTTGCTCAGGTCCAGGTAAATGACATCAGTTGCTCACCCCTCATCTATTAATTTTGTCACCTGCTCATAGAAGGCCACCAGGTTGGTCAGGCAGGATTTGCCCTTGGCAAAGCCATGCTGACTGTTCCCAATCACCTCTTCACTATTCTTTTGAGCGAGTAGTGACTCCAGGAGGATCTGCTGCATGATCTTTCCAGGCACAGAGGTGAGACTGACTGGCCTGGAGTTCCCTGGTTCCTCCTTCTTACCCATTTTAAAAATGGGGGCAATGTTTCCCCTTTTCCAGTCTGTGGGGACTTCCCCAGACTGCCATGACTTTTGAAATATAATAGAGAGGGGTTTAGCAACCTCATCTGCCAGTTCTCTCAGTACCCGTGGGTGTATCCCGTCGGGTCCCATGGACTTGAACACTTTCAGGTTCTTCAGATGATCACGAACCTGATCTGCACTTACAATGGGCAGTTCTTCCTCCCCGTCCCTGGCTTTGACTTCCATAACATCAGGAGTGTGGCTAGAGGCCCTTGCAGTGAAGACTGAGGTAAAGAAGTTATTAAGTACCTCGGCCTTTTCCTCATCACTTGTGACCATGTCACCAGTTTCCTTTCTGAGGGGGCCCACACCTTCCCTAGTCTTCTTCTTCCCATTAACATACCTGTAAAAGTTCTTAGTGTTCCCTTTAATCTCCCTGGCTAGATTCAATTCAAACTCTGCTTTCGCTTTCCTAACCAGGTCTCTTGCTGCTCAGGCAGCTTCCTTATATTCCCCCTGTTCTACCTGTCCTTCTCTCCACTTCCTGTAGAGTTTCCTTTTAAGTACTAGTGTGTCCAGTAGCTCCTTGCCCATCCAGGCAGGCCTCCTAGCATTCTTACCTGCTTTTCTCTTTGTTGGTACACAGAGCTCCTGGACACAGAGGAGGTGGTCCTTGAATACTGACCAGCTGTTCTGGGTCCCTCTTCCCTCCAGGGCTTTGTCCCACGACACTTTGGCTAGCAGATCCCTGAAGCCATCAAAATCTGCACGCCTAAAGTCTAGGGTCGTGAGCTTGGAATACTTCCTCCTGATTGCCCTGAGGATGTTAAATTCAACTGCTTCATGGTCACTGCAGCCAAGGCCGTCTCTGAGCTTCACATTGCTTACCAGCCCTTCCCTGTTGGTGAGAAGAAGGTCCAGCATAGCACCATTTCTTGTTGGTTCCTCTACCATTTGGAGGAGGAAGTTGTCTTCTATGCAGTCCAGGAACATCCTGAATTGCTGGTGCCTTGCTGTGTTGTCCCTCCAGCAGATGTCCGGGTGGTTGAAATCACCCATGAGGACCAGGGCTTGTGACCTGGAAGCCACTTCTATTTGCCTATGGAGGGCCTCATCTGCTTGGATCTGCTGGTCAGGTGGCCTGTAGGAGACCCCCACAGTAATATCTCCTTCCCCTGTCCTGCCTTTAATTTTAACCCACACGCTCTCAACTAGGTCATCATCCCTCCCCAGTTGGAGCTCCACTGATTCCAACTGGCTATTGACATAGAGGGCAACACCTCCTCCTCTCCTTCCCTGCCTACCCTTCCTAAAGAGTTTATATCCATCTATGCCTACATTCCAGTCATGGGGTTCATCCCACCAAGTTTCAGTAACAGCCACTATGTCGTGGCATCCCAGCAGCACAGTGGCCCTTAACTCATCCTGTTTGTTGCCCAAGCTGCACGCATTCGCATAGAAGCACTTCAGCTGGGCTGGCCCTGTCCTCCTCTTGTGCCAAATTCCCTCGGTTTCCACAGAATGTCCTGTTGGATCATTCGTGGCTTGCCTCAGGGCAGCAAGTTGAGAGCCCTTACCAGCTCTCCTTCTCTCTACTGCTGGTGAGCTGCCCCTCTGTTTGTCACCAGCCAGCAGGAGACTATTAACCCCTTCCCCCTTCAAATCTAGTTTAAAGCCCTATCAATGAGCCGTGCCAATTCCTGTCCCAGGATTCTTATCCCCCTCTGGGACAAGTGTGTCCCATGAGTTGTTTTCAGCTCAGGTGCCTTGAAAACCAATCCATGATTGTGGAACCCAAAGCCCTGTCGATGGCACCAGCCCCTGAGCCATGAATTGATCTGTCGGCCCTTCCTCAGTGTGTCCTCATCCATTGCTGACGTTAGAGGGATGGCTGAGAACACGACTTGAGCCCCTGATCCCTTTAGCAGTTGCCCTAAAGTTCTGAAGTCTTTTTTAATAGATTGTGAGCCTCTCATTGTTACATCGTCACTGCCCACCTGAAAGACCAGCAGTGGGTAGTAGTCTGAAGGACTCACGAGGTTGGGAATTCTGTCTACAACATCTTTAACTTGGGCACCAGGGAGGCAGCTGACTGCTCTATGAAATTGGTCTGGTCTGCATATTGGGCCCTCTGTTCCACTCAGCCGGGAGTCTCCTATGACGATGACCCTGCGAGGTTTCTTTTCTGGGTAAGTTTTGATGGCTGGCCTGAGGCAACCTGTCATTGGTGCAGCTTCTGACCTTCTTGAGTCCTCAGCCTTACCAATAACCTGTTCCTCCTGCAGAGCCTCATACCTGTTCTGTAACTGCACTGGAGGCAGCGTGCTGGATCTGGATTCTTAAAGTCTGTGAGCACCTGAATATGCAGTTATACATGTAGGCATCTTTTGAAAATGTTGTTAGATTATTATTTTCATCTGGGATCAAACATGCTTCGCAATCCAACCTTTAGTCTCCTAGCATCCAAAGGTAAAGCTTTAAATTTGCCATTTCTTTTCATTCTGTGCAGAGCCTAGCAGACAAAATCTAAATGGCAACAAGAGTGTTTGCCAATACTCATCAATGTACTGTATGTAAAATTGATGCTCAGATAATTATTTTGGTTCATTATTTAATTTTCCAGCTATCTTCATAGCAATAGTATTTTGCTAAAGAATTGTTTAGATCACTCAGTTCATGACACATAACATTGTGCTGGAGCCTGTCAAATGTTAGAGTCCATCACAATAAATCTTATGTCACATTACACTGAACTGTGTCATCTAGGGACTAGAGTATAATGTGAATGTCAGATTGTCATCTATGGTTGCACTTCCTAATGGAAGCAGTGGAACAATAATTTAAAATGAGACTCAGCAAACTAGTGGAGAGCAATCTCACTCTGGCAGGAACAAAGAAATAATAGTTGGAAGAAATTTCTGTCTTCAAATTTTGTTAAATTGCAAGATATGGTGTGGTAGGTCTTGGTTTGGTGTTACAGTTTGAGCTGGGTGCCCCCCTGCAAGGTTTGCTTCCTGTGTCCAGAGGTCCAGCCCAGAGGGGTGGACACAGGAAATTATGTAGTATTTCATACCACAATCCTTTGCACCACTATAAGATCCAGTGCGGAGTCTAGCACTCTCTCTTTTCTTCCTCCTCCGTCAGCCGGTAACTGGGGAGATGTCTCCTGGGTTTGGGCCTGGCTAGGCCCAAGGCTGCGGGGGGATGGGCAGTCTCAGATCTGGCCAGCTGAGACTAGCCTAGCAGTGGGAGGGGGAAGAAGGAGCCCTGGGGGTCTCGGGTGTACCCTCAGGTGGGGATGGGATCTCTCTGGGTCTGCTTTGGGATTTTTCTTTGTCACTGTGCTTTTGGCTTTTCTGTAAAAGTTCACTGCTTTCTATTTAAACTTTCCATCACTTTTGCAATCCGTTTGTCTGAGTGTTTATTGTTGCCAGGGGTGGGGAAGGGGGCTACCTCAACCCAGCACATTCTGGTATATGTTACACACTGTTTAATAGACCTGTACCGTGTTGTGTAAAGCTATCACCAACAATATCCACAATTTATGATTCCAAACAGATCACCTTTTGTGTTTTTCTGAGAGGGATTATTACCAAATGCTAAAACTGAGCCATTGATGTTTGTCTTGTTCCTCCTATTACTGTCTTGTTTTCATAGCTATTGAGGCTTAATTATAAAATTAAGCAAATAAAACTTGAGAAGAAGACAGAATCTTATCAAGTATTTTAAAACTTATGTGAAAATCATGTCATCTGCAACAATCTTTTATTGACATTCAAATTAAGTATCAGGACAATAATGCAAATGATAATGAAAAATTGAAAAAAATGCATGAAATTAAAACCCAATTTTCATTGTTCTGTCATTATTAAGTGCAGCCTCTAAATACAAAGACAAAGATGCCAACATGGATGTGATCTATCTGGACTTCTGCAAGGCCTTTGACATGGTTCCCTACAGCATCTTACTCACAGAGTTGGAGACATACGGATTTGATGGGTGGACTGCTCAGTGGATAAGGAATTGGCTGGATGGTCACATCCAGAGGGTGGTGCTTAATGGCTTGAAGTCCAGATGGAGAGCAGTGACAAGTGGTGTCCCTTAGGGTTCTATACTGGGACCTGTGTTGTTTAAGGTTTTTTTCAATTATATAGACAGTGAGATTGAGTGCTCCATCAGCAAATTTGCAGTTGATACCAAACTGAGTGGTGCTGTTGATATGCCAGAGGGACAGGATGTCATCCAGAGGGACCTGGACACACTGAAGAGGTGAACCCAGGTGAACCTCATGAGGTTCAACAAGAGCAAGTGCAAGGTTCTGCACCTGGGCCAGAACAATCCTCACTATCAATACAGGCAAGGGGGTAAGGTCATGGAGAGCAGCCCTGTGAAAAAGGACTTGGGGATGCTGATGGACAGGAAGCTGGACATGAGCAGGCAGTGTGCACTTGCAGCCCAGAAGGCCAATCGCATCCTGGGCTGCATCCAAAGATGTGTGGCCAGCAGATCAAAAGAGCTGATTCTGCCACTTTACTCTGTTCTGGTGAGACCTCATCTGGAGTACTGTGTCTAGATCTAGAGTCCTCAATACAGCAAGGACATGGACTTCATGGGGGGATCCAGAGGAGGGCCACAAAAATGATCAAGGAGTTGGAGCACCTCTGCTATGAAGACAGGCTGAGGGAGCTGGAGGTGTTCAGCCTGGAAGAGGAGGCTCCAGGGATACTGTGACCTAATAGCTGCCTGAAGTAACTGAAGGGGGCCTACAAGAAGAACAGAGATAGATTGTTTACAAAGGCCTGCAGCAATAGGATGAGGGGCACTGGCTTCAACATAGAGAAGAGTAGATTTAGGTTGGATGTTAGGAACAAGTTCTTTACTGTGAGGGTGGTGGAACACTGGAACAGGTTGCCTAGAGAGGTGGTTGGGTTCCCATCCCTGCAGATATTCAAAGTGAGGCTCAGCAGGGCTCTGGACAATGTGATCAAGTTGAGGGTCCCCCTGCTGGCTGCAGAGGAGGTTGGACTAGATGACTTTTGAAGATCCCTTCCAACCCAGACCATTCCATGATTCTGTTATAAAAGTCCAGAAAATGAATGTCAATGTAAAAAGTGTATCTGTTCCACATGTATACAATGTATGGAATACATATGTAAATGCAGTACATAAATATCTATATATTACGCATAAGGCATAAATAAGTTCATGCACATTACATTCAATATGAATATATAGATTTCTATATTGAATTATGTAATATGTGTATAAAATACAACAATGATCCAGGTAGTATGAAATCACCTCATTTTGATTATTCTCCTAAATTCAACATGTCTCAGAGCAGGTATCCAGCTGCTTTATAGGTATGTTAAAGGTTACTGGTTCAAGCAAGGTCCTGATTTCTGAAATTGCAAGCACTCAGTGGTTTTGCTAATTTGATAGGCTTGTAGATTATTGTAGAGTTGTGTCTTCAAGGAGGCAAACTGTGTCATTGCTCAGAAAGCAGACTTTCAGAAATTAAAAGAATGTACCAAATAAGGGACATCCATGTAGTCAATTTCCACTTTCTCTTGAGTAACTGAACATAAAGAGCTTAGATGTTCTTTCTACTGATGCCTCTGAGGTTTGGGGTGCACAAGATAGTAATTAATTTTCCAGGAATTGTTCTCCCACAGTGACAGTCACTTCTGTCTGTAGTACCAAACATCATAACTCCCATTTCTCTTAACACTAATTTCACCCTTGAGATAACACAGGTCATCTTTTTCTACACTGAAGAGTCTTAAAATGGCTCTGTATCATACTGCTGTTTCAAATCAGAAACTGAGAACTGAATAAAACCCAAACACAGACATCAGGTTTTGGGGGAAAATGTGTTGGAAACTTCAGTAAACAGAAAATACAGGCATCAAATATGTTCCTTTTTCCAGCCCTTGCACTGTCAAAGTTCAAACAGAAATAGTGTGGCATACAACAGGCTTTACAAGTCTTCCCTTGCATTACAATTTTGAATGAGATGTTAGATTGCTTCCCACTGTCCCTTAATACTAAGAAGAGCATTGTGTAGTTTTTGACAGACATCATGGCTAGTTACAGGTTTTGTGTTAACAGTGTCTTTTGCCTAACTTGATAGAGTGCTGACAGAATTTAAGAGTAATGCAGAGAGATTAATCAAAACAAGTTGTAGGGTCGAGTAAGGGGCAATGTTTGGCATAGATAGGATACTAAGACGGGTGCAGGGGAAGCATAAGTAATTCCAAAGACATATATGGATGGAAGCTAGAAATAGGTGCTGGTTTTGAAGGTGGGAGCTACTAGAGCTTCCAAAGACTCCCTTCCTCTTTGTTTCTATTACATTGAGCATGTGAAAAACCCATGAAGAATTTTTTCTCCTTTCCTGCTGTGTTATTGTCAGGAAGATGCTAAGTGAACAGAGGCCATTTTGTTAACTGTAAAGAGCTGTGAAGTAAGGAATCATGCTGCGGAAACAGGTGTGAGTGCTGGATAAAGCAAAGTGTTGGAAGTCTATTGACCTTTGCAATTGCCAGAAACAACAGTTTGGGAACAGTTGCAATGAGTAAACCCATAATTCATATTGATTCAACTAAGGCTCAAAGATAGAATTCACACTCTTGTCACAGGGGTACAAGCCTACAGTCTCCTAATAGGAATGTAGGTATATTACATGAAGAAAGCAGAAGTTCTGTAACTCCTCCTTTTCCTGTAGAGTGTCAAACCACAGAAGAACACAAACTTCTATAGTCCTTTCTATTCACAATGTGATGATATTTCAACAAATTGTGAAAAAGTTTATTGTCCTCTAATCATATGATTAGAGGACATTATCCTGCTGCTACTTACTTAATCAAATTTCTTCTCATGTCCATGACTAGTTAAGAATCTAATGAAAAAATTAATATATCTGATTATATTTTTCTGTTACATAGTTTTCCTCAAATGAGTGACTAGGTCCTCAGAAATATGATGTGGTTGGATTAATTTAAGATATCATTCATTAGTGTGGAAAAGTTTAGGATGAAATTAATTTAAGCTATCATTCATTAGTGTGGAAAAGTTTAGAATGATTTGGCATTATCCAGTTAACCTCTACTGATGAGGGTTGATTATGGTTGCTGTTTAGGTACATACATAGCAACCCTAATTACTGAGCTACTCCAGAGCCAGCTCAGCCCACAGTGGACGGGCAGATCTCAGCACACAGTGGCTTTTCCTGAGATAGTGAAATGACAAGGAATCCAAGAAACCCACCAGGAGTTAACAGCTCTTGAGAGAGCAGCTGATAAGGCATGAGCAGAGCCAGAGCAATTGCAGCCAAACTCGCATCTATAAAACACAGCCTGCAGAGTGTGAGCAACAAGGAGCATGAGGGAACGGAGCAGGCAAACAATGTGACACATCATCCAGGGCATAGCATGGCAATTTGTGTGGCAGTTTACACAGAAGGACACACAGGGAGGATGTAGTGATAGCGTTCATACAGAGAAAAATAATGATAGAAGAAAAAAAAAAACACATGCACATCATCAGTTAAGAAAAGGACATATTGCATTCTTCAATTTGAATTAAAATGAAAGAGCTGACAGGGAACAAATTCACAAAAGCATAATCTGCCTAGAGAATCTGTGGCAATTGATTAAACTCTGTAAGTAGTGAAATATATTATTGATGCATAAACCAGAATTTCTGTTCAGAGTGTGTAAGCAAATTCCATACTTCAAAAACACCATCAAGTCCAAGTGGCTTTTTAACCTAGCAACTAAAAAGTTGCAGAGCTAAAATAATTTCTCCTATTGCTGCATCTTCTTGCATATTAGCATATGCATATTTCCACAGGGAAAGGAAAATAAAAAATGCCTGCTGTAAACTGTGAACTGGAATAAAATTAAGCAGAGGCTGGAACTGGCCTGCTTCTTGTGAACTGACTATATCACTCCATACACAAAAAAGCCAGATCTGGTTTTTTTTGTTGTCAAAAAGCAAAAAGGTAAATTAATAAACATAAAATATGCATAAAAGTGTTTTATTATCAGAAAACCAAATCCTGGTATTCACTTTCAGTGACTGATTGCTTGATATTCCAGCCAATGTAGTTTCATAGTTTCATAGTTTCATTCAGGGTTGGAAGGGACCTCAAGGATCATCTAGTTCCAACCCCCCTGCCATGGGCAGGGAAACCCCACATTAGATCAGGCTGCCCAGAGCCTCATCCAGCCTGCTCTTAAACACCCCCAGGGACGGGGCCTCGACCACCTCCCTGGACAACCCATTCCAGGGTCTCACCACTCTCATGGTGAAGAACCTCCTCCTCACATCTAGCCTGAATCTCCCCACCTCCAGCTTCATTCCATTCCCCCTAGTTCTATCACTACCTGAGATCCTGAGCAGTCCTTCCCCAGCCTTCCTGTAGGCCCCCTTCAGATACTGGAAGGCCACAATTAGGTCACCTCGGAGCCTTCTCTTCTGCAGACTGAACAGCCCCAGCTGAACCTAATGGAATTTCACTTTAACTTAATGGAGTGTTATAATGTAACATTCATACCCAAAAACACCCTTCTCAGCTGAACTTGTCTGGTCCATTCCTTTTCCTGATGTCACGACCCTCGTCTGTCAAGTCACTATAAGCAAAGTAATTTATCTAAAGTTATTTTCAATGTTTGCTGAATGTGCTGTTCCTCCTAACTTGTTAATTATGAAAGACTAAATTTTCACAGAATTCAATAAGAAGAACAGAAAATTTGTCAAATATCCTGTGCAAATTCTGTTTGAAGGCAAGCCTTCTTAAATAGGAGTTTTTGTTTGTTTGTGTTTCTGCTAGAGAAGCAACCAAACCTAGTCTCATGTGCCTATTCACATCCTCACAGGGCATTAAGTCTTCTTTACACTAGTTTTTCAAAGGAAAAAAAGCATACCTTTAAATATGAAAGAATGCATAATGGCATTCCAAAGAGGCACAAATTCAATTGTATGTCTTACTTTCAGTAGGGGACTCATCCTGTTAATTTCTGCTTCTCTGGATAGAATTCTGGAAAGTGTTAGTGTAGTGTCATTTGTAAAAATATTCTTGTCTTTGCTGCTTATGTTTTGAAATAATCTAAATTGTTTTACATAAGATGCATCTACTTGCTAAGAACTTTTAGCTATTAATACTGATTATTATTAGTAGTGAGTACAATATGCTTTCCACTCCTTATATCAGTGAATTGCTCAGAAGTGTTTGTATTGTTAGGAATCACCATTACGTCCAGTCTTACATGAATAGTAAGGCAGTATGAGTTCAAAACAGTCATTAACAGCTACCGACAGACAAATGGGAAAGCCATTGAATAAAGCCTGCATTTAGAGTCACAGTTCAATAGCCTGTTGTGCCTCTGACAGGCCTTAGAAGTAATATTCCTACAAATCCATCACACCTGCTTTTTCAGCCTGAAAGATGTCAGATGGTTCCAACATTCCACTTAGAGAATGATTAGCAACAGAGGTTAACCATGTTCCTGAGTGAAAGCCTGCTTTCCAAAGTAAAGGTTAGGAATCTATTCATTGTGGTTTAACCTTGGCTGGCATCTCAGTCCCACACAGCCACACACACACACACTTTTCCCCACAGCAAGATGAGAAAGAGAATTGGAAGAGTATAACTGCTACAGCCGATGGGTTGAGATAAATACTGTTTAACAGGTAGAATAAAAAAATATGCATGCAAGCAAAGATAAGGAATTCATTCATTGCTTCTCATTGGCAGACAGATGTTCAGCCACATCCAGGAAAACAGGACTCCATAACATGAAAGAGTCACCTGGGAAAATAAATGTCATAACTCCAAACACTCCCTCTTCCTCTTCCTACCCCCAGTTTCAATTACTGAGTGTGACATATGGTGTAGGATATCCCTTTGGTCAGTTGGTGTCAGCTGTCCCACCTGTGTTCTCTCCCAAACTCTTGTGCACCTTCTGTCTGCTTGCTGAGCAGGTAGTTTGAGAAGATCTTGATGCTGTGTAAGCTATGTTCAGCAATAACTAAAGCATCAGTGTGTTATCTAGAATAATGTCTTATATTTATTTAGAATAAACCAAACCAGGTTGGAAGAGACCTTCAAGATCAGCACATCCAACCCATCAACCAATCCAACCCACCAAAACCACTAACCCATGGCACCAAGCACCCCATCAAGTCTCCTCCTGAATACCTCCAATAACGGCAACTCCACCACCTCCTTGGGCAGCCCATTCCAATGGGCAATCACTCTTTCTGTATAGAACTTCTTCCTAACATCCAACCTGAACCTCCCCTGGCACAGCCTGAGACTGTGTCCTCGTGTTCTGGTACTGGGTGCCTGGGAGAAGAGACCATCATCGGCCTGTCTACAACCTCCCCTCAGGTAGTTGTAGAGAGTGATCGATGCTGTTTTCATCACAAATGCAAAACATGGCACCATGTGAGCTACTATCATGAAAATTATATCAGGAAAAAGACCTGTACTTTGTGTAACATGGTGGAGAGTGAAGCCGTAGGCAACCAAACAGGTGATAGTAGTAGTGCTTAAAGTGAGGGTTTCAGCCCAGTTGGAAGAAAATGTTTAGTGAAATATTTCAACAGTTTCCACATTGAATAGATAATCCTTTTCATTGGATTCAGTACATCAGAGGGAATAATGAAGAATTTTAACAATTTCTGGGAATAAAAAAGGGGATAACTATTCAAAATTTTGTTGAAAGACTGGTATGTATATTTTGTGGTCAAGTCAGGTCAAGAGTCTGAAACACAGATAAAAACTCTCCCCCCTTAATGAATCTGGAATGATCAGAAAAGCTAAAACAGATGAAAAAGTTTCAAAAACTAATTAGAAAGGTTGTGGGTTTTTGTTGTGTAGCATACTTGAAACTGTTCAGACACTATTGTACTTTTATTTTCTTTGTACTTCCTTTTTTAATGGTTTTATAGACACCGTTGCACAATATAGCCTTGTGAAGAATCGTCTTCATTCATATCTCAGTATTCTCTCCCTTTTCAGTCAATGAGAGAAAAAATTCTACAGATGACAATTAACTTTGGATAGCTGTTTTAGCAGAAGCCTCTGTCACTCTTTTGTCTATATTTAGTAAAGCTGGATAATTAACTTAAGCTAAATGCTAATTTTTTAACTGCTAAAATTAGGACATACTCATTCTATCTGAAACTACTTATATATGAAGTGTTTGCAGGATTGTGGCTTAATTATACTGATGTGGAAACAGCAGTGTTCATGTTTCTGCACTGTCAAAAGCTCTATAGTAAAATGTGTTCCTTTGAAATTCTTTTCTACTACTACTAAAGGATAAAATACCACATGGGTTTCACTCTTTCTACCTGACAAGTTTCCACTCTACTACTTGCTGAAAAAATACTAATAAACTCCAGGACTTTCCAACTGATACACTTGAAATGAGATTGTTATGTTCATAATGTAGTCTTCAAATAAATAGTTCAATTAAGAAAACAACAACAACCAAAATCCAAGCCATCTCTTGGGGATATCAAGGAGTCTCTAGTCTTTCTTTGAAGATAAAATTATGTGGCTTGCTCATAAATAATGTATATCCTCTGCAGTGAAAATGAAACAAGTTATTGGCTGCTTCAGGAACACAGTGCAATAGTCAGTGTGATTTAGTGTATTATGTGATTTTTTTTTCAGCCTTAAAAATGGACATGTTTCTCATTTGTAGGTAAAAACACAGAACATATGCATCTCATTTGGCTTTTAGAGCAGTGCCTCTAAGGAGTAATATCACTCCCAGTGTAGCAGAATTTAGAGTTTTACATGACTCTTGAGGATGTGGCTATCTGGAATCCACTTTTGCATCAAAATACTCACAAGGGTTAAGAATAGACAAAGCTAGACTTGTAGTGGAGGATCTATTTTTTTCTTTTTAGATCTTTTTGAAGGCTCCAGTTAAAAGACTTGTATTCAAGGATCCTGCTGGATAGATTTAAACCATTTGTTGCATTTCTTTCCCGATTTTGTGTTGTCAAATACTTTTTAAATCCTATTTGTAAATGAGCTCTTTAAAAGAAAGGCAACAGTGTTTTTTTCTGTTTATACTATATATCACAGTTTCTTCACCTATGTTTTTTTCTAATCTCTTTTTGTCTAATATTTAGTACATTTCTTCTAACTCCCTCCCCCCCGCCTTCCTAAACCTGTCAGTGTTGTTTTCATGTAAAACTGCCTAGATTTTATATCATGAGAGGTGTATCTATTCACCTTCCTGGTCCACTCATAATTTTAAAGTCTTTTACAGAATTTCATTTGTCTCTTCTCAAGGTTATGGAGTCCTAGACTATTTACTCATTCATCACACCAAAGCTGTTCCATTACTTTGATCATTCTTGTTGCCCTTCTCTGTCTTTCTGAACCTAATGTACTTTTATCTAGAAGGTCCAGATACATTCTAAAAACATGTAAGACAAAGGCTGACAACAGAGCAACACAAAAATATATTTTTTTCCTTTTTCCTTCCTAGTCAATAATTGATTTTATTTCACTTTTTTTGATCATTATGGACTCCTAATGCAATATTTTGATACATTTTAAGCAAAAACTTCACTATTGTCCATAAATCAAACAAAATTTAGTATAATGACTTCTGTAAAATAGAGACTGTGATTTGTATGGAAGAGATTAATCTGGACCACAACATTGTTCCAGAAAGAATAGAACAGAATAAACCAGGTTGGAAGAGACCTTCAAGATCATCGTGTCCAACCCATCAACCAGTCTAACCCACCTAAACAACTAAACCATGAACGTGCATATATACATTCGATATCATGGCCCCAGACTCTTCTTATAGCTAATTAAATAATAGACTTTCTGGGGTATGATTGATGTCAACAATTTAGCCCCAGACTGTAGGATAACACGTATCCTGCCCAGACTATATCCATTTCTTCCTGTACAGGGAGCACCATGAGTTTGGACACTCAGCTAAGAAGCAGACATCTGCTATAATTAGGCACATTGGATGACAAGTCTCACTGCAAAGCTCATGACCACGAATGTAACTTGATTTTTGTCTCAATGTTGTTTATTTTTTTTTCCCTCTGAATTTTGGGGGTTGTTTCTTTTTGGCCTAAAATTCCCATTTTAGTGCATTTTTGCAAAACCAGACTAAAATTTTGATTTCTGCAATTGATAATCCAGCAAAATGTGATCTTAGTCTTTGTTGGGAAAATAGTATGGTAGCATGTGTATGTTTGGGGTTTTTTCCCATAATTTCTGAGAAAAAAAAAAAAAAAAGATGTAATACTGACAGTAACGCATGAAAAATAGTAGAAATTTCCTTTATAATTTATTTTTATTATTATTATGATTACACAAAGTAGGAAGAGAAGAATTTTAATTTTTTTAAAGACTCAAAGGCTGAGAAAAAAAATAAGTATTAAGCAGTCTTTTTAAACGGTGCGCTTTCTTCCCATTATAAGGTTTACATCCTGTAAACTCTCTTAAAAGAAAACAATTCTGTCTATCCATAAACATGATACAGCTAACACTTTACAAAGCTCATCACTGAATAGTGAATAGAGGAAAGTACTAACCCTGGACCTAAAATTCTATTCAGGTAGAATCATATGAAGTAGAGAAAATGGCCTATGTCAAATATTTTAATTAAAATATATTGGGGACTCTATCTCTCTCAAACATGAACATATTCAACAATTTTAATTAAGGATTTTCTGTGTGAAAATGCCAGCTTTCAGTTTCCTTTATTTTTCATGTGCACCATGTCTGGAGGTCAGACAAGGGAATTTACCACTTGCATGAAATCACTGTTGCACTGGCAGCTGGAAGGATGTGACAAAGTGCAGTGACATTTACAAATCCTTTGATTGCCAGGGATGATTGTATGCCCTGGTTAGTCAGAGGAGTGTTTATTGTTTCTTTGTAGCTACTGTAAAAGAGTTAGTCATCATATTATATGTGCTCAGAAGAAAAGGGTACAATAAAGGTGAAATACCCAGTCTAGAAACATTAGAAGTGAAATCTAGGACACAAACTTGCTTGGACTGCTTTTTCAAGGCTTGAAACTATAAACGAGCTTGGAATATCAAAGTGATAATGAAACTTTAAAGTACGCACTGATTTTCTTGAGCTCTGGTTTATCAAAAGGCACTCAAAAGAGATCGAACTTCATGGATTAATAATAAAGCTTTTTTGCAAGTTTAGCTACTTGTAAAGGATTTATCTCTCCATAGATCAGCCACTTAAGGTGAGGTGTCTAACCTAAAGCAGTGATCTAGGGTCACTCTATAGTGAATGGCTTATGCCCTGAAGAGTCTGTGCATTTCCATTGCTCACCCAGTTGCACAAGTTATCCCACTGCTTTTTCATGACTGTAGTGACTGTTACTCTGGAGTTCTATATGGATTTTTCCTGTTTGTCTCCTGTTCTGTTTGCTTTCACATGCAAGTACTTGACAGGTGCTTCCACTTATGCTGCTTTCTCAGAATTGTGTTCACTGTATCCATCATCCTCTTTACTTCTGTTCTGTCTTTTCTATTTACTATGGTCATATACCTTATGAGTGACACTTACAAGTGAAGAAATTCTGGAAGTCACAACCTTCAGCTTCCACTGTCATGCCCATTTCCACAACACCCTCCACATTCTTGAGCATGTCCTCAAGCTCTTCTCCATCCCTAGAATGTTAGCAAATAAGCTGTGGATCCTCCAATTATTCTTGGTCGTACACAGCCTGCTCATTGCTTCTCTCAGGTGGGTGTCTACAAAATTTGTGTACGTGATCCACAGAAAATGTCACCAAAACCTCCACCGTAAGAGCTCATGCAAGGACAAGGTCTCCACCTGAACCATGAGAGTCAGTTTTACTTGCAATGTTGATCCCTCAGTGTCATCACCAACAACATTCTGTGTCCTGCAGTCTCATAAAGCAGCAGCTCAAGGCCTCCTTGGTGCCTCCTTCCACATTAACTGCAAAATCCCCATTTACCCGTTCTAGTCACTAGTTAAACACTGATGTGTACCAATGGGACTGAACACTGGACATGTACTGGGACCTCTTAATATGGTAAGAGTTGCTCACTTGAGCACTGTCCAGAGCCCACCATGCAGCTGAATTTTCCTATACACAGGAGCAGAAAATGTGTTGCCCCTGAACTGTCACAGAGAAGAATCCCTCAGACAAATAATGGGACAGAGTGTTACACCCAATTGTCACTGTTCCAAAATCTTCACTAGGCTTCTCTGGAAGCCCAGAGGAGCTGTCTTCCATGTCTTTGCCCACTGCATGATGCTGATGAATTGCCCTTCTGTCGTAGTTTGGGCTGGGTGCCCTCTGCTACAGGGGCGTTTCCTGTGTCCAGAAATCCAGCCCAGTAGGTGGACACAGGAAATTAGGTTATTTCCTACCATGATCCCTTGCACCACTACAAGTTTCATGGCAGGGTCTGGCACTTCCTCTTTCCTTCCTCTCCAACACCTGGTAACTGGGGGAGAGATCTCCCAGCCATGGGCCTGGTTAGGCCCAAGGCCACGGGGAGATGGGCAGTCTCAGATCTGGCCAGCTGAGACTAGCCTAGCAGTGGGGGCAGGGGAAGGAGGAGCCCTGGGGGTTCTGGGTACACCCTCAGGTGGGGATGGGATCTTTCTGGGTCTGTTTTGGGGTTCTT
The DNA here is from genome assembly GCA_011125475.1 of Melanerpes aurifrons. Taxonomy (NCBI): domain Eukaryota; kingdom Metazoa; phylum Chordata; class Aves; order Piciformes; family Picidae; genus Melanerpes; species Melanerpes aurifrons. The sequence continues at coordinate 3,709,449 of WWNC01000071.1, read as the reverse complement.
CTTGTCACTGTGCTCCTAGCTTTCTGCACACACTCACTGCTCTCTATTTAAACTTTCCATCACTTTTGCAATCTGTTTGTTTGAGTTGTTATTTTTTGCGCGTGGTGGGGAGGGGGGTTTGCCCCAACCCATTACACCTTCTTAGTCTGGGATACATTTAGTTTTGGTTTTAGATTTTTTTTTTTGTTTGTTTGTTTTTATTTCTTAAGGAAGCCATTTCTTCCAGTTTTAATTTCCTTTCTTATCACTAAAACTGATTTTTATCTAATCAGTACAAAATTGTGCTCCTGTAGTGGCTGCTGATTGATGACTGTAATCTGTGATACCATCCTATGTCTGCTTTCTTTGACACCACATTTTACTTTAGAATAATTTGTTACTCCTGTAAACCAAAGTTAAATTAAATTTAGCAACAACAACTAAAATAAAATAAAATTAATTCAGCCCAGGAGAAGCCAAAAGAGTCCCAAGACTTTCACTATCAGGTTATCTAAAAATCTGCGCATCAGGGTTTATTGTCAAACTATATTTCTGGAACTATCAGGGATGAGGATGATTTACATTGCCATACAATACATATATATTTACTTTGTTATTTTACACTCCTTAGAGCAAAAGTCCACTACTAAATTGAAGTCTGGATAACTTTATTAAAATTATATAACATTAGTTTTATGTGTTAAAAATGTCCTGGTCAGAAATTAATGGTAAATTTGTCTTGGGTTTTATTTATTTATTTATTTAAACATTGTTCTTGCTCCATTTGCTAAGTTATATGAATAACAGATGGGATTTCAGGTGAATCAGTATGACTGATTTTCTCTCCAGAGAAAATGATTAAATTTGCTTTATATTCCTATTTATTTACAATGATTGCATGCATTAGTAACCACACTGAAATGTAAAAAGCCATGAATTTACAGCACACCTCTACGCTAGAATTGCTTTGGGAGGGCTGAAATTATATAATTCAATTATTACTTACCTACCAACCTATTTTAAACTTAGTCTTTCTTAACAGAAGAAAAACAAAGAGAAATTTTAATGGCACACCAAATTAGACATTATCAATAAATACAAATTTAATGTCAAATTTGATGTCAAATTTTATGTAATTTTAGAAATTACTCCTAACTTAGAATCATTTAATTTGAACATTTATATGATTTTGAATTTGAATCCAGTTCTTTGTTGTCAAACAAGTTGTGTAGCTCTTTATGTGAGTTGGAAAATATTGCATATGGAAGCAATGTTATTTTGTTATCACCTGGATGGATGTGAAATCCAAGGCATGACACAGAAACCCAAAAAATTGCTTTCCTTTTCCTATGTGTTGTGTGTTTTTAATCTTCTTAAGTCTTGTGGTTTTATAGAATTCAATCTGTTATCAGTATTTTGGAAAGAATAATTTCAAAAAAATAATCATTTTAATTATTATCTGGTGACAAAATTTATCACCGGTCCAGTAAACCTTACCAATTAGTTTATCCTTTTACTCTTCACTATTGGAAAATAAACTATGGTAACTAAAATACTTTCAAAGGTAAAAGAGTCAGTTAAATACCAGCATGTTCTATCCAATAAATAATTTTATAAAATCATCAGTAACAATATTATAGGCTGCCCCTCAGAATATGATATTAAATTAATTCACATTCAATTACTCTGCTCTGTTTATACTTGGTAGGTCTGTATTGTATACCATGGAAACTTGATAGATTTATATCAGGGATTACTATTTCAATAAAAATTTATGAGACTGGTCATAATTAACAGAAAACAAACAAACAAACAAACAAACAAAAAAAACCCAAAATTTATATGGGAAAGCATAATTCTCATGACAAAAAGGGAATGCAAAGCAACTCCTGTTTTGAAAGACAGAAGAAAATAATCTCTTACAATGACTGAATTCAATCGATGTACATTTCAATCTTTCTACCCTTTCACAGAATCACAGAATCACCAAGGTGGGAAGAGACCTCAAAGATCATCAAGTCCAACCTGTCACCACGGACCTCATGACTAAACCATGGCACCAAGTGCCATGTCCAATCTCCTCTTGAACACCTCCTGGGACGGTGACTCCACCACCTCCCTGGCCAGCACATTCCAATGGCTAATAACTCTCTCAGTGAAGAACTTTCTCCTCACCTCGAGCCTAAACTTCCCCTGGCGCAGCTTGAGACTGTGTCCTCTTTTCCAGTTAGATCTCCTGTTCTCCAACATTTGAGAAATTAACCACTAACAAGGTGATTTAAGTACAAAGAGTGAGATAATCTGTTATAATTTTCCCGATTTATTTGAAAGAGATAACTCTCAAGAGGCATTATCTACACCAATATATTAAAAAAAAAAAAAAAAGAAGAAAGCATAACAGTGATAAGTACTTTTATTCCTTATTTTATGTTTATTTTAAATCAGAAGCACAAATCTTAAGAGATTTGAGATATTAATTGTGGGCTTGTGAGGTGTTTTTCTTTATTTAATAAATTTTGAAATTCATACAGTCATAAAGACAGATAAATTCTATTTTTTTTATTTCTCTACTTGAGAAAATTATTTTTTCAGTGAAGCATTTTGAACTTCCTTAACCTTTTTTCCACTCCCCACTTTCTCACTTAAAGGCATCTTCTTTTTGATGCAGTTAGCCTTACAACAATCTCTTCATGTCAATCCTTATAGTCAATTCGGACAAGCTAAGTGCTGCTAGTATCTGAGACATAAAAGCCCTTGTCATATAAAGCCAGAATTGTACATCTTAAGTTTGTATTCAGACAGTTAAATCACCAGCTGCTCACTGCTGGAGGCAATATATAGTTTATTTGTCTTTCAATCTTGATCCCCACCACTTCTTAGAAAGGCAGCCTGAGGAGTGATGGCCATTAATATAAACTTGAAGTCAAAAAAAGAGATTAACACGGAAAATTTCCATGCTTCTGCCAGCAAACATTGACCAACCTCTGTGCTTTAAAATACTTCCCTGACAGTTTTGATTATAATTAAATCACAGGCATATGGGAGAATAACTGAATGTCATTTGAGCACTCAATAGAAAAGAGAAGTTTTAGAAGCAAAGAAACAGAGGACTTTTTTCTTATTAAATGTCCTTCTCCTGTTTGTTCCCTGTTCTTTGCTTTGGTAGCCATTGCAGCAGTGTAACTAATATTTATTGTTAATATTTTCATTATGTGAAAAATGAAGAGATTCTGACTATTTACAAAATAGTTTGTATTTTCTTTGAAGTCCAGAATTATAGTCACATTTTCTGGGAAGATACTCAGGGCCTCAGGGAAATCAGGTTTTGTTTACTAAATTGAATACCTTCTGGACTGCTTGTCTGATCAGCAGTTTCTCAAGAACAGTCTATCTGTTATAGATTTAAACAACCACCTTCATTTATAAAGTGTCATTATTGATTCAGTATGTAGCAACAAGTAAGACAGAGGTGTTGGTGACTATAAGGATGGGAACTGATACTACAATGAAAAAAATCAATGTTTTTAAAAGCATTGAAGTGTCTACATAATCTATTATTTTTATTTTATAGATTACATTTTATCATTCTGTATATGCACTAAGTTCCAGCCTCGTGCAAATTATTTTGACTCCAGTGGTCTTTTTCCAGTACTTTGGAATGCACATAATAACTCTTTAGTTTCTTACCAATGGTTTAAACAGTTACTTAAGATATGCTGTAGCTTTAAATAATTTAATATTAATTTTTACAAGCATTTAACAACTAAACCAAAATCACTGACCTTGCCAATAACATTGAAAATCACTAAAATACATGGTTTATACATATATATGTATTTTATATGTATACATACTTAAAATAGATGATACTTGTTTCTTTCCTCAAAAAATACATGATAATGAATTTTTGAAATCAATTGTCTTACCAGTGTGTTTTTTTTAGTGTCACACAACTGCCCTTCTACTTGGTAATTTATATGAAAAAATGTAACACAATACTCATAGAATCATAGAATATTTTTGATTGGAAAAGACCTCTAAGAATATTGAGTTCAACCATTAAATTGACACCACCATGGCCATTAAACCACAGCCTGAACTGCCACAGCCATATATTTCTCAAACATCTCCAGGGAAGGTCTGAAAAATTAGCTGACTCTGACAGATAAATATATTCAATTTTTAAGACTACCACTTTCTGGGATTTACTTCACTATGATTTCCTATGCAAATCAGAAGCATTAGTCCCAATGTCCAAAATTCTAAAGTTGTCTTGATATTTTGTATATTAAAAAACAAAAATAATATTTATTTTTTTAAAAAATATGCTAGAGCCTAGTGTTTATTTCTGGGCACTTGGTAATAATGCTCAGGGCAACCTCAAGAGTGAAATACTGCTTTTCATTTGTGAGTGATTCATTGTTTACAGAAAATGAAAGCATTCCAAGCTTAAAGTACAAATTTCTTCAGCTTTCTCTTCTTTTGCTGTATTAAAAATGGAAGCTAAGTAAAATGTCTAGGGTCCTTAGTATCATAGTATCAGTCAGGGTTGGAAGGGACCACATGGATCACCTAGTTCCAACCCCCCTGCCATGGGCAGGAACACCCCACACTAGATCAGGCTGGACAGAGCCTCATCCAGCCTGCTCTTAAACACCTCCAGGGACAGGGCTTAACTACCTCCCTGGACAACTCATTCCAGGGTCTCACCACTCTCATGGGGAAGAACTTCCTCCTCACATCCAGCCTGAATTTCCCCACCTCCAGCTTCATTCCGTTCCACCTAGTCCTATCACTACCTGATATCCTGAGAAGTCCTTCCTTATGGGCTCTTTAAGATACTTAGAAGAGACACCTCAAACTGAATATAGCTGCTTACAAGACATAATTGAGGATCACCAACAGAATTTGTTTTGTATTTTTATCTTTACTAGGCACACTGTAAATGTATTTATATAGCTTGTATGGCAAAACATAATGTTCTCAGCACTGTGTCAAAACTGTCTTCTGTATCCAATTATATGTCCTTTAATACATAGAAAAAGGTGTCCTACAATGTAAAAACAAGACAGACATTTGGAGTTACTTAATGTGTAGACTAAAAGAGCCTTGCTGTTAAAGGCATTATTTGTCACAAATAACACAGCTCACAAGCTTCATTTATGATAGACATGAATTTCAGTGAAATTCTTGTTACAGCAAATTTGCAATTTGAGGACTGCACTAACACCCAAACTGTGCATAAGAATTTTGGGAAGTGCTGCCATTCTAACAATCTGAGAATATAGATTTCCAGGTCCTGGACTATTGTTGTAGTATTGATTCTTTTACCAGTACAATTATAAGCTTTACATGTCCCTGACTGGCTCTTTTTGCTCTTGCTTCACTTCTTAAAAATTCTATGCCAGCTGTAAGCTGTACATGGCACAATGCACCAAAACGGATCAACTTTATGTGCTGTCATTAAGCTGCTCTAGATAACAGCAGAATCACCACAGTCTGAAAGTATGTAAAGCCTTAGAATAAAGAGTACACTTGGGGCATTGAATGAAATGTGCAGCTCTGCATTCTTTACCATTCCGAACCTGAAAATCATGTAAATGGTTGCACATTTCCTGTTTATGGAGAAGTATAAGACAAGGTGGTCTGCTTTTCAAAGAAAACTGAGCGGGATTTGAAGTATAAGCTGTAGCAAATGCATATTCTTTGATTTTCACGGCAAGAGAGCAAGAATTCAATTTTTATTTTAGTGTCTTCCCTGTGTATTCATTGTTAGTTATTTTCTCCAGGTAATATTTTTTTCCCCCCTTCTTTTCCTTTTTAAAAATGGATGTTGTTCAAGGATATCTTTTCATGTTTGTGATAAATTAAAAAGCTTAATGAAGTCAATCTCCTTCAGTTTTTAAGAATCTTCAACTGAATTTGTGAAAATATTATGTTTATTATAAATCTTTCAAAATATGTTCCACCTATTTCTAATAAAAAGCTATTTAAATAACATTTTCTACTAGAAATAGAGTCTAATTGACATGAGAGAAAAATATTGTAATTTATTTGTAATTTTATTGGATTCAGTGTTGAAGCTGGAGAATATATCAAATTTTTTGTCCTACAAGGTTTTCTTCATGGCTGTTCAGAGAGTTTTTGTTACGTCCAGCTTCTAAACTTTTAATAAGTTGACTGAACAAGGCTTTGAGCAATATGTTCTTAACTTACAGAGATTCTCTTCCAACCTATAGCTTGTAATAATTCTATAATAAAATAAAACTAAACTTTTCCTTTTCTTATATATCTCCTCTTACATCCGGTGGAGATGGAGGCTACCTGTGCATAGCTCATAGTGACATACACTTTTTTTGCTAGCTGATCAAGCAGAATTCTCATCTTTACTGTCTACCTTTCAAGTTAGCAACAATGTTAGGGTTTGAAGCAATGGGGCTGCAGATTGCTTTGAGTTTCTAGACATACTGAGGCAATTGTTACACACAGAGAGGCCAGGCCAAGTCATGCCACACATGCCTCATTCATGATCCATGTATCACTTGTAGTTTTGAAACAATATCCTTTCATTATCTACAGATACCTAAAGTGATCTATGGGTCTTCCTGATAGTGACCACCAGTCATGTGTAACACAAGTAAACAAGCTATGTGAGTAGCCTGAATCTAGATCTTTGTGAAAGCTTTACTGATATGTCTAAATTTTACTTGCTTTCTGTTGGATATTTTCCTTATTTCCTCACCACTTGCAGAGTTACTACTCCTCAACAAAAGTACTCCTCAAAAGCTGTCCTCATAATACACAAAATCTGGATGATCACTGTGTCTGAAATCCCCATATTTGAAGAAAATATATCAAATCCTGACCTGATCCTGGCTCTTGCACAGAAGCTGTATGGTAATATTAATGACTTAGGTAATATTAAGCCTTAGAGAAATGTGGCTGTTAGCTGTCATATGACTTTATTATATGTTTCTGGTTAAATGGCATATTGATGCCTTCCACTTTAACTGAAGGTGTTTGCTCTGTATTCCTCCAAATGTCATCACAGTGATCACGTTTCTAGAAGCAGGAAGATACAGATGGCTCCTTGAATCCCTTCTGAGAAAAGCTAGGAACTGGGACACAGATCTTTATTATTAGACATTTGTTCCATTTAGTTGGGTTTTTTTTTGTTCACTAGATTGACCTCAGAAAATTATTTCATTGACTCTGCCTTAGGGGGTCTGTCACACTGCCACTTCAATCAAATATATGCTCCAACGGGATCATATGCAGTGATAAACTAGAGGATAACATAAGCCATTACATCTGAGAAAAAGCTTTTATGAAACTTCATGAAATCTTTAAAGGGTGATTTTTCTGAATATGTAAATAAATATTGGATACATAGTAGAAGATGTTCAAACTTAAACTGAAATAATTCAGTAGAGGTGAAGTTGACATTTTCTGTACCCAACTGTACAATTAATATTTCTAGGGAAAAAATATTTCTGAAGAGCCTTAAACATTTTTTCACTTTACTGAAAAGAAAGAATGCTTATGTCAGTTTCTAATAGTTGAATTTGGTGAGGATGTGCATTGCAATTGTGCTGATATATATTTAGCATTTAATATATAGGTGGACTTTCTGTATAATGAAAGTGACCAAGCATTAATATTTATGGGCTATTCATGTATCCAGAGATAAGGATAATTACAGGTCAGAAGTTATCATTTAATCCAACGGTTATCCAGTTTGACATTGTGATTAATGTGATTTACACAAAGGAGTAGTTCATTGCTGCTTCTGATAAATTCTATTATGTTCACTTGTCACTAGCCAAGTATTGAAATAAATGGCTGATGATGTACAATTCAGATAGGGAATATGTGATCAAAGAAACCTGGCTGAGAAAGGAAAAGAAACTAACTCTGAAGTACATATATCCAGAACATTCTATTGTCAGAAGAGTTATACGGTCTGCATATATGTTGTAACAAACTGACTAAAATTCATACAAGATGGCAAAAAAAAATACAACAATATTAAGATAAAAAGATAAAGGCCTTACATTCTTTTATTTTTCTATGTTCTAAGGCAAAGATATGGACTATTGAACACAAAGAGAGGAATACTCTTCATGCACATAAGGCTCTTGCTGAAGACCTTTGATAATTCCTCTCAGGGCATAATGTCTTCCCTGTGTTGCTGGAAAGAGTATACCTACCCTTAAAAGCTATTCCTTTTTACAGCTTAGCAATCTTCAGGGTATAGCAACATTTAACAAATGGGACAAGTCAGATGGACTGGCATACAGAAAGAAATGACAGGAATCAAAGACAAGGAAAGCTTTAACTTTGTGAGAATAGACAGGTTAGTTAGTAAAATATTAATATAAAGTTTATTCCTCTTAGTTATCAATCTGGAGACTGCTACTATCTGCTGGTAAAGGCAAGAAAGTGGCAATAGCTGAAATTGGGTTCATATTTATTCACTCAAAACTGTTTCATCTCTGACCTATAGATTATTTTCCTTTGATCTTCTGAGTTGTTATAGACATAGGGCATTTTTTTGCAGAAAAAATTTTATGAGGCATTTGCCAATCCAGAAAAGAATAGAAGGTTATATGTGTCTCAAAGGTCTATTTAAAACATGAGCTATGATCAGGCACTTGTTACTTTTCTTAATAGACTGAGATTATCTGACTCAAAAATCTGAGTTTATTGTAGGTAACATTAAAAAAAATAATAAAAAGAAGGATCATTTTGTACATGATTCAAGGGAAGAATGAGTTTGTTCAACTGTAGTAGCAACACAGTACTGGCAATCTGCAGTCCCATGAGAGCCTTCTATTGCTATCAGAGGAAAGAGTAGATAATCAGTACTTTAAGGGAAATATATGAGCACTATAATTCAATTCCTGAGTGACCTAGCAATTAATAACCAATAATGATGGGGGCCAAAGAGCAAAAGGATAAGATATGCTGTAAATTATTTCAGAAAGGAAGGGGGACAGTTCTCAGGGATATTATAGGCCAACAGAGAATTTTTTAATACTTTTACATCTGTAGATGAACTCTGCTGTATGAAAGAAAATAAGAAAGATAGTCTTCATCCTTTTATGATGATTAAATGATTAAATAAATAATGTCAAATAATTATTCATAGCTTGAAGCATACAAGTTCAGTCATTTGACCAAAGTAGGATTCTCCAATGTCTAAATTTTGACAAAGTAGGACATGCTGTGAGTATTAAGAACTGAAGATTGATTTCTCAATCTTCTCATACTAAATATGACCTTACTGTAGCGTTGTCACTTTCATCCCGTGGCTGAAACACATCCCCATCTCCATTTAAACACTTACATTCACTTTGCTGTGTAACAGGCTACCTGTAGATTCTCTGTTATTTCCTGTCTTCTTCAATGATCTTTATTACTCCAACTTCAGAGAAAAAAAAATGTATATGTATTGTGTGAGTGATTTAACACTAGAGCAGTCTGCCCAGTGATGTTCTGGAGTGTCCATCCATGGATATTTTCAAAATCCAACTGCAAATGGTACACTAATCTCCAAAGGTCCCTTCTGACCTCAAGTGTTTCACGATTCTGTAAATATTCTATATCTGCCTCAAATGTTTTACACACTTGCAGAAAGATCATCATATGTTGTGACGGGTTCAGTGCTCCTTCAGGGAGGGTCAGTAGGACCGAGAGATAGGAAAAGTAGACATACTTTTTCTTTATCCCCTTCTCTCATTCCCCTGTAGTCATTAAGTTCCGCAAAAAATGAAACTGCCAAGACTGCAAAGCTAGACTGTGACTTGCTAAATGGTTCAAAGTTATTATATTGAGAAGAACAAAGAATCAGGCAGATAAGGATAATTACAAAAGCCTCTTATAGTGTACTGGATGAGGATACCTTCAAATAACTGCTATTTCCACTGTTTGTAGCGCCTTCCCTTTAAATCAGGACTTAAATTTCCTCTTTAGTAAAAAAGTACACCAAGTTTCTTATATAAATGTTTACTAGGAGGTGGTATAGCAGGAAAGAAAAAAAAAAATCAAAATGGGACATATGAAAGCATCAGATGAGATTAGTCTGAGAAGTGTGGCCAAAGTGGGAAATGAAAAAAAGTAATTTATTTGTATCTCTATTAGTATTTATACAATGCATAGGCTTTACTCACAATAGCTTCTTTATTTTGCTGATAAAGTTGGATATGATGATTTGCAAACAAAATATGAATAATGTTGAGTACTTTCTCTCCATGGCTACACCCTTTTTGTCTATTGACAAACCACAATGCCAAGAAAAAGGCTTTAGGTTAGCTAGTTGTGCTGATTTAAATCAGCAAAATGTAGCCATCATTAGTTGATTCATCTATAGCTGTTCTTTCTGGTTTGAATGCCTTTTCCTATGCAGGCGAAAATTTTCAGAGCTTTTGGAACTATAGAAAATTACTAGAGTATAACCTCAATGTCCTTTCAATTCATGCTTTCAAAACAAAATCATGTTGCAATTATATGTCTGTGTGTGAACGATTACTGTAGCATAATAGAAGCTTTGTTTGCCTACAGGGCACAGTATTACCAACACTTAATTCACTGCTTTATAAAACCCTTTAGAGCACCTAGTGTCTGAAAAGCCACCTGAACAATTTAATTTTATTATTGCATACGTAGAAGATTAATAGCCAATACTGGATATGTTTGCTTTCTTCTGTGTTCCCATCATTGCAGAAATTTAGAAGTACCTGGTTAAAGTAGCAGAAAGAAAATCAAATGTAAATTGAGAATAGCTACAACTTTTTTAAAGAGCAAAAATTATTTTAGTACTTTTGCTTATGTGCATAGTATTTTCTACACTGACAAAGTTCAAAGTCCTTCTCCTGAGGTCAAATTCCATGGCTGTCCACAATGATTTTCCTTAATCCTCATCCTGTGATGTTTTCAGAAGAAAGATTTTATTAGGCATTCCTATATTCCTTCTAGGCGATGGTCACATCTGAATCACATACTGTATCAATATTTCATGGACAAATCTTGTACTGTTTCCTACAGAGTATTTACAGTTTAATCATCATGACAAGAGTGTTACTAGAAGCCACCTAAACAAATAGGTCGGTGACTGAATATTCCAGCAAAGGTACAGAACAAAGAGAAGTACTTAGATAAGCAATAGAAGGATACTCTGAGGTGTTACATATAGTCATCAGCGGGAAGGGCATTACTGTTCTTGATTATTCTCAACCACTGCTAGAAAGAAACTAGCTGGACTTTATCAGGTGAACTAATGAGAAACAAAAAGTATTTTGGATTCTCATGTCAAGGACACTTCTGGAAAGGGAGTAAATATCTAGCATATTCTATGAATGACTCTTTTTGGTACAGAAACTGGGCCAGTTTGGTGTCAAACTGTGCCCAGCAGTGGTTTAAGTATGATTACTCCTCTGCCTGTTCACCACTCCATCATCTTTCACAGATTCACAGATTGCATTGAGTTGCAAGGGCCCTCAAAGATCCTGTTGTCCAACCCCCCTGCATGATCAGGGATACCTCCAACTAGATCAGGCTGCTGAAGGCCACATCAAATCTGATCTTGAATGTCTCCAGGAATGGGGTCTCAACCACATTCCTGGGGAATCTGTTTTAGTATTTTACCACTCTCTTCAACATGCATTGGACCTGGAATCATTCAAATTCTCATTTGGTGTCAATGGTTGGGGGATTTTATGTAGAGAAGTACGGGGTAGTGCAGACTTTGTATGGTTCAGATACTTTAAAAGGCTTGTGGTGTAGACCTTACTGAAGAGCTCACTCACGTAGTGTACAGCATGGCTCAATAGTATCTCCCAACCACCATACTCTAGGGGAAAATTGTAGAAATCAGTGTAATCTTGGCTGTATTGTCTAGACATTAACACACATTCAGTTACAAGAAGAATTCAAGTTGTAAATGTTTCTTGTCTGACAAGAAATTGGTCATTTGGAGGATAAATTTTCAGAACAAATTGAACTTGACTATTTCTTGAAAGAGTTGAGAGGAATTGGGGAGCTGGTGCTGTTGGTGGTACCATAAAGATGAATGTACTATATGCGTTTTGAGAAAAATATCTTGCTTTTGTCTAGATCTCAAGAGATTAATAGAGGAAGTGGTGGCAATAAAAGTAAAGATGAAAATGGAAAAGGCTACAAAGTCTGCTCATGACAGAAGTCAGTATTTCTATAGTTGTGACCTACTACTGTAATTGAATCACACAATTTTCAATTAATAGAGTACTGTCTGCATTATGCCAATATTAATTGCATATAATCTTAATACTTACATAATAATAACCTAAATATTAGATAGTTGTTCTGAAAAACATGGAGGAAAATAAACATTAAATCATCAGAACGGCTCAGTAATGATCTCTCCCTGCATAGTAATATGATATATGGGCTAATAATTGCTCTGCACCTTTTAATCATCACGCTGTATTTTTAGCTTGCCACTGGGATTGCACTTGGATTGAAAAAAAGTAAAAGCCCATGCACTGAATGAGAATTATAGATTACTCTGTGTGTAAATTATATTTATTTGACTGCAACCAGTGAGATAACATGCTTAATCTAAAAAACTAATAATCACAAAACAGGAATTCATCACTATAATTCATTTCTGTGGTACATGTTACAAATTGCAAAATAAACATTAGAGTAAACTATACATAAAGAATCCCAACAGCTTTTAAACTATTCAAAATGGATCATAATTTAACTGCTGAACAACTGTAATATTACTTTATTGATGGAGTTTGCTCACAGGTGGTGGCTGTGCAGAAAAATTTTATTTTTTAAAAAAATCCAAAGTGGATAATGGTATTTATATATATATATATAAAATTATATAATTACATAATTATATAATTATATATATATATATATATATAATTGAAATATTGAAATACATTACCTAAGCTTCATAATTTTGTGTTTGCCATGACATTAGAAAAAGAACCACACCACAGTTGAACAGTGCCTATTTATCTTTGACACAAGAGTCTAACCTGGTTTCACTGAAATCAGAAGCAAAACTTCATGTAGTTAAAGGTGAAAGTATTGTTTCCCTTGAATGGAAGCATGCTGTATTTCAAATAAGATATTGATTCTTTTAATAGTATAGAATCATATGATATAATCATAGAATTGAATTATAAAATCATAGAGTTTTTTGGGTTCTTTAAGAGTGTGAATTTCAACTGTTAACACTGCCAAATCCACCACTAAACCATGTCACTAAGCACCATGTCTACACATCTTTTACCTCCAGGGATGGTGATTCATCCCCTCCCCTGGGCAACCTGTTCCAATACTTGACAACACTTTCAGTGAAGATTTTTTTCCTAATATCCAATCTAAAATTCCCCTGGCACAACTTGGGAAAGTTTCAAGAAATATAGTATTGTGTACAAGCTTCTCAATTCAAGAAAGTCAAATGGAAAAGAACTTTTGTATCTATTCAATATTCTATAATATTTATATCTTAATCCAATTGTTTGTGCTTTATCTATTTCAGAATGTATGTACATGAACTGAACTGCAGTGTGGCTGAATTACTCTGCATAGGGTCAGGCCGAAAATTCTAGCTGGCCTGTATAATCTAAGAAAAAATATGGTGCAAGTGAGTGTTTGGAAAACTGAAGGCTATGAATTTTGCTGCAGGAGGTTAGAGTTGTTTAGAAAATTGCACTTAAAATAATTGCACAGAGAGGTGGGGAAAAGTAAGTTTGAATTATTGTTAGATGTCAAAAGCTTTAAGCCCAAAAATATCACTATAGCAAGCCAAATTTCTATAAGTCATATTTTTGCAACAATACCTTGAACTCTTCCTGTTGAATGCTATTTGTTCTCGCAAGAAAACTCACTTTCAGACTATATGGTTTATTGCTTTTACTACAAAAGTGAAGTTAGTTATATTGTTCCACAATCAACCACTTCATGACTGTCATGGTTTTCGAATAAACAAGACAAACTCAAAACCTGAGATTTACTACTTCAGGTACCAATCATGGAGGACTATTTTATGAGTTGACATCATAGAAATCTATTTCCCATACAGAGATTTAATAAGAAGGCACATTTGAAAATTAAAACTCTTAAGAGCAGTCATGGCTTTACTAAAATAGAAGTGACTATGGCAATGAAATTAAGTAATGTTAATATGGGAATAATTAGAGAAGAACTGGGAACTAATCAGTGTTCCTAAAAATCCTTTCAGACTGACTGACTGAGCAAAATAATACTGTGGTTTATATTTTTGCTTTCTTAAAGCTTTATAGTAAATAATTTAATTTTGGAGGAGTCAGTGGCTGTTGCTGTTGTTGCTGCTGTCTTTCCAGTCTCTCACTGGTAATGCAGCATGTGCCTTTACTTAGAGTCCTGGTGTCACTATCACCAAACAAAAAATATCACCACAATATGATCACAAACATTGATTTTATTTTTTTTCCCAAAAATTGCTCCTTCAGAAAGGATTCATGGTCCAGCATAAAGGAATATTTTCAAGTAGACACTATCCCAATATAGTTCTACCAAGCTGCTTTCATCAATCCTTCCTCTTTCTTCCACAGTTTCCTTACTCTTTGTTTCTACTTCCACCAGCAGAGTATAATTTTACCATTCATATGTTTTAGTAAAGGAATTTTCTAGGTGACACCAATATGTCTACAGACTCAGTTCCACTGTCCTTTTGCAGCACACACATCACTGCTTCTATGAGAGGTCACTGCATGTCCAAGAGATCTCACATTTCTTCTCATCCTAGGAAAAATAAGGTCTTAAAGTCTCATGTTCTTGACTGTTGTCAATATGATCAAATATCAAATAAAAAATATTAGCAGGTACCTAACCACCATCTCTCTACTTTCCATGTTTTAAAACATAAATTGCTCCAAATGAATTGAATCTTGTTTGATACCCACTTTGCACTGTATACTTCATTTTTCAAAAGAGCTTTATATGGTTCATTCCTTACTGTACCTGTATAATCATAATTATTTGCCCTCCAGAGTAAGGCAGTTTCAGTAACAAAGACTAGAACTGGAGAAACAATCATGGTAACTGCCAAATGAAATTTTTAGATCCAAACTAGAGAGCTGGGTTTTAAAATACAGCTGAATCTGGATCCCCTGCTACAAGCAGAAGCTTCAGGGCAGTGGCTGCCAGAGGCTGCACCACAAAATTTCAGTGATATGAGGGAATAAAGCAAATTGGTGAAAAAATAAGATATTTTTTAGTGACTTGCATCTGTTATCTATGAAATTTCCCAGTGCAGCAAACAGCTGTCAAAAATTTGCATCAACTATTCCACCAGAATACCCCTCATGATTTTGCACTTCTGGTTCATGAACTAGCTTCATCTGGCACAGGGAGTAGCTATGGCTTTGTTTGGACTTCTGCTTCCATTCTTTCTCTATGTGTCCCTTTTTCTTTTGCAAATACCAAAGAGTTAGACTCCAAGTAAATACAAGTGATTTAAGTCCATTCCTCCATGAAAACCTTATTCCCTGGCCATCTGGCATCTCCTTAGGTAGTAACTAAAGATGTTCTGCTGATAGATGAGGTTACATTTGTGGACTTTATGAGCCACAGTAATAAGAATATAAGTGCTCTGCCAACTATTGATGGTACAATGGCCTCATTAATCTTGTCTGGACCAGCACCACAAATACACAGATCTATTTGCTTGGGCCACCACATATTTTGCTAGGCCATCTGGCAGTGGTGGTAGCTATCCACAGAGATAAAGGACGTCCTATAAAATGATGGAGTGCTATCTCTTTTAATTGCTGATGCTTGCCTGTTGGGGAATCTGGATATGTAGATGTATTGTCAGTATTGTAAGCGCAGCTGACTAAACCATGTCACTAAACACTACATTTCCAAGTTTTAAATAACATCAGGGCTGGTGACCTAACCACTTCCCTTGGTAGCCCATTCTAACACTTTACAATCCTTCTGAGGAAAAAAAACTTTCCTAAGACACAACCTAAATCTTCCCTGACGCAATTTGAGAACATTTTCTCTTGTCCTATTGCTTATTCTTTGAGAAAATAAATTGGCAACCACCTTGATACAACCTCCTTTTCAGGTACTTGTAGAAACAAAGTCTCCCCTCAGCTTCCATTTCTCCAGGCTAAACAATCCCAGTTCTCTCAACCACTGCTCATAAGACTTGTTCTTTAGACCCTTCATTAATTTGGTTGTCCGTCTTTGGACTCACTTCAGCACTTCAACATTTTTCTTGTAGTAGAGGTCCCAAAACTGAACACTGTACTCAAGGTGTAACTTCACCAGTGCTAGAAGAAGGACAATAGCTTCCCTAGTCCTGATGGATTCATTATTTCTGATACAGGCAAAGATGCTTTTGGCCTTCTTGACCTCCTGGTCACATTGCCAGCTCATATCCAGCCATCTGTCAATTAACAAACACAGGTTCTCTTCCACTGGACTACTTACCAGCCACTCTTCAAGTCTGTTGCTTGGGATTGATGTGACTAAGTGCAGGACTTGCCACTTAGATTTGTTGAATCTCATAAAATCGGACTCAGCCTCTCCATAACATTGGATTCAACCTCTCCATATCCCTCTGTAGAGCTTTTCTGCCCTCAAGGAAATCAACACTCCCATCTAACTCGGTGTTTTCTGAGAGTTTACTGAGTGTGCACTCAAATCCCTCATTCAGATCATTGATAAAGATATTAAACAGAAGTTACTCTAAAATAGAGCTTTGGGGAACACCACTTTTGACTAGTTGATAACTGGATTTAACTCCATTCACCATAACTCTTTAAGCCTCGCCATCCAGACATTTTTTTATACCGTGAAGAATACCTCAGTCAAAGCCATGAGCAGCCAGTTTCTCCAGGAGAGTGATGTGGGAAACAGTTTCAAAGGCTTTACTAAAGACCAGGTAAAAGACATTCACAGCCTTTCTCTCATTCACTAAGCACATCATCTTTTCCACAGATTGATAGTGTCTACTGCATGTACCCAGTACCAATTACCATCAAACATATGCCTTGTTTTCTGTCAAATCTTTTGCAGATTTATCTGACACAGAGGATAACTCTTCCCACTCTTCTATTCTTTCATTTTGTGTATCTTCATGGTTGACCTTGGTTTAAATTGCAGTTCTTGAATGCCTAATCTTTTGAATAAATATGCAGTATATTTCTGACTTTGTTCTTATAGTAGAAAAGAATGGCTTTAAATTAAGACTTCTTTTCTTGTCTTTTTTTTTTTTTTATTTTGGTATTTTAAACCTTTTGTATTTCAGATGACTATGTTTTCAGTTCCACCAAGATTAAACAGGATTCAAAATCCTGTTTCAAGAAAATAAAAGAGATAATTCACAGTTTATGTGTAAAAGTCTTAAAGTTCTCAAAATACCATTTTAATATTAGAGTATTCTGATTCAACAGTTTTCCATAATAAATGTAGAGATATTTTCACATGGGTAGATCATACATGAATATGGGAGATACCATTGGTTTAAGGATTTTCTAGAAAATATTCATATGTATGGGTACTATTTTTCTACTGAGGAAGTATTTAAGCTTTAAAAGTTTTGGCTATGTATAAGTATGGCATATTAGAGTGAATCTCTCCAAGATTTTCCTACCTGGAGTACTGTGTCCAGTTCTGGAGCCCCTATTACAAGAGGGATGTGGAGGTGCTGGAACGTGTCCAGAGAAGGGCCACAAGGATGATCAGAGGGCTGGAGCACCTCTCCTATGAGAGCAGACTGAAGGAGTTGGGGCTGTTCAGTCTGCAGAAGAGAAGGCTCCCAGGTGACCTAATTGTGGCCTTCCAGTATCTGAAGGGGGCCTACAGGAAGGCTGGGGAGGGACTTCTCAGGATGTCAGGTAGTGATAGGACTAGGGGGAATGGAATGAAGCTGGAGGTGGGGAGATTCAGGCTGGATGTGAGGAGGAGGTTCTTCACCATGAGAGTGGTGAGACCCTGGAATGGGTTGTCCAGGGAGGTGGTCGAGGCCCCGTCCCTGGAGGTGTTTAAGCCCAGGCTGGATGAGGCTCTGTCCAGCCTGATCTAATGTGGGGTTTCCCTGCCCATGGCAGGGGGGTTGGAGCTGGATGATCCTTGTGGTCCCTTCCAACCCTGAATGAAACTATGAAACTATAAGGTTGATGTTCATAGAACTGCTGTGACACCTTTATTTTCTAGATCAGAAATCAATATTATCTACCATGTTTTTTTTTTAAAAAAAAAAAATTAAACAAAATAATTTCTTCTTTTTTAGCAGACCTTCAAACTGTAATTATAAGTGGATTTTTTTTTCCCTTAACGGGTAATACTAGGTCAATAGAAGCTGAAATCCTTCATTCTTTCTCTATTATCTTGTAGTGTCAATAGGTGATTACATTGATTTAAAATGGACGGATATTAACCAAGAACAGTTTTGTTCAAGTTTTTTCTATCCAGAATACACTTTATTGTATATATTTCTAGGTTCACAGTATCACAGTATATTAGAGGTTGGAAAGAACCTCAAGAGATCATTGGGTCCAACTCCCCTATCAAAGCAGGATCACTTAGGGTAGTCTGCACAGGAATGCATCCAGATGGATTTTGAAAGTCTCTAGAGATGGAGACTCCTCATCCTCCCTGGGCGGCTTGTTACAGTGCTCTGTCACTCTAACTGTAAAGAAATTTCTCCTTATGTTGAGGTTAGAGGCGTCAGTCCTGTAACTCACATCCTGGGTGTGAGCTAGCTTCAATCACTAAAAGATACAGTAACATGGATGCCATTCCTGATGTAAAGAGAACACTCGTCTGGACAGTTTACTCATATCTAACAACATGTGTCCACAAAGCAGTACAAGGATGTGTGAAAACTCTTCCAGTCTGCTTGCTAATTCCTGGTGGACTCAGCAGGATAATTGTATGTATGTTCATTGTCTTCGAGAGTAGTACTGAGCTGATAATTGTTGTATTTATATTTTCCCTAAATAGCAAATCCTGACTTTAGGGCCTATTATTAAGTCTGAAGAAATTTAAATGAGGATATTGAAAGTTTGGAATAAGTGAGCTATGAGACCCTCAGGACGCCACAGTGTGCTATCAGAAAGCTAATCCTATACAACATTAAATTGCTCTGCCATCCTTGAGGACTTGTATGCTTTTTATTTCAAATGAGCTAATTCACCAATATTGTCTGAACTCACAGCATTGTGATTGATTATATCTGTCTCATTTGCAAGAAATGAGCACAGTTTTTCTTTTGTTCTCCATAAAAACTCCAGTATCTGTGCTAAAATATTAAAATGGATTTTTATTACAAAATTTTAATCTAAAATAAACTCAAGACATGTAAATTACTGACTTCTATAATGATTTTTTAGACTATGCTCTCTTTCTAATCTTTCCTCCCAAGATATGTTTTCAAGGTTTGTCTTGATGAAAGTGAAATGCATAGACCATGATCTCAGCACAGCCCCTTAAAAATTAATTAATACATTGCCTTGTTTCCTTTGTGAAAGAAATTTACAATTATCAGTATTATTTTAAAATAGTATTCCTGCATTTATATATGAATGTTAATGCAATTAAAATTATTATTTTGAGACACTGATTTGATAAATATGTAAATTATGTTAATGATTGCTTCTGTAGCACAAAACTATAAAAATCTAAATGTCAACCCCCTGTCTTGCATGGTCAGGAAAGTCTCAGTCTAAAAATCTCTGTACGTGGAATGATTTCTCGAATATTTGGTGAGACTTTTCTCCAGGTGAGTTAAAATAAAAAAAAAAAGAAAAGAAAAAGATTGCTTGTTTAAAGGTCTTCACCAGTGTTTGTTTATCTGATACTAAAAATACTTTTTTAGGCAAAATTTTCTGCACATTTTATCAGATTGATATTTTAACAATAGTCAAAATCTCTTCAAAGTACAGATAATTTCTTGAGAACTTTGTTCAGTGTTTGAACTGAACAAGTATTATGCCCTGACATCACAGAACCATCTTCCACAGGAGGCATAATATTGAAGGTCAGAGGGATGTAGGCAATATACATTACTGTTTTCTTTTAAGCAAAGATGTCACTCATTACTTTGAATGTACATCATATGGATTTCTTAAGAAGCAAAACCACCTCTGTAATTTCTGATAAACAAGAGCATTCTTTGCTTATTTGTGTTGATGCTAACTGATCTATTGCGCAGCAACCATGCTTTTCCCACAAGAGGACTAAAATTCTGTCATGTCTCAGCTTCACTGTCTGTGTTCTTCAAGTACATTGAATGTCCCAAATACGTATCACTTAGATTTCAGGAAGAAAAAAATCTTTTTGACTACAGCCTTTTTAATAAGACTGTAAGACAAGCATTTTAAGTCCCTTGGACATAAAATCATGCACCAAAGTGCATTCAGAACACATGAATTTCATCCTTTTCTTATCTGCTAGAAATATATTTATTTTAGTAGCAATGGAGAAGTGTGTTTCCTTTAGTGCTGTATTAGGAATACAAGTATGACATTTTCATTTTAAGCATTTTAGACTTGAAATCACATAACACGATTAAAATTAAACAACATTGTAAACCTAGTCAAGCCAGACATCAGCACAAGTTTTTGTCTTGACGATATTCATGTGTGGAACAGGGAAGAATAATTCCCTCAACTGTAGAAAATACTTGTTGAAATGCTGTCACCTGAATTCTGCCTGAGTTTAGGAGGACTATAGTGGTTACTACTTATCTTAAAATCCATGACTCTCTGGAGACTTCTTCTGAACCTAGTTCCAACAGCAAAAATGATAATTTCTAGTCAAA
This sequence comes from Melanerpes aurifrons, assembly GCA_011125475.1. Taxonomy (NCBI): domain Eukaryota; kingdom Metazoa; phylum Chordata; class Aves; order Piciformes; family Picidae; genus Melanerpes; species Melanerpes aurifrons. The sequence goes on along the minus strand of WWNC01000071.1, from coordinate 3,688,649 downwards.
TATCAAACTCTGCTTGAAAAAGAACTGATTTTTCTCAAATTACTGCAGTGAATTCTTGAAGTTCCTTTTTATAGCTGTCAGCACTTTTTGTCCTAGAATATTTGATTTATAACTCTACTGAAAGTCACAAATATTTCAAAGTCATAGCATATGTCACTAAGTTTCTATCTTCTGCAACAGCACATTTTAAGCTTGATTAATCTGGCACAGAAGGAAGGATTTTTCAAATAGCATTTGTAGAAGAGTCACAAAATGACTGTCTGCTAAGACACTTTAGAGAAATATAGGTCTATGTGATGAATCTGACGATATCTATGTCCTGGTTTAAGACAGTCTGCTTTAACAAGCAAGCCTCCACATGAAGACTAGGAGGGAAAGTGACACAAAATGCCCTCCACTGAGGTAAGGTTTAATGAAATACCATGTACAGAAAAGCACAGCAAAAGCAGAAACAAGCAGCAGAAAACAGTGAGTAAAATGACACCCCCCCTACACCCCAAATCCACAGCCAGCCCAGCGGAAACACCCCAAAACCAGAAACTGGAAGCAGCAACCAGAAAGAGGAAGCCTCTTCTGTTACAATCTAAACTTCAATGATACTTTGCTCCAGCCAGCACGCTCATGTTAAATCTGAACCCATTACAATATTTGAGCAGCTGTTTTGAATTATTTAGTTAGGTATTAACTTTCAGACTTAACCACGAACTTTAACAGATGCTCAATAAAATTAACAAAACATAGGTGTCTTTCAGATTTATTATTCTACAGGTTTACAAAACTTCTTTTATATATTTATCTTAGTACAATGACAAAGCTTACCTATATTCAAAATGACAATTAGAGCAATATTAACAAATACCTTCAACATGCCATGAAATCATAAAAACAGGAGAAACACTTATGCATTATTAACAGAGTTCTCTAGGTTAACCTATCCTTCATATACTGTTTTACACTATCCAAAGTTCTCAAATTACCCACAAATAATTGAGTATGTTTGGACAGTATGTTTACAATCACTGCCAAAATTTATAAATTTGCAATTTCTTCATTGAATATGAGTTTATATACTTGGAATATCATGTAGATACAGAACAGTGGAAATATATTGCCTCTGTGTTTTAGCTGATGGATTCAAAAACATGAGACTACAATAAGGCAAAAATACTCTGAGCACTGATGAAAAAGTTCATTTCAAAAAGGTTGTGTGAATATTAGAGGCACTGACCTATGGTGACAGCAGTTGTCATCAGCTCTTGCCGTATCTTACAGGATGGAATAGTAGATACTTCTTCTAAGTAGAGCTTTGTTACCATTTTACTGCATGCCAGAGGAATACAATTGCTGCTATCAGCACTTGGGCATGAAGCATGTGTTTGGCAAAATTTTATGAATCATTTGTCATTTGATCAGGTAAAAAGAGTTCACATTAATTTCCTTCCTTTGAAGTATTTTTAAAAGAAAATATGTAGTTAAATATATTTTCTACATCTGTATTGACATTACACCTACCAAGAAAATACAGAGAGCACAGCACAGAAATGGAGTTGTGCAGGTCAGAGGAGTCTTCCTGATCTGGGTCAACTCCACATCTCAAGATGTCTGTTCATGTGACAGCCATAGTAATGCTCTCATCTTCCTTTTTGATTTTGCACAAGTCCAATTCTCTCACAGCATTTTCTTCATTTTTATTATTATAACTGTCTAGTCCACCAATTTTCTCAGCTCATAGTCCATTGTGACCTGGTATCTACCTTTTCACTTCAGTGTGATCCCTTACACACTGAATACAGTCCCTACATCAGCCTTGAATCTCTACTTGTCCCTCTTTATTTAAATCATTCTCAAAGAACTGTATTTTTGTAATGCAATAAATACCTAAGATACACTTTCTTCATACCCTGATTTTAGAAGTCAGAGGTGAATTTTTTTTTTTTTTCAAATAGCTCAAATATGTTCAAAGAAAAACAAAAACCTCTTGTGTATTTTGACCTACACAAACATTTATTGTGAGCATCCTGTTAGATTCCTATTTGAAGACATCATTAATTCCTTAATAAACATTCAGTTCCTCTTGTGTAAGCAACTGTCAGGTAAAAAGTTCTCAATTTTTTTTTTTGTTTATAGACATTGTTAAAGAGTAAGAAAAGCATTGCATTTCCATGCTAGAATGCCAAAATGGGAGGTTATGCTGCACATATTCTGTGAAAGGTCTTTTACATATTGTCCCTCTTGAAATTGATTTTAGTCCCAGTTAGTACATGACTGATAATGGAAATATTAATAATTCTTTCTTTTAGTTTGGTATGTTGCTAAGACAAATTGATAAAGAAGCTCCAAGTCTTCCTTGAGCAAGTTGCTCCCAGCCATTGATGGACTAGATGGTCCCTTTCAACCCAGATCATTCTATGATTCTATGTTTGAAATAAAACACAGCTTGAGATTGGTTCACACTGTCCATACAGCTAAATTCTTAATGTACTTCTTGTCACTGTTTTAACATGCCAGTAATTCCCTGGACAGAAACCACAGAGCACTAGGTAGGAATTGTTTCCAGTAGGTATTTGGGATGCACCAGCATTTGGTGTGATGAAAAAGGCTGTTCAGGCTGTAGGTATGAGCACAGCTATGTCAGACAGAGCCAAAGAGCAAGTCCTACTCTTCTTCACAATCACAATCTTCTTCACAATCTTCCAACTAAGGTTGGAAGAGACCTCCAGGATCATCGAGTCCAACTTGTCACCGCAGACCTCACAATGCAGACCATGGCACCAAGTGCCATGTCCAATCTCCTCTTGAACACCTCCAGGGACGGTGACTCCACCACCTCCCTGGGCAGCACATTCCAATGATGAACAACTCGCTCGGTGAAGCACTTCCTCCTCACCTCAAGTCTAAACCTCCCCTGGTGCAGCTTGAGACTGTGTCCCCTTGTTCTGGTGCTGGTTGCTTGGGAGAAGAGGCCAACCCCTTCCCGACTACAACCATCTTTCAGGTATTTGTAGAGGGCAATGAGGTCACCCCTGAGCCTCCTCTTCTGCAGGCTAAACAATCCCAGCTCCCTCAGCCTCTCCTCATAGGACTTGTGCTCAAGGCCTCTCACCAGCCTTGTTGCCCTTCTCTGGACACGTTTTTCATTTACCTGTGCAGGTGTAGCCTTTTGTGGGAGTGTGCTGCGTTAAGCCCAGCTCTGGAGGAGTGCCTTAAATGGACAAAGAAACCTTACCCACGCAGGCAGAGAGACCTAGCCCCCTCCCAGGGGAAGGGGTCCCCAGCTCAAAGTTTATTCCACTCCCACTTCCTGTCCACAATCCTATTTAAGAGGGAGTGATTTCCTGTCCCACTCCCTCTCCTGCCCTTAACTCTCTGACACCCTGTTGTAGCTGTAAGCAGTTAGCCACATGATTGGACCTGCATCCAAAGAGACTCCATCTTACATTCAGAGAATTTTTTGCCTGCTGCATCTGGTTTTGTATATATTTTTATTCATCCTTTTTCCTTATAGCTTTGTAACCTTCCTTTTACTTAAATGCCTTTTTTTTTTTTTTTTTTTTTTGTTAAACTTAACCTTTTTACCTCCAAATCAATTCAAGAACATTCTTTCACAGTTTTACCTTTGTCTTCTACTCCTGCCTAATTTGCAGGGAAGAAGGGAGGTAACCTAAATCTGTTCCATTGGGCTTTTGGGCTCCAGGAAAAGCTTAAACCACAACAGGGGTCAGGCTAAAAGCTGGTTCCCCTAAATCAATGGCAGCTTTACTGCACTTCATTGAAGTAAAATTTTTACTTTTATCTTTTTTGGCATAAATATTTGCAAACCTGCTTCTGTGAGTTCTGCACAGTGAATGCTAAAGGAATTCTCTAATTCTGCATATTGGAGAAAGGGAAGCTTCTCTTTTTTTACACACTCAGCTGGTTTAAAATAGTTCACATAATGCCTGTAATATACAAACATCTTCAGAAAAGCATTTAATTGTTCATTAAGTATAGAAGTACTTATTTTTGTGTTGCTGAAGCCATTAAAAAAAAAATAGTGAAAGCAGATATGCTTAAAAGTATTAAGAAAAAGGGGGCAGTTGTTAGAGATGTTGTTTTTATTGCATCAAATCAAGAGTCATTGTTGTTACCTGAGAAATAGCCGAAGGAATTCAAATGCTCTTTATAAACATTTGCTAAATAATTATATAAAATGTGTGTTGTATTTAACAAACCCAGACTGGTTAGTATAACAGTTTTAAATCTGTTTAGCTGAGTGAAGTTCTGGAATCTGCAGAATTTTATGGATATTTACAAATCTCTTACATTTGAAACTGAAATACAAGGGCATCGGAGTAACTGCTTAAGATCTTAGCTTTCCAGAAGACAAGAAGCTTCAGAAGAGCTACTATTTGGTTAATTTTTAGTCCTTTGTCCAACGAGTAGCATCCTTTGACCAATCAAATCATATTCAGGTTCATTCTTTTCAGGTCATGTTACCACAACAGGTCAAGAACTATTTCCATACTGAGGTCTGGGTACGGCTTTTTAACATCTTTGCTAAGCATTCACACAGATATGACTGTCTCAGAATAAAATGGAACTAAAGGCTAGACAAGTCATGAGGGATCTTAAAAAGGGATCTGAAAGAAAGGAAACTCTACATGAAAGTAGCAAATGGATTCTTAAAAAGTCCTGTGGATGTGGCATTAATAAGTACTGAAGACACAATTGTAAATAATTCTGAGTAGGAGCTAAAATGAACTAGACTCACAATTGAAAAGATCTTTGATAATACTAGTCATAACTAGAATGGATGAGTAAAAGACCATTAAATACTTTCTGTCAGAATTTGCTGGCAGGTCAAATGTAAGTATACTGTGAAATTACAATTTTTGGGGAAAAAGAGTATATGATTCCACCTCAGAATAAAGCTGCCAACAGAAACATACCAGAACTGCCAACCAATACTTTAGTAAGCAGTTTGGCAAAAGTAAGAACTGTGAATGCCGCAGGGTTCTGGTCAACATGCCAATTACAAAGTGCATTAGTCGTGAGTTTCTTAGTAGCCAGTCAGTTACAAGCTGCAGAATGAGATAACAGCTAAACATTCATCTGCAATGCTATAAAGAATTAAGCCTTTACTGGAAATTTTGGGTTGAAAAGTATCACCATTCAGATATTGATGTTTCTGAAGCATATATAGCTGATAAGTATTTTAACACATGATATTGAACCTAATGATTGAACTTTGTTTAACATCTTGTATTAAAATAAAAACAAACCCACAACTACTGTCTAGCAACCTGGAATCACAAGCTAACTGCAATTATAGTAAATGAAAAGAGGACATATTTTAAATGTATTACAGAATGTATTGTCTCAAAATAGCTGGAGAACCTTTTTTTTAAATTCAGGTATTTGGAGAAAGTCTCATGACATTTTCTCATATATGTATAAACTTACAGCAAATATATGTACAAATATTTTATAAAATCATTGCAACACTAATAACAATCCAGTTAATAACTTCACTAAATCTATTAGTAGAAAGAGTTACATATCTCAGGAAGCTGATGACAATTGAAATAAATCTTTAAATGTGAATTTCTTGCAACTTGCAGCTTGCAACATTGTTCAATGTTTAACCAGTCTACTACTAGCAGTAAGTATGCAGATGAAAATGCGCAGATTGAATGAATGATAAATGATGAGGAGATATTAGTCTTGGAGCACTGAGCCAATTCAAACAAAAACAATTTAATAATCAAATTCTGCATCCTACATCTGTGAACAAGAAACGTAGATCATGTTAACAGATTGTAAAACCATAACGTGTAAAGAATGGCCATAATAATGTGTCAGGCCATAATAAAACACAAGCAATAGCAAATAAGAATTGTGCAGAAGAGGAGAATCATCATAATTCTTGTCAAGAAATGTGGAGTTATTTTTTTTCCTCTGGCTATGTCATTTGAGACTGCACTCTTTTCTGTCACATTTGTGAAAAGGCTTTAAAATATCACAAATATTGAAAGGATAAATAAATTGCCACAAAAGACTGCAAGGTGTATAGGAAATGCTACAGAAGAATTCAGACCACTCTTTTTATCCTGGTAGAAGTGAGACTGGAAGTTACTGCTTTATAGTGCCTCTGTCTAACAGGGCCCTGAATGGCATACCAAGAGTCAATAGTTGAATAATAAAACTGTCATTCAAACTGGAAATCACACAGATCACGTATCATAATGAGGGCAATCCTTTCAAATGGATAATTATGACTCTCTTTCTGTCTCCTATTGTACACCTTCATGTCAATCCAGGCCACAGATCTTGCTAAAATAAGTCAATATGGAGAATTAAGCAGCCTGGAATGCACAAATTATTAGCTCAGATAACCCAAGAATGCCATCCTGCCTCAAAAATTGCTCAATTACTTGCAAAATTGCACACTAATTGCTGTATCTTCTAACGCAATCATATAATATTTTGAGTTGGAAGATACTTTCAGAGAACATCAAGTACAACCTTCCTGCAGTGTGCAGGGACATCTGCAACTAGATCAGGTTGCTCAGAGCCCCATCCAACTTGACTTTGATTGTTTCCAGTGATGGGCCATCTACCATTTCTCTGGGCAACCTGGACCATTGTTTCACCCCCCTCATTGAAAAAAAAAGCCTTCCTTATATCTGGTCCAAATTTACCCTTCTTTAGTTTAAAACCATTACCCTTTATCCTGTCACAACAAGCCCTACAAAAACTCTGTCCCTACCTCTCTTATAGGGTCCTTTTAAGTTCTGAAGGGCAACCACAGGGTCTACTTGAAAACTTTCCTTCTCCAGTCTTAAAAATCTCAACTCTCTTAGCTTTTTCTTCTGTTCCAGCACTAATGAAACTGTATTTTTTTGCATGTATGTCTTTAGGTTGGAGATACTTATTTTCTACAATTATTTGAACAATACTTAGCACATTTTAAGCATCCCTCCTCACAAAGGATTGTAAGTACAATGGAAACAGTCATTTATTTAAAGCTTGCTTTATTCTCTGCCTGATTATGAGGTCATGAATTGTAGAAGCAGCCTCTACAAATTAAATTCCTCTAATTCATATGGAGAGTTATGAATAAAAACAACATGTTGTATTTATCCCAAACCACAAGATCAGCCAAGCTATGTGCAACGGGGGGAACAATTGTTTTTTCTTTGTAAGATGTCAAGCCTTTGAAAACAGCAAACAGGATATCTATTTATTTTTCCATACAGGTAATATTAGCACAGATATCTTCTGTTAGTACCAACAAAATAATCATATAAATCTTCCACACAATGTATGTATGGCATTATAAAGTTCTCTGTTGGTTTTGCATTCAATAATAGCCATTTTTCCTTTTAGAATATCTTTAACTGGTGCAGGAGAGGGACTCTGAATGTAGCTATTAAGCACAGCAGAGCCCGTTATCTCATTTTAAATGTTGTTTGGGGAATTAACACACATCTCAGACTTGTTGCTAATGTAGTCAAAATACAGACACAAATCTTCCACTTAAAGGGAGGAATATATTTCCCAGTCTGTCCAACTTTTATATAAATGCATTAAACTTTACTACATTTTTTTCATTGTGTTTTTACTTAAGTGGATCCTGGTCTTGAGACTCATTGAAGTGTATACTTGATTTACACTATTTAGTGTTAAGTGCAATTAAAGGAGATACAGTTCTAGCATGTTGATTGTTAATTAATATTTTGTATATAAAAATATATAAAAATTAGATTTATTAAATATTGACTAAAATAGTAATTAACAATGAATGTTTTTATTCTCAGACAACTATTTTGTAGTAAAAAATGTAATATACAAATAAAATGGTATGTTCTGTAAACGCTGTGCCTTACCTGTGCCTAAACTTCTTAGGAGTCAGTTTAACTCCTCTAGAGCAATTATCCTGTCCAAGAAGTGTCTGTGAGAAAAGAAGAGAGGGAGGTTTAAGAAGTTTATAATTTTATTTTTCTCCTTTAATGATATGTAGTTGTATCTATGATACCAAGAGAAAGAATTCAAGGAAATAAAATGTCCTTTTGTACTCTACAGAAAACAGTAAGCCTGTCATTTGCATTCATTGAGTTAACAAAGGACAGCTTTTGGTGTCATGAAAGTGTAGCATCTCTGCTTTCCACTGCTTGTCCATTGATTGGTTTCCCTTTTCTACTCTAGATTCAGTGTCTTCTGTTCCTGCTACTGAGTATAGAAACCTCTGTATAAAGAAAACAAGGCAAAGGAGAAATATTTCCTTTCAGTCATTGCCTTAAAATGTGTACTTGCGTGATTACATCACTGCTAAACATTAATTCTGACATTTTTGTGGACCAACATAGGCATCAGAAATGGTTCAGTAAGAGAAAAGAAAAGAAAAGGTAACAGGAAATATTTTCTTAAGATAATCCAATCTAAACTGGTATGCATAGGAAAATTGTGCTTGATCAGCAGCCATACTCTATTGCAATGAATACCAACTTCTAACACTCTTTTGCTCATAGCAAAATTTATTTCCTCTCAGCAAAATATTCTTCACCATTGCTCTACGTTTCATAATCAAAAAAACTTAGTGATCAAAGGGAGCCATTTTAATTTCTGACACACAAGATTTTTATTATTAATATAGGAAAAAGCAGTTATTGTATTACATATGTTGTACATACTCTTTCTGAAAGAGTAGCTTGAACAGAGAAGAAGGAGTTAGTTTTGTCCAACACATACTCTGGGAGACAGTACCAGCATGTCTAAGTATTTCTGTTCCAAGTACCATGTTTCCCACTAAACTCACCTTCAGTACCAGATGGAAAAACTACTAGGTATTTTGATTTCAGGATTCTGCTTTACAAATACTGAGCTTTTAGCTCTTCCATCTTAAACTTCTGTTTGTGTTTTCTTGATAGTGAATACAAGATGACAATGACTTTAAAGCGTATTTTCTGCCTTGACAAACACTTTGCTTAATAAAAGCTTGTAATATTCTCACAAACATCCATCAGATTTAAAGCTTTCATTGAAACAGATCATTCAAAATATATGAACTAGATGGTTGGCAGCAAGTTTTGATTACAAGTAACTTAAACTAGATTGTTGGAAGCAAGTTTTGATTACAATTAAGATGATGCTATAAAGCAAAGGAATGTAGACTGCATGTCAGGAAATTTATACTTAAACTAGTGCATAAAACTAGAATTTACTCTCAAATGAAACATTTCAAGAATCATTGTATGACTAAGTTAAAGCAAATTATGCAAAGCACAGACTGTAGGGAACAATCTTGCAAATTAACTTTTATCTCTAATTTTCAAGGCTAAGAATATCTGTGATACCAGCAAATCCTATGTCTTAAAAGTGGCAATTCCACTATGTTCTCCTAGTGGATCATTGTTTGTATTATTCTCTGGAGAGCACTTAAATGCAGGATTCTATACCAAAACCATCACCAGATATTTTTACTACATAGAATACTGTCTACAATGGACGTAAAAAGCCAGTCACAAACAAGAGATTGAGCTATCATTTTCTTCAGTCCTGAACAATCCAGAGCAGTGAACAGAACACAATTTATAGAATAGAATAGAATAGAATAGAATAGAATAGAATAGAATAGAATAGAATAGAATAGAATAGAATAGAATAGAATAGAATAGAATAGAATAGAATAGAATAGACCAGACCAGACCAGGTTGGAAGAGACCTTCAAGATCATCGTGTCCAAGCCACCAACCAATCCAATCCACCTAAACAACTAAACCATGCAACCAAGCACCCCATCAAGTCTCTTCCTGAACACCTCCAATGATGATGACTCCACCACCTCCCTGGGCAGCCCATTCCAATGGGCAATCACTCTTTCTCTGTAGAACTTCTTCCTAACATCCAGCCTAAACCTCCCCTAGCACAGAGACAGGGGGCACAGAGACTATGTCCTCTTGTTCTGGTACTGGCTGCCTGGGAGAAGAGACCAACATCCGCCTGTCTACAACTTCCCTTCAGGTAGTTGTAGACAGCAATAAGGTCACCTCTGAGTCTCCTCTTCTCCAGGCTAAGCAACCCCAGCTCACTCAGCCTCTCCTCATAAGGCTTGTGTTCCAAACCCCTCACCAGCTCTGTTGCCCTTTTCTGGACTCATTCCAGCAAGTCAACATATAGAAATAAATACAAATTCATAATTTTTGATCTTCAGACAATATGAGACAGGAGACAAGATCTTTTGCTCTTGTACTTTATGTTATTGTAACCCCTTGAGATTTGGTTCTTTAGAACATTGTTACCTAAAAAGTTATTTCAAATCATTACCACAAAATACCTGTGAAATTTGAAAATTTCAGAGATTGAAAGAGAATCTTGAAATCTTATTATTTTGCCACAGCATAGACTATGCAAAAGAATTCATTTAGCTCCTGGCCCTTACTTATCATAACCATCCTCACAAACTCAGAACTACATGAAATCTCATGAATGACATTCTGTAAATTTCCTGGGAAGAATAAACAACTCTAAAAACCACAAGCAGCCCTTCACACACAGGGAAAGGTTGTATATAACGTGACAGGGGAAATTAACTGACTTGTGCCAATGTTTTCAAATATTTAATTAAAACAGTAACATTTTAAAATTTATTTTTTAGTACTTCTATGTATTTTGGTTATTTTACAAGAAAAAAGTGAATGAACAGACAAACAAACCCCAGATCTTTAGTGTTTACTCAGTTGCTGTGTATCTTTATTTTTTGCTGCAAAATCCCATGATAATTGTGCAGACAAAGAGAATTAAAGGAAAAGCAGATCTTATTGATCAAGATTTAAAAACCAAGTGTCAGAGTTTATCTACACTTGCCTTGTTTTACCTTCACTATAGGAAAACAAAATATATTTCCTGTTAGCATAGATTCTGCTAAGTTTAGGCTGGATGCCTCTTCTTACTGCCACATAAGCTACATTTCTGGTGTCTTGGGTTTCCAGCCCAGTAGGTGGACACAGGAGGTAGCATTCATACTCATAGTGTCCTGCACTCTATAAACTCATCTACAAAGCCTTTCTCTTCCTCTTTCTTCACTCTCTGCTGTCATGGGAGATCTTCTCTATTGGGTAATGGTGGGGGCAGTATCTCAAGGCCTCTTAGGCCAGTCTCAGCCTAATGCCAGGAGGAGAAGGGGGGGCAGACTCAGACCTGGCCAGCCTGAGACTAGCCTAGTAGTCAGGGGTGGGGGGGACAAAAGAGCCCTGGGGATTTTGGGTGTACCCTCAGGTGGGGAGATGGGAAATGTTGGGGACCTTTGGGTGTGCTGGAAAGGACTCTGTATGCTTTGGGGTATTTTTGTCACTGCTTGTAGTCTTTGTAAAACACTGCTTTTCCATTTAAACTTTCCATCACTCTCCAATGCATTTGTGAGAGTGTCATTCTTTTGCCCCTCTCAGGAGCAAGAGAGGATCTGCCTGACCTCAAACCAGGACTGGGGTTGCTTAGCCTGGAGAAGACTCAGGGGTGACCTTATTGCTGTCTACAACTACCTGACAGAAGGTTGTAGACAGGCAGAGGTTGGTCTCTTCTCCCAGGTAACCAGTACCAGAACAAGAGGACATAGTCTCAGGCTGCGCCAGGGGAGGTTTAGGCTGACGGTTAGGAGGAAGTTTTACACAGAGAGAGTGATTGCCCATTGGAATGGGCTGCCTGAGGAGGTGGTGGAGTCACCATCACTGGAGGTGCTCAGGAGGAGACTTGATAGGGTGCTTGGTTGCATGGTTTAGTTGTTTGGGTGGTGTTGGATGAGAGGTTGGACGCAATGATCTTGAAGGTCTCTTCCAACCTGGTTTATTCTATTCTATTCTATAAATAAACTAGAATTTGTCTTAAAATATTACCTTAAAATATTTTTAACTGAATTTTTACTGTGGCTTTTTGGTTGTTTTTTTTCCCTGAACATTGAGTTACGAAATCTATGTACACAGAGTCCTGTACAACAGTCTTAACTCTTCTGATCTCTCCAGGCAGCATCTAAATATGATAGATCATAAAAATACATTTTAATTCAGTACAGCTAGATCTTTCTGAATCTTTGTCATTTCTAGCAGACAGGCTACTTACAACAGGTTTCCTCCCCACCCCCCCAATATTCCCTATATATTCTGATCTGCTCTATTATATTTTATCCCATTTCTGTTAATTTGATACTAAGATTATCTAAATCTTCTTTTATAGTATAGACATAAGTGACTTCTACATATGCCCATTTTTAGGTCAAACTTGATTCACACAGATTTACACATTAAATAAGCTGCTATGGAAGATATATATATGTTTGAAACATCATAGGTTATATATAATCAAAACCTCATTTTGTTCTCTCAAGATAGATTTAAGTTAGCCTGATACTAAGCTGGAGATGAAGTGTAGAAAGAAAGACTGTGCATTTATTCTTAAAACAGCAGAATGAGAAAATATCTATCTGGAAGTGAATGTAGAACTATTCACATTCTTAAAAGCCAAACTGCTTCAACCACTTGGAGATGTAGATCTCAGTGGTTTGTGGATAAAACTTATTTTGTATTATTAAAAATAAATACGTTCCTATCATAAGTCTCACCTTAGTATAAAGGAAACAGTGGAAATTCTCTGCAGGGGATAAAAATGGATAAATATGAAACATGATTACTTGGCCTCCTAAGACACATTTATATTTTCATTTAATAGAAAGGGAGAGATGTAGAATCATTGAGTCATAGAATCATAGAATGGTCCAGGCTAGAAGTGATCTCCAAAGATCATCTAGTCCGAGCTCCCCACAGTCAGCAGTGACATCCATGGGACCTGACGGGATACACCCACGGGTACTGAGAGAACTGGCAGATGAGGTTGCTAAACCCCTCTCCATTATGTTTCAAAAGTCATGGCAATCTGGTGAAGTCCCCACGGACTGGAAAAGGGGAAACATTGCCCCCATCTTCAAAAAGGGTAAGAAGGAGGAACCAGGGAACTCCAGGCCAGTCAGTCTCACCTCTGTGCCTGGAAAGATCATGGAGCAGATCCTCCTGGAGTCACTACTCGCTCAAAAGAATACCGAAGAGGTGATTGGGAACAGTCAGCATGGCTTTGCCAAGGGCAAATCCTGCCTGACCAACCTGGTGGCCTTCTATGAGCAGGTGACAAAATCAATAGATGAGGGGCGAGCAACTGATGTCATTTACCTGGACCTGAGCAAAGCCTTCGACACTGTCCCGCACCACATCCTGGTCTCCAAACTGGTGACACATGGGTTTGATGGGTGGACCACTAGACGGATAAGGAACTGGCTTGATGGCCGCACCCAAAGAGTGGCTGTCAATGGCTCCATGTCCCAGTGGAGGCCAGGGACAAGTGGAGTCTCTCAGGGATCAGTCCTGGGACCTGTCTTATTCAACATCTTTGTGGGTGACATGGACAGTGGCATTGAGTGCACCCTCAGCAAGTTTGCTGATGACACCAAGCTGTGTGGTGCAGCAGACACGCTGGAGGGAAGGGAGGCCATCCAGAGGGACCTTGACAGGCTGGAGAGGTGGGCACAAGCCAACCTCATGAAGTTCAAGAAGAGCAAGTGCAGGGTCCTGCATTTGGGTCAAGGCAATCCCAGGCACAAATCCAGGCTGGGCAGTGACTGGCTGGAAAGTAGCCCTGAGGAGAGAGACTTGGGGGTGCTGGTGGACAAAAAGCTCAACAGGAGCTCTCAATGTGCACTTGCAGCCCGCAAGGCCAATCAGATCCTGGGCTGCATCAGGAGAAGTGTGGCTAGCAGGTCAAGGGAGGTGATCCTCCCCCTTTACTCAGCCCTGGTGAGACCCTACCTGGAGTACTGCCTCCAGTTCTGGAGCCCTTATTACAAGAGGGACATGGAGGTGCTGGAATGTGTCCAGAAAAGGGCCACGAGGATGATCAGAGGGCTGGAGCACCTCTCCTATGAGGACAGACTGAAGGAGTTGGGGCTGTTCAGTCTGCAGAAGAGAAGGCTCCCAGGTGACCTAATTGTGGCCTTCCAGTATCTGAAGGGGGCCTACAAAAAGGCTGGGGAGGGACTGCTCAGGATGTCAGGTAGTGATAGGACTAGGGGGAATGGAATGAAGCTGGAGGTGGGGAGATTCAGGCTAGATGTGAGGAGGAGGTTCTTCACCATGAGAGTGGTGAGACCCTGGAATGGGTTGTCCAGGGAGGTGGTCGAGGCCCCGTCCCTGGGGGTGTTTAAGACCAAGTTGGAGGAGGCTCTGTCCAGCCTGATCTAATGTGGGGTTTCCCTGCCCATGGCAGGGGGGTTGGAACTAGATGATCCTTGAGGTCCCTTCCGACCCTGAATGAAACTATGAAACTATGAAACATCCACAACTAGATGAGGTTGCCCAGGGTCTTGTCAAGCCTCACCTTGAATACATCCAGGGAAGGGGCCTCAACCACCTCCCTGGGCAATCTATTCCACCACCCTCACTGTAAAGAACTTGTTCCTAACATCCAATCTAAATCTGCTTTTCTCCAGCTTAAAGCCATTGCCCCTCATCCTGACACTGCAGACCTTTGCAAACAGACTCTCCACATCCTTGTAGAACCCCTTCAGGTAATGGAAGGCTGCTATTAGATCTCCCTGGAGCCTCCTCTTCTCCAGGCTGAACAACATCTCAGCCTGCTCCCTCAGACTATCCTCATAGCAGTGGTGCTCCAACCTCCTGATCATTTTTGTGGCCCTCCTCTGGACCCTCTCCATCAGATCCATGTCCTTCCTATATTGAGGGCTCCAGACCTGTACACAGTACTCCAGGTGAGCTCTCAGCAGAGTAAAGTGGTAGAATCACCTGTCTGGGTCTGCTTTCTGCTTTATATACCCCATTCATTAAACAAGTCAACTGATCCTTTATAAATGTATTTCATTAATTCATTGAAAGAGTCTATTGCCACTGGATTGAAATGAATTAAATCAAACATGCCTTGCACTCCATAATATATTGTTGCAAAATGATACTTAAACTTTCATGATTGTGAGGGTAGGGGACAGAAAGGGTAATAGTCGGTATTACAGTGTGTTTATATGCAGGTTGATATTAAAGTTTAAGGGAAATAATTATTCTGGTTTTGTATAATTGAAGACACACAGTTCAAAACTCACTTTTTACTTCAAGGCTTATTTTCTAAAATATAAGGTTCTGATTGATTCTAAAGAGAATGTTACAAAATTAATACATCTGTGCTCTTGCACTTCTTATATGCCTATTTCCAGAGAAATACTAGTAAAGTGAGAAACTACAGAATTTTGTAATCACAATTCTACTGATTTTCCAGATTTAATTTCCTTGAGATTTTGTAGAAGAAAGGTATTTGTTTTTTGCAGGTCTGCGGAATCTCAGATGTCACTGTTCTGGGTCACTGAGAATATGAAACAACAGAAGCAAATGATCATGTTACCAATCTGTTCTGGTGCTTGGTCATTTGAAAATGTTTAAATTTATGCTACTAAAAATTACTTATCTTATGTTCAGAAATAGAACTTGTCTAAAAGTGTAAATTTGATTCCTCTGAAGTGAAGAATGATTTCCTTATTCAAATTCTGTATTCTGAGATTCAAAGGCAACTTGATTATAATTCCTGTGCTGATCATTTATGTGCAGTGAAACATTTCACCCAGAGTTTCTAAAGCTGCCTCATTTTCCTTTCCCCTTCACATAGATATTGTTTTTGAATTTACAATGAAATGAAGAGATATGTAAATATTTCTGTTATGTATAAATCTTAACCAGTTGTTCATGTTAGTCAGTGAAGAAAAAAAATAACCTCCAGGCAACATTTAAAAGATATTTTGAAAATCTTTTGCATCGTACTTCTGAAAGCAAACAAAAACATTGAGCCATAATCACTGGCACTATTCATGTGCACAGAGCTGTGCTGATTTTGTATTTTTGCTATGATGAAAAATAACTTTTCTATCTACAAGTGACAGCTTCTTTTAATAAACTGTCTAAAATTTTCCAGAAAGTAGTCTCCTACACTATCCTTGCAGCTAAACTGAGGAAGTGTGGACTGGATGATTGAGTAATGAGGTGAATTGTGAACTGGTTGAAGGAAAGAAGTCAGAGAGTTGTGATCAGTGGGACAGTGTCTAGTTGGAGTTAGGCCTGTATCTAGTGGAATCTGTTAGGGGTCAATACTGGGACCAGAGCTATTCAATATACTCATCAATGACCTGGATGAGGGAACAGAGTATGCTGTCAGCAATTTTGTTGATGACACAGAACTGGGAGGAGTGGCTGACACACTTGAAGGCTGTGCTGCCATCCAGCAAGATGTGGACAGGCTAATTTAATTAAATATAAGAAAGACAAGTGTAGTCTTGTATCTGGGAAAGAGCAATCCCATGTGCCTGTATAGGTGTGGGCTGACCTGCTGGAGAGCAGCACAAGGGAAAGGGATATGTGCAGCCTGGTAGGTAGAAGGGTGACCATGAGCCAGGAATGTGACCTTGGGGCCAAAAAGGTCAATGCCATCCTAGGGTGTATTAGAAGGGGCATGGTTAGTAAGTCGAGAGGTTCTTCTCCTCTATTCTGCCCTGGTGAAGCTGCATTTGGAATATTGTGCCCAGTTCAGGGCCCTTCAATTCAAGAACAGAGAAATGCTTGAAAGACTGACTACCACCTCCATTCTCTGTCCCCCTGCAATGCTATTGGGAAGAAGGTAGAAAACTGGGAGCAGAGATGGTTCCAGGAAGAGTGGAGGAGTGAGGCAAAGGTATTTTAAGGTCTGGTTGCTTTCTCACTGTTCTAATCTGATTCAATAACTATACTGGTGGTGGTTTTGTTTCACCAAGTCGAGTCTGTCCTTTGTATGTGACTGCAATACGTCCTCCTTGTAATTTATCTCAACCCTCAAGTTTATATTTTCTCCTCCACATTCCACTAGAGAGGGTAGATGTTAGAGAGTGGGTGCATGGTGCTTTGTTGCTGGCTGTGTGGGCTTAAACCACAGTAACAATCAAACCTCAGGATCCAATTTGTCTGAGTATACAACCCAGCTGACCAAAAATCACTTTGTAGCACAATTGACCTGAGTTGTCCTGATTGTACACTTGAACAATGTGTAAGGTAGATAAATAAAACATTCATGTGTTTTTCTGTATTTCAGCTTATGAACTGTTTATGACAGGTGTATTGTTGTGGTTGCAGCAGCATTTATTACATGATGAATGTTGCAACCTGTATGGTGAATGCAGAATGTGAATTATTAGCCTTTTCCTTCCCTGAACTTCTTCCAAAGAAAAGCCATGTAAAGCTTTTTCATCAGTAATACATGAAACCTTGTGAGATGCAAAAAGTATTACATCAGGAAGAGAAAAATTAAAGGATTACCTTGAGTCACACAGTAAGATTTCAATCCTGTAATCTACTTTTTTTATGATTTAAACACACAGTTGAAACTTCTGTGATAGCTCTGGAGGTACAGTGAACCTGAGCTCACTTGTGGAATTGGGATCTCGAGTTTACAAAAAAGGAAAGAGTGAATATGCAAATTCGCTGTCTTCCTAACTATCATACACTAATTATAATCAATTCATATAAACACTGAACAAAGAGATAAAAGGCATCTGAGAGATCAGTTCACTCCATAAACATGACAATAGTATTCAGAAATTACCCTGTGCTGTGGAAGGCCTATGCAGGAACTATAGATTCTTATTGGCCAAGACAGCATTATGAATTTCTAATACCGTTGTGTCCCATGAGAGACCAGTCCTAGCTTAACAGATCAAAACAAAACCCAAAACAGTAAGTGCAGGAATAAAGCTTTGTTGTGTGAAGATTACTGCTAAAAGTGAATTTATTTGAACCTTAACAGTTTCAAAATATGCAGCCCAAGCATAACTGGTTCTTTTTGTTAGGCTTTACTGGGGGAATACTTCATCAGCATTATAAAGGATAGTCATCGAGTTTCATAGAATCATGGAACTGTTTCAGGTGGAGAAGACCTTTGTAAATATCGCATTCAACCATTAGATAACTCTACCAAGTCTGATACTAAACCACATCACTCAGCACCGTATCTCTGCATCCTTTAAACACCTCTAGGCATGGGGATTCAACCACATCCCTGGCAAGCCTGTGCTAGTGTTTGATAACCCTTTCAGGGAAGAAGATTCTTCTAACATACAATGTAAATCTCCCCTGGTGCAACTTCAGGCCATTTCTGCTCATCCTGTTTACTAGGGAGAAGAGGCCAACATTCATTTCACTACAATCTTCTCTCAGAGAGTTGTAGAGAGCGAGAAGGTCTCCCCTCAGCCTCCTTTTCTGCAAACAAAACAGCTTCATTTCCTTCAGCAAGTCCTTGTAAGACCTGTTCTCAGCATTTTCATTGCTGTTCTCTGTATCTGCACCGGGACCTCAATGTCTTTCTTACAGTGAGATACTCAAAATTACATGCATTATATGCATTTATTTAAAAGAAAGTTGTCAGGTCCATGTCATAGCATTTATTTTCAGGTTTTTGTAAGACTGTATGAGAAGCTTGAAGGTAGAATTATCTCTACTACCACACCCAGAAACACTGGAAATTTCTAGTGCAGATCTTAGTTCTGGTCTGACTAAATGACCTCACCTGTGTTAAGAGCTCAGGTGCCTTGAACTAACTGCATCATTTACAGAGAGACACACATTACATTCCTAAGGATGACCAGATCCTAGACTGACTATGGGATCATAGAAGTTTTTGTCTCCATAAAGTCTATTCATGGCTTTTGACTAACTGTCTAGTTTTAGGCTAGGTATATGCTAGGCTCTTCCTTAGTTTCCTCCAGATATGTCATTTTCCCCCTACTTTCACAATCCACAAATTCAAAGTTCAGACATTGTTACAATTTGTGTTTCAGAGTCTATTCAGCCAAGAGATTGGTTAAAGTTAATCTTCATGTAGACAATGGACCAATGTTTCTGGTCTTTATTTCCTCTAAATGAACAGCTTTTACTTACTGTGTAGAATTGATTTATTCCTTCTATATTTAACCCTAGTTTTGTATTCTTGTTGAAGGGTTTTAGTAAAACCTCAAAGCATTCACAATCAAGATACTTCATCTCCAATCCTATGAAGTTGCATTGACAAACTGAGCAGGCCTCAAATTAGTTTGATCTCTCCCAGTACACAGTAGATGATCTCAGGTGTAAATTATTTAAATTCTTTTAGACTCCAGAAGAATCTTCAATATGATTGAGGGAGAAAATTGTCTCTACATCATCATTTCATTAATGGTCTATAAATTTAGAACCACATCTTAAATTGACCATTGATACAAATGAGAATCAGCAAATGATGAGAAACATCACCTCTAAGTATGACTGGCAAGCTGCACTTTTATTAAGAGGTTTGAAAAATTTGGTCCAAAAAAGCACTCCAACTTTCTTGATATGCATTACCTTGCAAGAATAGTAACAAAAATAGGGGGAAAAAAATCTGAAATATTGTGAGTGGGCTGAGTTAGATTATGTAACATGAATTTGCTCTTTTAATCTTTTTTCTTACTATTTATGATCACTGATTTCCTGTGAAGCAGGAAGCCTGTGGGCTTTTCTGTATAACTCAACATAGCAAATCTGGACATTGTCCATGACTCTTCCAGATGCTATAATATGAATGTTGAAATGATTCTACAACATTTCATTTTACTTGCTCTGATTTTATTGTACACACAGTCTGTGTAACATTAATCTGTGTTAGGTATGCTTATTTGGCTAAGGAAAAAGTAGCAAAATGAAAGAAATGTATTTTCTGTGGTGCAAGAATAGTTACCATCTATTGAAACACCTGACGGCTTATTATGGCAAAACACAAACAGAGATGATTACTCAATTTAAAGACAATTTCACAGCTTTTTGGTTATGATAATATAAAACAGTCACATTAAATACTTGTCTGATTATTATGGAATATTTGTATATCAGTCCACTATTTCAGCCAACAAAAATGTGAGTATAATTAATGGAATTAAATCCTAATAAACTGCATCATATTCAGATCTTTTTTATTCCTTATATTAACGTAAATGTATTTTAAGAATAAACACTGACCTTGGTATTTCTCTTGGAAAATTTTGTTGACTATTATTGAACTGTACTCAACATTTATATTTTTTTTTCTTAACAGAAATGTAGCTTGAGACAGGAAACAATATGAAGTGTGCATAAAAATGAGTCATGGAAACAAAATAATTACTTATTTGGCTGAGAGTTTTTACAGTTGGATTTTCCTGTCTAATAGGCACAAGTTTTATTATTATTATTATTAATTATTATTATTATTATTATTATTATTATTATTATTATTATTATTATTATTATTATTATTATTAAGCCAAACCAGGAAGGAATGGCTTGCACTCTGAAGTTCTAATGATGGGCACTTAAATATGACAGTGTTGACCTTTATTCTGTGCATGGAATTACAGACTCTCAAATTGCTGTGACTTTCCCTTAGCACTCTCACAACTGGACGTTCTGAAAAATAATTCTCTTACTTTTAAATGGCACATAAAATAATTTCTTCCACTAAATAAAACTGATGCATTTTGATAACATTAAAAAGATCAGAAAGTCAAGAGTAAGCTTTAAAAGCCTTAAATAAGAGAGAGGAAAGCAATAAAATGTGAAATGTTTGGCTCTAATCTGAGAAGAGCCCTAAACAATCTATCTCCACCAAGGGAGAAGAAAAGCAGTACATGCCTGCAACCCTGCTCTTTGTGTCTAGCATTTCCAATGGGTGCTTTGTTGTTCCAGCTGAAAACAACACAAGGAAATGACATGTTTATGGTCCGTATTAATACAGGCAAGGCAGCAAATACTATCAATGGTAAGGCTAAATTTGCAAAAACAAATAAAGCATTCTCACTGGATGATAGAGGTACAAATTCAATGATCTCTCTCAATAATAAGGTCCCATAAAAATGTTCCATTTGGTAGTTGATGGCTCCATTTGTAGATCGTATGGGCTTATGAAGTTCAAGACAGTTTGAAATGGATTAAGAGGTAGAATCATACAACATTCAATTTTCTAAGTGATTCTGAATCTAAACCAGGTACAGAGTATATTTTCTGTCAGAACAAGATTTAATACTAAGTCACATTAGTATCATGCAAGTCCAATTACTGGCACAAAAAAATTTCTATGTTAAACACAGAAACTCTCAACGCGACAAGTTCGTTTGTAGAAGTCTATTGTAAACATGTCAAGCAAATTAATTTTCATGTGACGATTCAGTGATCCAGTTGAGGATGCTCACTCAGTTCCTGATGGGATAGGGCCTAACAACATCACAGGCTACTTTTAATAGAAGCAAGAATATGGTACAAAAAAATAACAAACAGCTGTTTGGGGATTTGTTTTTTTGAATTTCATTTTGGGTATTTTTAGTTGGTTGGTTGGTTGGTTGGTTGAAGTGGACCCTGTAGGGAATATAAATGTTACACTTAGTTTTGTGAGGGGAGAAATTGTCTTCTGTACTTCAACCTTGCTCATTAATTCTACTTCTGCTTTGTCTTTTCTTTTTTTCTCTCTCTGTTTTTTCCTCATCAAAATAATCCCTGTGTCTGGGACTCCATGAATTTCATTCCGTAAGAATAGGATGTGTCCATCATAATTATACCAACTCTTAATGATGCTTGATCTCCTCTTTACAACCCCCCTTCAGGTAGTTGTAGAGAGTAATGAGGTCACCCCTGAGTCTCCTCCTCTCCAGGCTAAACAGCCCCAGCTCCCTCAGTCTCTCCTCATAGGGCTTGTGTTCCAAGCCCCTCACTAACTTCGTTGCCCTTCTCTGGACTCGTTCCAGCAAGTCAACATCCTTCCTAAACTGAGGGGCCCAGAACTGGACACAGGACTCGAGGTGTGGCCTAACCAGTGCAGTGTAGAGGGGCAGAATGACCTCCCTACTCCTGCTGGCCACACTGTTCTTAATGCAGGCCAGGATGCCATTGGCCCTCTTGGCTGCCTGGGCACACTGCAGGCTCATGTTCAACCTACCATCAACCAGCACTCCCAGGTCCCTCTCTGCCCGGCTGCTCTCCAGCCACTCTGACCCCAGCCTGTAGTTCTGCATGGGGTTGTTGTGGCCAATGTGCAGAACCCGGCACTTGGATGCATTAAATCTCATGCCGTTGGACTCTGCCCATCTGTCCAGCCTGTCGAGGTCTCTCTGCAAAGCCTCTCCACCCTCTAGCAGATCAACTCCTGTCCCCAGCTTGGTGTCATCAGCAAATTTACTGATGATAGACTCAATGCCCTCATCCAGATCATCAATAAAGATGTTAAAGAGGATGGGGCCCAGCACTGATCCCTGGGGGACTCCACTACTGACTGGCCGCCAGCCGGATGTGACACCATTCACCACCACTCTCTGGGTTCGGCCATCCAGCCAGTTCCTAACCCAGCTCAGAGTGCTGCTGTCCAAGCCATGGGCTGACAGCTTGGCCAGCAGTTTGATATGGGGGACGATGTCAAAGGCCTTGCTGAGGTCCAGGTAAACTACATCCACAGGCATCCCCACATCCACCAGGCGGGTCACCTGATCATAGAAGGAGATCAGGTTAGTCAGGCAGGACCTGCCCTTCCTAAATCCATGTTGGCTGAGCCTGATCCCTTGGCCATCCTCTAAGTGCTGTGTTAATGCACTCAGGATGACCTGTTCCATGATCTTGCCTGGCACTGAGGTCAGGCTGACAGACCTGTAATTCCCTGGCTCATCCAACTGGCCCTTCTTATGGATGGGCACCACGTTGGCCAGCTTCCAGTCCTCTGGGACCCCGCCAGTGAGCCAGGACTGCTGAAAAATGATGGAGAGCGGCTTGGCCAGCTCCTCTGACAGCTCCCTCAGCACCCTAGGATGGATCCCATCTGGTCCCATGGACTTGTGGGGATCCAGGCGGCTAAGCAGATCACCAGCTGCCCCATTTTGGAACAGTGGAAAACTATGCTGCTCCCTGGCTCCTTCTGCCAGCTCTGGAGGCCAGCTGTCTGGAAGACATTCTGTCCTGCTAGTAAAAATTGAGGCAAAGAAGGTGTTAAGTATCTCTGCCTTTTCCTCATCCCTTATCACAACGTTCCCCTCCGTGTCCACCAAGGAGTGAAGGTTGTCTCTGCCCTTCCTCTTGCTATTAATGCATTTATAGAAGGACTTTTTGTTGTCCTTCTACAGCAGAGGCCAGACTAAGCTCCAAATGCGCTTTTGCCTCCCTAATTTTCTTCCTGCAAGACCTAGCAACATCCTTAAATTTTTCACGAGTTGCCTCCCCTCTCTTCCAAAGATGATACACCTTCCTTTTTTCCCTTAGTTCCATTAAAAGTTCTTTAACCATCCAGGCTGGCCGTCTGCCCCGGCGGCTCATCTTCCGGCACATTGGCACAGCCTGTCCCTGAGCCTTCAACAGTTCTTCCTTGAAGTAGGACCAGCTCTCCTGGACCCCTTTGTTTTTAAGGGCTTTATCCCAAGGAACCCTCTGAATTAGTTCCTTGAGTAGCCTGAAGTCCGCGCTCCGGAAATCCAGAGTGGAGGTCTTCTTGCTACCCCTCTTAGCTTGACCAAATAATAAGAATTCAATTATCTCGTGGTCACTGGGCCCTAAGCACCCTCCGACCACCACATCACCCACCAACCCTTCCCTATTGGTGAAGAGGAGGTCAAGCATAGCCTTGCCCCTGGTAGGCTCTCGCAGCACCTGGGATAAGAAGCTGTCCTCCATGCATTCTAAGAACCTCCTAGATTGCCACTTCTCTGCTATGTTAAGATCCCAGCAGATATCAGGCAAGTTGAAGTCGCCCATGAGAACAAGGTCAGACGATCTTGAGACAGCCTTAAGCTGCCTATAGAATGACTCATCAACATCCTCCTCTTGGTTGGGTGGTCTATAACAGACTCCAACCAGGATGTCAGCCCTGTTGGCCTTCCCTCTAATTCTTACCCACAGGCACTCAACCCGATCGTCCCTAATCTCCGTCTCAATGGCATCTAGTGTCTCCCTGACGTACAGGGCCACCCCTCCATCCCTTCTTCCTTGCCTGTCTCTCCTGAAGAGCCTGTAGCCATCAATTGCAGCGCTCCAGTCATGTGAGTCATCCCACCACATCTCTGTGATGGCAACTACATCATAACTGGGATTTACTAACTTGAGCTCAATCACTTGTAGTTAGTGCATTTATCACCAACAATCCTGAATCTGTTGTAACTGTCACCTTAATAAATTAAACCTATCTATTATTTTAACTTTCTGAACCTGTGTCAGTGCAAGGCCTTTTTGAGGCACTGGGAAAAAAGACAAACATTAATTTTGCTGAACAGTTTCAGCAAGAGTCCTGGCATTCTGAGACAGCAGATGTTGAAATCTTACCCAGAATGTGACAAATGGTAACAAAACCCTCTAATTATTTTGGTCAGATAATATTCCCACTTAAAAGAGATTAAGCAATTGCAGGATGTATCATAATGTGTAAATAAGAAGTCTGAGACAAGTAACTATACAAAATTAATTTAATCTTTATTTTTTTAATCTACTTACATTTTTACTGTAGTTTTCTAGCTGATAAATATGTCAGACAAATTGAGAAAGAGAGTAAAAAGGGACAACTGAGAAACAATACTACTTCTTTTGTTTGTCTGGAAAACAATTAGGTGAGCAATACCACAAGCCTATATAACCTGATACAGCAGCTCAAAAGAATCAAAGTATTTGCTATTATTTGTACAATTCATAGCACTGGAAAAAAAAATAATATATATATATGCTGCAGCCTAGACAACACAGTCAAGCTATAATCTAGGTTACTGCTAGCAGCAGAATGAACCCTCAGAACTTACAGCTTTGCCACCTGATATGAAAATATCTTTATAAATAAAATCCATTCCCAATTGTACCCTCAGCTCACAAATATATTTTCTTTCCTCATAAGCCTGTCAATATAAGTTATTTGGTGGAACAATTTACCTGAGTTGAAAACAGACTTACCTGTCAGTTGAAAACAACATTTCTTTCCCAAACTATTTATCTGAATTAAAGTTTGAATTTGTGACTGTCATGGTAAGCTGATAACTGTACACCAATGTATATTATGCAGTTTTAAATAAATGTGTCTTTGTTTAGTATCTACTTCTGGGAGCTGTAACAGCACTTCTGTTTGCTTTTCAGTTGATTAGTTTTGGATTTCCCCAGATCTTTCCATTCTTATTCTTAGTTACACTTCCTTAGCTAGGAGCTCTCAACAATTTTGTTTACTCTATCAATTATGATTAGTGTAACCTTGTCTTAGTATGGTTATATCCAGACATATTTCTGCATCTTGCTTCATAAGAATGAAAAACTTCAAGCATGGATATTAACAGGAGGCCAAAGAGAGACAAGTGGCAGAAATAAATTTCATGTCTCTTTTAAATCTGTCAAGACTTACTAAGTGATATGATTGCATGCTAAAGACTATTCCAAGATAAGAAGTTGGAGACTATCCCAAGGTTAGAGGCTGACCTTGATAAGCAGTTCTATAGAGAAGGGCATGGGAGTACTGATGGACAAGGCATTTGCCATGAGCTAGCATTATGCCCTTGTGACCAAAAAGGACAGCGTTATCCTGGGATGTATTGAGTGTGACCGCAGGTCTCCTCTCCTTTATTCTGCCCTGGTGAGGCCACATTTACAGTACTGTGGAGTTCTGGGCTTCCCAGTTCAAAAGAAATAAGGAAATACTGAAGAGACTCTAGCTGAGGGCTCTGAAAAATATTTGATGACTACAGCATCTACCCTATGAATAGAGACTCAGAGGCCTGGGTCTGTTTGGCATAAAGAAGAGCAGTTTAAGAATGGATTTTCTCAATGTTTATAAATATATAAAAGGAAATTATCAAGAGGATGAGGTCAGACTCTTTTTGTTGATGTCCAGTGATAGGACAAGGGGCAATGGGCACAAACGAGACCACAAGAAGTTCCACTTCTTTACTTTGAGAATGCCAGAGCACTGGGATAGAGGCTGTGGGCTCCTTCTCTGGACACTTTCAAAACTCACCTGGACAAGATGCTTTAGATGAACCTGCTTTTGCAGGAGGGTTGAACTATTATGTTGTGATTCTGTGATAAAGATTGTTTCTCCAACAGAGTTTTAGAGCCCTTGTATATTTCAGTAATATGATCATATTGGAGGATTAAATGTCACCTTACATATAACTGGTAGTAAAATAATAATGATGCATTTTCTCCTTTCTATTTTCATTTGTTAGCGTAAGTCTAGGTATCACATCTTAAAAATTCTCTATAACAAACAACAAATTTTCTTTAAAAATGTGTGTTGATTAGATACTGTTGGATGATAGGTTGGACTCAATGATCTTGAAGGTCTTTTCCAACCTGGTTAATTCTATTCTATTCTATTCTATTCTATTCTATTCTATTCTATTCTATTCTATTCTATTCTATTCTATTCTATTCTATTCTATTCTATTCTCTCATATAATTCCAGCAAATATTGTTGGATAAAGGAAGAGGAGTTTTAAGATGACACAATTTAAATTCCAAGAACTTCAAGAAATACTGCTTCCCCTTAAAAGCTCAATCTTCCTATAGTTCTAAACAGAGAGATATTTCTCATTTGCATGGATTCAGTGAAAAGTGAAGAATATCTCATATACTCAGACATATAGCAGACAAGGTTCTGAATTAGTGTAAGGCATTGACTAATTAAAAATATCATTCAGATATGTTAAATATTTACTTAAAATTGGTTTATTTTCATATGCTAGGACTGCCAATGATCTAAATCACCTCAACCAGCTTCCTTATAACTTTGTTTTTGCAAATGTTATTTGTAAACATTTTTTTCACTTGTAATGGTATGGAGCAATGTACTCAGTTTCCTTCTTTTCCATTTACTCTAGGGCTGAATATTTGAGAGGTACCTACTGAGGAGGAAAAATGGTAAAGATTATAGTCAAAAAGGGCATCGCCTGAAGTGTTAGGAAAATATCACATTATAACCCATTTCTCATTCAAAGACCACAAGTGGTGACTTCTTAAATATGGTAATAAGGCCCTACAGCATCATTTCAAGTTACTTTTCTGTAGAAGGAATAACATGAGAGCAGATGCCAAAGAATAGTGATTAGCATTTAGATCCTTTCATTTTTTTCTTTTATTTTTTCCCTGTATGCAGAAGAAAACTGAAAATAATTACCTCTCCTCTCCTCTCCTCTCCTCCCTCTCTCTCCTCTCCTCTCCCTCTCCTCTCCTCTCCTCTCCTCTCCTCTCCTCTCCTCTCCCTCTCCCTCTCCTCTCTCCTCTCCTCTCCTCTCCTCTCCTCTCCTCTCCCTCTCCCCTCTCCCTCTCCTCTCCTCTCCTCTCCTCTCCTCTCCTCTCCCTCTCCTCTCCTCTCCTCTCCTCTCCCTCTCCCTCTCCTCTCCTCCTCTCCTCTCCTCTCCTCTCCTCTCCTCTCCTCTCCTCCCTCTCCTCTCCCTCTCCCTCTCCCTCTCCTCTCCCTCTCCCTCTCCTCTCCTCCCTCTCCTCTCTCCTCTCCTCTCCTCTCCTCTCCCTCTCCCTCTCCTCTCCCTCTCCTCTCCTCTCCTCTCCTCTCCCTCCTCTCCTCTCCTCTCCTCCTCTCCTCTCCCACAGACAACTAGTACACTAGTACTAGTTGAATTGTCAATGATCTATTTCAGAGAAAAAAAAAATAAAGATAAATAGTGCCCTAGATTTGGAAAATAGATGCCCTACTGGCTGTTTTTTTCATAAGAACTGTAAGATCTAATAATAAGGTTTAGGGATCTTCTTTGATATGGCTGGAACCATGTAGGTATTTGTAATTTCAGTCTCTATAGAAAAAGTTGCTATTCTATCATGCGTTGTATGAATTGCCTGGATTGCTATGGCTCAGTGATGAGTGTAGTCACAGAACACTCAAACATAATTTCACTCAAACACCAATTTCAGGTTTGTTTATATCAGAGTCTACATTTCTCCAATGTAATTGTTTGTTGTTGTTGTTGTTTTCCAGTGAAGAAAGCATATAATTTTACATTGAACATAAATTCCATCATGGTTTACAGGTTCCCTGCCTTCTGAAACCACACGCTTCTCCTTTTGCACAACCAGAAGTCTCACTGAGCTGCGTGTGATTTCACAGATGGCAGAACACTGATTTCACAACATAGGCTGGGACATAACATTGAATTACCCTAAAGTTTCAGCTGTGTGAAGAAAGTGGTTTCGAACTGATGCACCTTCAAATGCCATCCAATTGCTGGTTTAAAGCAGTATCATTTATTAACAGCTGTAATTAATACATGAAATCCATCAACAGAAGCCAATTAGAAAGCACCTTCTGGACTGGGAGGTTAATTCCTAGAGGTATAAGACACAGTATAGGATGCAAGAGAAAAACGTTTGGGCAATCCCCAAGACTGTAATCATATGCTTACAGCTGGAAACAAAGGCTGGGAAGAGGAGGGATGTAGGTGACTTGAGGAGAAACAATCATGGGAAAACAGAGCTATAAATGGACAAGATAGAGCAGGTTCTGTGTGAACAGTTTGCTGATATATACACTTGTCTGGCCATGAAATTTGCCCTATCATTCTATTAAATTCCTCTCTAACACTTTTTCCTGGTTGAGAAACTAGTCTGTGTGGATGTGTGTGGTGGTTTAGGCTGGGTGCTGGCCTGGATGCCACTGCACAGAACACACCTGGGAGGTCCCAAGGGGTGGGCCCAGCCCAGGGGGTGGTCACAGGAAACCAGGTATTTCATTCCCATAATGCCCTGCTCCCCTATAAAATGTCCATGTGGGGTCTTCACTTCCTCTTTCATCCCCCAGCTGCTGCCTAGGTAAAATGGTGTGAGCTGCCTCCCTTGGGCCTGCCCAGGCCCAAGGCTGGGTTGTGGGGGGGGAGGAAGGAGCCCTGGGGGTTTGGGTGTATCCCCAGGTGGGGATGGAATGTTCTTGAGTATGTTGTGGGATTTTCTCTCTTTTGTCATGGTGCTTGTGGTCCTCTGTAAAGCTTTCATTGTTGTTTGGTTTTTTTTAATTGTTTTTCTATTTAAACTTTCCATTACTTTTGCAATCCCTTTGTCTGAGTCGTTGTTTCTGCCTGTGGTGGGGAGGGGGTTTGCCCCAACCCATTACAATGTGTGTATATACAAATATGAGTGAAGCAACTGGAGCTACACCATAATCAGGTGGCCCAGTTGCCCAGATACCAGAGTTATTAGATTTAAACAGCAGCAACAGGAATGGTACTTCGTGTTGTACACATCCGTGTGTCCCTGGAGCAAATAATTCAAGCAACTGCAGGTGTGTGAGTGTGAGCACTTATGAAGCTCTTATCAGACTAGCTGGTGAGTAGGTGATCCCTAGGAGAGAGGAGGAGCTGGAGAGGTCAAAGAGACAATGGTTTTCCAGACTAGCTCTGCATGTGAATGTATGTATTTGTGACCAAGGCACTATATATCTGCAGCTGGAGCATCACTGCAGCTTTAGAGTTATATGCCTGTGTGCCAGCAACTAGGGAGACTGGGATTCAGGTTCCAGCTACTGAGCAGTCTCCAGCCAATCTACTGGATAAAACCACATTCCCATCTCTCTTAGACTGCTGAGTTCACCCTCCCTAACAGACACCAGCACCCAGACTGACTCAAAAGTCAGGAAGGACTGACAGCAAGTAAATTCATTTAATACATGTGTTCAGCTATTCTCATTTTTCTTGTAATCTGGACTGTGGCAGACTAATTACACTTTTGGGTAAATTTTACCATCCTACCATTTTCTGTTCTGTTTTTAGGCCTTTTGTCATGGAGTTGTCCCTTAGTTAAAGTCTGAAAAAATTAAGTACTTTCATTTAATTGTGAAACCACATATGACAAGGTCAGATATAGCAATACAATTAATTTGTGTTGGAATATGCAAACGTGTTATGGCATATTGAATATCGCCCTCCTTTCATAGTCTGTCATCTTACCAACACCAGAAGTTAAGGTTTTGCTCTAATTGTAATTTCCTGTTTCTGTTCCCACATATTAGAATAATATCACACAGTTCCGAACCATTGCCTCCGCTGCATGGAACAATTACTTTGCCATGTCCTGTGGCAAAGACAGGTGATGTTCCTTTCAACCCAGCCTACAACATTTCCAAGTGTTCTTTAACTCCAGCCTGAGAGTTAGGAGTGACCAGACAAAGTAAGAGCTGTAATGGATGCCAGCTGATCCACACCAGCTGAGCGATCACATATTAGCTGAGAAGAAACAAAATCTTGCAGCTGCATAATGCTAGCCAGTAAACTGTTGCTCTTATGAATATTAAGATACAAGTTGTTACTAGGCAGATTTGAGCCATTTGTCATCCTCAAGCTTAATCAGTGGTGCCAGATCTAGAAATCCAGTAGAGTTGAAATGTCAGGAAGAGAGGGACTTTGGCCCACCTAAATGACTTTCTACTAGAAAGCAGAAGGGCCAAGAGACCTGGTGAGTTGTTAAACACCACTTTCTCCAAGCTGAAGATAGGTGCATTCCTTTGAGTAAAAAATAAAGTAGAGGAGTTAGGATAACCGCATGAATAAACAAGGAGCTGCTGGAAAAACTCGTATGGAAGAAGGAATTTCACAGTATGTAAAACAAAAAAGAGTCTGGTCACTTGAAATGATTATAGGAACACTGGTAGGCTGTGTAGGGGTGCAACAAAGAAGGCCACAACCCTCTCGGAATTAAATTTGGTGAAGAAAGTAAAAGATAACAAGAAGGGCCTCTTCAAATATATGAGAGGTGAAAGGAAGACTAGGGAAAATATGGGCCCTTTTATAATCTTCTTTTTCACTAGTCTGATTGAATATTCCCCACATGGTTTGATATAGTCATTTGTGTGTGATATTATAGTCTGCGTTATACGGGGTGGAAAATGAAATTATTACGATAACATTTTTTGCCCTTAACTTCTTTGAATGTCTACTTTTACTCAAAATGTGAATTTGTGTTGTCATCCAGGAATACTCTGTTTTCCCAGAACATAGTAAAGTTGACGCAAAGCTCATTAAAAACACTGCAAAATGCCAACTGCCTTCAGGCCTCAACTGAACAATGAAATATTCTAGACTATAAAGCTTCTAAAAATGTGTAAAATAAAGATTTAGGGTATAAGTACTGAAATCTTTATTAAATCTCTGCAGAAATAGTACTGTAGAGCATATAAAAATGCAGCCAGTCTTAAAATATGCTCACTAGTAACTGTTCCCAGCTCTGTCAAAGAAAAATAAAATAAAAATAACATTTATATATCTCAAATGCAGCCTGCAGATTTGAAGTAGTAGACATATATATTATAAATATTTTTAGCAGCCATTGTATAAAGTTATGCCTGAAAAATCATTCAGAGACTGATCTGGAATTCCAAGAGGAGTTTTAATGGAATGTAGGACCTGCAGGTAACACAAACTGTAAGGAAGAACACAATGCAGGCCATATTGTTGTCTCTGCACAGACGATTGAAAGGTCTATAAGATGTCCATTTTTTCCCTTCTATAAGATGTGCATCTTTTCCCTTCATTTTAGAAAGCACAGAGTTCTAGTAACTGGAGAGGGTGCTTGATGCCATAGTTTAGTTGATTAGAAAATGTTGGATGATAGGTTGGACTCGTTGATCTCAAAGGTCTTTTCCAACCTGGTTAATTCTATTCTATTCTATTCTATTCTATTCTATTCTATTCTATTCTATTCTATTCTATTCTATTCTATTCTATTCTATTCTATTCTATTCTATTCTATTCTATGTGATATAACAGACAGTTAGAAGGTTATTTTAAAAAAACTTATTGAACAGACTGAAATAAATATTTATGTGTAATTTTTATAATGATATGTTGAGGCAAAGAACTACCTTCATCTACACACATTAAAATATCTGTTTTCATGAGATTTTTCTTATAGTGAACTGTACAAATATTTCCTTTCTAGCAGCTATGACTCTGGGATCTCTATGTAAAATTCTCTGCAAATTACTGTGTCTTGTAAGTATTTCAATAAGATCTGGAGCCCAACAGTTTCTTGAGATTGTGGTAGGTTATACCCTAGCTGATCACCGGGTGCCCAACAAACAGGCTCTATCATTCCCCTCAGCTCTACACAGGATGGATAATATAATTACAGGCTCATGAATCCAAATAAAGACATGGAGAAATCCCACACCAATTTTAGTCATAGGCAAAACTGTCTCAACTTGAGAGAAAAAATGATTTTATTCTATTACCAATGAAATCAGAGTAGGATAACAAGAAATATAAACTAAATCTTTAAACAACTTCTGACTACCCCTCCTTTCTTCCTAGGCTTAATTTCTCTCCTGATTTTCTCTATCTCCTTTCTACCAGCAGTGCAGGAGGGCAGGGAAGGGAGGTTGTATTCATTTCATCACATTATCTCTTCCACTCCTTTCTCCTCAAGGGGAGGACACCTCACATTCTTCCCCTGCTCCAGTATGGGGTTTCTCCTAAGAAAGACAGTTCTCCACAAACTTCAGCATGAGTCCTTCACACTGGCTACAGTCCTTCATGAAGTACTTCAGCGTGGGTCTCCAACAAGGTCATAAGTCCTGCCAGGAAATACCACTGAAAAAATACTTTAAAAAATATTCTTTATTTACTTCCACATGCCAAGTTTAGATATCTTCTAGGGAGATGAAGTGGTGACAGACTGACACTGCAGCTTTCTGTGACACTATTGACTGCAAATATTACTCCAAGAGAAAGTTTCAAACACTCATCTCATAAGCTGTTTTTTAAACTCTGAATGAAGAGCTACTGAGTTATCTAAGTTTAATAAAAAATGATATGAAACATAAAGGTCAGGGATGACATTATCTTTTCAGTATTGTATTGATCTGAGATTATAGAGGTAAGATATAATGTTGTGTATTAAAGATTTAATAAACCACTATCCAATAGGCTTCTGAATATCTAGAGAGAAATGTAAAAAAAAAAGTTCCTGCTAAGTCAGGAAATAACTGAATTTGCTTTTCTAAACAAAAAAATGAGCAAAGAAAAAAGAAAAGCCTTTCTAAATTAAACACTGGAATATCCATTGAGTTATTTTTAAATTTCATCCTGACAATGACTTCCATGCAATATATTTCATTCTTAGAATATTGTGTATTGATGATTCTTCACCAGGGACCAGATTATTTACAAAGATATGCTAATATTTTCCATGGCTTTAAGAAATAGATACTGACCCCTTTCCCCACACTAATTTACTTCTCTTTCCATCATTACTCCCACTGATATTAAAAGCATTATAGAGCATACTAATTTATGATGTAGGACCTTAAACTGTATCATTAGATCTGTCATTATGCAGTGTAAATAAAAATGTCCAAACATATTAAAAAAAAGATAAAATCTCTAGCACTAACATTGTGCCTAAAGTTCTACCATGAAAGAAAAGGTAGCCTTTCCCAATTTATTTTGTTAGCTAAATGATTAAGGTTTTTCTCAATTAGTTCAACACACAAGCAAAGTATTTAGACTTTGAAGCTTATGGCGTAAAAGAGATTTATATGGCAAACCCCACATTTGTTTTTTTTTGGGTCCTCAGGATGCCACAACACTCAAAATTTTTCAGTAGTGTCCTTCAAAATGCATCCCAAAAGATGTTCAACTTATTCATCATTCCTTAACAAAATTCCTAAACAACCATATATCTTATTAATAAAACTTAGAAGTGTAAAATCTCAAAGCAGGGTGAACACTTGATTCAGAACAGTTACTCAGGGTTTTGTCCAACCAGAATTTGAGGACTTCTAGGGACAAAGACTATAAAATCTACAAGGACAACTCTTTCCAGTGCTTGATGCTTGATTATTTTCACAGCAAATTCTTATGTATTCCAATTTATGACCAGTATTTAATTTTCAACAAACCTTGCTCTGTCTTCTTGGCAACCTCTGTAGTTGTGAGGCCACATTTGGAGCACTGGGTCCAGTTTTAGGCTCCTCAGTGCAAGAGAGAGATGGACATACTGAAAAAAGGCCACAAATATGATTAAGAGACTGGAACATTTGCCCCATGAGAAGAGGCCGAGACCTGAGATGCTTTAGCCTGGAGAAGAGAAAACTCTTTATTTACTGGGAACATAGTGCAAAGGCTGCCCAGAGAGTTGGTGGAGTCTCTCACTTTGAAAATACTCAAAAGCCGTTTGAATACAGTTCTCTTCAACTAGTCCTAGGTGTCTCTGCTTGATCTGGGTGATTGGATCAGAAGACCTCTGATCTCAACTATCCTCTGATTCTGAGATTCTGTAATTCTGTAATCACTTGATCATATACTTATCTATAAGTAAAGAACATTACATATGGAAGTTTTTTAAGGAATATCAGATTCATTTGCAGTATATCTACCATTATAATCTTACTTTAGAGAGAAAAAACAGAGGATTAAGTACAAACAGACTTGCACAAAGTTGAATATATTCTCCTACAGCAATCTCTACAATAGTTGTTTCTTTCAGTTGTTTTGTTTGGGGTTTTTTGTTTTGTTTTCCACAATCAGTATTTTATTCTTGATAAGTGATCAAAAGAAAATAATGCATCATATTTTGAGTACATTTTTTACAAGCATAACTTCTTTAAAAATTCTCAGACCTCAGCTTTCAGTTTTAATGGTGTATTTTTACCTCATTTATCCATACACTGTCCACTCACTCTTCCATGACAAGAAAGTGTCATTTGACCTCACATTTTCCATTTCTTCCCCTAAATACAGTACTTACAGCTATAAGACAGAACTTCAGGGAACTCCATTTACTCTCTTTAGGGATGCCAGACCTTTAGCTACAGGTTTTTGTTGGGGTTTTTTGTTTGTGGTATTTTTGTTTGTTTGTTTGTTTTTTTTAATCTTTTTTCCACTCTGTTGTTGTGGGTTGTTGTTTGGTTTTTTTTTGGGGGGGGAGGGTTGGTATCTGTTTTTTGGTTGGTTGGTTTTGCTTGTTTGTTCTGTTTTTTTTTGCTAAGACTCATTTTTTAAAAAAATAATCTGTATTGTACAACAGTAAAACCTTCTTTGGCCCTGATATAAAATTATCATAGTTTGATTTCCTGTCCTCTATAACTATCACTTTTCTTTTTTTTACTGAAATCACAGAAGTCACAGAAAACATCTGGTTGGAAGAGACCTCAAAGACCACCCAGTCTTCAAACCAGCACTGAAGGGTCAACACTAAACCATGTCCCTAAGCACTGGGTCCAAATGTTGCTTAAACACTTCCAGGGATGATGACTCCACCACTTCCCTGGGCAGACCATTCCAATGTTTGATAAGCCCCACTGTGAAGAAAAATATATAATATAATTATCAAAAAATATGAAATTTCAAAACAAAATGTAAAATAACTTCTCCAGTTAAGCATTATTGAATATTCTATTATTTCTCTATACGCTCCTGAAGCTTATCGGTTCCTCTTTCTGCAGGAAGAGAATAGTTAATGGTATAACATTTATAACGCTTGAAATATCATGAAATTCTAAATGCTACTTTTGCCCTCAAGCAGAATTGGAAAAGGTCATGGGACCTCTTTATTATTCAGCATTATGAATTGTTCACATAGTTTTAATAACCTTTGCTTTCTTTGTTACAAGATGAAATACGTATATTCAGACTCCATCAAAATTACATTTTTTTGATCAACATATGACTAGAAAAGATAATTTTTCATATTTCTAGTGGGAAATTTAATAGCAGTTTATAATATTAACGTGGCAGACCAAATAATATATGAGGATGATTTCCATTTGTGTCCATTGTGCAGGAGTTTCTTGTAGGCATAATCTCATTTAAATAGACTTCTGGAATTCAGATCTGTAGAATGGCCTGTCTGTTTTCCTTTCTTATTGCTTAAAATAAAGATTCTGCACTATTGACATTTATTATTCCTTTAACTTTACAAATTCATGTTGACACAGTTCAAGCCTCTATTCTTCTCACAATGCTTAAGTTTACATCATTTCAGATGGTTCTCAGTTAGCTACACTACTTAATCCTAGTGCAGGATAAATGGCTCTTTATTACCAAATTGTCATGATTTTTGCCTGGTACATGACTAACAGGATTTTGAAATATAATTTGTACCTTACACAGATGAGTTCTGATTGTTTTGATTAATGGGCTAGATTTGCCTATACTTGTTTCAATTCTACAAATACACTTTGGATATGAATTTGGTAAAACTATTACAAGCATTCTGTGATAGCTCTTCAAACTTTACCTTTTACTTTACTAGAATCTTGTAGCACGTCTTTGTCATTTGAAAAGGTAAGTAATGGGATAGACAGTGTCACTTGACAATGAGTAGGGAGTTTCTGACAGCTGTCAGAATTCCCCCAGTGGAAAAGGTAGTGCTTCACATCTGCTTTATGCTGTTCTGCAACTGTGGAACTTTTAGGTCTGCAGTGAAGTCTTGTCAGTTGGATTCATCTTACACAAAGGAGTCAAAATTCTACATCTCAGAGAAAAGAATAATTCTCTTTAGCTTTTTCACTCACAAAAGAGTTGGCACTTTTAAAGGATTTCATCTCATGATTAATTTATGTGAGCCTCTATCTGAAATCTTCACCCCACAAGTTCTTCACATTAAAGCAAAACTTAACCTACTTAATACACACATATGCACTTCACATTGAACTGGTATTATAGCCAAAGTTAATCAAATGAGATGAAAAAATATTAAAGCACTAAAGAAATAAGGAAATGCATATTGTCAGCATTCTAGTGTCCCAAGGAAGAGACAACATGACAGGCCAGATAGACAGAAAGATGAGAAACTGAGGAGTTTTAACATACCTATGAAGCAATATTGAAGCATGCAGTACATACCACACTTATGGTAACATGGGAGATGAGCCCTGGAAGATGAAGGTTGAGAGAGAAATGTGAATCTTAATGTTCTTTTCCCCAAAGTAGCAAATCAAGTGTGAAATGATATTTTCCACACTGGTGACCTAAAGTGTAATTTACAAGGAAAGTAGACTGTGCCTGAGCCTCATATGCCCTCCCAACTATATATCATATTGCTCTCATAATATCTCAGTTAATTAAGTAATTAGAAAGAGAGTTATCTGTGTTTATTGATTTTGATCAGGTTCAAGATGACAGAATATACTGGTGGCTCAAAATGTGCTCACCATTTTTAGGAAAGTCTGTACTGGTTATAAAAAGAATAATAGAAATATACCACACAACAATACGTAACATAAAGTGCATTGTGTTCCCTTTCAACAGAGCAGACATGCAATCAAAAAATTTAAGAGATTCTGGGCAGACCATCAAAAATTATTAGAATTATGTATTAATAGTAACACTTCTATGGAACAATGAATAAGTCATGGAAAAGTAAAAAATCTTAAGAAAACTAATGCCAAGTCTAAAATGTCAAGATCTGTGCCAAGGTGCCCAAGTGGCAAATTGCATGATAGATTCTTACCATGCAGAAGTCTCATAATACAGAGGGAAGAAATGGAAGAAGTAGTAAGTGGAAAGGTGATTATCTACAAACACTTTTGACAAATTCTGAAAGTGGTTTTGTGATAGATACATTTACTTATTCATCCATTTGTGATTAATGAAATATTGCACAGAAAAAAAAACTCTAAGGGAAAATTTATGGCAGCAGTGCTGGAAACACTGGGTGAATATTAACAGGGTTCTGTGAATGAATATTTTTATTGTCAAGAAAAATGAGACAAGGAAATGGAAATGAACATAGAGATATTGAAAATTTGTCAAAATGCTGTGCAAGAGAAAACAGATGAATTAACAGTTTTCAGGATATTAAAATGTGTCACTGTCCATTTGTGGTGTGTTGAACCTGGATGGCACCTAATGCCCCACCTAATTGCTTGCTCACTCTGCTCCTCCTGCATAGGGGAGAGAATCAGAAAAGTAAAAGCAAGAAAACCTGTGTGTCTAATTAAAGGGAGTTTAATAGGTCAAACAAGAAAGTGCACACAAGCAAAAGCACTACCCATCAGCAGGCAGATATTTAGCTACTTTCTGGAAAACAGAGCTTCATCATATGTAGCAGTTATTTGAGAAGATCGGTATTCTAGACTTTCCAAACTTTCTTCTAAATACAATCCAGCTGGGGGATGGAGCCATGTGCTAATGACTGAAAGTCACCAACAAGACATGTATTCAGAAACTGTGATTTATCAACAAGAAATGAGAGCAGGCTTCTTTGTAAAGAGAGGTCAGTCACAGCCAGAAGCCATAGTAAGACAGGCAGACACATTGACCTCATGGACAACTATAGCATAATGCTACAATACTTGAGAAAGTAGGTCTAGTGATGGCAACCAGTGACAGCTAACAGACTAATGATCACCACACAAGTCCAATTTGGAAAGACATATCAGAGTTCAAATCAGGAAATCAATTCTACTGCTCAGGGTTGTGATCCAGCTAACAGAATACACGGTCAGGCACAGAATGACCTGTAGCTGCAACACTACTACAGTGCAGTTCAGGCAGGGGCTATGACACAGTCTTAAAAGCAGCTCCTGAGAAAAAGAAGGGGAAATGCTGAGGGCTTTTTAGTACAGCTGTTAGTCAAAATGCTGACTCTTACTCCAGCTTTTTTGTCAAAGATCAACAAGGCTTCCCCTTACAGCACTCTCTTATTGGCAAGATAGCATTAAGTGCAAAGAACTAAATACCAAGAGGGGAGAACTTTGGGCCCTTAAAATCTCCATTTCCTGAAAGTTTTAAAGTTTTCAGTTGGCAGAAATGTCACATGGTGCTGGAAGCAGAAATTAAACCATCAAGATAAATCTTTTTGTCTTCAAAATCAACACTTTTGATAATTTCTTAATTGTTTTCTTAGAAGTTCAAGTTGTTGAAAGCACAGTCTGATCCAGAACAATCTAAAAGGAACACATAATATTGTAAAAAATTGCTAAGTGGAGTAGTCCTCAAAACCTGGAGTCTCTGATGGCGGACTGCCTGCTGTTGACCGAAAAGAAGAATATTCAATTTCAGTAATAAAAATGGCTATTTGATTCTATTTTTATAGACAAACACTACCTGACCCTGAAGATTCCAGGTTAATCACCTCTAAAACAACTGATGATGAAACCTCACCTTGGTCATGATGAACGCACTAATACCTCTTCCCTGAATTTAATGAACAGCGTGATAGATCTGAATGTTGAAGATACTACAGGCCAGAGTTATAAAAGTTTGCATTATTTAATTTTTGCATGCATTTACTGATCATTAATCAGATTGGCATATATAAATTGTTTCTGTTTTAGTTGTTGCTGCTTATAAAACTACCCTTAATTAATGTCACTGAAGAATTTTGATTTTAAAAAGTCCTGTACACACAAAAAATGGTAAAGACTAGGAAATGACACAAGCAAAATCTTCAGAAAGATGCAGAAAACTCTTTTCACAGTTATAGCATAGAAATAAATCCCATTATTACACTATCCACATACTTCAGATTATAAAATCTTTGGAGAGGTCTTATACACATGGGAAACATACAGTTTAAACATTAGAAATTGGATAATCACTTAATATTCAGTTAAAATGCACTTAAAGTTAACTTCTTGAACCTAGTTGTTATTGAAATTTTATTGGAACTTCAAATACTGATCTGAATTCCTCAAAATTAATATAACTTCTGACATATGGAATTGAAGGACATTGAGACAGTTGAACGTGTCCAGAGAAGGCCAATGAGGCTGGTGACATGCCTCAAGCACCAGCCCTATGAGGAGAGGCTGAGGGAGCTGGGGTTGCTTGGCCTGGAGAAGAGGAGGCAAAGAGGAGGCTCAGAGGAGACCTTATTGCTGTCTACAACTACCTGAAGGGAGATTGTAGCCAGGAGGCTGTTAGTCTCTTCTCCCAGGTGACCAGAACCAGAACAAGAGGACACATTCTCAGGTTGCGCCAGGGGAGGTTTAGGCTGGATGTTAGGAAGATGTTCTTCATAGAAAGAGTGATTGGCCATTGGAATGGGCTGCCCAGGGAGGTGGTGGAGTCACCATCACTGGAGGTATTTAGGAAGAGACTAGATGGGGTGCTTGGTGCCATGGTTTAATTGATTAGATAGTGCTGGATGATAGGTTGGACTCGATGATCTCAAAGGTCTTTTCCAACCTGGTTAATTCTATTCTATTCTATTCTATTCTATTCTAGTCTAGTCTAGTCTAGTCTAGTCTAGTCTAGTCTAGTCTAGTCTAGTCTAGTCTATTCTATTCTATTCTATTCCTCTTCCCCTCTTTCTGCCCACAAGAAAATATTAAAGCAGTGGGTGCACTGAAATAATAAAAGTTTATATTCTTCCTAACCCTCTACATAGGGTATCAGTTAGCCTGGCTCTGCACCTTTTATTTACTAATATGGGTACACCAATATATATTTTAAAATATTCAAAGCAAGATCCTTCAGTCAGTTTTATGGAATTTCAAACCTCCAAGTATAGAAAAGGCGATCAGTGAGTAGCCCTCATTGAATTCCCTTGGTAAAAAGAAATTTTCAACCAGTGAGTTAACTGTTAGATCAAGAATCCATCCTTTTCAATTTCCAGCCAAATGAGATTTTGTTAGGAAGTGGAGGCTACCCTGTGATCTTGTGTGGTCTTCTTTAGCAAAGCTCTGATCATGTAGCTCAAAGTCACTTGAAGCTTTTATTCATGCTAGGTGTGCGTCAGGATTTTGAGAGAGCTTATAGACTTTCATATTTTATGAAGGCAAAATCATAACTTTTCCTTATATCTTAGGGGTAAGAGAACATTTCAAAGATAGGTTTCTTCCAAGAGAAATAAATCTTCTCTATGATTTCAATATATTATAGTTTGTAAGCCACTAAACACAAATACCAGAAATAACTGATTGCCCATCTTCTGGAGTTCCACACGTGAATGGAAATGATGGTTATAAAAATTATTTTTCAGTGGTGAATGAAGCACGGAGATGCAATTATAAAGATGGGTGTTTGAGCTGTAGCCTCATCATGAAAGCTATTACAAAAGTCCTTATTCCCTCATCAAAGTGTTAAGACTAAAACTGAGGCACTGAAAGACTGCCCAGGTGCATGTGAACTGCTAGGAAAATGAGACAAAAGGTATATCCCTTCCATTTTCTCAAATAAATTATTAAATCCATAAAGCTCTGCTATCCTAAGTATTTAATGTTAAATCACCTATGGAAATCACCACCCCTTTATAAGACATGGAGAGCAAGCACTAACTACTGAAAATTATGTCCATATACACAAGCAGGCAGAATATACAGCTGTGTATTCTGTCTGTGCATACAGCAAGAATTTTGTGAGGAGATGTGTGATTTCAAAACTTTCACAGACTTTTTTAGGACAATCCTCTTCTGGGGAATCTCATCTCCCAAGCATGATGATTAGTCACTGTCCAGATTGTAATGGATATCTATGTTGAAAGGGTCCCTGCAACAGCATCTTTAACTGGATCAAATGACCCTGTCAAAAGCACTGCTGATTTCAATTTCAGGTTCCCTACAGTCTTTGTTAACTTTGTTAACACAGTATCCCACTAATGATTTTTCTTAAGATACCAAGAAAACACTCTCTAGCTATCCTTTCTATGCACAAAAACTATCCTATGTATGTTTCTTGAACTGCAGGAAAAATGTCTGCTTACTCTTCAATCATATTTATAGAATCATAGAATTGTTAGGGTTGGAAGGGACCTCAAGGATCATCTAGTTCCAACCACACTGCCATGGGCAGGGACCCCTCACACTAGATCAGGTTGCTCAGAGCCACATCCAGCCTGGCCTTAAAAACCTCCAGGGATGGAGCTCAAACAGTCACACATGCCAAATCTAAGGTTTTAGCCAATGTAAGTATCTAATCCTCCTATACATTTTTACCATTGCAATACTGCTGTACCAATGCACAGTGATACATTGTTCACTCCAGCTGATTGCTTCTCTGCTGATGTGCATTATAAGATATTGGTATTTCTGTCCAGCAATACTTATAAACAACCAAAAGTTATATTGTTTTGCTGCTGTGTTTCTCATTTTCATTAAAAATTGGCTGCTTTTCAGCATCAGGTTGAACTGGATAGAGATAAATAATCAAAACCAACTAATATGAGGTGGATAGAACTCCAAATCCACTGCCATTCATACAATCCCCTCTTACAAATGTTATTACAGAGATGTTAATTGGCTTGGCTTTGGTGAAAGGTGGTTCTGAACTGGAGCTGGATTCCTACAGGAATCACATTAGAAGTCCCTTCCTTGGCTACCAAAACCCCACCAGACACAAACCCAACACAAGTTCTTTTCATTGTATGTTATTTTTCTGTTCCCAACTAGCAACATCTCAGACATTTAAAATCATCTATCCTCCTCCTTTCCCAGGCTCACCTCATTCTGAACTTCTCTCTTCCCCACCTTTCTGTTGTATGGTTTGCACTCAGTTCTTTCAGTGAAGCAATGAGAGGCACAAGGGGCTCAGGTCAGGACATAGCATTTGCTCTCTGCTGTTCTTTCTTTCTCACTTTTCTTTCCTATGCCCCTACATGGGTTCTCCAAGGCCTGCAGTCCCTTCAGGAGTGTTAACTTTCTGCTGTAGAACATCACATCGATATTACATTATCACAGTATCACAGTATAACTAAGGTTGGAAGAGACCTCCAGGATCATCGAGTCCAACCTGTCACCACAGACCTCACGACTAAACCATGGCACCAAGTGCAATGTCCAATCTTCTCTTGAACATCTCGAGGGATGGAGACTCCACCACCTCCCTGGGCAGCCCAATCCAATGACGAATGACTCTCTCAGTGAAGAACTTTCTCCTCACCTCGAGTCTAGACCTCCCCTGGCGCAACTTGAGACTGTGTCCTCTTGTTCTGGTGCTGGTTGCCTGGGAGAAGAGGCCA
Source organism: Melanerpes aurifrons (assembly GCA_011125475.1). Lineage (NCBI taxonomy): Eukaryota > Metazoa > Chordata > Aves > Piciformes > Picidae > Melanerpes > Melanerpes aurifrons. The sequence goes on along the minus strand of WWNC01000071.1, from coordinate 3,645,720 downwards.
ACCCCTTCCTGGCTACAACCACCTTTCAGGTAGTTGTAGAGGGCAATGAAGTCACCCCTGAGTCTCCTCCTCTCCAGGCTAAACAATCCCAGCTCCCCCAGCCTCTCCTCATAGGACTTGTGTTCAAGGCCTCTCCCCAGCCTTGTTGCCCTTCTCTGGACACGTTCAAGTGTTTTGATGTCCTTCTTAAACTGAGGGGCCCAGAACTGGACACAGGACTCAAGGTGTGGCCTAACCAATGCAGAGTACAGGGGCACAATGACTTCCCTGCTCCTGCTGGCCACACTATTCCTAATGCAGGCCAGGATGCCATTGGCCCTCCTGGCCACCTGGGCACACTGCTGGCTCATGTTCAGGCAGCTGTCAATCAGTACCCCCAGGTCCCTCTCTGTTTGGGAGCTCTCCACCCACTCCAACCCCAGCCTGTAGCTCTGCATGGGATTGACATGGCCAAAGTGCAGCACTCGGCACTTGGACTTGTTGAATGACATCCCATTGGATTCTGCCCATCTGTCCAGTCAGTTGAGGTCCCTCTGCATAGCCTTTCCACCCTCTAACTGACTAACATCTGCTCCTAACTTGGTATCATCTGCAAACTTGCTGATGACTGACTCGACCCCCTCATCCAGATCATCAATGAAGATGTTAAAGAGGATGGGGCCCAGCACTGATCCTTGGGGGACGCCACTGGTGACTGGCCGCCAGCTGGATGCGGCATCATTCACTACCACTCTCTGGGCTCGGCCCTCCAGCCACTTCCTAACCCAGCACAGAGTGTAGTGGTCCAAGCCACGAGCTGACAGCTTAGCCAGCAGTTTGCTGTGGGGGACGGTGTCAAAGGCCTTGCTGAAGTCCAGCTAGACCACATCCACAGGCCTCCCCACGTCCACAAGACAGGTCTCCTGATCATAGAAGGAGATCAGGTTGGAGAGGCAGGACCTGCCATTCCTAAATCCATGTTGGCTGGACCTGATCCCTTGGCTGTCCTTCAGGTGTGCAGTTATTACCTCCAGGATAATCTGCTCCATCACTTTCCCTGGTACTGAGGTCAGGCTGACCGGCCTGTAGTTTCCAAGTTCCTCCATCCAACCCTTCTTGTGGATGGGGACCACATTGGCCAGTTTCCAGTCACCTGGGACCTCTCCAGTGAGCCAATATTTTCTCATTTCCTTTGTTGTTTCCTCCTCCTCTCTCCACTCCTGTTGCCTCGACATCCTCTTCCACTCAGTTATTTCTGTCCTTTCAAAAAGGCACCATAAACTTTGTGGGCTGATTCAGCTATGTCTTGTTCTGAATCTGTTCTAAATTCAGCTGAAACTGGCTGTGTCTAGCATGGAACAGTCCCTGGCCTCAAGAAGCCAACCCTGAGCCCTGCTGCTACCAAAGTCTTGCCATTTACATCCTATTCAGTAGCAAATTCTGAAAGGAAACAGCTTTGGAAGCAAGTAGGAATGAAAAGGCAACACTTGTACAAATCAATGTAAGGGAATTAATAAAAATATTTTTTCTTTTTTATTTCCTAGTTCTTTGCCTTTTCAAGTAAATTTACTTCCTAATAAAGATCTAAACAAGATCTAATTTCTGATCAAATCTAATTTCTGATTTTATACTTTAATATGTTTCTTCTGATAATTGAGGACTTTAACAGTGCTAGGGTATATTCGTGATCTGAACAAGCTATTTATAAAGAATAGCACCAGGAGAACAATATCAAGTAATGAAATAAAGTTGTTGCCAGTAACATAAGCATTCCCCAAAACTGTAGTACCCACAAGGGAGTTGTGTTCTTCTTTTAATGGCAAATGAGTTCAAAACCTTGTGGCTTTATCACATTCATGGAGGTAGCAAAAATACACATTTTTTTTGTTTTCAGCAGCAGAGTGAAGTTGGAAGTGAAATAGAGAGAGAGATTTTGCAAAGAAGAAAATCTTTGGTTTCAAATCTGTGGTAGTTATTGTAAATCAGTTTTTCAGCGAGACAATGGTGGCTAGGTAACATAAATTCTGATTAGAATCAAATTAGAGATATGTAAAAATGTGAAGTGTAGACATGTACCATATTTGAGATATTAAGCAGAATATTGAAGGAGTCTATCCTTGAATATATATCACATCCAATATATACTGGTTAAACAATTTCTCTGTATGCTTTGATAATTTTCAAGTGTTAGTTCATATTGGAAAATTTCATATTGGAAGTTTTATGATGTGTTATACAACTAGGTTTACACTTCAGTATTTGTACTTATGATAGTTATTAAAAAATCATATTCTATATAGGAGAAATAATTTTAGAAAAACCTTGAAAGCCTAAATATGTAAAGTTTGGGGAACTGGATTTTCCTTACCATGGTTGGGAGACTGTACTTGATATTTTATAACAGATTTAGGGCTCAAATTGCCCTGTCTAGTTATATTAGGCTGAGAAGTAAATAAGCAGAATGATATATTTGGGGAGTTTCTGTACTTGAGATATAAAAAGTGTATATTAATATAAAATGGTGATAGATGTGAGAACAGTAATAAGCTTCTTGAATGTTTTAATTTCATTAGTTCAAAAGATTAAAGACACCATATTTCCTTTCATTTGTAGTTATGTATTCTGAAATCAACGTAAAACAGAAAGGAAAATGTACTTGCTTACTCTGTGAAATATACTTCATTTTACAAGACAGAACAAACACAGCCAAAATGTCCTATCAAAGAGTGAAATTAACCATAATATTATAGAATGAAGTAGAAATTTATTTTTAATAACAAATATGTCAGGTTCTCTTAATTTGAAAAGACAAAAAATATCCCCAAAATTGCAGTTATTTCTCTTGTGGTAGCTATGTGAATTTCCAACAAATGTGGAATAAAAATATTTCTTTTTTTTTTTGTCCCTGCAATAGTTATCTAGCCTATAATTTGATTCTGTGTTTCTCTGGTTGATGGTCAAAACAGAGAAGACTCTGTTTCTATGTAAAGTGCTTTATAGTCTCTATTCACTTTACTTATTTTAGGCAGCTGAGATGGATATGCTCTTACTGAAAGGCTGATATAAAACTCCAATGATTTATTATTTTAGAATCTTCCTCTAATTTCTATTTTAAATACAATAATGGCCAGCAATTTATCCTTTAAGCTCAGACCGTGTTCCCTCCTTTCCCTCTCCTGTCCTTATTTAATAACTATATCCTTTGTATATGTAAGAGAAGTGAAGCGTTTGACTTCTTTTGTATCATAGTATCACAGCAACTCTTTTTGGTCCACAGACAGGTTCGAAGTAAGCAGCTTGGCTTACGTTGCTTTTTGGTTTTGTACATTTGTTTGTTTTGTTTTGTTTTGTTTTGTTTTTTATATAATTTATTGCATGGATAAGATCCTACCAAGAGTTCTGAGGTACAATTGATAATATTCTGCTTTACAGTTACCATATAATTGATATGCCACTCAATATATGCTGATAATGTTTACCATTTTTGTTACTCTATTATTTGGAACTTTATAAACTATCATAATATGAGGTAAAATTACAATCTTTTTACACTTGTCAGTTCTAAATAATAAGCTGGTGGCACAAGTTCTTATTAAACCCCAGAGGCATGACCTTGCCTTTTATAGTTGCTCAGACTATCTATTACTCCAATAGTCAAATTTATGTGGCACTTTATGCATGATATCTTAATATTCTTCCAAATGACTTCTATCCTTAAATTACCAACAACTTCATGAACCGCTGAAGGCTAATTTGAATTCCTATTACCTTTAGGAACTCAGACTTTGATTTTTTAGTTAATTGTGGTATAAATAAGAAACAGAATAAAGAACCACAGAGACAAAGAACAAATAATTGGAATTTCCTCTTTTTTGACAATACAGAAAACTATTCTAAAGTAGAACTTAATTAATTGCCATTTTCAGATGACTACTGAATGACCTAGCTCTTCCCCATGTGAACATGATAAAATTTGAGGGTTTGGGGCAGAAGTGCTTGTGAGATTAAGCAACCTTTTAACCACAGCATTTAAATGAGAAGTTTTCAAAAATATCCAAAATAATTAAAGATGTCTAACACAATGGTAAAATGAGGATTCTAAAATAACAACCTAGCTCTAAAGAAAATGGAATTATCTTAATCCAGTCTGTGTTTGATCACAATTTAAAGCTGTGAGGTCAGACATGAAACAAAGCTGCTTCCATTGCAGTTGACAGTTCCAGTGACTAGATACTGACAATCATATTATTTATTTAATAAATTCATTAATTATTGAGTCTTAGTGCAATATCTTTCAACAACTTTCATGTACAAAGCTAAACATATTGATGGTGTCTTAATTTCTAATTTACTAACTGTGTAATGCAGGATTCTCTATGGTGAGAAAATGAAACATAATTTGTGATTTTCATTAGTGTGTCTTAATGAATAGCTGTTTAACATTTTAATTTAATATTCTTTATTATTTATTAATAAGACACTTCATTATTATCTTATAAACTCAAAAAAAGTGTTCTAATCAATGTTAAATGGATTGAAGTTTGTTAATTTGAATAAGTTGTTAATATTTTTATTAAAATGCATTAACATTAATTTTTATTAGCAAATACACTACCAATATACTATTTTGTTTTTTACTGCAACGAGCTGTTTGACAGAATACAAAACAGAACCCCTATAATTTTGCCATATTCATTGTATTTATCATGTCATAAAAATGAAAACAAAAAATATATATCCCCCTATGGTATCTAAACATACTTAATAAATTACAATTTCAAATTATAGTTTTATCAGAAATTCAGATAGAAGACTGTAATTCCCAAATAAGAGCATTTCCTTTATCTTTGGCTTGGGTTTGGGATTTCTCTACTTATTCTTTGGCAGCAGATACTTACAATTTATATGGTAGCATTTAGGTGTGTGTTTATACTGGGCTGCTGTTAAAAAACACATGCTTCAGATATCAAATAACTCAGTGCCAGTTTAGTGATTCACCTAATAAAAAAACCTTTGATGTCTATTTAATTGCCTGTCTCTTCTAAAATTCCTGTGTAGTTTTCTTTCTCGTACTGATTCTTCACTTTAACATCATTCCAAAACCATGCAAAAATTCCTAAAGTCTCAAAGATGTTTATTCTATGCTGCAAAAGAAGTTCAGGCTTATTAAGTATTTTTCTAATATCCCCCCTAATCCTTCTAGTATTTTAATTAATATCCTTCCTGTTACTTATATGTGATATTTTGTTTTCAGCTTGTTAGTCAGAAAACAAACATCACCTGTAAGCAAGGCTTTAAATCTCTTCCCTTTCTTAAGGTTTTTAAGTTTTCCCTGATGGTATCTGGTATTACACAAAGTTATTTCCAAACATTTGATTATCATAGTGTTGCTCTAGAATAGAATAGAATAGAATAGAATAGAATAGAATAGAATAGAATAGACCAGACCAGGTTGGAAGAGACCTTCAAGATCATCGCGTCCAACCCATCAATCAATCCAACCCACCTAAACAACTAAACCATGGCACCAAGCACCCATCAAGTCTCCTCCTGAACACCTCCAATGACAGTGACTCCACCACCTCCCCAGGCAGCCCATTCCAATGGGCAATCACTCTGTGTAGAACTTCTTCCTAACATCCAGCCTAAAAGAAGTCCAGCTTAAAAGAAGTTGTAAGAAAAAAATAAATCCAAAATGACAGTTGCAGTGAAGAAAAAGTTCTCCTTAAACATGATTTTGAAAATTGAAAAATTCATTGATTTTTTTTTTTAAAAATAAATTATTTTCTTCTAGTTTATGCAGACAGAACATTTGATTCACGAACTTGGCATCCTACAGAAACCACAATAAAAATTTTCTTATCACATTTCAGCACATTTTTCTGGGTTTTGACACATTCTATTAACATTAATGTTGATTGGCGTGCACACATGAGTAATGAACACTGGGTAAGGATCCAGATGATTGCAGACCAGGAAATGTTTGGATTTTAATTTGAACTTGGAGCTTCAGATGACGATATTATCACTTAAATATCACACATTAGAACCTTACCTCTTTGGAACATATTCTGAAAAATTCATGATTTTAATTTCTGATTTTGTTTTAGTCAGTTCTGCTTTGTTCAACACTATAGCCAGGGAATACTCTGACAATTGTCTAAAAGAACTTCCACTTTTAAAAGCTATACCAAATTCTCCTTATAATTCAGAAATGCATGAAATAAGATTTAATTATATGCATCTGGTAAATCTTGTTGTAGGTGGCCCCAAAGCATGTTTTCAAACTGTTGATTATTATTATGATATGCAAATATCTATCAATGTACAAATCACAAATTAGATACTATTAATAATTAATGCAAAAATTATCTTATATGTAGGTAGAATTTCTTGCATTCCCTACTCTAAGACACTAAAAGAATTGTCCATTAGACACATTATCTCCTTACAGAGAACACCATGAAAAGATGACATAGAAAATAAAGAGCAATGCATCCAGCATGTTACAGAAATATAGAAATGGCATGTAAACTCTCTGAAGACATATCCAAAACTTCAGGAGCATTTACAGCTATTTAAGGTCCTCTTTTCCTTAAAAGTTTGGGTTGTTTTTTTTTAAATTTGTTATTATTATTATTATTATTATTATTATTATTATTATTATTATTATTACTTTTAAATTATTAAACCATTTTTATCTTGATCCACAAGTTTCTTTCTCACTTTTATCCTTCTGATTTACACACACACACACACACACATTTCACTGCAGGAGGAGAGAGTGAGCAAGGGGTTGACTGGTATTTATTTATAGATTTATATTTTTCCCCTTCCCTTTCTCCTTTTCAAGTCTTTCCTCCCTTTCAAACAGCTCTGTGTTCTGGCATAGTTTACTGCAGAATGTAATTCACTGCATTCTAGTGTGTAAATGAACACATCATAAAAAGTATAATTTATTACAGATCACATTGAGTTTGGTTTAGGTGAAATTCATCCCTGTGTAAAGGGCAATACTGCCAAAGTCAAGCAGTCAAACAACTTGACAGCTTTCCCTCCTTTCTTCCCTGAAAAACAAACAAACAAACAAAAACAAAACAAAACAAAGCAAAACAAAAAAACCAAAAACCACAGTGTAAATTGTAGAGTCAAAACCAAGCCTTTTAACTTCTGAACCTTCAGGAAGCAACCTTCTTTTGCTGATTACTTCAGGTTCACCTACAAGTCTGTGTTTCAATAAACAGAAAAAAAGTGGGCTTCTAACAGTTCACAAGGGATGAGGGTTGTCCCAGATACCCTTTTCTATCCCTCTCCCTTTTTACAACTTTTTAGTTTTTTCATATTTTTAATTGTTCTGAGAATTTAATCTCTGTTTCCCCTTACACTTTTTTTCCTGTACTTTCATTGTGGTTTCTTATTTTTAACTTTCCATTCTATATTCTGTATCCTTTCAATATACCTGGCCTATCTTTGATTTTCATGCTATCTGTACTCTTCTAGTTCCTTGAAATTTCTCTAATATAAAAATATAAGAGGATCTAACAGGGACTGGATCATTGTAAAAACAAAATACAGAATCTGCAAGGAGGTAGTATCTCCCAGAAAGACTTTCAAATGCAAATCAAGCCATCTTGACAGAGATCAGCTATGTTTCTATGCTATGTATCAGTGTCAACACTCATTTTAAGAAAGGTGGACCTTAGGAGCTTGATAGAAACTGAGACCTCAGGGGGCATGAGCTCATCAGCCTTGAGGTTCTGTTAAAGCTGTCCCAGAATAAAAATCAGCATCTCTGGTAATTATGATTTTTTTTTTTTTTCCACATTTTACTGTTTTTCTAGTTTGTTTGGGTGTTGTTGTTCTAGTTCGTTTAGGAGTTTTTTGGTCAGTTGGTTGGTTTGGGTTTTATTAGTAAAGTTTTTGTTCATATCCAAGATAACTGAAACTACTAAAATGAAAAGTGGATACCCGAAGTAAATGTGATTCCAGAATCTCAGGCCTTAAAGAAAGCTGTTTAATATAATAAAATCATTCAAGGACACCCACTATGCTCTTCATTTCAGTTGTTTCACAACAATATATAGGAATGAAATTCAATCTTTTAGGCTATTCATGATCATTTAATAGCTATTATTTAACAGGTTAATAATGCTTCGTATGAATTTCAGAGTGCACTTTCAGAAATATGTGCATTAGGTTTTTGTGTTCTCTTTCAGACAATGCAATATTATTTAATAGACGACAAGACTCAAATGCACCAATGATAAGAAGTCTTCACTTTATTGTACAAAACATAGGGAAGAAAGATCTTTTGTCTATGGATTTTGTCAACAAAACACTTCTGTGATGTCTCACATTATCAGACATTAAATCTGTGTTTGAATAGGATGAGATACCATTACCAAGGAGAGATATTGCAGTAGCATCAAACCCTAAAGCTTTTATCAATGATAATACAAGGCCATAAAATTGTAGTACTTCTAAAACAACAGACAGTGAAAGTTTAAAATACAAATATAAACCACTTCATGAACAAAACAACAGACAAAACCCCAACAACAAACCAAACTAAAAAAAAATGCAAAACAAAAAGCCCCATCAAACTGCAGGGAGAATTAGTTAAATTGCTTATTCTACACTAAGAATCAAAACAATGCTAAAGAGGGCCTCTTTTACTTTCATCCAAACCTGAATGCTCAAACCCATCATGTTTTCTAATGTATGTAATCAACAATAATAGAAGAGTGAATAGAGGAAACAGGATGAAAGTCCATATTTAAGCAACTGCTATTGCTCTCTCTATTTTGTTTCAATTGCCTTTCAAGTGACTGAAACTGCTCTTGGATTTTGTTTTGATTTTTGCCTTTTTTTATCTTATATATAAATAGAGAGAGAGAGAAAGAGAGAGAGATTCTGTTCATTACTTCTTTATGCCACTGTGGTGAAGGCACATTATGCCCACATATCAAATCTTGTCCCAGCATGTGGACAAGTTCCCCCTCCTTCAGGAAGAATACAAAAGCCAAGGCATTAGCCAGGCTTGCACGCACCCAGCGCATGCAGTGCTCATGCAGATACCAAGTATGGGCATAATTCTAGCTTCACGCTTTCTATAGGCTGAAGCCAGTTGTTTATGAGAGTGCCATTGGTCAAAACCAGCCTCGAGGAATCTATAAGTATTACCCCAGTTGGTAAACAAGTTGCCCCTTCTTTCACTTCATCTCTGTGCTTTCTCAAGAGAACAACTCTCAAGCCATAGCCTCTGCCATTGAGCTTGTTGTTAGCTTCTGTTACACATGCACGCATACTGAAAACCTCTGCATCATGAGAAGCAATCATGAGGATCATCTCCAGAGGAAGGACTTTCGCTGAGCCCAAGAAGCCAGCGTCACTACAACCAGTCGTACCGACTGGGAGAGCCCACTGTGCCACCGGAGGACTGGACCAACCCCTGAGGGTAAGATCTGCCCAGTTGCCAGGGAGAAAGGAATTCATTGAGACTGAGTCCACATATGCCTAGCCTTGCCATAGCGGGAGAGGAGCCGCCACGTGTGCCACTCTGAGCCCTGTGAACCTCAGGGAAGACTAAAGCATTGTTCATGTCTATACTGCACCAAACCCAGGACCACTCCAAACATCCCACCATTCCTTTAAACTCAGTAAACGAGAATCCACCGCCTAACACAGCCACATTCTCTCCCTGAGGCTGTTTACATCAGCCCCGAGAATCTCCATGGCTGGGCCAACCCCGTAGCTTTGCCTGCTGCTGTGTCCTCTGAGCCCGCCTACCGGCAACCGCCCCCCCGCCCTGTCGTGTGAGCCGACTCCAAGGGCCAACCCCACGGGCCGACCTCGACCAGGACCGATCCCTGTTGTCTGGAGGGAATCAACCGAGTCCTGAAGGGAACCTGCTTCCCAGCTAAGCCCAGGTTCCATTACTCCCTCTCCACCGCCGTCCAACTCGACTAGGAACCAGTTCAGCGGCAGTAGTCTGCGGGACCCCCACCTTGCTGCAATCAGCAGCTACAGAGTATCTTCCACGTGCTTTCCATCCACTAGCAATCAGTTCAAAGTATCTGCTCATGTATAGAAAGATTGCTGTATATAGCCAGACGCCACCCGCGTCCCGCCGAATCGCCATCTAGTGGCCAAGCAGCAGAACTGCACCCTCCATTATATAAATATAGAAATAGTCTGTAACCAGTTCAATTAAGTTCTAATTATAACATTAAGCCACTTACGGAATGTATTCCATGAATGTGCACTAGAATATGTATATAAGTTAGTGATTCATCGGTTATGAATAATTTTCTAATTAATAAAAATAATATTTTCATAATTCATATTTCATATTAATAAATTTAATAACCTCTTCACAACAGCCACTCACTAGTGATCTGCCTTCCCTTCTATCTTTTCCTGGCTTTATATAAACATATGTATAAAATATGCATATATACATAAGAAGAATCATAAAATCACAGAATGCTTTGGGTTGGAAGGAACCTCTAATGGTCATTTAGTCCAAAGATCTGACATCTTTAATAAGATCAGGTTTCTCAGAGTCCCATACAACCTGACCTGTTCTTTCCAGGGACTGGGCATCTATCACTTCTCTAGGCAACCTAGGCTGGTGTCTCACCTTCATCACTGTTGAAAAAAGATTCTTCTTTATATCTAGTCTAAATCAATCCTTTTGTAGTTTAAAACCAATATCCCTTGTTCTGTTGCAAGAGGCCATGGTAAAAAGACTGTCTCCATCTTTCTTACAGAGGCCCTTTAAATTCTGAAAGGCCACAATAATGTCTTCCAAGAGCCTTGTCTTCAGGCTGAACAACCCTAACTCTCTCAGCCTGTCTTCATAAAAGAAGGTTTTCCAGTCCTCTGATCTTTTTTTGTGGCCCTCCTCTTTACTCATTCCAATCAGTCTTTCTTGTACTGAAGACTTCAGAGCTGGACATGGTACTCCCAGTGAGGTCTCAACAGAATTTAGTAGACCAGCAGAATTGCCTCCTGCTGACCGTGTTTCTTCTGATGCAGCCCAAGATACAGTTGGCCCTCTGGGCTGTGATCATACATTCTTGGCTTATGCATGTTTTTTCATCCACCAGTGCCTCTAAGTCTTTCTCCACAGGGCTGCTATCAATCCTGCCATCCCACAGCTTGTACCAACCCAGGTGTTGCCTTTGCACAAGTAATTATATTCTCTGCTCGAATCCTAAATTTAACAAGTCCTTTATACATCTAGTAAACTAACAAACTTAGATGAGAGATGATTAAAAAGTGAGACAAGACCTGGATTAAGCATGTTTAATGTTATGAAGTAAATTATTTTTAGGAAAGCATGCTGCATTCTGAGTGTCGGAGAGGTTGAAGAGAAACATAGTGTACATTCTTCATGTAACAGTTGGGGTTGCTTACAGCTTGTTTGTTTTAAATTTGTCATTTTAAATTAACTCAAAACACTACTCAAGGTAGAGATGCCTCAGAACTGCTCATACAAGACCATAACCTACTATCTTTACAATCTAAAAAAACACTTTCCTGTTATGTGAACACCCAATATAGAAATGCATAGCCTGAAACCACCATACACCTTTAATAATTTTCCTTGCATTACATCAGACACAATTGTAGGAAGCACAAATACTGAAAACAAGAAAGCATAACTTCTGATAAGCAATCAGGTGTAAGACAGACATTGCAACTAGGTGAAGGCCCAGCTGTGCATATTTGTGAAGGGATCAATAGAGGAATGCTGGTTGGTGCCAGATGTGGCCTTGGCATTCCTTTTGTCGTGTTTATCACAGCAGTTAACTGCTCTGGGCCACAATCAACTTTTACTGGCAGCATGAAAGGACCATCAAGAAATGTTTATGCAACCGTAATCAAAAAGCCTACTTAGCAATATGCCTACAGGACCACCCCCACGCTTTACACAACAGAAAACCAAGGTACAAATATTAGCCCTTTTGGAACCCTTTGTATGGATGAGAATTTGCCAATAAAGTCCTGGGTATGCTTCGAAGGGTTTTGTCCTCCTCTCCCTCCCCAGAAGGTATGGCTTTTTTGGTAAGATGCAGCCTTGGTGCTACTGAGGGTATTTTGTCCTGGGTAATTAGGCATGTAATTAACTGGTGTCCCTATTAAGAGGTAAGTCCAGCCACACCTAGCCTCTATAATCTCTGAGGACTTGACTAGAACAAAAGGAGATTCATCTGTTACTAAATTTACCCCCCACTTCACACAACAATAAGTCATGCTTTGTTTTGTATCCTGCATAGAATCACAGAATCACAGAATCACCAAGGTTGGAAGAGAGCCCAAAGATCTTAAAAGTCCAACCCATCACCACAGACCTCATGATTAAACCATGGCACCAAATGCCACGTCCAATCCCCTCTTGAACACCTGCAGTAATGATGACTCCACTGCCTCCGGGGGCAGCCCATTCCAATGGTGAACAACTCTCTCAGTGAAGAACTTTCTCCTCGTCTTGAACCTAAACTTCCCCTGGTGCAGCTTGAGACTGTCCTCTTGTCCTGGTGCTGGTTGTAGAGACCTATACTACTAATTTAATAAACGTGTAGAGAGCAATAAACATGCTCCCATTTTCCTCAGGACACTTACATAGTCTGTTGTACAAGGCACAGGATATATTTTTGAACATGGATGGTATAGACCAAAATGTCAGCAAAGGTCTGGCTTTGTGTGCATTCATAGGAGGAAATGCAAAATTAATTTTCAGCTGTGCTTGGGAATGATGGATAAAGAACTTTTTAACAAAGATCAGCTGTGAGTGAACAAGATGGATGCTACTTTTTTCCTAAATGCTGCTGGTCGGATGAGAAAACATGTATTTGTTGTTCATGATAAAGAAGCTGACAGCCCTACAGACACAAAACACGGTTCAGAAGTGAAGTACTTAAAGCATGATAATCTTATATTTGTACATGAGATGAGACAAGATCCCTGTTGTAGCTGTTTCTTACATAAAAACAAGCATCTCTGCTGAAGACAGTCATCATGAAGCTGTATACTGAAGAAATGAATAAAGATAAATGCAATGAGCATTCCTTTAAGCATCTGTAATCCATTTTTTACTTTTGTTGTCTTCCATTTTTTACTTTTGTTGTCTTCCTTGTACTTGCTGTCTGTTAGGATTTTTTTCTTTCATATTTTTCAGTTCTCCAGACTTGAATGCTTAGAAAACCTAAGAGAACAAAGTCACCCATAACTACTAACATAAAGAGCTTAATTCTCACTTAGACTTTTATGTAAATGAAGATTAAAGCCTTTCAATGTCAGTCAGTTTTCAGGTTTGTGAGATCGTAAGTAAGACAGTAACCTAGCTTGCTATTTTGTTTTGAAGGGGGCTTATGTCTCTCTTGTAAGGATTTTTTATTTAATTTGTTTTAATCACCTTAACCTCTGGCAATCAAAAACCATTAAGTGGTAGACCTCCAATCTCTTTTGACCGATCCAGGCTGAGTGACTAGCCATAATTAGAAATTGGAGGTTGCTGTTCACAGCAAATGTGATGTCTTAAAGAAAAGGTTCAGTGAATTGAAAAGAGGCCACTGAAGAAATATCATAAATTTCCAAAGGAGAGAAAAAATTGGAAAGCTTTACATCTTTGCATGAGGAGAGGCAGTATGATAGAAAATTTTCATATGGTTCTGAAATTCAGGTATATAGAACTGAGAAAAACAAAACACAATGAGGAAACTAATGTCCAAAAAATACTCTGCTAGGGGAAAAATTCAAAACACTACTGATTTAATACTAATGTTGACCTTATAGCTTACCTTTGTTTCATTTTGAAGCCTATATTTTTGGTTAAATGCATAATTTTTTTATGAGTTGTTAATAAGACCAGGAAAAAAGCAAGAAGATATGACTATAATAACTATTTCCACTTTTAAGATCTGGATAGAAGTTGATAAATGGTGTTTGCCCATAAAATCATGCTACAACTGGAAGTACTATCACACACTTCCTTTAGTAAACTGATGAGGTACTATATAGATCATTAATAAATTGACACAGGCTCTCATACAGTAGGAATCTCCTCAAGTCTGATTTTATTATGGCTTCCAATGTCAGGAAAAAAACCTAAGGGAAAACCAAAATGATTGTTCTCTTCCAGTCTGAGTGTTCTTTTCCAAAAGTCTGAACTTCCAACAACTAAAGGTCATTATTTAGAGGGAAAAATCCCTCCCCTGGTGGAAGAAGGCTGTAAATTGTACTTGATAGTTATATTTTCCATTTCATGTGCTGGCTATCCAGGAACACAAATAGAACTTGGAGACTTGTAGAGCATGTGCTAACTTTCATTCTGTTGGTGCTCAGAGTATGTTACAGAGAGATGGGTTTCAGGTTGAAATTATGATATTTGGTGCAAAGTAGTGAACAATCAGATGAGGGAAGGGAAGGGAGGGGAAGGGAAGGGAAGGGAAGGGAAGGGAAGGGAAGGGAAGGGAAGGGAAGGGAAGGGAAGGGAAGGGAAGGGAAGGGAAGGGAAGGGAAGGGAAGGGAAGGGAAGGGAAGGGAAGGGAAGGGAAGGGAAGGGAAGGGAAGGGAAGGGAAGGGAAGGGAAGGGAAGGGAAGGGAGGAAAAGCAGCATATGATTTATTTTAGAGGGAGGTCTAAAAACACATTTATAGCAAATCTATTTATTAAGTCTATTATTCACACAACTAGTTATTGATTTGAAATATCCATAATCTCCTGGAATAGGTTTTCCAGCTGTATCACGTCAAGTGATTTCAGGGGCTTAATCAAAGAGAGTGGTTGTGCCAGGCTCAACATTCCGGATGATTCTGTCATGTTACAGTGATTAAAAACCCAAAAAAATCAGCATTCTCAATGTATCTCTCCTTTCTTGAGATGATAATCAAGGATTACATGTGGGAAGCCAGATTCTTATCTTAGTTACAGTGAAGCATAACTTCTGTAGAGTTACTCTAGATTTATGCCAGCTCACTCAAGATAAGAATTTAATCTAGTGCAGCCTAGAATTAATGACATGCTGGTTTTGGTGCTCTAATAGGTATGTTTGCACATCTGAGGAAGTGGGGAGAAAAGAAATTTCCATCTTATTGCCTCACTAGTTCAGCTGCTGCTATGAAGATATTTCAGTGAAATAAAGTACCAGTGATCACTAATAAAAATCTCAAATATTTTATGTTTTATTGGCAGTAAATGACTGCAAATTACCAAGAACTTCTTGTTGCATTAAGTTTTAGCTAGGGAGAACACATCATTTGCATTTCCATCTCTTATGATTGTGTCAACATTATACCTGTCGTAGGGAAGAGAAAAGGTGCCCATAGTGGCCAAGCACTTTGGAATATTCAGCGTTCTTAAACTGGACATTAAGAGAACTGTTTCTTTTCATGGTTGGTGTATCTCTCACTCCTTCCTTCTCCTTCCCAAGTCTTTTTTGAAACACAGTCTTTTAATTTAGTTTTACAGGCAGCTTTGATGAAAACCACTCTTTTTACAGACATTCTGTCTAGTACAGATCCAAATGAAGTAGACCACGGTTAGCAAAGCAGCTCAGGAATATTATCACACGAATAGAATAGAATAGAATAGAATAGAATAGAATAGAATAGAATAGAATAGAATAGAATAGACCAGGTTGGAAGAGACCTTCAAGATCACTGCGTCCAACCTATCATCCAGCACCACCTAATCAACTAACCCATGCAACCAAGCATGCTGTCAAGTTTCCTCCTGAACTCTTCCAGGGAAAAGAAAGCAGCTGATAATGACTATTTCAAAGGAACTTCAGTAAGCAGGAGGAAAAAACTATGGGAGTATGTGAGAGACCAAACGTTTGCCTCTCTTGGTGTGAGTCAACAAAGATAAACTGATAGCAGAGCCACTGGAAAGAAGGTGGAAAGAATCCTGTCTACCAATCCCGGATGCAAATCAGCTTGTGATTGCATCGTGATAACACAGGACTACAACAATGGACCCAAGGACCCAGCCATCACGCCTTTAGGGCAAGATAATCTCCACCCATCAAGTACCCTGGGCAGGGTGACACAATGGTTTTTACCACCTGTTTCTTGATGTGTAAGGAATGTGGGGGGACTTGTCTGGATGGAGACGGGGGAGATGGAGATTCCCCCTCCCCCCCCCCCCCCCCAAAATCTTGCCCAAAATCTTGCCCAAACACACAGCAATACACAGAAAGATTTCCGGGGAAACGATACCTGGATATTTACCTAAGGATTATTTCCTGCCCCTAGAATTCCTGAGGGACAATATTTGAATACATACCTAAGGACTAAAAACTGTATAAAAGACTGGAGCAACTACTGGTTTGTTGAGAGAAATGGAGGAGAAAAACGGGGAGAAAAACGGAGATGAAGGAAAACACAGGAGACGGCCCATGCCGCTGAGAAGGGAAAGCCGGGACAATGCTGCTCCAGAGAAAAGAAGCTGCCCAGAGGATCACAGCTCTTCTCCAGCCAAAGCCTCAGCACCCTTTCTCTACAGACCCAGGCTGCCCAGAGGAGCCTCAGCACCGTTCCTGTACCAACCCAACATCTCCCCAGAGGATCACAGATCTTCTCCAGCAAAAGCCTCAGCACCCTTTCTCTACAGACCCAACATCTCCTGCAACACCTTCCCTCCACAGACTTTAACTGTCTTGGAGGGGATGAGGGGTGTGGTAATATAATTCCTTTCCTCTTCTCTCTCTCTTCTCTCTCTCCCTCTCTATTTTCTCCCTCTCCCCTTCTTATGCCCACTTTATTTATGTAATAAATAGTCTAGCTGTTGATACTTTGGCCTCATTTGTGCCTCTAATTTCACAACACAGGAATGTTCTAAAAGAACTTGAGTCTCTTTCCCTCTCCAGACCGAGAGAGAGTAACACAGTAAAACAGTGAAGGAAAGCAATAAATATATGTAAGGATTATGTTGCTTGCTAATAAATTCTGACAAAAATAGAGTTATCATTATTATGATCATTAAAGCAGTTCTGTATATGCCTACATTATTTTTCTTTCTTTCATGTTTTAACATGAGCTATCAGAAGGACAAGGGAATAAAATGAAGACAAAATTAGGTGTTATTTTTAGAAGCTTTACATTGTGCATGTTTAATTGCATTTTAATTGACAATATAACTTTTTACAGTTCTTTGTTTTATGTAGATTTCCCAGTTATTTACATCTGTTCATGTCAGTGTAAACTTGTGCCACAGTTTTAACCAAACTTGGGCATACTGTTTGTTTGTTTGGGCATACTGTTAGTATCACAGTATCACAGTATCACTTAGGTTGGAAAGGACCTGGAGGATCATCGAGTCCAACCTATAAACACAGACCCCATGACTAGACCATGGCACCAAGTGCCACGTCCAATCTCCTCTTGAACACCTCCAGGGTCGATGACTCAACCAACTCCCTGGGCAACCCGTTCCAATGACAAATGACTTGCTCGGTGAAGAACTTCCTCCTCACCTCAAGTCTAAACCTCCCCTGGTGCAGCTTGAGACTGTGTCCCCTTGTTCTGGTGCTGGTTGCCTGTACATACATAAAATATGTATTTATTTTAATGGTTTCTTCTCAAGGAACAAATTTTTATAGGATTAATTTAATTAAAACAGTTAAACAATTAAAATCATATCAACTTAGGTAAAGGCAGTATAGTAAAATCCTGCTTGACAATCTTTAGAATTAATTTAGAAGGCTGGTAATAAGATCTGTTTCAAATCTCATCAGATTTTCAAGGGATCTTGAGCAAATCATGCATTTTAATTCCTCTTTGATTTACATACTTTACTGAAATCAAGAAGCAGGTGCTGCAGAGCATAATACAGACAGATTTTACCTCAAATCCTTTTCTCCTTCGATTCTTCATTGTGATTCTGTGATTCTATGTTCTATAAAACATGGCCAAGCAACAGAACATATTATCATGAGACTGTCTTGATGGAAAGATCTGAGTATAAGGTGGTAATTGTCCATCTGGAGTTCAATTGTCTGAAGATGACAAGCTTGGGCTTTTGTGGCAAAGACATTGTTTTTGTAAGAAAACAGTAGTAAAACACATTTCAATATGTAAATTTATGTTTTCTAAGTTACCTCCCAGTGAGAAAAACATGCAGGGTCTATGAATTTATTACATATCCTTGGTGTGAAGTTTATGTCTAATTTATTAATCTCTGTTCAGAATTGGGAAATAAATAATGGATGTGAAGTGCTGCTTCTGCATCTAAGTGGATCACAATTGCAGTTAATCATTCTTCACTTTAAAAAATCTATTCCACTGTTTTATTTTATGACTGTAAAATTATTATCCACCTTTCGCTTTTGCTTAATTTTTCTAAATCTTCTTGAAGAGGACTTTCCTGTTTTTTATAAACCAATATCTTCTTGATATCCACTTCAAGACAAGCAAGAATTCTTGTATCTGAACTTGTTAAAAGAAAAAAAAAAACCAAAAACAAACAAACAAACACAACTTTATTCTTAAATATAGATTTCCATTGTTCTCGTATGGGATTAGAGAGGGCAGGGGTGACCTTAACCCACACTACAATTCCTGTTTAAATTGCACTTTACAGTGAATACCACTTCCATAGATGAATCATTACTTATTTCTAAAAATTATATGTGATGTTTTGACCCTGTCTGGGGGTCAGATACCTGCCAAATCTGCTCTTGTCACTCCCCTTTTAGATGGACAAGGGAGAGGGAAAACATAACAAAGGCTTGTGAGTCAAGATAGAAGCAGTTTAATGGGATGAAAAACAAAAGCAAAGGCCACACATGGAAATGAGAGTAAACAAAGATGTTATTAGCTACTTCCCATCACCAGATGATGCTGTCACTCCCTGGGAAGCAGGGTTTCAATATGCAAAGTGGTTACTCTGGAGGACAGGTGCAACCAATGAATGCCCCACATGCTTCCTTCTTTCACTTAGCTATTATATCTGAGCTGACTTCATGTGGCATAGAATACCCCCTTGGATAGTTTGGTTCAGCTGGCCTAGCTGTGTCTCCTCCCAAGATCTTGCCCAGCCCTTAGCCTTTCATTGGGGGGGAAAATGCTGGAAAAGCACAGGCTTGATGCTTGGCTCAGCAGTAGCCAAAGCACTGGTGTGTTATCAACACCCAGCTACATCACTGCAAAACACAGCACTAGAAAGATGATCTGGGTAGAATTAACTCCAGCTCAGCCAAACCCAGTACAAAATAAAAACAGAAATCATTATATTTTTTTTTTTAAAGATATGCACCACTTTGTTCAACTTTTATATGATTGAGATTAAAAAGAAAAATAAATAAATTCAAAACAGAAACCTTTCCCAAACCAATCATATAAATATAGATGCTGATATTTCTCTCTGCTGGTTTTCAACTAAATAGAGGGCTCCTAATTTTTTAAACTTAGAATAAAGATTAAATTCTAGATTTTGCAGACAAAAGAGATGGTTATATAATAATAATAATATCCAATAATCACTATACTCAGCATTGGTGTGGCCTTACGCTGAGTACTGACTGCACTTCTGGGCCCCAGAGTTTAAGAAGGCTGCAAAAGTTCTTAAATGTGCCCAGAGAAGGGAAACAAAGCTAGTCAAAGTTCTTGACGGCATGTTCTATGAGAACCAGCTAAGGATGCTGAGATGTCTGGTTTGGAGAAGACACTCGTGGGAGAAGGTCACTTCACTGATCTTTAGAGTTTCCTGAAGTGGAGATGTGGAGGGGATGGGGTGGTATTGATATCTTTTCCCTGATATTTTTGATAGTATGCATGAGAATGGTTCAAAGCTGCACCAGGTAAATTTTAAACTGGGCATTAGGATGCATTACCTTACAAATAATAATAATAGAATAAACCAGGTTGGAAGAGACCTTCAAGATCATCACGTCCAACCTATCACCCAACACCACCCAATCAACTAACCCATGTAACCAAGCACCCTGTCAAGTCTCCTCCTGAACACCTCCAGTGATGGCGACTCCACCACCTCCCCAGGCAGCCCATTCCAATGGGCAATCACTCTCTCCGTGTAAAACTTCCTCCTGACCTCCAGCCTGAACTTCCCCTGGCGCAGCCTGAGACTGTGTCCTCTTGTTCTGGTGCTAGCTGCCTGGGAGAAGAGACCAACCTCTGCCTGTTTACAACCCCCCCTTCAGGTAGTTGTAGACAGCAATAAGGTCACCCCTGAGTCTCCTCCCCTCCAGGCTAAGCAGCCCCAGCTCCCTCAGTCTCTCCTCATAGGGCTTGTGTTCCAAGCCCCTCACTAACTTCGTTGCCCTTCTCTGGACTCGTTCCAGCAAGTCAACATCCTTCCTAAACTGAGGGGCCCAGAACTGGACACAGGACTCGAGGTGTGGCCTAACCAGTGCAGTGTACAGGGGCAGAATGACCTCCCTGCTCCTGCTGGCCACACTGTTCTTAATGCAGGCCAGGATGCCATTGGCCCTCTTGGCTGCCTGGGCACACTGCAGGTTCATGTTCAGCCTACCATCAACCAGCACCCCCAGGTTCCTCTCTGCCTGGCTGCTCTCCAGCCACTCTGACCCCAGCCTGTAGTTCTGCATGGGGTTGTTGTGGCCAATGTGCAGAACCTGGCACTTGGATGCATTAAATTTCATGCTGTTGGACTCTGCCCATCTGTCCAGCCTGTCGAGGTCTCTCTGCAAAGCCTCTTAACCCTCTAGCAAATCAACTCCCGTTCCCAGCTTGGTGTCATCAGCAAATTTACTGATGATAGACTCAATGCCCTCATCCAGATCATCAACAAAGATGTTAAAGAGGATGGGGCCCAGCACTGATCCCTGGGGGACTCCACTACTGACTGGCCGCCAGCCGGATGTGACACCATTCACCACCACTCTCTGGGTTCGGCCATCCAGCCAGTTCCTAACCCAGCTCAGAGTGCTGCTGTCCAAGCCATGGGCTGACAGCTTGGCCAGGAGTTTGCTATGGGGGACGGTGTCAAAGGCCTTGCTGAGGTCCAGGTAAACTACATCCACAGGCCTCCCCACATCCACCAAGCGGGTCACCTGATCGTAGAAGGAGATCAGGTTGGTCAGGCAGGACCTGCCCTTCCTAAATCCATGTTGGCTGAGCCTGATCCCTTGGCCATCCTCTAAGTGCTGTGTTAATGCACTCAGGATGACCTGTTCCATGATCTTGCCTGGCACTGAGGTCAGGCTGACAGGCCTGTAATTCCCTGGCTCATCCAACTGGCCCTTCTTATGGATGGGCACCATGTTGGCCAGCTTCCAGTCCTCTGGGACCTCGCCAGTGAACCAGGACTGCTGAAAAATGATGGAGAGCGGCTTGGCCAGCTCCTCTGACAGCTCCCTCAGCACCCTAGGATGAATCCCATCTGGTCCCATGGACTTGTGGGGATCCAGGCGGCTAAGCAGATCACCAACTGCCCCATTTTGGAACAGTGGAAAACTATGCTGCTCCCTGGCTCCTTCTGCCAGCTCTGGAGGCCAGCTGTCTGGAAGACATTCTGTCCTGCTAGTAAAAATTGAGGCAAAGAAGGTGTTAAGTATCTCTGCCTTTTCCTCATCCCTTCTCACAACGTTCCCCTCCGTGTCCACCAAGGAGTGGAGGTTGTCTCTGCCCTTCCTCTTGCTATTAATGTATTTATAGAAGGACTTTTTGTTGTCCTTCACAGCAGAGGCCAGGCTAAGCTCCAAATGCGCTTTTGCCTCCCTAATTTTCTTCCTGCAAGACCTAGCAACATCCTTAAATTTTTCACGGGTTTCCTCCCCTCTCGTCCAAAGGTGATACACCTTCTTTTTTTCCCTTAGTTCCATTAAAAGTTCTTTAACCATCCAGGCTGGCCATCTGCCCCGGCGGCTCATCTTCCGGCACATTGGCACAGCGTGTCCCTGAGCCTTCAACAGTTCTTCCTTGAAGTAGGACCAGAGAGAGTCTTCAAACACCGGAAGTGTTTGTGTACTAAACTTTCATGGCCTTTTATTTTCTTTCCCTCTTCAAACACTGAAAGTGCTTGAAGGAAGGCTGTCAGTGTTTGAACAATGTCCTTAATAACATACTTTAACTCTTTATTGTTGCTGAATTGGTCAGGCAGTTGGACTAGATGATCATCGTAAGTCCCATTCCAGTGAAATATTCTGTTCTATTCCCACTGTAACTATTCTGTCTTCCTCCTGGTTTTAACAATATTTTTTTATGTGTGTTTTGATAAAAACATTGCATTCTCCATGCCAAAATGTTTGATTTTTTTTTCTTAAAATCATTTTGGGGGAGAAATATAAATTCTTTTGGCACTATGTGTGAGATAGTTCCTTAGAGAACTGAGAAATCAATTAAATAAGACATTCTCAGTTCCTATGATTTCTTTAAACAGAATTGTTACTATTAAAAATGCAATATTTCCTTTTTTTTACATGTTATTTTGCAGAATGTATTTTAAATTCCAGTTTCTCCTTTCAGATCCCTTGTATATTTTTTCCAAAACACAAATATCTTGCATTTTTCATTAAATTCATGATGTTGTTGTCATCTTTGGAGGATTCATTGTGACATAGAGATCACACTTTATTTTAAATTACAGTGATGATGAAATTCCAATTTCAAATAGAGATTCAAATAAAGCTGCCATTACTCACTGTATAATATGTTGAGTTAAATTAAATGGAGAACAAGGATACCTACACATTAAAAGGATTTCATTTGCTGTACTTCTGGATGAGATACTCATGTGTCTGCAAAACTGCTAGAATGATGATAAAAATGTCTTGCAAAATCAACTTAAGAAGTTCTAAATCTGTAAGTGAAAAAATGGTGTAGTTTTAGATACCTCCCACCATGAGTGATTGTGTTATTTAAGCAAGATGATATGACAGACTATGTGGCAGTGCTGATTAATGGACACCTTGGATATGCAGCGAGGCATGAAGTAAAGTTGATGCAGGCAAGAAGTACATTAATCACAAGTTCCGAATCCTGAAGCATCTTATTACCACTCTATAATGAATAGCTTTTACATATAAAAATATATATTGTTTATGCTTAGTTTTAATGCTATCATATGTACTAAACTTTCATGGCCATTTTTTTTGTGTCCTCTTCAAAAATGTGAGTTATACAAACAATCTGGAAGCTGGCTAATAGTTTGTACAATAGACACTTCAAATTGTTTGAAGCTAAAGTCTTCAAGGGTCTTTGAAAATGTATTTTCATATATTTCAGTTCTCCAATATGGATTGTATTTGCATACTTTTTTTTTTTTCTTAAATAAAAGCTCTTATGACATCTTTCTTTAGGAAAATAATAAAATTTGCTGTTTAAAGTTAGCTAGTAAAGCAGCAGCAGGAACTTGCCTTTCACCTTCATCAACTTGCCTGTTCTTTCTTTTTACTTGCTTACACCTTTGTGCCTTACTAGTAAGTTATATGTCATATTTGATTGTCATGCTTCTGATCAGTGCAAATCTTTATATATACATCTCACCAACAGGAGAGGAACATAAAAGATTTCTTCATCTGTTTTCAGCCAGACTCTAGGGAGATCATTATGCTTTAAGACATACTGAACTTTTTTGTAACACTTATCTGTTAAACTCTAAATAAGACCCTTTTATGCACCTTCTCATACTCAACTCATGTAAATATGCATACTTTTATCTTCATACTGGGAGTGATACTGTCCACCCATAAAATGTAACTACATGTACAGACTACAGAAAAGGTAGATGGTCTATAAATGACATCTTTCTGGTTCTTGAATAATTCAGAAAATCAGATTAACTTTCCCTAAGAAGCTGGGTATTCAAAGGTCAAAGTCTGTGCAATGACTCATGACATCTTCATCCTAAAACAAAAGTGCTTCATGATTTTGAAGACACAGTGCTCAAAAGTGCAGCTGATAATACCCGTGATATGTTTTATGTAATAATATCTATAGCTCCGCATATATCCTCTTACATTTTAGCTCATGACATTTTCTGATGTTTTTCTTTTAAGAACTGAGACCTTTCTGTGTCATACACAATATATTTATTTCCTTCCTGTGTAGTAGTTTTAGGAATGAACTATGGGACTTGAAAAGATTCAAAAGAAGCTCATGTTTCTAACTGATGGCACATCTGTGTCATTTCCATGTTCCTCTGCATATCAGCAAGGTTATAAATCAACACAGAGTTCTCATGAGATTGCAGTAGATCTTGCTAAGGTCACAAAGTTCACCTCTACGGCAAAACATTAGCACTGTATTAGGAAACTATATCAGGGTTCTTTTGTTGCTGTGCTGATAGTTTTGGCTTGACTCATCTTGCCCCTTGGTTGTACAAATCTTTTTACTACAAATACGTCTTCCCCTTCCTCATTCTGCTTAATGCTGTCGTCATTCTACTTGTCTGCGGTAAAGATGAATCCTCCAAGAAAACTTAGAAATTCTTTGCAAACACTTTAGCAAATAATTATTTTCTGTCAGTGCATAGCTCAACTAACATTTGTATCTTGGAATCCATTTTAGAAAATGCATGTAAGTGATTTATTTCGTTTTAAGATGGGTAGAACAATATTCACTGAATAAAATACATCAATTACATAAAACTCTGAAGCAAGTCCATTGCTTAAAATGGAACTGTCTACCTACATTCAAAATTTTCACAATTTTCTTAGAATTTTAAGTGTATTGAGTTGTGAGTTACATTCTTTTAGTGCTGTTGATTCAACTCATCCAGAGTCCTTGAAGTTTTTAACCCAAATAGCCATAAACTAAATAACTACATATTTACCTCACCTGTACTTCATTATCAACATTTTATTACATTTTCCTGATTATATGTTCTCCAATTATTTTCTTACCCTATTCTTTTTCATTGTACCATGGAATTTGGAGGCTTGAAGAGAACCAAAGACATTTTATCAAGAAGTCAACTTGCATTTTTAGGGTCACAATGCTTCCTGAAACTTCAATGGACTCAGCAACCTCAATAGCAAAAACTGTTTTACAGACTCATGATAAAATCTCTTATTGAGCTTTCATCCTGTCTTATCTCATGCACTCTGAAATATGATGATGCCTATCATTCATCTGAGTGTTCATGTGCTCCTGTAGAGTAGATATGCTTTGTATACATTGAAGAAAATATGTGTTTGTATATATATATATACACACATACATATATATATATACACACACACATATATATGTATTTATCATGACTTTAAATCCACCTGTGGTTTGCATAAAGCATATTAGTTAGAGTCAGAATCAATTGATGATCTGTGGCCAATGGGATTTGGTTTAATAAGACCAAGTGCTGGATTCTTCACCAACCCAAAGCAACACTACAGGTTGGAAAAAGCAGCCTGGTGGCAAAGTATCTCAGTGTGTAAGTGGACAGCCAGATGAACATGAGCAATCAGTATGCCTAGGTGCCCCAGAAGACTAACAGCTTCCTGGCCTGTATCAACAACAGGAGTAGGGAAATGGCGGTGCCCTTGTAGTCAGCCCTGGTGTGGCCACATCTTGAATACTGTGCTTAGACCTGGTTGCCACAGTATAAGAAAGAGATCAAGCTCCTGGACCACATCCTGGACCGCCTAGCAGTGAGGCTAGGTGAAGTGTTTGGAGGGCATGTCATGTGAGGAGCAGCTGAGGGAGCTGGGGTTGTTTAGTATGGAGAAAAGAAGGCTAAGGGGAGATCTAATTGCTCTCTACAACTACCTGAAATGAGGTTGTAGAGGCTGGTGTTAGTCTCTTCTCCCAAGTAACTAACAATAGGATGAGAAGAAGGAAGGTTTAGATTGAATATTGGGGGTCAGGGGGTGGGGGGAAGAGGGGGAATCACTGAAAAGTGGTGAGGCATGTGCATTGTAGTTTGGTTAGGTTTGGACTTGATGATCTTAAAGGTATTTTCTAACCTTAAAGTTTCTATGATTATTATTAATCCTTAGTACCACATTCCTCATTCTTTCATTTTGCATTATTTTGATTTATGTTTCTGGTTAGCATTTCAACTCCTTAAAGTGTTTTGTAAAAGAAAATAAAATATCTTCCTCCTCCTCCACTTCAAAGAAACCAGAACATATATGTATTATCTTTCATTCTACAGTACCAGGGCAGTTATAAATTAGAAGTTATTACTACATTCCATGTTGACAGTTTAGTTATTTCATACTCTAGTTCCTCTACAACTCTTGGAGGAATAATAACTATTTGTATCAATTTGATACTGTTCATTTTCTTGAGTTGTGTTGAAATCTCTTCTTTCACACTTCAATTTCTGACATATTTTCTGATGAGCCTTCTGTGAGGAAAGGTTCTAGTGTGGGAATGCCCAATATCTCAGGCAATAGAAACACCTGTAAAAGAACAAACTTCTTTTCCTTCTGCTCCTAAGTTTTTCAGCACTTCCTTCAATCTTTCAGGTTTTATTGACCCTACAGACTCACTGGCAGAATCTTACATCAAAAATTTTCTTGTTGGATTTTTCCCTCAGCAAATGTTTCCTTTCTTGTTGTGGTTATTTTTTTTTTTCCTCAACAAAATGCTTCCTGTTGTTTTCGTTTTGTTTTGTTTTGAGGAGGAATCTTGTGTTATTGGACTTTTTACTTTCAGTTTTCCAGAAGTAATGCACCTTTGTATTTTCCTTGTCTGGACATGACTTTATTTTATTTTTTTTTCCTCATCTGAGAAACAACAAACAAACAACAAAAACCAACCAAACAAAAAATACCCCAAACAAACGAAAAACTTCATTATGGAAATGTGTTCATTTTTTGACTAGAGTGAAAGAGCTTAAACAATTGTTCCAAACTGAATACATAATTTTTAGGTGAACTTCACATAACTACAGACTAAATAAATGCTTTTGATCTTGAAGACCTGACTCTCTTTTAATATAACACTGATTTAGGATATGTGTTGCTCATGGTAAGTTCTGGACTTCAAGCAGATATTGCTCTATCCCAGAAACATGCTCCAAGTAGAGCCGTACTAGCTTTAGCAAAAATTAAATCTATATTAAATGTATACATATTGCAATTTTTAAATTCTAAATTTCTACCTTGTCTGATTGTCATTGCTATAGAAAATGAAACAAGATGCCCTGCTTAATATTGATAAGACATAATTATAGGACAAATGAGTGCTTGGACAAAGGCTCGCATGTGACCTCAGAGGGAAAGGAAGTTTACACATCTCATCCAGAGTTTTGAGAGGTTGAGTACCACCTGCAGTCGTAGTCAAATATTTTTTCTTAATCTACAGAATTACAACAAATTGGATGCACCAACAAAACCTCACATAAATGCAGCTATAGTCAATCTTTTCATAAAGGTCAATATGTTTTTGTGGCCAACATAGATATACTTGAGTGGAAAGTCAGACTCTGCGCTGATTCTATCACAAAAGTCATCTCCTCCTGTCTACCTCTAAAACAGTGCTACAAGATAGAAACAAAAAGAGTATTAAGAATGTGTGCGTGTGGTGGGAGGGAGAGAGGGAGGAGGGGAAGCAGAGAGATCAAGAGTGAAGAAAGGAGGGAGAAGGAGGAATGCCTGCACCTTTAAAATGCTGTGATGAGATTCGTAACACTAATGGAAGGAGCTGAATCAAACATATGATGTATCAACATTAATAACATCAACATTAATTTGTACTTTAACAATTAATTGAGGTGAGTATAGATTTTCCCTTTCCCAGGTCACTCCTGTTTCTTAGTGAATTGGGGCAGTAAGAATTTAATGAGATTTCTATTTCACTTCAACAGCTTTTAGGCTGGTGAAACTGAATTCTGCAATTTCCATAACAGCAACTATATTTTTGCATGCTAAAAAATAGTGAGACTAAAATGCTGATGAAGGCTGTTGAAGATACAAAAACCTACTTACATACTAAATAAGTGTTCATTTTTTTTTTTAATTGTATAAATGAGTCCTAATGTTGACCTACAGAAACCTTCAGAAAGGTTGAATAGGAGATTAAAAAGTTGATCAAAAGTAACCTTCAGTCATATTTGAAAGAACAACTGTTGTTCATTGTCACTTATTTAAACCAGGGCATGCAAAAGCTATTCAATCATAAGCTTGTTCTTTATAAATCACTCTTTGGAAGTTCAGAGTAAAAAATGTAGAATAGAATAGAATAGAATAGAATAGAATAGAATAGAATAGAATAGAATAGAATAGAATAGAATAGAATAGACCAGGTTGGAAGAGACCTTTGAGATCATCGAGTCCAACCTATCATACAACACCATCTAATCAACAAAACCATAGCACCAAGCGCCCCATCCAGTCTCTTCCTAAATATCTCCAGTGATGAGACTCCACCACCTCCCTTGGCAGCCCATTCCAACGTCCAATCTCTCTTTTTTGTGAAGAACTTCTTCCTAACATCCAGCCTAAACCTCCCCTGGCACAGCTTGAGACTGTGTCCTCTTGTTCGATTGCTGGTTGCTTAGGAGAAAAGAACAACCCCCACCTGGCTACAACCTCCATTCAGGTAGTTGTAGACAGCAAGTGACCCTTTAGATACAAGTGACCCTTCAAGCCTAATGAATGTTTAGATCAGGAATATCACACATGAATAAAACCATCACACAATGTTATTTATCCCGTGTGAAGGTATAAATGAGAAGTCAGAAAGACATAGATTTCAATTTTCAATTAAAAGCCTCATGGTGAGATTAAAAATCTTAAAGGCTACCTGAGGTGGAAGCTGGATGCTACAACACTACAAAGGAATCAAGAGAAGTCAGCTTAATTCTAGCTCTGTTCCAAATTTTCTTACTCAGGTCTGTGACTTAAGTTGGATCTGTATGGTTTCAAGGAGGAGATAGAATAAAAGCTGTGCTTCCTGACCCTGATGGTGTTTCATGTTTCTGACAACATAGCATGTGCATTTGATTTATAGAGTTTAAACTGTGCTTTCTCATGGGGTGTTCCCTCATGAATGCTTTTGTTCAGGTGTTATTCTACTGTGTGGAGTATTTGCAGTATGCTCAGCCAACACACCTGTTATTCATTAGTTAGCACACAATAAATAGCTAGGATTGATATGTTACAATTTACTTGTTCACACACTTATTGCCATACTTCATTGCTTTAAACTGACTTGAAAAAGTCGTGCTGAGCTGTCATCTTTTATTTGTGATATTTTTTTAGTGGTGTATAACTTCATAAAGGTCAATATTTTCTTCATCAGTCCCTGAGTCAATATTATTATCTCAACAGTATGTCTTTCTATATTATAACTATTCTTATATGGCTTCAGTCAAATATTCTACACCTCTTCTGAGAATCTTTTTTTTTTCTATCAAAATGACAGAGGGCGAACACTTGTTTTTTTTTCCTCTGCCATACTTTGGAATTTGTATATAGAAGTTTTATGTAAAGATTTGGTACTCAGATCCTGAGGTCTTAAATATATAAATGTGAAAACAAATCCAAAGCTTTCCAGCAGATATTATATTTTGCCCACAATCTATATCTTCATTAATTCATAGTTTATAATTTGGAAGGAAGACATTTATCTAGATTTGCAAAACATTTTGAAAGCATCTTGTTTGGTACGTCTAAGGTTCTTCAGTGTCACAATGTTCAAATCCATAAAAGAGTTGATTTAGATTTCAGTGTTATCAAGAGTTGATTAACATTATGGTGATAGACAGATTATAAGTTTTAATTAAACAATACAGAAATTGCTTTACTTCTGATTTATTGTTCATTATACTGTACTTAAACCTTTGGAAACACATTTCAATTATGCTGTGAGAAAAAAGATGTGCCAGCCCCAGATGAAATCTGTTCCTTCAAAGCCATAGAAGTGTAGTTTTTGTAACAGTTCTGTGGTTGATATAAATATTTTGACAGAAAATATTTGGTGGTGAATGCAGTGTAAAACTATCTGAGAATAAATGTACTGTAAATTGGAACATAATATGCATTTTTTTTCTTATTTTTTCTATTTTTTTTTTTTTTACATAGAAATAAAATAAATTGATGGCAGGCTTCAGAAAACCTATTAATCTCCTAAAATTGCAGTTTGACCTTGCTGTTCAGTAGAAGTCTTTTAGAAAGTCAAACATGGCAGTGCAAGGAAATTCACAGACTTTTGTCTGTAAACTGGCAATTGCAGTACAACAATATCCAAATTCTTTAGTGTTCTGTACATGAGATTACTAAAAAGTGACCCCTGGGCCACCAAGCCATAATACTCATAGCAGAAACATTAAATTGTACATTTTAAGTTAATGGCTATTGGAATCCCAATTTTCTGCTGAGTACATTAACTATTATACTAAAAGACTACAAATGTGAGCTTACTCTCCATTTTGGGTCATATAATTTCTCATTACTTAATGCTCATGAAATTTCTCAGGAGAGTGATAGAGCAAAACCATCTGTTTAACATCCGCTTTTGATGACATAGTGGGATTGATTGCACTTTCAGCAAGCTTGCCCACACCACCAGTCTGTGGACATGCTGGAAGAAATGGATGCCATCCAGAGGGACCGTGAGAGGCTTGAAAGTGGGTGGATAATGAATTGAGAGAGCAGAACTTCAGAAAAGGACTTGGGGATGTTGGTGGATGAAAGACTGAATATAAGCCAGCAATGTACATTCTGAGCCCAGAATGCCAACCACATCCTAGGCTTCGTCAAGAAAATTGTGGCCAGCAGGTCAAAGGAGATGATTCTGCCCCTCTACACTTCTGCCTGTAAACCCACATGGAGTACTGTATTCAGCTCTACATTCCCCAACATAAGAAATACAGGGACCTGTCAGAGTGAATCAGAGGAAGGCCACCAAGATGATCAGAAGGCTGGAGCACCTGTCCTGTGAAAAAAGGCTGTGAGAGTTGGGCTTGTTCATCCTGAAGAAGAGAAGGATCTGCAGAGACCTTATATTGTTCTTCGTGCACTTAAAAGGAACCTACAGGAAATACAGGAAGGGACTTTTTATCAGGGAGTGTAGTGATAGGATGAAGGGTAAGAGTTTCATACTGAAAGAGGGCAGATTAGGATTACATATGAGGAAGAAATTATTTTTAAGACACTGTAACAGGTTGCACAAAGAAATTATGTATGCTTTTTCTCTGCAAATATTGAAGGCCAGGTTGTATGGGACTTTGAGCAACATGATCTAGACAAAGATGTCCCTGCCCTCAATGAAGGGATTGGGACTAGATGATATTTAAGGTCTCTTCCAACTCAAATCTTTCCATGATTCTATGATTTTATGATTCAATTATTGTGATTTGGGCAGTTTTCTAGGTAAGTATGGAGTCATCTTGCAAAAAGAAAATAAATATGTTCACTTTCCTATGGATATGGTCTTTTCTCAAGTCATGGAAGGCTGTTTAAAACCTTCAGCTGCTAGGGTTATTAAAGTCACTGTCACTTTTACTTGTTTCTTAGGATAATGCAATAGTTCCAGTTGAGTGGCTTCAAATTCTTTTAAAAACAAGAATATACTGTTTCTTGGAGAGAATACAGATTATGAGTGCTGAATAGAGTGAGACATTTCAGTACTAGAAAGAAACAAGACTTAAGACATACTATTTTATATTGGATTTTATACTGGCTGCCTCGCACAGCTTCTTGTTAAATATGAAAATCCATTATGAATAGTTTAATATGCTTCATACATTATACAGAAAGTCTAGCTATCTGTTTCAGGGCATATTAGTTTCTTGAGTTACAAGCAGATTTTAATTTTATGTAGTCTAAGGAGTTGTTATATTGAAAACCATAGTTTTAATTATCAAGCTGTCCATATATTTTACTGCTAAGGCTGGTTTTCAGCAATTATAGGCCCTGGAGGTATAAGAGAAAGTCTGGAGAAAGGAAGACTTTCCTTGGTTGAGGGGAATTGAATTAGACATCATTTAGGCAAACCAGACCTTTACAAATCCATGGACCCAAATGGGATACACCCATGAGTACTGAGGGAAGCTCAATGATCTTACTGCTGTGCAACTCTCTATCATCTTTGAAAAGTCACACAGAGCATGAAAGGTGATTGTAGACTGGAGGAAAGTCCATGTCACTTCAGTCTTCAAAAAGCAAGGAAAAGGACACAGGAAACTCTGTGTCAGTTGGCCTCAAAACCATCCCTGAAAGGGGGATGGAACTGGTCATCTTTAAGCATGTTCAGGAAAAGGAGGTCATCAGGACTAGTTAGCATGGAATCACCAAGGGGAAATCATGTTTGGCCAACCTGATATCCTGCTATGATGGCACCAATGGCTGGATAAATTAGGAGAGAGAAGGGATATTGTCTAACTCAGCTTCAGCAAGTTTTTTGACACTGGCTCTCATAACATCCTAATAAGTAAACTTAAGCAGGCTAGGTTAGATGAGAGGACATTGAGATGAATTAAGAACTAGATGAATGACCAGGCTCAGATGGTTTTCATCCACTACAATCCAGTTGGAGGTCTGTAGCTAGTGATGTTCCCCACGGGTCAGTACTGGGTCCAGTTTTATTCAACGCCTTCATCAATGACAGAAGAAAGGAAAGAATGCACCCTCCGCAAGTTTGCTGATGATAAAAAAAAATTGTGAAGATTATCTGACACACCAGAAGGCTGTGCTACCATTCAGTAAGATCTGGAGAGGCTGGAGAGTTGAGTGGAGAGAAACATAATGAAATTCAAGAGGGCAAATTTAGTATATGTTAGGAGCTGACCCACTTGAAGGCAACTCCGCTAAGAAGTGTCCAAAATTCCTGGTGGACAAAATATTAACCATGAGCCAGCAATGTGCCCTAGTGGCTAAGAAGGCCAATGGTATCCTAAGAGGTGATAAGAACAGTGTGACTATTAAGCTCACTTAAGAGAAGAAAACAAACAAATTAAAAAGAAAAACAAATTAAAAAGAAAAACAAATCAAAACAAAACAAATAGAAACCCCAACAAAGCAAAACAACAAAACAGGAAATAACAATAACAATAAAAATAAAAAAGAAGGAAATAGAGATTTAAATGTTCTATTTCAAGAGGTTATTTCCAAAAGGTTAAGTGGGGGAGGGTAAGTATTGCACTCAGCCTAGTAGATTTAAATATATTAAGTATCTGTAAAAGGTCATGCTGGGGTGACAGCCTGCTGCTGGCACATTTAATTAGTTGAGCCTAATCTGTAGTGAGATTATGCAAAATTCTGAAGCCACAGAACAATGGCACAGGAAATCTTACAACTTCAAAGTAAGGGAAATTGGACAGAGGCTACTGAGCTAGTGAAAGCAGAACTAGAGGAGCCTTTGTAACTACAAACCCTCTGATAATTTCCTGAAGCAATTTAGAAACAGTCATCAAAATAAAGGATGAATAATGCTTTGCAAAGAAAGAAGTACAATCAACTAACAAAACCAGAACAAATATGAGTACCATGTCCAGTTCTGGGTCCCTCAGTTTAGGAAGGATGTTGTCTTGCTGGAACGAGTCCAGAGAAGGGCAACAAAGTTGGTGAGGGGTCTGGAACACAAGCCCTATGAGAAGAGACTGAGGGAGGTGGGGTTGCTTAGCCTGGAGAGGAGGAGACTTCAGGGGTGATCTTATTGCTCTCTACAACTACCTGAAGGGAGGTTGTAGACAGGCAGATGATGGTCTCTTCTCCCAGGCAGCCAGTGCCTGAACAAGAGGACACAGTCTCAGGCTGCACCAGAAGAGGTTCAGGTTGGATGTTAGGAAGAAGTTCTATATGGAAAGAGTGATTGCCCATTGGAATGGGCTGCCCAGGGAGGTGGTGGAGTCACCATCATTGGAGGTGTTCAGGAGGAGACTTGATGGGGTGCTTGGTGCCATGGGTTAGTTATTAGGTGGGTTGGATTGGTTGATGGGTTGGACATGATTATCTTGAAGGTCTCTTCCAACCTGGTTTGGTTTATTCTATTCTAAAAAAAAAAAAAAAAAAAAGCCAACAACCAACAAAAACAAATAAACAAAGACCAACCAAAACAAACAAATAAAACCAACAACAGCCAAAACCAAACACCAAAACTGAAAACCAGAGCTCTCTAATAGTTCATTCCAATATTCCCCAGTGTACTGTTTTGATAAGAGATATCTGTTAGAGCAGGTTGCCCCTAGCTGTACTTGAAGACCACATCTGTGACCATTTCTATCCTCATCCTATGTATTGACTTCACCATGTCGAAAACTGTTTTTCTAAATTGCTCAGTGAGGGCTGTTTTACACAGATGATAGCACTGTAGGAGAAGATGGATGGCCTTTGTAGCTATTATGCAAAAGCATAGTTTGGCATGCTATGGTGCTATTGATTTTTAAAGATATCAGGTATCAGTTGGTCTGGACACTATCTGTATGCGTCACTGACAGAGGTGACGCTACAATTCTCCTTACAGATCTACTGTCTATATTAGGACTTCTTAAAATATGTGAATTAGTCCTTTTATTTTATTTCTGTTATGTCTTCACTGTTCAGCTTGTATTAATACTTTGACCGTGTAACTGGAACATGTGGGTATTAGCTCTCTCATACCACAGACTACTTCAAAACAGGCTAAAACATCAGGTAGCATGCAGTGTACAGACATAGCAGAATCCAGACAGATTCTGAAATCAACAAAGTTCTACACACAGATGGATTGCTCCTACATTTTTGATCCAGATGCTGCTCAACTTTCACAATTGACTTTCAAATGAGATGAATGAGGGCTTGAATGTTCTTTTTTCAGTCTGTTTAGTTTTGGGGTTTTTTTTAACAGTTTGTTTTTCCCCTTCTGAAAAATTTAAACAGCCAAAGAGATGTTTTAGAAAGTTGAGGCAGGGGAGATAGCTTTGCAGGTTTATTGTTTTGATTTGTTTGGGGTTTTTTAATATATTCTGGACTGAAAACATATATGTCAAGGTTTTGCTTGGAGCAAATAATTTTTTGTTAATTGACTTATAAAGTCCCACAGAAAGGGCTATAATAGAAACATTGACAAGCATTTAACTATAACAGTAGTAGCAGGGTTGTTACAATAATTGGATTTGGGGCAGAATGCGAAGCTAAATTCACAGATTCTTTCCGCCTTGGGGGAGCTATTAATTTCTGTCTGAAACAACTAAGGTATAACTTAACATTAGCATGGGGAAAAAGACACTAGAAAAATAAATGGTTCCATCTCTATTAACTCCAAGAAAACAACTGTTACTTGATAGACTTAGTGATGCATGTAATATTGGAGTCTACATCTGGAAATCATTGCAAAAAAGAATAAATTGATTTATATTGACTGTCTTAATTTGTTGCTTTAAGTCAAAATGTGAAAGTTGAGATCTGCCACAAGTATTTCACTGGAGTGTTAAATGAAACAAAAACACCCAAATAAAACTGAGGAATTAAAGGTGGAAGAAATTAAGAGGTGGTCCTCTGACTGAGGATTCTGCTGTTTAATTCAATTTTGTGAGAACAAATACCTTTTCTTTCTAACATCTTAAAACTTATGCAAGTGAATAAAATTGCTTCATCCTGTCAGATAAATGCATAAAATGAAGTCATCATCAAATTGCACCTGGCAACAGTATCAATATTATGTGGGGTAGCACAGAAACTTTGCAGATGGAACTTCACATCCCAGGACACCCTTTAGTGTTATACCCTTGTTAAGCCTCTAGGGCTTGTACATATCCAATTGTCTCTTAAAAATGCTCATTAAGCTGTTCCGTCAATAGCTCTCCTCTAACTGATGAAGCTTGATTTGTTTTTGAAGTAGAATTAATTTCTGTGGAATTATTTGCTCCAGATCTCTGCGCAGATGGCACTATGATTTTACCAAAAAAAAAAAAAAAAATAAAAAGCTTTCATCAGTTGATAGGGGAGAAGTGGTATTTTTTTTAAAAATACATGTTTAATATGACCTAGATAATGATGATCAATTTTCAGCTTGACTCAGCTGTAGTGCTTCTTTCAACCATCTTGAAAAAGATCTGATTTAAACAGCAGCTTTTGCTAAGATAATTGAAACTTGCTGGTATGAGCATATGTGGGTTTATTTAATCTCTGATCTGAAGTTCCAAAATCACAGCACTGAACAGGCTCTGTATTACACCTTTTTGTTTTTTTGTTTTTGGGTTTTTTTTTATCCCTTTTGCTAACAGAAAAGGCTAAATCTCTTCACTCTGTCCAGTTCACTTGATACTCTACATGTGCTGACTGCCTACACTGCTTCTGCTCATCATACACACAGATAGCTGTGAAATTCAGCAAGATGCTTCCTTCCTGTCTTGAGCAAGGGGAAAATTTACTGGAGTTGATTTCACCACTCTACAACAGGAATCTGCTTAGATTTTCTAAGTAACTTAATTCTAATGAAGTTAGTAGATTTGTTGTGAGTTGAAATGTTACTCCTTATAAATCATGTCCAGGGAGGTGGTCGAGGCCCCGTCCCTGGGGGTGTTTAAGACCAGGCTGGATGAGGCTCTGGCCAGCCTGATCTAGTGTGGGGTGTCCCTGCCCATGGCAGCGGGGTTGGAACTAGATGATCCTTGTGGTCCCTTCCAACCCCGAATGATACTATGATACTATGATAATCTGCCCTTTTTAGTGTTTTCAGAAGCAAAACTAAAAAGTCTAACTTCAGAATTATTTCTAAATTCAGCTATAAAAGTGTCTGTTGGAATAGCATACTCTGCCATTGTATTATTGCTTAAAACTTTGCTTTCTAAAGCACTCTCTATATTTGAAATGTTAAGGGTTTTTTTCCCTTCTATCCTAAGGATATATTCAGTCTAATGCCTTTGTAGTGGTCTGTTAGCAGCCTCACAATGGTCTTCATAAGTGATTACTGTCTTGTATCTTGGGACTGAATTGCTGCAGCTGATGGGCAGTTATTCATTAGACAAATGTTTCTACAGGAAACCTAACTACAGAGTTTGTTGTATGGCACTCTCTAATAATTGACTGCTGACACAGCTGGTTAGCCAGAAACATATCAGAATTTTTGTTTATGGTCTACTTAATTGCTGAATGTAAAATCAGAAGATTGCCAAGAATTAATGTTAATTAAGTCTGGCTGTTCATTTAGTAGAATACTGAGAATATAAATAGATTTTAAAAACTTACTGATAATTATTTTTCCTTTTTCTAATATTTTTCAATATAGTTGTTACTTTCATATATTTTTTCCAGGGCAAGTATTCTACAAAGCAACAAAATTTTTTTCTAGGAAGTTTTCCACTAAGCATAGCAGAATATTTCTCTATATTTAATGTATTTATTTTTTCTAATGTTGTCACCCTTTGCCATGACATTCTTTATTCTCTATGTCATGGCCCTTTATCTCTGATGTTTCTGTGATTTTCATGCTTGGTTCTCATATATCTGCAGAGTTAACTCCGTTTTACAGCTTCTGTCACTGTTCTCAGAAACCATAATAGGAAACAGGAGTATGTAAACACTT
The DNA here is from genome assembly GCA_011125475.1 of Melanerpes aurifrons. NCBI lineage: Eukaryota > Metazoa > Chordata > Aves > Piciformes > Picidae > Melanerpes > Melanerpes aurifrons. Next base: position 3,608,356 of record WWNC01000071.1, on the reverse strand, counting down.
ATGTAAACCATTATTCCAGGAGTGCAGCTGGAACCCTTGCCAGTGAAGGCTGAGGTAAAGAAGTTGCTGAGAACCTCAGCCTCCTCCATGTCACTTGTCACCCATTCAGCTGTTTCCTTTCTGAGGGGGCCCATACCTTTCCTGATCTTCTTTTTACTATTAATAAACCTATAGAAATGTTTACTGTTCCGCTTGATCTCCCTGGCTAGATTTAATTCTAACTGAGCTTTGGCTTTTCTAACCAGTTCTCTTGCTGCTCGGGTAGCTTCCTTACCTGCCCCCCATTCCAGCTGTCGTGCACTCCTTGTAGAATTTCTTTTTGTGCAACAGCGTGCCCAGGAGCTCCTTGCTCATCCAGACAGGTCCACTAGCATTATATCCTGCTTTCCTCTTTGTGGGAAATGGAGAAGGTGATCCTTGAATACTGACCAGCTGTCCTAGACCCCTCTTCCCTCTAGGGTTTTGTCCCATGATACTTTGGCCAGCAGACCCCTGAAGCAATCAAAGTGTGCATGCCTAAAGTCCAGGGTTGTAAGCTTGGGATACATCCTCATAGTTACCCTGAGGATCTTAAATTCATGGTTTCATAGTTTCATAGTTTCATTCAGGGTTGGAAGGGACCACAAGGATCATCCAGTTCCAACCCCCCTGCCATGGGCAGGGACACCCCACACTAGATCGGGCTGGACAGAGCCTCATCCAGCCTGGTCTTAAACACCTCCAGGGACGGGGCCTCGACCACCTCCCTGGACAACCCATTCCAGGGTTTCACCACTCTCATGGTGAAGAACCTCCTCCACACATCTAGCCTGAATCTCCCCACTTCCAGCTTCATTCCATTCCCCCTAGTCCTATCACTACCTGAGATCCTGAGAAGTCCTTCCCCAGCCTTCCTGTAGGCCCCCTTCAGATACTGGAAGGCCACAATTAGGTCACCTCGGAGCCTTCTCTTCTGCAGACTGAACAGCCCCAACTCCTTCAGTCTGTCCTCATAGGAGAGGTGCTCCAGCCCTCTGATCATCCTTGTGGCCCTTCTCTGGACACCTTCCAGCACCTCCACATCTCTCTTGGAATAGGGGCTCCAGAACTGGAGGCAGTACTCCAGGTGGGGTCTTACCAGGGCTGAGTAGAGGGGAGGATCACCTCCCTCGACCTGCTGGCCACACTCCTCCTGATGCAGCCCAGGATCTGATTGGCTTTGTGGGCTGCAAGTGCACATTGAGAGCTCATGTTGAGCTTCATGTCCACCAGCACCTCCAAGTCTCTCTCCTCAGGGCTACTTTCCAGCCCTCAGCCTGGATTTGTGCCTGGGATTGCCTCCACCCAGATGCAGGACCCTGCGCTTGCTCTTATTGAACCTCATGAGGTTGGCTTGTGCCCACCTCTCCAGCCTGTCAAGGTCCCTCTGCATGGCCTCCCTTCCCTCCAGCATGTCTGCTGCACCACACAGCTTGGTGTCGTCAGCAAACTTGCTGAGGGTGCACTCAATGCCACTGTCCATGTCACCCACAAAGATGTTGAACAAGACAGGTCCCAGGACTGATCCCTGAGGGACTCCACTGGTCACTGGCCTCCACTGGGACATGGACTCATTGACAGTCACTCTTTGGGTGCGACCATCAAGCCAGTTCCTTATCCATCTAGTGGTCCACCCATCAAACCCATGTGTCACCAGTTTGGAGACCAGGATGTGGTGCGGGACAGTGTCGAAGGCTTTGCTCAGGTCCAGGTAAATGACATCAGTTGCTCGCCCCTCATCTATTAATTTTGTCACCTGCTCATAGAAGGCCACCAGGTTGGTCAGGCAGGATTTGCCCTTGGCAAAGCCATGCTGACTGTTCCCTATCACCTTTTCACTATTCTATTGCTTCATGGTCACTGCAGTCAAGGTTATCCCTGAACTTTACATTGGTCACCAGCCCTTCCCTATTGGTAAGAACAAGGTTCAGCACAGCACCTTTTCTCATTGGTTCCTCTACCGTTTGGAGGAGGAAGTTGTCATCTATGTATTCCGGGAACATCCTGGAATGATGGTACCTAGCTGTGTTGTCTGTCCAGCAGATGTAAGGGTGGTGGAAATCTCCCATGAGGACCAGAGCTTGTGAACATGAAGCCACTTCTATTTGCTTGTGGAGTGCCTCATCTGCTGGGTTCTGCTGGTCAAGTGTCCTGTAGCAGACCCCTACAGTAACATCTCCTTCCCCTGTCTTCCCCTTAATCTTCCCCATATACTCTCAACCAGCTCATCATCCTTCCCCAACTGGAGCTCACATGATTTGAGCTGGTCACAGATGTAGGGAGCAACACCTTTTCTCCTACCCTGCCTGTCCTTTCTAAAGAGCTTGTACCCATCTATCCCTACATTCCAGTCATGGGAATCATCCCACCAAGTTTCAGTAATAGCCACTATGTCATAGCATCCTATCAGTGCACTAGCCCTTAATTCATCCTGTTTATTGCCCAAGCTGTGTGCATTTGCATAGAGGCACTTCAGCTGGGCTGGCCATGTCACCCTCTTAGGTGAATCCCCCTTGATTCTCTTGGGGTGTCATGGTGCTTCATCCTTGGCTTGCCTCAGGGCAAGAAGTTGAGAGCTCTTGCTAGCACTCCATCCCTCTGCCTCTGATGAGCTGCCCCAATGTTTGTCATAGGCAAGCACGAGATTAACAACTCCTTCCCCCTTTGAATCTAGTTTAAAGCCCTAATTTCATAGTGTTTATTTGCCTACTTGTCTGTGTCACTAGCACCTTTCAGTTTATTTCAGATTAAATTCTCCACAGAGGGACATAATACAGAGCAGTCTTTACAAAATACTTCTTCCAAAATAGGTAATTTTCCTAAATGTCCTTCAGGTTCTTAGTCTTCTTTACCTAAATGCAAATTACACTGGGTGCAAGATTCTGAAGGAGAAAAGGGGAAATCTTTATACAGAGAGAGTATTTATTCATTAATACATTTTTCTCTCTTTTTGCTGATTGATTTGTTTGATAGAGTAGTAAGGTCTACATCATGTAATTTAATGATATAGTAGAAAATATTGTTGCCTCAAACCTCATTGGCTGAGTGTACTTTGTTTAATCTGCCCTCCTAGCAGGTTTTCCATTTAGAAAAGAAATGGGTGTTGCATTTGCACATCTTTTTTTGCCTACCATACCTTGCACTGGTAGCAAATGTTCTCACAGATGCAAAGTTAGGAAATGTACTCTCTTCCTTTATTTAAAATCTTTAATTAATGTCATAATATGGTATGATTGTTTTTACTTTATCTGAGGTTTTAATATCAGCTTCTTTTTGATCCGTAAGACCTTTGAATATCTTTTAGTTATGAAGACACATTGCCTCATGAGCTATTTTTTTTCCAGTTATACCTTTGTTAAGGTGATTTAAGATTTCTTTCTCCACTAATAAATTTTGGTTGTTTTTTTTTCTGATTGCATTATATTTACAATTTAGCTTCACTTCCAGAAGTCTTAAATTTTAATACTGTGACACTGACACTTCCTAGGAATACATTTACTATCGTGCAAACCTTGAATTTCCTGGTTTTCATGTAAGTCTTACATCCAGTGTTTTCCTACTTGGAATCTGCATTATCATGCTAAGAAATTATCCATTAGGTATGTGAGAATTTGCACACAATTGTCTCTGTTAAACTGAATGTGTCTCCTCCTAGTACTTGAGAGAGGATGTGAATGACAAGATTATAAGGATGTACTGGACACCCTTTATACTATGTATTCATGTAGTAAATTCTGTAGAATAGATATCTCTTTGCAGAACAAGCCTTACAAGTCAAAAAAGGGTCTGTTCATTCTGGGGTATATCCTTGAATATACATGCAGTACTTGTACTGATCACTTCACTTAGATGCCTGCTCCTTTTCTATAGTAATGGAGGGAGACTGTCCTCCTTAAAGAGAGACTGAGTTTTAAATTCACTCTAGACTAATCAGGGATTAACACTTTGTGGATGATGGGACACCTTCTAATGTTAAGGTTCCTAAATCAGATACCTCAGGTAAGTGCACTGAATTTACTTGACCACAGAGTCCACATGGTGGAGGGGCTCTAGAAGACACTAGTGATTCTGAGTCTGTTGAATATCCAGGTTGCTTGTAATAAAATGTATAGCTTTTATTAATCTGCATAATATTGGAGTATAAGATGATTCAAGCTCCTTAAAACTCTCAGAATATCTTTTATTGTTCTCTTAATATAGCCTTTTTATACAGTACTGTTTCCTGAATGTCATCTCTAACGTGAAATTTACTGGTTCAGTATACAAGAGTACACTCAGAAAGCTAGTTTATCTCTTGAGTCTGGGCATTTTGGTTGGTTTTAAACAAAGATAAATGATCTCATTGCATTACAGGAACTTGTCATTAATAATACTAGGTGTGTCATGTACATTATAACAGGTTCAGTGCCTTTGGTCCTTTGACATTTTATGAAGCAGTGGTAATGAAATTTGTGAGCTGATAAGCTGCTTTGTGTAAAAGAAAACAAGACTTGAGATTATTTACAAGAGTTTATTTAAAAGTGTCAGATAAATGAATAATCTATTTTAGGATGGTGTTACAATGTCCATTCAGGAAATGAGAAAAAAGCTTTCTTAAAACTGCATTATTATGCATTCTGCAAATAATCCCTATTAAACAGTTTATTGCTATGCATTAAATCTATCCAACATTGTGCCCATCCACAAGAAGGGCCGGTTGGATGAGCCAGGGAATTATAGGCCTGTCAGCCTGACCTCAGTGCCAGGCAGAATTATGGAACAGGTCATCCTGAGTGCAATCACACAGCACTTACAGGATGGCCAAGGGATCAGGCCCAGCCAGCATGGATTTAGGAAGGGCAGGTCCTGCCTGACCAACCTGATCTCCTTCTATGATCAGGTGGCCTGCCTGGTGGATGTGGGGAGGCCTGTGGATGTAGTCTACCTGGACCTCAGCAAGGCCTTTGGCACCGTCCCCCATAGAAAACTCCTGGCCAAGCTGTCAGCCCATGGCTTGGATGGGAGCACATTGTGATGGGTTAGGAACTGGCTGGAGGGCCATGCCCAGAGAGTGATGGTGAATGATGCCACATCCAGCTGTCAACCAGTCACTAGTGGTGCGCCCCAAGGATCAGTGCTGGGCCCTGTGCTCTTTAACATCTTTATTGATGAGGGCATTGAGTCCATCATCAGTAAATTTGTGGATGACACCAAGCTAGGGGCAGGAGTTGATCTGCTGGAGGGTAGGGAGGCTCTGCAGAGAGACCTCGACAGGCTGGACAGATGGGCAGAGTCCAACAGCATGAGATTTAACACATCCAAGTGCCGGGTTCTGCACATTGGCCACAACAACCCCATGCAGTGCTACAGGCTGGGGTCAGAGTGGCTGGAGAGGTAGTGAGGAACCTGGGGGTACTGGTTGATGGTAGGCTGAACATGAGTCTGCAGTGTGCCCAGGCAGCCAAGAGGGCCAATGGCATCCTGGCCTGCATCAAGAACAGTGTGGCCAGCAGGAGCAGGGAGGTCATTCTGCCCCTGTACACTGCACTGCTTAGGCCACACCTCGAGTCCTGTGTCCAGTTCTGGGCCCCTCAGTTTAGGAGGGATGTTGACTTGCTGGAACGAGTCCAGAAAAGGGCAACAAAGTTGGTGAGGGGCTTGGAACACAAGCCCTATGAGGAGAGACTGAGGGAGCTGGGGTTGTTCAGCCTGGAGAAGAGAAGACTCAGGGGTGACCTTATCACTCTCTACAACTACCTGAAGGGAGGTTGTAGACAGGCGGATGTTGGTCTCTTCTCCCAGGCAACCAGTACCAGAACAAGAGGACACAGCCCCAGGCTGCGCCAGGGGAGGTTTAGGTTGGATGTTAGGAAGAAGTTCTATACAGAAAGAGTGATTGCCCATTGGAATGGGCTGCCTGGGGAGGTGGTGGAGTCGCCATTATTGGAGGTTTTCAGGAGGAGACTTGATGGGGTGCTTGGTGCCATGGTTTAGTTGTTTAGGTGGGTTGGATTGGTTGATGGGTTGGACGCGATGATCCTGAAGGTCTCTTCCAACCTGGCTTGGTTTATTTCAGAAATTTATTTCAGAAGTAATTATCAGTAGGTATGTAATAATTAATAACCTGGATTTTATGAAGCCCCTAGGTAAGGTCATACATTTTTTTCTAGAGTGATTTTACATTTTTTCTTCATACAAAGATAGTCCTGCTAAATTTTTTTAATTTTGGCTGCTCTGAGGTTTAAACATTGTGAGCTTTAGTGTTTCCCTTTTTTGTAGCTAATTTCTTCCCATTGAAAAAAATCAGTATCAAGAATTTAAATCATAGTAATAATAGTAGTAAAAACAATTATTTAGCTTCTTCTTTCTTTAAAAATAGCACATTAATTTCTTCTTGTAATATTAGACTAAGATAGCAATTACTTTTATAAATATCATGCAAGTAGGGAAAGATCAGGAAAAAAATGTATTTAACAATTTTGGGAGCTGGGAGTTTGCATAGCTCTCCAGCTGACAGAGAGATGATACTAGAAAGCATAGTAAAACACTTATGTATGGGATAAAGAACATAATGTCAGCCTATTAATCATGACTGCCATAATAAATTGTTATTTAATAATGATAAATTTCTGTTAAACTTAAAAGTGTTAAATATCAAGAAACCATAGGTCAGTCAGACTCACAACTATCCCTAAAAAGGGGATGAAACTACTCATTCTTGAAGCCATCTTTAAGTATGTTTAGGAAAAGAAGGTTATCAGGAGTAGTTAGTGGACAATGAGATGGATTGAGAACTGGCTAAATAACCAAGGTCAGAGGGTTGCTATCAGTGGTACAGGGTCCCAGGGATCAGTACTCAGTCCAGTCTTATTCAACACCTTCATCAACAATCTGGATGAAGGGATAGAGTGTACCTTCCGAAAGTTTGCTGATGATAAAAAACTGCCACCAGTGGCTGACACACCAGAAGGCTGTGTTGCCATTCAGCAGGCTGGAGAGTTGGGTAGAGCAGAACCTAACAAAGTTTAAGAAGGGCAAGTGTAAGGTCCTGTACCTGGGCAGAATGACCCTCCATGCACCAGCACAGCTTAGAGTTCGACCTGCTGGGAGGCAGCTCTGTGGAGAAGGGCCTGGGAGTCCTGGTGGACAAGATGCTGACCATAAGCCATCAATGTGCCCTAGTGAGTATGAAGGCCAGTGTTATCCTAGGGTGCATTAAGAGGTGACCAGCAGGTCAAGGACAGGTCTACTTCTACTCTGCTCTAGTGAGGCCATATCTGGAGTATTGAGTCCAATTCTGGGTTTCCCAGTTCAAGAGAGATGAGAAACTACTGGAGAGAGTTCAACCAAGGGTTATAAAGTTGATGAGAAGGTGGGAGCAGTAAAGGCTGAGAAATCTGCCTCTATTTAGCCTGCAGAAAAGAAAACTGAGAAAGTATCAAGACCTAAAGGGCAGGGAACAAGAGGATGGGGTCCGTAACAGGGCAAGGGGTGACAGGCACAAAGTGTAATACGGGAGGTTCCATCTGAAGATGAGGAAAGAAATCCTTACTTTGAGGATAACAGAGCACTAGAGCAGGTTGTGGGGTTGAATATCTTCACTGAAGATCTGGTCCTACACAGGCTGTTTTAACAGGGGAGTTGAACTAAACAATCTCTGGGAATCCTTTCCAATCCCTACTAACCTGTGATTAGTGAATTTTCTGATGTATAACAAAACTTAACAACCCATTCCATAAAATAAGCATGAAAAGGTATTGTCACAGCAATGGCTGCATCATCACAGACCATGGATTAGTTTTACTTCCACTGACACATCAACCAAATGAGAATAATTGACTAGTGAGAGAGAAAAACTTTGCTTAAATTTTAACAGGAAAAAGAAGCTATTACCAAAATGCAGCAATAGAAATAGCATATATGGTGAGAAGTAACTATATTTCTTTTAAATTATGATATGTGGATTTTGAAAGTTTTATTAGTCAGAAAATCTTAATTTAGAGTAATAAGAGTTCGCAGAAATGTCTCCAATGGGAGCTGATAGTTGAAAGCAAAGGCTAGTGAGACTGGTTATTTTTCTCTTTAGGCCATAACTCTAAATAAATAAATCAGATGTTGCCATATTTAGTTTCATAAAATCTGTCAAACTGAAAGATAAAACCTGGAAGTGCACCATGAAATTACCACAAATCCACACAGAACTGGATTCAACAAACATTTTCATCTTACACGAACTGACAAAAAGCAGTACTGCTCCTGCTCACTATTTCACATGAAATAATTATTAAAAGGAGAAGTGAAAACATTCTGAACTACAATTTTCTCCTCATGTTTTGATGTCAAGTGCTACCTAAACAGTGTCTCTGGTAAGCCAGCTTTTGGTTTTTAAATATTGAGTTGTACACCCTTAAGCAGCATCCTACCATTTTCAAATCAAAAGTTAAATGAGATCCTGCCCTTGTATAGATCTGGTGGGCTGTGCAGACCAAAAAAATACGACGAGCAAAAATGTTTCTCAAGAAGGAGCATGGAATTAGCTCAACATGTCAGCATATAGATTCTGATGTGCTAGGCTCAGTATCACAGAGCTAAGCAGAGGACACCTGGCCCTGAGGCCAAAGCTAGTTGTTCCAGGACCTCTTTGTAGGTTGTAGGTAAGGATGACGTCTTCCAGAGAACCTCCAATGCCAGCTACCCTTTCACACTCTGATACTTTTTAGTAAGTAAATCTGGGTTCAAATCACTTTTCTAAGTCAAGAAAAGAAGAAAATCATACTGCCTCTTCTAAACAATATATAAATAATAAACAAAGTGGTTTATATTTCTGTGTGTGACAGGCATTATCATGGCCATCTGGGAACTTATGCAACTACATTGTTGGCACTGCTACTTCTGTTCTTAGTAAGGTACCAAACATCCAGAAACTCTGGACAAAATAACAAATATATCTTTTTTAAGTGCTGTTTTTTATGTGTTTGCCAAACATACACATAGTATATACCTGGGAAAACAGATATCAAGCTAGCACATTTTGTGCATATGTACTTTCAGTGAAGCTCCTATCTCTAGCTAAGCGTCATGCAAATTTTCTGGGAGAGGCAACTTTTTTGTTTGTTTAGATGTTGTTTTGGTGGTTTTTTTTTCAAATGCTATCCCTTCATTATGTGAAGTGTACCATTCAAGTTAAACTAACAACAAAACAAAACAGATAGTACACTACACTGTCTCCATAATTAGGCTACCTAAAGAACAAAGATGTTTGGTTTCCTTGCAACTGGTATTTTAGCATAACTCACATTGAATAGTCGCCAGTGTCTAAACATTTTTAACATTATCTATCCTTCCACTGTTTCTTCTAATTTATCCACCTTCTGCTTTGGAGAATGGTGAAATTCAACATGCACTGCCCAAGCAGCCATCTCTTGTAGTTTGCTATAAAATTAGAATTGTTTGTTTCCTTTGTTGCTGAAAAAAAAAAATATATATATATAAAAAGATGTTAAGGCAAAAGGTCTTCCTCAACCCAAAGCATGTACGAGTTGCCCTTAAGACATTATCCCATAAGATCTTTTATTCCCAGGAAAGAGCATGAATGGATAGCAAAAAGTCAATCCCCACTCCTTCACATACCAATATTCTGCCTAATATGCATGTAAAGATATATACAAAATGGAAAGCAATTATCAGCGTAACATTTCAGATTATAGTAATTCTCATAAAATAACTAAAAGCTCAGTTTACTATGATCAGTTACTGTGCTAATGGTATTCTCCCATGATGAAATCTCTGGTCTTAAGAAAAGATTTTCTAGTGTAGGTTACATTTACAAAACATTTTCACAAGCTGTGCTGCAGTTCAAAACCAATGTGTGCTCTCCTGTGTAAAGGAGAAGGATGCCAGAGAGTAGCTACATGTATTAACAGTGGTAGGGAAACAGGATAATTAAAAGATAACTAGGAAGATAATTAAATGATAATAGAGACTAACCTGATGTGCTTTAGGCTAAGTGCAATAATTAATCTTAATACATGGTATATAATAAGAGCTTTCCAAGAGCTCTACACTAACTTGCTATTACGAAATCACTGTTCTTTGTACAGGAAATAATTGAACTAAAGTGAAATGTTCATGTTAGTCTTGTGTAGTTCTTTGTGGAAGGGTATTTTTATAGAGCAGGCAGGAAGAAATTAACTACTCATTTAGCTATGGAATTTATGAGGTTTTCAAATATACAAGAATCCTCTGCCCCTGACTGGTTTTGGGTTTCAATGACTTTAATAAAAGATACTGGAGTGTCTGGAGATTCGAGTTTGTACACAAAAGCAAATGCTCATCAAACTGCAAGGCTACTTTAATCCTGTTCTGGAAGGGAACATTTCTTGGAAGAGCCACTTCTTTTTATTGCAAACCATCAAATAACAGACCTTGGAGCATTTTGCTGTCCTCTTGTTTATTTAAATAGACTTTAAGTTTTTTAAGATGATGACCTCAATTTGTTTACACTTATTACTTTCATTTCAGAGTGCCTATCTTATGGCATAACAGTCTTATATTGTTCTTTTTTACAGGCAAGTGAATTAGAATTATAAAATAACAAATGGTAGGCTACAGTCATTCATTATGTCAACTCTGTGGGGAAACAGCAAAGTAAGTATTAATTACTGTCAGTCATGATATTGTCTTTTACAATATGGACTGGTTGGGAATAGATTAAGGTCAATAATTTCCATTCATACAGCTCTCCAAATGGTGGCAACATGTAATGAGTATAGCTAAAAAGACTTTACAAATGTAACACTTCCTTTTAGCATCAATACATGAAAGGAGGTGTAATTGATAGAAATGAACAATTTCTACTGTTTTTGACCATAAAATGTCATTCATTCATTTCAGCTTTAAAAAAATGGAGGTAAAAGAATAGGATAGGATAGGATAGGATAGGATAGGATAGGATAGGATAGGATAGGATAGGATAGGATAGGATAGGATAGGATAGGATAGAATAAACCAGGTTGGAAGAGACCTTCAAGATCATCGCGTCCAACCTATCACCCAACACCACCCAATCAACTAACCCATCTAACCAAGCACCCTGTCAAGTCTCCTCCTGAACACCTCCAGTGACGGCGACTCCACCACCTCCCCAGGCAGCCCATTCCAATGGGCAATCACTCTCTCCATGTAGGATAGGATAGGATAGGATAGGATAGGATAGGATAGGATAGGATAGGATAGGATAGGATAGGATAGGATAGAATTGAATAGAATTGAATTGAATTAACCAGGTTGGAAAAGACCTTTGAGATCACCAAGTCCAACCTAGCATCCAACACTATCTAATCAACTAAACCATGGCATCAGTCCAGTCTCTCCCTAAACACCTCCAGTGATGGTGACTCCTCCACCACCCTGGGCAGCCCATTCCAATGGCAAATCACTCTTTCTATGGAGAACTTCTTCCTAACATCCAGCCTAAACCTCCCCTGTTGCAGCTTGAAACTGTGTTCTCTTGTTCTGGTTCTGGTTGCCTGGGAGAAGAGATCAACTCCCACCTGAAAAGCAGGAATCAGGTTTGAAGATATACTGAAAGCTTAGATATTAATTATCAGAATACCAAGACAAAATTGGCTGAGTGGAAATCTACCATTTATATCAGTAGAGGGTGTAGTCATACTTGACTCTCTCTGGTATGCCCAGCTACATCTAAATTACTGACTCTTCTACTAGCTGCAGTGATTCACACTTTCCACTTTGCCATGTACTCTGAAGTTATCTTTATCATGGAAAGCAAAAGGAAGACTCAGTGTGCTCTGCACTGGACAGGTGGAAGGTGCAAGGAGATACCTTCTGAATTTCAGTCAGAAAGGCACAACAGCAAATAGTGTAATAAATTTGATTTAACTATAAGATAGAAATAGGGAGAGAAGTATAATTAGAAAGTAAATCCTATACCACTTCAGACGTTGGAAACCCCAATTTTGTGCAACATTGGACTGACTCCAGGTGAATTCCCACAGTTTGCTGTTCAGAATCCACCTACACAGAGGTTCAGTCTCCCTCCCATACTGCAATCTCTTTTGTCTTGTACAGCAAACAAAATCATTTGTCTTCCTTCAGGACAGAATGACATCCACCAGGTTGCAGTGTTGGCCAACCTTGAGCATGCTAGCACCTTCCTCTACAGTGTTACATGCTAGTACATTGGTTATATAGCAGCTATTCATGTTAAGAGTAATTCAGACTTCTCAATCCTCAAGTACAAGGCCAAATAGAGTCAGTGTAGCCTGTCCAAGACCACCAGCTCTTTCAATAAGGTGTTCAACCCAAGAGACATGTTACAAATGGCTGATTTGCTAGTGCAATATTGGGTAGGACTGATAAACATATTACAGATTATTTACTTCAACAAGCTGCAGAAGACTCTGATAAAGCAGAATTAAAAAAAAAAAAAAAGCTGAAAAATTGAAGATTATGTGAGCTGTTTGTGTTCATATATCACACTATGATTTCTCTGAACTAGTAGGAGAAGAGTTAATTTGGAGGAGATGATCACTTGCTGCATATTCTTTTGTTTTCAGAATTTATATTTTCTGTTTTAAATTTTAAAAAATCTACTTGAAAAGAGAAGTGGGTGGAGGAAAGCAAATAAAGAAGCAAAAGTGTACTTTGCATGCAGTCTTAGTTTTATTTCTGCATAGTAACCAGTGTCTAAAATAATTCATCCAGGCTAGCATATTCAAAAATATCTATATCGTACACAGTGGTGTGCCTTGTGGACATCTGGCCTTGAATTTCTAATCCTTTGCTTCATGGATATAAAAGCATTTAAGCTTATTAAATTGTTAATGTGAAGCATAAATGCTTAGGCAAATATAATCCATATCTATGTCTTATATTCTGCTGAACTCCATTTGTAGAATTCTAGGAGTCATGACATTACACAGCTGCACTCCCAATTCAGGTATCATTGCATCTCCTGTGATTTTGAGACGACAAAATCACATAACCTGTTTGGTTTTCTCAAAAACAGAAGAACATTACTGTGACCATGTTAATGTTAAATGAGAAATTGTTATGAAATCAATTCTTTGTAGAGATTAAGTATGACATTCAATACTTTATTTATTTATTCTTGTTTACTCTCTGGCAAAAGAATTCAGATTCCACTAAGAACTGCAAATGCAAAAACCTGCCATTCCCCTCATTCAACTGAAAGCAACGAAACAGAAATTTCATGGAAAACTTGTTTTGCAGTCTTCCAGGGTACACTTGTTGGCAGTGCACTCTGTTCCTTCATATAGGTCGCTGATGAATAAATTGAATAGTATCACAGTATCACAGTATAACTTAGGTTGGAAAGGACCTCGAGGATCATCGAGTCCAACCTATCAACACAGACCCCATGACTAGACCATGGCACTAAGTGCCACATCCAATCTCCTCTTGAACGCCTCCAGGGATGATGACTCAACCACCTCCCTGGGCAACCCGTTCCAATGATGAATGACTCGCTTGGTGAAGAACTTCCTCCTCACCTCGAGTCTAAACTCGTGAGTGTTCCAATACCGACTCAAGGGGACCCCACTAGATAGAGGCCTCCCTCCAACTAGACTCTATCAACTCAGTTGACTTAGTCAGCTAGACTCTGTCCCATTGACTAACCCTCTCTGACTTCTTGTGTTCAATCAGTTCACAATTCACTTAATTACCTGATCATCCAGACCACACTTCCTCAGTTTAGCTGTGAGGATGCAGTGTCAAATACCTTCTTGAGATCAGGATAAACCACATCCCCTATGCTACCATCATCTATCCACCTGGTCATGACCTCAGTAAAAGGCAGTCAAGATTTCATGGAGTTCATTCGGACATTTTTTTTTGGCAAGACTCAATATGGATGTTTTTAAGGAAATGCTATATGTTTGCAAATCCTGTCACAGTGAGTAGGAGATGAGGGTGTCTGACACTTCCAAGGAACACAACAGTTACCAAGATCATGTTATCCACCACATAATTAGATGGAGAGGAATTTCAATAGGACTTAGAGCTATTCACAAGGGGACAACCACAGATTAAAATATGTTTTGAAAAGAGAATCACATTTAACAAAAAAGAAATTGTGATTTCCACTACAGTATTTCTTACAATAATCATAAGTGCCAAGAATGATAGTAAGGTTTGCAGAATAAGAGAGTGAACTGGATTCAGCTAGGATAGGGTTAAGTTATTTGTTTGTTTTCCTCTTCACAAGAAGCTGAGAGGGGCCACAGTGAAGACAAGCAGCTGAACCAGCCAATGGGTATTTGATACCATACCAGTGCCATGTTCATTATACAATTGAAGGGACGGCTGGGGCAAGTGCAGGTGCTTTGAGCAGGTGATTGCAACCTGGCCTGGGCAATGAATGGTTCAGGATCAAGAAACAGGCCTGTCTGGGCCATCACAGTCAATGCTGTGTTTTGTATCACTCACTGTATGTATTATTTATCTATGTTATTGTTCTTCCTGGTTACTGCTACCTCTTTGTGCTGTTGTATTAAACTTTCCTTATCTCAACCCATGGGGTTTTGCCTTTTTCTTCCAATTCTACTTCCCATGCCACCGGTGGGTGGTGGTGATGGCAGTGTTTGTATGAGCAGCTGCATGGGGCTTGGCTGTGGCTGTGCTTGAACCACAACAGAGGGAAAAACAAACAAATGCAGCAATTCATTCTCCAGATCAAGGAGTTAATTGTATGTATCTAGAAAATAAAAGCTACAAACAGTGCAAGCCAACAACTGGAATGGTAGCAAGCTAATGAAAGCAAAAAGAACTGCTTAACAATGGCAATGTCACTATTAAGCTTTCAAGATAATCATTGTAATACAAATACATGGAAATATGCTGATATCACTTGGGGCTGATTCGTGCTGCTTTAAGATAGACATGTAGCATGCTTCTTTTGATAATCTGTTCATCACTCTGTTTCATATGATATATTTATATTCCTCTGGCTGTGAGAGTACCTGACAGTTTTCTTCATTGCCCATTCCACATGACAGACTCCCTTTCACCTGGCACTTGATAACATTTCCCTTGCTCCAGTTGTTGCAGTTCACTAAGAAATATCCAAGCTCCTCTAGTCTATGTAAATATTGCCAGAAACACTTTTGCAAAAGTAATTTATTTGTTGATGCCTTATCCTTGGAACTGTTTAAAGTTAGGGTGAATGGGGCTGTCAGCAACCTGATCTAGTGAAAAATGTCCCTGTTTATGGTAGGGACTGGTGGACTAGATAAGCATGAAAGATCACTTACAATCCAAACCTTTCTGTGATTCTATGAGTCTATGATTTGGTGTATCTAGAAAAGAAGCAAATTTGGTGCCTATTAAAATTAATTGAGTCCATTTTTGGCTTTGCTTCCCTTGCTTTGCCTCTGCTTTCCTTGCTTTTCAGGCGGTAAGGGGCTAGTGGCTCGGGACTTCCTGAGGAGAGGAGGAGGGGCAGCGGGCTCGAGTTGCCTACGTGCCTGAGGGCAGTGACGGAGCTGAGGGAGGGGTTGCCGCGGAAACTGCGTGCCAACCAAACAGACGCCAGCGCGTGGCTGAAGGGAGGAGGCAGCTTGAGGAGCGCAGCTCAGCTCAACTCAGCTCAGCTCAGCTCAGCTCAGCCTTCTTACTGACAGGAAAAAGGAAAGGAAAAAAAAAAAAAAAACAGGAAAAAAAAATAAAAAAAAAAGCGCCAGGTGGAGAGAGTGGTTACTGCAAGATGGTCACTACTAGAGCAAAGAAGAACAGAAGAACAGTGGGCGCCCAAACAGAGACCACTTACAAGCACGCAGATGTTCAGGTAGATGGCTGCAGTGAGTGCTGGAACCTGGCACTCGATATGGAGGATGGAAGGAACAACTTCTGTGTTAGGTGTGAGCAGATCAATGATCTGATGAGCATGGTGATTGAACTAAAAGAAGAGGTGGAAAGGCTAAGAGATATAAGAGATGGCGAGCAGAAAATTGACTATTCCCATAATCTAACAAGGAGTTTGATACCTTCCCAGCAGCAAGCCTCTCAACCTCCCTGTAGTAACCCACCTGAGCAGGGCCAATGGGAACAGGTCTCTGCCCGACGGAAGAAATACAAATGGAGAAAGTCTGCTACTTTGAGCAGCACGCTGCCTACAATGCAATTCCAGAACAGGTATGAGGCTCTGCAGGAGGAGCAGGTCATTGGTAAGGTTGAGGACTCAAGAAGGTCAGAAGCTGCATCGATGGCAGGTTGCCTCAGGCCAGCCATCAAAACTTACCCAGAAAAGAAACCTTGTAGGGTCATTGTTATAGGAGACTCCCTACCGAAGGGAACAGAGGCCCCAATATGCAGACCAGACCCATTTCATAGAGAGGTCAGCTGCCTCCCTGGTGCCCAAGTAAAAGACATTGTAGATAAAATTCCCAACCTCGTGAGTCCTTCAAACTACTACCCACTGCTGGTCTTTCAAGTGGGTAATGGCAATGTAACAATGAGAGGCTCACAATCTATTAAAAAAGATTTCAGAACCTTAGGGCAACTGCTAAAGGGATCAGGGGCTCAAGTTGTGTTCTCTATTATCCCTCTAACGCCAGCAATGGATGAGGAAACACTGAGGAAGGGCCGACAGGTCAATTCATGGCTCAGGGGCTGGTAGCATCGACAGGGCTTTGGGTTCCACAATCATGGATTGGTTTTCAAGGCACCAGAGCTGAAAACAACTTATGGGACACACTTGTCCCAGAGGGGGAAAAGAATCCTGGGACAGGAGTTGGCAGGGCTCATTGATAGGGCTTTAAACTAGATTTGAAGGGGGAAGGGGTTAATAGTCTCCTGCTGGTGGGTGACAGAGGGGCAGCTCACCAGCAGCAGAGAGAAGGAGAGCTGGTAAGGGCTCTCAACTTGCTGCCCTGAGGCAAGCCATGAATGATCCACCAGAACATTCTGTGGAAACCGAGGGGAATTGGCACAAGAGGAGGACAGGGCCAGCCCAGCTGAAGTGCTTCTATGCGAATGCGTGCAGCTTGGGCAACAAACAGGATGAGTTAAGGGCCACTGTGCTGCTGGGATGCCACGACATAGTGGCTGTTACTGAAATTTGGTGGAATTATTCCTCTGACTGGAATGTAGGGATAGATGGGTATAAACTCTTTAGGATGGATAGGGAAGGAAGGAGAGAAGGAGGTGTTGCCCTCTATGTCAATAACCAGTTGGAATCAGTGGCACTCCACCTGGGGAGGGATGATGAGCTGGTTGAGAGTGTATGGGTTAAAATTAAAGGCAGGACAGGGGAAGGAAATATTACTGTGGGGATCTCCTACAGGCCGCCTGACCAGCAGATCCAAGCAGGAACTGGCTGGAAGGCCGAGCCCAGAGAGTGGTGGTGAATGATGCCACATCCAGCTGGCGGCCAGTCACCAGTGGCATCCCCCAGGGATCAGTGCTGGGCCCTGTCCTCTTTAACATCTTCATTGATGATCTGGTTGAGGAGGTTGAGTCAGTCATCAGCAAGTTTGCAGATGATACCAAGTTAGGAGCAGATGTTTCATAGTTTCATTCAGGGTTGGAAGGGACCACAAGGATCATCTAGTTCCAACCCCCCTGCCATGGGCAGGGAAACCCCACACTAGATCAGGCTGGACAGAGCCTCATCCAGCCTGCTCTTAAACACCCCCAGGGACGGGGCCTCGACCACCTCCCTGGACAACCCATTCCAGGGTCTCACCACTCTCATGGTGAAGAACCTCCTCCTCACATCCAGCCTGAATCTCCCCACCTCCAGCTTCATTCCATTCCCCCTAGTCCTATCACTACCTGACATCCTGAGAAGTCCATCCCCAGCCTTCCTGTAGGCCCCCTTCAGATACTGGAAGGCCACAATTAGGTCACCTCGGAGCCTTCTCTTCTCCAGACTGAACAGCCCCAACTCCTTCAGTCTGCTCTCATAGGAGAGGTGCTCCAGCCCTCTGATCATCCTTGTGGCCCTTCTCTGGACACGTTCCAGCACCTCCACATCCCTCTTGGAATAGGGGCTCCAGAACTGGACACAGTACTCCAGGTGGGGTCTCACCAGGGCTGAGTAGAGGGGGAGGATCACCTCCCTCGACCTGCTAGCCACACTTCTCCTGATGCAGCCCAGGATCTGATTGGCCTTGCGGGCTGCAAGTGCACATTGGGAGCTCATGTTGAGCTTTTTGTCCACCAGCACCCCCAAGTCTCTCTCCTCAGGGACTGTTAGTCAGTTAGAGGGTAGAAAGGCTATGCAGAGGGACCTCAACTGACTGGACAGATGGGCAGAGTCCAATGGGATGTCATTCAACAAGTCCAAGTGCTGAGTGCTGCACTTTGGCCATGTCAATCCCATGCAGAGCTACAGGCTGGGGTTGGAGTGGGTGGAGAGCTCCCAAACAGAGAGGGACCTGGGGATACTGATCGACAGCCACCTGAACATGAGCCAGTAGTGTGCCCAGGTGGCCAAAGGGGCCAATGGCATCCTGGCCTGCATCAGGAATAGTGTGGCCAGCAGGAGTAGGGAAGTCATTGTGCCCCTATACTCTGCATTGGTTAGGCCACACCTTGAGTCCTGTGTCCAGTTCTGGGCCCCTCAGTTTAAGAAGGACATGGAAACACTTGAACGTGTCCAGAGAAGGGCAACAAGGCTGGTGAGAGGCCTTGAACACAAGCCCTATGAGGAGAGGCTGAGGGAGCTGGGATTGTTTAGCCTGGAGAAAAGGAGGCTCAGAGATGACCTCATTGCCCTCTACAACGACCTGAGGGGTGATTGTAGCCAGGAAGGGGTTGATCTGTTCTCCCAGGCAACCAGCACCAGAACAAGGGGACACAGTCTCAAGCTGCGCCAGGGGAGGTTTAGACTCGAGGTGAGGAGAAAGTTCTTCACTGAGCAAGTCATTCATCATTGGAATGGGCTGCCCAGGGAGGTGGTTGAGTCACGATCCTTGGAGGTGTTCAAGAGGAGATTGGATGTGGCACTTGGTGCCATGGTCTAGTCACGAGGTCTGTGTTTATAGGTTGGACTCGATGATCCTCGAGGTCTCTTCCAACCTTAGTTAAACTGTGATACTGTGATACTGTGAAGCAGATGAGGCCCTCCACAGGCAAATAGAAGTGGCTTCCAGGTCACAATCCCTGGTCCTCATGGGTGATTTCAACCACCCAGACATCTGCTGGAGGGACAACACAGCAAGGCACCAGCAATCCAGGATGTTCCTGGACTGCATGGAAGACAATGTCCTCCTCCAAATGGTAGAGGAACCAACAAGAAATGGTGCTATGCTGGACCTTGTTCTCACCAACAGTGAAGGACTGGTAAGCAATGTGAGGCTCAGAGACAGCCTTGGCTGCAGTGACCATGAAGCAGTTGAATTTAATCTCCTCAGGGCAATCAGGAGGAAGTATTCCAAGCTTACAACCCTAGACTTTAGGCGTGCAGATTTTGATGGCTTCAGGGATCTGCTAGCCAAAGTGTCGTGGGACAAAGCTCTGGAGGGAAGAGGGACCCAGGACAGCTGGTCAGTATTCAAGGACCACCTCCTCTGTGTCCAGGAGCTCTGTATACCAACAAAGAGAAAAGCAGGTAAGAATGCTAGGAGGCCTGCCTGGATGAGCAAGGGGCTACTGGACACACTATTACTTAAAAGGAAACTCTACAGGAAGTGGAGAGAAGGACAGGTAGAACAGGGGGTATATAAGGGAGCTGCCTGAGCAGCAAGAGTGCTGGTTAGGAAAGCGAAAGCAGAGTTTGAATTGAATCTAGCCAGGGAGATTAAAGGGAACGCTAAGAACTTTTACAGGTATGTTAATGGGAAGAAGAAGACTAGGGAAGGTGTGGGCCCCCTCAGAAAGGAAAATGGTGACATGGTCACAAGTGATGAGGAAAAGGCTGAGGTACTTAATAACTTCTTTACCTCAGTCTTCACTGCAAGGGCCTCTAGCCACACTCCTGATGTTATGGAAGTCATAGCCAGGGACGGGGAGGAAGAACTGCCCATTGTAAGTGCAGATCAGGTTCGTGATCATCTGAAGAACCTGAAAGTGTTCAAGTCCATGGGACCCGACGGGATACACCCATGGGTACTGAGAGAACTGGCAGATGAGGTTGCTAAACCCCTCTCTATCATATTTCAAAAGTCATGGCAGTCTGGGGAAGTCCCCACAGACTGGAAAAGGGGAAACATCACCCCCATTTTCAAAAAGGGTAAGAAGGAGGAACCAGGGAACTCCAGGCCAGTCAGTCTCACCTCTGTGCCCGGAAGCACAGATCCTCCTGGAGTCACTACTGGCTCAGAAGAATAGTGAAGAGGTGATTGGGAACAGTCAGCATGGCTTTGCCAAGGACAAATCCTGCCTGACCAACCTGGTGGCCTTCTATGAGCAGGTGACAAAATTAATAGATGAGGGGCGAGCAACTGATGTCGTTTACCTGGACCTGAGCAAAGCCTTCGACACTGTCCCGCACCACATCCTGGTCTCCAAACTGCTGACACATGGGTTTGATGGGTGGACCACTAGATGGATAAGGAACTGGTTTGATGGCCGCACCCAAAGAGTGGCTGTCAATGGGTCCATGTCCCAGTGGAGGCCAGTGACAAGCGGAGTCCCTCAGGGATCAGTCCTGGGACCTGTCTTGTTCAACATCTTTGTGGGTGCCATGGACAGTGACATTGAGTGCACCCTCAGCAAGTTTGCTGACGACACCAAGCTGTGTGGTGCAGTAGACACGCTGGAGGGAAGGGAGGCCATGCAGAGGGACCTGGACAGGCTGGAGAGGTGGGCACAAGCCAACCTCATGAGGTTCAATACGAGCAAGTGCAGGGTCCTGCATCTGGGTGGAGGCAATCCCGGGCACAAATCCAGGCTGGGCAGTGACTGGCTGGAAAGTAGCCCTGAGGAGAGACTTGGGGGTGCTGGTGGACAAAAAGCTCAACATGAGCTCTCAGTGTGTACTTGCAGCCCACAAAACCAATCAGATCCTGGGCTGCATCAGGAGAAGAGTGGCCAGCAGGTTGAGGGAGGTGATCCTCCCCCTCTACTCAGCCCTGGTGAGACCCCACCTGGAGTACTGTGTCCAGTTCTGGAGCCCCTATTACAAGAGGGATATGGAGGTGCTGGAATGTGTCCAGAGCAGGGATCAAGGATGATCAGAGGGCTGGAGCACCTCTCCTATGAGGACAGACTGAAGAATTTGGGGCTGTTCAGTCTGCAGAAGAGAAGGCTCCCAGGTGACCTAATTGTGGCCTTTCAGTATCTGAAAGGAGCTTACAGGAAGGCTGGGGATGGACTTCTCAGGACTTCTCAGGAACCAGCCTGGATGGTTAAAGAACTTGTAATGGAACTAAGGGAAAAAAGGAAGGTGTATCACCTTTGGAATAAAGGGGGGGCAACCCGTGAAAAATTTAAGGATGTTGCTAGGTCTTGCAGGAAGAAAATTAGGGAGGCAAAAGCGCATTTGGAGCTTAGCCCGGCCTCTGCTGTGAAGGACAACAAAAAGTCTTTCTATAAATACATTAATAGCAAGAGGAAGGGCAGAGACAACCTCCACTCCTTGGTGGACACGGAGGGGAACGTTGTGAGAAGGGATGAGGAAAAGGCAGAGATCCTTAACACCTTCTTTGCCTCAATTTTTACTAGCAGGACAGAATGTCTTCCAGACAGCTGGCCTCCAGAGCTGGCAGAAGGAGCCAGGGAGCAGCATAGTTTTCCACTGTTCCAAAATGGGGCAGTTGGTGATCTGCTCAGCCGCCTGGATCCCCACAAGTCCATGGGACCAGATGGGATTCATCCTAGGGTGCTGAGAGAGCTGGCAGAGGAGCTGGCCAAGCCGCTCTCCATCATTTTTCAGCAGTCCTGGCTCACTGGCGAGGTCCCAGAGGACTGGAAGCTGGCCAACATGGTGCCCATCCACAAGAAGGGCCAGTTGGATGAGCCAGGGAATTATAGGCCTGTCAGCCTGACCTCAGTGCCAGGCAAGATCATGGAACAGGTCATCCTGAGTGCATTAACACAGCACTTAGAGGATGGCCAAGGGATCAGGCTCAGCCAACATGGATTTAGGAAGGGCAGGTCCTGCCTGACCAACCTGATCTCCTTCTACGATCAGGTGACTCACCTGGTGGATGTGGGGAGGCCTGTGGATGTAGTTCACTTGGACTTCAGCAAGGCCTTTGACACTGTCCCCCATAGCAAACTCCTGGCCAAGCTGTCAGCCCATGGCTTGGACAGCAGCACTCAGCTGGGTTAGGAACTGGCTGGATGGCCGAACCCAGAGAGTGGTGGTGAATGGTGTCACATCCGGCTGGCGGCCAGTCAGTAGTGGAGTCCCCCAGGGATCAGTGCTGGGCCCCATCCTCTTTAACATCTTTATTGATGATCTGGATGAGGGCATTGAGTCTATCATCAGTAAATTTGCTGATGACACCAAGCTGGGGACAGGATTTGATCTGCTAGAGGGTTAAGAGGCTTTGCAGAGAGACCTCGACAGGCTGGACAGATGGGCAGAATCCAACGGCATGAGATTTAACACATCCAAGTGCCAGGTTCTGCACATTGGCCACAGCAGCTCCATGCAGTGCTACAGGCTGGGGTCAGAGTGGCTGGAGAGCAGCCAGGCAGAGAGGAACCTGGGGGTGCTGGTTGATGGTAGGCTGAACATGAGCCTGCAGTGTGCCCAGGCAGCCAAGAGGGCCAATGGCATCCTGGCCTGCATTAAGAACAGTGTGGCCAGCAGGAGCAGGGAGGTCATTCTGCCCCTGTACACTGCACTGCTTAGGCCACACTTTGAGTCCTGTGTCCAGTTCTGGGCCCCTCAGTTTAGGAAGGATGTTGACTTGCTGGAACGAGTCCAGAGAAGGGCAACGAAGTTGGTGAGGGGCTTGGAACACAAGCCCTATGAGGAGAGACTGAGGGAGCTGGGGCTGCTTAGCCTGGGGAGGAGGAGACTCAGGGGTGACCTTATTGCTGTCTACAACTACCTGAAGGGGGGTTGTAAACAGGCAGAGGTTGGTCTCTTCTCCCAGGCAGCCAGCACCAGAACAAGAGGACACAGTCTCAGGCTGCGCCAGGGGAAGTTCAGGCTGGAGGTCAGGAGGAAGTTTTACACGGAGAGAGTGGTTGCCCATTGGAATGGACTGCCTGGGGAGGTGGTGGAGTCGCCGTCACTGGAGGTATTCAGTAGGAGACTTGACAGGGTGCTTGGTTACATGGGTTAGTTGATTAGGTGGTGTTGGGTGATAGGTTGGACGCGATGATCTTGAAGGTCTCTTCCAGCCTGGTCTATTCTATTCTATTCTATTCTATTCTATTCTATTCTATTCTATTCTATTCTATTCTATTCTATTCTATTCTATTCTATTCTATTCTATTCTATCTCAGGTAGTGATAGGACTAGGGGGAATGGAATGAAACTGGAGGTGGGGAGATTCAGGCTGGGCATGAGGAGGAGGTTCTTCCCCATGAAAGTGGTGAAGCCCTGGAATGGGTTGTGCAGGGAGGTGGTTGAGGCCCCATCCCTGGAGGTGTTTAAGAGCAGGCTGGATGAGGCTCTGTGCAGCCTGATCTAGTGTGGGGTGTCCCTGCCCATGGCAGGGGGGTTGGAACTAGGTGATCCTTGTGGTTCCTTCCTACCCTGACTGATACTATGATACTATGATACTATGATACTATGATACTATTTTAAACCCTAGAGGCAAAAATAAAACATACATTTTCTTTCAGCATATAGTTATGTTCTTGATAAAATGCTGGAAGAAATGCCACCAAAGTAAATCATAAAATTGAAAAAAAAAATATTTTTAAAGCATCCCTGAGATGGATTGCTGTAGTCGTTTGGCCCTGGCTGGAGACCAGATGCTCACCAAATCCTTTCTATCACTCCTTTTCTTAGGTGGACAAAGGAGATGGATAATATAACAAAGGCCCGTGAGTCAAGATAGAACCCCTTTAATAGGATGGAAAGCAAAATAAAGGCCTCTCATGGAAGCAAGAGTAAACAAAGGTGTTATTCACTACTTCCCATCAGCAGACAATATTTGATCATTCCCCAAGAAGCAGGGCTTCAAAACACGTTGCTGTTGTTCAGGAGGATAGACATTATCAGTGAACATCCTCATACTTCCTTCTTTCACATAACTTTTATATCTGAGCTGAAATAATATAGCATGGAATAAAGACCCCTTTGGTCAGTTTGGGACAGTTGGCCCTTCTGTGTCTCCTCCACAAGTGAAGTTCTGAATTCTTCTTTTATTTAAAAAAAAAAAAAAAACAAACCAAAACTAAATAGAAATCATACCTGAGTCAGAAGAAATGTTCTCCTGCATATGATGGGCCAAAATAAGAAAGACAGGAAGATGGGAGTTGATGACCATGGAAAGTCTCCCAACACTCACTTTTGCAGAATATATCATCCAATAGTCAGTTACCTGAAGTCTCTAACAAAAATATCCTTCATATTTTGAGAATACTTTATACTTCCTAAGATAGATATTTACACTGAGCACTGTTCATTCACCTGAAAGATCCATTGAAAATGAAGCATCTTTTCTCTATTAGACACAAATACTCAGAAGATTGTAAGAAGTGGCCATGACCTACAAACTCTTTATGAGATACATAATGAAAGCTTATTGAAGCAGATATTGATATAGTTCTTTAATGACAATAGATTTTTTTTTCTAAAGTGTAAGAATAAACTCTTACCATTAAATGAGATACTTTTTCAGTTTCACTATTCCTCAGTGTCATTTTACACATGAAAAATCATATTTCTTGTAGAGATAAATGCAACAAATGCAATTAATTCACTCTGTAGTATTTATTATTTGCATTACTGTATCATGAGTAGCACAGAAGGAGCCATGAGCTAGAAAAATAGGCCTACATCTGGAACCTTTAGTATTTTAAAATTATATTATTTCACTGAACTTTATAATATGCTGGGAAAAAAAAAATCTGTTTATTTATGATAACATTTGCAATTCTCCTTCAAAAATGAAGAATCCATTTATACTAAGACTTGTGATAAAATTGAAATGATGAAATCTTGGTTAATAACAGCCTTGGTGACCAAGTTTTGGATTTGTAGCTCTATATATTTGTTAGCTAATTAACATTTGTTAAATGTTTTGAACATGGCAAACACCATGAAAGCATTAGTGCACAATTAGTTACTCTTTTTCAGATTCTAGTTGAAAGAATTAGCTCAGCTGGATTAGAGGATGTGACCGTTTGAGGCTGCGCCTTTAAGAAATAATCTAAGTAGATGAATGTACAAAACAAAAGTTGTATTTCATCACTGTAGAGATAAGAAGTAATGTCTGCTATTAAAAGTAGATTTAAGGATGGTAGAGGAAAAATGAAGGACAATGTTAAGGATATTGTTTGTACATTTCTTCACCGAGCGAGTCATTCGGCATTGGAACGGGTTGCCCAGGGAGGTGGTTGAGTCATCAACCCTGGAGGCGTTCAAGGGGAGATTGGACGTGGCACTTGGTGCCATGGTCTAGTCATGGGGTCTGTGTTGAAAGGTTGGACTCGATGATCCTCGAGGTCCTTTCCAACCTAAGTGATACTGTGATACTGTGATACATCATTGCCATTAGAATGTACAAATGGAACACCAATAAGTGTCCCATTGACTAATGAGTTTGTGAGGAAGGGTATTGGTAGTGGGGGAGCTACAGGGGAGGCTTCCACAAAAAGCTGATAGAAACTTCCACCATGTCCAATAGAACAAATGTCATCTGGCTCCAATCCAGACAGACTGCTGGCCAAGTCTAAAGCCCATCAGTGATTGTGGTAGAACTTCAGTGATAATAGTTAAGAAGCAGGAAAATGTTGCTGTGCAATGGCAACTGCAGCCAAAGAAAGGAGTAAGAATATGTGAGGCAAATGACTCCACAGATGCTCAGGTCAGTGAAGGAGGGGAATATCATGGTGAAGGACATTGTCCAGCTGCAGCCCATGGGTGTAAATGGTGGAGCAGATATCCAGCTG
Organism: Melanerpes aurifrons; assembly: GCA_011125475.1. NCBI lineage: Eukaryota > Metazoa > Chordata > Aves > Piciformes > Picidae > Melanerpes > Melanerpes aurifrons. The sequence continues at coordinate 3,582,349 of WWNC01000071.1, read as the reverse complement.
CAGCTCACAAAGGAACCTCACATTGGAGCAGGAGGATGGCTGTGATGATGGAAGAAGCCCATGCTGTAGTAGGTTCCTGGCAGGACCTCTGGACCTGTGTAGAGAGGACAGGAGCCTACACTGGAGCAGATTTGATGGCGGAACTTGTGACCCTTTAGAAGGCACCCATACTGACGCAGTTAGTGAAAAACTACAGTCTGTGGGAAGGACTCATGCTGGAGATGTTAATGAAGGACTGTCTCCTGTGGAAATGAGAGGAGTCTTCCACTGAGAAGAAAGGAAAGGCATAAGCAATATGTAATGAAGAGAATACAACCTCCATTGCCATCCCCCTGTGCCACTGGGACGAAGAAAATAGAGAACTCAGGAGTAAATTTAAGCCTGGAAAGAAGGAGGGGTTAGTTCCTCACAATTCTTGCAGTAGTCACACATGTTATAGCTGAACTGGATTTCCTTCTTCTTTTCTGAAGATGTGATAATAATGATAAAACCTATTTCTCTACCCCAGCCTATTCTCAACAGAGCACTGTCAATTCTGTCTAAATAAAAAAAAAAAAAAAAAAAAAAAAAAAAAGTAAGAAAAAGGAAAATCAGCCAGATTGCAGTTATCTCATGTTGATACCAAGTAAACTGCAGCTACAAATAATGAATAGGCTTGTTTTCCCATGAGTGTTAATCTGGAGTTTCTCCAAAGTCATTGTGAAAAAGATGTAAGAGGAATGGCATATTCTGGATGTTATACTGGGAAGACAGTGTTACAAGAGGGAACAAAATCTGAATCTATACATTTTAACTAAGAGTAAATTATTATTCTTTTGTGTCAGAGAGAAAAGAAAGAGGAATATATAAAGAGTCAAAGCAAAAAAAGACAACCATCCCATATCCCCAAGACAGTCACTCTGATTTTGTTTTATATTCCTGTTTACTGAAACTGACTTATCAATGTTTAAAATTGCCTTGATAATGTCTGCCAGCAGTTCACTAGAGTTTTAAATAATATATCTTGGTATTTGGCTAGAGCCATATCTTATATTTCTATTTGATGAATCTAGATTATATTTTCTTCATGATGAGGCCATGGCTGAAAATGCAGTATCAACTGAGCAGACAAAAAGTGAATTAAATATTGCTTACCATCTTAAAGAATGTGAAATTACTGAGTGATATCTTGCAACTTTCTACTTGTAACCTCCCAGGTGATGGGATTCGATGCTTTCATATAAGTTGTAATAATCTTTTCCAAAATCAAATATTTCTTTCCTTTTAGGGAAAAAGGAATCAAGACCTCAAAAGACACACTTTCCTGGGACTTTTCTTGGACTTACTATACCCTAAATACTGCATTGCATGTGGTATCAAACTAAACACTTTTCAGGACCTAAACCAAATCCACCAAGGTATTTTACTTGCCCCTAGTACACAATACTGGCAATCTCATCATTGTCCAATAATTTTAAAACAGGATGAACTGTTGTCCCAGAAGAATAACCAGTTTGCTCAAATATCATCATAGCTAATCAAAATATTTCTTGAGAGTTAGTCTGCATTTGAAAAATAGATTTATTTACTACTTTATTAGGGACTGCTAAACCCTCATACATCCACTATTACGAGGATTTTGTATTAAGTGCTCCTAAGCAGTTATGGTGTTACAGGAAAACCAGCACAATACAGACTTCTTGTAGTATTTTTGCAAATTTTGAAATAATTTAACAATAGTTTAATCATTCTTCTTCTAGATAAGGTGATATCATTGACTGACATTGCTGAGGAGTGTCTCTTAATATAGCATGAGCTTGCGTGTGCTGCTTCTATTCAGCCCAGTCAACTTTTCTCCTTCCTCAGCACCGTCTGTTCATTTTATGATGGCTAGAGACAAAGTTGATGGTGGCAATCTCAGTTAACTGAAAAAAACTGTCTCACTGAAACAGCCCTCTGAGTTGTCTGTGTTTAAAGACTCTTTTTACCAAAATAAACAGAAAATACCTGGTAGCAGCTTGCTTTGTCTGCTACATTAGATTGAGCTGACATTGAATTGCTTTAACATTAGACCATGCAAACAATATACATGAGTAACTGTCAGGAGCTTCTGCGACACAGGTTACCCACAGAAAAAAATATATCTGCTCTTATGGGACAATAGAAACTTAATGATTTACTATTGCTGTTCAGCAGGTGAAAATGAAACAAAAGAATCAAGGAAAATAGAAGAACACAGAAAATTTTTTTGTTTACCAAGGCCAGTTATAGTTGCATATATATTATGCTAATGGCACAGTTTATTTGCCTACTGTAGTTGGTATTTTTTCTGTCAAATTAGTTACCTTATGTATGAGTTTATGTATTCATGTACACAGTGATTCGTGGGTGGAAAATGCTGCCTTGTTTGACAGAGCAGAGTAATTTACAGTGATTTTGCAAAACTGTAAGCAGCTCTACAAGGTAGTAGGTATCAAGTAAAGCTCCTGGTATCCTTATTTCCTTGCCTTGGAAGTCTGCTATACCTCAACAGATTGCACAAAGGTTAGCTGATCCTTTAAGGAGACTTTGCAATAGATCAATATTGACATAGTTGAAAAATACATATCTGATTAATACATAAAAAAAAAAAAAAAGTAGTGAATTACTGCTTAATTCATAAGAGAAGAATCTGAATATTCAAGGTAAGAATAAAATAGAACACCTAGCTTGTGTAACATATTTGTGACTAAACTGCAAGTGGTAAAGGACTGGTAACATCAGTCTTCAAATTCAACTCTTCCTATACAGTCAGAGGAGAGATATAAATTATTATAGGATTTTGTGTTTATCATAAATAAATATAACAATCAATATTAAAATTAAGCAGAGAGAATGCAATTCCAAAAGCCTTTGAAGACATTTCTATTGCTAAAATAGTCAAACAAGTGAAGAAATTTTTCAAAACAATATCTGTACAGTGAAGTCCACAGAAGAAGAAACTAAGGCCATGGTGGGGAAAGTAAAAGCATAAATTTCTGACTCTATGGTTGAGTCACTATCCCTGGAGTTATTTGAAAGAAGTAGTGACACTTGGTGACATTGTTTAGTGGTGGACTTGGCAGTACCGTGTCAACCATTGGACTCAATGATCTTGAAGGTCTTTTCCAATCTAAATGATTCCATGATTTCATGAAAAATAAAGTTTTTAATGCCCCTGTGATTGTTTGTACAAAATTAAAGCTAATGGGATACTTCTATGCTCGGTGTGCAGCATTAATACAGTATTAGTATAGTGTAGGGGCTGTAATATGGGAGGTAGTCTGGAACTGCATCTAGCAACATGCAATGAAGAAAAAAAAGCATTTTGAAATAGCATTGCTGAAATTATCTGCTGGAACTACATTGGAGAGTAGTAATTCAGACACATGAAGACTTTTTCATATAACACAGAAAGATGTGGCATGTTTTAAAGAACTAATCTTTCTAAGAATTATGATTTGAGATCATGCTGAATTCAGAAGACAAGGAAAAATTAAAGTCAAAATTCACTGAATAGGAAGGCAGAAAAAACCAAACTGGAAATCAGTTGAAACGTCCAGAACAAATTCCTAGCCTCACAGCTCCCTGTCATCACTTTTACACTTGCCAGTCAAACAACAGAGTCCAAATTCCAATGGCACACAACTTGAAAGAGAATAATTGTTTCTTGGGTAGGAGATACTGATGAGCAGCATGAGGACAACCATACCATTTAAGAAGAACACAGGTCACTCAAATACGTGTTAATCACATGTGTCAAACAAAGCTCTTTTCCATGCTCATGGTTTCAAAACTGGTCAGCTTTGGAGGATATGGAAATCACAGTCTTAAACTGCCAACTAATCATTAAAGGCTTTGTGGCACTGATAGGAGAAAAAAAAAAAAAAAAAAGAAAAAGGAAAAAAAAAAGGTTTCTGGAGGAAATACAGTATAAATGTGGGCCAGATGGAATGTCATGATAACTCATGGATGAACTAATTGTAGGCATACAAGGTTTAGACTTCCAGTTAAAGAACTAAAGTGGTAGCAAGCATCTGGAGATACATCGTTCCTATGTAATGCATCGTCTTAAAGAGTGATTAGTTATTCCCCAAGGCTATTGAACAGAAAGAAGATACAAAGAGACCACAGATGGAAAAGCAGATTGCTTGAAGTTGACAAAAGACGTTATAAGCTTGCAGTATAAAGAGAATCTGCCTGCAGATGGGCAAAACCGTGGAGAGAATGTATGTTAAACTATCCCTTTGACGGAGTTCACAGTTCATTAATCTGTGACTTGGCTGAATCTTAGTTGAGGTCACAAGAGGAAAACATTTGAGCACATGCTCATTTTGTCTAGGGATACAAAGACAGAAAAATCCCTATTTCAAGAAGCAGAAATCCTCTTGCTGAAAGAATACTGTAAATCTAGGTTGAATACACTATGTGGCTAACAAAAGACAGAAAATTTTAGGGAAGTCATATTCAAAATAGAACAACCTTTATCAAGGTAGAAACAATACATTTGAAAATAAGTAGTTTTCATAGAATCATATAATCAACAAGGTTGGAAAAGACCTCAAAGATCAGCAAGTCCAATCTGTCACCACAGACCTCATGCCTACTAGACCATGGCACCAAGTGCCATGTCCAATCTCCTCTTGAACACCTCCAGGGATGGTGACTCCACCACCTCCCTGGGCAGCCCATTCCAATGGCTAACAATTCTCTCTATGAAGAACTTTCTCTTCACCTTGAGCCTAAACTTCCCCTGGTGCAGCTTGAGACTGTGTCCTCTTGTTCTGGTGCTGGTTGCCTGAGAGAAGAGACCAAACCCCTCCTGGATACAGCCACCTTTCAGGTATTTGTAAACAGCAATAAGGTCTCCCCTGAGCCTCCTCTTCTGCAGGCTAAACAATTCCAGCTCCCTCAGCCTCTCCTCATAGGGCTTGTGCTTGAGTCCTCTCACCAGCCTTGTTGCCCTTCTCTGGACATGTTCAAGTGTCTCAATGACCTTCTTAAATTGAGGGGCTCAGAACTGGACACAGAACTCAAGGTGCAGCCTAACCAGTGCTGAATACAGAGACACAATGACTTCCCTGCTCCTGCTGCCCACACTATTCTTAATACATGCCAGGATGCCATTGTCCTTCTTGACCACCTGGGCACACTGCTGGCTCATGTTCAGGAAGCTGTTGATCAGTACCCCCAGGTCCCTCTCTGTTTGGGAGCTCTCCAGCCACTTCAACCCCGGCCTGTAGCTCTGCATGGGATTGTTGTGGCCAAAATGCAGCACCCAGCACTTGGACTTGTTGAATGCTATCATGTTCGACTCTGCCCATCTGTCCAGCTGGTCAAGATCCCTCTGCATAGCCTTTCTACCCTCTAACAGATCAACCCCTGCCCCCAACTTCTTGTCATCTGCAAATTTACTAATGACTGACTCAACCCCCTCATCCAGATCGTCAGTGAAGATATTAAACAGGATTGGGCCCAGCACTGATCCCTGGGGGACACCACTAGTGACTGGCCACCAGCTGGATGTGACACCATTCACCACCACTCTCTGGGCTCAGCCCTCCAACCAGTTCCTATCCCAGCACAGAGTCCTCCTGTTCAAGCCATGGGCTGACAGCTTGGCCAGGAGTTTGCTGTCGGGGACAGTGTCAAATGCCTTGCTGAAGTCCAGGTAGACTACATCCACAGGCCTCCCCACATCCACGAGATGGGTCACCTGATCATAGAAGGAGATCAGGTTGGAGAGGCAGGATCTACCTTTCCTAAATCCTTGTTGGCTGGACCTGAGCCCTTGGCCATCCTTTAGGAGCATAGTGATTGCCCCCAAGATAGTCTGCTCCATAGCTTTGCCTGGCACTGAGGTCAGGTTGACAGGCCTTTAGTTTTCAGGTTCCTCCATCCAACCCTAGCCAGTTTCCAGTCATCTAGGACCTATCCAGTGAGCCAGGACTGGTGGAAAATGACAGAGAGAGGCTTAGCCAGCTCATCTGCCAGCTCTCTCAGCACCCTAAATAAGGATTAATATAAGATCTATGTGTTGTCTGTTTCAGAATTAATTAATTCCTATAGGAAAATTTACCAAGAAAACTGACTATGAAAATGCAACTAGTCCCAGAGATCTGAATTAAGCTCTGTAGAGACTACTTTGTTATTATTTGTTGTTTTTAGAATTGCTAAGATAAGCTAAATACAACTTTCATAAAAATAAAATTTAACATCTGATATCTTATTGGGACCAGATTTTGCAAAATTTTCATCTTGGTGTGTTTTTAAAAGAGATCCTAAAGAAGTTTCTAATACATATCCAAAATGCATAGTTATTCAAGATTTGCAAAAGACTAATAGGAAGAAACTTTAGAATAAACCTTTATTAGAATAAACCTTTATTAGAATAAACCAAACCAGGTTGGAAGAGACCTTCAAGATCATTGTGTCCAACCCATCAACCAATCCAACCCACCCAAACAGCTAACCCATGGCACCAAGCACCCCATCAAGTCTCCTTCTGAACACCTTCAATGACAGCGACTCCACCACCTCCACGGGCAACCCATTCCATAGCGCAATCACTCTTTCTGTATAGAACTTCTTCCTAACATCCAACCTGAACCTCCCCTGGCGCAGCCTGAGACTGTGTCCTCTTGTTCTGGTACTGGGTGCCTGGGAGAAGAGACCATCATCAGCCTGTCTACAACCTCCCTTCAGGTAGTTGTAGAGAGTGATAAGGTCACCCCTGAGTCTCCTCTTCTCCAGGCTGAGCAACCCCAACTCCCTCAGCCTCTCCTCATAGGGCTTGTGTTCCAAACCCCTCACCAACTTTGTTGCCCTTCTCTGGACTCGTTCCAGCCCCTTCCTAAACTGAGGGGCCCAGAACTGGACACAGGACTCGAGGTGTGGCCTAAGCAGTGCAATGTACACGGGCAGAATGATCTCCCTGCTCCTGCTGGCCACACTGTTCTTGATTGTGGTGGGTGAAAGGGTAAGGCCGAGAAGCCTCTTCCCTTCCCCCTTGTAAGGTAAAAGGGAAAAAAAATTGAAGGGAAAGGAAAAAAAACTCACCAGCCGAATTAGCAAAGCAGTGGAGCTATATTTACAAAGCAGTGTAGGATTTTGCAGGGGAATATTTACAAATTTACAATATCTACAATATATACAAAGATATACAGCAGTGTAACACAGAAATGAGAGTAGCCCCCCTCGGCCGAGGGGGATCCTCACCTCCGCTCTCCCTCTCTTCCCCCCTTTCCCCAGAATAGTTCGGAAAAGAGGGAGAAAGAAGAAAGAAAGAAGTTAAAAGCAGTTTGTGTTAATTAGAAGCAGTTACAGGCCTGGTTATCTTATCAAGTCTTCAAGGCCGGAGCCTTGGCAGAAAACCCAGCACAGGCAGAAAGCTGCTGCACCGAAGGAGATGCGGAAGCAAGAGTGACAGAGAAGTGCTAGGAATGCCCACTTCACTCTCAGGCCAGATAGTGCTTCCTCCCACTTGACCAATGAAAATTAGTTTAGACTCTTCCTTCCGTTTACCAACTTCCGTCCACCATATTCCCTTTCTTAAAGGGACAGCGTCAACCGGGCACATTGATGCAGGCCAGGATGCCATTGGCCCTCTTGGCTGCCTGGGCACACTGCAGGCTCGTGTTCATCCTACCATCAACCAGCACCCCCAGGTTCCTCTCTGCCTGGCTGCTCTCCAGCCACTCTGACCCCAGCCTGTACTCTCAAAAGGTATGAAAAAGAGGCTGGGTTTGATCATACTGAAAACTAACATATTTTAGAAGTTAAAAGATTGTGTTGCAGGTCCTTTGAAGTCATTAGAGAAGCCAAAATTGTTCTACGCTAGCCAGTAAACAAAGGCACTCATCATTTGGAAGGAGGTCGTAGAGACAGTTCAGATATTTCCCACATCCTAAAATGAAAATGTGTATTCTGGATTCAGCAGGTTTCTTTGGATATTTTTTGTTTCCTCAAATAATGTCACAGCAAATGAAGCTTGGTTCGATGAGCTATCTACCTGCCTTTAAATGTTAATAGCCGCCTGACCTTTGAGACTTTTCCAGTGTTTCAAGATTTAATAAGGAACAATATTATTAGGCTAGAAAACTCCGCAGTTAGCTCATTTAGTAATAGTCTTTGCAATTTAGCCAAATCTGCAGATTTAAAAATGTTTATACTTAGTGGATGTTGTTTAACATCCTCCACTGTTACTAATGGTCTGTAAAGTGCTTTATCATGTTTGTGTGTTGTAATCAATCATCTTGTTATTTCTTAACTACAGAAAAAAGCCCAACTTCCTCAATACTTTTAGCTTCTCTGCTTTCTGGACCCCTGATTTATGACAAGATTAATACTTGCAAATCTAAGAATAGTTCTCAGATAAAGTGCTATCTTTTAGAGCTATAATAATGTGTCCCCTTGGCCTGGCACGTATGTCTTCTCACACAGGTTCTGAAGCTTAATAGGGCTGTACTTTGTTACTCTGTGGAGCCTATTTTCCCCTAGGTATAATAAAGAATGTAAACTATGAATAAAGATCTACATATGGAAAACATTACTCTTGCTGATAGTTACTTAGGCATATGAATATATGCATCAACAGCAACAGAGCTGTTTGCCAGAGTGAGGACGGATCAGCATATGGAATTGTTCCACTGTTGGCTCGAAAGAGCTATACTCCACCTTTGTTGGACTGCAAATTTCTAGCTGTTCAACAGCAAACAACTAAAAACATATTTTTATGCTTTTTTCCAGTACGTCTGACTGTATTACTTTCTCAGTCTGTAAAGTTCCAGAAAAGACTTTTGGTTGGATTGTGTCATGAACAGACTGATGAGTTTTACTGCAGAGTCCAGACAGAGACAGTGCAGAACTGTAACAGTTCCAGGCACCCGATTAACAACACACTTTGTGGTGCTGCTGATTTCATCAGGGTGAAAGGAAAAATGCTAGGCACATGGTACCAATTGACTTTCTTTCTACTGAGAGTTATTAAATAAAATGTAAATATTTCTTTTAATATACTTTTCCCAGTTAAGTAACTATTGTAATTTCTTTTAGGCAACGATAAGAACAAGAAAGAGTAGATGGGTTACTGGAGAAATCTTCTTTTTGAACTATGACTCTCTCCCTTGTTAATCTGCCTTTGCAGCAGGTGGAGAAATGCACAGTTGTAAAGTCTGAAATACTTTATCAGTCCTAAATGAAGATTTTCATCCAAGTGATTTGTATAATTTTGGGGATATTAATATAGTTAGTCACATTGCTACAAACTTAATATCTTGAACAGGAATAATTTCTGGTTTGTACTTTTCAAGACATATTTTCTCTCTAGCAACCAGCACCAGAACAAGAGGACACAGTCTCAAACTGCACCAGGGGAAGTTTAGGCTCGAGGTGAGGAGAAAGTTCTTCACTGAGAGAGTCATTTGTCATTGGAATGGGCTGCCCAGGGAGGTGGTGGAGTCACCATCCCTGGAAGTGTTCAGGGGGGGATTGGACATGGCACTTGGTGCCATAGTCTAGTCATGAGCTCTGTGGTGACAGGCTGGACTCAATGATCTTTGAGGTCTCTTCCAACCTTGGTGATACTCTGATACTGTGAATACTGTGATACAGCTTCTGCAACATCTGCACATATAGAAATGTATTTAGGAAGTGCTTATGTAATTTGAACAAAATTTGGTTAGGGCTGCTGAAATAATAGATGCATATATATATACACACAAAAGATATGCAAAAGAGAAAGAAAGAAAAAAAAGAAAAAGCAGTCAAAATCCTAGGTTATAAAGTTGCCAGTATGGAGAATGCCACAGCTGGAGGTGAATCAGCCATAGCCTGCAGCATACGTGCAGGCCTCGCAATCACTCAAAGAGACAAGATAAAACATAATAACAAAACCAAAACAAAAACAAACACAAACCAAACAAACAAAAAAAAAAAAAAAAAAAAAAAAAAAAGAAAGACACAAGCAACAGAATGTTTTAGGGCAAGATAATACAACATCCATATTTTACACATTAGGTCTTGCTTAAGGATCTGGAAGAATGATATATACCATCCTGAGAGAGATCCTCCAGGTGATGCAGTATGCTCCCAGCTCATGACTGAGAACAAGAACTGCTTCGATAGATCTCTTTGGGCTAAAAATCTTAGGTTTATGATCCAGACCTCTGTGAAAGTTTGGAAGAAGGGGATGGGTGAAAAAGCAGTATGAATTGTTCTCTGCAGGAAATATTACATTTTAAAGGACATAGCAAAATATGTTCTTTGCGATGTGGCATGATTGTATGACTCCCAGTGACTCCACCAAATCTCACAACAATATATGCAAAATTGGCATGAGAATGTGTGTTTCTTGATACTCCCTAGTTCAAAGTCATTTATAAAGAGTGATGCCACAGAACAAAATCAGAATACAAAGTGCTCTTGTGCTCTCCTGCCCTCTTTCTCCTGGTGCCTGTGCTCTCTGACTAGTCCAAGCAGTATACATAGGAAAATAGTGGGCCTTTTCTAAAGACAAATTAGATCATTAAAAACTTTTACATCGACCTTACTCATCTCTGCACATGCAGATGTGATCTGGCCCTTCTTGATTAATAGACTTGACACATTTTCCTGCTTACAGGAAGATTTGTGATTGGTAGGCAACATTCTTTCTCTCTTTATTTGACTTTCTTTTTCACTCTATTTGTACATAAAGCCTTTCACTCTTTCCCTTTATATACTGTATAATTCAATTTTGTCCAGCTACCAAATACCTAACTAGCATTTAAATCTCTACCAAACTAACTGATATGTTTTATCAGCTGTGTTTCTTCAGGCTGACCTAATAGGTGAATAGTAAAAAACAAACAAACAAAAAATAAGAGTAAATGCTTTTAATAGTCAAATTTAGTCATACCCTGTCTGAGGTGAATTTTATCCTGGTTTTCAAACGTTTTTAGCCTCGTGCCTTTGCACCCTCACTGAACACATGATCCTGTTCTATCCAGACTACTACCACCAATTTCAATAAACAATTTACTCAAAGTGGTTTCTCCTGTGACTCAAGAACCTTTCTTATAGAGATGATTATTTGGATAACAAAAGCACAAATTACAAATCAGGCCTCACACTGACAGTGTGGGAGATTTACACATGCAGAGAGAGTTCTGTACAAATTCCTACATCATCATTATTTGGACTACTTCTCTGTATAAATTCACGACTGAACTAAAGCACGTCTGCATTCAAAATAACTCTGTAGTAGAGGACTCTACAAGAGTAATGTCTCTGTCCATTATAAATCTGCTCATCTCCACTGACTGCAGTGTAGCTGTGACAATTTAGGATAGTAGAGTATTTCAGTTTTGGGACAGGTTTCCACTGCAGGTTCTGGATTACTTGTGATGGCAACATCGCAGTTTCAATCATACTATGTATGAAGACTAACACTCAAAGAAATACAAAACAGGATTATTTTGTAATAGTCTTAGAATGCTACTAGGAAAAATTAAAATTGTGCCTCTAAAATATACTGACTTTATTACAGCCAACAACTGAATTTCAACTACAGAAATCCATGTGCTTGAAGAATTTTCATTTGCATTATTTCATTATCATCTAGAAATGTCAACAACTGACCAAGTCTTAGTAAGAAAGTGACATCAAAGCATAGAGTTTTCCAGTCCCCCCCAACATTAAATTTGCCATACCAGTTCAGTTAGAAGTAAATGGAACTGTATTTACAAGCAAAACTACAATCTACAGTGAAATGCAATAAATATGTACAAAATATACAGTATTTACAATTAATAAACAGCAGAAGAACCCTCCTGGCTGAAGACCAGGGAAGCTGAAACAGCTTCTCCTTTCCCTGCCTCCTTCCATACCCCGCTGTACACAAAAGGGACAAGAGAAAAGGATTAGGAAATTAATCTCATAAAATGTGGGTCCTGAACTGTTTTTGGTTTTGTTTTTTTTTTATATCATTAGAATTATTCCACTCAAATTTCTCCTTTCTGTGCTGTTCTTTCTACAGTCATCTGTACTATTGAAAAGGAGTCTCAGACAATTCATGATGTGAATAAGGGCATTATCCATCAGATTCTTAAGTGATGTTAAGAATTTGGGTTCTTAACTTCTTCAACAGAAACTAACTGGTGTAAATGATTATCTGACTCATGGGAATGACAGTAGGATCATTTTTCAAACCTACTATATTAGTTTATGATTTGGTACACATTTTAAGATTACAACAAAGATGAAAAACAAGAGTAGAACCAAAATTCACTTTCTTATTTACTACTTTAGTGTCATGATCTTTCCCAAAGGTACTTTGTTTCTGAAATAGATACGGAATATGGCATTAGTTGGCTTCACTTGTACTTTTCAAATTGCTTTGAAATTGGAGCTTTTCTGGGAACTGTTTGAATTCAGAAGTATCCAACACATACATCTGCAGACATAGATTTATTGGATATAGGGAAAAAAAGACATTCGTAAGTATTTACCAGCTCTATCAAGAGCAGATGACCTGAACTATGTTGCCATATCACTATGTGCTGCATTTCTATCCATACTGTTTTGGTGAAAGACATTCTGAGTTGGTCACAAGGCAGGAAAAAAAAAATCAAAATTGTTCATGCTGTTAGAAATTTGCATGATTTACTGAATTGTGAACTTCAGTAACAAACTAAGGAAAATAAGCTTGCAGAAATGTGAGAAACCAGAAATTAATGAACCTTCTGTATGGGGCATAAATATTTTTTTAGTTATTATAATAGCACCTTGCAATAAAGCATTAGGATGTAGTTTGGGTTTCTTTGGGGTTTTTTGGTCATTTTATTTCACCATCATGTGCTTCCGCCTTGCAGATATTGCCACATTTATCTTAACCAGTTTGATACTTCTGAAGGTGCTGAACACAGACCTAGTTTGCTCTTAAATCAAGGACTGCTTGCTTTTTCAGGTTCACTGAGAGGGTTGAAAAACCTCAGAGGATGTAGGAAAAGGTTTTGCAGATTACGGCTCTTTGAAAAGGCACAATACAGTTTGCTTAAAAGGCCAGTGTCAAGTCAGAAGCTGACTCAGATTATCTTTGAGTGCATTTGCACTATTTTTATATACTGATGCACTTAAAGTCTTAATTTCACACACCTTTTCTTTGAATTTAGGAAGGCAGAGTCTTTAAGATGGAAAGCTGTATTTGAGGGGATCATTGTTCATCTTACTGTGATTTTTTCCTCCCATTTATCCTCTTCCTTCAATGAAGGAAGACTACAACACCTGGCAACCAGCAAATAGAGAAAGGAAATGTTATATTTCAAATATATGCAGCCAAATATTTGCAGACACAGATTTGCCTTCTGAGAAAGCCTTATGAGAGCTATAAAACAAAACTCCTTATCATTCACTCCTTGTGCCCTTTCTGATTTATATTTTGTAGGAAGAAGAAGAGAAATGGAAAGTGCAATGTTTCTGAATTCTGATGAGATGGCAATTATGGCCAACCTCAGGAGCTTTCCTAGAATGCTGTCTTCGATGCTAAAACACTGGCCTATTTTTCGATACTAGCATGCTGGAATCCTGAAATATCTAGGAACGTCATAGTCTGTGTCTTCTTCTTCTTCAGCTAGTAAAAGGTTTTGTTTCCAGAAGTTTTCAATTGTATTACACCTTAAAATTTTTACCATAAAATAGTTGCAAAGAATGGTCAGTGTCCACAGGGATTTATAATATTCAATTTCCTTTTAAAGACACTTGTATCCAGTGTGTCATATTCAAATAATTTGTGATTTTCCTTTCCATGGCTTAAATTACACAATCAAAACCACCCCATTGTCTATTCTTATTTACATACAGGGCAAGTTTATTGTACTATTTAAGGCTTGTACTGCCTGGATGAAACATTTCTTGCTAAGAGTGTGTTAAATAAGAAACTTGCAGTTGTGCTAAGCCACAGTACTCTCAGCCTTAGTAAGTAAGTCGAGGCATGACAATTCACTATGCCAGGAAGAACATGACGTTATCTGTTATTTACTGCTTAGGTCACTGAAAGTCTTCAGGCCCAGTCCCCAGTCCTTGCTGCCAAGACTAGTTTCATATTTTGCCAGTGGATCAGATAAGGTGAAACACAGAGGCAATGTGGGGTCCAGCCAACACAAATACCTGTTTGAATTCTGATACTTTCTGCATGTGTAGTGACCTTTCTTTAAAAAATTTTCCCATCAATATAAGGAGTACCTTGATTTTGTTCTATATGCTACTTTTGGCTGGGATAAAGTTAATTTTCTTTACAGTAGTTGGTATGGGTTATGTTTTGGATTTGGGCTGAAAACAGTGTTGATAACACATGGGTGTTTCCGTTACTCATGAACAATGCTTAAACAGAGTCAAAGTTTTTTTTGCTTTTCACACCACCCCATCAGAGAGTAGGCGGAGGGGTGCACAAGTAACTGAGAAGGAACATAACCAGGATAGCTGACCCCAGCTGATGAAAGGGATATTCCATACCACGTGATGTGATGTTTTTGCACACTGGACAAAAAAGACAACCTTGTTGAACTGAATTTTTAACAGTACATGCTTGCTTGGTTTGCGTTGCATTGGATAGAATCTGTAGCTGAAACATGTTCCGGCAGAATTCACCACTACAACTACTGAATATTCTCCCACGTACTTGTATTTCACTGACGACAGAAAATGCTTGCCTCACCATCTAGCACCATGATCCAATACTTCTGATACAGTCATTGTAATCTCTTCCACTCATATCTGTAGCTGGCAGATTTGTAGCAAGCCAGTTCAGAATAGCAAGATGAGCTGAAGTCTCTGTTGTTTATCCCTGAAGCTACTGTGATTCAGGGAAAGTTTACTGACAGCTGTGAGACCAGGAGGAGCCTTTTCTAGCCTTAGCTGACCCAGGACCGTGCAGCACATGGGAACTCTCTGTAGTATCCATACTATACTGAATTATGCTTTATAGGGAGAAAATTGCCATTACAAAATGGCTGGCAAATTAGGGACCTAAAAGTAGAACACCAAGTCACGTAAGGCTGAAATTCAGTCTTTGGATCATTACTATCTTCCAGCACATACAAAACATTATCAGACACATTGCTTGATGTCTCTTATTGGAACGGTGTCTCTTCCTTGTGGAAGCTCATTTATTACTTTTGCTGAACTTGGTTTATTGTTACAAATTTTTATTTACTTAATGTGAATCACTAAAGAGGGCCATGATAATAGATAGTGGGAATTAAAGTCCAGAGGATTCACTCTAACAAAATTCTGCCCTGTAAAGTAAAACTTTCATTTTGGAGACCATACCAAGCCATTCATTTCAGGCAGTGAATTGTGGTACAATATATGTCCCTTATTGACTGTGTCCAGTTCTGGGCTCCTCAGTTTAAGAAGTACATTGAGACACTTGAATGTGTCCAGAGAAGGGCAACAAGGCTAGTCAGAGGCCTCAAGCACAAGCCCTACAAGGAGAGGTTGAGGGAGCTGGGATTATTTAGCCAGCAGAAGAGGAGGCTCAGGGGAGACCTTATTGCTGTCTACAAATACCTGAAGGGAGTTTGTAGCCAGGAAGGGTTTGGTCTCTTCTCCCAGGCAACCAGCACCAGAACAAGAGGGCACAGTCTCAAGCTGTGCCAGGGGAAGTTTAGGCTCAAGGTGAGGAGAAAGTTCTTCATCGAGAGAGTTGTTAGGCATTGGAATGGGCTGCCCAGGGAGGTGGTGGAGTCACCATCCCTGGAGATGTTCAAGAAGAGATTGGACATGGTACTTGGTGCCTTGTTTTAGTCATGAGGTCTGTGGTGACAGGTTGTACTTGATGACCTTTGAGGTCTCTTCCAACCTTGGTGATTCTGTGATTATTCCTGCAACAGAAAAGCAAAGTTTTCTACACTTTTTCTGAAAGTTTGGAAAGATTTTATGTATGTTTGAGAGAATGCAAAAAATTATGATAGGATTATCTCTTTAACAGTTTCTAAATGTGTGGTTCCATTTGCTCTCAGCTTCATTAGAAGTCATGAGTCACACACACACATCTGGTTTGCATTGCTTTTCTGACATAAAACATCTGCAAACCTGGCTAAGCTTGTACTATTCTATGAATTACTGTTGATTAATTCAGCCAGTGTTACCAAAAATTGCTTTAGGGAAAAACATAAATGATCCCCCCACACACTGATTAGCAAAAGAAATATGGCAGCTTTTCAGCCTTTCATAAATTTTAAAAAAAAAAAAAAGTACCTTTTTGTGTATCTATAATCTGAATTTACCTCGTTCAACAGACACTTATAAAAAGAAAGTGAATTTATCATGGATTTCAGGAACAAGCTGCATTCAATTATGTCCTCATTAACATAAGAATACTATAATTATATTTGATTGGTAATTATTTTTCTCTTATATTTAAGACTATTCTCCTCTCTACATCTGATTAAAATAATTATATCTTGTATTCTTTTACATTCTCCCTTTAAAGATTTTCTTGAGGAAAATGTCAATATTATCACAATTAAAATTAAATGTTCAAGCAGAGTTGTGTCCTTCCAAATCTTCAAGTAGATCTACATCGAGCTAGTTCCTTTAATTGAATTAATTAATTCAGCCTTCATTACCCCGTGCAGATATTCCTTTACTATAGCAATTATATTAAGAATTTTACATGAGAAGTCACATGAAAGTAGGAAATATATTTTGCTGTGCATTCTGAAATGTGCATGTTAATTTCTTCAATTATGTGATTTTTTATTACACTTTGTAATATTTTCAGGAATATACACAAAATATTGAAAATCATAAGGATGTTTACTCTTTGGTTAAAAAAAGAAATAATCTTGCAGGTCAAAGAATGTATTTATTCTTTGCACTAATTTTTATGGGTGTGATTTTCATCTTTTTGCATGTTTGCTACTGCTATTGCACTAAACACCACTTCGCTGGTAAGGTTCCTAAAATGGCCAAGAGCTGAGAGCAGATTCAGCTGCTATTAAAGCTGACATGATTTGGACTGTGGCTGAGATAGGGGGGGGGGTCTTTAGAGTTTGCTATAAATCATTTTTCAGTCAGCCTTAAGGTCCAATTCAGCTACACACTGAAGTTCATTGAAAGACAGACATTGTCTTCAACTGAGTTGGATTGGGTGCTCAAGGGAACAATAAGCATGTTTACACCTTGGCCAGAGCAGGCATATATTTTTTGCTTCAAAGAAATAGAGGACTTCATCTTTCAGAAGACTGATGTTCAATACTACCATATTAAAAATTATAGAGAATTAGCTTTTTATCCTGTCTTTAAAAAACAACAAAGCAAAACAAAAAAACGTAAAAACCAACATCAAAACCAACAGCAACAAACAAAACACACATACACACACAAAAAAAAACAAACCCACCAAAAAACAGCTTTCATAAATTCACTTGTTTTCACTAGGAAACTTGGCTCTTTTTGTAATCTGAAATATTATTATCTGTTAATAAAGTTGGAATCTATTTGCATTTTTTTTCTTAGGAAGCTTTTCAGATAGATAGATAGAGAGAGAGAGAGAGAGGTATAATTTTTATTTATCAATGATCCTATTTAAACTGGTTCATTTTCTAAAGGAAAAAATTGTGAGAAATTTGAAAAACATTAAACATGCAAGTTTATGAATACCTTTTGTTAACTGTTGGTAGTAAATACCCATTCATTCAGAGGAAAGTGAATTCACTATAGTGTAATTTATCTAGCTGACACAATGCTACACCAGCATATTATTCTATTTTACTTTTCTTATTTTATTTTGTATTCTGTGATGCCAAGAGAATACAAATACACTGAAAAACACATTTTCCAGCAGCAATGTAACACATAACAAGAACCATAAAGGAACAGAAAATTCTTCATCCAGTTGAAATGAAGGAAATGTTTCCTTCTCTTTTACTTTTCTGATTTGTAGAGTTAGTGAATTTTTACTCTAGTGTATGGGAATTAACTGCACAAAAATTACTGTCGCTCTCATTCTTAAAATTATTGTTTGAGAAAAGTCTTCTTGTAATTCTTCAGCATTGTGTAGAAGTATATCCCACCCCCACAGAGCAACCTGATTCTCTCCATGTATAGAGTTGCATGTCTTACATGTGGGGTTAGGTGTTCTAAAGTTGGTCTTTAATGCCAGTGACAAAGAAAACCATTTATGTAATTCAGTGTGAGACAATATAACTTGGACTTTTTTCCCTTTTATATTTTTTGAAAAGAGATAGTTAGAAAGGATATGGTATGAACAAAAGACTAGAACCATGCTAAACCTATAAGTAAATTTTAAAGGAAAATTAAAAATTAAATTATTAAGCCAGTTTTATTTTAATATTTATAATATATTCCTGAACTACTTCTCTTCAGTCTGACTAAACAGAGCTTACATTATATCCTATTCACATTTTGTCTTATGTGGACTTAGGTTTAACCACTTTGTTAAAGACAAGATTATTAATTTTGTCCTATCTTTGCTATTTTTTGCTGGAACAAGTCCAGAGAAGGGCAACGAAAGTTAGTGAGGGCTTGGAACACAAGCCCTCTGAGGAGAGACTGAGGGAGCTGGGGCTGCTTAGCCTGGAGAGGAGGATACTCAGGGGTGACCTTATTGCTGTCTACAACGAACCTGATCTGCACTTACAATGGGCAGTTCTTCCTCCCCGTCCCTGGTTTTGATGTTATGGAAGTCAAAGCCAGGGACGGGGAGGAAGAACTGCCCATTGTAAGTGAAGATCAGGTTCGTGATCATCTGAAGAACCTGAGCAGGTGACAACATTAATAGATGAGGGGCGAGCAACTGATGTCATTTACCTAGACCTGAGCAAAGCCTTCGACACTGTCCCGCACCACATCCTGGTCTCCAAACTGGTGACACATGGGTTTGATGGGTGGACCACTAGATGGATAAGGAACTGGCTTGATGGCCGCACCCAAAGAGTGGCTGTCAATGGCTCCATGTCCCAGTGGAGGCCAGTGACAAGCTGAGTCCCTCAGGGATCAGTCCTGGGACCTGTCTTGTTCAACATCTTCGTGGGTGACATGGACAGTGGCATTGAGTGCACCCTCAGCAAGTTTGCTGATGACACCAAGCTGTGTGGTGCAGCAGACACGCTGGAGGGAAGGGAGGCCATTCAGAGGGACCTGGACAGGCTGGAGAAGTGGGCACAAGCCAACCTCATGAAGTTCAATAAGAGTAAGTGCAGGGTCCTGCATCTGGGTCGAGGCAATCCCAGGCACAAATCCAGGCTGGGCAGTGACTGGCTGGAAAGTAGCCCTGAGGAGAGAGACTTGGGGGTACTGGTGGACAAAAAGCTCAACATGAGCTCTCAATGTGCACTTGCAGCCCGCAAGGCCAATCAGATCCTGGGCTGCATCAGGAGAAGTGTGGCTAGCAGGTCGAGGGAGGTGATCCTCCCCCTCTACTCAGCCCTGGTAAGACCCCATCTGGAGTACTGTGTCCAGTTCTGGAGCCCCTATTACAAGAGGGATGTGGAGGTGCTGGAACGTGTCCAGAGAAGGGCCACAAGGATGATCAGAGGGCTGGAGCACCTCTCCTGTGAAGGCAGACTGAAGGAGTTGGGGCTGTTCAGTCTGCAGAAGAGAAGACTCCGAGGTGACCTCATTGTGGCCTCCAGTATCTGAAGGGGGCCTACAGGAAGGCTGGGGAAGGACTTCTCAGGATCTCAGGTAGTGATAGAACTAGGGGGAATGGAATGAAGCTGGAGGTGGGGAGATTCAGGCTGGATGTGAGGAGGAGGTTCTTCCCCATGAGAGTGGTGAAACCCTGGAATGGGTTGTCCAGGAAGGTGGTCAAGGCCCCGTCCCTGGGGGTGTTTAAGAGCAGGCTGGATGAGGCTCTGTCCAGCCTGATCTAGTGTGAGGTGTCCCTGCCCGTGGCAGGGGGGTTGGAACTAGATGATCCTTGTGGTCCCTTCCAACCCTGAATGAAACTATGAAACTATGAAACTATGAAACTACCTGAAGGGGGGTTGTAAACAGGCAGAGGTTGGTCTCTTCTCCCAGGCAGCCAGCACCAGAACAAGAGGACACAGTCTCAGGCTGCGCCAGGGGAAGTTCAGGCTGGAGGTCAGGAGGAAGTTTTACACAGAGAGAGTGATTGCCCATTGGAATGGACTGCCTGGGGAGGTGGTGGAGTCGCCGTCACTGGAGGTGTTCAGGAGGAGACTTGACAGGGTGCTTGGTTACATGGGTTAGTTGATTAGGTGGTGTTGGGTGATAGGTTGGACGTGATGATCTTGAAGGTCTCTTCCAACCTGGTTTATTCTATTCTATTCTATTCTATCTTGTAGGATGAACAAACCATTATCCCCATTTTAACAATTAGGATTTGTTATTCTTGATTGATTTAATTCAAGAATATGTAGAAATTCTAGGTGTCCGGTGTAAGAAATGTGGACTCTGATTTTTGCAGTGTGTTTATATTTCATTTTATACATTCAAAGCACAATCCCTATTGAGTACTTTTGCATTTCTATAAAGCAGACTCTACAATGTCAAGTCAGACACTTAGAAAATGAGAAATGTATAGCTGGTACTCTGAAAAACTAAATTGCAGCGACTTAACTACAATCAGGGAATTAGATTCCCATGCAAGTGCTTTGCTGTTGGTGTCACCAAATAACTTCTTTAACTAGAAGACCTTTCTTGCTTTTAATGCAGTCTTTCAAAGGTGGAAAATTTAGACTCTCTGGATCATATCAAGGAATATAAAATAACTTATGTCACCTGTTAGCTGTCATCCTTTGTGAAATTCAGTATGCCAGGTGGATGAGAGAGAGATGTGCTTACATAATATATTTCACAGATATTTGCTTACAATGGGATACAATCTCTGTGCTAAAGATGGACAAAGCTTGTTAGGAATTAAGCAGAGATTAAAGAGGATTCTGTGCAAATGGAACTATTTTTGAAATTTCGATGGGGACTTAGAGATTTCATCACTTCAATTTCTTAGTTCAAAACAAGTTCTATTTAAAAAAGACAAATCAACAACTTTGTTTTATGCCTTATTAGAAAGATGCATTTATTTCATGGTCTTATTTTTTGAAAGAGCTCTACTTTTCAGGTTATGTGGGGACAAGTGAATTTGTTGGGGTTTAATAGACTGAGGTAATATGTATTGTCAACCAGATTAAGGCAGTCGTGGCTCAGTTGGTAGCACATCAGACCCTTAATGGAAAGGTCATGAGTTCAAGCCTGCAGTGGGCAGTAGTGTCCTCCCTACTCTAATCATGAGGTTTGTGGTGACAGGTTGGACTTGATGATCTTTGAGGTCTCTTCCAACCTTAGTGATACTGAATACTGAATTTACCTCAGCAGAAGGCCAAATTACAACCAATTACAAACATCCCTAATCACAAAGTAGAACTATCATGCCACTGTCACATCAGAAAGTTTGATGACTCCCCACTAAATTAGGAGACCTAATTCATGGTGCACAGTTTTCAGATGCCACAGTAGGCAGTTTTCAGCTCATTCTGGAAGTTAACAGCAGCTTTATTGCAGCTAAAGGTGACAGCTTAGAAGGTGTCTGCTTCTGTCATTTATAGTATTTTTTTTTTCTGGCTAGTATATATGGAGTGGAGAAAAAATTCAAAGGCAATATAATTCTTTCCTAAAAGTTATAAGAAGCTGTAAGAGTAAACTTATGTAGATCTTTGTAGCAGCCTGGGTCTCCAGTTGAAGGAATCACAACTTGGTATGGAATATTATTCAGAATTCATTGTCAAGTTTAGGGAAAAACAGTCTTTATAAAAGAGCTCTTCAGTTTTTAATTAATAATAGAAGGTGACAGCTCATCTGAGGTATTTTCAATTCGCAAACAAAATATGATGGAGATTCAACCACTGAAAACATCTGGGGAAATAATTTACCACAAGCTTAAAATATCAAGTTGCTCCCAGTTTTGTTTAGATGAAAATAAAAAGCATTTTCATTTTATATCTTACTTCTTATGCTTTATTCCATTTTATTCACCAAAAGCACAAGTATTCTGCATTTCAGATATATTTTGTGTTCTAAAGTCTGTTAATGTAGGATGGAAAATTAATAGGATGTTACTGTTAAATTTCTTTCTGTTGCCATTCCCAGAATAGAATAGAATAGAATAGAATAGAATAGAATAGAATAGACCAGACCAGGTTGGAAGAGACATTAGAATGCTTAGGTTGATTTAAACATTGTAGTGTAATATAGTATAATCATTTCGTACTAATAGTCACATCTGCTGAAACTAAGTTTGGCAGAATACTCCTCATGTGGCTTCTGGGAAGAATCAGGAAATAACTCTTCAGGTCTGAAATATTGCAGAGGAGCTTAGGTGAAAATATTACAAGGACCTTTCATGAAACAGGTGTGCTTACTTGCTAAAAACTTTATCATTAGAAATATTTTTAATTAAAAAATACATCTTCTTTTCAGTATCCCTGAATACCTCAAGATGATCATCTCTGCTATTATTTTTTAATTCTAGATGTATACATAACAAAAATCTTTTGTCAATCCTGTTGACACACTGTACCATTTATTTTTTCTATCTGTGAATGTGCTTTGATGTGTAATTCAAAATATTATTGATGATTTTTACAGCTTTGTTTAGTCTTAGGTTTAGGTCTCTAAGAGCTCATTGTCATTCTTCCTGTTATCAATTACTAATCCAGAAGGTTTGGATTAACATGCACTGAAATGCTCATGAAGTTTTAGTATGTTGATAATGTAGGAATTATCTATTATCAATTACCTCCATAATAGAGCAATACATGCCATTAAAAAACTAGCAACAACAAAAAAGACATGAAAATGCAGTAATACTGAAAAAAAAAATCCATTCAAAATCTTATTTTTTATCTAGTATCTTTCACTTTGGGGAGCAATAAAAATTTGTTTTAGGACCTCTTATCCTGCTATAAGATCTTCCCATTTAGAGTTTTTGTTGATACAGTCACAGTGACAACCCATTCCTTATCTAGACAAACTTTCTTAGCTCTGGGATCTGACAAGCTGGATAAATTATGTGTTAATAAGTGAATGTTCTATTTAAGTCATGAGATTCACTTATCCTTATCTTGGCTCCCAGTATTCTGTGGTAAAGACTCATAGAGACAGTCCCATGAGTTAAAGATTTACTTGCATTGCCAGACTTTGAGTGAAGCACTGCAGCTTAGATCTTCAGTGGTTGGTTAGAATAGAATAGAATAAACCAGGTTGGAAGAGACCTTTGAGAACATCATGTCCAACCTATCATCCCACACCACCTAAGCAACTAATTATGGCACCAAGCACTCCCATCCAGTCTCTTCCTAAACATCTCCAGTGATGGTGACTCCACCACCTCCCCAGGCAGCACATTCCAATGGCCACTTTCTCTATGAAGAATTTCTTTCTAACATCCAGCCTAAACCTCCCCTGGTGCAGCTTGAGACTGTGTCCTCTTGCTCTGGTACTGGTTGCCTGGTGTGGTGGGTTGGAAGGGTAAGGCCAAGAAGCCTCTTCCCTCCCCCCTGTAAAGTAAAGGGAAAAGAAAAATTGAAGGGAAAGGAAAAAAAAACTCACAAGCTGAATTAGCAAAGCAGTGGAGCTTTATATTTACAAAGCAATGTAGGATTTGCAGGGGAATATATACAAATTTACAATATTTACAATATATACAAAGATATACAATAAAGTAACACAGAAATGAGGGTTCCCCCCTCTGCTGAGGGGGTTTCCCACCTCCGTTCTCCCCTCTCTCCCCCTTTCCCCAGAGTGGGATAGAAAGAGAAAGAAAAGAGAGGAAAAAAAGTTAAAAGCAGTTTTGTGTTAATTGGAAGCAGTTAATACAGGCCTTATCAGGTTTGTCAGTTTGAAGGCCAGAGCCTTGGCAGAAAGCCCAGCACAGAAAGCTGCTGCCTGAAGAAGAGGCGGAAGCAAGACTGAAGATAAAGTTCCGGAGTGCCCAGGATACTTTCTCCTGCACTCCCAGTTCAGAAGGTGCTTCCTCCCACTTCACCAATGAAATTAGTTTAGATTATTCTTTCCGTTTACCAACTTCCGTCCACCATATTCCCTTTCTTAAGGGGGCAATGTCAACCGGTCACACCTGGGAGAAGGGACCAGCCCCCACCTGGCTAGAACCTCCCTTCAGGTAGTTGTAGAGAGAAAGAAGGTCTCCCCTGAGCCTCCTCCAGGCTAAGCAACCCAGCTCCCTCAGCCTTTCCTCATAGGGCTTGTGCTCCAAGCCCCTCACCAACTTTGTTGCCCTTCTCTGGACACGTTCCAGCAAGTCAACATCTTTCCTAAACTGAGGGACCCAGAACTGGACACAGTACTCAAGGTGTAGCCTAACCAGTGCAGTGTACAGGGGCAGAATGACTTGCCTGCTCCTGCTGGACACACTGTTGCTGTTTAGTTTGGCCACACTGGTTGTTTTGTTTTCTTTCTGTGGTCCCACTACTACTCTGTAATGAAAGAATGTGTTTATAAGAATAAGTTTATTTTCATAGAATCATAAAATCATAGAATGGTCCAGGCTGGAAGGGACCTCCAAAGGTCATCTAGTCTGAACATCCCACAGTCAGTAGGGACATCAGTTGGTAGTGCATAAGACTCTTAATGGGAAGGTCCTGAGTTCAAGCCTGCAGTGGTCAGTAGTGTCCTCCCTACTCTAGTCATGAGATCTGTGGTGACAGGTTGGACTCGATGATCTTTGAGGTCTCTTCCAACCTTAGTGATAATGAATACTGAGTACTGAATACTGAATACTTCAGCAAGACATCCTCAACTAGACAAGGTTGCCCAGGGCCTCATCAAGCCTCACCTTGAATATCTCTAGAGAAGGGGCTTCAACCACCTCCCTGGGCAACCTGTTTCAGTGTTACACCACCCTCATAGTGAAGAACTTGTTCCTCATATCCAATCCAAACCTGCCCTTCTCTAGTTGGAATCCATTGCCCCTTGTCCTGCCACTGCAGGCCTTTGTAAATAGTCTCTCTCCATGATTCCTGTAGACCCCTTCAGGTACTGGAAGGCTGCTATTAGGTCTCCCTGGAGCCTCCTCTTCTCCAGGATGAACAACCCCAGCTCCCTCAGCTTGCAGAGGTGCTCCAACCTCCTGATCATTTTCATGAAATAAGTTTATATTCCCCTATTTGTCATCCCTATTTACATACAGTCTACATGGTTCTCTCCTCTTTTCTCTGTATTTGTCATGATGAATGCCTTTTACAAATCAGAACTGTCTAGTCTCTCTACTTCTTTCTGAAAGAGCAAAGTGATACTTTCAGATTCTTAAGGTTAGTAAATTTAAATTAATGGCCATATTTCTATTTTTACACAAGGCATGCTTAACTTTATGGAATTTACCCAACCAAAGTGTGTTACTGAGGCTAAAAGCTGTCTGTGAAAAGTCCAGTCAGCCACTGACTTGAATAGCTGACTGAAGTACCCAGAGTGATTAAAATATATCTATATATCTTTATGAAAGAAACATTTTGGGAAAATTCCCATTTTCACTCTTCTAATTACTATGAATCAGAATAAGGTCTTCCCAGCTAAATATTATCTTACACCATCCCAAAGCAGTCTCTAGAACTTTCTGTTCTATATCTGTTATGGACCCACCATTAATAAGACACCATAGTAGTGAGCCAGTGTGGGAATGTTGATGCGTACTGACTCAAAAATTATAGCAAACTTGTGCTACTTAGAAGCCAGTTGAACTGGTAGCTGGAGGAGGATGTTTTCTGTACGAGGTTAGGATCAGTCCTAGTGTGGGAACTTACAGGGGATGCTGTGAATGAAGATGAGGAGATTTCCAATGAAAGCAAGAAGAGTTGCTGTGAATGTGATTAAGCCAGAAGGATGCAGAAGGTGAAGCTGAGGTACAAGAAAGTGATGTGGTACAAGAAAGTGATGGGTTGCATAGATAGCACGGTCTGTTTCAAAAAGCAGGATAGATTAGTACTAGCTACTTTGTTAGAAAAAAATCAACAAGAGGAAGAACAATATATAAACAACTTCCAAGAGCTGTCTTGTCTTGCATGCACCAGACAGGGAGTAGAAGCAACATCCACCTGTGTTTCGCAGAGGATCTATGGAGCTCTGATTCCCTTTCCTGACCTAGTGATGTACCCTAGAGAAAGATTTTTCTCTGATTCATTTTTACAGCGCTTAGTACAATGTCTGGATAAGAAGGTTGTAACTAGTCATCCCAGTCTACACAGATTATGTGCCAGCTTTTACTCATATTTTTTCACTTAATTCTATGGTAATATTTGGATTATTTTACCCTTAATATAGCATAAGGCAGTATGAAGTAACTGTCCTTTCAAAATTATTCTGATGATAAGTCTTAGGATCCTCCCAACAGCTACACATGGTGTTATTTTTTCAAATTTGTTTCAGGGCATTTCTAGGATTAACATAGTCTGCTAACAATAGTCTTAATACAGAGTTGCTTGAGAAGGCAAGGACACAGTTACTGCTGTCAAAAGTGGAAAGGAGTGTGCTTCATTTGAGACAGAAGTTTGTGAAATGCTGACTAGCCTTTTTTTTTGTTTTTTTGCACAGAAAATAGTGGAAAGACTATTAATTTGACCAAAGGCTGTATAAATCTAATTAGAATGTTCAGTCTCAGAAGGGCAAGAAATTGTAGCTGGAGCTGCTATTTAAATATTCATTTGTACCCCTTAAAAAAAAACAGAAAAAAATTTCATCTAATTTTGTAAAAACCTTCAACATATCCTGCAGAGTTAAACTTGGCCTCAAAGTAGAACACTGAATTCATATTCTATACTTCAGTGTGAGGCAGAGTTTAACATTGTATATTATATGTAACATAAACCATACTTAATGTAAGAAAGGAAAATACTGTCACTTTAATTATTGCAGAGGCTGTTTTTCCTTTTGTGTAAGAGCAACTTGGATATGTAAAAATATAGCCAAAAATATATCCATAAATATTTTTATATGCAAACTATTAATTCATTAAATTGATTAATTTTGTCTTCATTTAAATCATTGCTTTACAGACATTGAAATGCCTATTTTTCCTTTTCCTTTTTTTCAGTTCTTTTCTGATAAACACTGAACTAAGAGACTGGAAAAAAAACACACCATCCTTTCTAATCCTTTTATTTCTCAAGAGTTGTTTGGCTTTTTCTGGTGATATTAAAAAATAATATGGAAAAATATGTTATTTGATACTGAATCCTATCAGCTAAAATTGAGTAGTAGCTGCCAGATTTATATTTTATACTACTTGATAGTTATACAGGGTAATTCATCCACTAAATTTAAAACCCAATAATCTAGCAATAATCTTGCTTTTGGTTTAATAGTTCTATGAGTGAGTTCTCAGCATTAAGGTACTTCGATGTTAAATCATTCTCAATTATCAGCATATTTTTGCCCATTCTTCCAGGATATTTAATCTTTCTCTAATGACTTAAAAGATGTCTCTTCATTTTTCTTTCTTGCAAAATCCCAAGAGAGCCTGAAATAATGTTTTAGCTCTGGAGACTTGTCTCTAAGCTCTCACTTTAAATTTGACCTCAGGCTTCATGCATCCCACATAGCTGTAGGAACAATGACCATAGGACGTAAACAGGTTTTGAAGACGTTGTTCTTAGTTCCAGTAACCTTAGGGACACCATCCACAGACTGTTAGAATGCAAGCAGTTTTCTTAAATGATACATTTTTCATAGGTCATGCCATCCAAATGAGGAATCCATATTTCTCTTGGTCATCATTTACTATGATAGGCCTCAAACCAGAAGACAAATTTTGATTATTTCCTTGAATGTGTTGCTGTTATTTCTTCTTATTGCTGGAATTTTATCTACTCAAATATCTCAAGGATACTAAGAAGTTTTCTACATAATGGAGATTTCTTCTGTTATCACTTCCTTCTCATCAGTGTTGAGGCTGGACAACCCTTTGAGCATTCCTTCTAACCCAATGCAATCTATGAATCTGTAAATCATCATCATCATCTTCAGCATTATCTATTATGAGTTGCAGATGTTAGATGTCTTGTCAAAAGCAGTGTCCTTAGTGGGATCTTTAGAATAGAATAGAATAGAATAGAATAGACCTCCTTTTCTGAGATGTATTGCTTTTCATTTGGATTGACAGCTCAAGTCCAAAGGGCAGATACATTGTTGCACATTGCAAATCATAGCATGGGACAGAACGCATCCTTCTCTGCCTGGTTTTCAGTAAATAGAAAAGGAAGTTGAAATGATCACAGGAAAGAGTTTTCACTTGAAGAATATTACACAGAATTAGGACAGTCAAAAGTGTAGGTGGCTGTACTGAAATCATTACTACTTAGTAAATTACCCCTAAAGATTTACACAGCTGAAAAACTGACAGATTCCCTTTCATTACTTTTTCTCCCTGAATTCACCATTTCAACGTTCAATGTAAAAATAGGGGCGTGATTAGTGATACTAGCAATGAGCATAACAAAGGCAAGGTATTGAATACAGCAGAGAGGCGTTTTCTGTGTGCAGCACCTTTGATAACCCAGTCAGAAAACAAGGCTTTGATTACCCTAGCAACTATTTGAAGAAAGAAGTTTCCCTGCTGAATTTTTCAGTGGCTTTAAACATAACACTAACCTTGCACATTCAGCAGAACCTGCCTTTCAAAGCCATAGCCATGCTTTTAGCTTCCAGGAAATAATGCACTGAAGTGTTCTCATGGACTTGGCAATCAATTAGAAGAACCCATTCTCAGTGGAAAAAAATAAAAAAAATAAAAAAATTATATATATATATATATATGTATATAAAATAGCTTCAAGTTGTTTCTTTGCTGCTCTTTCAGAAGAGTTTCATTTGTTACACTCAGGTTAAGGTAGTACAACAGGCTGCATTTTCATGTTCTTCGGTGGATCTACCTTCCTAAGTGCTTCACTTCATTGCAGAACTCAAACAGAATGCCATTGCAAAAGAGTACTTTTTCAAATAAAGAACTTTGGTCATTAAGCTTTGCAGAGAATCCCACACCACAGAGCTTCAGTGTAATGAAAACCACTTGACTGCACACATTTGGTGGCAATATTCATAGCTAGAGATGGGCAGCATGTTAGGCCTGCTGTGTTACATGTATAGTCCTGCTAGTGTGAGGCATATTAACTGAATTCAACTCTGCAGTCAGTAGATACGTTTCCTCTCCTTAAATATCTTCTTAAATATCTAACTCACTGGTGGGCAACAGAGATAGCAGGAAGCAGAATGATAAATGGAGAAAGAAACCTAAAGGTATGGACAGCACATTCTGAGTGCTTGTTATCGACAATCATTTGGCCATTTTGAAATTTATAATTTAAATGGAACTTTTTTAGTTTTGATGAAAAAAAAACAGTAAAAAAAAAAAGAAGTCATTATTGAATTATTATTATCTTAAAACATATACATAATTATTATGATGTTCTGAAAAATGTAAACAGTTATACCTATCAAAAAAACCCTTGCCACTAAACAACTATGTTAAAACAGCATTAAATCAGCAGAAGATTTCACCAAGTGGCAGAACATTGTTATTTGCTATTCACAATTAAATTAGAATTGAACCAACTGAAATTCAGACTTTTCTTGTTCAACTACATTTAATAACATATGAAGTTGCATCTCTGAAGTTTCCAACAGAATGGCTTAGACATGTATTTTCAAAAGAATGTATTTCAAATAATTAGATCTTTTAGTTATATTTAAATAAATTTTCATGGCAGAGCAAAACTCACATTCCTTATATCAAAATGGCAGTCAGTCTGTTATTTCAAAAGTTATGTCCTTTATCACCAAGAATTAGAGGTATTGCCTTTTGACACTGCTGTTTGAAAATTTTCAAGCCAGTTGTTTCTAACAGCAGTGTATTTTACTTTTCCATATTTTTGGAAATGAACAAAATTTAACCAGTATTTCCACGACACCTCAGATGGTGATTTCAACAGTATCCTCCTATATGTATTATTGAGCAAAGCTGCAAAAGCTAAAAAGAGATATTCATTAGGGAAAGAGACAGGAAACTTAGCTATAAGATCTTTTTCAAACTGCTCTGCAAAAGTCCTTTGTGAAATTCATACCAATTTCCACCTTAAGTGTATTATCCTGTTAATGGTTTTTTTCATAATCTGTTAACTCAGCTGTTTTACATCTAAGTATCGTGTAAACCAGAGTAGAAACACTTTGGGACACAGGGCTACCCTATGAATTTGTACTGTATTCAGCATACTGGGAATCATACCCAGCTGGGACTTGCAATGAGTCCAGTGGTAGCTGTCAGTGCATTTTGATAAATCATACATTAAAGATTATTCATTTACAAGACTGTAGGCAGGAACTGTGTTACACTGTATTTTCAAGGTTGGTTTTCCCATGTAACAGTTCTGCTAAACCATGTTTTCTCATTCCCCAAAGCATTTTTCCCTTTCTATCAACATGTCTCCTACTGCATGACCCACAGCACACTGCCTTCATAGACAAGATGCAATGACTGACACATTCTTTAACAGATATTCAGCAATGTGTCCTTTAATTAATTTCATGTTTTTTAACTTTTCAGTGAATAGATAAATGCAAATATTCAAACCTGGCCTCTTCTAATGTAAACCAAGATTTTTAAAGTGATGAAATTTGTATAACATACTCAGAATGTTAAAATAAAGCTTAAAATAAATTCTTCATATGTATATATATATTTATATATTTATATATTTATATACATATTTTCCATGGGACCGGATGGGATCCGTCGTAGGATGCTGAGAGAGCTGGCAGATGAGCTGACCAAGTCACTCTCCATCATTTTCCTCCAGTCCTGGCTCACCGGTGAGGTCCCAGATGGCTGGAAACTGGCCAATGTGGTCCCCACCCACAAGAAAGGTTGGGTGGAGGAACCTGGAAACTACAGGCCGGTCAGCCTGACCTCAGTGCCAGGGAAAGTGATGGAGCAGATTATCCTGGCAGCAATAACTGCACACCTGAAGGATGGCCAAGGGCTCAGGTCCAGCCAACATAGATTTAGGAAGGGCAGGTCCTGCCTCTCCAACCTCATCTCCTTCTATGATCAGGTGACCTGTCTGGTGGACAGGGGGAGGCCTGTGGATGTGGTCTACCTAGACTTCAGCAAGGCCTTTGACACCGTCCCCCACAGCAAACTGCCGGCTAAGCTGTCAGCTCGTGGCTTGGACCACTACACTCTGTGCTGGGTTAGGAAGTGGCTGAAGGGCCGAGCCCAGAGATTGGTGGTGAACGGTGCCACATCCAGCTGGAGGCCCGTCACCAGTGGCGTCCCCCAGGGATCAGTGCAGGGCCCCGTCCTCTTTAACATCTTCATTGATGATCTGGATGAGGGGGTCGAGTCAGTCATCAGCAAGTTTGCAGATGATACCAAGTTAGGAGCAGATGTTAGTCAGTTAGAGGGTGGAAGGGCTCTGCAGAGGGTCCTTGACAGACTGGACAGATGGGCAGAGTCCAATGGGATGGCATTCAACAAGTCCAAGTGCCGAGTGCTGCACTTTGGCCATGTCAATCCCATGCAGAGCTACAGGCTGGGGTTGGAGTGGGTGGAGAGCTCCCAAACAGAGAGGGACAGGGGGTTGCTGATCGACAGCCACCTGAATATGAGCCAGCAGTGTGCCCAGGTGGCCAAGAGGGCCAATGGCATCCTGGCCTGCATTAAGAATAGTGTGGCCAGCCGGAGCAGGGAGGTCACTGTGTCCCTGTACTCTGCATTGGTTAGGCCGCACCTTGAGTCCTGTGTCCAGTTCTGGGCCCCTCAGTTTAAGGACATTGAAACACTTGAACATGTCCAGAGAAGGGCAACAAGGCTAGTGAGAGGCCTTGAATACAAGCCCTATGAGGAGAGGCTGGGGGAGCTGGGATTGTTTAGCCTGGAGAAGAGGAGGCTCAGGGGTGACTTCATTGCCCTCTACAACTACCTGAAGGGTGGTTGTAGCCAGGAAGGGGTTGGTCTCTTCTCCCAGGCAACCAGCACCAGAACAAGGGGACACAGTCTCAAGCTGCACCAGGGGAGGTTTAGACTCGAGGTGAGGAGGAAGTTCTTCACCGAGCAAGTCATTCGTCGTTGGAACAGGCTGCCCAGGGAGGTGGTTGAGTCACCGTCCCTGGAGGCGTTCAAGAGGAGATTGGATATGGCACTTGGTGCCATGGTCTAGTCATGGGGTCTGTGTTGATAGGTTGGACTCGATGATCCTCGAGGTCTCTTCCAACCTTAGTTATACTGTGATACTGTGATACTGTGATATATAGGTGTATATATATATATATATACACACACACCTATATATATATATACACATCTTTAAAAGGGAAAATTTTAATCCATCAGATTCTGCAGAGATAATTAGAGACGGTGATAAAAAGTAAAATCTTTATTTGTCAAATTTCTTTTATGTGTACTACTTTGCAGCATTTTACTAAGTTGTGAGGGATCCTTTCACCATTCAGTTTGCAGAATAGATGGCTGTCTCAGGGATACAGCAAAGCATGAGTCGATGTGGATTTGTCAATTTGCTGTAGAAACTAAATAAAACTTGATTCTTGTTCAATAGAAATTGTATAATATTGCTGATTGGTGACGTGAATGTCACTAAGGAAAATTTGAGAGAGTAAATATAAAGCTGAAATATACTTTGTTATTGGGTCTTTAGAAATGCTAGCTTATCATAGAAACATAGAATCATACAATGGCCCAGGCTGGGAGGGACCTCCAAAGGTTATCTAGTCCAACCTCCCCGCAGTAAGCAGGGACATCCCTAACTAGAGCAGGTTGCCCAGGGCCTCGTTGAACCTCACATTGAATACCTCTAGAGAAGGGACTTCAACCACCTCCCTGGGCAACCTGTCATGGTGTTCCACCACCCTTCTCTACTGTCCTTCTCTACTATGAAGCCATTGTCCCTTTTCCTGTCACTACATGCCCTTGTAAACAGTCTCTCTCCATCCTTCCTGTAGGCCCCCTTCAGGTACTGGAAGGCTACTATCAGGTCTCACGAGCCTCCTCTTCTCCAGGCTGAGCAAGCCCAGCTCCTTCAGCCTATCCTCACAGTAGAGGTGTTCCAACCCCCTGATCATTTCTGTGGCCCTCCTCTGAACCCTCTCCATCAGGTCCATATCCTTCTTACATTGAGGGCTCCAGACCTGTGCACAGTACTTCAGGTGAGGTCTTACCAGAGCAATGTGCTAGAATCATCTCTCTGGATCTGCTGGCAACACATCTTTTTATGCAGCCCAGGGTGTGATTTGCTTTCTGGATACAGAAGGATATTCAGAATACATGGTCATTTTCATAGTCACTTTGGTTCCTAAAAACTTTCAAACTCTCTCCCCTACAGAAGTGAATATGCTACAATTCAACAGGCAGTAAGAACCTTTTGGTGTTCTATCAACAAATGGAGGAGGGAGAATCACCTTGGTTATTCAAGATGTATTCTTAAACCATGATTTTTTTCTTTAGCCTCTTTTTCATCTGTTGTGAAATGTAGATACTTCTATCTGACTTCTCATATTAACATAAACCTGATCCATAAATTTACTTGAAGCACAGGTCTGTCAAAGCAATATATTACTTCAACTCTCACAGTGTGAACTATAAATACTATGGAATTTCAGCATATGATACATACCATTACACAAAGAATATTAAAATTGACCTTAAATGTTACTGTTTACTTGGTTGAGCTTTCTTAAGGTATGATTTTGATGTTCTTACTGTTGCTGTTACTCTAATGATTTAACTACAGTTCTGAGAATAAGTATACTTCTGAGCTACAACCACTATTTCCAGCTTAGAATGGCAGCGCCATTTTTTCCTGTGAAACCAAGGTATGGTTGTCTGCAGTTCTCTTAAGGTACTAGAGAAAAGTATAATGGATAAAAATACATGAATGTGCTCAATTTGTCTCCAAACTTGACTGTATTTGGGACACGAAGCAGGTGACATGCTGAGAACATTTGGCCTATATGAGGTTTTAGTGGCTTGGGAGCAGGACAAAGCACCTGATGGCAGGGACAGCACATTGCACAAACAGTAATTATGTGACTGAGCATTATTTCATCAGCTCAAAATGAGCAATTTTTTCTCATCTTAATGTCACACAGCTCTATGACAGGTAAACTATGTTGAGCTGAAATCCTGTCTGTGTGCAGAACATTATGCACTTCCTCCAGGTTGGTTACTTCCTGCTGATCATGATTAATAGGTTGATAGCATTCAGAACTTAAGTCAGATAGGTAAATCTTACACTTGGAAATGAGCTACTTTTTCTCTGCATCCAGGTTACATAGGTTTCTATTTAAAGAATCAGGTGTTGCTTTTCTAAAGTGAAACTAAGAACATATTCATATTTAAAATCTGCCAGACTACTGCAGTATCAGACTGTCTTAAATCACCTGGCTGTGGTCTAAATCCAAGCATCTCTCAACTGCAAAGAAAGAAACAAATAAAAATTTGCTGTGGTTCATGATTTAAACAACTGGCATTGACAAAGGAAGTACTATCCCCCTTCCTTTTCACTCCCTCTTATTAATGTGGGACTCAGTTAGAAGAAATATGCCTATACCAAGAATAGCAATCCAGTTCTATCAGTATGATGCCTACAAAAATAAATTAACATAGAAATAGTACCACACAAATGTCAATAAATTGCTTGTGGGCACTTGCACCAGAATCCCTGTGCTGTATGCATTTGCGAGAAAATTAAGCAATGCAAGGCACCAACCATGGTCAGGACAGCCCTTAACGGCTTCTGCCTTGGCTCACATCTCCCAGACAATTCATAGGTGCAGACCCAATCTGAAACAATTTATTTCAGTGACATAACATGGGCACTGGCAATGTTTATTTTACTATTATATGTATATTTGCTGAAGTCTGTTCAATAATATACTGAATATCCATGAAGTAAAACGAGAATGGAACCCTCATTTTCTACTTCTGGTAGTACTTCTTTAACTGTAACACTGGAAAAATCTCTTTTCTTCCCTAGGGCCATTATCTTTAAATATCTTCTGGGGAAAAAAAAAAAAAAAAAAAAAGAAAAAAGAAATAAAAAAAAAAAAAGAAAGAAGGAAATAAGAGTTCTGATTGAATACCAGCAATCACAGATAGTGATGTAGTTTTTTTTCTCCTTCTGTCAGATTATGAAAACTATAATTTTAGAGGAATATCAATAAAATAGTCTTATCATCAGCAATATTGTAAGGGCTTCACATTGGATGTGAAACCAAAAGTGATTGGGAAGTCAGAACTCTATTCACTTTGCTATAAGCAAATTCAGTTCAACCACTTTGACATTGCATGGTTAGTCTTGAGGTTCATCTGCTCTTGAAAGCTTTTCAACCAATGCATCATGGGAGGTGGTGGAGTCGCCATCATTGGAGGTGTTTAGGAGGAGACTTGATGGGGTGCTTGGTGCCATGGTTTAGTTGATTAGATGGTGTTGGATGATGGGTTGGACGCGATGATCTTGAAGGTCTCTTCCAACCTGGTCTATTCCATTCCATTCCATTCCATTCCATTCCATTCCATTCCATTCCATTCCATTCCATTCCATTCATTTTGGTGCCTCATACATGCAGTCAGACTTACTCAAGAATGAAGCAACTCTTACCTTTCTTATAAAGTGGACCACAGAGGGCCACAACATCAAAGGCTAACAAAAGACACAAGAGTTATTTCAAGTCAAAATATTTTTCCTTCTCTTCCAATTATCTGACTCTTGCCTAAAGATGTTATTATATCAAGCATTTCATCTGTATCTCTAATTCTTAGAGCTATGAGAGGTCCTGTGGCACTTTTCTCTCCAGTTTCAACCCAAAGTTTACTTGTGGCTAACTTGCCTGAGTAGTCACTGTTCTTTAAAAATGATTGCAGGTGTAAAGAAAAGATTTACTCTTCATCACAAAGGAAGAAGAAATGAAAAGACGGTCATACATTCTAACAGGAGGATACATAAAGCCACAGGAATAACAAATGAAACAGTAAAATCAAAGAGTTTTGTTTACCCTTTAAAAAGTGAAATTTTAGTAAATTGATAGGAACAGATTTACTGCTGTGACAGGACATCTGTTTTTCACATTGGAAATCTGTTTAACTGGTAGAATTTATTGTCATAATATGTTACTGAGTTCAAGAGCTTTGTAAGCTTTAAACTAATTATCCACTTACACGGGTCATAGAAACGTAAATTATATTACATAGAAAAGAATTATTTTGTTCTGAATGAGAATCAACCTTCATGATTTTATACAAAACTTATCATTATCTGGCAAGTATTAAGAAAGATATCAATATGAACCAGTTATTTTAAAAGATATACTCATGTACAGGGATTTTGGTTTCCTCATGAATTGAAAAAAAACAAAGGTAAATCAACCAAACAAAACAACCTAAACCCATGCATCTCTGCAATGAGTCCAACCTGCAAAACAAGTGAATGATCAGAGAAATTAAAAGAAAGTATGAAAGATGTCAATCAGATACTCTAGTTTTATTTCCAATAATATTTAAAATTAAATGGATTGTCTGAGAATATTTTTTTTAAAAGGCAAAAAACAAATGAACAAACCAAAAACAATGCAAGAATTAACTTTTAAAGACCCATCTCAGCAACTCACTGATGTGGATGCCTCAAGAGCAGGTTATTGGTTTCCTTCCTGGAAACCCTAGACTGGCTAATGGCAATGAAGGAAGAACAAGCAGTGAGATCAGTTCTCAATACCTGCAGAAGCTACCTTTTCAGAGCAATGTGGTCTGTTAAATTTGCCAGCTACTGGGTAGTCCACTCAGATTTTTCAGGGGGGGTGTTGTGCTGTTGAATTTTTCAAATAAAGTTTTGATGTATCTTCTTTCCCCTATGGAGTACACATATTTTTCATTATTTTTTTTTTTTCTTTCCTGATAAAAATGCTCTTTGCATAGAATAATTAACATACTTGAGGCAAGAGACAAAGAAATTATCGGGAGTTTGGTACCTTATCTGTGTGTTTATGCCTATTTTGTTGTTTATGCAAATGGAATATCTCAATTAGGAAAAAAATATCAAAGTTCTATAACTTTGTTACAGTCTGAAGAGGGAAGTTTAGCCTAGTTCCTGACTGCAAAGACTGAAAGTAATTACCATTGGATATAAAAGAAAAATAATGATAAAATATATATAATTCATTGGCTTGCTAGCAGGGATATAGAGTAGAGATATAAAAAGTTCTTTTCTCTCTTTTCTTCTTCTGTTGCTTCTGCTTGCAACTTCTCTGTTTCTCTCCTCTGTCTCCTTGCCAGTATATCTCTGTTCTGAGTACAGTGTGAGGTAATGGGAAAGAGGGAGGGAGTGGGGGAGGCAGTGAATAGTACCTCTGGATCTGTTTGGGGGGATCTGAAGAGTTTCTGCGTTGTTTAAAAATTGTAAATATATACATGTAGTACATATATGCTGTATTTTGTACATATTAATTGCATTTCTTATTTCTAGATTTTAGTTTGCTTTTAAATATAGCTTCATTTGCTTCCATCCCAAACTGAGCTAGTCTGGCCATTTATTTTGGGGGGAGTTCTCCAAATTAGTTGGGGAGTAATTCCAACTCACCACAAACTTCTACAAATAAAATTTAACTCCTGCTTCATTGTCTTCTCTACCAACAACTTTGTTTGATTGGTTGGCTTTTTTTTTGTTGTTGTTTGTTTATTTGTTTGTTTTTCAGTTCAGTAATCCGTATATATATATATATATGCAGTTCAAACAATATATTCAGGAAATCACACTGTGAGAAATGCTTAAATATCATTCTATATAAAGATAGCTAGTATGCATTCATTTTGTTTATCTGTATGTCTATTGACTATCAAAGGTAACTGTTGAACTAGGAAGTGAAACAAAACGAGTCATCAACTTTTCTTTTTCAATACTTTTCTAGCATTTCTTTTTCAAACAGGAGAAATGTGGAAAGTTCCAACTATATGTGACCACTTCCATTCCAATTATTTGTTTTGCCACAATGTTAATCTTCAGCCCAATCATGAAAAACTGCTCCTCAGATGTTCATAAGCAAGCAACCCTTTCCTTATGTTTTACAAATCATGCCTCACCCGCTCATGATTTTAGCTTGAGTTGGCTTGTTTCACATTTCCAAACACATTTCTTTCTTCTACCTCTACCTGGATTCAAGCGTAACTTAAGGCAGCACAAAGAAACTTTTTTTTTTTTTTTGTTAGAAAACAGACATTGTAAGGTATTTGTTCAGACACAACGCTTACCCCCCCACCCCCCACCCGGGTTCAAACAGGGCTAAAGACAACGTAAGAAACACAGGACAACATTAGTAAATCACTCCCACTATGTTAGAGAAACATCCAAATATATATGAATGGTTACTATATAGATCTGTTCTGCATGATCTGACAAGCCAGATATAATTTAGGTCTACCTTTATTCCCACTAAAGACAATAAAATCTTCATAATCAACTCTTTTCAAAATGGTATTTTAGGAATTCCCTCTTTAACATTAAATTCTGTATGTATATGCCTCTTGACATAGCTCACATAAAGGTATGCATGGCACTGAAGAGAGCAGAGCTATTTGAATAGATGGCTTCAGATTCAAAACTATTTTTTCTTCTGGGCTGAACCTTGTTGTTTGGGCTCTAAAATGTTCTCTGCACTAAAGAAGACTAGCAAACTGGGCAGTCAGAAGTTCTAATTTATTTCAGACTGTTCTTTTATCAGAGACATTTGTTTAGAAACACTTTTTTAGAAGTCTGTAGGGTCTTTTACTCTTTTAAGCAGAGACCAGCAATTTTCATATTCAAAGAAATCTGATCTGTTTGAGTATATCTACTGATATCAAGACACATATTCACAAACTTCTGTGTTCTGCAGTATCTTTATACATAGCTAATAAATTAATCTGGCTATGTGTGGTGGGACTGCCAGAAAAATAATTTGCTAGATGTAGTTTGCTTGAAATTCACATATACAAAATGATGTTTAACAAAAAATAGAAAGAAAAAATAATGATCACTCTTTCAGAATAGGAGAAACAAAATCCACAGAATGAAATATAATGAAGAAAAAAAATAGCTTCTGAAAGTGTGTAATGAAATGTTACAAACAGGGGATTATAATAAAAACATAACGTAATTCTAGGATGAATCAATTCTCTTTTCCAATCATATTCATCCTTAATAACACAGCTTTAATGGGCTCACACCTTTCTTCCAATTTCAGAAAAGACTGGTCCTGATCAATAGCATTTATTTAAAAGAAGCAGGAGAGGTGTTGGTGTCTGGAGACACGTTTTTCCTCATAAGGTGACTGCATAATGGTATAATGCCATGTGAAACACAGAGGCAATATTCCAGATAATCATCACTTGTGCTCATCTCTCATAAACCTTTCCATTTCAGTTATTTACTGTTTTGCTTATTTTCATATTTATCACCATAAAAAATACAGCTTAGTGCTACCTGTTTAGAACAGCATATTTTCTTGATTTTTGGGTAGCAGAAACTTCATAAGAGATCAACCTCAAAGAAATTCTGAACAGTACTTGAGATACAGAGACAAGACCCAGGACATAGTATGCTACAGAGAACATTCCCTACTGTGTGAAGCCTTTTTGTCTTAAATTCAAGTGATGGACTATGTGGCCGGTTGACGGTGTCCCTTTAAGAAAGGGAATATGGTGGACGGAAGTTGGTAAACGGAAGGAAGAGTCTAAACTAATTTTCATTGGTCAAGTGGGAGGAAGCACCATCTGAACTGAGACTGAAATGGGCATTCCCAGCACTTCTCTGTCACTCTTGCTTCCGCATCTCCTTCGGTGCAGCAGCTTTCTGCCTGTGCTGGGTTTTCTGCCAAGGCTCTGGCCTTGAAGACTTGATAAGATAACCAGGCCTGTAACTGCTTCTAATTAACACAAACTGCTTTTAACTTCTTTCTTTCTTCTTTCTCCTCTTTTTCCGAACTATTCTGGGGAAAGGGGGAAGAGAGGGGAGAGCGGAGGTGAGGATCCCCCTCGGCCGAGGGGGGCTACTCTCATTTCTGTGTTACACTGCTGTATATCTTTGTATATATTGTAGATATTGTGAATTTGTAAATATTCCCCTGCAAAATCCTACACTGCTTTGTAAATATAGCTCCACTGCTTTGCTAATTCGGCTGGTGAGTTTTTTTTTCTTTCCCTTCAATTTTTCTTTCCCTTTTACCTTACAAGGGGGAAGGGAAGAGGCTTCTCGGCCTTACCCTTTCACCCACCACAGACTATAAGTCCTGTTTAAATTTGTGACTTTCAGAAGTAAACTTATGCTGCTTCTGATTCTGCTGCTTCAGTCCTCCAGATCTCTCTTTACATGGAAAATTCTCAGCCTTAAAACAGTTTTTCCTAGTTTCTTTTTTAAAAGGCTTTCCTTAAAATATTCATTATTGGTATTTGTTTCTCATATCATGCTTCAAAAACTTTCTAGTCTAAACAAAATATTTCACAAACTTTATTTGCTACTCCCCAGCCAGTTCCCATGGCTTTCAGCTTAGAGTTCTTTTTTCATCATCCAATATTTCCTTTTGTTTCTCTTCAGAGCACAAAATTGCACTGTAACTCATTATAATCTCACTGAATGCACATGTAAGTGAGACGGAAGGGAGTGTTCCCTGGCAGAAAGGAGAATGTTCACCTCGATTAAAATCCCCTAGGTCCAGAACACGGTGACAAGATCCAGGCTGCTTATTGAGAAAGTGGTTGATGGCCTAGGAGATTGGGAGAGTGATACTTGAGACTGGAACAAAATGAGTAAAGGTATCCTCATGATGGACCAAGTTCTGTGGTCCAGGGTTTCAGTTAAAACTCCCTATTCACATCAGAATGGTGATAGGGTTTAGGTTTTCAAGTTGAGGCTCATTTGTGCTTTGCAAGTTCAGGTTTTGATTTCTAAAAGTTTTATTTCATGTTAATGTTAATTTGTTTTACTGGTTTTTTAATCAGTCTTAATGTTTTCAGGAAGGGTGGAAGTCTAGGCCTCCTCAGTTAGTCTCTCAAGTATTTTCACAATTGTCTTGTTTTTCCCTTAGTCTTTTCAAGCGAACGGCTTTACATACGATTATTTTTCACATTTACTGCAATGGACAAGGTGTTCCAGCTTGTTGACATGACTATAATCCCAAGCCCACAAAAAGATTGTTAGAGTTGCTAAAGGATTGATCAGAAATTATGGCTGCATAATAGCAGGATCCTGACACCACTTTCTGCTCTTCCTGGGAAATAGATGGTGCTGCCATCTCTACCAATTGATGGTTTCCAGGTAAAGAAGAAGGAAAATATAGGTCAAAATACAGTTTATAAATGCCTTAAGTTTGAATGGTTCTTGTGCCTAGGACTAGGAGTCACTCAGTGATTTTCTATCTGTTGCTTAATAACTGAGCATTCTCATACATATATAGGATTTTGTACTGCCTACAGACTGCAAACTAGGCAGATGGAAGCACACATGATATATCCAAGATACTGCACAACCAAAATCTGTCTTAAACTCAAGAAGACCTAGCAGACACTGATTTCAAGTTCAAATACTCTGTTTTCTAAAGACTGTGTTAGTCAAACTGATCATGCTAATGCTGATAGAAATTTTCTGAACTGAAACTAGCTCACATCTTGGCTATGTGAGAGTCAGAGCAACTCAGATTTAACTGCACTTGTTTAGGTTGTCAAGTTTCTGTAAGCACTTAGCCTCAAAATGCCTGCAGCCAGTAGCCAACTCTAAGAGGTCTGAGTTAATGTCACATGCACACAAATCAACACTTGGAAGTAATCAGTAGCTTGGATTAAAAGCCTGTGAAATTCTGATACTTAGTAGCGCCCAAGTAGAATCTGCTGAAATGTTAAATAAAAAGACATAGCTGAACTAATTCCCATTTTAAGGAACATTGCCAGTTTGAGCACATCTGACTATATGCTGGATGTGGGAAGCTCTTCTGCTGACAGATGCCTACACTTTCTAACTCTTCTTTTAATATGAGAACACTTTTGGTGTCTGTTGCCTGTACAGTGTTGTTACAGCATGGTAGTTTGATTACTGTGAAACAGTGGTTTAAAAAAGATACAGTTTAGAGATTTGTAGAGAAAACAAAAACTAAACCAAAATTGATTTTAAAGACTAGAGGCATTTGGTCCTGGTAAAATGTGCTATGGGAAGCAGATTGCCTGACTCACAGAGAAGAGCGATATGGTGAAAAATAATGGTGTAATGGCTCAGGTA
Source organism: Melanerpes aurifrons (assembly GCA_011125475.1). NCBI lineage: Eukaryota > Metazoa > Chordata > Aves > Piciformes > Picidae > Melanerpes > Melanerpes aurifrons. The sequence goes on along the minus strand of WWNC01000071.1, from coordinate 3,540,077 downwards.
TTCTCTTAAAATATATTTGGAAGTGGAATGTATCCAAAAAGCCTAATAAAAATATTCTGTTGTAAAGGTTGGAGAGGCTGAAGGTGTGGAAAGTGCTTCCTTTTTACTGTGACAAAACTTTTCACTATAGGTAACATGAACATTAGGTGTGTGTTAGATGCAAAACATAAATGTTTTTCTTTTATGGTATGAGGCAAATTCAAATGAAGCTAAAGTAAAATGTATGGATGAGGGGATATGCAAAAATGCCTTATGGTTTCTCTGGAAGCAGTTGCATACAATAGCACTGGAACTACTTTGTTTTAAAAAGTATTTAAACATTTATTTCTCAATAAATCATCTTTTATGCCTTGGCATATTGTATACCTTTCAAGTTTTGGAACAATCTAAAGGTGTACTTTTAACACTGTTTCCCGCAATATTATCATATCTCAGGGATCCCAGGGATCTCAGGGACCCTCAGGGGTCAGTCCTGGGACCCATCTTGTTCAACATCTTTGTGGGTGACATGGACAGTGGCATTGAGTGCACCCTCAGCAAGTTTGCTGATGACACCAAGCTGTGTGGTGCAGCAGACACGCTGGAGGGAAGGGAGGCCATCCAGAGGGACCTTGACAGGCTGGAGTGGTGGGCACAAGCCAACCTCATGAGGTTCAACAAGAGCAAGTGCAGGGTCCTGCATCTGGGTGGAGGCAATCCCAGGCACAAATCCAGGCTGGGCAGTGACTGGCTGGAAAGCAGCCCTGAGGAGAGAGACTTGGGGGTGCTGGTGGACAAAAAGCTCAACATGAGCTCTCAATGTGCACTTGCAGCCCGCAAGGCCAATCAGATCCTGGGCTGCATCAGGAGAAGTGTGGCCAGCAGGTCGAGGGAGGTGATTCTCCCCCTCTACTCAGCTCTGGTGAGACCCCACCTGCAGTACTGTGTCCAGTTCTGGAGCCCCTATTACAAGAGGGATATGGAGACGTTGGAACGTATCCAGAGAAGGGCCACGAGGATGATCAGAGGGCTGGAGCACCTCTCCTATGAGGACAGACTGAAGGAGTTGGGGCTGTTCAGTCTGCAGAAGAGAAGGCTCCAAGGTGACTTAATTGTGGCCTTCCAGTATGTGAAGGGGGCCTACAGGAAGGCTGGGGAAGGACTTCTCAGGATGTCAGGTAGTGATAGGCCTAGGGGGAATGGAATGAAGCTAGAGGTGGGGAGATACAGGCTGGATGTGAGGAGGAGGTTCTTCACCATGAGAGTGGTGAGACCCTGGAATGGGTTGTCCAGGGAGGTGGTCGAGGCCCCGTCCCTGGGGGTGTTTAAGAGCAGGTTGGATAAGGCTGTGGCCAGCCTGATGTAGTGTGGGGTGTCCCTGCCCATGGCAGGGGGGTTGGAACTAGATGATCCTTGTGGTCCCTTCCAACCCTGACTGATACTATGATACTATGTTCTATCTGCTCTGGATGACTAGATAGGGGACACAGTCTCAAGCTGCGCCAGGGGTTTAGACTGGAGGTGAGGAGGAAGTTCTTCACAGAGCGAATCATTCATCATTGGAATGGGTTGCCCAGGGAGATGGTTGAGTCACCATCCCTGGAGGCGTTCAAGAGGGGATTGGACGTGGCACTTGGTGTCATGGTCTAGTCATGGGGTCTGTGTTGATAAGTTGGGCTCAATGATCCTCAAGGTCCTTTCCAACCTAATTATACTGTGATACTGTGATGTATAAAAAAATGGTCAGATGTTTGTAGTTCAAGAGTAGTGGTTAATAGGTTAATGCTATCTGGAGGATGAGGATGAGTCCGGTAGCACAGATGTCTATCCTGGGCCTGTCCCGCTTAAGCACTGCCCAAGTGCAGGTATCATGAACTTCACAGATGATTCCAATCTGAAGGGATGACTTGATACACTGTAGAGCAGGTCTACCATACCGAGATACATGCACACGATGGAAAGATAGGCTGACACAAACTTCATAAAACTCCAGCAAGAATAAATATGAAATCCTTCACCTGGGGAAAAATAATTCTTTGCACAGTCTGGAACCCAGCTGTCCAGGAAGCAACTCTTCTGAAAAGCTAATACAGCAAGATGCACAGGAGGCACCAGTGCAGCCTGTCATACAGGAAGGCCAGCAGTATTCTGTGCTGCATTTACAGGTGCACAGTCAGGAGACTGAGAGAGGAAATTATTCCTTTCCAGTCAGCATTCATATTAGAAAATTATGTCAATTTTTGGGTGCCCCAGAAGACGTAAACTAAAGTGAGTTCAGCAGTTGGCAAGCAAGACAGTCAGGGAGCAAAGCAAAGCAAAGGGAGACTGATGGACAGGGTCTTGTTCAGCCTAAAGAGTAGACATCTGGTGGACCTAAAAGCTGCCTGTCAGTAGTTTCAGAGAAGTGATCAAGGAGATGGAGATAAGCTCTTCACAAAGATGTTTGGTCAAAAGAGACTCAAAAGACATAAATTGAAATACAAAACATTCATTTTGGGTATGAGTTAAAAACTTTCTGCTCAAGAGGATGGTCAAGCAATAGACTGCTTGTCCATTTATCACATTGCTCAGAGAGACTGTTCAGTTCCCATCCTTGATATTGGGGAATCTGCTTTCTTGCTTATGGTGATGTTAACTTCCTGCCACTGTGTTTTCACTGTGATCTCCAAGTCAACATTGTTTACTCAAGTTGCATGACACATTGTAACTTATCATTTAAGTGGTTTGGAAATGTGCTGACATCCTGTCTTTGTCTAATTTAGTAGGCACAAGAACATTTAGCAATTATTGCTATTTAAAGATTAGTAGCTGATGGATGATGATGGTATTTTAGTAACTTGCTTCTTTACAGTAGAGTGATAGAGTTGCTTTTTTGTTACTTGGCAAAGTCAGGGGTTCTTTACACTAGAAATGTAGACTGTGTTAACTCTCCTGGAAAGACTGTGTAGCTGCTCCAATGTGGATATGGATGCAGTTATATTTATCAGATGATGATTAATGCATGCATAGCCATTTCTATAAAGGATACACTATTTATAAGCCATTTCTCTATCAGTGGAACTACTCATGCTACTTTTACGACAAAGTTATTCTTGATAGATCAGTTGGAAGGGACATCCTGGCGAATGTCTTATGAATTCCTTCCTTCCTTCTCTTTCTCACTAGTTGGCCCCTGCATCTCATCTCTTTTCATGTTATTTACTAACCTCTTCCTCTGCTTTTTTTTTACAAGTTTCTTATCAGTTACTGTCTTCTGATAAGCAATTGCTGCTGCATCTTCATCATAGTTTCTTTGTCTATAATGATACAAACACAGCCGTGCTTCTCTGATCCATCAGACACATTGCAGAGTTTGACTTTCAAATTATTGCATTCATTTTAAACTCTGTCACATCTGTGAAAATCTGAAGACATATTGTGTACACTTCTAAATACTGAAAATACTTTCTGTGTAGATTTTTGGGACTGTAATCATTTGGCTAAATCTAGTCATGGATAGCACTTGAAATAACACTGCAAACTTTCCTCACACATATATGGGCTTCCTTCATCTGCATTCCCATTTTAAAAAGTCTAAACAAGGAAAAGTTGTAAAGCTTCACTTCACAGTTGTGGTCAGCTCAGGGTCCTGTAATACTCAGAATGAAGTTCACTCCGTTGTCTTGAATATCTAATTTTCTAGTGGCATCACATCAGTAAATGATATATGCAATCGATTTTTTTTTTGTTCTACAGTATAATTTTTGACAGATATTTTGTTTCTTTTCTTGTCAATGATTTTCAGTTTATTTATTACTAGCCAATTGAGAAGGGCTTTGAATTTCATTGCAACAGGATACTTGTTTCTAAAAAAATTACTGTTTCAAACAGTAATGGAAGAATTTAATGAAGTTAAGCACTGTCAGATCCCAAGCACTGTGATTCTGTCATCTTGCAGTGGTATTGGCATGTTCCTGCCCTGGACTAAAAGTCATGCTTCCAGGAAATACATGGACATGTTTCCAGAGACATTGTTACCAAGCGTATATTGGGTTTGCATGGCAAGGTTTTGGTAGCAGGGTGGCTGCAGAGGTAGCTTCTGTAAGAAGCCGCTAGAAACTTCCCCCATGGCGAGTAGAGCCAATGCAAATATTTTTCAGTGGTGGCCTCCAAAGTAACAAGAGTTCTAAAATACAAGGTTGAGTTCATAATAATCTTTAGATTCTTGTAGTTTCTTTGTCTATGAATGTCTAGTCATATTGCTATCCAAACACGAAAAAATATGTTTAAAATAGTATTATAAAATGCAATAAAATTATATTTCTGTATATATAATTTCATTGGCTATCATGAAATGATATCCACTGTGTACATATCCACCTGCACACAAATATGCACATATGCACATGATGGGGTCAGATTACCTCCTTGGAAATGCCAAAGAGACTAATTAACTTGTTCTGGGGACCTAATAATATCTATGGAAGTGTCTTGTTTAGAAAACACTAATAAATCAAATCTGTGCTGGCTGAAGTTGAAAACCATACTCAGAAGATTACCCCAACACAAACCAGCAGGGAATGTAAATCAAGTTCACATTTCAAGGTGATTTCTATTTGACATTTCTAGTGTGCCAGGTAATATTTCAGGTCCAACTAGTTTAATCAGGTCTTTCATAAGACCTGTCAATACATTATGTCACCCTAGACATGTTTTATATTAAAAAGCAATATGCTTTTCTTATTTTAATGTATCACGTAGGCACTCTTCTCCTACACTCATGAGTAATTCACTCCTGTTACATTCAGTAGAGGTGGAAAACAGGATCCTCTCTGTTTCTTTCCTCATAATCAAGTTCAAAGTTTCTATTGATAGTAAAGACCAGTAACAAGTGTGTAAGAGTGCACAAAGGACTGGTACTTTCCTAGTTGAAAGCACAGAAATTACTGCAAATGTAGAATTCATTAGTACCATATGTTTGGGACATTATAAATCTGCAGACAAACCATGCAAAACTGCATGAAATTCATAAGAAAGTGTCTACCTCTTCCTAGGCAGGTGAAAGAAAGCAAGACACAGAGGACAGATCTCATAGACTCAGTAGAATTTCCTACAGTTCTGTATTTTTATTTACAATGCATTAGTATTTGTTTCAAAATGCAACATAATTTTTATATACATAAAATATGCAAATATTTAAATTTAAAAAAATATATTTATATAGTATTTCTACTTACAGCTCTAGATCACAGAATAACAGAATCACAGAATGTTAGGAGGTGGAAGGCACTTCAAAAGTTCGTCTAGTCCAACCCCTTTGCCAGAGCATGATCGCCTATACCAGATCACACAGGAATGCATTCAGGCAGGCTTTGAATATCTCCAAAGAAGGAGACTCCAAAATTGCCCTGGGCAGCCTGTTCCAGTGTTCTGTCACTTTCACAGTGAAAAAATTTTTCGTCATGTTTCAATGGAACTTCCTATACCTCAACTTCCACCCATTGCCCCTTGTCCTGTCATTGGGCATCACTGAGAGGAGCCGGACTCCATCCTCTTGGCATTCACCCTTTTCATATTTATAAATCCACCCTTTTCATATTTATAAATCCCGCATGGATTTAGGAAGGGCAGGTCCTGCCTGACCAACCTGATCTCCTTCTATGATCAGGTGACTCGCCTGGTGGATGTAGGGAGGCCTGTGGTTGTAGTCTACCTGGACCTCAGCAAGGCCTTTGGCACCGTCCCCCATAACAAACTCCTGGCCAAGCTGTCAGCCCATGGCTTGGAAGGGAGCACACTGCAATGGGTTAGGACCTGGCTGGATGGCCGAGCCCAGAGAGTGGTGGTGAATGGTGTCACATCCGGCTGGCAGCCAGTCAGTAGTGGAGTCCCCCAGGGATCAGTGCTGGGCCCTGTGCTCTTTAACATCTTTATTGATGATCTGGATGAGGGCATAGAGTCGATCATCAGTAAATTTGCTGATGACACCAAGCTGGGGGCAGGAGTTGATCTGCTAGAGGGTTAAGAGGCTTTGCAGAGAGACCTCAACAGGCTGGACAGATGGGCAGAGTCCAATGGCATGAGATTTAACGCATCCAAGTGCCGGGATCTGCACATTGGCCACAACAACCCCATGCAGTGCTCCAGGCTGGGGTGAGAGTGGCTGGAGAGCAGCCAGGCAGAGAGGGACCTAAGGGTACTGGTCGATGGTAGGTTGAACATGAGCCTGCAGTGTGCCCAGGCGGCCAGGAGGGCCAATGGCATCCTGGCCTGCATCAAGAACAGTGTGGCCAGCAGGAGCAGGGAGGTCATTCTGCCCCTGTACACTGCACTGGTTAGGCCACACCTCGAGTCCTGTGTCCAGTTCTGGGCCCCTCAGTTTAGGAGGGATGTTGACTTGCTGGAACGTGTCAAGAGAAGGGCAACGAAGTTGGTGAGGGGCTTGGAACACAAGCCCTATGAGGAAAGACTGAGGGAGCTGGGATTGCTTAGCCTGGAGAAGAGGAAACTCAGGGGTGACCTTATTGCTGTCTACAACTACCTGAAGGGGGGTTGTGAACAGGCAGAGGTTGGTCTCTTCTCCCAGGCAGCCAGCACCAGAACAAGAGGACACAGTCTCAGGCTGCGCCAGGGGAAGTTCAGGCTGGAGGTCAGGAGGAAGTTTTACACAGAGAGAGTGATTGCCCGTTGGAATGGACTGCCCGGGGAGATGGTGGAATCGCCATCACTGGAGGTGTTCAGGAGGAGACTTGACAGGGCGCTTGGTGCCATAGGTTAGTTGATTAGGTGGTGTTGGATGATAGGTTGGATGCAATGATCTTGAAGGTCTCTTCCAACCTGGTTTATTCTGTATATTCTGTAAGTATTAATAAGGTCATCCCTCATACATTTCTTCATTTGCAGAAATCCCAGTGGAAAAAAGCCAAAGATACAGCAAGGCAAAAAAAAATTATGGGAATGTACTGATAAGACAAAAGTAAGGATTTCCAAGAAAGTGTGTATGTTAAAGAAGGAATTGAAAATGTATTTTCAAAAATAAATCTTTATTTCCCCTCTTCTTTACCAGTTCTCTGATACTGTGTAAGATGTGAAAGGTTTAAACAAAATGTCGTAGGTAAAACAAAAATCCAAGAAAAATCCTTGGAATCTATTATTACCCTTTTCTGTCCCCTGTTGAAGCTGTGGATATTGCCGATACTGATGGGTATTTTCTGGTTTGCTGGTTCAAGTCAAACTGTCTGGAGAGGTTTATAATGAATTTATCCTCATTCCATTCTGAAATTAAACACCATATTCTTCACATCTCTATAGAGAGATTGAGCTTTGAATGACAGGAAGGAGATTTATCGTTAATACACAATAAATTCATGTTGACATATGGCTTTAAACTTTAGAGGGACATCTGTAGCCTGAGGCATAAGAGCTGGAAATGTACTTGTTATATAATTATTTGTACATCTGAAGATTTTCTAAATGTTTACTTGACTGCAAACAGAAATAGATTTTCAGAAAACAAAGAGAAATTATCAAAATATTATTAATCATCAGTTAATTCTCCTGCTGTCATTGATTTCTTTATGAAAATGACAGTTTAATTTGAAAAGAAGTACTTTCGTAACGTACATGTGTTGGCACAATCAACAAATAAGCAACTATGCAAGAAAAAAATGGTTAGCAAAAAAAAATATAAGTAGATAGCTGCCATTTCAAGCATCTTTTCTTTCAGTTATGCAATTCCTGAAATACACAGCTTGAACAGAACCATGCAAGGTTCGAGTCCTTATAAAAAATGGTTCAGAGTTCATATGTTCTGACCAACACAAAGGCAGTACTAATTACAGGGAAATGGAAAAAGTCTTATAAACTGTGGCAGTTTGGGCTGGGTGCCTCCTGCTGCTGCCGCCACATAAGATACACCTTCAGTGCCCCGGGTATCCAGCCCAGTGGGTGGACACAGGAAGCTGCACATTTCATTCCCATAAAGTTCTGCTCCCTATAAATCTATCAGCAAACTCTCACACTTCCTCTTTCTTCCCTCACCATTCCCGTGGGAGATGCTCCCTATCTGGTAATGGAAAGGGAGTTATCTCAAGGCCTCTTAGGCCTGGCTAGGCCTAATACCAAGAGGAGAAGGGGGAAGGGCAATCTCAAATCTGGCGAGCTGAGATTAGCCTAACAGTGGAGGGGGGGAAGATAGAGCCCTGAGGGTTTTGGGTGTACCCTCAGGTAGGGAGAAGGGGAGTGCTGGGAGGCTTCTGGGTATGTTTTGGGATCTTCTTTTGTCATTGCACTTGTGGTTTTCTTTAAAACACTCACTGCTTTTCCATTTAAACTTTCCACCACTTCTGCAATCCATTTGTCTGAGTCTCATTTTTCTGCTCCGGTGGGAGGCAAGGGAGGATCTGTCTCAAACTAGCACATAAACAATGCTGAGAACTTTGAAAGCATTTTCTGTCAAAAGTTCTCTTAACTATGCCATACTCATGACATCAGACTGTTACACAAAAACCCAAACAAACAAAAAAAATCCCAACCAAACAACAGGATTATCCAGGTATTCAGAAATGTAAACAGAGCAAGTAAAATTAATTTCAAGTATTTGACATAAACAAATTTGTATAGATTTTCTACTATGAATATAGTGCTTTTGATAAACTTGCCTAAATAGACCTCAGTAGAAAGACTAAAAACTCATTATGCTTCTTTTGTTCATGCATCTGTTAATACACTGAGTCTCTCAAACACATGTTTTTGCTCAGTCATTTTGCTGTCTTTAAACATATATTTGACTCAGTGGCTTATTATTTCCAGTATGAAGCATGATCTTTCATTTAGTTGGCTGCAACCACGTTATATTAGATTGGAGGCTTGTTGAACATGGTATCTGATCTAAGACTCAAATTCCTAACTGAAAAACAGGGTAAAGCTTTTTTAATAGTGGCTATGACCTTTAAAAATAATTTCCTCTTTTAATAACCTTGTAACTATGCTTAGTCAGATGACTTTCCAAGAAAAGCAAATGGTGGCAAACATACCATAACAAAATAATTTAAAGCACCTTATGATGATCTAAAAAATAATAATATTCCTTAAACTTAATATTCATTAGTTCAGCATACATTGATGGTCCTGTGAGGCTGTGCAGAAGTAGAATGTTGCAGATGGTTCTGTATGTTTGCAATAATATCAAGGTATCTGATGGGAGAAATCAAAATCACAGCACTATACTTAAAAATTATCTAGGATGTGCCTTACTGGAATTGAAAAGTCAAATTCAGAATTTAGAAAAAGAAAAAAATATTATGCTTCTCTTATGTGCACTTGTTGTTCAATGATATAATGAAAATATGATTTATTTTTTCACAAGACCTGTGACTCATTCAATGCTGAGATTTGATGATTCTCATTTAGGAACAGCTGTTTGAGATTTGTTTCTTTTCACTGTTATCTGTGTGGTTTCATGTGTTGTTTTTACATAGTAATCAAGCTCTCTTTTGAAGATAAGATGCATACTCATGGGTTTTAAATAGTCCTCCAGTTTTCAAGGTTGTTTATCACCTCCAAATCTCATAATAAATAATTTGAAGTATTTGTCCACCATATTTAAATGCTCTTTAAATCCCAGCTAATTATTCATTTGAAATGTATTTGTATATTTAATTTCCATGTTTTACTATGAATTCAGCTCCTAATGAGGTATACTTCAGTAGAAATGTTAGATTTTTTGTGTTGTTGTTATTCTGTTTTCCTGGGTTCAGTTGATAGGCTGTGTGAGGAACCAAGACTGTTTAGCTTGAGGAGGCTGAGGGAAGGCTTTATCGCCTTCTACAACTACCTGAAAGGACAAGATACACAAGTAGGTGCTGGTATCTTCTCACAGGTAATTAGTGATACAACAAGAGGGAACACGCTTAAGCTGTACCAGCGTAGTTTTAGGCTAGACATTAGGAAGAAAAAAAAAAATCACTGAAAGAGCAGTCAGTCAAGTTTTGGAACAGGCTGCCCAGGGAGGTGGTTGAGTCACCATCCCTGGAGGTGTTCAAAGGTCAAGTCAATACGGTGCTTAGTGATGCAGTTTAGTGGTGAACTTGGTAGAGTAGGACTAATAGTTGGACTTGATGATATCAAGGGTCTTTTGCAACATGAATCATTCTGTCACTTGGCGATTCTATGAAAAGAAAATTGTTGACAGGTTTGGATTTTTTTTTTTTTTCAAAAGACTGAGGACTTTTTGTTGTTGTTGTTGTCCCTAAGTCAAAACTTTAAAGAATATACTGACATCTCTGAACCAAAAAAAAAAAAAAAAAAAAAAAAGCACATCAATATATGGATTGTAGCACTCTAATGATCAAGCAAATAGCTACTCTCAGCTGTTACAAAGTAATAGCAATGGGGTGATCTAATAGCAATATCTGGAATGGGATATGAATTTTTCTCTTCCAGCACAGATGCAAGACTGCTTAAGTATATGAATTTTTTGAACTCTCTCATAATTATTATCTTCCTGCTTCTTAAAATTTCATCCACTCTTAGAGTGTATATCAATTAGAAATTCCAAAGATCATTAGAACCAGCTCGCTATGTTTAATTCGTGTTGTTGACACACTAATGAATAGTCTGAAAATAGGAGAAATCAAGCAATAGGTGAATATATTTAGTATACAAATTGTTCCACTAAGTATTGTCATCCAGTGAGATGCCTCAGTTCAAGCTAATCCATGCTTAAAATGTCTCAACCAAAATGTGTGGTGTGGCTGTGGTAATTTGTCAGTGGCTCACCTCCATCTCAGTTACTTCAGGCTGAAATAATTGTGGTTACTGTATTTTCCAATGAGTTGCACATCTCAAACATCTACATATACATGTTTGGTAAAGAATGAAATGTTGCATAAACCTGATAGTACAAATTACATTAATTCAGAAAATTAATACTTCTTTAGTTTTGAAACTTGAGATGCACTGCCATCAGCTATTCATTTATTTGCTTACTTATGTTTACATACAGTTGTATTTGGCAAGCCACCAGTTTTCTTTGAAGCTTTTTGAAACTGGCAGTTGTTTAATGATTTTGGGGGATTTTTTTGGTAGCTTTGAGAAGCTGCTCAGCTTCAGACCAAAATGCAGTGTGTTTCATAGCTTCTTTCTAAACTGATTAAACAGTTGTTAGCATTCTTGTGTGCTCTAGGAATTACCAGAATAAAAATGTCATATAATCATCAGTTATTCTTTTTGTTAAATTAGTTGATATAGTAACTGTCTCACATTTAAGTTTTGGGGGTTCTGAGGTTTTCTGTTTGGTTGGTTCTGTTTTGTTGCTGCTGTTTGTTTTTACTCTGCCTTAGGGAGCACAGCACAACACGGACCAAAGCAACAAAATATAATGAATTAAATATATTATTTCAAGACTCTTAAGCATTATAGTTGCAGATATAAAGAAAAAAGCGATAAAAGGGACCATTTTACTGTTAACCCTCTAGTTTTACTACATCTATTATAGAGCAGGTCAAGATTGCTGAAACAAACTAAATACATACTTCCAAAGCACTTCCACAGCCAAAAATAAAATTCATTCCAGAACTGGTATGTTTCACTGAAACCAGAAATCCTCTGCAAAGAAAAGGTATCTTTGTTCCATATTACATGGGTTTTTAGTGGTATATTTTAAATGTATAGTCAAGGTTTTATACTGAATACTAAGAATACTAAGGTACAGGAAAATGATGTCACAGTGCCTGTGACCTGCATGATGTATCTTTTGTATGAATACACCACTATAATCTCTAACTTCAGATGAGCCTGTAGGAAAGTGATAGCAGTAAATGTATTTGTTATTTCACAAGCAGCTTTTTTTGTGATTCATTCTGGTCTGTTATGTCCTGCCAAGTATTTTCTCAATATATAGTTGGTTATTACAAAAGCTTTTTGAGGTGACACGATATAAAATTTGACCTATCAATCTCTTACCTGTTAGACATTCATGAATAAATCACCCATTCATGCAAAATTCAAAGAAAGCAGCTGTTTAATCTGTTATTTAATCTGCTGTCAATCTTACAAAAAATCTTTGCAATGTCACACACTAAAGCAGAAACTTCAAAGAAATGCTGATTACCAAGAAGTGCAAAAGAGGTTTCCTTCTTCCCCCTTATGCCTTGAAAAATCATTTTAGAAATAAAAGACACGGGTTGATTTTTTTTTTTTTTTTCCCTTTGGATATAGTTAGGATTTTGGTATCTAACCACTAAGTTTCTGCATTTAGTTACAGGAATCGTGTGTATGCACAGAAACCAGTGCCCAAGTATTGGAGAAGTCTCTAAATTTTCTGAAAAGGGACCAGATAAAGAATAGGATGTGAAGTGATGGCTTTGGCTCCAAAGTGTTCTTGGGCATTGCAAAGAAAGGCTCTAGAATAAACTCAGCAAAATCAGTTTGGGTTAATTAGAGCAGTTGCATCATGGTTTGTGCAGCTGTAGAGCTTTAGGATCTCCTTGATCAGCTAAAAAATATCACAATGATGTAGGCACTGGAGGCACAGTGCTTATCCAAAACTGTTGAGGATAGTCAAAATTTTAAAAACTCCAGTGCAGATTTGCTACAAAGGTGCAATTCTGGTTGTCCACAAGAGAAGTTTTTCATAGGATCCGTACTACAGGTCATCTTCAGTCACGCTACAGTAGAGGTCAAAACCTTTTTACTGTTGTATTTATTAATGGTACAAATAATCTGGGGAATTCAGTTAGATTTAAAGCATATTAAATTGTAAATATAACATTTGCCTGATTCTATTAGGATCTTCTGGTTTGGAAATTGAATGACAAGCACTAACCACAAGGTTATGATAAGTGTGAACAAAAACAGATTAGATTAAAGCATAGCACATTTTTTCCACTTGCAAGATATTTGAAATAGATGATGCTCTGCATCAATCATGAGCTCTTGTAGTCTGTAAGCAAGAGGATTGTGTCACAGAGTACCTGAAGAGTCCAACGAGCATAAAGAAAAAGTGTAGCAATTGGATATAAAGTTCCTCTTGGTCCTAGGAACAAACATGATATTAATTGCTCTTTAGCAAGACTCAGAGAAGGTGAGAAGCAGCAGTAAAAGCACATCTAAATCATTAGAATGCAAATATTTAGTGAGAGATTTCACAGATGAGAGCTGCCAGGTCAGTCTCTTCAAGACAGTAAGTTTAATCATAAACTGCATATGGGAAAATGTAGAGCATTTTCAGAATGAAGTACAGTAAGGAATATATCTGCAATAATTATAAGAAAATCTCACATTCACTTTAGATCAATTGAAGGCATCCATATTAGTTGTAGCTGAAATTTATATGATGGCTCAAGTGAAACACACAGAACAATCATGCTATATGTAAAGTTCACCAAAATGTTGAAGGAAGTTCATCCCTAAGCTAGAGTTCAGAACTTATCAATGATGTCTCATTCATTTTCAATAAAAAAAATCAAAGTTCATTATTTACTTCAGGTAGAGAGAAGCACCATTTTCTTTCTACCTCCAGCTCTAACACTGCTCCTCAATCTAACTAGTGAAAAATATAGTTCTTTCCATGACATCTAATAGTTAATTGTGAAAATATCTGAAAATATGCACATGCTTTTGCTTCTTGTTATCGGTGCAGAAGAAAAGCTGTTAAGGAAGAGGCAAACAAATAGAACAGTTACATGCTGAATTACATTCTGTGATGCTGAAATACCCATGACATTAACAAGACAAAAAAAATCTATATTATTCTGTGATGGCATTTATGTTAGTGCTCAGTCTGTATCATGACTTCATTTTGATCCTTTCCTCATGGTGAGACAAGATAAAATCATGATCCTGGAAAAAAAAAAAAAAAGCATGCTGCTTTTTATATCTGAAACTTATCTAAACATTATTTGAATTTGTGACCTTTTTTCTCACGTGTTGGAAGCTAATAGTTCATCTCACTTTACAGAGCAAATATTTTTTGGAATTTATTCTTTGCCCTTTGAAAATATTGCATGAAAGGGATTAAAATTTTGATCTAGTTGTCAGCTTCTCAGAAATTCCCTTTAGAAGGTTGATGATATTTATGGCAAAAAGTTGAAGCTTGGCATGACATTCAAAAGGTATTATCACAAAGCAGCAAAATTTCAGATTAAAAAAAAAAAGGCATGAAATATAGGATTCCTTTAACACTGACCAAATCTGCACAAGGATAGAGAATAGAATAGAATAGAATAGAATAGAATAGAATAGAATAGAACTGAACCGAACTGAACCGAACCGAACCGAACCGAACCGAACCGAACCAGGTTGGAAGAGACCTTCAAGATCATCGCATCCAACCCATCATTCAACACCACCTAATCAACTAAACCATGCAACCAAGCACCCCATCAATTCTCCTCCTAAACACCTCCAATGATGGCAACTTCACCACCTCCCTGGGCAGCCCATTCCAATGGCCAATCACTCTCTCTATGAAGAATTTATTCCTAACATCCAGTCTAAACCTCCCCTGGCTTAGAGCAAAAATGAATTTTGGGGACTTAACAGTTATTCAGCTTTTTCAAAGCATGTGAGCATTAAGACTAGTCTTTTAAACAACACAATAGTTATTTTTCACTGATTAAGTCTTCAGATCACATAGAAGTTTGGAGCTAATAAATCTCGATAAAAAAAAAAAAAAGATACACATTGATTTCATGTAGATAATGTAACAAGTGTTTGCAATACAAACAGATTTATTCTGAAGATCCTCATGCATTTGAAAAAATAAAATAGTGAGTACAGAAGACTGGAATTGCATGGAGTAGCCTCCGTGTGTCTCACTGGAATTGATGTCTACATTTACATTTTTGATGCATCCTTTGTATATTGCGTATATGCAGGCTGACTTTCAGCATGCTGCCCATTCCGCTGTAAGTGTCTTCAAGGCATCTTTAATCTTTGACCTCAGAGACAGTCAGTTGGTCAGGACAGGATCTTGGCTGAATTTTTATTTTATGAAACAGAGTGAAATATGTCAGGGTGAAGCTACGGCCAGTAGCTCCCTGGGGCCAGCAGCAGCAGTAGTTCCCCAGGGATGTCAGGGCAGGTTCTGGCAGCCAAGACTCATCCCACTATCCCAGCCAGCTCCAGGGCAGCTAGGAGGCGGATGGGGGCAGCTCCTCCCTGGGGATGGGAACAGATCAAGGCCAAGCATGATGCTAGCCTAGTGGCTGGGTCTGGCTCACTGGTAGATAGTATGCTATCAAATCATCACACGTCGAGCAAATATCTTTAGACAGAGAACAAGCAGAGACAAGAGGTGACAGCACATCTTCAGTACTGTTTTTCAGAATGGAATAGACATACACATGGCACTCACCAGTATGTCAAAATATAATTGTGCCCTCAATGACATTAGTTATTCAATGTCTTTCCATCAAGTCATATTGGTTTGAGGGAAGTGAATGATTATGTGGGCAAAGAAAGGCAATTTGGAACATTTAAAAACTGCATGCACAACAATTGGAAAAGAAAAAAAAAATCTTAACCTGTATTTCACAGGTATGGAATAATTGAAAAGCAATATTAGAGGACAGCTTCCTCTTCTTTCCCTTGAAGTGTAAGTGCGAGAGACTGAATCTTGTCTCTCTTGTTGTGACTCAAGAAAGATAAAATCACCTTTGCTGCTTGCCCAGACAATAGCTGATGTGTATTGGGCAGACGCCACTGGAACAACTCTCAGGAAGGAGGAATTAGTTCGGAATTAGTTCGAAATTAGAAGGAGGAATTAGTTCGGGACCTGCTGAGCCACTTGGATATTCACAAGTCCATGGGACCGGATGGGATCCATCCTAGGGTGCTGAGAGAGCTGGCAGATGTGCTAGCTAGGCCACTCTCCATCATTTTCCTCCAGTCCTGGCTCACAGGTGAGGTCCCAGATGACTGGAAACTGGCCAATGTGGTCCCCATCCACAAGAAGGGTCAGATGGAGGAACCTGGAAACTACAGACTGGTCAGCCTGACCTCAGTGCCAGGGAAAGTGATGGAGCAGATTATCCTGGCGGCAATAACTGCACACCTGAAGGATGGCCAAGGGCTCAGGTCCAGCCAACATGGATTCAGGAAGGGCAGATCCTGCCTCTCCAACCTGATCTCCTTCTATGATCAGGTGACCCGTCTGGTGGATGTGGGGAGGCCTGTGGATGTGGTCTACCTAGACTTCAGCAAGGCCTTTGACACCGTCCCCCACAGCAAACTGCTGACTAAGTTGTCAGCCCGTGGATTGGACCATTACACTCTGTGCTGGGTTAGGAACTGGCTGGATGGCCGAGCCCAGAGAGTGGTAGTGAACGGTGCCACATCCAGCTGGTGGCCAGTCACCAGTGGTGTCCCCCAGGGATCAGTGCAGGGCCCTGTCCTCTTCAACATCTTCATCGATGATCTGGATGAAGGGGTAGAGTCAGTCATCAGCAAGTTTGCAGATGACACCAAGTTAGAGGCAGATGTTAGTCAGTTAGAGGGTAGAAAGGCTCTGCAGAGGGACCTCGACCGACTGGACAGATGGGCAGAGTCCAATGGGATGGTATTCAACAAGTCCGAGTGCCGAGTGCTGCACTTTGGCTACAGCAATCCCATGCAGAGCTATAGGCTGGGGTCAGAGTGGCTGCAGAGTTCCCAAACAGAGAGGGACCTGGGTGTGCTGATCGACAGCCACCTGAATATGAGCCAGCAGTGTGCCCAGGTGGCCAGGAGGGCCAATGGCATCCTGGCCTGCATTAGGAATAGTGTGGCCAGCAGGAGCAGGGAGGTCATAGTGCCCCTGGACTCTGCTTTGGTTAGGCCGCACCTTGAGTCCTGTGTCCAGTTCTGGGCCCCTCAGTTTAAGAAGGACATCAAAACACTTGAACGTGTCCAGAGAAGGGCAACAAGGCTGGTGAGAGGCCTTGAACACAAGCCCTATGAGGAGAGGCTGAGGGAGCTGGCATTGTTTAGCCTGGAGAAGAGGAGGCTCAGAGATGACCTCATTGCCCTCTACAACTATCTGAAGGGTGGTTGTAGTCAGGAAGGGGTTGGCCTCTTCTCCCAGGCAACCAGCACCAGAACAAGAGGACACAGTCTCAAGCTGCGCCAGGGGAGGTTTAGACTCGAGGTGAGGAGGAAGTTCTTCACTGAGCGAGTAATTCGGCATTGGAACCGGTTGCCCAGGGAGGTGGTTGAGTCATCGACCCTGGAGGCGTTCAAGGGGTGATTGAACTAGGCACTTGGTGCCATGGTCTAGTCCTGGGGTCTGTGTTGATAGGTTGGACTCGATGATCCTCGAGGTCCTTTCCAACCTAAGTGATACTGTGATACTGTGATACTGTGATACTGTGATACTGTGCATAGATAATGATTGCTCACCACACTGTATATGTCCTGGAAATGGGCAGAGGCCAATTGATACTCTGTGGAATATACATACCTGAAAACTGTATAAAAGATCTGAGCAACTACTGGCTCAGTAGAAGGAAAACACAGGAGAAGGAAAACACAAGAGAAGATGACTGGGGCAATGCTGCTCTAAAGAAAAAGAGAGAACAGCAGGAGAGAAAAAAATGACAGAGGCATCACCATGTAGCCTGGAAGACACAGACCAAGAGGAACCCTCCCTCCATGTCCTAAGTTCTGCCTGCTACGACTCATGGAGCTGAAGAGGCTGCTCAGAGGACAACACAGCCAACAAGGACAACATCTCTTCTACAGCCAAAGCTGAAGCAACCTTCTACAGACCCAACATCTCCTCTACATTCAAAGCTGCAGTGCCTTTCCTCCCCAGACTCAAACTGTCTTGGGGGGATGAGGGGTGTGGTAATATAATTCTTATCCTCTTCTCTCTCCCTCTTCTCTCTCTCACTCTCTATTCTCTCTCTCTCCTTCTGATCCATCCACTTTATTTGTGTAATAAATAGCCTCAGTGTTGATATTTTGGCCCCGTTTGTACCTCTAATTTCATAACATGGGAATATTCAAAGAACTGAATCTCTTTCCCTCTCTGGACCGAGACAGTAAGTAAAGCATGTTTACCAATCAAAGTCCATAGCTGAAAACATCACACTTAAATAAGTTTATAGCCAAAGGCAAAGCTTAAACTAACAAAACTGCCTGGCAGAAGTTAGACTGGCTGTTTTCCTCACACCATAGTTATGATCTTTAGTCATGTTATTATTCTTAACTTACTTCCTATAATCTAAAGATTTTACATTGGATTTACAATTAGTAATCAGTCTTCAGTTTTAATTATTCTGAAGAAAATTATATTAAAAATAAAAAGCATGTCATGAAATGTCTGTAAAATAGCACTTTTGAAGGTTTATTCCCAATACTTACTTTCTTTTCTTTTTTTTTTTCATAATCCTTGATTTTCTTTCTATATCCCTTCTCACAAACTGAAATCAGGAATTTCCTTTCTAATCTGATCATTAAGTACTTTCCAGATGTAGTATCAAAATATGTCTCACCCTTTCCTCTTCCAATTGTTAAATCTGATGATAGAATTTGAAATAAAAATAAAATGTAAAAGTATTATTCAAAATTTTCATAAACAGTTGCCCATTTTTAAAGTCAGGTATCACAAAGGGCTTTAACCTTAAACAGCATTTATATTTAATGACATAAATGAAAGAGGATGGAATTAAAACTTCAAAGCAGCCAAGATGATACACTTCTAATCCTGCTGTCACAGTGAGATCTACAAACAGCATACTAGTATTCAAAGAACTGCTTTTTCATTTATTGAAGTTCAATCATGGCCCCATCTCAGATAACATCTAATTCTACTGGTAATTCAAATCCACCAAAGTCTATTAATGTGCCATGATAAATATACATGATAATTTGGTAGATTGGTCTCTTCACACAAGAGAGTTGAATTGTAGTTCACTCTTTCTCTCAGAATGCATCCCCAAATGTAAAAGACTAGGATGATGTCATGGATTAATTTGAATATTTGAATATTTGCTGCTGTTATTCAAAAACATCTGTAATGCTTTAGCATAAGGGATAACCTACCTGCTCCCCCAACACAAAGATGAGGGGGAAAGTAACATTCTTTAATATCTTTATTGGTGACTTGGATGAGGGGATTGAGTCCATCATCAGTAAGTTTGCAAATGCCACCAAGCTGGGGGCAAGTGTTGATCTATTAGAGGGTAGGAGAGCTCTGCAGAGGGACTTTGACAGGTTGGACAGATAGGTGGATTCTAACAGCATGAGATTTAACACATCCAAGTGCCGAGTTCTACACATTGGCCACAACAACCCCATGCTGGGTCAGAATGGCTGGAGAGCGGCCAGGCAGAAAGGGACCTGGGGGTACTGGTTGATAGTAGGCTGAACATGAGTCAGCAGTGTGACCAGGTGACCAAGAGGACCACTGGCATCATGCCCTGAATCAGGAACAGTGTGGACACAGTCTCAAGATGCGCCAGGGGAGGTTTAGGCTGGATGTTAGGAATAAATTCTTCATAGAGAGAATGGTTGGCCGTTGGAATAGGGTGCCCAGGGAGGTGGTGGAGTCACCATCAATGGAAGTGTTTAAGAAGAGATTGGATGAGACACTTGGCGCCATGGTTTAGTTGATTAGATGGTGCAGGGTGATGGGTTGGACTTGATGATGTCAAAGGTCTTTTCCAACCTGGTTAATTCTATTCTATTCTATTCTATTCTATTCTATTCTATTCTATTCCATTCCATTCCATTCCATTCCATTCCATTCCATTCCATTCCATTCCATTCCATTCCATTCCATTCCATTCATGTAAGTTTTCTGATTTAGGAATATTATTGAGACCATGTTATCATGTTTTTTTACTCATTGATAAGCTGTTATGTCTTGTCTTTTGGTTTTGTGGTTTTATCTATACATATTGACTCATTCTGGGTCAGGTCAGAAGTAGAATTTCACTTTGACCTGGAAGGCCCATTCTATTCTATTCTACAAAACTCAAGGTTAAGATAAAGAGATAAGAGTTTAATATAACATAAAATATCATAATCACAATGTATAATTACCTTAGCTAATAATCTTATTAATCTAATGATGCATGATTACCTTAGCTTAGCCTATTTGCAGCAGAAATGAAGTCAAATACAGGAAAAAAAAGCCCACAACATAAAACAGAAAACCAAAATTGGCAGCTACCCAACCCCCTCCCATTTCACCACTGTGCCTGCAGAAAAGAACCAACACCCAAGAACCTGCAACCCAGAAGCAGCAACTGGAACAGGAAGGCTCCCAGGCTGCAATCTGAACTTCAGGCTCTATAATGGCACTTTCATTTTTGAAGCTGGCATAGCTGCAGCATGGTATGAATAACAGCAGCAGATAAAACTCAATCCAGGACACCATTCTACCTCATGCTGCCTTCAAAAGGAAAGTGCTGGCTAGAGCAAAGCATTATGGGGCTTAAAGTTCACATTGTAATGTGAGAGGCTTCCTGTCAAGTTGCTGCTTTTGAGTTCTGGGGGTTTGGGTATTGGGTCTTTTCCACAGGGGTGGAAGCAAGACAGGTAAGAGTTGGTAGCTCTGTTTTCTGCTTTATTCTATGCCTTTTTTTGTTCTTTTTTTTCTTTTTTTTTTTTTTTTCCCTGCAAAAATAGGCTAAGATAAGGTAATTGTACACTGTATGATTAGCTAAGGTAAATGTGTATAATGTTATCTCACATCACACAAGATTATTCTCCTCACAAAAGGGAAACTTTCAATGCACCTCAACACCCTGTACCACCAAATGGGTCATCCACCAGATTCTATTTCTGCACATGCCGTAAAAGCAGTGTCCCACTTGTTAATGAAAGTACTCTCAGAAACCACGTTACAATATAAGGTCTGAAACAGGATTATACATAGAGACAGTCAGATAATTATCCATGAAGTGCAGGCATACACAAAGAGCAAAGAGAGTGGGTTCTATTGATGACAGTTGTTCTTTCATGAAAGCAGCCATACTCACTGCACTCACCATGAAATCTTTCTCAGACAATGACCAAAATGAAAGCATAGAGTTAGGTGTAAAATGAAGGGAAGGACTTTTCTACTGAGTACTATGTTATTCATGTGTGGCTTGATCATGAGTCTATTCTGCCAGCAGTTGTTTGTCAGTATTTAATCATGTGCAATAGATTTGTATTCCATGGGCTTTTTCAATTTCCTTATGTAATGAGTAAACTTTTAGCAATCACAAGACCCAGAAACAGTGGTTTCCACAGCTCAGCTGTGCATTATATTAATAACTACCAATACTTCATATGTCACCCAACATTCTCACTAAATCACAAGAAGAGTCAGTGTTTAGTGTGACCAGAAAACTGAGTCTTAGTGTAGTTTGGTTGTTAGTCAAATCAGTTTTCTACCATAAATCTTAGAACAAGAGTTATTTCAATAAAAGTATAGGGCGTACTCTGAAATTATGGCACTGAGAACAGTTTAAAATGCAAAATAGATACATGTTTTAAATGAAACAGCTTCCACATGGAAAGTAGCCCTCTGTTTTCACTTGTATCTTGATAGCGTATTTTTGTGCAGCAGCTTAATTGTTCTGTAAAGGGCATTTTGAGTGTGGAAACATCTACAAGAAAATTGTCTGTTACACAGTAAGGTTTATAGAAACAAGCCACTTTTCAACCATGCGGAATTTAGTATATCAATAGCTTCATTTTTGGTGTATACTAATGATAGCTAAATTGTGAAAAGAAGTCTCCTTCTCTTGTGGTATAACTAACAAGGGACAGCACCAACATCTTGTAGTTCATGCAGTGTGTAGCACATAATGAGTGAACTGATCTGCTCACTCTCCAGAATACCCTCAGCTGACACTTCTCAAATATTAAAGTCAGCTTGGAAACCTTTGAGATAATCTAGCATAGTTCTCTATGGAAAAATCATGATTTCCCAATATAATCCTCTCTTTGATACTCTCTCTCATGGAACTCTTTAAAAATATCTTTGACGGAAGCAAATTTCACATATTAACTACTTCCTTGCTTTTCTCATACTATTGCCAGAAGGGCTTTGTCTTAATTTTTTATTCCAGTAACTTTTTTAACCCCCAAAGATATTAATGGTTCAAGATGAAGCACTAAAAGAATTGCTCTTTAATATTATTTCCTAAAATATAACTTAAATATTCTACTACAGTGTCTTGCATTTCTAGATTTTTTCTGTACTATTTCTATACACTAGGCCTGATTGTGCTAAGTTTATATTCCTCACAGGGTTAATAATATATGCTGATGGTAGAAGAGATACGACAGTAAATATAGTTTTAACAACCCCTGAACCTCTACTGCTTTTCCGCTGAGCTATTTGCAAGGAGTCATGTCATTCCTGATAGTCTTTCTTTCAAGCAATAGCATAATATATTAAATTGTCTTAATCACTTCTCTTATGTCACACCTTCTAATCCATCTCTCTGGATTTTTTTTTTTTAACCTTTATAAATTATTCTTTCTACATTGATCATATTCACAGAAGATGCACAGTGCTGCAATGTGATGCATCTTGCTAGCGCCTACAAATGTTCTCATGTTAATTCTCATTTAAGTAAACTAAAGAAAGACAGTAATACTTTGTTGGAGCAACACTCTGGAAAGTCAAGTCATATCTGCTAGTCACGAGCATCCATGATTCTTTTCTGCTTTTACTCTACATAGAGTTCTCAGATAGGGCAGAGTTACAAAATTAAACATTCTCCCCGTCATCCTCTGATTGTTTTATTACATAAGGTCCATCTAAACCCAGTCTTGTGCACAGAAATTTTTGTGTCTTCTGAAAATGGTTACCCTTACCTCTTAAAAGTACAAAAAAAATCACTTAAAAATACTATCTACACACTTTTTCTTTCCTTTTTTTTTTTTTCCCCCCTTTCATTTTGCTGAAGATACATGACTCATGGAAGGGACTTCTGGACACCATCTAGTCCAGCCCACCTAGACAGGGCTTCACAGGAACATATCTAGGCTGGTTTTGAAAGCACCCAGAGAAGGAGACTTCACAATCTCTCTGGGCAGCCTTTTCCAGTGCCCTGACATGCTCGAAGTAAAATTTTTCCTTATGTTCAGACAGAACTTCCTGTGTTGGTGTTTGTGCCTACTGCCTATTATTCCATCACTGGCCATCACTGAAAAGAGTCTAGCCCCATCTTCCTGGGATCTACCCTTCAGATATTGATAAGATCCCCTCTCAGTCCTGTCTTCTCCAAGCTAAGCAGACCCAGGTCTGTCAGCCTCTCCTCAAAACAGAGATGCTCCAGTCACCAAATCATCTTTATTGCCCTTCATTGGACACTCCAGTTGTTCCCTGCTTCTCTTGAACGGAGGAGCCCAGAACTGGACGCAATAGTAAGATGTGGCCTCACTGGGGCATAGCAGAGTGGGAGAAGAATGTTTCTTGGCTCACTGGACAGAATCTTAATGAACCTCAAGGTACTACTGGCCTTCTTGTTCCCTAGGGCACACTATGGACTCACGATAAACTTGTTGTCCACCAGGACTCCCAGGTATTTCTCTGTGGAGCTGTTTTCCAGCAGGTCAACCCCTTGTACTGGTACTGGTGCATAGGTGACTTTTCCTCCCCAGGTGCAGGGCTCTACACTCTGTGACCAACTCTCCAGACTGTCGAGGACTCACTGAATGGCAGCACAGACTTGTGGTGTGTCATCCACTCCTCCTACCATTTTATCATCAGGAAACTTTCTGAGAGTACACTCCATCCTTTCATCTAGAAGCTTACCTATGAGGATGTTATGGGATAAAGTGTCAAAAGCCTTGCTAAAGTTGAGGTAAACAACATCCACTGCTCTCATCTTCCCAGCCAAGCACACCATCATAAAAGGCTATTAGATTGGTCAAGCATGATTTCCCCTTCATGAATGCTGGTTGACTACTACTGATAATCTTTTCCTTCACATGCTTGGAGATGGCTTCTAGAATGGCCTGTAGTTGCCTGGGTCCTCCTTCTTGCCCTTTATGAGGCCTGGAGTGACACTGATTTTCCTCCAGTGCTCAGGAACTTCTCCTGTTCTCCCTGACCTTTCAAAGATAATGGAGAGTAGCTTAGCAATAACATCAGCCAGCTTCCTCAGCACTTGTGAGTTAATTGCACTGGGGCCCACACATTTGTGGGTGTCCAGCTTGCCTGCTTTTTCAAGAGAGAGTGTTTCTTCCTCTAGACTTTTGCTCTGAGCTCCAGGGACTGGGATTCCTCAAGGATGACCTTAGCAGTGAAGACTGAAGAAAAGAAGGCATTCTGATTCCACCTTCTCCGTATCTTCAGTCACCAGGCCCAATAATAACAGTGCATATAAACTGGGTGGGGGAGGAAATCCACTTTTTTCTATGATAAGTAAGTTCCAAGTAAGCTTTCTCACCTGTTTCTGGAACCATAGTTATTAAGATAAGTTCACTGAAGGTGCCAAAGTACTGTTGATAGAAAACCCACATAGTTCCTATCCTCTGATATTAAACTGTTATTGACATCCCAAATGGCAAGCAAGACAGGATGAAAACTGGCACTTTTTTTCTCCTGCCTCCACACCTGTTTAGTCTTAAAATGGATTTCAAGTGCATAGTGATTTTTAAATCCCTTGAGTCATGAAGTTCAGAAAAGGAAGAAATTGAGTTTTATTTTAAGCCAAAAGGAAAAGACATTTTAAAAATAAATAAACATGCCACCAGTATATATTTTCAACTTGTTGCCTGAAGATTTAAGCATATGTGCTTATGTCCCAGTGTCCTGGGTCAACACAACCTGCTCTCACAAGCCCTCTCTCTCCCCACATAGACAGGAGGGAAAGAAACACATACACAAAAAAACTCTGAGTTGAGATAAAAAGCTGGGATAAAGCGTTTTACTGGGAATGATACAAGATACATTTACTTTAGCCTGTCTGAAGAAAAGTGCAACAAAATGCAGAGGCAGCAGCAGCAGAAGCCAATGGTTCCCCCAACCCAAACTCAAAGAAATAAGCCCAGTGAAATAGACCAACGCCCCAAAAACCTGGAAGCAGGAAGCAGCAACCTGAACAGGAAGCATCCCGAGTTATATTCTAGACTTCAAACCCCATGATACTTCGCTCCAGCAAGCACTGGTATTTTGAAGCGGGAATGATGGCAACATGATATTGAATATTGGCTGCAGATTCAACTCAACCCATGACATTCTGGGTAGACCCCTGTTCTATACCATCTATGTCAAGCCCAACAGCAATTAACATCACACAACATGCAACATACATCATTCACCATCCATTCTCACACAAAATGAGACCATCTTGAGGTACACAGAGGACTTCTCACTGCAGAAGCACCCTACTCCAGTACAGTCCAGATCAGTCCAGGACCATTCGAAATGGTGGAGCTGTGTTTCCACTCCTGGAGCAGTTAAGTCCAGTTACTCCTTCCCACCCTCCAAGTGAAAGCAAACTGGCTTCCATTGTGGTGCTCTGCTTCCAACACATCCAACTGCTGGGATCCCTCTGTCACATCAGAAATTCAGATGGGTTCCACCTCTCACACTTTGATGGCATCAGAGTACACTGCACATATATATCTATTAAAGCAGTCAAATAAACCCAGTTATCCCTCTCCTCCACGTGGCTGGAGGCAGGGCCCCCTCTAATTCTGACTGGAATCCCTTGCATTTTGTGAAGGTGCTTTAGGAGTCCCTTCAGGAGGATCAGAAGCAGTATCAGTTTGTCTGCTCTTTTAGGGCAATTTTCCACTGGAAACTGAGGCAGCATTCTTTAGAGGAGAATTTCCTTGTAGTTCAGATACTCATGCAGCTACGGCTAAAGTAGTTTTTTTCCATCCCACTTCCTCATGTCCTTCCCAGGGCCAAAAAACTAAAACTAGAAGGTACACTGTGGTGTGTACCTCCCAGATCCTCTCCTTTGGACAGGGAAGCACCTGCTTCTCATGGCTGAAACACAGGACCATACAGGTGGAGAATATTTTGGATTCACTTGACCTTCTGGGACAGTTTCTTTACAGCTGAAACACAGTCCTGTGCAGAGAAAGCGAGACTTCCCTCACATTGTTGGGACCTGCTAGTCATTTCATCCACCCTTTGTCCTTGGTTACCTTAAAAAGCCAGAGATAAATATCGAGCCACCACCCCTGGCTCTTCCTCCTGTTCCCCCGATGACCTTGATTCATCCTCATCCATAGCCAGACAAGCTTGCTTCCTAAAAATATTTCCAGGCATGGTTCAGAAGTTATAGAAAAATTCTGAATGCAGGATAAGATAATTTTGTAGTATGGAAATATTCAAAATCTGCCAGCTGGACTCAGAATTGGAGAAATACTCTGGCACTGCACAGTTTCATATAAATATAGCTATGAATAAATATTAATAGCCTCTTTTTTTCCTGTACTTTTCAGAACTGAAAGAAGAAAAAAATGAAAATAAACTATAAGCTTCATACAGTGGTACCTTGATATTAACAACAAGTGTTAGGTAATGTTTAAAAATACTGAGAACACAACTGGTATGAATTGTAGGCAATGAAAAATGACCTTTCGTCAGAGATATTTCTGATGCAATATTAGACAATGAAAGTGATTTTTTTTTTTTTTTCTGAATACAATTCCCTTTAATTATTACCTCATGACATGTTCATTGTCTCTTTGTAATAGGGGCTATTGGGGCCATTATTTTGTGGTGCTACATTGAAAAATGTAAACTCCATCATTGCCCTCCCTTAATCTCCAGTTTCTGGTTTTTTATCAGCTGTGAAGAAGAACAGCAATGTAGTTCACCCTGGAGAAAAATATCATATAATAATTTTGTGATTTCTATAGGAACCTTACATTTTGCATCCTGTAGTATTTTATTTCTGTAAAAATATCATGTCCAGTCCATAGCCAAAACTTCAAATCTGATTCGACCTCTCAATTAGGTTAATTAGCTGCTCTGACTTAAGGAGGACTGGAAACAACTGAAACCTTGTGATAGAACATAGCAAGGACAGGGTTGCTGTCTCTGTTTAAGTCTGAGGCTCAGAGTAAAATACATGCTAGGCTCTGACAAAACAAAGACAAATTAGTGAATATATGGATAAGTAAGGTGTAGTATAACAGCCAAAATACTTGATTTGCAAATTATCATGGGCTGATATTATGCTGGAAGTCTAAGGGTTTTATTTTCAGTTGCGCTACCTGTAGCATATAGAGAAGCCCTTCAAATAACTCTGTGGGCCACTACTGATCAATTAGGCTGGTAGTAAAATGTCCACATTGGTTTCAGTCAATATGCTTCCTTGCAGGAGCAACTGCCTATCACGGGAAGCAGAGGACTGCTGTCTGGCTCTGTAGACCAACTCTATTTATGGGTTCCCTGGACTGTAAATAATAATCAATCACAGTAAAATACTTACAGATAAATCCTTTTTCTCCATTTGTTTCTTGTGTACACTCAAGATTTCACAGCGTATTTTAAAACGCAAAGGGTTAGAAATAGGCACATAACAAAGTCCTTTTTCTCCCAAACTTTAATAATAACTGACAGATTAGTGACATTTAGCCTTCAGTGTGTCATTTTCCTAATGCTGAGCTGGATGCTTTTTTTTTTTTTCCCCATTCTGTTACCATGTTCTTTTAAACTGTTACTACATAAAACAATTATTTCAAAATAAAAGAAAGAAATTACTTTTTGAAAGACATCTTTCAAAATGGTTTCGCTCTTATTGAATTCAGAAAATGTTTTGTTCCCTGAAGATCTAAACAAGGCTGTAGGCTGATGCAATATGTTTTAAAGTTACAAAGTATCCAAAGCAGTTCCTTGACAAGAAGGATAGGATTTACCCTCCCCTCTCTGTTCACACTGTACAATAGAACCCTTTTGTCTTCACCCTTGATCCACCCTTTTGGGAGAATTTTTTTCCTTCTTTTTTTCTGCCATGTGATTTATCTAATGCCTCCCTCTGTGCTCTGCTCATGCCACATACAAATCCAATACTGACA
Organism: Melanerpes aurifrons; assembly: GCA_011125475.1. Lineage (NCBI taxonomy): Eukaryota > Metazoa > Chordata > Aves > Piciformes > Picidae > Melanerpes > Melanerpes aurifrons. Next base: position 3,512,144 of record WWNC01000071.1, on the reverse strand, counting down.
AGCCAGCACAGTTTAAATTATTCACGCTTCAGTGTACGTGAGCTGCAGTGCAACAGTCAGCCAAGCAATCATTCCATTCATTGGCCTCCACTGAACTTATTGACAAAGAATTGCAAGAAAAGGAAAACTAGAATCCTGTCTTGCTAATGAAAACCTGAGTAAAATAATTTTCATATAAGCAAAATGGCAAAATAAAATAAAAAGGTTCAAACTTTGCAAAAATTGGAACAAATGTATAGATGCATATATAAACTAAATAATAATCATAATGAAAAATACTTTAGACCCACATCTTCAAAATCTCCTTTGTTTTAACAAGTTGCAAGAACATCATAGCAAGATCATTTAGTTGAATTCTGGTTTACATGTCAGAGGGAAAAACAAGCTAGTAAAGGTTGTAAAAGAAGTCAGGAAACATTTCTCTTTCTCCTACCAAAACAGCTGAGCTGACATAAAGCATGACACTGAAATCCAGGTTTATGTATCACAACATTTAGTACTGTGGGTCAATACAACAAATGAGATATTTTGTGACACTAAAAGGAAGCAGAGGTCTTACAGCTGGATTTTGCAGAAAGCACAGGCATCACTGAAAATAATCTTTCTTTAAAATGAAACCTGTCCATCTTTTTGGTTGGGTTGTTTGCTTGTTTGTTTGTTCTGGGTGTGGTTTAGGTTGTTTGGTTTGGGTTTGTTTTGTTGGTTTTTTTTTTTTGTTTGTTTGTGTAAATGGAGACAAATTTTTCCAGGACATATAGTGGTTGTGACAGGACGAAGGACAGCAGAGAAAGCACCATTTATTCAGAAGAAAAGCACTTGGAAATATAACAATTCAAAAAAGAGATAGCTTCTGTCCCTAGTTCATGTGAAATGGTTTTGATACAGTGATCCTCAGCTCATAATACTGGAAGCCATGTAGTTTAAAGGGTGTATTATGCTAGTACACATAACTCTTGGGCATAGGCTGAAGCACAGCTTCCCTGCAGTTATACACAGTACTTAAGTGTAATCAGATATTGCACTATAGTTTGGCTTGTGACAATTAGTGTTCTTTACATTAAATGGTCCTCTTATAAAGTCCCAAAAGGCTTGTACTGTGAGACACTCATGTCTGTGGTTTGTGCCTTCAGCCCACAAATAAGGGCATTCAATTTCTACCTTCTCTTATAGAAAGACTCTATTGCACTATGCTACAACGCCATGCTCAATTTGTTTCTGACATTATGAACTCATCAAAAAAAAGAAGTAGCAGCCGATGTTGCAGACTATAGCCACTCCAATGGAGACTGTAAGTATTTTCACCCCATGGAGAGAAAGGTATGAAGTTATATGCAAAAATAAAAATCAATAATGGGATGATAGTGGTTGTAAGACAAATAGTTGCAATGTTGCTCCTCCAGAAACTCCTAGTTCACTATGTTGAAATCAGTCTATCAGCTGAAAGTGCTTAAAATGTAAACCAATAGCAATACTAAAACTTATTTTGAGTCAAAAAATTTCCAAAGCTAGTAGATAAGGAAGGGGGAATGAGAAAAATTGCATTAAGTCATATCAGCAGCACCTAAACCCAAAGATTTTGTTTCTGGAATTCACATTTTCCAAATAAATAAAATTCACATTAATTGACAGAAACTGAATTGTGAAGATATTTTTCAACTAGAAATTGTCAGAGGAAATGTTTTGGTTCTGATAGGAAAGATTATTTTTCTCTGGAAACAAAAATTGCACTGGTCATTCATCAATGACCTGAAAGAAGGGATATAGTGTACCCTCAGCAAGTTTGCTGATACAAAAGTGAAAGGAGAGGCTGACGTACTATAAGGCTCTGCTGCCATTCAGTGACACCTGGACAGTCTGGAGAACTGAGCAGATGGGAACCTTGTGAAGTTCAACAAGGGAATAGAATAGAATAGAATAGAATAGAATAGAATAGAATAGAATAGAATAGAATAGAATAGAATAGAATAGAATAGAATTAACCATGTTGGAAAAGACCTTTGAGATCATTGAGTCCAACCTCAATGGAGCAGGGAGGTCATTCTCAGGAGCAGGGAGGTCATTCTGCCCCTGTACACTGCACTGGTTAGGCCACACCTCGAGTCCTGTGTCTAGTTCTGGGCCCCTCAGTTTAGGAAGGATGTTGACTTGCTGGAGTGTGCCCAGAGAAGGGCAACAAAGTTGGTGAGGGGCTTGGAACACAAGCCCTATGAGGAACGACTGAGGGAGCTGGGGCTGCTTATCCTGGAGAAGAGGAGACTCAAGGGTGACCTTATCACTCTCTACAACTACCTGAAGGGAGGTTGTAGACAGGTGGATGATGGTCTCTTCTCCCAGGCACCCAGTACCAGAACAAGAGGACACAGTCTCAGGCTGCGCCAGGGGAGGTTCAGGTTGGACGTTAGGAAGAAGTTCTACACAGAGAGAGTGACTGCCCATTGGAATGGGCTGCCCAGGGAGGTGGTGGAGTTGCCGTCATTGGAGGTGTTCAGGAGGAGACTTGATGGGGCACTTGGTGCCATGGGTTAGCTGTTTGGGTGGGTTGGATTGGTTGAAGGGTTGGACACGATGATCTTGAAGGTCTCTTCCAACCTGGTTTGGTTTATTCTAAATAAAGAAGTTTATCCTGTTCTATCATCCAACACTGTCTAATCAACTAAACCCTGGCACCATGTGTAGAGTCTTGCACCTGGGGACAAATAACCACCCATACACCAGTACAGGTTAGGGGCTGACCTGTTGAAAAACAGCTCTATGTAGAAATCAGCAGTATGCCCTGATGAACATGATGGCCAATGGTATCTTGAGACTGATTTAAAAGAGTATGCCCAATGAGTCAAGGGAGGTTCTTCTTCCACTCTGCTCTAGTGAGCCCATATTTAAATTGTGTCCTGTTCTGGGCTCTCCGATTCAAGAGAGACAAGAAACTACTGGAGAGAATTCAATGGAGGGCTACAAAGTTGATTTGGGGATTGGAGAATCTCTCTTATGAGGAAAGGCTAAGGGACCTGGGATTGTTGATGATTTCAAGAGGTCCCTTCTAACCCTTACCATTCTGTGATTCTATGATTGGGATGATAAAAAAAATCTTGCTGTTGAAAGTTTTTACACAAACCTTGCTATGATCTAGAAGACTCTAATTGAAGGCAAATAATTTTGTCTGACAGCCAAGACTATTCAAAATAGAGAAAAGAGTTACTTAACAAAGAGTATGCAGATCTTTTCACTGTCCTTTGCAGTACTGCTCATTGCAAATCCAAGATGTATAGTCACCCTAATCTTGTACACAGAAGTTTTGTTATTTCGGGTTACATATCTTAAAAGTGAAGTCTGACAGGCAAGCTTTGAACAGAAAATATATCATATGCAATTTCTCAGAGCAATTTTTTTGATGCATGAGTGTATATGTTATCACTACTTCTTATTAACACCTAAAAAAACTTGTTTGTGGGTTTTTTTTCCTACCTGAATCAGGCATTTCCTGTCTTTTCACCTTTCCTCTTTCATTTCTCCCCAATTTTAGTATTTTCTTCAAGAAAGTCACTGGCAAGAAAAGCTCTGTTAGTGGCTCCAGGATTACAGCTTGGAGTTAAAGGTATTACAGCTAGCCATAAACAGTTATATGGCCCTAACTCCCCCCAGTCATTTTAAAAGAGAAAATCTAGTCCTTTTGCAAGGGATACATTTTTAGTAGCTTCTTTCTGTGTTTCAAGATGACAAGGCAGTGGCAGCTGCTGATTGCTATGCCTACCTCTTCAGAGAATAAAATGCCACATTAAGCACTTGGAAAGGTTCCTCTTCACTCAGCACAAGTTAGATGTTCCTGAGTGTACTCAGTCCAGTCAGACAGCAAAGGACATTGTACCATTAACAATTCACATCTTCCTTTCCTAACTATGTTAGATTACTGTCAGGTCTCTTTGGAGCCCATTAGAAGGAGAAGAGATCAAACTCACACAAATGTATACAGCGTATTTTAAAGTGATAAGCTATTAAATAATCACCATGTGACATTGTCAGGAAATATTGGTTCAGTTGGTGTGAAATTATACAGCTTTCAAGATCCTTCATTCACTACTGGGTTATTTCTGGAATCAGAAGGGAAGAATGGGTGATGAGGAGGTCATTTTCAAGCAGTTTGATTTCCTGCCTTTAAGAAAAACAAAGGTATTCCCTATATGACTGGCTTTCATGTGAACAAAGAAAGACTTGGAAATTCTTCTATTTAGGATTAGACTCCATGCTAAATCCCATGACAGATTGAATGCCGGAAGTCGGGTCTGAACATTACCCCAGTTTTCCCTGAAGACCAGGTATCAAGCACCAGACACAGACCTGAAGAGTGTTTTAGGGGAACCATGAATCTCATTTTCTGCAGCCTGGGACCACAAGCTAAGCTGTTATGGTGACACAACCAAAGAGGTTTATATTTTCCCAATAGATCTGAGCACTTCTGATTGTGACAGTTTGGCAACATAAGGAAATACTTCCTTGTGTTTCTAGTTTAAAAATACGCCACTGGATTTTCTTGCTTGGGCACAGATCATTTCTCCCAGGAATTCCACTCACAAGGATAGGGCTTCAAAAGATCCAGGTCAGGTACTAAAACAGTTTGGCCTTAACAATACAAAGCTCCTCTTAGCTTGGAAAATCAACTTCTCTGATATAAAAAGCAGAGTTTGTTCATTTCAACTTAACTCTATACTACTGTCTGGACACCAAAAGTTATTTCCAACTGTGCTAGGTGGCAACAATAGCTATTCTAAGTCATTCTAATATATTTCCATTCACCTAACTCTTTCCATTTCAGAGGAAATATGTGCTTTAAACCATCTGGTGAGAGAATCTGATGGTTTAAAGTCTTCTCTTAGGCACCCACAAGTGGAACAGAGTTAAGGCACTCCGAGTTTTATAAAAGCCAATTTCTCTTTCTGTGAAGCTTTTGTAAATGCATCAGATTATTGTACAACTATTGTAAGTATTTATCAATTATTATGTTACTATTGTGGCAGGTTTAGGCTATGCCTTTAAAATTTAGCTGGGGGAAACTTCAACCCACCACACTATTCACAATGTTTCAGGTTCTTTCCAATCTGCCCCTATCAGAGCAGCAAATCAGATGTAGTGAAATACAGTGTTGTTACACTCAGGATGCACCTGACCTGTTTTTCTCATTGTGAGTGTTAACACTACAAATCCTTTTCAGTTCTGCTAAACAGAAAGCAGAAAATGTAGCTTCTAGAATCACTCAGGAAAGCATGGGAAATCATCCTTCCATCATGATTGAGAGATCTCACTCAGCAGCACAAGATTCATTTAGAGGCTGCAATATCCCAGAAAAATAGGCTATCAGGGAAATGAATGCAAATTAAAAAGATATAACACTAGATGCTTAATCTGATCACAATTTCTCTACACTGCTGTCTATGGAGAAAGATTGCAAGATTAATTTGAATTGAATTCAGTTCCTGGCAGATATATCCCATATAATCTCATGATAATTTCCGAAAGAAGCTAAAACAGTAAGGATGAGTAAGTTGTGACCCACCAAACAAGTCACCTGAAAATTAAGTTTCCTCTCTAAATAATCTGTTGCTGTGCCCAGGTGGCCAAGAAGGCCAATGGCATCCTGGCCTGGATCAGGAATAGTGTGGCCAGTAGGAGCAGGGAAGACATTCTGCCCCTGTACTAAGCCCTGGTTAGGCCACACCTTGAGTACTGTGTCCAGTTCTGGGCCCCTCAGTTTAGGAAAGATGTTGACTTGCTGGTACATGCCCAAAGAAGGGCAACAAAGCTGGTGAGGGGTTTGAAGCACAAGAACTGTGAGAAGAGGCTGAGGGAGCTGGGCTTGCTTAGCTTGGAGAAGAGGAGGCTCACATGAGACCTTATTGCTCTCTACAACTACCTGAAGGGAGGTTGTAGACAGGTGGGGGCTGGTCTCTTCTCCTAGCAAGAGGACACAGTCTCAAGCTGCACCAGGGTAGGTTTAGGCTGGATGTTAGGAAGAAGTTATTCATAGAAAGAGTGATTGGCCATTGGAACGGGCTGCCCAGGGAGGTGATGGAGTCACCGTCACTGAAAGTGTTTAAGAAGAGACTGGATGAGGCACTTGGTGCCATGGTTTAGTTGCTTAGATGTTGTTGGGTGACAGGTTGGACTTGATAATCTCAAACCTCTTTTCCAACCTGGTTAATTCTATTCTATTCTATTCTATTCTATTCTATTCTATTCTATTCTATTCTATTCTATTCTATCCATCCAGAGGGACCTTGACAGGCTGGAGAGGTGGGCACAAGCCAACCTCATGAAGTTCAAGAAGAGCAAGTGCAGGCTCCTGCATCTGGGTCAAGGCAATCCCAGGCACAAATCCAGGCTGGGCAGTGACTGGCTGGAAAGTAGCCCTCAGGAGATAGTCTTGGGGGTGCTGGTGGACAAAAAGCTCAACAGGAGCTCTCAGGGTGCACTTGCAGCCCGCAAAGCCAATCAGATCCTGGGCTGCATCAGGAGAAGTGTGGCCAGCAGGGTGAGGGAGGTGATCCTCCCCCTCTACTCAGCCCTGGGGAGACCCCACCTGGAGTACTGTGTCCAGTTCTGCAGCCCCTATTACAAGAGGGATGTGGAGGTGCTGGAACGTGTCCAGAGAAGGGCCACAAGGATGATCAGAGGGCTGGAGCACCTCTCCTATGAGGACAGACTGAAGGAGTTGGGGCTGTTCAGTCTGCAGAAGAGAAGGCTCCGAGATGACCTCATTGTGGCCTTCCAGTATCTGAAGGGGGCCTACAGGAAGGCTGGGGAAGGACTTCTCAGGATCTCAGGTAGTGATAGGACTAGGGGGAATGGAATGAAGCTGGAGGTGGGGAGATACAGGCTAGATGTGAGGAGGAGGTTCTTCACCATGAGAGTGGTGAGACCCTGGAATGGGTTGTCCAGGGAGGTGGTCGAGGCCCCATCCCTGGGGGTGTTTAAGAGCAGGCTGGATGAGGCTCTGTCCAACCTGATCTAGTGTGGAGTGTCCCTGCCCATGGCAGGGGGGTTGGAACTAGATGATCCTTGTGGTCCCTTCCAACCCTGTATGAAACTATGAAACTATGAAACTATGAAACTATGAAACTATTCTATTCTATTCTATTCTATTCTATTCTATTCTATTCTATTCATGTAAGTTTTCTGATTTAGGAGATTATTGAGACCACATTATCATACTTTTTTACTCATTGATAAGATGCTATGTCTTGTCTTTTGTTTTCGTGCTTTTGTCTATACACATTGACTCATTCTGGGTCAGGTTAGAAGAGGAATTTTACTTTGACCTGGAGGGCAAGCTTTTTGTAAAACTGATTGCATAACAGCCTTTTAACACTGTGAAAAAATACATACAGATAAGTATCTAATGTAGAAAGCAGGGAAAATACAATTTTTTCTTCATTTTTTTCATACATATTAATAAAAATGAATAGATTCATACAAAACATTCTATTAAAAAAAAATAAATCTAATTCACAATTCCAAGAGTAAAATCTCAGTCTGTGGGAATTTTAACTTGGATGGGAGAAGAATTTTATGCAACAGTTGAATGAAGAAACAGCAAAATTGAAGTAGCTGAGGGTTATGAATTTGAAGCATGAAAACCAAAAATTAAAGACTTAACATCAAACCTCTAGATACAACAGGGAATATATTAAAGAACATAACTGGGTCCTTGCTGTGCATAGATTGAGTTTAAACTTTTTCACTTCTCAATTCTCCCATTCCTTGTTACTATTTCTACATAGATAGGGCTGGAAAGCATGTCTGGCAGTTCTCCAAGTGCATGTAAAAGCAGCTGAAGAAGCTTATCGTAGTTTGAAAGCACATACAGAGAAACACCACTGCAGAGACTTGTATCCTGGATTGCTACTTTAAATGTCTTAAATTAATTCTGTACTGCTCAGGATAGCAGTCAGAACAGACAATGCCAGCTTGCTAAGCGATTTCCACATATGTACTTCCTCACAACAGAACTATGGCTTTCTTTCACCTTATGCACACAACCTATGTGTTCTCGTATATCTAACAAATATTTAATATTCTCCATCTCTATCCTCTGCAAACTCTCAGGACAATATTATTTATGGATCTTTTGACCACACAAGGCTCAAAAATACAGTGAGGATATTTGATGCATGCCTGGGATGTTACTGAAGGCTCATGATCATCTGCTGGTTGCATACTTTATTAGAATAAATAAACCTTTATTAGAATAAACCAAACCAGGTTGGAAGAGACCTTCAAGATCATCGTGTCCAACCCATCAACCAATCCAACCCACCCAAACAGCTAACCCATGGCACTAAGCAACCCATCAAGTCTCCTCCTGAACACCTTCAATGACAGCGACTCCACCACCTCCCCGGGCAGCCCATTCCATAGCGCAATCACTCTTTCTGTATAGAACTTCTTCCTAACATCCAACCTGAACCTCCCTGGCACAGCCTGAGACTGTGTCCCCTTGTTCTGGTACTGGGTGCCTGGGAGAAGAGACCATCATCCGCCTGTCTACAACCTCCCTTCAGGTAGTTGTAGAGAGTGATAAGGTCACCCCTGAGTCTCCTCTTCTCCAGGCTGAGCAACCCCAGCTCCCTCAGTCTTTCCTCATAGGGCTTGTGTTCCAAATCCCTCACCAACTTTGTTGCTCTTTTCTGGACTCGTTCCAGCAAGTCAACATCCTTCCTAAACTGAGGGGCCCAGAACTGGACACTTTCACTGCACCTGACCTGCTGGGTCCTGATGGGGTGCATCTATCTAGAAGGGGTAAGAGAGTCCTGGCACTGGAGTTGGCAGGGCTCATTAGGAGGGCTTTAAACTAGGTCTGAAGGGGGTGGGTGAGGCAATCCGTCCCTCTGCAGAGGTAAGAGTAGGGCGCAAGATAGGGTCAGTTGAGAAGTCAGGAACCCAGCTGCGATGCATGTACACCAATGCACGCAGCCTGGGCAACAAGCAAGAGGAGTTGGAGGTCCTAATCCATCAGGGCGACTATGATGTGTAGTCGCCATCTCAGAAACTTGGTGGGACAGCACCCACGATTGGAGTGCTACAATGGGGGGTTACAGGCTCTTTAGGAGAGACAGGCAAGGGAGAAGAGGAGGAGGGGTGGCTCTGTATATTAGAGAGTCAATCTCTGCCACACAACTTGAGGTGGAAGATGAGGTAGTTGAGAGCCTGTGGGTCAAAATCAGAGGACAACCTAACAAGTCTGACATCCTGATTGGAATCTGTTACAGACCACCCAACCAGGATGAGGCGGCTGATGAGTTGTTCTACAAGCAACTGGAGGCTGTCTCAAGATCATCAGATCTTGTCCTTGTTGGTGACTTCAACCTCCCAGATATCTGCTGGGAACTTAATTCAGCAGGGAGGAGGCAGTCCAGAAGATTCCTGGAGCGAATGGAGGACTGCTTCCTGACACAGCTGTTAAGCGAGCCTACCAGGGGACAGGCTCTGCTTGACCTGCTGTTCTCCAATAGGGAAGGGCTGGTGGGAGACGTGATCATGGGAGGCTGCCTAGGGTGCAGTGACCACGAGATAGTGAAGTTTTCAATATGCAGGGAGATAGGGAGGAGCACCAACAGAACCTTCACCTTGGACTTCCGAAGGGCGAACTTCAGCCTGTTTAAGAAACTTGTTTGTAAAGTCCCCTGGGTACCAGCCCTCATGAACCAAGGGGTTCAGGAGGGTTGGACCTACTTCAAACGGGAGCTCTTGAAGGCACAGGAATTGGCGGTTCCCACGTGCCGGAAGGCAAGCCGGCGGGGAAGGCGACCAGCCTGGATGAGCAAGCAGCTCCTGGAGGATTTAAGGGGAAGAGGAGGCTGTATCACCTTTGGAAGGAGGGGAAGGCTTCTCGAGGTATGTTCAAGGAAGCTGTTAGATTATGTAGGAATAAAATTAGGGAGGCTAAGGCCCAGCTGGAACTGAAGCTGGCCACCTCTGTCAAAGACAATAAAAAGCATTTTTATAAATATATTAACAATAAGAAGAGGGGCAGGAAGAACCTGCACTCCCTAGTGGACCTGGAGGGGAAAACGGTGACTGAGGATGAGGAGAAAGCTGAGATCCTGAACACCTTCTTTGCCTCAATTTTTAACAGCAAGGCAGGAGTTCAGGACGAGTGGCCTCCGGAGCTGGGCGATGGGGTCGGGGAGCAGTGTAATGCCCCGGAAATCCATGAGGAGTTAGTTCGGGACCTGCTGAGCCACTTGGATATTCACAAGTCCATGGGACCGGATGGGATCCATCCTAGGGTGCTGAGAGAGTTGGCAGATGTGCTAGCTAGGCCACTCTCCATCATTTTCCTCCAGTCCTGGCTCACAGGTGAGGTCCCAGATGACTGGAAACTGGCCAATGTGGTCCCCATCCACAAGAAGGGTCAGATGGAGGAACCTGGAAACTACAGACCGGTCAGCCTGACCTCAGTGCCAGGGAAAGTGATGGAGCAGATTATCCTGGCGGCAATAACTGCGCACCTGAAGGATGGCCAAGGGCTCAGGTCCAGCCAACATGGATTCAGGAAGGGCAGATCCTGCCTCTCCAACCTCATCTCTTTCTATGATCAGGTGACCCGTCTGGTGGATGTGGGGAGGCCTGTGGATGTGGTCTACCTAGACTTCAGCAAGGCCTTTGACACCGTCCCCCACAGCAAACTGCTGACTAAGCTGTCAGCCCATGGATTGGACCATTACACTCTGTGCTGGGTTAGGAACTGGCTGGATGGCCGAGCCCAGAGAGTGGTAGTGAACGGTGCCACATCCAGCTGGCGGCCAGTCACCAGTGGTGTCCCCCAGGGATCAGTGCAGGGCCCTGTCCTCTTTAACATCTTCATTGATGATCTGGATGAAGGGGTAGAGTCAGTCATCAGCAAGTTTGCAGATGACACAAAGTTAGGGGCAGATGTTAGTCAGTTAGAGGGTAGAAAGGCTCTGCAGAGGGACCTCGACCGACTGGACAGATGGGCAGAGTCCAATGGGATGGCATTCAACAAGTCCAAGTGCCGAGTGCTGCACTTTGGCTACGGCAATCCCATGCAGAGCTACAGGCTGGGGTCGGAGTGGGTGGAGAGCTCCCAAACAGAGAGGGACCTGGGGGTGCTGATTGACAGCCACCTGAATATGAGCCAGCAGTGTGCCCAGGTGGCCAGGAGGGCCAATGGCATCCTGGCCTGCATTAGGAATAGTGTGGCCAGCAGGAGCAGGGAGGTCATAGTGCCCCTGGACTCTGCTTTGGTTAGGCCGCACCTTGAGTCCTGTGTCCAGTTCTGGGCCCCTCAGTTTAAGAAGGACATCGAAATACTTGAACATGTCCAGAGAAGGGCAACAAGGCTGGGGAGAGGCCTTGAACACAAGCCGTGCGAGGAGAGGCTGAGGGAGCTGGGATTGTTTAGCCTGGAGAAGAGGAGGCTCAGGGGTGACCTCATTGCCCTCTACAACTACCTGAGGGGTGGTTGTAGCCAGGAGGGGGTTGGCCTCTTCTCCCTGGCAACCAGCACCAGAACGAGGGGACACAGTCTCAAGCTGCACCAGGGGAGGTTCAGACTCGAGGTGAGGAGGAAGTTCTTCACCGAGCGAGTCATTCGTCATTGGAACGGGTTGCCCAGGGAGGTGGTTGAGTCATCAACCCTGGAGGCGTTCAAGGGGAGATTGGACGTGGCACTTGGTGCCATGGTCTAGGCATGGGATCTGTGTTGATAGGTTGGACTCGATGATCCCCGAGGTCCTTTCCAACCTAAGTGATACTGTGATACTGTGATACTGTGATACTCGGGGTGCGGCCTAACCAGTGCAGTGTACAGGGGCAGAATGACCTCCCTGCTCCTGCTGGCCACACTGTTCCTGATGCAGGCCAGGATTGTCCCAAAAGAATGAGTGAATGATGCTCTAGGTCATTTACCTGAGCAGCTACCTAGCTTCTTATGACTTCACCCAGGCTTCTTGCTGGGAGAATCTAGTTGTTTCACACCAGATGGGAACCTGAGAACCTGCTAAAGTGGCTCATCACTGAAAAAAAATGAGGCGGATGAGAAAACACAAAAATGACAACGTACAATCATATGGATTGTCCATACCTGAAATCATTCTAAAGTGAAGTCAAAAACCTTAACTCACAAATTCCAGCCATTGGCACCAGAAGAAAACACAAATAACAAACAGTTGACTGGGGGTGGGTGGAAGTCAGCTTATTTTCTGAAACTTGTACAAGCATGTGCCTATAAAAAAGCACAACTCAGTAAATATCAAACACACTGTGGGGGAAAAACAAGAAAAGTGTTCTATTCCAAAATTCTGTTTACCAGAACAGTGACTACCATGAGGTGATTTATCAGAACAAACAGTTTTAGTACGAACACTATTAAGCAGGTAGGTCACCTTACTGTTTTGGGCAAACGGTATACTATAGAGTTGTGACAGAAAACTATTTACTCTTAACTCCAGAAACCCAAAAATATATATAGTGCTTTGGACACAGGCTTGAAGAGTAAGTTAGAACATTGATCAAATCTAGTAAATTGTGCTGGTGCAAAAATATACTTTCTTTTTTTTTTTTTTTTTCCAAAGTCATAAGAAGAATATAAAGTTATGAACTAAACATTTTTTGTTCATATTAAAAATTTTATTTTGTTTCTTATTTGTGTTTTGTAGAGTCTGTGCTCCTGGGTATAAACCCTCCAAAACTGTATTTTCAAGTTTTTATGACATTCTATTAATTTTTCAATTGAAACTGAAATTCTTACAATGCCACATGAACCTAGGCTTCATGAAAACACTTCATGTTAAACAGCCCTGCACTGAGTCCTGTAACTTACAAATATGGCTTTGGTGGAACTCCCCTGGAAATCAGGAGAAGCATATTGGAATACATCCACAGAACATGTGACCTTTGAATAGCTAAGTACAAAGGTAAGAGTGGGGTAATTTTAAAAGAACTGGAACAGAAAAGGTGAAGAATTTTTACTATGTCTGTAACAGCAAAGCAAATAATGCTAGGACCTTATCTCTGCTCCCCGTAACAATTGGCACAGCTTGGTTGCATCTATTTTGTGAAAAACATTTATCCCTCTTCCTAGAAATCTGAATATTTTCTGTGTACTTAGGCTATGCTAAACCCTGAACTACACCTGAGAAACAACTTAGAGAGTTTTAGTGTGGCAAGCTGAAAATCAGGATAGGGACTAAAACAACAATCAAATAAGGAGCAGAAGCAACTGAGTTCCAGTGCACATATAAAAGGAAGATGGATGTAATTCTACTCTGGATAAGATATATAGACAATGCTTTTGTAGCCCATATGGTTATGATGCTGTAATCATGTGTTAAGCAAAACAAAAAAAGGAATCTAAACTACAAAGTGGAGATGGTGAAGGGAAGAGAAAAGATGGGAGCTGCCTCATATGGAAAGGGGAAATTGTTTACCCTGCTGAGCCTTTAGGGTCTTCTATCTGGCTGTAAGGTAAGAGCAGAGGAGATCAGCCTGTGACCAGTATTTAGTAACAGCCAGTCAAGGTTAAAAGATTGTAGTGGAAGACCAATGCTTCTTTGGGGGACCTGAAACTAAGCATCAACTTGATGTGTTCCTGTGTGACCTGTGCTAGATTTATGGTCCTGCTCTGGCCGTGGGGTTGGACTTGATGATCTTTGAAGGTCCCTTCCAACCCCTAACATCCTATGATCCTATAATCTTTGGAGACAGAAGACAGGAGTTGGTAAGATACGAGAGATAATGAAAATCTAAGGAAATGATGGGACAAACTTTAGGACTGAGGAGCTATGATACAGGTATTTTACATTTGGATAGTTCTGGGGTCACTGAGACCCCATCACGGGTCTTGTTTAGGAGAAAAAGGGAAAATGAAGAGTTCAGGGTAGTGAGGAAAGATGTTAGTGTACCTAGGAGTTCTTCAAATAATTCATTATATAAAACAACTCTCCCATGGATTGGAATTTCATCTTGTTAGGACCACAAATCTGTAGAGTAAATAGAGAATCCTAAAATACTTTCCAACCACCAATACTCTACATAGACAGACTACTGAGCCTGATAATCTCCATGCTCATAATCTCCATGTTTTCAACACGGATGAAAGAAGATTCAGCGGGGCTTCTGGATGTTATTTTGAGGACATGTAAGGAGAGAGGTGTATTTTCATTAGCCTGATTCTCCTATTCTGATTTAGGGGGTTTGGAGCATTTTGTTGTTGGTGTTATTGCTTTTTTTTTTTTTTTTTTTTTTTTGGGGGGGGGACATGTTCTTAAAATAAAACAAAACAAAACCTTTTTATTTTATGCCCAGAGAAAAAAAGGAAAAACTTTAAAAAGTATAGTAAAAAAAAAAATAAAATCATTGCTGGCAAGGGCTGGAATATAAAAACAAGGGAATAGTGAAATAACCAAATCAATTTGAAATGCTTGGCTGCAAAAGTTATTTACAAGCTTGATATACAAGAATGCAACCCCTAATCTCCTGACAAGCTCTCTCCTGACATGGGCAAGAATATGCTTCCATCAGTATAGAAAGTTGAAATACTTGACAGAAACGTCTGGATCCAAACGTAAAAAAAGTTGTAATGAATACATTGAATGCAGTCTTAAATGGGCTCCCTCAAGTCCTCATGTGCGATCAAATAAAGGCTGGCGAGTTTTATAGATGTGTGTATCCTTAAATGAAGCTGCCTGTACACCTAGTTCACTGCCTAGATGGGACCAAATTATACAGCTTTTTCAATACAACCCTATCTACAATCCAAAACAGAATAGTGCAAACCAATTCTCATCCCAGAGTAAATGTGTTAGAAGAGCAGAAATATGCCTGAAGGCTAGCAAGCCACCTGAGAGACAGAACGCATCAACACTCTGCACAGTCATGTCATGTCAATGCATGAGAATTTATCTAAATAGTATCAGCACCAGGGTTCTCTTATGCCCAGGTGTTTTGGGACACAGGGAACTGACCTAACCCTCTCAGCACTTATTATTTTAAACAAACTGCATAGGATTTATCTCTTCTAATGTAGGCACCTAAAAATGTATTTTGGTCAGTGTAGAGAAATAGGTAATTCCCAAGGCTGATTCAACACACATATTTAGGAGCTTAAGGTAATTAGTTTGAACTGCAACAGCTAATTGTTAGCTACCTAAATTAGATTAAGCTGTGTAAATAACAGCAAATAGCTTCTGAATATAAAACAGTTTTTTGTCCTTGCAATGGCTACACTTGCATCTGAAAAGTCAGTACTATTTCTTTCTGAAGGAATAATCAGTCAACATGTATTGTAATGAATTTTTAATAAGGATGAATAAACTGGGATGGGAGGGGGCAGGGGGAAGCGGGGGAAGGAAGGAAGGAGAGCTTTCTAAGTATCTCCCTGCACACAGTATTACTTTCTAGAGTAGTACTGTACAGCGTGAGAACATGACTCTAGTCAGATAGTCCTTAGCCTCTTTAAGGGAGACTGTCAGTATACCATGATGTCAATTCTGATGATTTTTACCAAGCATATTCTTTGGGAACTGCATCCTGTTTCCTGGGAACTAAAGTAAAGCTGGAAAAGCATTTTATTTCTCCATCAGGTTGAAAGGACAATCTGTTAGGAACAGCACAAGCTGTCTTTAAATTGGTCACCTATCAGTAAAACTGTAGTGAATGGACAACATGTAAATGGAAGAGCAGAAAATTTTAAATATGGACTTTGAAAGCAATGAATTCTGTGAAGAAGAGTGCAAGTCCATGGATCCTTGATAACCCAAAACAAGGAATAATTGACTTCTATTTATCTGACTGTCTGTTTTCTTTCTAGGTATAATGCATTTCATGTTAAAATCACCTACAAGAAGGTTCCATAGGGTAAAATAAGGACAGATATTACTGAAAATACATATTAATCTACACTGTCTGATCCCAGCTATTTAAGAGAAAATGTGCTTCTGGTTTTGCGTCCTTCACAGGGAAACACTGGCTTCAATTCCCCATCTTCTCTTGTATAAATAGTGTGCTCATGTAATAGTTATAAATGTAACTATTTATAGTGATGATATAAATTAGGTAGAGAAATGTCAATAGCTGTTGCTTGTAACAAAAAAAAGTAAAATTGCATAACTTAGTGAGACAAGCTACACCACAAATAGCACTTCTGGAAAAAGAAAGGAAAAAAAAAGTATGTACTGAACTAGCATTTTAGGGCTGTGCATGGTAGATTAGATACTCATCTCCCCTTAACATTAGCAGAAATTACATAGTTAAACTACCGCAAATACTGTTGAGATCCTTTTCTGTGTTATAAAACCATTGATTTCCACCAGAAAAGAAAGCTTCACAGCCAAAGGGCTAGATGCAGAACATGTTCCTATGTTGTCAACAGTCATAGATTGTGAGGACCAAAACAGTCAGAGCTGAACAGAAAAGAAAAACTAGCTGTTTCAAGTATTTCTTACAGTTCACCGTCATTTACAATTTGGTTACTGATATAACTGAATTTCTAACCTTCAGCTATTATCCAAGTCCTCATCAGGCTTTTTCAGTTCTTTAGATACAGTTATGGGACAGACAGCAGAATCAACAGTATAGCAGAGCTAAATTATGGAGCCATCTTTATTAATAGACAGCCTCTCAAATGGAGCTTGGAACTTGACAACAACTGTAGAAGTGCAGTTCAACCAGAAATCACTCATCAAGGCAGTAGTGCATAAGATTGATACCTTACATTTCCCTCTTCAAATGGATTTTGTAAGAATTTTCATCACAGAGATATCTGAGGATGTAACAAGTTCTGATCTAAATGTGTTTGGGCATTGCTATCTTCAGTTTGAAGCAACTTGCAGGCAGGGCATTTCTTTATTCTTTTTTATGAGATGGAAACTGGTGGCCTTGTTTGGTTTGTTTTTATTTTCACACTGGAGAGAAAACTCCATCAAAGTCTTTATATGTGACATTCCTCATCACTGAAATATCTATGCAGTTAATTATATGGTAAAAATTCCTGACTTCAGCAACATTGTTATCCCTGGTTTTTATTGAAAGAAATCTGACCCAAATCTGTTGTCTCAGGAGAATGAAAGAAGACTATCAGAGACCCAAGGTCTCCCACTTTAGCCTGGTAGCAGTTAGGCTCCCAGTCATTTTGCTTTCTCCTCTGGCAACTTCCCAGATTTGTGGACAGTTTGGTGATGCAAATTCTCCACCCTTGTGTACCACTGAAAGGTGAGTGGCCAAGGCCTGTAATCTAATCTTGACTGGTGTTTCTTTTAGTAGGGGTAATAAGGAACAATCTTCAGAGGAGACTTCCAGACTAAACTATTCCATGAATCTAAATGCTACACAGTAATCCAAACAGAGTGATCCACTGTACCAAGTAATCAACTTCAGCAGCATACACAGAAAGTACACTGGGACAGACCTGGCATGCATGAATTAATCCTGAGGATGAAAGCACTGTCAAGTAATAATGTAGTTTAAAGATCTGTGTGGAATTACCAGGGAGACATTATATTCAGTGGGGCTGGTGAGGAAAAAGGTGACTGAGATCATAGAACCATGACTGAGTTGGCAAGTGGAAAATGTGGAAACTGATGGGACTTTGCAATCATCACTGAAGATGACATGAGGAGGAAGGTAGAGCTTTTTAAAATCAGTGTATTAGCTTGTATTTTATGGCAGAGTAAATAAGATGAATTGCTTTGCAAAATATCCCTATTAAAGTCATAATTCAAACTCAGAGGAGAGAAAATAATGCTTGAGATAGAATTATGATAACATTTATATATTGGATTTAAGTTCTGTTATTTTGTATTCTGACAGAGTTGTGTAGAAGATTTAAATATTTATTTTGGTGAAAAGAAACAGGATCCAAATACACCTTTTAGGTGCTTCCAATTCAAATTTTGTGATATGTAA
Source organism: Melanerpes aurifrons (assembly GCA_011125475.1). NCBI lineage: Eukaryota > Metazoa > Chordata > Aves > Piciformes > Picidae > Melanerpes > Melanerpes aurifrons. The sequence continues at coordinate 3,494,231 of WWNC01000071.1, read as the reverse complement.
AGTTAACTTCATGGGTTTTTCAATTAATAAAGCCAAACATCCAGGCTCTCTAAAGAATGCATCATGAAAACAACATTCTTCAAACAGCACAAAATAGTATATTGGCACCTAGACTGCATGAGCTAGGTGTTTATGTTAGATAAAAACAAGTGGTCCACAGCTTCAGTTCTCTTCTGGCAGAATGTGCTTCATGTGGCATGGTTCATCTGTTGAAGCACAGTAAAGGGAAGAGCTTCTAAGGGTAATATTTGCCACTTCTTGTGATACACTTAAGTGCTGTAGTGGAGTATAGCACTGTCTTAAGAAGGTGATGTCTGGAATCATGATGTAAATTGTTTTATCTAATATTATACCTAATGAGTTTAGCAGCTACTCAAGCAGGAGTCTTCAGGATTGTTTGGGTTTTTTTTTTTGTTTGTTTGGTTTTGGTTTTTCCCCAAAAGAAAGGACAGAATTCCATTAAAATTAAGTTAAAGTTAGAAATTAATTTTATTATATTTTTAGTACCTTTCTTTAATAACTGTTAATTTACAATAGAAGAAGAAACTGCAGTGATTATTGTACACTTAAAATTTGTCGGTACCTCCCTAGTATTATGAAATGCTTCTGTCGTAACACACAGATTTTATTTGTCCAACTTGTGTTTTCAGGTATTCAATATTCTTGACCTTCTGTAGGTTTTGCTGGCTGGGAAAATGGGTCTAAGCCTATTCTTCATTACTAAAAACATTATTATTATGCTTTATCTTTTAACACATTTATTTGAAGTCACAGAGCTGCAGTAAGAATGGTTACACCTTTGCATCCTTTCCCACCCTCCAGCCTCCAGGGTTTATGACAGTGAACTCCAGGCCATTGTAACTTAGTTGTCTACACTTAAAATGTTAGCATATTTCCTGATAACATTTTGGTATGAGACATGTATTACTCTCCTAGACAAGTTGAATAATCTGAAATTTAGCGTGGGTCAAGACTTCTTACAATGATTCTGAATACCAGCAAATACCCAGATGGAATGCAACTATCCTGTACTATTGATCTTAAGAGAGTTTATTAACATTAATTCAACAAGTATTGGTCTTTCAACTAGAAAATGCCTATCTATACATTTAGCCCTGCATGTAATAAAATGGTTGGGGGAAAAAAATGTCAACAAAACCCCAAAACCACACTGCAAGACAAAACCAACCAATCAAATAAACAAACAAACCTCCCTCTGAGGTATTTCAAGGTAGTGTGCTGTACACTGGATAATTGTCGCTAACTATATGAGCTAAATTGCAGACCCACCCTCACATAAATGCATGTTGGAAAGGTTGAACAGAAGGTAGAATAGGGTAAAGTCAAAATTACACCATTTGCTTTGTCACAGTTAGAAGGACTGGCTGTTTTGTCCCTATGAAACCCCTGGACAGTAGTCTCTCATATATCAGTTTTATTGTATTTTAACCTGTTGCATTTCCATCCTTGTAAATACCACATATTTCAAATACATTCTCCCCATACACTTTCAGTGATGCATCTAGGAGTCCAAGAGGCCTTCAGGCTCCCTTTAGGCTTCACCTAAATAGCAAAAAGATCAGCCCTCCCATTACTACACAGTACAATTGAGTTCTGAATTTTGTGTGTGAGTTGCTCAATACATTTTTTGGATCTGCAATTAGTCTGTGACTAGCTTTGGTCCACAAAGCAAAGCTTTATGTAGCATTCAAAGTCTTTGTATTACTATAACTTGGAACTGAAAGTATGAGAAAGCTGAGAAATGCTTTTATCTATGAGCTTTCACAAAAATCTTTTAATATTTTTGAATGATGTCAGGCTCCTGAATGTGCTGAAAGGGGTAGAGTTTGAGAAATATTAATGTTTTTTATATATTCAATATTGATTGAGATTATTCTTTAATGATGACTCCAGGCAGCAGAGTAGAGGTGACATGCAAATTGTCTTTTTTTTTTCACTTGTTCTGAAAATGGGTTCTGCTATTATGAGGCATTGTTTCTGTTCAGTAGGAAGTTCACAGATGAATGCATTAAGAACTGAATGATCACAGAATAATGGAGACATCAACATGTTTCATCATTGTAAGATTTTTCATTTAAGCTTTTTTTTTTTTTTCCCCAGAATAAATGATATTGATTTAATATATTTCACAAATGTTCTAACTTGGAAAGATTTATATAGTCAATACTTTTAAGATGTAGGTTAGCTGAAATCTTTTTTATGCTAGAATTACAGAAATGACATTTTCTCTCACAGATCTCAAATTTTGCATACCCACTATATGGTGCAGTATGTTCCTAATAGGCTGTATTATCATATATAGTTCTACTATCTGATTGTGTTTTGCCCATTTTTCTGTTTATTTTGGTCTCATTTAAATTTCTAGAAACTTGTTTCATTTTGAATGTAATATTGAGGCTAATACGTCAGAATTTTTGTACAGAGAAACATGTCAGAAACAAAATTATGGATCAATTAACTCAAAATCACAAACTCTAAGCACAAGTGAATGCTGCCTCTGAAAGGTAGAACAATACTTATTAACACATACACTTCTCTCTGCCTATTTTTGGAAGATGTTCTTGATGAAAGACCTAATTTGCTGTGAGTACTGGCAGTGTGTTGGCAAGATGGTTTGCACCTCTACTTAAAATGTATTAAAAATATTAAAGTAAGCAATGCATATGCTACAGGAAAACATAGACATAGTTCTCTCCGGTGACTTTCCAAGGCCCAAGCTTTCATTTGTAAAATCTGATCTAAATCTGAAAACCTAAGACACTAATTAAAGAGAGTTTTGAACAATCTTTCAACTCTTCCTATAGTTGCAGGCTTAGGTCACTGATAATAATGTTATGCTAACCTCATTAAGTGTCAAATTGAATACAAATTCTGCCATATCTTTGCAAGGAGACAGGTATTTACTGGGAAATATCACAGCATGAATTTAGAAAATTTAATCAGTTTCACAATCTGTTGCAATATAATTCTCCTAAGCGATGAGCTAGTTCATGTAATGGTGAAACCTAGCTCATATTAGCTTCCCAAATTACTTAAATTTAGCATCTGCAGTCACCAAGATTTTGAGGTCAAATGAAATGACAAAGCAATTGTGCTTTTTTCACTTTCATACTGAGTTAAAAATGAAACCTTATCTACCATACTAACCTCATATTATTTAGATCTAAAAGAAAACAAAAAAGACCTACATATTCAGTGCCTTTGTTACCTTGGTCCTTACTGGCAAAGTCTGCTTTTGGCCTTGCCACATTGAAATGGTTCAACAACAAAAAAGCTGCCTAGAAATGCAAAATATTCACACTTGGAGTACTTTAAACAAGGCCTTAAGCAACCTCTTCTACCTTTAAGGTCAGATCTGCTTGGAGCAAGGGTTTGGACCAGGCTTCATCATATCTCAGGCTTCCAGAAGGATTTGAATTCTGATTCTTTCAGAGAAGACATTATGAGCAGTGTAAAGGGCTAAGCTAATGACACAGGAATGCAATGGACAAAAGTTTCTTTGGAAGTGGAGCCTGTCAACATGAATGGCTAAAAATTCCTGATGAATTGTCTTTATTTTCAACATCATTGCCCTCAGAGTTAGAGTGATATGCAAAATGTAAACCAAACTGACAAGCACCAACCAGAGGATAGTGAGAGCCATTTTATAAGAAATGAAAGAAGGTGAGTGATCCAGAAGAAAAGGGACAAAAAGTGAAGATGCAAGTTGAAGAGTATAAAAAAATTGAGGGGATTTGACAGACAGAAAGGGAATGGAATATTAAACTGCAAATAAGTGATAAATAGTGCTCAGAGAGAAAATAAGAATATAAAGTGTTGAATGGAAACTGCTTACTGTTATCACCTTTGCATTCTAATCTTTGTAGCTGCAGAACTCAGAATTAGAGTACATTTCCCTACTGTCTCTATTATCATAATTCGTTTTTAATTCACCCTCTGCCTGCCTATCTTATTACCCTGTCATTCAAACTTGGCCTTTGACTGGCTAATCTAGCTTTGTCTCATTCAATATGAGCCTCTACCTTCTTTTTCTTTCTTTTTCTTCTCCCGTGGATCAGGTATGCCAATATATTTCTGTATACAAATACATATATATAGTTACTGGGTTTTATCATTACCTGATCATTTTGAGTTTAGCATGCATATTTCAGAGTCTGAAATATCTAAGACACTATTATCAGTACTGTCTGGATCCTTAACATCATTCACAGAATACATATGAGATGAGATTTAGGTTGTTGCTGTTCAAATAGCTGAATTATTATGAATCCTAGCATGGACTACACTAATTTTCTTTACCTTCATTTATTTTTGTTTTGTACCAAATACATTGTTGGTTATATCTCCAGTTATTTGAGGCTTAATCACTTTAGAGGAATATATATTTTCCTGTTACATTTATTGCTAATCTGATACTATCATATGCATAGAAATAAAAGAAAAAGAAGTTAGGACATGCCTATCTGAGTAATATTTGCACACAAGCTGGGAGGTAATGAGGACTAGGGGGAGTGGAAAAAAAGTAGAAATGGGTAGATTTTGATTGGATGTTAGGAAGAAGTTCTTCACCATGAGGGTGGTGAGACACTGAAACAGGTTGCCCAGGGAGGTGGTAGAAGCCCCATCCCTGGAGGTTTTTAAGGCTAGGCTGGATGGGACTCTGAGCAGCCTGATCTAGCGTGAGGTGTCCCTGCCCATGGCAGGGGGGTTGGAACTAGATGATCCTTGAGGTCCCTTCCAAGCCTAACAATTCTATGATTCTATGATATAGTACTGAGGACTTGCTACTGCCATGTTTCTACTTGGCTCCAGCTAACAACATTCCTTACAAGAGCAGAAAGGATGTCTTTCATTTCCTGGGATAGACAGAGTGTATATAAACCAAATCCATACTTGCAAATGAAATAGTGTTGAAGGTGCTTTCTCACCCTTAGCCAAGCCACACACTGACTACAGTTTGTACCAAAGGACCAGATGAATAAATGTTAGTTGGCCCCAGTCCTACCCATGGTAGGCACTGTTTGAACAATTTACAAGTCTAGATGTGCTATTCCTTTGCCCATGTAAGATCATCAGTTTAATTTACCAATAGCTCTAATATTCAGATTATATATGAGTGTCCATAGATACCAATTTAGTGACAAATTGGGAAATTATGGGCAAATGTGGTTTTTTTTGCCATCTAGTTGTCCTGAGTTTCTCACAGTGAACCAAGAAGTAAGAATTTTGGGTGTTGTCTATCTCATCTGGATATGGACATCCTGATGTGATAGATAGACTGAGTTCTAAAATACTTGCATTTACTACAAAGGGACATGGAGTTGGTTGTCAGAGATGTCAAAGCATGCACAGCAGATCTCTAAACTTTGGTACAATTAATCTTATTCATCTCCTTATAGGTGACATCACACATGTTTCATCTTATTCAGAGTTGGAAAGAAGTTGCATGAGATTACGAACATCTGTTGCTAATTCTGGGAAGTTTGAAGCGAAAGTTTTGTTTATTTGCATTGTTTAATTTCCTGCTGAATTCAGATAAGCTGTCTGTTAGGAATACATCAATGTGAATACATCACTTTGTTCCATCACCTGATGGATTGAAAGAAAATGGAAACAACCTAAGAAAAAGCATTACTGAATTTGAATATGTGCCTGTTGGTGTATCCCTTCTATTCATATCAACTGAGGTATACCACATTTGAAAGGGTAGTTAATGGTCTCTCTTTATATTTCAAAGAAAGCAGTGGTGGGGCCAATAACTGCTGGTAACATTTGGTAACTATACCAAGAAAATGTTTCTATAGAGATTAATTGTTTATATTCATAAATATTGAAAATATTGAAGTAAAGTTCAGAGTGAAAAGCAGAATTTTATTTGGTATAGGTATATTCACTCAGATATCCATACTATATTTTGACAGTCACAGAGTCTTTTTCCTCAAATTATATTTTACTCTCAGGAAAGAGATGGATAGGAAGCCTACACAGCAAAAGCAAAATTAGGGTCACAGGAAATTAAATCCATCTCTCATGTTAAATGGATTATGAAAAAATGGGCATAAGACTTGATGAATCAGAAACCAATTTTCTCCCCATTTTACACCTACCACTCTTCCATCTTAAACAAAGCAGTTCAGAGACCAGGTAAACATTGCATAAATTATTTCAAATTTTATTTTCTAGCTGCCTGAAAAGTCACAACAATCATTGTAGCCTAAATTTTTAACATCGAAGAAGAAACATAAAGAGCACAAAGTGAAGCAGTCAGAAGTGAGAGAGTATCAATATTAGAGTTTTCAAAGCAAATATGCTGAGATGCCTTTCTTTGTGTACAGAATTTGATGTGGTCTTTAATATAGGTTCATATAGTATTTTTTCTTTACTGTTGCTGCAAGTGCAGAGGATGGTAATTGCCCATGTAATGAACAACTATTCAATATCTGTTTTCTTGCTTATGTTCAATGAGTGGTTCAGTGTAATACTGCACATTATTTAAACCATGCCCTGAATACAAAGTTATTAATTTCCTGTGGCTTTTCTTCTGGTACTCATCAGTGCTCCGCTTAGCCTAACGACTCTACTACTACAAACATCTGATGAAATTATCATCCCTATTTTACAGATTGAGAACTGAGGCACAAAGATACAAACATCCAAAGTGCCCACTAATTTTCTCATTCAGTCAGAGATACACAGAGCCTGATTTTGTGGAGTACTAAGAATTACACAGCAGATTAGATGTTCAAAGTAGCATCCCACAGACAGCTGTGGCAGCTGTGTGTGTACACAGCTTTTGTAAATCAGACCCTAGAGCTGCAATAAAGGTAGTTAGGAAGTAGGGATCACACAATCGTATGTGTCTATACGGTATATTGCAGATCCATGAGAGGTATCTAGGCCAGCAATAAAGGATTTGGCTACAAGAAGCAGCATAGCTGTGCTAATACAATATTCTGATTAACTATTAATCTTTGAAAAGATAGACATTTCAAGCCTCTTGTATCATTTTGCTGCTTTCCTCCCAAGACTTCTCACCCCATCTCATGGCCTTCTGGCTCACTTGCTGTACACCCAACATCTGCAGCAAATGATTCTGGAGAGACAAGGAAAATGACAAGCAGAACTTTTTGTAACTGCACAGTCCTGATGTTTTCCCTGAGATGCATCTTTTTTTATACCCTCAATGAAGACACCCTCAGTGCAAAAAAAAAAAACAGTATATAATTAAGTAACTATATAAAACAGCCTAGGCAATAGGGTGATAAGATTGTACTGACATTTCTTCAAGTGCTCTATGGGCATTCCTGAGACAATGACTACGAGTTTATTAAAAAAAAAATAAGAAAAGGAAAGGGAAAGGAAAAAAGAAAATAAGAAAAGAAAAAAGAGAGGAGAGGTTCAGAGAAGAGAGGTTCGGAGAGGTTCGGAGAGGTTCGGAGAGGTACAGAGAGGAGAGGTTCGGAGAGGTTCGGTTCGGTTCGGTTCGGAGAGGAGAGGTTCGGAGAGGTTCGGAGAGGAGAGGTTCGGTTCGGTTCGGAGAGGTTCGGTTCGGAGAGGTTTGGAGAGGAGAGGAGAGGTTCGGAGAGGAGAGGAGAGGTTTGGAGAGGAGAGGTTCGGAGAGGAGAGGTTTGGAGAGGAGGGGAGGGGAGGGGAGGGGAGGGGAGGGGAGGGGAGGGGAGGGGGGGAGGGAAGGGAAGGGAAGGGAAGGGAAGGGAAGGGAAGGGAAGGAAGGGAAGGGAAGGGAAGGGAAGGGAAGGGAAGGGAAGGGAAGGGAAGGGAAGGGAAGGGAAGGGAAGGGAAGGGAAGGGAAGGGAAGGGAAGGGAAGGGAAGGGAAGGGAAGGGAAGGGAAGGGAAGGAAGGGAAGGGAAGGGAAGGGAAGGGAAGGAAGAAGGAAGGAAAGGAAAGGAAAGGAAAGGAAAGGAAAGGAAAGGAAAGGAAAGGAAAGGAAAGGAAAGGAAAGGAAAGGAAAGGAAAGGAAAGGAAAGGAAAGGAAAGGAAAGGAAAGGAAAGGAAAGGAAAGGAAAGGAAAGGAAAGGAAAGGAAAGGAAAGGAAAGGAAAGGAAAGGAAAGGAAAGGAAAGGAAAGGAAAGGAAAGGAAAGGAAAGGAAAGGAAAGGAAAGGAAAGGAAAGGAAAGGAAAGGAAAGGAAAGGAAAGGAAAAAGAAAAAAGAAAAAAGGTTCAGAGAAGTTTGGAGAGAAGAGGTTTGGAGAGGTTTGGAGAGGTTCAGAGAGGCGAGGCAAGACAAGGGGATCTTGAAATATACTTCTTAAGTTGATTTGGATGAAAGTATGCTAAACAGTGCATATTTTCAGAATGAAAGAAATGGGGGGAGGGGGGAATTAATTCGAATTACAAAATTACAGAAATCAGTACAAAATACATTTGTTCTTTGCTTTTCGTTCTTACGATTCTTAGAGTCCCAAGAAATATGAACATGAAGTTTTCAGTCTTGTTTCTTTTTCCCCCCCAGTCTTACATCAGGAAGCTGGCAAATGTACAAATCAAATCCATGAATTTTAAACATGAGAGAGACCAGGAGTTTAACTAAGGTGTTGGCCTTTTCATTGATTGAAATTCATCAGGTATCCGTTCCAGAGAATTTTTAGGCAGGAGGATCACAGGGATTATCTAACTCTACTGAACATTAATAAAACAGGGGGATTTTCAGCACTTAACCACACTGGTAGCTTCAGAGCTTGGGACCATTAAGGAGAAATAATTCAAATATCTGTTAAAGTACTGTTGATTGTCATAGCAAATGAAAGCAACAGCAAATAAACACATTTCCAAGGATGAAAGGAATAAAAGGAAATACCACAGGTAAAAGAACCCTATTTATATTAAAATCAACTACACTAAAAAAAACAGATATGACTTTAGGTAGAATTTAGCCTAGGTAATTCAGATACCTGACCTTGCATGCAGTCTTAAAAAAACTGGAACCTAGATGTGGTCATGCTTTCTTCCCTGGCAAGTGTAATGGCTGGCAGGTAACTAACTACTCAAGGGATTAACCCCCAGCACCAAACAAATAACAGATGATTTGCTCAAAAGGATTTGTCAGGTTATTAAAACCCATTCAATTAATTAAGGTGCCCAGAAAATTTAGCACTGATGTGCAGCAGATAGACTATATTATTACCCGGACACTGAAGGGGTTTCACAGCTCTAACTCACAATTGGGGCAGCATTCAGGAGACACCACATTTATTTGCAATTAGAAATACTTGCACTTTCATATGCAAAATGCACTTTGATAAATAATGAGAAATATTATGAAATATAGTTGAAATAATAAAAGATTGAATCAAAAAGGTCCGAATCAATATACATAAAGAGATATTTTGATATTTACAACTCCTTAGTGCTTCCTGTCAGCTTTCTATTTAATTCTATTTAAACTTTGTTCCAGTTCATGGGAACATATTATAAAATAGCTAGTATTCCATTTTTTTTATTTCTTGCACATGGGAGTTAAGGAAGTTAACAGCCAGAAACTGAGCTGTGGTTAGAGACAGGTCTTGACTGGCTGCCTGGATCAGGAAGGGAGACAGGGAAAGGTTGTGGGGGAAGTTTTATTACCTGGGTAGGAAACTGGGAAACTGGAGGTATACTATAAGAAAAGTTAGAAAAAAACACTACAGAGCAGTTATAATGTGAATTTTAGAAAGGCTAGTGTGTCTGAAGGAGTAAAGTAGGTGTCAGAGAAGAGAAGGTGTACGCTTCCTCTCCTTATACCCCTGTGTATATGCTGTTGCTGGTGCTCCCGTTAAAAAAAAATGTTAAAAAGGTGTACCACTAACTGCAAATTCAGATTCAAGAATTAATTGTCCCATATAGCAAAGTTTCTTTAAGAATTAGATCCTTCTGTATCCGTACTGTAGAAAATTACTCCTAGACACAGAGAATATTCTGGAAACCTGCCTTCCAACCACTGTTTATGACACTGTGAAAATGCTGAGGAAGTGCTTATTTAAAACTGATATATCTGTGAGCTCATATTTGGCATGCTGCAATGCTGAAACAAATTCATTCATAGATATTAAATATACTGAGATAAGGAATATATGAGGTGCACTGTATGACATATTAATCAGATGGAAAAGGCATGATTAAAAGAAGATAGATACTTAGCGAGGTGGTACAAGGCTGGCACAGTATTTTAAGAGGGAAGAAAACATAAATTAAAGTTTTAGAAAACACTGCACTTAGTACCACTAATCCAGGTAAAATTGAAAGTTATGTACTCCCATGTTGTTCATCCATTTATGGAAATGGTTGTCCAGTGTGTCTGTGCATACATTAACACTAAAATAAATAGAACTTCTATCACAGTTAATAAATAAATAAAATTAGAAATTTATTTCTTTCCCATTCCTGAAGGATTTCTTGTGTTTTGTAGATACCAGTAATATACTTTATGTAATATAAATCAGTGTAAGTTAGCATTCATTCTGAATTCCTTGGGACATTTCAAGTATTTTGTGTAGTTCACAAGCTAATGAAAAAGTGCCCAAGTAATCAGTAGCTGACAAAAAAAAAACAAAACAAAAAAAAAAAAACCACAAAAAAAAAGACCATGCATTAACTTAAAACACAAAATAGAAGTATATTAGAGTAAACACATTTTTCATTTGAAATTCTTTAGATGTCATGTAATGGAATTCCATCAGGATGGACATTGCAGGTGTCAATAATGTCGCATGCTGAAGTTATGCTCTACCTTTCCTTTATTTCTTTAATCTGTAGGAGTATTCCTCCACACAATCTGTGCTGTAGTTAAAAAAAGCAGTATGTTCTTGCATGTGATGGTTTGAGTAGATAGTTGTTTACCGAGCTGCGCAGCTTTGCTACAAAAAAAGTCCAAGGCATGGACTGAAATTTTTCAACTTTAAAATCTCTACAAAAATATCTCCTTTAAGTTGTTCTCCCAATCCACATTACCTTTCTTGCAGGGGCTACTTTTCTTTCAGGGCATCCAACTTTTGTGCTGAGTTCAGCACTAGGGGCTTAGAAATGGAACATAATGTGTATCAAAGTCTTGGTGTGTGTTTGGCCAGATACACAGGCCAACAACTCTACTAGTATCAGGCCATATATAGAAAAACACCTCTCTCTGTAATGGAAGAGAGAAATTAATTTTAAAAGAATCATTCACTTTCTGATTATACCATAGAAAGAGTTCAGAAGCCCTCTTACATGGCTAGTTTAGCAGGTATCTTTTTGGTTTGGTTTATTGTTTTTGCTTTTACTCCTTTTAGCTGCAGATACTACTAAGTCCATCCCAAGAGGAAAACACTTTCAATGAAGTTTCGTAGATATATAGAGCTCTTAAAGAATCTGAATTTTCTTCTGAAGTCTGATAGGAAATTTTGGAACATCTACTTTGACCATCCCTTAGGCACTGACTGAATAAGGAAAAATACTTTTCATTAGTAATGAAAAACCTTCAGTAAATAGTTTGTTTTCCATCACATTGCTCTCCAAGAATGATGGAAAATCTTAATGTAGGAGGCCTATCTCCTTAAGTAGAACTGTGTCAGACATTGTGCTGTGAAGTCATTGGAAGATCTGTTGAGAAATAGAAACCACACAGAAAAAAGGCACATATAGTTTATTTTGAATAGTAATTTATCAAACACATTACAGATTGATTTTAATATGTCAGGCTGTAGTCTATCAAAAGTGAAATGCTTGGTTTTGTTGACATGGAGGTTATAAGATTAAAGAATGGATTTATGTGAAAAATCTTTTCTTCTGATTGTATAGTTATTAGTATTATGAATGATTTTATGCTTGCTCTAGTTTTGTAGCTTTATAGTGCTGTGCCTTTATATGTAATCCCACACATGTACCCACATGCATAGCCAGGGCTGACCCTTGTATCTATGATTATTTGGCATAGAGTTGTTTTATGTCTGCATGATTCATTTTTCTAAATTAGAACATTCATTTTAGCTGAACCTCTAATTTACAAATGTAATATATTTTGTTCTTATACTCCAAAGCTTTTATGTTTTTTGTGTGGTTTTTTTCTCCCATGGAGAACAAAAAACGTAAGGAAAAGTATATGGAAAAAAAAATCAATATGAAATAATAAAATTTACAAGATCAGCCACTGAAGGCAGGAAGAGCTAAGTACAGGTCATACTTATATTCACAAACTGGTCATTACATAGCTGTAAAATCTCCTCAACAGAAAGGTTATTGCAAATTGAGGACACTCTTAGATCAAAGATGTTCTTAGGAAGACAATAGGAGAGGGGAAAGCAAAGCAAACTAACGTATTAAAGTAAATTAGCCTGATGACCCATTATATGATTTGCATTTTGCAACAGAACACTCCTGATATTTATTAAAGTAACATAATATGTAAGAAAAAAGGAGAAAAAAAGTAAGTGGATTTATACTAGACAGATATATGTGCAGATAATAATATAAAACTGTGTCTATATGCATTTATACATACCTGTATGTTACATAATTGTTCATATACTGTCCTGGTTTAAAATGGAACAGATCCTCTATTGCCCTGAGAGGTACGAAAGAATGGCACTCACACAAATGGATTGGATAGTGATGAAAAGTTTAAATGGAAAAGCAATTGGTGTTTTACAGAAACTACAAAGCATAGTGGCAAAGATATCCCAAAGTGTACAGTCCCAAAGGTCCCCCAATACTTCCCTTCTCCACACCTGAGGGTACACCCAAAAACCCCAAGGCTCATTCTTCCCCTGCTCCCCCTGCCCCGACAGGAGGCTGTAGACAGGTTGGGGTTGGTCTCTTCTCCCAGGCAACCAGCACCAGAACAAGACACTGTCTCAAGCTGTGCCAGGGGAGGTTTAGACTCGATGTTAGGAAGAAATTCTTCATAGGAGAGTGATTGCCCATTGGAATGGGCTGCCCAGGGAGGTGGTGGAGTCACTGTCACTGGAGGTGTTTAGCAGGAGACTTGATGGGGTGCTTGGTTGCATGGTTTAGTTGATTAGATGGTGTTGGATGATGGGTTGGACGTGATGATCTCAAAGGTCTCTTCCAACCTGGTTAATTCTATTCAATTCTATTCTATCCTACGTACTTATCTATACGTATGAATGTATGTCTGTTATATGTATTTCTGAATATTTCATTTTGCTTATAAGTGTAAAGTGGCAGTCTCCAAAAGCAGATGAAGTACAGAATTCTGGAAAGCAAGAGATTATAACAGGAAATCATTACTGTGTGCTCATTCTATTCTTACAATCTTTCACTACATATCTGCTTCTGGCTGTTCTCAAAGACAGGAAATTGGTAGATACTGACTCTGACCTCGCCCTGCTCTTCTTACAATCTTGCATTAATCATTTTTATTTTTCATAGCTCAAAGTAAGATCCTGTTTTATAGTAATAAATATTTATTACTCAGTACCTGGGCCCTTCAAGAGCTGTCTCAACATGGGACTGATATTTCAAAGCAGTGTCTTACATTTCAGTTCCTGAAAGTATTAAAACAAGGATGACCTCCCTTTGTGGTTTTAATCACTATGTGATATTGATTCAGCCACATATCAAGTGTAATTAAAAGTTATTCCATGCAGCTATGGGGCTTGCTCTTTCTTTTCCCCTGATATCCTTGCCACAGGAACATATTCCCACATGGTCATGACATGCTATCATTCATTCTCACAAAATGGTCCTACAGCAAGGCTTAATTTTCCATGACTTCAAAAGAATATTGCTTTTCAAGTTGATCCCTAGAAGTCTCATCATTTTTTTATTTTACCTTACCACTTCTGAGATTTCTTGTTAGCCTCAGATTGACATTATTTATTACTTTAAATAGTTAATGCTGTATCTCTGAGAAAATACATCATCATTTCAACATAATCAAGTATCTTCCCAGACTGACTTTTGCACTTTTTTCTTCTTTTACATTTTCTTCCTCCATTGATTAAAACTACTGTGGTGTTCTGAGAGTTTAGCTCTTGCTTGGGTTAAGAATTACCAAAAATTTTCTTAATACAATAGCAATCTCACTGTTAATCTTCCTAGTGAAAGCACTTTATAAAGATGATACTGCTCCAGCTGAGCTATTCTGTTTTGGAGGATAAACTAAATATTTCACAATTGTCTATTGAGATTATCCATTAGAAAAAGTCTACCTGAAAGTCTACTTTTTGTGTATATTAAACAATTATGAAGACTGCAACAGTAATTTTTCCCTGATTCATAAACATTCTGCTTCCCTAGAATGAATAAGATTTAGGGTAGGACTTTAAATCCTCTTTGACTAAGTTCAGGCTCTGCATTAGAAACTCTATATACTTATCTGTATGCAATGTACTTTGTTCCTTTCTTTTTAAGCTCAAATCAACACAACTCTGCTGTCTTCATTCAGTGCTTCATTCTTATTTCATACAGAGAGCTTTTAAATTTTAAATAACTTGCATGATCTTAAAAGCTGGCAAAATGAGTAGTAATTACTATGTAGATTTACAAACATTAATAGGAGACTTTGGTCTCCAGCTCCTGCTGAAACACACTAATCAGAAAAGACGAGAAGTGATATTGTTAGGAATAATCTTGAACTCTCTGTGGGTACAAGAAATAACATGACATCACTGCATCTCTTGTGTTAAAGTTGAATAGCTTGTTGCACCGGTACATGTAGTAATGTCTAGGCAAAAAAGCAAATACTTTTACAAGAACCTAGCTGAACTGATCTCTCCATCTTCAGCACTTCAGAACAAATAGGTGATACTCAGGTCCATGCTACTTGGTCATTCTTATGTCCAAAACAAAGATTAAACTTTTTGTTACAGAATCACAAAATCAAAAGACTGTCTGTGATTGGAAGAGAGCTCTGGATATTGTCTAGTTGAGCCCAAAGCTGGAGTTGTTAATTAGCCAGATTTGGACATTATGAAGAATAGTAAATGTTGTGTTATACTCATTACCTGATGAAGATAATTACCTCACATTAATTAAATCTTTTTGCTTTATTTATGTTATTCAAATCTGGTTGCTTTATTAGTCATGCTTGTCACCTCATCTTTCATAAGCCAGTGTTGGCCTATCTTCCTTTCACTGTATGTGCATTACATGTTAATTTTATTTCAAATTGACTGACTTAAAAATGCTGATTTTTAAAATTTGCTATCTACATGTGTAGATGCAGATTTAGCAGCAGTTCTAAACAGGGCTGTGGTCTCTCCACCCATACCATTCAGAACAGTGTGCAGGTTGAAAATACTGTGACACACTTCTATAGCTCTGGCTCAGAAGCTCAGACAGCATTGCCATTGCGAAAACTGAAGAACCGGGAAAGTATTAAAGGACCACAGTATCTTATTCTTCGTTCATCTTGTTTTCATGTGAGGCAGTTGTTACGGTCCCCCTTCCCTAACAGTAATATCCATAAAATGCTTTGAGGAAGGAAAAATATAATACCTTGTATCCATCTGCCAACTTCAAAAGAGAAATGTTAGCCATTAAAAAAAAAAAAAAAAAAAGAGTGACAAAACATGAAAGTTTCCCTGTTTTGTAATATCTGCTGCTTTTCTTGTACTTTCCAGAAGATGGAAAAATTAGTTCTCTAACAAGGTGTCCCTTCTTATTTACTCATATCAGATCAATATAGAATAAATTAAAATTGCCAGTCTCACTAATGTGTGAAAATACAGAGATGCTACTGACAGTCTAATCATTGTTAGGCAGAAGGAATATGAAGCCTCTCAGATGTGGTCTCTGGGTCATATCTAGCTTAGTTCTTCAGTGGTCTTAAGTTATTATCACCTGGCAGGTGTCTTACAATCTGTGGGAAATCAGTTTGTTTTCAAACTCTGTCTCCAATAAGATGCTAAATTTCCTACATATCTATATTCCAGATGCAAGACTTGTCAGTTAAGCAGACAGATTGAGAACTGAGTGAGCATGGGGACACTGAACAACACCTTTTTTCTGTTAGAAATGGTTTCTTCACAGCTGAGATGAAACACGATGACAGAAGCTACATATAAAAAGCACACTGAAAACTTGGGACAGTCCTTTTCCTTTGGATAAGCAAGAGAGGCAGATTTCTAGTGCTGTCATTGAAAATCACCCTAAAAATGTCACTGCATGAAGGAACGCAAATTCAGGGCTTGAGGGGAGAAGGGAGAACTAATAGCCTTTTTATTTGCTTTATACCCAGTTTGAAAATATGAGGGAACTGCTTCAGAATTAAATTGACCCCTCCTAAAAAAGCTAATAATCACCAACTGCTATTGAAGCACTTAATTCTAATTAATTCCTCATTAACACTCAATTAGGATGCCACTCCACATATACCCAATAGGAAGAAATAAATGAGATGAACAATTGGTATTCTGGGCTACTGTACAGGCTTTTATCCATGAAGCTGTGTTCAGCATCAAGAGTGTCTCATCTGGGCATGCCAGAAATCACCTCAACGTCCTCTCTGTGCTGATCAGGATAAATTTTTGCTTCTTTGCTTATTTAGCTTCTGAAATGGTTATTTAACTCAATACTTACTGAATACATTGGTCCTGTGAGCCAAAGTTAAACTTCTCACGATCCATCATAAAACGGTAAATTAACAATTTGTTTCTAGGTGTGGACATTTTGCATACCATCATTTTACCAAAATAATTTTTAAAAAAGAAAAATAAGAGTAATAAAACTGGTACAGATAGGATTGTTTTTTGCAGTTTTGTTTTCCTTTTAATTCTAACAGAGAATATACTCTGCATGGATTCTGAGAGATGTGGTGCATGCAAAAACCAAAATATCTTCTCATTTTCTTTACAGTTTTCTTGTTCTCCACCACAACTCTACATGTCTCCTGGTTTAAATACTCTATTGGAATGGAATGGAATGGAATGGAATGGAATGGAATGGAATGGAATGGAATGGAATGGAATAGAATAGAATGGAATAGAATAGAATAAAATAGAATAGAATAGAATAGAATAGAATAACAACTACCTGAAGAGAGGTTGTAGACAGGCAGAGATTGGTCTCTTCTCCCAGGCAACCAGTACCAGAACAAATAGACACAGTCTCAGGCTGCACCAGGGGAGGTTTAGGCTGCAGGTTAGGAGAAAGTTTTACACAGAGAGAGTGATTGCCCATTGGAATGGGCTGTCCGAGGAGGTGGTGGAGTCACCATCACTGGCGGTGTTTAGGATGAGACTTGATAGGGTGCTTGGTTGCATGGTTTAGTTGATTGGGTGGTGGCGGATGATGGGTTGGACACGATGATCTTGAAGGTCTCTTCCAACCTGGTCTATTCTATTCTATTCTATTCTATTCTATTCTATTCTATTCTATTCTATTCTATTCTATTCTATCATCCAACACCATCTAATCAACTAAACCTTGGCACCAAGTGCCTCATCCAGTCTCTTCCTAGACACTGCCAGTGATGGTGGCTCCACCACCTCCCTGGGCAGCACATTCCAATGGGCAATCACTCTTTCTGGGAAGAACTTCTTCCTAACATTCAGCCTAAACCTCCCCTTGTGCAGCTTGAGACTGTGTCCTCTTGTTCTGGTGCTAGTTGCCTGGGAGAAGAAACCACTCCCCACCTGTCTACAACCTCTCTTCAGGTAGTTGTAGACAGCAGTAAGGTCTCCTCTGAGCCTTCTCTTCTCTAGGCTAAGCAACCCCAGGTCCCTCAGCCTCTCCTCATAGGGCTTGTGCTTCAAACCCTTAACTAGCTTTGATGCCCTCCTCTGGACACGTTCCAGCAAATCAATATCTTTCCTAAACTGAAACAGACCTTTTCACAAGAATTCCCTTCATAAGGACAAATTTTCTAACCAGATGGACATTTCCACCAGGCTAGAAATACGTTTTACATGTACTACTAATCAATCAAGTCTGTTATGACTAGCTAATTAATACAAGTACTTGACAAAAAGGGTGGATTTTAAATTTTTAATGATGCATCATTAATTAGCTAGCAGAATTTAATAATCTCAGCTTCTTACTTTCCATATTTCCTTATGAAAAAAAAAAAAACACCCCTGACTATCCAAGGATTTTCAGCAGCTGTTAGAAATATTTAAATGTGCAACTTCCTGGTCTTAATTTGAAGCATAATGTAATATTTTCATGGGACATCAGTTCCCTCAGTAGATATGGGCTTATATATAAATTAAAAAATAGAAATAAAAAATAAAAAATAAAACACACACGTACAAAAAAAAAAACCAAAAAACAAAACAACACAAAAAAAGCACTGTCAGATGCTATGTGTTTCACAGCTGCAGAAATCTTTCAGTCTTACAGATTTCTCCTTTTCCTCATAACCATTTGAAGCTCATTTACCTATGAATTGCTCCATCTGAATTCCAAGTTGGAGTTATCTACACTGTTGCAGAACTGGAGAATGGTGTGAATTGGGCTTCTGTCAGTTTTTTTTGCTAAGAAATTCTAACAGCAGCCTGGATTTGGTGGAGTAATTGTCCAACCCTACAGCTGTGACCAAAATATCTGCCCAAAGTCAAGGGCAAAGGGAAAGATCCCTGAGATCTTTTAATTCTCAAAGAATCAGGAATTTGGAACTTTGGTGTATTAAGATGTGCACTTAATGTATTTTTGCTCAATCCCAATTATTCACCTTTTTAGACATATTAAAATTATTTTATACATATATATATACACACAAATATAATTGTATATGTATAAATATATGTAATATAAATTATGGAAGCTAAAAATGATGATTTGTCTACCATTATACCCCTGTAAGGTATATACTTGTGACAAGAACTAATGTCATTTCCATTAGCCCACAGTCTGCTGTTGTCACTGTTTCAGAATGGACCAGTTGAGGCAAGAACTTTATAATCCTAGACTGAAGTCGTGTAGGTTTTCTTTGCTTGTTGTTTTGTTTTAATCATTAAAATTTATAATCCAAAGTCTTGCCTATGTATCAGAGAAAAACATGTGACCTGGAACAAGCTGAAAGCTTCTGGTAGACAGTGAAGTGAAAGGATTTGATGTTTTTCCTGAAGTCTTACATGATATGCAGACTAGACTGCCGGGGCATTTCAGAATGTCAGGTGTGCTCTGGAATCACAGCATGCCCATTTTTTATATATCCTTCCTAAACTATCACATCTCTATGTTTGTAAATGTTACTCTGGAATGTTAGAGCTCAGCTTGCAGTCCTAGTTACTGACCTATGTGAATTAATGACTAAGCGGACACAGAAGAAATGTACACAGGAGGATGAAAAGATATACGGCTCCTGCACAGTCTTTATCCCTTTTCAGAAACAAACTGCATATCTGATTTTGTTCTCTGTGGTACATTGGAACTTGCAAAGTTAGGAACTGGTTGGAGGGCCGAGCCCAAAGAGAGGTGGTGAACGGTGCCACATCCAGTTGGCAGCCAGTTGCTAGTGGTGCCCCCCAGGGACCACTGCTGGCCCCCATATGTTCAATATCTTTATTGGTGATCTGAATCAGGGGATTGAGTCCATCATCAATAAATTTGCAGTAAATTTTCCCCATACTGGGGGCAGGCGTTGATTTGTTGGAAGGTAGGAGAGCTCTGCAGAGGGACTTTGACAGGCAGAGTCCAACAGCATGAGATTTAACACATCCAAGTGCCAAGTTCTACACATTGGCCACAACAACCCCATGTAATGCTACAGGCTGGGATCAGAGAGGCTGGAGAGTGGCCAGGCAGAAAAGGACCTGTAGGTACTGGTTGATAGTAGGCTGAACATGAGCCAGCAGTGTGCCCAGATGGCCAAAAAGGTCACTGGCATCCTGGCCTGGATCAGGAATAGTGTGGCCAGCAGGAGCAGGGAGGTCATTCTGCCCCTGTACTCAGCACTGGTTAGGACACACCTTGAGTCCTGTGTCCAGTTCTGGGCCTCAGTTTAGGAAAGATGTTGATTTGCTGGAACACGTCCAGATAAGAGCAACAAAGCTGGTGAGGGGTTTGGAGCACAAGCCCTATGAGGAGAGGCTGAGGGACCTGGGGTTGCTTAGCCTGGAGAAGAGAAGGCTCAGAGGAGACCTTA
This sequence comes from Melanerpes aurifrons, assembly GCA_011125475.1. NCBI lineage: Eukaryota > Metazoa > Chordata > Aves > Piciformes > Picidae > Melanerpes > Melanerpes aurifrons. Next base: position 3,474,189 of record WWNC01000071.1, on the reverse strand, counting down.
CTGCTGTCTACAACTACCTGAAGGGAGGTTGCAGACAGGTGGGGAGTGGTTTCTTCTCCCAGGCAACCAGCACCAGAACAAGAGGACACAGTCTCAAGCTGCACAAGGGGAGGTTTAGGCTGAATGTTAGGAAGAAGTTCTTCCCAGAAAGAGTGATTGCCCATTGGAATGTGCTGCCCAGGGAGGTGGTGGAGTCACCATCACTGGCAGTGTCTAGGAAGAGACTGGATGAGGCACATAGTGCCAAGGTTTAGTTGATTAGATGGTGTTTGGTGATGGATTGGACTTGATGATCTCAAAGGTGTTTTCCAACCTGATTTATTCTATTCTATTCTAAAGCACACAATTTTCTTGACATTGTAATAATCACAGTATCACAGTATCACTTAGGTTGGAAAGGACTTCGAGGATCATCGAGTCCAACCCATCAACACAGACCCCATGACTAGACCATGGCACCAAGTGCCATGTCCAATCTCCCCATTTGCATTTCTATATGTTGCATTTCTATATTGTTGCATTTCTATATGTAAATTATGACACAAATTAACCATGTCAAATTGATCTTCCCTTCCTGAACAGAGAGTAAAACCATATTCTAATGCAATGTGAAACTGCTATCAATGTCATCATAGTTTGTGTTCCCAAACACTGGGAAAGAATAACAGGGGATGAAAGTCCTCTGGGAACTGCCATCTACTTAAGGCTGCTCAAAGATAAACATGTGTATGAATTAGGGCACCTGTTCTCCTTTCTTCTCCAAACATGGTCTCTGACAGCATTTATTAATAGGTTTTACCTGGCTGGCACCACTAAGAGGGATGGCAGGCCATGCGTAAGTTTTAGCTTCATGTCTCCCCTAGTGAGGCCAACCAGGTAAAAAAAAAAACCAATACATGGCATAATTTGCCCTTGAAGTTCATTTTCACAGGAGGAGTTACAGGAAATACATGAGAGCTGACAAAGTGAAAAAGAAAAAAGAAAAACCGTACACACGTCCCTCTCCCCAGCAACATTGTAGTGGCCTTTCAGAAGTGGACAAAGTACTTTTGGGAACCAGCTTGTGAGAACAAAAGTAGCTCCATTTTTCCTTATCACTGTTCTGAAGTCCCTCTTTGGGACTGAAGGGAACACAATTTATCCATCTGGAGAGTTTGTATTTCACAGATCTTTAGTACACAGAGGTTATATGCTTTAGACCCACTAATTACATATGGTATAGGATCATAATTTACTCTTCCCTGACACTTAGGTTGGAGAGTTTGGGGGGAATTGACAGTCCCCTCCTGGAGCTTCAGAGACTGTGAAGCTTTCAGGCATTCACAGTTCTTTGCCTGTGAACCATGTTTATTTGCTAAATTCATTGCCTCCATGGCATTCCACACTTCACAGTGAGCATGTTACTTTTCCTCTGAGTCAGAAACACATTCCTGTTGGGGCTTGCACTACAGAAATGTTGTCTGTGCCAAAGCATTTACTCAATTGTTCAGGCATCTGCAATTGCTGCATCTATATAATTTTGACCTATCATCCTCATTCAACAACCAAGTGAAGTTTCCAGGACCATAAGAAATCTTAAAAGGTTCCATTCTAGAATATACTCTGTCAAAACAAATGCCAATTAAAAAAAAAAAAAAATTAAAAAAAATTGAAGTCTTTAGTTAATATGCCACAGGTATATTTTCTATGCTAATTTCTTGGTCTCTATCCAAGACAGGTAGTTATCATGGCAGCTACTGCTTTTCCCACTAATGTCATTACGCATCTAATACTTAAAATACCTTCAGTTCTCACTAACCTCAGGAGAAATCTGTGATTTAAGTGAGCTTACTCTGAGATCCATTTAGCAGGATAAAATCCCTGTGTGGTTATTGTGGGGGTTTTGGTACCAGTGGTGGGGTTTTTTCCTGTCTGTTTTTAAGATAAGATTTAAAATTAACAAAAATTGGGAGGACAAATAATTTGGAGATAGTGAGAATGTCTCAGGTCACTTAGGTTTAGGGAAAATCTAGAGCAGCTTTAATTTGCAGTTTTATTTTGTTACTTAAAATTACTGGAAATATATATATATATATAGAGAGAGAGAGATAGAAATATATACTATTAAGTTTGTAGGGAACTTGGCCTCCATTTAATTTCAGTAAAAACAATAAAAGTCAAATCTATTGATTTTTTTTTTTCCAGTTGAAATTGTTGAATGATTTTAACCTGCATTATCACTATCAAATGTGTTCTCTTCTCACAATGAAAGCTGAGCTACATGTCTTAACAGGAATCTGGACAAAAAGCCCTAGTTAGCTGTTGCTTAACACAGAGTAACCATGCCCTTGTCCATCACTAACCTGCCTTCGCAATGTTGCATAACTGTGCCTGGGAAAACACAAGAGCACAAGGCATGCCCAAGCAAGAAATGAAGACTCAGTGAGTAAATTAGCTTCTGCTAATCATCACATACGAGCAAATATAGAAAGCATAATGATGTGAACTCATCAAAGGATAACTCTGAAATGCTGTTCTCTCAGCGCAGAGGGAGATGGAGAATAAACATTATGTGAAAATAATAAAAATACTTAGATGCCTACCTATACATAATTCTTCATTTAGTGGCATCAATAACACAGAAGTACATATGTACTATATGTCACTGTGTCCAAATGTTACTGACCACGAAGGAAATCAATGCATTTCAGAGAAGAGGAGCTGTGCAGGTGCCTTGAACTTCCCAAGCTGGAAGGACTAATTGGTGACAGGCTCATACAGATGAGATGAGGACTGGGTCTGTCTCCCTGTAACCTGTTACGTCAGGCTCTCTGCAGCCAGAAACTTCAGGGTTAGAAACATTCCAACATTTACTTCACATTGAAATCTGAGAAGGAGCTGACACTGGATCTGATTTATTGGTGGCCAGCTCAGCATCTGCCTGCAAGGCTCTGAACAGTGGGCTCAGAACTAGGGACATTTTCAAACAAAGTGTATATCTCACCAATGTGATAAGAAAATACACACTTTTCATACTTCTTGGAAGCTGCATTAATATTCTGTTGTTCAGATCATTATAACTTTAAACAACCACTTAGAAAGCTACCCAGGAAAATTAAAATGCCATCTAGAAATGAATCTGCAGATGTTTACAAAGTAGGAGCTGACATCTGAACTACTGGTCTAGATTTCCCTGAGAGTGAAGAGGAATAGGTATGTCTAGGTGCCTTCATTATTTCCTGACATAGATTTTATGAAACAGCCATGAGAAACCGTGTATTTTCCCTGTCTGTTTCTCCCACAGACTCCCTGTTTGTTTCTCCCATAGACTACACCAGAAGACTAAGGCTACTTGATGAAATGCAGGTGTTTCTGCAAACAGGTAACATTAGGTGACAATGGTGTCCATCTCAAGTGGATGTTAGTTTGCTTAACTTGCTGCCCATTTTCTTTGTTATGTAGACCTTGTGCATTACCTGGGGGTGGTTCACTGCCATTTTTTTTCTGTGATGGCATGTTAAAATACAGAATATTTCAGAACCCCATGTCTTATTATGGAAAAAAACAGTGAAACAGAAGAGGCAAAGCACTCATTCTAGCCATCTCATATTAAGTGAGGTAGAGATCAGTTTCACTATTACACATGCAAGATGTGGTTATTGAAATGTTTTGAGATGTTCAACCCCCTTATTTTATTTACACATGTACTAAAAAGTGAAAAAATATGATCTTTAAAACACATCAATAGTTTCATTATTGCTAAAAGTAAATAGGGGGGGAAAAAAAAAGCCAAGTAAAGAAAAAAAAAAAAAACCAAAACCTGCATTTCTCTATGCATTTAAGAGGGTCTACAACTCAAAAAATTATATCATTCAACTTTAAATAGCTGTAAATCAGTAGCACAGGGTTCTTTTCTGAAAACTTATCCAGCAATGAACAATATCTTTTCCCAGTTAAGCTCTTCAAAACCAAACATCCAACTCCAATGAATTTTCACAACCAAGTGAAAACCATGAAAAAAAGTTTTAAAAAGGGAAAGATGACATGCGCTGCCTGGCACTGCTATTAAAATTTTGTAGTATGTTTTAAAAGAAATTACTTCTTCATTTCACTTTTTCTCCTTTTTATATCTTTGAGCTGAGTTTTTGACAGACTTATTAACATTTCTTTTGTTCATATTTGAGTGCTGAATTATCTTTAATTGCCATGAACATTCTGCCTGCATAGAAGAATTAATAAACCACTACTGCCAACTTTTGCATGTGTATGTTCTGCTTACACATGAGGTATCAAAGACTGAGAAGAGAAAAAATTCAATGTGAGTAAATGGACCCAGGAGCCTTTTAGAATATAGAATGGAATTCAACTTAAGAAAAAAAAAATCATTTTCCCTTTAGGCTTTTTGGAGTTTTCAACCTCTTTTATCACATCTAAGGAAAGAAACAAATTTAAGATTTCCACTCATTGGACAAAATCATATATGATACTTCCTCTGGGACAGAAACTATTTTTCAAGCTGGATAATGGAAATAACCATCTTACTAATCTCCTTCTGTTGTCATGAGGAAAATATTTTAAATAACATTTCTCTTGATCTACCTGAGAAAACTTTCCTATTGTTTACATAAGTTGTCAATATTGATACTATTCAAATACTAGTTGCTTATTATTTAAAATAGCTACAGACTATAACACAAAAATCAGTTACAGATCTAACCTTGCTATGTGAGGTCCTCGCATGGAAGGTGTGTGAAAATATAAAATTGATTACAGGACAGTCTGGCTGTGTTGATCTGTTTGAATAATCTGCCAGAGTAATACATCACTTTCACAAGTTGCCTGAAAGACGAAATTTTAGCCCTTGTAAACCTGAGCTCAAATGCATTCCTTACTTGATGACACAGCAGAAGTAAAACTGCAGGAATCCACTCTTCTGCATCTGCATGTAGAAGGGTTCAGTAGCCACACACTGTAAAAGAGTCTGTTTTTAATGTTCCACAATCAAATGAACTTTGGTAATAGCTTTCACATTATGTCTATTACTTTGAGTGCTGAAAGGCTGTGTAACTCTGTTGGCTGTGTAACTCTGTTGGATAACTCTATAAATCTGCTGGAGTGTCATAATTTTCCCTAAGTCCAAATGCTTGATGCTTTTCTTACAAAATTTGACAGAAATTGTAATTTTAAGTGAAGAGAAAGTATCTGCCAATTTTGTTAAATTAAAACAAATTACTTTACCTGAGAAATTTAAAACTTCAGAATCAGAAATTGTTCTTCAATGAGTTTTGCTAAAGGCTAAAGGCATGCATTATTTGTGCATTTTAAAAATAATGGAGTCTGAAACAATTAATAAATAGCAAGAACCATCTTAATAACTCTTAAATGGCTCTTTCTCTGACCAACATTTCAATTCAATTACTAAGTCAAGAATTTTATCTATGATTGTAATAGTAGTAGAAGAAGGCCCTGGGTAGAAAAAAGGATTAATACATTCATTCAATTCAAGATGAAACTTGGTAGTTTTACATATCCTAAATAATAGACATTTTAATTAAATAATTATGACAGAGACTTGCATTAAATATCATAGTATCATAATATCAGTCAGGGTTGGAAGGGACCACAAGGATCATCTAATTCCAACCCCCCTGCCATGGGCAGGGACACTCCACACTAGATCAGGCTGCACAGAGCCTCATCCAGCCTGCTCTTAAACACCTTCAGGGATGGGGCCTCAACCACCTCCCTGGACAACCCATTGCAGGGCTTCACCACTCTCATGGTGAAGAACTTCCTCCTCATGCCCAGCCTGAATCTCCCCACCTCCAGTTTCATTCCATTCCCCCTAGTCCTATCACTACCTGATATCCTAAGCAGTCCCTCCCCAGCTTTCTTGCAGATAGTGGCCCTTCAGATACTGGAAGGCCACAATGAGGTCACCTCGGAGCCTTTTCTTCTGAGAGAGGAAGACAAGAAAATACAAAATATTACCACTGCAGTCTGGAAAATGGGGTATTCTGTAGTTATACTTTTCTTGCCTGTGTGCTTTCATGTTTCACTTTCTTTTGCAGTATTACTAAGATTTGCATTTCCCTGCCTCCCTTGTCTTCATTGACTTTTCCTTTATTTCCAGTTCTCTTCTGAACACATACACTGTCTCCTTAGCCAGAATCTCTCAACTTCTTTGAATCACTGTTATATTATACACTTTAGTTCTCCAAAGCATTTTGTTATGTGGCATGGATGAAAAATACCAGTGAGACAAAAGAGAGAAACAATTAAAAAATAAAAAAGAAGTTAATTTTTGAAAAGAAAAAAAAACCTAAACAAACAACAGAGAAAACCCACAACCACAAAAATCAGCAGACCCATAGGCAATCATTACTTTTGAGTAGTTACAATACTCTGCACAATAACTCAATAGCTTCCAGCCACCAGCAATGATACAATTTTTGATCCCAATTTTGAACTGTTATTAAGCTCAAAGGGAATCATCAATCAGGGTTAGGAAAATGGTGCCTTTGAAACATATTTTCTTCCCAAGGCATATAGTTCTACACATTAATTATTTTTTTTACTATATTATTTGTCAGGTTATCAGTTATTTATGACAATATCAGCATTGATAATATTCTGAAGTATAGGTCATCATTGTTTAATTATACATTACCGAATCTAGGATTAATTTCTACATAGTGAAATAAAGCCTTCACAGCAGATGTGCAAATGTCTTTGAGCTTAAAAATAAATATGGATATTTGGGCACACTAGGTATGGAAATTTTGGAAGATAGCCACCCTGAGCTAGGGAGAACCTTATTCACAGTAAGCACCTCTTCTGTAGTTCTGTGGTTTTAATGAAGTTACTCTATTTAAGTTCTTCAACTATCTTCCATACTGCAGTGTAACTGATCTTGCTGCTACTTTATTCATGTTGCTATTATGGATAAATTCCAGCAAATCTCAGCTTGTAAATTCTTTTTTGTGGTGGTATTCCAAGCTAAAATGTGTCCTAAATTTGTGGCAATTTCTCTGGGCTCCTAAAATGGATGTACATGAACATGTACATGACATATAATTGATTTTCCAAAATGACCCACTGTGAATTAAAAAATATATACCCTTGAATGCCTGTTTTGTTTCTTTCATGTAAAGTGTTTATTCCATTGTGTGCTTTTTTCTTTATTCTTCAGTTCTTACAAACTTGGAAACTTACATTTGTTTATACTTCTGGGTTGCCTGCCAAAAGAGGTCAGCATATAAAATGTGTCTTTCTGTAAAAGCACCTAACACCTAACAGCCAGGTGAGTCAGCAGTACAGCTTTCTAACTTTGGGTGATATACTCAGACCTGATGTGGTATAACACTGCTGCTCTACTGAATATTGCACCTCCAAATGGAATAGAAAAAAAGAAACTGTTCTCCTTTCACAAACTGAATATAAACATCGAAGAAAATAACGATTAAACAAAAATCTAAGCACTGTAAGAGTAAAAAAAGGAAACAAATACTGAGACAGAGGAAGTACTTAAAACATCAAATGAACATTTATGTTAATTTTGGCTCTGTTAGCACAAGCCAATCCCACAGGTAGACACCAATTCTAGTGCAGCCTGTAATACCAGTTATACAGCCCTGGATTACCACTGATTCTGTGTAGAGTGAACGTATGCTGTGCAGTAGTCATTCTAGTAGCATTGTCATTATTAGTTCTAACAGTCTCTAAATATTTTCACTACCTCATCTATTTATGACTCTTGTAGTGAATACATTCCATTATTAGTAGTAGAACAGAAGCATTTAGAGGAGTATTTATGGATTAAATTCTATTAAACTTTTTAGAAGATAATATTTTTAACAGTGTTTACTTATTGTATGATAAATACCTGCCACAATAACAAAACCAAGAACAGAATGCACCAACTGCAGCTGTGCCATGCTTGTATTTCTTACTAAAACTTTAATAATAACTCTACTAAATTCCAATCTAAATAGACATAAACAAGGCTGAAGGCATGTAGACACACTGAAAAAAAATATAGACCTACAGTCAGTCTGCACCATTTCAGCATTTGGCTCATATTATGTTAACATGTCTCCAGTGTTTTTTAATCTCAACTTGCAACAGCAGGTATTTTCCATGAATCATGAATTATACCCAATTAGATTTGCTTTCTGTTGTGTAATATTTTTCACTGAGAAGTACAATGAGAGTAAATCTAAATGAAACCTTAACCGACAATAATCATCCGAGCTAGAATGGCTGCAGTCAGAGGTAGCTTCTGTGAATACAACAGCACTGATCTCCATAGCCTTGAAATATAAGCTATGTCTCTCCAAAGCAGAACATGGGCATTTTATACTAATTTAGTACTGTTCTGTGAAACAAGTTCATTACACAGCAGGTTATGAACCGGCAGATTAAGACACAGTCTTTCTGTGCTGCCTCTTCAGTGCTAATCCTGGTGAGCAGCTGAGCATTGCTTTGGTGAATGGAAGAATAAAAGGGTTCAAGAGAAAGACAGACAGAAAAGAAGGAAGGAAGGAAGGAAGGAAGGAAGGAAGGAAGGAAGGAAGGAAGGAAGGAAGGAAGGAAGGAAGGAAGGAAGGAAGGAAGGAAGGAAGGAAGGAAGGAAGGAAGGAAGGAAGGAAGGAAGGAAGGAAGGAAGGAAGGAAGGAAGGAAGGAAGGAAGGAAGGAAGGAAGGAAGGAAGGAGGGAGGGAGGGAGGGAGGGAGGGAAAGGTTTCTTAAGTGAAGGGTAAGTGGTAGAAGGAAGAAGACTATCAAGAACAGGTTTTGCAGAGGCTATAATTTACCACCTTGACAGGTAGTTCAATGTCCAACCAGTTCCCAAGTAAAAGGTGTCTAACCTCCATAAAACTCCATGTTTTCCTTTTTATTGCTGTGTATGATGTTATATGGTAAGAAATATCATTTTGGCTAGTTGGCTAGATCATCTCATGTGTTCCCTCTCAACCTGTTGCACATCCTTCCACCACCTTTTCTCTGGGGTGGGGTAAAGAGAACCTGAGAAGGCCTGTGCTGTGTAAACACCATTCAGCAAAAGCTAGAATATTTGTGTGTTATTGGGACCTTTTGGTCCACAAAACCTAAAACCATATAACCCTCTATGAAGAAAACTATCTCCATCCAAGCTAGACCCAGTAAAGCTGGCTTATAATAAATGGAAACAATTCTGATTTCATGGAATTTAAGATGGAATCATAATAGTTGGTGACTGAAATAAGAATCTACTTTACTCACTTCAATTCTTACCTCTATGCTGTTTGAAACTGTTGCTTAAAATATATTATTTTTAAATAATCTTTGTTTATTCTCTCTTCTCAGTTTAAATTATTAACCAGTTTCTAATCAAACTGTGGAAGAATCACCATTTTCATGTGTCTTCAAAATCATCCTGGCACTTTCTCTGGGAAAAAAATAAAAACAAATATCAGTGGTGATACATTTCATGCATACAGCAAATGAAATATATTGCACACAAATTTATGTGTGGTTTAGAATTGCTAAAGAAAACTCAGATGAACATCCATGTTGACTAGCAGTATAATTTATGTTGGCTTTTATTGTATTTTTGGAACATGGAACACATTTCAGAGTTCTATGCTGTGCTCTGAAGCACCAGTGATTGATTCTCTCTGGAGGTCAATCTAGACACATGGACCCAGCCTGGTGGACTTCAGACATCTCAGAACATGAACCATGCTGAGAAAAGAGGAACTACACTGCTAACACTGGCTTCAGCCATTTTTAGCTACGAACACAACATGAGGATAAACTGAGGGTGAGGGTGACAGAGAACAGGAACAGGTTGCCCAGAGAGGTTGTGGAGTCTCTTTCTCTGGAGGCTTTCTAAGCTAGCTTGGACGTGTTCCTGTGTGACCTGTCCCAGACGATTCTGGGATGATCTCTGGAGGTCCATTCCAACCCCAAACATTCTATGATTCTATGATTGCATAATTCTATGAACTGAATGTTCACAATTAGGAAAATGGACCCAGAACCTTTGATGGATGGTTACTGTGGGTGAAGTGCTTTGAAGAGGTGGTAATTCTGCTTCTACATACTGAGTTGTGTGGAAAGAGGCTGTTCAAAGAACAAGAAGCTCCACCATATATTCTACTACTTCCACCTTCATAGCTAACACCAGAACAACTACTGCTGCTACAACTACAGCAGCATCACATCTCTGTCCCTGTGGAAGGCCAGTGGGAGAACTCCTGCAGCACTGCTGCAAATGAGGCTTAGATTTCAAATCACTTACAGATTTTGAGAATCATTATCCTTTGCAATGATCATTGTTTCTAACAGAAGTAAAGATGTCAGATGTAAAGGCAATGCATTACCTTACATAGAAACAGACTGCCTTTTTCCATCATATTTTAGGGGTCCAAAATACTCCTTAAATAATAATTTTCTGTTTAAGAGGATTATGGTTGTTGCTCCCTGGCTTGAATCAGATGATTTTGCTAATTATGATCAACACTGTAAGAGCCCTCTGAGTTCCCTTTTTATTGTAGATATGTAGAAATGCTATGAGAAGACGTTCATTAGTGCAAACCGCTCCACTTCCTTTGACCAGTTTGTTCACAATGCAGCTGTGCTACAGTCTACAGAACAATTACAACCACCAAAAGAATATGATACGCATTTTAACTCAAAGTGGAACAGTACTTGTAAACAATGTCCCCTTTACTCAACAGTCAAAAAAAGTCAGCTGCCAAAATATTAGTCTTTTCACTAGCAATTCACAATCTCTTACTGCCCTTCCTCCTGCCTCTCCCTCTCAGTCACAGGCATCATAACTGTACCAGTCACATTTCAAAATGCATTCTCTAATGAGTCCCATTAACCATAATCCGTCATACATTTAATTGCTTCCTCTGTTGTTCATCAACATGTTGGAATTGTATTTCATTATTTTATGTCAAACCCTAGGGAAAGTCCAGTTTCTATACTTTTGTGTTTGTTTTCCAGTGCTGTATGTATTATAATGGGCTGCATGCTGAGAATTCTCTGGTTATAAAGTATACAACCAAAATCATTGCTTAAAAGCTTTTGGCAATTACTCATGCCTCTCAGTCTTAATGTATCAATGAAATCTTTGGAAGAGAATTACAATACATGGAGATTTTAGAAAATTCACATTGGTTATTTGTTTATTCACATATTAAATATAGAAAAAACCAGCACACATTATTATTTCTATTGAAGACAGGAATCTCTCATACTGTGCAGAAAAAGGGAAGGCAGTATTACAAAGATTAATAATGCATCTAATATGAATCTCTTGGTAAAATTAAAGATGAAAGAAACAACATAAAAAAAGCATGAAAGCTGAGACATCAAAACACAAAAGCATGGTCATTGTGAATTCAGACTGCTGTTTCACTTTTATTACAGATCTTTTGTGCCTGGGTGTTGTAACAAAGAGCTACACAAATCCAAAGTACTTTGGAATCAAATTCCTGCACACATTTATGGAAAAAAAAATATATATAGTTTAAGATATTTATTAAATATCCACTCACATATCAGTAACTTACTGATGCAGGAAAGTAGCAGCATAATGTACTATTGAAGTTCCCTGATGCTTCACATTACAGATCACTTTTCAGAGCTCAAAATTTTGCAAAATATTAATTATTTGGTCTGATTTTATTTTTTTTTATGACTGATGCCTGCCCGAGGCTGTTTCTTTAGTGGGCAACATTTAATCAAACAACTCAACTATTTGGGGGAATTGAACTAGGGGGAAATTAACATAAGAAAGTGTTAGCAACATCATCTTGAAAAGCTGAACCAGGCTTTGAAGCCCAGACATCACAATTGCCATCAGGGTGCTTTTTACCACCTTTTAAAAAAAAATGAAAGACTGAGAAATTCAACCAGTTTTAAACACTTAAAAAGAAAATGTTAAAGTCATGCCTGAATATTCTGGAAAGTAGCTTGCTAGGACTTGTTTTGATCTAACATAGTTCTCAGTGCTGTGCACAAAATTGCACATGTTGTAGGCCTCAGAGTGACTGAGGATGCTGCACATCACTTAACTATGCATGTATCATCTCGACTGAATGAATAAACCTAGTTTATCCCTTGTGGCTCCTGCACATCATTGGTCTGCACAACATTAGCTATAGCTTGCCAGCGGCAAAAGAGGAAAGACTGGACCAAGATGATGTTAACCAGATGCCAAACTAGAAGGCAAAGAACCAGAATCTCCAGCGTGCCTAATAAATATCCTACTAGTAAAAAGAGGCTTCTCAGCGATTCAGTGCGAAAAGTATCCATTAATCTCCATCACCTAGTCTGAAATACTAAGCCCTTTCTTTATTTCTGGAACACTGAGTATCATAAAGCTTACTGATACAAGCTCAGTTCCACAGGACAACACAGTAGCAGGGTCACTTTTAAGGGATATCAAGACCACTGCTGGTAAGGAGATGACACATTCTTCCTAAGTAGTAGTGTAGCATTCAATGTGCTTGATGACCTAGGTATCTATATTAGTGAGAGAGTAATAAAGAAAAATTAAGTCAGCAATCAAATGAATTAATTCTGATGAATGAAACTGATAACTTGTCAAAAAAAAAAAAAAAAAAAAAAAAAAACAAGGAAAACTGAAATACTTTGGTTTTGCCACATCTTTACCAGATAAGCCTGATCCCAGCCCTCTGCTCATACTAGCATGGTTTAGAAAGAACAGTTGGATAGCAACAGTCAAGAAAAAACTTATTATTTGATCGATAGAGCCTGAAAAGATAGCCAAGGCTGCAGAGCTATGTAAATATAAAGCTGTTTAATAGATATTAAAAACCATGGTAATTGAAAATCAGCCCAATATTGAGGGAAGAAGGACAACCCAGGGAAGGTCTCTTCCAACCTGGTCTATTCTATTCTACCTCTAGAGATCATCAAGTCCAAATCTAGTGCAACACCCCTGTCAGAGCAGGATCACCTATACCAGACCACACAGGAAAGCATCCAGACAAGGACTCCAGACAAGGAGTCTCCACAACCCCTCTGGCACAATGCTTGCTCAGGAAGTATTTTGAAGAAGTATTTGGTACAACAGATGATACAGATTCAGTTCTAGAGGCCTTGAGAAACCAGAACACTGAGTCAAGAGAAGCTTTGTGAAGCTCCAGAGGGAGAAGTGCTAAATTCGGCATGCACAGTGGAATAATCTCATGCAGCAGTACTGGTTGAGTGGCACCCCTTTAAGAGGACCTGGGTTTACAGTGGATATCAATCTTCATCAAAAGGGTTGTAAGGCATTGGAATAGGATGCCCAGGGAAGCAGAGTCACCATCTTTAGAGTCATTAAAAACACACATAGACGTGGGCCTTAGTGACATTGTTTAGTGGTGGACCTGGCAGTGCTGGGTTTACAGTTGGACTCAGTGATCTTGAAGGTCTTTTCCACACAAACAATTCTACAATCCCAGCTGAATACAAGCAGAAGTGTACTGTCAATATGAATAAGAGAAAGTGCGTATTGGGCTACACACTCATTGTAACACTTTACATAGCACTGACAAAGTTGCAACTGGAGTACCATGTCTAGCTTTGGACTCCACATTTCCAGATGAGTGTGGGAAACCTAGAAGTGGTCCATCAGTAAAAAAGGGACATATGGCCTACAAGAAATGAAGGGACCTCCAAGTATTTAATCTGTCAAAGCCCAGGCTAAAGCATACTGGCAGAAGAAGGGCAGTTACCAATATGGCATGGTCAAACTCTTCTTTGTAGTGGCAGAAAATTTAAGAATTTAAGAAGAAGTAGTTGTGACAAGTTGCAGCTTCAGAAATTAAAATTGTGTGCTATGAAAAGCTACCTTACTATGTAGATAGATCTGGAGCAGTCTGCAAAGTAGTGAAATCTCTATCTTTTGAGGTCTACACTACATAGTTAGAAAAATACGTATACATCCAGAATTGCTATTAGCCTCACTTTGACCAAGAGGTCAGATATTGCTTCCAGCTATCACTTCTATGAGTCTAGGACAAACAAAAACCCTGCTGCTAAACCACAATCCTTCCAAACAGTGTACTTCAGAAAATCTGGATCACCTAGAAATATGAATACAGCTGGGCAACTGTTACTAATAATTTCCATTAGTACATATCCCATTCTTTTAAGCTTTTATGCTATTTATGTTCTAGCCTCCTTTTTCACTCCATTTTCACA